>CM049377.1:21464229-22725420 GCA_026937815.1 Etheostoma perlongum
CATGCTGTCTCAAGTGCAGCGAGTCTTCTCTGTGTCTTTAGCTGCAGACTGTTGTATGTAACTGTGATGGAATCTTTTTCAGTGAAATACAGTCACACTTCACACCGTTTAGCTGTCAGTATTTTAACAGTGTTGAAGTCAGCTAATGTTACTTGCTAACTAAAGGCTAACTTTACCTGCTGTGTAATATTAGCTAGCTTTATGCCCTGGGCTGTTTAAAAATTGCATTGCGATTCATTTTTTATCTCAACCAGTTGTAATCTTTGCACCTTTAAATACATTTTAACTGATTCACAATGCATTGTTACATCCCTATTTATGAGTGTAAAGAGGAACACTGCATTGTGTTAGTATTACCAAGAAATTCATTCAGGTGAAAATGTGCTTGAGTTTATAAATATGTGTATATTAACAGCAACTTTCAAATAAGGGCAAGTATAAGGGCAAGTATCATGTTTGTTTTTTTAATCAGAGGAATTGAAAAAGAAAACAATAATAAAAAACTAAAATAAACTAATGAAAGTTTGATGCTAACAGCCTTTTGCTTTTTATTTAAATGAGGAACAACCTCCACTAGTGTCTGTCCCCTCTGGCTATATGGGAAAAAGTCAATATTTCAAGAGAGCAGAGACACTCATTAAATATTTCAAACAAAGGAAAAGTGACATTGCTGGCCTCTCTCTCTCTTTCTCATAATTTCTCTGTGACTTCTAATCTTCACTCAAGACTTCATAAAACCATAAAGAGAAAAAGGACAAATAGGAAACCGACCAGCTAATAGACCACTGACAGTCCAAGAGAATATATTCATCTTGTGGTCTATACATATTATGTACCATGCTCTCTTAAATCTCCTAAAAGCATTTGTTTTCTACTTTCTGCTGAACTGGTAGATATGTCAGGCTTTGAAAAGGGTTAACAGTAGGGTTAATGGGTTTTCCCACTGAGGTAGGGTTATAATGGGGGGGGGGGGGGGTTAATGGGTTTTAAGGTGTGGCAGTGGATTAGTGTATAGCCACTGTAACCATAAAGTTACCTTGGTGGTCAATTCATCACCAGGCAATCAGCAGCCCCACCTTGAACCCACAGGAGTTGTTAGGTTAAATAAATGTTCACTTTGCTGGTCTCTGATGTCAAATGATTGAACACACTTGAAGAATGAATGCAACCTTTGACCACGTGATGAAAGCTATTAAACATATGCTGTTCTAAACACTCTGCCTGTCTGTCCTGGGAAAATCTTCTGACACACTGGAAGTGATGTGTTTTAAATTTGCATCAGCCGTATTGTGTATGGAATAAGAGCTAGGAAATTAGCATGAGCAGCAATACATCTACAGAAACTCAAGAACATCCCAGATGAAAGGAGAATGTCTTCCCCCCTAAAATACGCCCACATACTGTAAGTTGTTTGTTCAAGCCACAATTAGGTACAACACACCTTTACATTTAAGGTGGCAGCGCTTTTTAGTGGCCGTAGTAATTATGACAGGAGCAAAGCAGGAAGTAAGGTGATGAAACAGAACCCCTGATTTCCACCAACTGCGGAAAGGCTGTGGATCGGCTCCGCTGAATTGGCTCTCTGCTCCGCCGTCCTTCAATACCCACCAGGTAACAAATGCACTGATTTTAACCCACACCGAAGGATCTTTTTCTGAACCTTACCAATAGTTTTTGTGCATAAACGTTACAAAACTGTAGCCTTTATACAACAATAACAAGGTGTTTACAATCATGACTGTTGAGTTCTGTGGTTTAGATATAAGGACGTAAAGCGCTCCTGTGGGTCGTATTTCCTGCCACTTCTAGAGGCACTAATTTAAGAAATGCTCCTATGGGTAATATGTCGTATGGTTTGGAGGACTTGTTGGATGAAAGACGAGAAGCGTAGGCCACTGGCCCATATCGAATACATTGCTCCCTATCCATTTTGGCGTCCATAACTCAGCACTGTACCAGAGAAAAGTGGCTTACACAGGCCCCAATGTCTGCTTTCGAAGTGTAGTGCAAACATATACGCAGTTTTAATTTTTGATTATTAAAACATTTCTCTGAGGCAGAACTTCTCTGAAGGGAGAAACAATGTGGCTGGTTGTGCTAAAGAGCTAGGTTTCTGACTAATTATGTAAATATCAGACTAAAGCTTGGTGAAAAAGAGGTAACCTAGGGCTCCTGCTAATAACTGAAATAGTTCATCAAATCATAAAAAGTAATGTGCTAACATTTCACGTTCAATGTGGCAGCTATTTATCAAAGCTAGTAAGCTGCTAACATCTTCAAAATCATGATGCCATTGCCATATTTGTCACAACTTTTTTAAAGTTTGCTACTTAACTAATTTACACTTTATATTTTATATTGAGCCTATCTTATTAACTGCAATGTACAATCTGTCTTAATCTTAAAGAAAATCTTTTTATTTGAGTGGCACCTTCTATGAACAACACTTCTCAGATTTGGTTGGATGTGAGCACATTTAGCTTTTTTTATCCTACATCACAAGTAGCCATCAAAAGATAATGCATAATAAACAGTCTTAAAAGATACTCAAGCAGAGATGAAGAGCAGCTACATCTGGTAATCGCACTTCTCTCTAGCTCCACAAAAGATTTTTTTTATTTTGGAACTTGTAGTCTTTAGACACAACCAACGCTGATTTAAATTACATCACTTGAGGGCATTTATCAGAATCTACACAGCTCCCTTTGGAGCCATTTAAGGCTTTATACAACTTTCTTTGACCTGTAAGTAGTATAAGATGTATATAAAGGACAGCTCTATGTCATAACAAATTCTCAAATTTTCACGGTAATAAGCCATTCTGTAAGAAAACCTGTTCACAAAAATGCATTAATTTATGCTTACAATCGCTGTCAAGTGGAGGTTTCCATTATAACCATCAAGACATGTAAGTAAGGTCTAAATAAACACCATCTCCGTAGCGACAAGATGAAAGACCTTAGCGTATGACCACATATTAACACAACACAAGACAAGTATCATGTAATACCTTGTTGGACCATTCACTGCACACCAAACACACCTTACTGCAAAGGTAAATTAAAGGCTAATGTGTGGTTCAATGGTATGGTAATGGAAGGGTTACTGTAGGTTAGGCTGGGTCTGGGGTGGAGGGGTTATACAGACCAGAAAGACCTGGGATTACAAGCCTGAATAGGTGAGATGACAGACAAAATGCACACCTGTGAGTTTGAAAACACATATTCACCCACTCACACAAAACATGCTGGTGATAGCTAAAAAAGGAATATGCTGATACTACAAATAGCATAAAAGAGTACAGATATTTAAAGCTTTATAAAAGGCAGATGGATTGTCATAAAGAGGATGAAGAAGAGAAAAAAAGAGGGGTGGGAGAAAGGATGAGAGCAAGGCAGAGTGGCATGGGATAAGCCGCTGTCATTAGTTGTGGGATTTCAGCAAAAACCTGCAGAAAAGGCAGAAGTAAATGAGATTAGAGAACAAAAGTAGGAGAGTGTGGCAGAATGGAGATGTAAGGGAGTAGTGGAGGGATGAGGCACACAATAACCGCAGATGTAAAAGGACCAAAGACTTCTAATTTTCTTCAGTCCACTGTTTTTATTCACCACTGATTTATAGTCTGGTAAAATTCATATAATGCTTTATTGTGCTTCTGAGCATTGCACAAAAGCTTTTAAAAGAAAAAAAACTGGTCACATTTCAAAGCTATAGCATGTACACAGACCTAATTATTTTCTCAAGTTGAAAACATAACTTCAGTTTGACTAACCAATGCTAACTGAAAAAGACAATAAGAATTCCCTCTAATTCCCCAATTCCACTAGTGGACCATCAAAAAATGAAACATCCAAGACACACATTCCCCCACATGCACACAAACTCAATATTTTCCATTTTCCTGATTTATGCTCAGATGAATCACCCACTGATCAAATCCAATCAAAATGTTCTCCTAAAGTGTTCAACAAAATCCACACTGCTTCTGTCCAGCCACGCTATTACTCAAGGAAATTATCCTAATGATCAACATAGATATGAAACCACAAATACAGCAGAGTTGATACACATGCAGAGTCCAACACAAGCACATACACAAGAAACTCCCCAGCATCAGAATAATACAAGAAACTGAAATCATCCCACTTTTTTGGCTCAGTTATCAAGAACAATTGAATAAATAAATATTACATCATCACTCTCACATTTAAACTTGTACCCCAGTGCACAAACTACTTCCTACATCAGCTACTTGTTAAATGAAAGCCTCTAATAAATATGTGTACTAATCTGGCCATAGATCCTCTTGGCAGGAAAGACAAAGAGACAGATACTGGAGCTGCTGTCAAAAAAATTAAATCTCACCTTCCTCAGCAGTTTCCTCTGCCTGCATACCGGTTCAGTTCTCAGCCCCTCCTAGTTACTTCCCCCCTTGGCAGGTGCCATCACAGTCAAATAGTCCACAGGAAAGGGCTCTAATGTCCCATGTCTCTCGCTCTTTCTTATACTCCCTCTCTGTGTCCTGTTGAGATTTGGATCACCATGAGAAAAGCAGCATGTGTGTGTCAATGTGTGTGTGAGTGGGTGTGTGTGTGTATGTGTGCATGTGTGTGCACACAACTCCAAAGGTCCTGGAATTCCTGAGTCCTGCGCTAAAGAGCGAGCGTGGTTAAGCTCTCTCTCCGTGTGTGTGTCTCTCTCTCTCTCTGCACTCCTTTTCTTTTTCCTCTCGCTCCCGGCCAGGGAAAGAGGAGGGGAAGACAGTCAGGGGGTGGGACGGAAGACAGAAGCTGCTTTCAGCCAACTCTTTCTCTATCTCTTCTTTCTCTCTCTCTGTCCTTCTCCCTGCATCTCTGTCTTTTTTCCTAACTTTTAAGTTGTTCTCGTTTGGCTTGTTCTCTGTGACAGATACTGTTTCACTGCTCAGCAAGGCGTGAAAGCAAAGCTCTCTGTATCTCACACACACACACACACACACACACACACACACACACACACACACTCCTCTTTCTTTCAACGCCACTCCCTCTTCTACAGTCCAGAGGTAAAGTCATTCCCTCACTGTGTCACCCAGCCACAGTGTCTTTCTCCTGCTATTATGATTCAACATGCCTCATCACCAAAGGTCCAGTACTGCGTTGGTCTATGTGTCTGTGTTCTTGTAGGGATCCAGCAAACTCTGATAAAGATCAGGGTGCAGTTAACACACAGATTTAGTTTCAGTATGAAGTTCCTTCACAAAGTTCACAATTTTTTTTAAATGTCAACTCCTCCAGGAGTTCATTGTTCAACACAGAAGGTGCTTAAAGAAACGTCTATTCCGTTCCCATGGTGGGAAAAAACATCAATTGATAAAAGTGGTTGAGTTCAAGGCTTGGGCCGTAATAATCAAGCACTCAACCCTGATATAGTTACCTTTTTCATTTCTGCTTTGCAACTTAATAAAAAAAATATTAACACTGCCACGACACACACTAGTTCACCATAATCTACAAAAGAACTACTTATATGTCCCTGTTCTGCAGGTATTCCACAAGTGTGCCCTTGTTTAGAAAAAGTATCCCAATTAATCCTGCCTAGTACTGACCAAAGTTGGAGAAAGAGTTATCTAGCTGATGTGATCTTAGCTACTGCACATGTGTGCCTCCCAACAAAGATAGTATAGAAGTGAGATGTCTCACTCTGTAGCTAAAACAGAGACACAAGGTAAAACAGGATCTGCAGCAATGTGCAATACAACAAAAATATGGTGTTGTTTTGAAAATGAAACCATATAAACCTATTCTGGTACACACAATATTCCCAACCACCACCTTTTCACACTTACTTTCTGCCACGCACCATATAGAGCATACTGCTTCCTGCATTTGCACTCAACAGAAGCACTGGACGTAAATACTAGTTATACACAGAAATGGTTTCCCCTAAATCCACAGTGGAGTTTTATTTGCCACAATCCCTTGGTACATTGTTCACTCTAAGGGGATCACTCAATTCAAAATGAGAAATGGGATGACTATCACACCACCAAGTGACATTTGCTTCTCCATGCATAATATACTAGATACTGCATTGGCTGCTGCTGTTCATTGGATTATTGGGACGGACATGCCACGCCTCCTAATGCATGTATGTCTATCGAGGCAGGAGGTCTATCCACAAATAAAATGATGATTTCTCGCTAAATTTCTAACTGATTTCAAAGTGGTTTGCTTTGTTACAAATAACAGACATGTATTAATGATACAGGATACTTGTGTATATAACAACAGTATGCAGCTTTAAGCCTTGATGTAATTTAAATATGTGGGTTATAGAAATATTAACCTCCCCAGTACAATCATAAAGGGTGAAAGTTTTTAACGTGGGGGTCCATGGGGATTGATTTGCCTCAATTGGCTACTCGAGGAACTGCAGTTCAGCCCCAGAGCTGCTGCTTCAATAACAAACATAATTTTCAGCATCTTAGTGAGATATTAATAATTATCCATATAATATATACAATACCTGACACAAGCAATTCAGTATCAGGACAGTCAATTAACAAAATGTTAGCTTAAAAGAAAGATTACTGTTACCTCTTATTAAATTTAAATCTCTGTAGCCTGCCGGTGAGGTGAGTAGTAGCTAGTCAGTCAGAGTAGCCAACCTCAACCTTTTGTTCACCATAGCACACCTTTGTGTTCAACAAAGTTATTGAATAGGGAAAATAACGTTCTCAGAGTTGACGACCTTGTAGTTGTTACCTTAGCTTGACCGCTAACAGGACGATAAGTTTGTTAATTCAAAACATGTATTTGTACTACCCACTGCTGTTGATCAGAAGTGCATGCAAACCATTTCTCTGTTAAGCTCCCTGTCCCCTCAAAGGTCAGCACTGTCAAGATGGTGGGGTATTGGTCAACTATTTGCATGTCACCCAGTTCACTAAAGTCGCAAGTTGCCCACTTATGAGGCAATGTCTTAGTCAACAGTGTATGACTTGCACACCTGTTAATGATTTACTTATAAGACAGACACTCTGGAGCAAAGTGCTGTAATGATATATTTATATGAAAGTAAATCAATGAGAGAGAGAGAGAGAGAGACAGAGGGAGAGACTGAAACAGAGACAGATAGAAATAGAGAGTGCATACAATAAGGGCGAAAACCTACACCTCATGGGACACACTCACACAAAACATTAGCTAATTTATTATATTTTTAATCAGGCCCCAGACACTCAAACACATACACACACACACACACACACACAATTCTCACACATGGAGATACACACTCACACAGGTACACACATACACACACAAACACCTGCTGATGGATTGTCATGTAAGCTCAAATGCATGCAAACACACATACACACACACACAAACACACACTGTGTGCCGCCTGTCTGGCGTCTAGCTGGCACCATTCAGATGGCCATCTCTAGAGGCTACAGAGGTAGCCAATCACAGTTGCCAGTCAGCAGCTTTCATTATCACACACATATACACAGACATGGTAGGTCACTGGGAGTGTGTGTGTGTGTGTGTGTTTTGGTTTTACAGTAAAATAAAGCAGACTACATTGACAAAATGAAATTACAGGAAACAGAAAGAATGTAAACACTACAAGGATAAAGTGGTATCAACAGATAACTGCTGTTGTCAGTTTCTGCTGTAAACAATTTAATCCAGCTGTGCTGATTTAAGATGCATTATAGTCCAACAGTTATTATGGTCGTTGTGTAGCACTCAGATCACCAAGCAGTGACCTGGACCAGGGGGGCTCATTTATAAACATGGCGTACGCACAAAACAGGGCTGAAAACAAAGGTTGTTATTTATAAAAAAATAAAAAAAAAATACTGGATGGGAGAAGGTGTGGTCCTCCACACAAACTCTGACCCTTGCGTACTCACATTTTGGAGACAATGGGAATTAGCGACACTGATGGTGAGGTGGTGAACTGAAGTCAGACTGAATGTAAGAATGTAAATGTGGTAAAAACCATTACTTATAATATTTTAAAGTATTGATGCCTCACACACATTTTTTCTCTCCATATAATCCACGTTATCATGAAGATTAAAGCCAGCAGTGTTATTTGCGCTTGTACTGAGTGATAATTGTTCCATAATCACCTTGTAAAATCCAACTCAAATTCTAAATAAAAATTTGTTCTTAATGTTTAATTGGCGCTGTCTCAACGTCAGAGTCCGCTACGGAGCGCAGGAGGATGAGTTGGCCGGATTGCATGGAATACAGGATAGCATCAAATACCCTAGCATTAGATACTGTAACTGCAGATCACAGTGTAAAAAACTAAATATCTGTCTTTAAAACTGTGCATACATCACCAAATGTCAAAGTTGGAAAATACAGTTAAGTTAAGCTCTCGCGCCAATCGTTACACTTAATGTCCTTGTTATCGTTCCAAACTTTAATACTGTTGGTGACAAAACCTGCATGAAGAAAAGTGTGTTTGCCTATTAGACATTCATCTTCAAATTGTATCTTGGGGTGAGGCATACCACTAGCCTGACATTGCCATACTCAGAGTCTAGTCTAGCAACATCGATTGTTATGGGCGGGGCTAAGTTCGGCTGGCATCCAGGCTAGCATACCACCAGTTGACGCCGTGATTTTGACAAGGTGTAAACATACAAATGCTGCAGTGACCCATGTGCATAATGCTGCATGATGGCAGTGCTGGCCCTGCAGGGGGACTACGCCAATGGAAGAATCAGGAGAGAAAGAGACTCCAGGGACAACAATGATGACTGGCTAATATGCCAATTTAAATTCCCTAAAGCTGCGCTTTTGGCTCTATGAACTGAATTGGGTCCAGTAGAGAGGGCAACGCACCGGAATTGTACCATCCTGGTCCAAATACCGGCTGCTTCCAGAAGGAAATGGCAGAGAGCTATGTGTTTTTTTAATAAATATTATATATAATCTTCACCTTTATAACTAAGGCTTGTTTGGATATAATATATAGTTCTGTTACATCTAAGTCTGGTATGTCAAAGCTGTTGCAGAGTGCCGTAATGCCTGTCATTTCATTAACATATTGATCAGCATTCATGAGGTGCTTTGCATTGACTATTTATGGTCAAAATGGGCGTGTACAGGGCAGGATAAGAGGCTGATTCACGTCCGCACACTTGTGGGTAATCTGTATATGTTTCCTTATAAAGGGAACATTGCTTACAGGTGTGCATACGCACAGTTTTATAAATCTGAATGCTTTTTGGCGTGTGCCATAATTGCTTTTGGGCGTACATACACTTTATCAAGGATCCTACGCACAGTTTTATGAATGAGACCCTTTTTTCTACATTGTTTTCTACAAATTAAACTGCTCTGTTTTTCTATTAACTCCTTGCAATCATCATCATTTTATTCAAGAGACAGCACCATTGCTATGTATATTTTATTCATATGGCTCCTTTTCACTTAAAATTTTTTTTTCAAATTATATAAAAAATTCATGATACAAGATCCTGGTGAAAATTGGATTTTAAAAATACCATTTGCTTTGGTGAACCTTATCTAAAATCATGTAGGATTTCTGCTGGCCATTTACCATTTTGTTTTCAATATTTTTTCTACTACAATTTCTTTATCAGTGGTTTCATTTGTTAATGGAAATGATATAAATTTCTTACAATTAACCATGTTTTAACAAAGAAATATGCAAAATATAAAATATTGGTCTATAAAAATAATCTTTAAAGGACCTGCCCCCCTCTCCTCCACCATGGTTTCCATCCTTTTGGTAGGTTTGTTGTTTGTTTAATTCCTTCCTTCCGTCCTTCTCTTTCTTTCCTTAGCACATGTGCACTTCAAGCGTGTGTGAATGAGTTTTTTTTCACATAAACTGATACCTGACACCAGACACAAAGGCTGATAAGCCTGCCAAACACTCTCTGATGTCTCAAACCGGACATAAGCGTGAACAAATGTCACGCTGTGCTGACAACATCAACATCTCCACCAGTGAGCCGGCCCATATTTTCCATTGCAACAACAGAAAAACAGAAAAACACACACACACACACACACACACACACACACACACAGACACATACACACAGACGCACAGACGCATCTGCTGTCCATCGTTTCCCTCTTGTAGCATGTGAGTAGCTGAACAGTTTTTTTGTGCTGGTGCCTTGTGAATTTTTGTGGCTCATAATTTATTTACCAGTTATTGATTTCGTACGCCTACTACACCAGCACAAAAACACCATCTACAATCCCTTTCCCTTTTATTTTCATTCACACAGAAACAGGGAGGCATGTGCAAAGCAAATTCTTGTTTCTCTCGTTCACACACACACACACACACACACACACACACACACACACACACACACACACACACACACACACACCCCCTTTCTTCCATCACAGCTAACCTTTACTCAGAGAAGCCTGTGGTTTTTCTTTCTATTCCTTCTACCTTTATCTAAAATGTCTACCTAAAATGTCTTCCTCTCCTTTTAATCCTTCCAGCCATCATCTCAATTTATTCTCATCTAACTCTTCTTTTCTTTTTTACCCCTCCCTTATTTTGTCCCCTCCCTTCCTCCCTCTCGTCTCCATTGATCCCTCCATCTCTAATCATTTACTACCTCCCTAATCCCTGCCTCTGTCCCTCCTTTCTTCCAATTAGTCTTCAGTTTGTTTATCCTCTCTTCCATCTATCCCTATTTCCCTCCATTTTTTTGTTCATACACCCCTCCATGTCAGTCTTGTCCACATTTCTATCATTAGTACCTTTTACCCTTATTTTCCCTTCATTTTTTTCCCCTCTTTTTCTCCTGCTCCCCACCAAACATTGGCCCTGCACCACTCTGTCCCTCTATCTTTCCGTTTTTGTTCTCTGTTTGTTCAAGGCCTCTTTTAACGAAGTCAGTCTCCTCCCAAGTCTCAACAGGCTATTGTCAATACTGATGTCTGGCCTCACAAATACAGACACACACATACATGCATGCACGCACGCACACTCTAAGACTCATGCGTAAGCATGAACACACAAACCCACAGACTCATAAACATGCACCTGAAAGTACACATGACTCTCTGTAAAGGTCTCCTCTTCTGTTATTTGTCCTGTCCTCTAATCACTCAGCTTAGCCTTTCTCACTCCCTCAATACACACGCACAGAACAAGTGCCGAGTTCACTAGCTGTCCACCACAGAACTCTTTTCAAGCCCGTATTCACTGATTTAGATTGACAGCACATTGTAATGCAGAGAAAAGAGCCTACATTAACAACACGTGGTTTGCAAGTTGCAGTGGTGGAAGATTCCAAGAGTGCAAAAAATGGAAACTTGGCCCAAAATGACCAACATCTGCTAAAGAAATGAACATTTAAATAAGCATCTTAAAATCCCCCACCCCAACCGGCACCGCCAGACACCGCCTACCAAGAGTCTGGGTCTGTCCAAAGTTTCTTCCTAAAAGGGAGTTTTTTTCTTGCCACTGTCACACTAAATGCCTGCTCTTACTGGAATTGTTGGGTCTTTGTAAATTATAGAGTGCGGTCTAGACCTTTATCTGTAAAGTGTCTTGAAATAACTGTTGTTATATTTTGATACTATAAATAAAATTGAATTGAATTAAAATGAACTGTGAATCATGTGAAAGTTTTAAACATTTGTCACAAGCATAATATTCATTTGAGTGTGGCAGTGTTGCTGTGTTTATGTGATGCTCTGAAACAAATCTGAGAAGGTTTGATCCAGCCATTTGATGAATATCATATTTGAACAAATATTGAAAGAATCATTTTAGCATAGCTTAGGGTTAGCATAGTTGGTATAGCAGGCGCACATATATCGAGGCTTGCTCCTCGACACATTGACTGCGGGTTCAATTCCGACCTGTGGTCCTTTGCTGCATGTCATTCCTCCTCTCTCTCCCCTTTCATGTCTTCATTTGTCCTGTGAAAAGGCCTAAAATGCCCAGCAAAAAATAACATTTCATATAAATGACAATACATGAGGTAGCTGGAGAGGTGGAGGGATTTAAATTTGGTGAAAGCAGGTAGTGGAGTAGCAGCAGATGCAGAGCTAAAGGGGGTATGACATCGGTGGTCCCAGAAATTACATTCAGATTGGACGGTTCGGCACCTCTCAATTTACATCAAGTGCCAGAATCATCCAATATCAACATCATCGTGTCTGCTGATTGGGTCATATATGATTTGGGACTACATGGAGCATGAAACTATAAACTTGAAATGCCACACGGCTTCATGAATTTTGACCGGATTAGGATATCATGCCTTTCAATATTAAATGCTCAACTGTTTACATATTTTGTAAATTTATAATGTGATTACTTTAAAACACTGTATTTAAAGTGGAAGCATGTCATCAGTAGTGTAGATATGTAATAAATACAACTTAGAATTTCTTGATAACATTGCATTCCTTTCAGTCATTCTCATAATTATGAATTAATATTAATGGCTTAATTATTGACCCTTCATCCCTGACTTTCACTCACATTTTAATAAGCCATCAGGTCTGCAGTTATACATGTTAGTAAATTGAATGGATACATGGATTTGTTCTTGAGGGTAATGGTTGACCTTTACCCAGGTAAGATGCAAAAAGTAAGTAAAGCAAGTTTAGTAGAGGAGTGTATAGAACAAATGTTTCACAACCTGGCAACCCAAAAGCTGTACGTTTTGGTAAAAAAAAGTCTGACAAAATAACAAATACATTTATCATTTGAAAAAATAAAATAAAAAAATCTCTCATCTCAAATTGCCAAGCCTTTAAGCCTGCAGGAGCTTTAAAAAATAATAATGACAATGACAACAGACATAGCAATTTGTGATAGGACCTGACCCAATCTTTTCAGGCCAATTTAATAATAGACTGGCTCCCAAAAGGCACTGCGGATCTTTGCTTATTTGTTGTTTAAACACAGGTCCATCCCTTTGTCCTGTCTTTCCCTCGAATCACCCTCCCAAAGCAGCACTCCTGCTCATATAAATATTTCACATCCAAAACTTAAAAAAGCGTGTTACTTTACACTTCAAAGACCCCAGTGTATGCATCACTCCCTCAAACACACAGGCATGTGTTTGAGGGAGTGATGCACACACACACACACACTCACACTCACACTCACACTTACACTTACACTCCACCAAATAATAACACAGGTATGCATAATAATGCACACATACCCGGTACATTTACAGTAGCATGCCAGACTCATACTCACACACACGCATTAGCAGGTTTACAGTATAAACCTAAAGAAATAAAACATATTTGCACTCACACACCTCTGTGCACTGCAGGCCCGGGACTGACCAGGGAGAGGTGCAGGCAGATACACACCTCATTAATGATTTATGTCATGAGGATGAGAAGAGAGGAGCGGATAGATTCTGCTCTCCAAAACACTCCTACAGCTTACTGCTTGACCAAAACAGACACTGCGAAGGGTCTTATGTATATTTACTGTGTGAATATCAAAACAGGTCAGTTTATCACCTAAACTTTAACCAGCAAGTATCCTATAACAGAACTATCTACTGCATTTGTAAATTTAATTAGAAATAGAAAAACAACAATGCTACCAGTTTTCACCAAATTAAAGTATAAAAGAGATTTGGGGAAGCTGTTAGAAATTACCAGTTTCATATTTGACTACTGTCATAGTAAAAGAAAAATCAACAAACAGATTATACTTAGAACTCTGGGAAACAGTAATAGTGCCTTTCCCATTATTATACCAAACAATTCAACAGATTCAACAATCAGCAGACGGTGGACAAAAAAAAGTCTCTGATTGACCATGATGTATAATTTAAGGGACTTAAAGATGCAGTTGGTAAGACTTATAAAACTAACTTTCTGTCATATTTGCCGAAATTTACCCCATAGTCGAGTAGTAATACATGAAGCATGTAATTAAAAAAAAAAAAGAAATTGGCTCCTCTGGCACCACCTACAGCCTGTAGTGCAATTTGCAAAAATCCACCGCTCCCTGTTCAGATCCCCCAATCAAGGTCAGGGGGGGTGTCTAAGTGCATGTCAATCACTGCTCAGTCATACGCATTCATTCTCCCTCGTGGGGGGAGGGGCTTAGGAGATCGTTTGGGCTTTAGCAGAAAAGGGGGGAGGGACTGAGAAGTTGTCAATATTCAAATTCTTTGGCAAAGTCTACCTACAGCACCTTTACGGGCCAAAATAAAGCTGGTTTATTTTAGGTTATTGGCAAAAATTGTGATTTACTGTAAGAGACACAGACTATGGATTTAGACGCTATCTTCAAGAGACTTAAGAAAAGACACAGATCACCATGCATTGAAAGGTAACCAGAGTGAAAGTCTACAGCCATGAAAGCCGCTCTGTGAGGCTGGCGTTCTTCGTTGACAAGGACTTGAGAGTTGTCTCATACATGTAAAACAGTTCTGCTCTCTTGTTCTCATAAGCAATCCATGCATTTTTTTTAAACTTTAAAGGCATACTTACAGTTTTTTTTTATTGCTAAACAACAGTGGGGACAACTAGAGCTACATGTGCAAAACTCCAACAGTCACCTGAGCTAAGCATTTCACATCTCCTGCAAAACTCATTCCAAGCAACACAGCTCTTAACACACATCTCAATAGAGGGTCAGTGCACCAATCACTATGCACAACCTTCCCTGAGATAACACACACTGAGCGTAAAAACACTAGCATCAAAACACCAATACAGAAAATATTTACTTTACCATACTTTTCATCTTTACAGTTTGTACAATTTGAGTGACTTCACACTGCTCAATAGTTTCTTTGAAGAAAAGATATAGATTTATAATATACCAATTTTCAAATAAGGTAAACAAGAAGGAACAATAATCAGCAGTTTGCTTCAATATAGTATTTCATCTAGTAATGTATGGAATTATTGGAAAAAAACTAAAGGTACAAACCAGTAACAAAGACTAATCCTGCCTCTCTCCAACATCATGCGGCAAGTTATCTTCATCACATTGTTTTCTCTAAATACTACAGTAATTAATATGGTGTTTCCGTTGCTTTCGCCGCAATTAATTTCTGAAAAACAGTAAGAATGCAGTTTTACTATAGTAAACTATAGTGTTTTTCACATTTTGTTTTTTTCATAGCGGTTTATGTAACCTCAGACATCTTCAATGGGCATATTGGTATCTTTGTTCTTTTACCTGTTTCTCGATACAGTGTATAATTGCTTCATTCTTATTTGCTGTTTGTACACAAAAAAAACTTACATGTTCAACAGTGTTGGGCAAGTTACTTTTAAAAAGTAATTAGTTACAGTTACTAGTTACTTCTTCCAAAAAGTAACTACATTAGATACTCAGTTACAAATTATAAAAGTAACTAGTTACTTCAGAAAGTAACAAATGCGTTCCTTTCAAGTACATTTTTAAGATGGGAAGAGTAATCAATTAGATTACTCGTTCCAGAAAAAGTAACGCCGTTATTTCCATCACTGACGTTCAATAACTAGTCTAAAACAAGACACCTGCTTAGGCTTTCAGCCAAAATTATAATCAGCAGTGTTTGATAGGCACTAGACTGAAATCTATTCTGTTTTGAATGGTCAGTTGTGACAGCAATGTGTTACCATTTGAATAAAGTGCTGTAAATCCACAGTGTTGTGCAGGTTGTGGTTGAGCCATGGCATAAGTGTGTAGAGATTTGAAAACTGTGTTCAAGCAATGAAAAACTAACTAGAGTTTTGTCCACATGAACTGCTGCTGCGCAGACTGTGGTATTTTGCATGTGACTCTAATAGTGCCCACTGTCGTTTAGCAATAAAAAAACTGTAATATCTTTTCTGGCCAGTAATGAAAATGTTTAAGGCCAGTGAGAACCCAGTCCATTTTTCTTTGTACTCTTCCCTCCCATGACCTGTAAAAATGGATTTAACGTGTTCATGGTATGTGTGTTTGTGTGCTCACACACATCAAGCAGGTGCAGTCGCAGTGCCTAATAACAGTCAAGCAGCCGTCTGTCAGAGCCTTTGTAGGCAGATAGAATAAACCAGAACTCTGTGGTGTGTTAGTGTGTTAGACTCATCAAAGCCTGCCAACACTGGACCTAAAACCATTTTACTGCTTTGGAGAGCACACAGCTGCATTGAGTGGAAAACCACCTGACCTCACTGAGTGTGTGTGTGTGTGTGTGTGTGTGTGTGTGTGTGTGTGTGTGTGTGTGTGTGTGTGTGTGTGTGTGTGTGTGTGTGTGTGTGTGTGTTAGTGACAGGTGGCCACCAGAAAGTATATGCGTGTGCGTAGACTTGACAATTTAGACTGTTTTGAAAGGGAATCTTTTGGTTAGATTATATTGTGTGTGTGTGTGTGTGTGTGTGTGTGTGTGTGTGTGTGTGTGTTGGCCGTCAGTCTGTGTAATTGCCTAGCTGGGAAACCCTTGACTTTCTGACATTTGAGCCCACAGCAATCTCTCTGATAGACTGAGAGAAATGAGAATAAAAG
This sequence comes from Etheostoma perlongum, assembly GCA_026937815.1. NCBI lineage: Eukaryota > Metazoa > Chordata > Actinopteri > Perciformes > Percidae > Etheostoma > Etheostoma perlongum. The sequence continues at coordinate 21,480,715 of CM049377.1, forward strand.
AAGGACAAGGAGAGAGAGAGAGAAAAAGACAAAGTGTTCCTTGTGCTCTGTTATGAATCTCAGTGTTCTGGGCGATTGTCCCAGGATTAAGAGTCAACCAAGAACCAAAACCAAGAGCCAATGATCCACACATGACTGAATGACAATGAAACTTAAAGCGCCCATATTATGCTCATTTTCAGGTTCATAATTGTATTTTGAGGTTGTACCAGAAAAGGTTTACATGGTTTCATTTTCAAAAAACACCATATTTGTGTTGTACCGCACATCCATTGCAGCTCCTGTTTACACCATGTGTGTTTAGGTCTCTGTTTGAGCTACAGAGTGAGACATCTCACTTCTATACTATCTTTGTTGGGAGTCACACATGCGCAGTAGCTAGATAACTCTTTCTCCAACTTTGGTTAGTACAAGGCAGGATTAGCTGGGAGACTTCTTCTGAACGAGGGCACACTTGTGGAATACCTGCAGAACAGGGACGTGTAAGTTGTTCTTTAGTGGATAATTGAGAACTAGTGTGTGTTGTAGCAGTGTTTTGACATTGAGAACAAGCTAGCATATGCTACGGTTGGCCACCTCATCTCGGCTAGTGACGTAGAAAGCCGTGGAGATTTTGAACAGCTCACCCAGAGACTGAAGGCAGAGGACATTCAGAAATCCTGCATCTCACTCAAAACAGCATGGATTGTTTTAAGTTTGCATGTGTGTGGAACCACCAGAGACACAAAATAACACCCCAAATCCCAGAAAAAGTGTTTTTTCTTTCATAATATGGGCACTTTAAGGAAACACACACACACACACACACACTGGCAGAGCATATTAGGCCCAGAGCCTGTTTAGAGGTGAATGACTTTGGTATTGTTTGGATCTTTCTGACCAAATCTCAATCTGTGTCCGAACCTCCCATTTCGAAGGGAGGATAGGAATCCAGAAGCGTAAAGAAAACACACTCAGCTGATCATCCTTTACTCCCTCCATGGTTTACTGCACAGGGCCCCTCTCAACTGCCTGTTCAAACACTGAAATCAGAAGCTACTGAATCTAAACTTCACCCTTCCCTTGTCCTCTCTCCTCTCTCCACAATTCATCGTCTGTCTTCATTATTAGTCTATTACATTTTCTCCTCAACTCGTCCTCTAACGCCCTTCTCATCCAGACTGTCTTTCCAAGACGAACAGCATTAGTCATAGAGCCCAAAAGCGAAATCTGTTTACGGTTTACTGTTAACAACCATATTAAGAAACTACGAAATTAAGGTGACGACAAAGTCCATGTAGGGAGGAGGTTGGGTGGCTGGATGGATCAACAAAGCCGTTAAGTTCAAGCTATTGCCAAATGAGTTGCTATAGCTAATTAAGACTATCAGCTCCACACTCAACTGTCTCTGTATTTCTCAGTATGGCTTTGTTCAGAAGATTGCGACTCTCTGTCTCTCTGTATTTCTATTTGGTTTATGCTGCCTACAAATGGAGGTTGTATATTTGACAGGATATATACAATATACTTGTTGAAGCGGTTTAAGTCTTGCGAACACTAATTAAAAATTGTTAATAATGTAATAATGAGATAACCAAATGTACTGCAAAGTTTAACAGAATGTCCAGATTATTGGAAAAAGAAAATGCAAATTAATGACAGTTTCCATCCACTACTGTTATATTTTTATCATGTATTAATTAGAGGAATGCAGTCTCCTTATCACACACCTGCTGTTTTCTTATCCATCTCAACCTAGCGCAAACTTCTGTGGACGTTAAATTCACATGCTTGATTTATTGATTAATTTTGTTTTCATTGCACTTTGTTGTATGTTCCTTTTACAACTTTTTTACCTCAGAGTGAAAAATCTTCTTGGCGATATTTTTATTTTTTTCCGAATGTTCTGTATTCTCACTCAGGTTTTTTATGCAAATTATGAATGTGTATGAAAACAGGTGTTTGCAAATGCACCAAGACTCGGTTGTTTTCTCTTCAATTTTTAAAAAAAAAGTCCTTTCTTACTATCCCTTCCTTTAAAATTCTTTCAATCACATATTTGATTTGGTTAGGCACTAAATTATTTTCAAGCTTGGTATTTCTATTTGAACACTGTTTTTGTTTTGAAACTCTAAATTAACAAAACATGCAGAAAATGAACAGTGACTGTAAGGCACACAATGTCTGTGTTTATCAAAGCAGATACAGTGAAGAACAAGATACATATTATTGTGTTTTTTGGCACTTAACTAAACTATTAAAGGACCAAATTAAATTATAGGACTCTTACTGCCACTGCTCTTTCCTAGAGCTTTATTTTCCATCTATCTCACTCCTTCACCTGCATCAGTTTATTGTGTCACTTCTTATGTTCACACTTATCTGACACAACTCCTTTTTTCCTTTTTCAACTCTCTTCATGCAATCTTGACTTACTTCTCTTCTTTTGATCTTTAACTGATAGTTAAACAGCATTTCTAACACTTAGTGAGAAGAAGAACAAGAAAGTTGTACAGGTGAAAGGTAGAGAGAGGTAAAAGGAAAGGAAAGCCTCTCTTTAGCCTTGGGTCAGTTCCTGACTGCTCTCAGTTCTCCCATCAGTGAGGCTACAGTAGCAGCTGCAATCACCTTGACTCAAAAACAACTAAATATATTCCATATATTCAACAGAGCACAGTTCATTGGTAATTTAACCATGTTTAGCAAGGGATCATCCAAATATTAGTTTGATACTTTGGGATTACTCTGCCTCATTCAAGGTACAAAAGTACAAAGTAAACAAAAATGTGCTGGAAGTTTGTTTTTATTTTGCATAAAGCCTCCTGTGCATAGTTATTTTTCGTTTACTATCACAGAAACAATCTAAATGCTCTTGTAATCTACAAGCTTTGTTTTTTATCTGAAGGACACATTGTTTTTTAAGTAATAGGCTATAATGACTGGCAGTTACAAGTCTTTTTGTTATCACGCAGCACTGCCCAGAGACATGAAGTCTACCACAGTAACCTTCTAGATAGCATAACTACCAGCACTTTCACTGTGACCTGTTTAAATGGGAAGTGACCTTGTTCTGTCAGTGTAATGATGAATAGAGATAGGATTGTGTTTCTCTCTAAGACACACACACACACACACAAAACTATCCACGCTGTGTGGATATGCCTACCCAATTATAGGCAATTCAACAACAGACCAAAAAATATTAAAATTATTTTTCAGTAATAGGGGGTTAGCCACGCTGCTGTAGGTCAAGCTGCATATTTAAAGGTGACCTGCCACAGGTATTTCATTACTTTGTGGTAAGGTCTGAAGTTCTACCATGGACTATGTAACATTTTTTGTGGAAGAAATGCCTTGGTTACCTTTTTTCAAGACATTCTAACGTGGTATAGAAAGCCTGCAAGAAGACGCAGCTCGATTTGGGCCAGTTCTCATTAATAGTCAATGAGCTAAGCTGCCTGACTCTGATTGGCTAACAGCTAGCTAATGAGAGCCTGGCTACCAGTATCCTTTACCCAGTGCAACTGGGTGAGCTCATAAATAGTAATGAGCTCAGGCAACATGACGTCAGACCAGCTTTTGTAATTGGCCTGATTTGTCCACATATTTCTTTTAAGAGGTTAGAGCTGATACAGGAGGTAGCAGTTCATTTTCACATTCACAACATAACACAAACATATACAGACCTAACATATTTAAAAAATGCAAGTAAAAACGGTTTTGTGTGGCAGGGTACCTTTATGAACAAGAGTCCAGTCTGTGGTAGTTGGCCTCAAGCAACCTTTGTACCACCTGAACAGATGTTCGCTGTAGCTGTAGCAATTGTAGATATCAACAATTGCTTTTTTAATAGTTGGAATTTCAGGCCAAGATGTCCATAATGTAATTTGAGTAGTGGAAAATCTAATTGCATGATATACTGTAGATACGTCAAAATGTTCATTGATGAAATTTATGTATGTTTGACACCACATCCTAAATATTGAAAATGCGTACAGTATTTGTTTCTGTGTATTGCAGCTATAATCAGTATTGTCATTTTCTATCAGCTGGAAAATTAAACAAAAGAACAATTGGTTTTAGAGTCGATGTTAACCCCCCTTTTAGTTTGGAAAAAGGATTCCCCAGTAGCTACAGTATTGCAGAGCTTTAAGACGTCATGTCAGGATCACAGCACCACATATACTTTCCCAATTGAATGATAGTAACACACATGTTTTCAACTAAAACTCAAAAGCATATCCAACTGAAGCAATCAATTAAGATTTTAACAGTAAACTACAGAGGTGTGACAGTTTGAAGAAATGTGATGAACTATAATTGGGTGGTGTTCCGTCTTTGGGGAGAGAGCACTTCTTACATACTTGTGTCCTGAAACTTATAATAAGGGAATTAGCTTTTCAAAAGAATTGTTTTCAATTGAAAACATTTGTCCAGCAGATGAGGAAAAGCTAAATGGCTAGACTGCAGTATGTAACTCTGCGTGTGCCCGTGTGTGCCGGTTTGTGTGTGTGGGGTGTGTGGTGTACACAAGTGCAAAATAATTCAAAAAGTCTTATTATTATTATTATTCCTTCTGATTCTGTATGAGACAATCAATACCAAAATGTATTTATTCTCTGTCTGTCTGCTTGTTAGTAGGATGAGGCTTGGTTTGTAGATGCACACATCTATAAACATCTATATACACTCTCTCACACACACAGGCTTATCTGTCCTGTCATAACAAGACAGATAAGCCTGGCGCTTGCAGACCAAATACACTGCATCATGGGAAACAAGAGATAGTGTGTGTGTGTGTGTGTGTGTGTGTGTGTGTGTGTGTGTGTGTGTGTGTGTGTCTTTTTATTATACATCCTCATACTTCCCATTTTTTTTTCCCCTCATGCTCCACCTGATTTCACAACTGAAATATGTGTTGATTGAATACATGGACACAAACAGGCTCAGGTGTGTGCAAGTGCGTGTGTTTTTCAGTGTTACTCAAGGACACTTAAACACTGATAAGTGGCACGACACAACAGCCCTACACCTAGAAACCTTGAGAGGACTCAGCCAAAGTGTCTCACACGCTGACTGATAACCACACACAGATGCACATTTGTCCTTCTGGACTTGTGAGGACCCTGTTTGACAGAAGGCATTTCCTAATCCCCTTACTCTAACGAAAACCTTATTCTAGCTAAATCCTTAAAACCAAGTCTGAACCCTCAAAAAGCATTTTGAAGTTCTGTGCCAAAGTGAGGACCTTCCAAAATGTCCTCACTTTCCACAAATTGTCCCAAGGTCTGAAACTTATTACTGGAGTATTATTTTTTTCTCCTACTTTCACTTTTAATTTATTTATTCACATTTACTCCAATACATTCTTTATGTGCTTCATCGATACTCGTTACAATTATAAAAATGTTACAAATCATTCCAAACCCACATTATCACTGCCAGAGCTGTAGATGGCTCTGTCACCAGGTTTGATGAAGCTGGCTTATCATTGAGCGAATCAAGCAAACAAGCTGCATTACTTGAGTTTTGTTAATCTGTTTCAAGATGGAAGAACCAGAAACACCACCTTCAACACCTTCAACTTCGAGTGATCGTGGTGGTGAGGGGTGAGAAGGAGACCACCCCTGGCCCTACTTAGAGTCCATGTTTTAATTTGTTGGAGTGAAGGACAATTCATATAGAATTAAGTGCCTTCCTATTAAACATTAGGCTACTAAACAATTTGCCAAATAAGTTTTTACCAAAATATATACATCAAAATGAACAATGAAAACGCATAAATAAAAAGCACACACATACTGATTTCACATGTCCAGCATTATGTTTTCATGCACTTTAAATGTTTTTCCATTTACCCACATGGATTCATAAGAGTTTACTGAATGTATAAGCTCTGCCAGGTATACATATGCTGTACATCATGTTTGTGTGTGTGTGTGTGTTTCTGTGTGTACTGTATGTGTGTATGTTGAGTGAATGTGTGTCTAAGTATGTAGGTGAAAAGAAGACGGTTATTATGGCTTTTATTAAAAAAGGCTGCTTTTGGAAATGTAGACAAATAAACATAATTTCAAAACCCACAGGATGGGACAGCAGTATATAGAATTTACACATACATGGGCTAAAATTGACTTACACACAATAAAGTGCAATAGCAAACAAAATGTTCTCTCACTCCTTTTCACTCAATTCAATTCAGTTCAATTCAAAGAAGCTTTATTAGCATGACCATAGTGACATACTCACTGTTCCTCAAAGTGTGACAGGTAAAGACATACTGTGCTGCTAGACTGCAGCTCTCTGGCTGTTCTCCTAACAGGATCGCCATCTTGTTGATGTCGGGTATTTGGTCAAATGTCGGGTGCTTGTGTCTGAATTTGGGGAAATATTGAGTGTGTTCCAATCGATGATGTAGTTTTGTTTCTGTTGTGTTATAATTTGGTTGACTCTGATTGGTTGGTTCCCAGACTGGTCCTGAGGCAGAACAGGGTCAGGAAGTGGACTGAGCATCTGGACCAGCTGAGTGAGGGGACTCTTCTCTTTGCCCAGCTCTTGGTCTTGCAGGGCTTTCTGCTGATAGGAGTGGGGGTCGCTGTTTTTTAGATGAAGCCAATATTTGATGGCACGTTTTTGAATTTTGATGAATAATGGGAATTGGCCTAATTCAGCTCTGCAGGCGTTGTTGGTGGCTCTCCTGTGCACCTGTAGGATGCTTTTACAGACCTCTAGGTGCAGGATTTCAACTGGGTTTTTGTCCAAGTGGGAAGAATTCTAGTATTTGGTAAGAATTCTCTGTTTCCAACCAATTCACTCTCTTCTCACATTTTCACCCTCCTCCTTCTCTTGTCACTCTGCTGTCCTTGACTTTTATCTGTCCCTCACTTTTCTTACATCACTTTCTCCTTCATTTTCTGTTAGTCCTGCCCTTGGGTCTCGTCCCTCACTCTCTGTTCTGTCTGCTCCTATTATCATCCGTGGCCTTTTTTTATGTCTGTCGGCCTTCCCTACTTTATCTCCATATACAACCCGCCAAGCACAGTGAGAGTGCAATGTGTGCTGATGTATTACAGGTAGAAAGGATGTGTATTCATAAGTGCATGTGTCTGTCCAAATCATTTTGAAAAACAGAGTCTATTGTTTTCTGCTGTCTGTCTAATTTCTTCTTCACTTTTAGTGTAGAACTGTTTTATTCCTAAAAGGTCTCTTTAGGTGGTAAAATAAAGGCTGAAGTGAAAGACATAACATGAAGGAAGAAAGGTTTGAACAAAATATTGAGGGCACATGGAAGGATAGGGAACTAAATATGTAAAGTTAAGAGAATAAAAGGACTCATGTATGTTTTTGTAACATCCCTAAATGGAATATATACATCCCATGCTAAAAAGTGAATGACGAATAGATATGATTAGTGATTCAAATGATCATAAAAAACACACACACAAAGGGGGGAAATGAGGGAGCAGCTGGATGAAGGGATTGCATGAGAGTGCTGGAGGAAGGGTAAGGGGCTAGAGGCAAAGGTAGGATGAATGGGGTTTTATGGAGGATAGGAGGATGTGAATGTATGCAGAAGGGATAAGAAAGTGACCTAAAGGGGAGAGAATAGGTGCCAGATGGATCGGATGAGAGATTGGGAAAGAAAAGGAGATTGGAGAGTGGAGAAACAGATAGATAGAGGTACTGGGGATAGACATCATCATTGTTCCAAGACTGTGAACTTGTGCCAGACATGATTAAAGACTTGGCCAAGAAACCCTTAAGCACAGGCAAAACCCTTTGCTGAAGTCTGCGCACTAAAAGGGATGAGGGGGCGGGTTAGTAGGATCAAGAGAGAATGAAAGCAGAAAAGAGGGTGAGGAGGAGGGAGGAAGATGGGAAGAGAGGGGCGAGGAAGACAAGCAGAAAGGTGAGGATGCCCTTAGGAGGCTAAATAGGCTTATGTAAGGCCCTGCAGAGACAGACAAGAGTCATGGCCGTTTTCTTCTGTTTAAATGCACACATGAGCGTGCGTGCATGCACACACACACACGCACACACATACGTAGGACCAGTGACATGCTGGCCAGTGTCCCAGACATCTCTCATGAGTATATGTACACACTGGCACACTCAGACAAAGGCCTGTATCTGCAGACACACTTACTGTAAACACAAACAGAAATGCTGATACAAAGAGATGGTGGAGAAATAGAATAGAAATCAATGGCACAATAAATGGCATAGCATGCAGATAAACTGGATATGGTTCCCATGAATGGATTATTTTTTAATTAGATTTTTTTTTTATTTGACAAACTTTAATAATCCCAGAAGGAAAATTAAATTTTTTCCATGCTGTTGTTAGATATACACACCTCAAGATTTATATTAAATAAAGTCTTAGTTTTCTGCGTAGGATATCTGGCTGAAGATTAAAACAGACAAAGTCAAAGGTCAGAGAAGAGGCAAAGAGAACCACAACAAAACATTCCCTGAAACTTACATGCAAATACACTAATAAACATTCAAAAAGAAAGAAATATTTTGCCATAATCTTTTCTAACCATCCCATGGCATCCTCATTTCCTCACCAGCACACCGGAGGTGAGAGGCGAGACAGAGCTACTGTGAAGTGGTTTATTCTTTCATAAACTGACACACCTGTAGCAATATTGGAAAGAAACAAGAGAAAAAAGCAAAGGAGATGAGTGCAGGTGCAGCCAGTAAGAGCGAGTTTTAACGACGGGTGTTAAAACCTGGAAAATCCCACAAATTATCACCAAACTGTCTTCTCACGTGCATTTCTCAAGTACCACTTACCACTATAACTGAGTGCTGAACTCAGTGGTGAAGTGCTGAGATAATCCCCTTTTCGTGACTGCCATATCTGAACTCCAAAGTGGTTGAAGCACCAACAAAAAGAGACAAAAAGTAAAAACTTTTTTGTCCCTCACACTTTCAGACAGTCTCTCCTGGAAAACATGGGATCCTATTTTAACAATCTAAGGGCACGGCGTGAAGCACATGGCGCAGGTGCGTTTAGGGCGTGTACAAATCCACTTTTGGTAGTTTGACGGTGGTACAAAAGGGTCTGTGCGCCAGGTGCATGGTTCAAAAGGGTTGTACCTTTGTGTTTTGGGCGTAACATGCAATAAACCAATCAGAGTGTCATCTCCCATTCCCTTTAAAAGCCAGGCACGTTTGTACTTTGGCGCATTGCTATAATGAAGGGTGATTTTCACCAAAATATGTTTGTGTGCTGCTTCCCTGTGTGTGTGTGTGTGTGTGTGTGTAACAACCATAGTGTGTTGGTCAATGGTGTGTTGGTCAATGGCGCGGTCACTTACCGCTGAAGAGTCCCAGCTCAAGATAGCAATACACCAAGAATGCACCTGAACACACCTCCCTGTAAGACCAGCACGCCCATGGGCGCAAAGAGGAGCGCAGGTGCATTTGCTAAATGAAATTGACAACTGCGTCAGTCGTAAACTAGCAAAGATGTTGTGTTGAGCTTTGCGCTGCGCCGAGTGCAAGATAGGGTCTATGGTGTTACACTCATTTGTGCATACCTACTTTTGTCACTTCTGCACGCATGACAGGAGTAGGTGTGTAAGGGATAAAAAGTTCAAACCTTGGCTCCTTTGCCTCCTCTGTCAACTCTGTACACCTGGCATATTGCTGTGGGAATTGTGCATAAAATAATAGTTTTGGTAAAGTTACAGATATTTTCGGACATATTTAAGACATAGCCTACATTTTTCGCTTTCTTTCGAGAATTAATATCTCATCTATGTCAAAAATATTAAGCTAGAGCAATCAGCTAGTTTGAGTAGCTTAGCTCGAAGGACCGCAAACAGGGGGAAACAGCCAGCCAAAAGGGAACCATCCACCTATCAGCCTGTCTAATGCGCATCTGACACATATCTCATACGTTCAATCTGTACACAAACCAAATATGTATAGTAAAGACAGGAAGCCTCTTTTTCAGGCCAATTTAACATTTCATTCCCCACATGCTGTATTAGTCTAAGAACTCTCCGGTTTTTTATCCATCCAACAAGGGAAGCTAGCATAGCTGCAGACATTTTGTTTTGTTCAGTAACAGATCAAAACATTTAGTTTGACAGCAGAATGAAAACATAGCTGATTCAATATGATTTTTATTTAATACTGTTTATTCAGTAACAAGGCAGCTGTACAACAAAATATGCAAAACAGTGACCGCTGTAAAATACCAAGACAAACTTTCCATCTCAGAGACGAGCAAACACCAACATGTTTACCACATCAAATGCTCTTTTTTCAAACACACAGCCACATGAACAGCAGAGCTACCACAGGGTAAAAAAAGAAGAAAATCATTATTCATGTGTATCAGAGAATGCTATTCATTATCTACTAAGATCTTAAGGTGGTCCATGTGAATTAGAAGCAAATGCAGGTAGATCAATGTTCTCTCTCTCATCTCAAAAGATAATAAATGAACTTTAACCAGACACAAAGAACTTGTGTTGTCGTGCCATGCACAGCAGTGAGCTCATCCTTTTATTGAAGTAGACTGTGTACTGCTGATACTGATGTCATTTGGTGATAAACAACAGGGCCGACAATGAAAAACTAACACCACAGACCAAGTAACAGATGACAAAGTAGCACTCAACACAAATTAAATGGGAAAGGGAGGAAGTCATCATTTAAACATTTCATTTTGGACAGCATAGCCTGTATTTATGTGAACATGAAGATTGTTAGCTCCAAAATGACTGTTGTCATGTTGTGTCATGAAGAGACACACCTTTAAAACCGGCATCTTTTCACCTCCGCAGCAGCTTTGATCACTGACAAAATCCAGTAGATGTCTAAAAAACATCAAAAATAAAGACAAATCTTGTCACAAAGGCGTGAACCACTTATTAGTCAGAGCCACCCACTTCATTCTTGACCCATGAGACTGGAAGGAACAATGATTCATTGAAAGAATTCAAGTGCCTTTCTGTTTTTGCTCTTGCTGCAACTCATTTCATGCTTCTTTTATATTTCCAATTTACATCTTTTCATCTCTGTAACTCGCCCAAAGTTGCTCTTTCCCTGCCTGCAACCCATCAGGGGAGAGCGCTGGGTGTGTGTCTTTACGCACATGTGTCATATTATGCTCACCACATAAAAGGTAAAATCAGCTTTTAGGTTTAAAATGCAATTCCAGATGACAGATTTGCAACTGTTTAACAAGACCCCATAACAATCATTTCCTTTTGGAGTACGACAGGCCTGAAAATGTGATCCAGGTCCAACCAGAACACCTCTTCTATGAGCCTGTGTGACTGCTTTTAATGAGCCCTAACCAAGCCTGGCGTTCCAAATAATGTCATACTGCATTTCTAAAACTTATGGTAAGTGCATCAAGTTAGCAGTATATAGCCCACCTATAGTGTCAATCAGCACAGGAAATTGATGGAGAGCTGTAGGAAGTAAGGAATAGTTATATGTTTTCTCGTTCATACACTACTCCCCTCGCACCCCTTTTTAAAATGTACTCTTCTCCCTCTGCTTCCCTCAGTGCCCACAATCCCTCCAGCTAGTCCACTTCCCCTATATTCTCAGGTGAAAAGGTCTGCCACCCCATATCATAATAAGCCCTCACTGGGACCTTCAGCTCATTCCTCACACCCACAGTCCTTGCCCTCTTGTCATTTATCCTAACATTAGCCTCTCCATCTTCACCTCCTTCTGTTATTTCAATTTCTTGCTTTGTTTCCTTTCCTCTGCTGAACTACTACCCTTTCTTTCTCACCTACAATCATCGCACCCCCTTACATTTCCCTCCCTCTTGCTTTCATTCTTTCCTTCAAGTAATGTTGGGTACTTTGACAGTTACCCACAGGTTCGTAACCAAGACTTTTCCAGTAATCCACAGAAGACAGGAGACACGACAAGTTTTACTTGCTGCAAGGAGAGCTGTTGAGTGTCACCCCTGACAATAATAATAATAATAATAATAATAATACATTTTATTTGTAATGCACTTTACATTTAAACAAATCTCAAAGTGCTACAGGTAAGATCAGACCAACTCTAACATTCTCCTTCAGTGCAGCCTTTTTATAGTATGAGTGAAGTAAGTTTTACACGATGTATGCAGAAACGTGTGCGACCTATAACCACACACTACACAAGACAATAGGATGACATTTGAGTTCAAAAGGACATACACACATACAATACAGAGGTGATCAATTAAATCAATTCAATCAAGAGGGCATAGACACTCACACAATAGGAAGTAAGCAAATAAGGAAGCCTGCTGTTAAGCCAGCTACATCCAAAGTTTCTGTGTGAGCTGACACATGTACAAGGAAAGGCAAAGTTCACAAATGAAAACACAATTAGGTCTGTAACATAAAGCAGTATAAACACCAGCGTGCTATTTTTCTTTCTTTCTTTCTTTCTCTTCTGATCTGCAGTTCCCAATCTCTTCCGGAGGAAATCTGTTTGCTGGTTTACACTGTTGGAGTTCTGGAAATGACTTCCAAAGCCTCTGACTTACCCATTTCCATTCTTATTGCAGTGTTGTACAGTCAATCGGTCTCCAACAAGAAACATTGTAGAAATCAACCAAGCACATAAGCAACATTGAGTATGTTTAGATGCACACCAATATTTCACTATTATTCTGAAAAGGACAATATTCCAAATTTGATACAGGTCATGTAAACAGCATAATCCAGTTGGATATTCCGAAAAAGATCTTTTTCCGAATATAGCATTTTCCGATTAAGACGTGGGCTATTCCGGTTTTATTCAGGTTTTAGAGACATTCTTTGGACATTTATATACAGCATATTCAGAATATGCATCTCAATCGGGGGTTTTAACAGCAGGCTTATGATCAGCTCTGTGCGTTGCTATGGTTGCTTTGCACAAACCAACCTGCCAACAGTTTGTAAGCCTGCAGACCCGATAAGAAGGAGAAACACAGCTACTTTTAAAGATTATCAAAGACGGATAACAACAGCTTTTTGGATATGCGCACACATCGTTACTCCAACCTTTTTCAAGAAGCTGGTTGAAGGAATGAAAGAGGCATGCTGCTTCGCACAGTCCAACAAATCCTCTGGTAAAGAAATCGTATTATGCTAAGCTACATGTAAACAGGAAAATTAGTGGTATATTCCCTTTCATCGATGCTGTGTGGCCTAGCCAGACCCTCCTTTGCACCACTGTGGAGGAGGGTCTGGCTAGTCCACACAGCATTCCGGGATGGGAGAAAAATGTGCTCTGGTTTATTGGCATGTCTTTAAACCAATCACAATAGTCATGGGTGGTGCTAAGCAAAATAGCCTCTGGAAGGAACTTGTTTTGGTGGAACATGTGTACGTTTAAAAGTTGTTTTAGTCGTGCAACAGAAACCTCAGTTTGGAGAGCTAGTCTAGCTAGCTGTCTGGATTAGCCCTGCAGAGATCTGAGGAGCAATTAGTCCTCATAAATCCACCAGAGTTTAGAATTCCAACACAAAGAAATCGGAGGGTAATGGACATCCGTGAGTGAAATCCAGCAGAATGGAGCAATCCTGGAAGTGAAACATTGTGGATATAGACTAGGTTACTCATAATAAAAAAAAACAAATGTGTAGATTAGTAATAATTAAATAGACGTTGTTATTGTTCTGCATCCAGCCTCGCAGATACTTGTGTCACGCTAATGAAGCATACAAACGAGAATAATGTATTGTGTGGCAAAAATGGATTCTCTTTGTCGTAATTTAAAGAATATATTCCAGAAAAAATGTTAAGCAAAAAATACATTGGAACAGTACTGTAAAGTTTAACATAGTGTACCATGTGCTATAAATCTGCACATATAAGAAATCATCCTTCTGTTGCTACCTGTCTCCCACTGACATTGACAGATGTACATTAATTACATGCAGGTCTGTTTGGGTGGCCTTGTAGAATACTGGACACTGTGAGATGACCGTTCCCCTCACCCTAATCTGTTGCAGTATGGTGGTGTTTCACGCTCCAGTAGTTTTTAGTTGGCTATCTACAATTTGTCCACAGTCAGCAGATTCAACCAAACCTCCTATTTTTCATCCATGGTTTATTTCACCAAGCTTTCCAAGAAAATGCTACATTAATCTAAGTTTGTCTTTCTTATTGCTAACCTCGTTTGGTCAAAAGCACATGATTTTAAATGTAAAATTCATCTCATTTATTGATAGATCATGATTGTGGACTTTGTTTTAGTCTCTGTTATGTGTTTTAATTGTGTCTACATTATGTTTAGTGTGCTGTATCACAGATTGCCTTTTTTGGGTACAGTAAAGTCTAAAGGCATCAATCACAAGCAACAAGCTTTTATTTAAATGAATCAAAACATATTGCATCCTTGAACCAAGTTTTTAAATCTTATATCTGCATATTTGGGGCTGCACATCATGTTTCGGACATATTCCATCTTTATGCTTTTCTTGGATCTTTATTTTAAACCTGTTAAGCTCATTCCTTGTTTTTTTCCCTCTGCTTCTGTCCATTCGGTATATGTCACTCTTTCCACTTGTTCCTGCCTCTTTCCTTCTTAAGAGTAAAGCCAGACGGAACACGGTGAGGCCACTTGTGGGAGGATCAATCGTGCTGAGAATCCAAATGCTGTTTACTGCTGGCTTCTATGGCTGTTGCTGTTTAGGCTCACAAACAGATCAGTGTAGAGGCTACATCTGAACGTACAGTAGCATTATATCAGCAGAAAATGAATTTGCTATACATTCATATTGGTTTTACACATACATAAGTTGTCAGATGGGATTGTCCACATCGTCACAGTCCTTCATGTGAACTTCGCCCTCAGAGCAAAGTGTGTTTTTGCTAGAGACACAGCAGTCTTTTCATGTCATGTTAGCAAGTACAATAAATAACCTATGTGCAGATAATACAACGATAAAATACCATGGTAGTGGAAGCGGAAATGGAAATTCCCAGACAATGCACTGGCCACCACTCCTCATTACTCCTGGAATATGAATCAGCTTTCAAACTAACTCTCTTTATTTCTCTTCTGTCACATGTTCTACTTTCCCTTGTATGTTTTTCTTTCTCTTTACTTTATCGGGCTCCTCTTAGTCAACTTTCCACGTCATCCTCTCTTTTGTCATCTGACTTAATGCATCCCATTTTTTTCATAATTAACTTGTTAAAACAGAAAAAAAAAAAACGTCACACTCCTTTTCTCTCCTCCACTTGTTTTTCTTCATTTCTACCTATTGTTTGTTACAAGGCAGGTTACCAGCTGGGAGTTACTGTGATATACAGTGAAGGTGTCAGGTTAGATTCCCGTTCATTATTATATGCCACGAAACATTTACAGGCTCCTATCAGCTAAAATATTTGAATGTACATTTGACAGGTTTTAGACGCTTGTTTTGAGTATAACTAACATAGAATGGGCTTCAAACTTTTAACCCTGACAATTCTATTTCTTCCTACCTTTTATTCATACTCTTCTCTTCCCATATGGCAGCACTGGTGTGTTTTAAACAGTCATCAATGTTTTCCCTAATTTCCACACTCTCCTTCCATCCCTCTACATATGGCAGCATCTCTGTGTTTTAACATTTAACCTGCTCTGTGACCTCCCCCCATGGTTAAAGCACGTCCGCCTGCTCCAACCATTAAAAATAGCCCCTTTCTCTGTCTGTGGATTTCCCAAATGTTTCTTTTATACCATTTCCCTCTCACTTTTCTTCTGTCTCCCCAAAGTTCTTGTTTGACCAGCGACACATGACTGTGAACAGCATGTAAGTCATCTATATCTATGGCCATAACACCCAGTGGCTAAATGTAGCTCTTAACTGGTTGAGTTAGGAGAAACATCAAAGGGTTTGGTCAAATAATAATTCACAAATCATTTAAGCACCAAAAGTAGGTCCAAGACAGGTAAGAGTCCTCAGAACTCCTAAGTTACTAAAACAGGTTACAACCAAGCAAATGCTGCAGGTCATTTGTCTCATTGCATCAGTGTTTAGGAAAAATACAACAATGAACTTTTAAAAGTCTTTCTGATATATGGAATTTGTTACACAATTTATAAAATATTCAAGAACCAAGAATATTTGTTTTTATTTTATTTGGTTTAATTTATTTTTCAAAATTTTTCAAAAGTTTTGAGGCGGCCTCTAGCTCACCCAATAAAAGTGTTGACCCCATGTTGGCTGAGTCCTGCAGCGGTTCGAATCCGACCTGCGGTCCTTTGCTGCGTGTCATCCCTCATCTCTCTCTCCCCCTTTCATGTCTATCCACTGTCAATAAAAGAAAAAGCTGCTAAAAAAAATTAAGTTCTTTTAATTAAAATTTGAAATAACTGGATTTTTTTCATTTAAATTAATATCAATTTGAATTAATTAGATTAAATTTAAATTGACAAATCAATAAATTAAATCAAATTAGAAAAATGTTTTAACTTGAATGAAAGTAACTTGATTTGGGTTTACATTTAGTTTGATTAATCTTATTTATCTCTTATTTTTTTATTTTTTTAATTTAAAACTAAAATCTTAACTTCATTCAAATTAAATTTCATATATTTGATTTAGTTCATAGTTTATAGTATAATTTTATTATATTTATTTATTTTTTTCTAATTTTATCTAATCCCATCAATAGTTTTTTTACACTACTATGTATTGATGCATAAAGTGAAGAAATTAATTCAGAAACATAACACATAATAGATCCATAGGGCACCCACTAGGGCAGCACAGCCCCTTCTCTTGGCCCAGGCATTCCCTCAGTAAAAATTGCTCAGCCCTTTTGTGAAAAGTTCTTAGGGTAAAAACACCCAGGAACTTGTAGGGCCTAACAGCAAGGTAAGACAATTAGTTCCCAGATCAGGGCAAAAAACAGATATTTTGTTTCCCTAAGCCTATGGCCACAGCAGCTCACACACACATATAGATGTAAAATACATGAACATAATGTACATTACACACTCCAAAAGGAAAACGATTTCCCTGATGTATATATTATTCAGAAGACTGAGGTTACATTGCCACTTTTGTGTCTGTTTTTGTCTGCCAGATGTTGAAATATACAGTGTTGGAACAAAGTTAAGATAAAAAGAATGAGATATAGGAGATTTCTTTGCTGTGTGATGACCAAAAATGAGGCATTGTAACCTTAGTTCTATGAGTACAAACAAAGTGCTCTAACAGGCTGTAGACTTCCCAGCTCACTTCTAAAGCAGCTGGTTTGGTCACTCAAGACAGTCCCTTCAAAATATGCAAAGTAAAGGTACTGGCTGGACATAATTTATTGGCTGTAATGCTCTAACCCAGCATGTACAAAGTCAGTGAATACAGGTAGCCTCACATCAGATGCAACAATGGGCTACCAGCATGGAGCTTTATCTGACTGAAAACCAAAATGATTTTTTTTTAACACTGGACAATAAAAAACAAACATGACTTGATATTAGAAAATCCCTTAAACATATTGCTGTATGGTGTGTGTTATATAAAGGCTTGCACACAGCCCTGAGTGAACACATGCATGTAGACAGACTCGTGTATGGTGACTGAATATTTTATGGCACACAAGTTCATTCATGCATGCATTCAGACAACTGAACAACGATCTTTGGCAAAACCAACAAACAAATCACCCGGTCTAGACTTCAGAGTGTGTGTGTGTGTGTGTGTGTGCGTGTGTTCCTCATCATTCTTCACCCCTTAATACCTTTGCCTTTCTCTTCTGCCATTAGGGTGACTTCCTCACTATATCGTCCTCACCCCATTTCACAATTTACTTTTACACTTTCCTCTCTTCTGCTAGATCGCTTGTTCATTACACCTCTAACCTCACTTTTACTCCTTCAACCCCCACATCAGTCTATCCTCCAGCTGTAAGCGTCCTTGAAAAACTCATTTTCATTTCTACGTTCGATTCTATCCATCGTTCAGACTGTAACCTGCTGAACTTTCAATGATGCACTCTCTACCTTCTCCACATCCAAGGCCATTGCTATATTTGCGCTGCATGTAGAGCAGACATAAATTAATGATTACATTACATTAATATACGGGAGAAATTAATACATGCTTGACTACCCATGTTTTTAATCTTTTAATAAATGCATCTTTTTAAGGCTCTCTTTTTTTTTTTTTTACAGAGGGAATATTGGATATTTTTTATATCACTCCATAAATCAAGAGACCATGTTTGTATGTATAAATGTTGTATAAATCAGGCTACGAATGACATAAACAAACCCCTCTGTAAAAACCTTCAGGAACGAAACTGGAAAGTTTGCAGTACTGAAGGGGTGATTTTTGGCTCAGAGTTTGAGAAAAGGTAAAGATATGTTTTAAATTCCATACATTTTTATTGGAAACCATTTACAGACACAATATTTAATCCTTGGCATTTTATAGCTACTTATATCCTTTACTCTAAGGAGAAATCTGCAAACATACCTAAATGTGTATTTGTTTTTTTTTTCTATATAGTCTGAAATAAGAAGATGAAAACAAAATAGCCTAAAAAAAAATTCCTGCCCCATGTCTGGCCTTAATTATTGAAGGGTAACAAGATTAGTTAAAGTTCCGCGAGTCTTGGGCTCTCTAGACACACTCTTTGATTTTGTCCACTAGCACACCTAAATCATGTTACTGTTTTGAAACAAGTAGTGTGTCTCAAACCGTACACTTCCGTATATGCTATGTCGCAATTCAGGGGTTGTTTCTAAACTATTTTTGTCTTTTTTGCAGCAGTTATACCGGGGCTGTAAGTTCTATCCACCTTGAACAGAGACACATTAGTGCTGTGAGAGCGTGGATACAGAGACATATACATGCATGAGCAGGCGTGTAAAACACCATTCAGTGTTTTCAGCCCATTGCAGTCTAAAATAATTTACCTGAGCAGGTGTAAAATTCACCATTTGTTGTGTCTGAAGCAGAGAAAGTACTAAATGGTGTGTTGTCTTTGAGTAGAAAGGCAAGAATTTACTAATGGCTATCCATCCATCCATCTTCATCCGCTTATCCGGTAAAATAATTCCCTTTCCCGAGCCACATCAACCAGAGGGGGATCAGGTGGCCAGGTTGGAGGTATAAATTCACCTAGTCCTGGGTCTTCCCCGAGGCCTATGACCACAACACCTCCCTACACCCAGGAGGCATCCTTACCAGATGCCCGTGTCTGAAGCAGAGCTCCTCTCGGATGAAGTACCCTAAATGGTTTCGTGTACCCTGGATGTCTTTGGTCATGACCCAGCCTCCATGACCATAGGTGAAGGAATTTGTCTAATGGATTTGCCTTCTGGCTCATCCACAACGATATACTAATGGATAGTTAACATCCATGATGAAGACACCAAGCCAGATTCCTTGTAAGTGTTACTTACTTGGCAATAAACTCTTTTCTTATTCTGAAGTGATTGATGTTACTTTCTCTTCAAGTGATTTTGTCTTTTTCCATCCATTCATCCATCCACTCAAGGTTTTAGTTTACACGTCCAGTGTAATGTATGTGTTCACTTTGTCTTGTATTTAACGTGACGTTTTGGTTCGCATTCTGCAGTATGTCAAAAAACATTCTGTTTTGATTATTGTTTAAATGCAGTATTTACATCCCCAAAACCAATAGTAATACAATTAATTAAAATATTTTTTTCCATGAGTAGCTAAAGAGTTTTTTTCTATTTTTTCAGGAGTTGGTAGAGACCAAAAACAGAGGTAAAAGAGAGTGAATATTGGACATTTGTCAGGTGACCAGAAACATGTTGCTCTGCATCTGCTGGATGTGTAAATGAGCGTCAGTTGTGCTTAGTTGCACCATTTCAACTTATAAGGTGATGATGTCAACTTTGTGCTCACAGCTTGTTTCTACTGCCCCCCCAAAGTAGCCAAAAAATCTGTTATTGCAGGTTTAACCTAGTTGGTGATGGTCAGTAAATACTTCCAAACACCATTAACTGCTTGTTAAAACTCAAATATGAAATTTAAGGCTTTCAAAGAACTCATCTCTAAATTGCACAGACATTGAGGATGGTGTTACAATACAGCATGAAAAGCTTATAAAATACTTTCAATTCTGGAATTAAGTGAATATGAAGTTTTTATTATTCTTAAATTTGGTCGATTTAGCACTCTGGCAAAAAAGTCACAGTTTGTCAACCAGGTTGAAAAAAACTGCTTGACACCCCTTTGTTTACATTTTACTTAATTTACTTCACTTTATTAAATATAGATTGCACAACAGAGTTGCTATAATAACCTCCTCAGTCTAAATGTTACCATTTAACCTTTTTTTAACAGTTGTGGATGATTCTAAGATAGATTTTAGCAGAATTCACCAAAACTCCACATTGAATGCTCTTCTTCAAGCCTTTATTGTTGAATCATTTCCATTCAGACACTTTTAAGTTATTTCAGTATCTTGTCTGGAGCAATTTCTCCAGAAAGAAGTCACTGAAGGGTTATTTAGACTGAAGCAATGAAGGAAGCTGTGACCTAATGCCCCCTCTACTGTAAGCTAAATGGATCTGGAGAAGTCTTTAAAGTATCTTCCCACTCAGAAAGCTTCAGAAGTGAAAACATTACATACCAGACCGCCAAAAAGCCAACCAACTCATCCATTTTTCAAATTGGAAACCATTTCAAATATGTGATTTGTCAGACTCTATTGTAGTCTGTGTGGCCTGTAACCCCCTTGTCTGTTGTGGAGCTACTTGGGGGTGTTCTGACCCCGAGTTCCTGCTCTCACCCCTAAAACACACACCTCCTGTCTCTCCCATTATAACACACTGTTTTCCTCCTCTAAGCCGCAGCTTTCACCTCTACACTCTCTCTTTTCTGGTTCGCTATTCAGCCGGCCGTTCTGCTCTGCTTTGTTTCCTTTCTAAACAAACATTCATTTTCTTTCTTTTTGTTGTTTGTGAAAAGAAACCTTTCCTGTTCGTGGCGCACGCACGGTGTGTGTGTGTGTGTGTGTGTGTGTGTGTGTGTGTGTGTGTGTGTGTGTGTGTGAGCAAGAGAGCAGTGAACCATAAAACAACTCAAATATATCACATAGGTAAAGGCTACACCTGCTTGCATTCCTTTTTGTGTTGGTGAAGATTAAAAAAACAGATAACGAAGTAGATTTATTATAATGTTTTTACAGTGTGATTTAGGGTTGACATTTCCTTTATGAACTAAATTTCGATTTCAATAAGCGTTCCCAAAACATCTCTCATTTCTTCACAGAATACCTGAACTCCAATCTCCTGGCAACTCCAACATAAGACACCTCTGGAGCTCTCATAAGATATAATATAATATAATCTAACTCCTTATCTTGAAAAGGATTGATAAAAACCCTCTGACAAATTAGGAACCAAGAAATCAAGGATCCACGAGATCTCGCAAATTTATGTAGAATAGAACCACAAAAAACAACAACAGTTTGTTTCCATCCAGAGGAATAGAGAGGAAACAACTCTGTGCTGTGTTTTCAAGGTGTAGTGCAGGGAAATATGATCCGCCATGAGCACGGTCTATTTTATTTAGAAAAGTAACCAGATGTTTTATTTGTTTCAGTGCCCAACTTCCTGTCCCGCACTATTTGCCATGCTGAATTGCTGCAGAGCTCTCCGGCAACCGGCAAAAATAGAAGCTCTGCGTATTTGCTCCGTTCCTCAGCCGGAAATACACACATTCACTTTAATGGAAACCAAATTACTCCGACGCCA
Source organism: Etheostoma perlongum (assembly GCA_026937815.1). Lineage (NCBI taxonomy): Eukaryota > Metazoa > Chordata > Actinopteri > Perciformes > Percidae > Etheostoma > Etheostoma perlongum. Next base: position 21,502,399 of record CM049377.1, read on the forward strand.
TATATAGACCAGGAAAGGGGGTAGCTTAAGGCCGTGTTCAGGCCAACAATAGCATTGCATCAAAGCCTTCTCATTCACTTCAGTAAGACAACTGCATTGGCATGGCAGGGGTCCCAGCTACCAATTTTTGTGTTATGTATGTTAGAGAGAAACCCAAGAGAGAAAACCATGAAAGAAAGAGTTGGGAAGAATCTTGAAATGTATATGTCATCATTTTGAATGAAATCATGATCTCCTGTGCAAAAACTACACTCCCATTATGGCATGTTGAGTGATTGAAAATATTATCACTCCATATGAGTTTCAATACAGGTCAGGCTCTACAGAGTCAGCACAAACACACACACACACACACACACACACACACACACACACACAAACACACCATGATTGGGACAGAGTGGACAGCCCTCCAGTGTAAAGGAAGGACTTTATATCAAGATTTATGTCAAGCCTATATTTCTGTGTGACTCTGACAACTTACTGTATGTAGCAGCTTGCTGGTCTGGCAAGATGCAGCACAGAGGGATTTGATTTAACCAAATTATATCTATGGTACAGTATCTCCAGATATATCAGTGTGATTAACTGTTTGATAAAACCGTGTTAAGTGTAACAGGGGCAGCTGGATTTGGCACACAGACAAGAGAAGAAGTTGTGCACAAATCAATCTTAGCTTAACAATAGTGCGTGCGTGTGTGCGTGCAGTAGTGAAATGCAATGTGGTTTCTTACCTCTTACCTCCGCAAAGGAGGCTCTGTTTTTTAACTTGGTTGGTTGGTTGGTTGGTTTGTCTGTCTGTTAGCAGGATTACAGAAAATCTATTTGCCAGAATTTCATAAATGTGAAAGGGTGTAGCATGAGCTATGGATAAGTCCATTAAATTCTGACTTTATACGTTTCCTTTGCTTATCGTTGACACAAAAATACAGGAAACAGCTATAGTGGTGCTTAAACACTGAGCAATAAACACACATACACATCTTCGTTGTAGCGTCTATGTTGTTTTCACTGTGCAACTTAAAGCTCATGAACACACTTGCTTTTAGATCGTTAAAATAGTCCCTATGTGTTTTAAGACTTACCCAGCACCTACCGATGTTTAAAAACTCCAAAGTTGAAACCTGAGTAAAATTCCAAATAATAATCAAACAGTGAAACAGATACATTTATATGAAGAGTTTTGCAGATTTTCACTTAAAGCACAGAGCCTAATGAGAAGCCACATTACTCCATACATCCACACTGCAAAAAAAACAAAATCACCCTTTAGGCCCAATTTAATTTTGACAGTAGCCTCTTCTGCTTTTTTTCTGCTTTATACCCCAAGGCTATTGAGCACAACACTGCACAGCTTCATAGCGTGCAATCTGTATGCATGTAAAGAGAGAGGGGGGTGGAGGCAGAGGACAGATGGATACAGGGAGACAGTAGGTGAAAAAGCAAAGTTTAAGGGAGGGACTGGAAAAGAGTATGAAGAGGAGTATGCAGTGAGTAATTGTATTGAAGAGGACACAAACCAAAATACCTATAGATGTTATCTAGTATCAATTTTACTGAATTCAGCTTTCATAAAACAGTATATAGTATATGTTACAATGTATATTATTGCAAATGATCACATTAAACATTCCAGTCACAGAAACATGCATGTCTCTACATGTGTACCTGAACATGCTGCGAATTGCATGTGTGCATGTACAGTATATGTATATGTACAATATGCACACATCAGCACCTGTGTACACATGTGAGGCAGTGTGCCCCTCCTTCTGTTTTCTAGATGAACCTATTCAAATACATCCTCTTACTAATCCAGTTGATTTCATCACAGAATGAGCTGGGCTGAGCCCCACAGGCACCATAAACCTTCCACCACTGGCAGGACTATAAATCTCTACTGTGATAGAGAAGGTTGAACTTGATTGATAACAGGGGTGGAGTAGGTACATTTACTTAAAATCTGTGTGTGTAAGTCAACAGGCAAGAACATTTTAGGAGGGTTCTCACACTGGAAATAACACTACAACAACTGAAAAGGCACCTTAGTTTGACTCAACAAAAAACAAAGATATTTTACACATTTTGTCTGTATAATTTTAGTTTTACTTTAAAACCATAATGACTCTTTAGGTGTCTGAAAAACAATGCTGGATGATGTGTCGAAAGAAAACCGCCTTGACATTGTTTCCTGATTATAAAGTTTATCATATCAAAGATTCAGCATCAATTTACAAGCTCAGCAGAAGCTTGGAGAGTGAAGAGAAGTTTAACATTGTGCTGACATTTCTTCAGTGAACATCTAGAGGAAGATTTTAATGGTTGACCATCCATGATAGCAACATGCACGCTAGCCAACTTAAATTAACGTTACATCCACAGCATTTCATAATTGTTACATTAGGGTACCTTTTTTATAAATGGTGTGCTAGCCTAAATGTTTCCTTAGTTAGTTTCAGCTGTTTTGTTGCCGCTTCCTGTTTAATTCTCAGTGGATTGTAGACATTTTTTGTCAAAAAAATCTGTTTCTTTTGAGAATGGGTAACTCCTCATTAATCGTAGTGCAACAGGTCAAGCAGTTAAATCAAGAACTACTGTATTTCAGGCGGCAGAGGATACTGTATTACTAATCAGGAAATGTGTGAAACCGTATTCCAAAGCTGCATACAGGTCGTTGAATAAGACTTTAAATAAGGCATTCACATTTTTTGAATGAAAAATGTAGGCCTATTACATTTTCATAATTCACGTTTTAGTATTGTTTTTGTTGTGAAAAAATGTCTGTTTAGGAATATTTTTCCTTAGTTTTTCATAGATAAAATGAACATTATGTACATTGAAAATTGTATTGGTCATTGTAATTGTTCCTTCTGTCCATACTGGTCATAAACAGATCCTTTGCTTAAACAATTCTAATGTCAGAGATAGGGAATCAAATCGAGCGTACTTTCAGCCTCTGAGGCATGTGAGTTTTGTGAATATACTATTTTTAAGCCTCTCCTTTTAAAAGTTTGTGTCCATGTGATGGCTGACAAACTAAGGTTTCTGAAGAGCTACCTTAATCTTTTATCTTTTAATAATGTCAGATTAGTGCTATATATTCAATACCAACAATGATTAACAAGTAGACTAACCAACATTCATTTCCAACATTACAAGCATCCATCAGGGCAGAAAGGGTTTTCCTTATCACAGATTCCCTACTGATTTGCCATGTGTGAAAGACAACGACTCAGAAAAGAACAAGGAAAGTAACAAAAAGGACTTATTACATTGTTCTGTGAAATACACTTAACAGTACCTGCTGTTAAGGTAAGGATCTATTTACACTTTATTGAGGCCACATGTCAATCAAACAAATCTTTAATGTCACATTTACCACTGCTGTGATACAAAAGATCTGTGGAAATGCCTCTGTACAGAAGCTGCTTTCAACAGCATGACTGATAAAAGGAAAACAGATCATTTTACACTGTACTCAGGCCAGATGCCAATGGCTGATGAAATTAGGAAACTTCAAAAAAAGGTTACAAACTCAAACATTAGTCTAGTCCTCAGATTTCAAAAGCAGAATGATTTAGCCTCTGGTCTTGAAGTGTAATAACTTAATGGAATTGATGTATGAAAGCAGACTGTGTAAACACAGTCTCACTGGGCATAAAATTACATAAAGGTCTGTTGGAAACAGCATCATATTTTAACTAAAGATGTCTGCAACTATAAACTAGCAGCTAGGGCTTTGTCATCATTGTATTTAAATGAAATCTATATAGTCAAATTCATTGTAATCTCTATAAACGGATACCTGCATATGAATGCAGAAGCTGTCGGCAACAGTACAAGATTTTGGTATCGGAAGCATTCTGGTTTCTGTTTGTAGTCCAAGTAGTATTAACCAATCACGTTTGAGCAGGTTTGGTTGCATGCAGGTAGACAGTCGGTATGAAGAGCATTAGAGGCTGAGCGTAATGGCGGAAATGCCATCTATGAACCTGAAACTTTTTTAAAATAATTTATACTTGTGAAACAATCCGGTCATAGACATTGTTCTTGTGTCTCAAGTTGCTAAACTTGACTGACTGTAAACAATGACTGGTGCACGGAATAGGATGCCTTAGCCTACACCAGAACCTACAAAATATTGGCCGTTGCCCTCAGAGAAGAAATTGTCATCAGACCTATAGCCGATGGGTTCTAAGATTGTAATTACTGTAATCTCTGTTTCACAGATATAAAGGTAAAGTATTAACTTTGCAAATATAGGGAACAATGGTGTTTCAGTGTTTTCAACATAAGATGCCTTTTTACAGTATGTTGTGAAGTCATATATTAAAATAATTTTGAAAATTAGTAGCATTTGTACAGGATAACATTTTTACAGTTTACACATATAATATACAGCATTTTAAAATATTGCTCATAAATTATACAATATTTCCCTACTCCACTGTTTTGACTTTACGAGTTTTAGTATATTAATAAAGAATTAAGTTCCAGGAGTTAGGTGTAAGAGTGACAGGGCTATTGACTCACCTGGACAGGTAGAGACCTGTTTGGCCGACAGGAAGGGGAGAAGGTGTAGGAAGGACTGGGCTGAAGTTATCTGTGAGCTATTCTTGCCCCAGGCATCGCGGTTGAAACTTGCTTCACATGGGGGGTGCCAATGTCAATGTAAAGAGGAAAGAGAAGTGATGGAGGGTGTAAAGGATTTGGAAAAAACAATTTGAGGACACCCTCAAAATGGGACTCCCTCATCCAGCCTGCAGTGTCAACCTTATATTAGATGTTTATTTTGAAAAGTGGCCTAAACAGCATCCAGACTTTATAAATTGGCACACTAAAATTGTCCGAATGTATCTCTAAAATGTCAACAGTGGGTTGATTAGGTCATAAAAATATAATATTACATCTTATAAAATAGATTAGCTATAGTTTCTTATAAAGTACTGAAGTGCTAAAATTGGGAAGTAACTATTTTTCCTGTCAACCATGCAGATGCTGAAGATAATCTGCCATGCTGAAGATAATCTGCCATGCTGTTAACTAACCTGTAGGTTAACCTGTTGTTTGGCTGTTAGCATTTCAAGTGAGCAGTTAAAGGTCAAAGGCTAAGGGTTAGGGGCCAGAGAGATGAGCAGGGCACTAAAGAAAGAGATCTGCACAGGCCTGCCTCTACACCCCCAGGGCCTGATATCATGTTTATTCTGTAAACACAAGACACAGCATGGGAAGCACTCACATAATACGCAAAAGTATGACCCAATGCCCAGACACACACTATACAAATAGGTACAAACATTATTAAAAACTAAGAATGAAAAAAACATTAGCCTTGATTTATACACCAACAGAGGCCTGGGCTAAGCCCCCATGTCCTCAAATCCTATAAACGCTCCTGGGCATAACAACCCCATTAAACGTTGACCATCACCTTAAGCCAAAAGAACTTTCATCTACTGAACTGCTCAGATAATCAAACCACAGGAATGGCAGGCTACTGTTGTCAGGGCCTGTCTGTAAGGCAACATTGATGATCCAACTATGTCCTGGGACACACACCCCCATATGCACACACAGACACTGTACACTCATCTGCCCGTACATTATAAAGATATACACACACAATATTAACAAACCCAGTTATAAAAATGACAAGTTGACACGTGTAATGTTAACCACATGCAGGTCGTGTAACTACAAATACATGTTAATCTCGCTGCCAAGTTCATAAACCTCTCACATTTCATTTGAGTTAGTGTGTGTGAACAAAGAACGCTTGAATGCTTTCTGAAGCCAAAAAAGCCAAGTTCAGCAGTTATGACTGACCCTGAGAATTAGTGTATAATTATGTGAAAAAACTATGTAAATGTATCAAACTCCTCGGAAACAGAGCAGACAGATACAGGCAGACAAAAACAGGTAAACGGACAGAAGGGAATCCAAAAACATACATACACCCTTAAAACATCTCGGGAGCACAAGGTCAAAGGTCATGGTCTCTTGGGAAACCCAGAGGAGCCTGTAAATACTTAGTTGGATCCCCAAGACTGAGCAAACAGCAGTGACTGACGAGAAAGCAGCAACCTAACCGGGGCAAGGTCAGCATGGGGACTGACAGGCGCTGACACCGTCAAACTGGTAACTGACATCCGGTGATAGACAGGCTGTTAGGAAATGTGTGTGAGGGAGCTGATCCATGCTGAGATGTAGAGAGGAGGGATTAAGCACATATTGGGACTGTGATTAGTTATCTAACAACAGCATCCCTCTGCCTTGATGTGAGACAACACAGTGCTTCACTTCAGGATATTGTTGAGAAACTGTGTTGTGCAGTCTGTGTATATACTTTAATTCATCTTTTGATGACTAATCTGGCCCTTTGTGAAGGAGGAACATGTAAAGGGTGGTGGATTTAAGTAACAGTTCACTAATCTCATGTTGACTCAATGGACAGAGAGGAAGATTGAACCTGAGTTAACTATGGACAATCATGCAATTCATCGTGAAGAAATATTGTAATAGATTGACAGCCCTAGTCTTATGATGTGACTACACTTTAGTTAATGGTTTGGGTAGGTTTAGGTACAAGAGGTAGACCTTTAAAGCTACAGCGCGGAGTTTATGTCACCCCCTTGATTCTAAGTAATGACGACAACACTGTTGCCGCATTCCACATGACGCGAGCCTTGGTGATTGTGCACCGACCCCACCCCTCTTCCACTGTGTTGCTAGTAGAGTTTATCCCATCAAACCAAGGAGATCACAGAGGATTAAAAATAAACATGGACTCTTCAGAAGAGGTATTCTTGTATTGTTCTTGTATTTATTGTATTAAATCATCACATACCCTTCACCATACATAGAGATTGGCAGGGTTTTATTTCAGTTAGACTAATAGCTGGTTTGATTTGCATTGAGAGATGATTTTATGGAAGGTATCCCATGCCAATCTCTATGTATGGTGAAGGGTATGTGATGATATGGGGGGCTATTTTAATTCCAAAGGCCAAGGCAACTTTATCAGGATGCATAGTATCCTGGATCCATGAAATAACTGGACTTTAATAATAAAAATATGCCTGCCTCTATGGGAATTTAACATAGGACTATTTATACTTATGCCCCCTGTATTTTAAGGAAGAACATTTATTTATTTACAATATATTATTCATTCACAAAGAAAATTGTTGTCCTTAAAGGTTGGATTTTACCTCATTTTTTAATAGGGCATTAAGATAAATTTCCAAAATATGATTTTTTTATTCCTCTTTTTAGTCAACTTAAGCATGGGCATGTAAATTTATAAGCACAACGGTATGTGCTGGTAGGGTATTAAGATTAGGTTGGCATATGAACATGAGTCAGTCTGTGTTATTGATGGAGAGCAAGTCTGTGTATTAAATAAGGTGTGGCCAACTGCATGATGTTACTTTGCCCTTAGAGCACACAAGCCACAAACTGACTCACCTCCACATGGTAGAAATCACAGCCAACACTTCCCTGGTACTGTAAACACAGCTGTGAACACACCAACACACACAAATACACAGTAACCTGGCAGAGCAAACACACCTGACAGTGATGACACAAACACAGCAACTGTACCTGGAACATATAATAGCCAACCTGATAATCAAATGTGAAAATGTCTACAATAAGATACTAAATGCAGTCTAACAATAGACCACAAGCAAATAAAAAAGGGATAGTAAAATGTGATTTCAATGCTTTTGGGGGAAAGTGTTTTATATGATAGGTGTTGGAGTGCTTTATTCTGTGGAGGTTTAAAAAACAGTGCACTTTCAAACTTTATATTTAATACACCTGTCTTATTTATCTCTTTCCTCCCCTCTTCCCCACTCTATCCTTCCCTCTCCAGACTTTTCCCTTTTGACGGAAGGAAAGGAGAGAGGGATCATGCCACACGGAAAAGAAAAGGATTATTTGTTGGTTAGAAATGCTTCACGTCTCAACTAATCCCAAGTGTTTAAGTTCTACTAAGCTCTTTGAAAGACTGAGAGAGAGAGAAAGTGTGTGTGTGTGTGTGTGTGTGTGTGTGTGTGTGTGTGTGTGTGTGTGTGTGTGTGTGTGTGTGTGTGTGCGTGTGTGTACTTGCTACTTTGACTCAACTCTGAATGAAGCTCTGCTTGTGGTTTCATACCTTGCGTTCCAAAACTGACCAATGGCACGCAAGGTCACGGTCCAGCCAGCGTGTGGGCTGATCCAATCAGAGGAAAGTACAGTAAAGAGTTGGCCAGAGGACATGAGGAGGAAGTGAATTTTCTCCAGAAAAACCTTCACAAACTCTTATGGAGCGTAATCGGATTCTGGGGAGCTTAGTGGGATTCTGCCCAGAGAAATTGTTTTATTATTATTATTATTATTATTATGACTTCTTTGTTTAGTGGATGCCCTTTATCTCTGTGCTGAATTAGGGGGATTATTCCTTTATTCTATACTCCCACCTGGGAAACTGTTTCCTCAGTAATTAGGTCTAAGTGCTATTGTTTAGTTTGTCACAGTAACGACCGTTCATTGTTAAGCAGCCACAGCATGAGGTTTTGAAGCTAAGAGGTTAAAGGAATGAAACAACATTTAAGAATTTTAATTGTTTTTCAGAAGGAACCTCTTACTTTGTGGGAAAGGTTGCTGCATTGTTCTCCCACAATGGATTGGCATTCATTAGTGAAACTACCAGGCCTAGTTAGAGTGTTTGCAACCTGGGAGGCCTACATAAGCTAGCAACGGTAAAGGACAAGGAGGATAAGTGTTGAAGTCTGTAGCAGTGGACGCCTCGCCTGGGCCTCTGTATAAAATACAATGAAAATCCTTGCAATAAAAGCCCAGACTGCTGTTTGAGCACAACTATCCTTTATTTAATCATTTCCTTTCACTTTAAACAACATTTATGTTAATGTAATTCACATATATCAAATGCTGGATGCCATGCTTGTTTATGTTGACTACCCCCAAGAAGCAGACAGTTTGGAGAATAATGACAGTAGCATTTTCTCTGGACAATGTTTAGGATATGATTTATTTTTGCTGATCTTAACTGCAGTTACAGAATGGTACATACCTTGTCTTCCACTATCTATTACAGTAACCTGCAGGCAGATTACTTGTCATTGTGTAGGACAGAATTTGTGTTGTTGCTTTGGCAGCTGCTGTCTTGACGAAGGCTCTAGTGAACGATATAAGTGGCTCGAACCTCAAGATACAAGATAATATGTTTCAATTCAATTCAATTCAATTTTATTTATAGTATCAATTCACAACAAGAGTTATCTCAAGACACTTTACAAGGACCCAACAGTTCTAGTAGTTTCCTCCTGAGCAAGCAACAGTGCGACAGTGGCAAGGAAAAACTCCCCTTTGGGGAGAAACCTCAGACAGACCCAGGCTCTTGGTAGGCGGTGTCTGACGACCAGTTGGGGTTAGAATGAAGACTGGCAATAGCGGTCACAAAAAAAACAAAGTAGTTTGTAGTAGTTCTTTGTAGTAGTTCATGGCATAGCAGGGCACTGTGCAGCATCACAAGGCACAGCAGGACGTAGCTGGGCACCGCAGATCGTGGCAGGGAAGGGAACGTGTAGCGGGACCATGCCGACAGCTGCAACCATGATTTTGGAGCCTCCCTGATCCGAGGAAACATGCTGGGAGAAAAAGAACAAAAGGACTCCGGGGAATGACTCCCCAGAGCTAGGTTAGTAACAAGCATTTCTGGGACATAGATGCACACAAAATAGGAAGATAGAAAGATAGGAAAGAGGAGCTCAGTGTGTCGAAGGAAGTCCCCCAGCTGTCTAAAGCTATTACAGCATAACTAAGAGAGACAGGGTAAAGAGAGGAGCCTGGTCAGGCTAGAACTATCCCCAACCGGATCGGGCTGTATGCCAAGTCTCCCTTTAGTTTTATTATATTCTTGATTATATGATAGATAGATCTGACAACTATGACGAGAAGCAGGTGGGCTGAGTTAGGCGGACACTGCGACTCCTCACTCCCTAACAATGTTCAATTCAATTATATGCCCTAACTATAGGCTTTATCAAAGCATAACCAAGAGAGACAGGGTAAAGAGAGGGGCCTGGTCAGGCTAGAACTCTCCCCAACCGGATCGGGCTGTATGCCAAGTCTCCCTTTAGTTTTATTATAATCTTGATTATATGATAGATAGATCTGACAACTATGACGAGAAGTAAGTGGGCCGGGTTAGGCGGACGCTGCAACTCCTCACTCCCTAACAATATTCAATTCTATGCCCTAACTATAAGCTTTATTAAAAAGGAAAGTCTTAAGCCTACTCTTAAATGTGGAGACGGTGTCTGCCTCCTGAACCCAAACTGGAACCTGGTTCCACAGGAGAGGAGCCTGATACCTGAACGCTCTGGCTCCCGTTCTACTTTTAGAGACTCTAGGAACCACAAGTAATCCTGTATTCTGGGAGCGTAGTGCTCTTGTAGGGTTGTAAGGTACTATTTTCATGGTATATTTCCAGAGTAACATTATTTATCTTTGTATTCTCCATTTTAGCATCAGTAAATCTGTGATCAACCTTGCGGTCTGTTAAGAAAAGCTGTAAACTTGCATCTATCCAAATTACTTCAGACTGGCTTGACCTAGTAGCTCCTCCTCATCCTTGCTTGGCCTTCAAAAAAACGCACCAAGCCAGTGACCATTGTGTTTACAATGTTTAATATTTACAAAGAAGCTCTATGGTTTTATTTCTGCACACAAAAAACTGCATCAAAAACATCTCATATAGTTTTTCTGTAATTCTGCATCATTTAGTTGTTCTTTCCTCCAGGGCGTTTCTCATTTCAATGCACTCCCTTCTCAACCTTTTCTCTTTGTCTCGTCCTCTGTTTCTCCTCCGTGGACCATTTTTTTCTCCACGCAGCTCTGCCACACATTTTACATATAAATTAATTGCATTTGGGTTTAGGATTTGGAACCAATGTGTTAAATGGGGCTTGAAACTTAGTGTTTAACCCAATGAACTAATTCCACCCACAGTATTCAACAATCTATGTTTGATAAACCCATTAAAAAAAGTTAATTGTACAATTGAATGACATCTAAGCAGTTTGTTTTCTAGACCACAGCGCAAGAAAGAGAGAGAGAGAGGAGGTAGAGAGAGCACTTTATCTCTTGTGTAATTGTCTCTGAATCCCAAGGACAAACTGTGGCAGGTAAACCCGCATGGTCACAGTCTGTCAACTAAAGCCTTGTTCATCCTTTAACGACTTCAGATTCAACATCCATCTCTGGCCACACTAAGAGGAACACACACACAAACACCGTTAACAGCCTATACATCCCTATCCATCTGGGACAACTTGCACATAAATGCCTACTGTATGTGCACATAAACACGTAAAGTCGCTTACGCCTGGTTTCAGTAAATGTGACCATCGGTCTCCAGATGGTTTTCAGTCTTAATGTGTTGAGGCTAGTAGAAAACACCAAGGACAAGTAAAGACTCAATGCAACAGCTGTTCTGTCTTTCTATCACATTCCTCTTCGCTCTCCCACTTTTTCTTTCTTCACCTCACATCTTTCTTGCTTTCATTATCCAAAACTCATCCCACCACCTCTCTCATTTCTCATGATGACATGTTTTAGGTATAGATGATTTTTGCGTAAGGTTCATATTATTAATCATCTTCAAGTTTATGAAGCAAATTCAACCAGATAATCTAACGCTGCTACACGCCTCCCACCCACCAAATACACACATGAAAAGTGCCCACACATGAAACCAACCGCAACACAAACATGGTGTGCGATATGCTACAAAAGGAGAAGATAAAGTGGAGTTGAGTGATGGCGGAAAATCTCTTTTCCTGACTTGGCAGGTGCTCCAACTCAGTACAAAGAGTGTCACTCACACAGAAAATAACTGAGTAACACTATAGAACAGCTACAGAGCCAACACACAAACAGATTTTCAGCAAACTGGCACATACTTGACATCTGAGTTCTGTAGGTGGAGGGAAATGCACACAATTTCACATTTGAAGATACAGCTTTGGTCGTAATACACATGGTCGTAAACAAAAATGGACACACATAACAGAGAGATCATGTCTTTAATCAAGCCTAGTGCATCTGTCAACGATGCTGTAAACACAGGGCTTCATCACAACAGAGAGGCCCATGTGTGTGTGTGTGAATGTAGACATGACCAAACAACGCACCCCTCTATCCATCACGTCAACAGGACAAATAAAGTGGAACTGCTCTTCAAGGAAAAGGGATACGTGTACTATAGCCTGCTGGAGTCTGACTTTACGGAAAGGACTGGAATGCAGCCTCTGTGCTTCATACTAAATAAAAGCCTTTTTGTGGTTAATATTGGGTTTGTTATGAAACATGCATTTACAGATGCTGTTATCTATATGCACACAAATGTATGCAGAAATCATACACACGCACGCACACACACAAACACACACACACACACACACACACAGGTTTCTCACAGTCAGATGCAGGCGGAGATGGTACAGACAGGCTTTGATGTGAAAATCAAAGTGTTGTGAGACGCCGCACATAACACATAAAATACATTAAACTGTCATGTTAGTGTATGTTTAAAATGAGACCTATTAAAGTGTGAGTGAAAATACAGATGAATGGCTAATTGCGCATAGAATAGCAGAGAAGCACAAAGCTGAAAATCAAAGATCAAGGTTAAATAGAAATGCCTTAAACTTCTCTCTATGTCCCTTGGTTCAAATAATGAATGCAACTCATAGCTAAAAGATGGAAGTCAAAACAAATAACTGAACGCTAAACTAATTTCAAATGCATAGCCACTAGCCAGCAGAAAATGTATATGTTTATATATGTCTAAATAATTCCTGGATGAAAAGTGCATAAGTAATCAAAAACAAAAGTGCTCAGTACAGTGTTTTTTGGAGCTGCAGTCATTGACTGTATAAAACGGCTGCAGTGGTGTAATCAGTATGTGGGTCGACATCCTGATTACAGTCCAGCATCACATTCCACTTCTGTTACAGTCAGCTGTGATTAGCATGTGGGTGAGCCTGCAGGGTGTGTGTGTGTGTACACCTGCCAATTGGCCTCTGTGTGTAAATATGTGTGCATACTGACCATTTATGTCTTTATCAAAATAAACGTGTGGAAACAACTAAATTGAATGATCAAATGTGAGTGGTAGCTAAATCTGCCACTGATAGAGCTACAGTCCAACTTCAAGTCTGTGCACTTTCAACGCAGTTTCTTGTTGCTGTGTCTGTGGAAACCTTCAGGTTTTTGGGAACTTCAATCTCCCAGGACTTGTAGTGAGACTGCAACACCATCTCCATCATAAAAAAGCCCTGCACAGGATATACTTCCCGTGTCATTTCAATCTGCTGCGAGGGGTTGATCCAATTCTACACAGCAGTTATTAAGTTTGTCCTTTGCACATCAATCACTGTCTGGTTTAGCAGAAAGAGATTATTATAATATTATACTGTATATTATAAACCTGCCCACTCGAGTCAGGAAAAGGGCAGGGCCTTCAGTGCAGACCCCTCACACCCTGGACACAACCTGTCCTAACTTCTCAAACCAAATACTTTCTTTCCACATGCTATTGCTCTCACCAACTGTTAAACCTGCAATAAATTTGCTACTTGTTTAGCTATATGTATGTTTTTGCATCCTTCTGTATTTTTGTCCTTAGTGTGTATTGTAAGAACTCTGAGAGCCACTGAGAATCATTTGTACAATATATTAACATACTTGATTCTGACTCGTATTATTTCTTCTACACAACTGCATCACATTTCTTTACCCGTGTATATAAACCTGTATAAAGCTCACACTGCCAACCAATCTGAGTATGTGTACGTGCCCACTTGGCTTCCTGTGTGTATTTATGTGAGAGCCTACCTTCCTCTGTGTGTGTATTTGTGTGTATCAGGTGTGTATCAAATTTAGCCTTGGCTAAGGGTGCTAGTGTTTTTTTTTTTATGGATGTGGGATAGAGGATTACCTGCATTACCTCGACCAGATTCTTATCACCTGTACCAGCTCTCCAACACTCTACGTAATCTCCGGCACTGACAAAGATGAAAGATACACCGTCTGATGCACTTAAGCACATTATCTGCATACCACAGCAACACCCAGGGGCAACAGGTAAAAACATTCAGGGGGCCCCACATTGAAGGGGACTCATCAATTTACTCTCTTACTATTGTTTTCATTACTCTGGTCATCATTCCCAGTTGACCCAGATTGAAAAATAAAAGAAAAAAAATAAACACAGTGACTTTTATACAAATGTGTTGAAAACATCAAGTTACACTTTAACCTAAAGTTGTGTTGTTTTTTTTTTGTTACAAATTTGTTAGATTTGGAAAGTGAAGCATGACTCCCCCTACACTCTTGCAAAGTGCTTCCTTATAGTATTCCATTCCCTTCCCCTATAATCCAAACAAGCCATGTCCACCTTTGTGCCAGCATCTATCAGACAAACGATAACCACACCCCATTGATCGATCCAGACGCCGACCTATTCTCCCTACTTACCCCTCTACTCCTACCCTCAGGGTTTTTAGTTTCTTTTAGAATTTTAGTATGTAGCATTTATTTATTCTCTGGTATGATTAATACAGTCTATGTATTGTTGTATGTTGTGTTTGAATGGGCCTGACCACAAACAAAGTTTCCTCACAGGAAAAATAAAGTTATTTTTATTTGATTGCTAGATAGTACACAGTGATAAAACTATTTCAGGTAAAATTGTAGTTTACAGGTACATTATTGTACTCTTAAATCTGCCGAGAAAGGTAATGGGGAGTAAGAAGAGAGTGAATTGTGGAGGACAGTGTGGGGAGGAGGTAGTCAAAGAGGGTTAAGCAAAGCAAGAGGGGTACAACATCAGCTAAATTAAATTGAGAGGGGAAAAGGACATCAGGAAAACATAAAAAAAGGGACAGCGAAACTGTCACATAAATCTGCAGCGTTAATAAGCTGAGAGGTGATTGAGAAAATGAAGAGTGAAGACTTTTCACTTAAACCCTCACTTAATCTGTCATCACATGGAAATAGCTACCTCCTCCATCATTCAATCTCATCACAGCTTAAGGCCTCTCACTCCAACAGTGATGTCTTTCTGTCTTTCACTTCATCTTCTTTCCTCAAATATCCATCCATCCTTCTATCCATCAATCCATTCAAAGGGGCCTCATTCCCTCCACCTCTGGCCACCGTCCACTAGGGTGTGATAAGAGGCAGGTTCAAGCAGGCTTTCTCACCTGCAGGCCTACGTCTGCATACTGAATACAGTGTACTGTATATGAGGGACACAAGGGAAGGATTTGTTTCGTGCAAAGAAACCACAAGACAAAAGCTGTGTGAAAATGCTTGTTTCTATTTTGAGTAAGTGTGCCACAGCTATACAGTACTATGCTTAAGGCTTTTTCTTGTTCCCTCTGTAACATGTTTCACACATCTTAAAGGAGAATTCCGGTCAGTTTCAACACGTAGCTCTGTTGTTTGTAAATTTGGAGTGCTGTCAGTAGAGAGAGAAACGAAAACAATCGGTGCTGCCTACACCGAGTTATACTCCTGTTAGAGTTAGCACCCAACAGGCTTAAACAGGGCAAGTTTTAAACAGGTTTTTTTGCCTCTAAACATGTTCAAAATGTAATTAAAAGTGCCTACCCATGTGAAGTGATTCCTTCCTATGGAACACAGTGAATCTGATTGCTGTAGATGTGACAGAAATGCATGAAAGTTCTGCTAATTCAGCTCTGTTTAGTTCCTGTGTTGATACTGCAAGGAATGCTTCGGGACCGTCTACAAACTACAACATCGAAAAGATATTTCAAAAATAAGCATATGCTACAACTAGCAGGAGACAAGTTATAATTTAGGTAAGTTTGGGGATACTTCCATATTTAACACACGGCTCCTCAGAAAGAAGGCCCTTTAGAAACTGTTTGTGTGGACCTCAAAGAACAGCAATAATACAGCTATAACTGAGTAATTGTCAATTTTGTAGAGGTTGTGAGTGGATAAATAACTTGGTATGTGCAGTGTCATTACATTTTTGTACAGAAATTAACATACTGCTCCAAAGAGTGAGAGAGAGGTTCTTCTTTTTGTCTGCTGTAACATAATCCTTCCTTCCTTTCCTCTCAGCCATAAGCTATAAATGGGTAGCTGCTGCTACCCATTTTGTCAGTTGATAGTCTGTTGCCACACACCTGGCATGTCATAAATCACAACTCCTAGTAGCAATGCTATTTTCTTAAGCATTAAGAACATAATAATTCTAATATATTGAAAAATGTCTTTGTTCACTACTTTCTCTGTTATAGCTGACAGAATGAGTGAGCGAGAACTGATTTATTTATTTATTAGCTCATACATTTGGTATACCAAGCACAAAGCTGAACAGCGCATGTGTCATGATTGAACACGTTATGATCTTATCTGTGTAAACTTCTGTCTTGCATATTATTTTTTATCATTTTTAATAGTTTTAATAAGATTCAAATGCTCTACCCTAAGACAAGTTATTAGTGCCCAACAGTTGCAGTTATGTCACATTTGCACCATGTTAGAAAAATGACAAGAACAGGAAAACCTCCTGTTGCTCCGACTGTAGTCTTTATGTTTGAAATTCCACTTCCAGGATTGCTCCAGTGCAGCAGGATTTAATTTTTTTTAGGCGTATGTCTCTTACCTTCCGCTTTCTTCGTGTTGGAATTTTAAACTCCAGTGGATGTATGAGGACAATGGTTAACTGCTCCACAGATCTTTGTAGGGTAAATCCAGACAGCTTGCTAACTGTCCAATCTGAGTTTTCTGTTGTACGACTAAACAACTTTTGAACGTACACGTATTTTGGGTATTTTGCAGTAGCACCGTGGCTCTTCTCGGTGCCTCGGGCCTTTATTATTTCATAGGACAGTTTATAGGCTTGAAAGGATTAGCGAGAGGGGGAATGACATGCAGAAAAGAGCTGCAGGTTGGAATTGAACCCCCACCCATGGCAACAATGACGATCGGTAACGTTAACAGACAGTGTGTCTGTCTAGTCTAATGATGGAAAGACAAAAAAGAAAAAGGGAAAAGTGGCACTGAGAAGGTCAGACTCAAAAGGAAAAAATTATGGTGGAGGCAGTAAAATACTCTGAAATAACGGATGTTATTGTTGATGATTGAACAAGTAAAGATATTACAGGTGAAATAAGCTAGCATTGCTAAGCACCTAACATCAGAGCTAGGCACAGATGGGAATTAGCACGAGGCAGGACTTTTGGTCGAATCCGTAGCTATGTGTAGCCTACACATAGCTACGGAGTACACACCAGAAGTAAGCCAGAAGTACACACTGGGTTATGAAAATATTACACCTAATCAGTTTAAAACTCAGACCCTCTACTCGCCTTGTCTGGAACCTGTAAAGTAGGTCAGTGGCTTTCCTTTTCTCAATTTAGCCGGCTGTGGCATAAGTTAGCTTGGCAGTCAGGTCCAATGCGCTGCTTGCGTTGGGCTAGTGTGGATTGTGTTGCTGTGCTGTGTGTTGTTCATTCATGCACCGGACCATTCAACCCCCCCAAGTGCCAGTGGTCTTCAAAATGTCCCAGTAGATTTTTGGTCCCTCTCTGCCTCTGCATGGGTGGACGTGGATATGGATGAGCTGTAAACCATGTTTGTGTTTGTAAGCTGTAAACCGAACTGACAGAGGAAGGAAAAGTGTGATGGATGGAGGTTTGGGAGAAAAGAATATAGAAGGACAAGGTCATGTGTACAAACACAAGTTGGAAAAAGAAACAGCTGACTCGGGGGCAAAAGGAGGGAGCAGGATATTTTGTTTGTGGTGGGAAAAATTTGGGAAATTAGGAAATGTCCACAGTGACATCGTTGACAGAAAAATTACACTAAAATTATATAATGGGCATGTTCAATATTTGGAAACGTTAATGGTTACGGGAGGCTATTGTTTGAACCAAACAGTTTAAAATAATTTTAGAAAAAGATTGCATGCAAAATATTTTCATGATAAAATATCTGCTACATGTGAACACAGGAAAGAGAACAGAGATAAGTCACAACAATCTGCAATACAATACATTCCAGAAATCTGTTTGTGTTTTTCTTTTTGATGGAAATAACAATTTTGACTAAAGACTAAAAGCAGATGTTTCCAAACTGTGAGGGAGAGTTAAGGAGGGGGTGCGGAGGAAAAGACGCCAGCCAAAGATACTATGTGAGGTAAGAGGTACGCATGCAGGTGTTCTAAAAGCAACAAAAAGTTACTTATTGTTGTTTGGCCCATTGATTTGTCCTATCAACACAGTCTGCAATTAGAGCTGCTGCAGATGTTGTAAAACAACGCTGAGCTCACGAGAGCAAACAAGGTACTAACCATTCGTACCTGATTGTGGCAATTGGCATAAAATAAATATAAACACATTAAATTAGATTCAGTGTGACTCATAATCTATGTAATCTATGTACATGTTTTTACAGAGGGGACGGGGGATTCTGAAATGTTAGCAGGAAACTCATCGGTCACACCTTCCAGGAAATATTTTGTTTTTAGAAAAGTAAAGCAGTTCAAAGCCTTGAGGCTATTATTCTGTTGTATTCAACAAATACACCACTGCCATTTTAAACAATATGCAATGCAATATGAAACCAAGAGTCCTGGACTTCCAGCAGAGTCATGAATAAAAAAATCTTGATTGGACTGTAATGTATGGCTTACAAAATATAAGACAAACCAAAGATCATATATGACTGTTGGATACAAACTCACAACCTACCCTTATGAAACTTGCATCGTAACTGGCTGAGCTGCCGCAGCTTTCTAGGCTGCATCAGTTCTCTCACAGGAGGACACATGTTCAGATGAGGCTTCACAATCTACTTTTAGTAATAGCAAATGTTTAGAAAAGAATCTGCTACCAATTGTAATTAGCAGATGAATATAAACAGATATCACAACACTGAAACCACTACAAGGACTTTGGCTGGAACAGCTGACTGAAACACACGGTTATTTCATGTGAAACAGGCATCCATCTGCAGAGATCATTTTAAACAAGCTGCAAAGCTGCTTCAGGGGCTGTTATCTCTTGTTGTGTGTCTTATTTGTCTCTCTCTTTTTCATACACAAACAGACACACACAGAGAAAACAGGAACATTTCACTTGCAGGACAGCGAGTCCTGCACAGATTTCGCTCAGGGCCTGACGACGTTTCAGAAATATGGGCCAGTGCTCCAGAAGAATGTGCCAGAACTAGAAGAAAAAAAATTTAATAATATCACCAGGCTTGTTTGTTCAACTTCCTAACTCTGGATTGTTTTAGGAGAAAATATTCTTTGTGGATCTTGTTTCTATTATCTCTTAAAGATATTCCAAGGACAGAGGCACATTTTTAACTATTATACTCTGATATAATTTTACATTTTTTTGTTACTCTTGCTTTATATTTCTATAATGGTATTTAAAGTATTATAAGGGATGTTATTTTAAAGAAGTAGATACCAGGATTTAAAAGCACAACCCATAAATGTGGGTGAAATAATCACAAGGGACAAACAAGGCATTAAAAAGGACAACGAACTTGAGCAGATTGAGAATTCTCCATTATACTTCCTAATAGTGTGATCTGTCCTGTATTAATATTTACTTTACATTACAGCTGACACTCTGAGCGGTGCTGCCAGGTGGAACCAGTGAGCATCTTGCAGGAGGAATAAGAGGCCATTCATCCATCTGTGACACAAATGTGCATATCACAACCATATGTTCTCTGGAAGGATTCTTTTTTTATTGACCATTTAGTCCTATTTCCATGCATTACATTCATTCATAAGTTATTCCGCGGCTGCTGTTTTCTATTGGAGCAGCTGAGTGTAAACCAACTTTCAACGGCACCTCAAAAATCATACTATTCTTGTGAGAAAAGCTATATAAATTCAAAATGTATTGACTTGCTCAGATATTTTTGAAATATCTGACTTTCTAAGTTTGGATCGCAAAAACTCCATGATATTCCATATATTCCATGGCCTATGAGATCCTTGCACCTATACAGTAATGTGCAAATAAAGCAATTTAATAGTTACAGTGCATGCCACAAATATTACAATCAATATAGTAACTACTGTATGCAAGTGTCCCTGTGGACTCAAAAAACGCAGTACAGTGTTTGCCAAGCATGACGGGCACCTTCACTGAATCCCCAGACGGATGAAACTCACACCAAAATGCTGATGATAGGGCCTCCCATGCCAGCTGGCAGGGGCCCATCACAACCTCTACTCAATACAGAAAAACATGTCAAAACCCTAGGGTATGCCCATCTCCATATAGAATTTCACCTGACACATACATATGGCGAAAAGTCATGTTAAACCAACTGCAAACGCAAATAAAAGCTTGTGCAGACACAAAAGATTAAAAGTCATTGATTTAAAGTCACACACATGCATGTAAAAACACATGCATGTAAAAACACGAGACACCACATGATGAAAATGGAATTTGCCAAAGGATGAATTGTGTTGTGCATTGCAATAAACACAAACACACACACACACACACACACACACACACACACACACACACACCTCTACAGCCATATTTCTCCTTTTTAGTTCAAGAAGCTGAACCCTTAGGAGTTTGTCAAAGAGAAATTGGTTATAAGATCTTCTCGCTGACTCAGAGGGCTCTGAGGCATACAGGACAGAAATAAACAGTAAGTAGGCTCAAAAAACTCAGCACTCAAAATATGACTAAAAATATCAGAGTTACTCTTTAGAGACAGTGTGGCAGTGTTTGTACATGTTGCGTAAGAAAGGCAATGTCAGTCCAACTGTCCGCATATCACTTTGCTCCACAGCCATTCTGGCCACACTGCTGTGGCAGATGATCATGTTAATGTTTTTCTTACCTCTTACCTCTCATCTTGTGCCACCATCAGGTTGAAACATTGGTTTCCATGACAAAGTTTCTCAAAAACTGCATTGTTTTTATTTTTAAATCTTGCTTAGCTCAGTACATTTAACAATCTCATAGTGCATATACAAAAATCTAATGAAACCTACAAAATATCATTGTAGTCTTTCCACTTAATTTCTATGTGTCACAATGAATAGATAACAGTGTGTTGCTGACAGCAAGATTTGATCCACACATTTGGTCCGACCACTCCATGGAACTTGCAGTCCAACAGCAGACAAGTACACACACACACACACACACACACACACACACACACACACACACACACACACAGCTTTCTTTATCCCCAGTGACCTGCCACTTCCATTCAATCAAGGTCACGATCAGTAAAACCAACTCAGAGAACCGCCTGACTAAAACCCAAAACTAGGCTATCCGTCACTTCACCAGTCTGGTCTTTTTTTACCATATGGTACGTACACAAATAAAAACCCACACAAAAGCACACATCAGTGTTGTCAATATATCAGTGAATGCTTGCCTGGCTCCTGGGTCAAGGCCATTAGCTGGGACCACCCTGCTGACTGGACCACCATTTAAACCATCACTGAAACTAAATCCGGCAGGGGCCAATGCACCGAAACACACAAGCACAGATTATTCATTACTTTCCTTTGTAAATGCTACTAGCGTGGCAAAAAAAAGTAAAAGACGACAGGCACTGGCAACAACGACAAATATCGGGGTCATGTGCTTACATTAGAGCTAAGACCGTAATTCCTCAAATCAAAAGGATTTTTCATAAATAACCCAAATTCTGAATATCATCCTGTAGTGTCCATTGCTAAATGAACTTGTTCTGTCTGATAGCATTTTCTCTTCTTCCTGCACCATGTTACTGGGAATGCTTGTTTTTGTTAGGTTGCTGACTACACAATAAAAGCATCCCCACCTTCTTCTGTTTAGCTTTCACTCCTGGACAGCCCTCACTTGTAGCAAGCGCCATGCGTCATGTCTCTGCGCAACCATGTTAGAACGAGCTGTCATTGGCTATCAACACAACAATCATGGCGATTGTAGCCAATCAAATTCGTTCAGTGGGAGCCAGAGCTAAGTTCCTCCTCCCAGAGCCAGTAAATGTGTCAGTATGTTTTTCCAATGTCACAGAAGTGAGTATAAGCATGGGCATAATTTGGTCACATAAAGGTTTCTGAGACGTTTGGGCACACCAGTGACACCACATACTGAAATTCCCTAGGTCTGAAACTTTATACAGGTGATGTTGACAAAATGCAGAATGTACACTACCGGTCAAAAGTTTGAGGTCACTTACAAATTTCCATATCACTTCATTATAGACAGAATACCAGCTGATCTGAGTGGTTGGCTGAACTTTAATGCAATATTTACAATGCCCATTATTAGCAACCACTCCTCCAATGTTCCAAAGGCACATGCTGTTCACTATTCTGACATAATTTAAGAAAACTAACTGAGAAAACAATAGAGAACCCTTTTGCAATTATGCAAGCACATACTGTAATCTGAAAACTGCTGCCCTGGTTGAAAAAACAATGCAACTGATCTGAGCTGGTATTCTGTCTACAATGGAGTGCAATGGAAATTTCAAAGTGACCCCAAACTTTTGACTTTTGACG
Organism: Etheostoma perlongum; assembly: GCA_026937815.1. Taxonomy (NCBI): domain Eukaryota; kingdom Metazoa; phylum Chordata; class Actinopteri; order Perciformes; family Percidae; genus Etheostoma; species Etheostoma perlongum. Next base: position 21,525,008 of record CM049377.1, read on the forward strand.
GTAGTGTACGTGTGGTGTTTTGCATACTCTGACATAAAGCATGTCTTAGTTATTGTTTTTCAAATATGACTCAGTATAGACACCATTTTAATCATATGCTAAACAAGCACATTTTCAGGAACTAGAAGACTTCAGGTTTCAGATGAAGCCTTAGGCATTGTGGCCTTGCAGTTCTTATTATAGGCTATAAGCTTTTCCATTTGGGTTTGGCCAATAGGCAAAATTAAAGATAGGTGGATTTTTACTTTCTGTTGAAGATACAGCAGATTAAATATTAAGTTTAGCTTTAGAAATTCTAGCACTGTGTTGAGTCGGTGTATGCCCTGTATGTGTACACATTGTATGAGCTCTATTACATTGATATGTTTGTCTGTACAGGTCCTCGTTTTAGGCGTGCGTGCGTGCGTGCGTGCGTGCTTAGTGTTTCCCTGACTCAGCTGTTTGAGCGATCCAGAGATCAAAGTGCAGAGAGTTAGATGAACACTGCAGTGAAGTTTCAGCAGCAGATGAATAAACATGAGGAGGGACATTTATGCATTGCACACGTACACACATCCTTTTCAAGAACAGCGAACAACAACTTGCCGTCTGCTGAATCTTAACATGGGTGCAGAGGGATGAACACAGACACACACATATAGACACAAACTTACACTGTACAAGGTCAGCATGCATTCATCTAGTGCACACTGATACACAATTGTTTAATAAAAGGTGTGTGTGTGTGTGTGTTTAATTAAGTGGGACTTTGTGCAGGGTAATCCTGCATTTATGAAAGATACACACGTACAGTTTGAACCCACCCTGGATGAACCAACATACACCAGCCAAAACAAAGGTACACGCGCACACACACACACACAAACACACACACACACACACACACACACACAAAAGGGCACAAGAGAAAACACACTCTCTGCTCCACCCCATAGGGAGCAGAAGCCTTTGGCAAACAGTGCACTGATGGATAAAGTGTGCGAAGAGCAAGTTAAACTCCAGCCAGACCAAACAACAGACATATTATGCTACATGGGGAAATGAGAGGAATAAGTTGAAGAAAAATAGACATCTAAGCAAAGCACTGACATAACAGCCTTCTTACTGACATCATTTTACAGTTCATGTAGATAAAAGCCATTAAAACACAGCAGCAAACATGGCACCTAAACATATTTATATTTTATTTCTCATATCGCATGTCATTGCATAGATAAAAATGGAATTTTATACATCATGTACTCACAATGGCACACCTAGCTGAATAACTTATCTCACTCACACACACTCACACACACACACACACACACACGCAGTGTGTGGATCACTGAGCAGTGCAACGAAGGTGTGTCAAGAATGACATCCCGATTGGTTTGACTAATGAAAGAGCATCCCATCTCGTATCACTGAATTATGCATCACATGTATTAGAAAACACTCCACTGCATTGATTATTAATACAAACACACACACTCTGCACACATGTATAGACAGGCATGCACACATGCTGACACAAACATTAAAAAATGCTGAAATTACCAAAAAAAAAACATGCAAGTAGAAAGAAAAAATAGTAGTTAATGTAGGTTTTTGTATTGAATAATATTGCACCTTGCTGAAATTTTAACTGTTATGCACCTATTCAGCGTGTCTAGTTGTGTGTTCCAAAGCATATGCAGTATTTTTTTGACCTGTTATTGTTTAGGCTGTTGGTAAGACAGAAATTAGGAGACATGACATGATGTCCCTTGGGTCCTTGCAAAAAAAAAAGGACCCCTTGTGCCGAGAGATATTGCTCTCCGTCCAAACTGTATTTTAATTTTCAGACAGACTTCTGCAGTACTTGAACTTGAACGCAATGACAAAAAAAAACGTATTTAACTGAAGCGCTGTAAACTGTATTACATTGTGCAGTCTATAAACTACAGTAAGCTGTGGCCCCACATCCTAACTAGGTTTTCTGTTCATATCCTCATCGGTATGTATATCTGCACTGAACAGTAAATACAAAACAACCACTGCTACTACTAGTAAGTACATGGTTGACGATAGCTAGGGTTAAGTTCTCTTTTGTCAGTTAAGGCCTGAAGAGACCTGAAGATGTTTTTTGTGTGTGTGTGTGTGTGTGTGTGTGTGTGTGTGTGTGTGTGTGTGTGTGTGTTCATGTAGAAAGCCTAGTCACCTGTGGTAATTCCCAGCTGGCTTTAGAGATGTTTGTTAAGCGAGAAGTAAATGGTGAGGCCTTAACTTGCTGACAGAAGAAGAGTTCAAACAGAGCAAAGAGAGATTCCCTGAACTGATTTGTGTTAAAAAGAAACAACGTTTATAGGCGACTCACATTTTACAAAAGGCCTACCGCCTTTAACATTTACATTGAGGTTGTGAGATAAAATCGGACAAACACAATGCACTTCATGTTTTGCTTGCTGTAGGCCGACAAACAAACGACTGGATGTTCCACTAGACTCAAGGTGGCCAGCATTTTATCTCATCAACCAAGACTGTGATGTGTATTTTAGTTAATACACAGGTATCTGATCAACAGGGGAGAGCACAGGGTGATAATCTAATGGATAATATCTAATCTACAGGACCTCCTTCAACCATATGACAGATGAAAAGAAAAACAGTTTTAAGCATCAAAGCAGTAAGCAATGTGCATCTTGTAAGACAGTAAAATGCAGCTTCATCTGCACATGTGCTGTGAAGTATTTTTACGAGTGTTTGGGGACAAATTTATTGGCTTTCAGTAGTTTTAACAGATGGTCAATGTGGTTTGAGTTTAAGAAAAGCCAAATACACCTTAAGACAATGAAGTGATATAGATATAAAAGATACAAAAATAACTACAAATAGAGCCGGCTGGCTTTGAGTCCAAGGGGTCCATTAACATTTAAGTGATGGGGAGGCTGAAAAGTGAAGACTTATTCTGTTGTGATATTGGCAGGGTTATATTAGACTTCACCTCACATGAGGAGTCTCAATAACTCCAGATGCCATGAAAACACTCACAGCTGTTATTGTGAATTCTTGTCATTCCCAAGCCCTGACATTGACATTTTGGAGACCTAAACGTTTTTTGCCTGAGTGCACAATCATGTGAGTAGCGTTTAGGAGCATAATAAAGTGGATGAACTTAATGACAGCTGGATAGAGGACCTGCAACCCAACAGACAAATGAATGACAGGAAATGGACACCTTTATTATAATACCTTTTGCATCTACCTGCAGATTAAGTGACTTCAGAATAAGGGGCGTTGAAAATGTCAATCAGAATTTACTACATTTAAAAACGATTTGGTAAATTTGAATTTCATATTACACCTACTGTAAGATGGAATGGGTATTTTGCCTTTGAAACTTTGATTAGGTTTTGTTATTGCATTACAAATGATATATCCACCAAACCTAATATCAGTAAAGTTGGGTTCAAGTTTAGATTTTGATTTATTCTCATTCTGGCTTTGCTCAATGATTGCTTTGTTTATTGTATCCTGGTTACAATTCTTTACATTTTTTTTACTTTAGGATATTTTAGTTCCTTTTCTTTGTCAAAGATTGTCATGTTGCCTATACTGCCTTACTATTATTGCACTTCTCTATTCTCTAAACCAATAGGTCATTTCCACTTGCATTATCTAGTAACCACAGCAAACACTGAGGTCAAGACATTTCACTGTATCACCACAACGAGGGGTTTGCTGATGTCTTGTCCTTTTGGTCTAAGTTGATCTGAGGATAAGAGCTGCAAGCTAAAAGCCTAAACTGTTACCGGGAGCCAAGAAATGTCTCCCCCCCCCATATTATCCTGCATGGCACTGGTACAAAAGTAGCTTACGACGCAGCATGGGAATAGCGAGATAGATAGACATGACAAAAGAAAGATGGAGGTGAGCCAAATGGATGCAGTAGAGTTGGAAGTGTGTGAGGGAGTGTGTGTGTGTGAGGGAGTTCAGAAGGCTCCAACAGCTACAGAAGAGCAGAGAGTGAATATTTTTACGATCTTCTGCGTGCTGTGAAGTTAGAGAGTACAGCAGACAGTACAGCACAGGCATTAATATGCCAAACATGCAATTATAATGCACATGTATGGAAAACTTTAATCATGAATACATTAGCTGTACAACATGGTTAAAGAACTTTTAAGGACTCATCAATGCAAAAACTTTCCAGGTTTCCATACCAATTTGGTGCAAATTTTAACCAAATATCGACAAAAAAAACAGCAAAAGAAAATGAGAATGAATGTGCAAGAAATTAGAAGTTGGTTTAACGTAATGGAAATAGGGCATTGATGTTTGTTTTATGTATTCATTAAGGAACGTTAAAGTTTCCTTATTGCCCTACACACGTAATGTCACATCATCACCTTCATCATGTTTCCATTTCACTTTGTCACATTTTACTGTAATTGATACGTCAACTTTTCCACCTCAGTCTCAGTAAAAAATATTTCTTAATTTTTACCACTTTGTGTGAATTTGAAAATACACATAAAACAGGTGAACGGAGGACTTCTCATCAGATCACACTGCCAGAATTAAGAAAAGTGATTGATTGATTGATTGATTGATTGATTTAAAATTTGGATATGTCATGTGGGCAGCATTTTAATCCAGATTTTCCAAATTTTCTTAGAGGGACAATAACGTATTAATAAAATGATTTCACTACACTAACTCAAAACTACATTTATTTTATATTTTTGCCCAACATGCACACATCGTCATGTAGCTATCACACATCTCTACAGAACCTAAAAGCAATCACAAACCAGACCTCAAAGCCTTTACGGCATCCTCATAACCACCAACATCCCATAACACACACATCCCACACATACCCCCCCCCACACACACACACACACAAAATAATTCCACCTGTTTTAGACGACAAACCTAAAGCAATCATAGACAAACCTACCGTTCTGTTGTGATTCATCAGCATTTAACAACGCAAACGGCAGGGGAAGATGACGTGAGAGAAAGAGACGGAAGGACAGAGAAAGACTGGATGAGAAAGAAAAAAAAGTGAAAGTTCACGACACATGTAGCGCTGATATAACGCAACGTCCCATCCTTTCGTGAGCCGGGCCCTCGCTGTTCAAACAACTTTTAACAGTCACAGGGAGAATCAAAAGGGAGATGGTATAATGCTGCTTCCCTCTGTTAATACCTGTGTTCACAGGCTTGTGAATGAACCCTGTGTACACACACAAATGCTGTTTCCTGGTAAAAACAGAGAGACAAATAAAACACTGAGGATGGACGGCAGGAAGAGAGATCAGAGGAGTGGGACAAAGGGAAAGTGTAACGAGGAACGAGACGCTAAGGGACTTGTTTTAATGAATCATGTGAAGTCAGACTGTAAAAGAAACATTTTGCATAGTGCCTTTTTTCAAAAACACACTCATGAACGTCTTGGCACACAACCAGCGTTCACAGGTGAAGGTCATGGCTCAAAGGTTTGGTTCAGAAGAGGGGAAGTTGCCATTACGAAATGTGGAGGGATGCAGATGTTGAAACTATATGGTTGAGAATTTGATTTATTTACCTTGCCAAACCAATTTTTTGTACACTTGTTAAATGGAAGAGCAGCTTTAAAAGAAGTCATATGCCCTCACAGCCCATCCAAATCCAATTTCAACCCATTCCTGTCAAACATAGCTGCAGTTTCTTTCTTTATTATTTGGACTTTAAAGCATTGGACTCCAACAGTACAGTACATTACTTCCACAATCCTATAACATGAGACCTTTAAGGCCCATTTCCTCTAGCAAGTCACAGAGGAGTGAAGCTCAGTCAAGGATTGCAGCCAGGCCTTGTCCACTGTGGGTTGGAACCCTTAAGCATAACAGGATTGCTATTAGACCTTAGACAGAACACATTCACTTCTTATTCAAAACCAACCTCCAACATACTGATTCCATTTCTTTAGATTAAGATAAATATCAATTATGTATACAACCTTTTTGTATTGTCTGCAAAACAGCAGGACATGTACATTAAATATGACAGTTAGCTTAGCTTAGCACAACAACTAGAAACAGGGGAGAACAGCTAGCCTGTCTCTGTTCAAAGAGAACAGAATATGCCTACCAGCAACTCTTAAGACTTAAGACTTGAGGTTGCCAGACAAACACTCACTCCAGGAAATTACTGCACTTGGCCAAGAAATTATCATCATCACATAACCCCCCGGTAAAAAAACATACCATTCCATTTGTGCTAAGCTAAGCAGCTAGCTGCACATGTAGCATACAAACATTGTATTGGTGATGATCTTCTCATTTAACACTTGGCAAGAAAGTATATTCTCCAAAATGTCAAACTACTCCTTTAAATTCAAAGGGGATAACAGTTTGATCCAAAGCGCTGTTATGGATATTCAAAGAGTTACATAGAAGTTAATGGTCAGAACAAAGTTTCCACTTTTGCTTTTCAAAATTAAATGAAACAACATAAAATCTAATTTGCACATTTCCATAAAATGTCCAAGCACATTTATATTGCTCAGAGATTGAACTCTTTCCATTTGTACTTTCCATGAGCACCATGTTCCTCTAGCACCATCCTCAGGCCAAAATGTCTTCTAATAGTAAAATGCGTTGAGTAAATTCACGCTCTCTTGATCGCTCTCACTGATGGCTGTTTGTAGGACAATGTAAACTAATCTGGTCTCTCTTGTTATAAGTTGTCCAGCTCTTTACCACTGTTCTCTGATGTGCTGTACTACTTATCTGTCTTTCTTTGCAGCCGGCTGGAAAGGGGAAGCACCAGAACAAACCAACACCAAAAGACTCTTTGTCCCCCAGCGTCAGAAAACACACTTGCACTCTTTCCTCCCTTTGTCTGTCTACCTCCTACGTACGCCCAGCATGAGCATGAGTCTTTCCCGTCTTCAGCTTTCAACAATGCTTCATCTCTGTGCCCCAGCCCACACATCAGAATACCGCGGTGGGATGCCGTGAACTTCTCCCTCTATCTGGCTCATTCATTGTCTCAAACACCCAGTCGCCTCTGTCTCACTCCTCTTTTCTTTATCTGTCACTTCCTCATCAATGGTCTCTCTCTCTTTCTCATTCTCCATCATTTCTCCCTCCGTCTTTTAAATTGGTGACCTCATCCAACACCCACATTACAGTGACTTCATCAGGCAGCAGCTGCAGTCAAGGCCGCAAAGTGTTGGTGGAGGGGACAATTAACACCCGCTGCTGTGTCTGGGACACGAGGGTGAGACTACTGACAGGAAACTTCTGGAAAATATCAACTACCTCAATGTCTCATCTTGGGCATGCACTTTTTCAAAATCTGCATCTGTGAATTTGATTTGTCAATAGTATAAACTGAAGGAATGCCCACTTGTGTTGTCTGGGAAATGAGAGCAGTTCAAGGCCAATATCAAGTCTCAACAATATCTTCACATTTTGTCCTTATTCTTTTGAAACGAAGAGGAAGACAGGGTTTGTTTGTAAAAACAAAGCATTGAAATCCAAATAGAGGAAAGATTAGATAAACAATTGTCTGGTAAGAAGATGTAAATATCTGTCAAGCAAGAGTTATTCTCAAGAGTTGATCTCGGCAACAAGAATATGAAAACGACAGGAAGAGATTGTTTTGTCAGATCTTGTCTGTAGCTGTTAAATTGGCTGAAGGGTTAGAGTAGATTATTTGTTCGGCCAGTCCTGTGAGGAAGGTGGTCAAGAGTTTAAAGGTCCTATGACATGGTTCTTTTTGGATGCTTTTATATAGACCTTAGTGGTCCCCTAATACCATAGGAGAGGGGGGGGGCAAGGTGGAGGCTGGGGGTGGGGCCTTGACCAACTGCCATTTTGGTTGTTTGAAAACCATGATGTTTCTCTCTCTCTTTCATTGGTGGGCCAAATTCTCTGTGTGGGCAAAGCAGAGAAAGGGGAGGTAACTTTGCCACTTATGACATCATAAGGTGCAAGATTCCAGATCGGCCCATCTGAGCTTTAATTTTATCAAAGGCAGAGCAGGATACCCAGGGCTCAGTTTACACCTATCGCCATGTCTAGCCACTGGGGGACCATAGGCAGGCTAGGGGAACGCATATTAATTTAAAAAAAATTCATAAAATGACATTTTCATACCATGGGACCTTTAAATTAAAAACTCCAGATGAGGTTTCAAATGGTCTGGATATTTTACAGCTATGCAGTGGGTCTGTGTGGTCAAGGCTTTAAGTTACATGTAACACTTAAAAGCAACTGATGATGAGGCGACCAAGAGGGTCTCACTCATTAAAATGAGTAGCATTACATTTTGTTAAAGAGATCTAAAACAGCCATATACACATAAATATCATAAAGCTGGTATGATAAAAGGTGAATGAATGTTCAGAGAAAAGAAAATCCATTACAACAGACAGACTGCCATCTGCTGGACATTGTACAAATTTAATTTACTGATTTTACTAAAATAATGTATCATTGTGGGAAAATAATTAAAATAAATGACTGTGATAGTTCAGGATACTTTTTATAAGTAGCACTGATTGACCAACCATGAAAAAATCTATAAATTAATACAGGTTTGTAAGACTGTATTACATGCTTTGATTTGAAAATGTTTTTACAAAATTGGGTACATTGTACATACAGAAAGTATTTTTGTTGTAAAAAGGCAGTGGTGTGCGTCAGACTGTCGAATGTTGTGATAATATTTAATAATTTATCTTCTTTTACAAGGAAGTTTAGCAGCAGCAGAACTCCTTGAGTCTCAGAGCGTGCGTGTGTGTGTGTGTGTGTGTGTGTGTGTGTGTGTGTGTTCTCAGAGATGCTGGTGCAGCCACAGCACTGTGTTGAGGAAGCAGTCGGCCTGTGTGTCCACTCTGGACAGAGAATGTCCGTCTTCTGGAAACCACAGCAGTCTGCATGGACAAACAGACAATTGGCAGAGCTAAAGATCAGTCCTAATAATTATTATTAGTCTTGATGAGGTTGAGGACAAAATAATAGGAATGCCTGCGCTGAATTAAAACCTCTGTTGTGTTGGATCAGATTGTCCAGGTGTGTTTATTGGGTGTATTTAATGTATGTTGTACCTGACAGGTGAAGCTCTGCTCTTCAGTGCTTTGTAGAGCTCGAGACCCTGGTGAGGAGACACTCGCCTGTCTTTGGCCCCAAGCATTAGCAAGACTGGAGCCTTGATCTACAAACAAACACACAGATAAAACACACACACACACACACACACACACACACACACACACACACACACAGTCTCTTTATGAAACAGACTCCTGAACTTTGCTTCTGTGTCTAGATACGTAGTCACACTTTGCCAGACCCTCCTCCAAAGCACGCTGAAGGAGGGTCTAGCTACTCCACACAGCATTTGGGGATGGGAAGAAAACGTGCTCTGGTTTAATGACATTTCTTTAAACCAATCAGAATTGTCATAAGCGATACTAAACTCCGCAAAGAGCCGCCGCAAAATAGTCGTGCAAGAGAAAACTATCAGATTGGACAGATAGTCTAGCTCGCTGGCTCAATTTTCCATGCAGAGATCTGAGGAGCAGTCAACAATAGTCATAACTCCACTGAATTTTAAATTCCAACACAAAGAAAGCAGAAGGATACGGAAAATACATGCATCCGGCAAAATTTCCTGCAGCACCGGATCAATCCCAGAAGTGGAACACAAAGGATATAGACTACTAGATAAGTAATGACTGAATTTTCAGGTATATTTGCATTACAGTTTCTAAGTCCTCTATGAATAAATCCTAATTTGGCTCAACAGTTCCGCTTATACAAAAGAAATACAAAAATCTAATAGACAATCTCTTGAAATTTATTGAAAAACATATGATTTTAGCCTTTTGGCCTATTCTATATAAAAGTGTGCGAGTGTCTGACCTGAGCAGCATGTGTAATGGGTGACTTCTGTAACATGGCAGCCAGGGCTTCAGCAGTAGGTATCTGGTCATATGAGTACTGAAGACCCACACTGGTGTAACGCCTGGACAAGCAGAGAGAGGATAAGTACATTCAAACGTTTGGCTGTGTTGCAGCGGAGCTAAAACTCATGTGTGTACAGTACAAGTTGTTGTGTATGTGTGTATGTGTCTCACCAGTCTACTATGTCGCTGGTGCCCAATAAAGTAGCAGCATTAATGACAGGGTTCCTGGCCGCACACACTCTGTAGAACTCTGGGTACTGACCAACCAGATGACAAGACAGGAAACCCCCGTGAGAACCACCAATCACAGCCAGTCGTTTGGGGTCAAGGGTGATGTCCATCTGCAGCGCAGTGAGCACCGCCGTCTGGATAAAGACAGTTATTCATATTTTCAGTAGAGTTAAGTTTTTCGTTGTCGATTTTTCCCAAATGTGTTTATTGACTATTGACTTGCTACTCACATCATGTTTACAGTGTAAAATAATATAAATTATATAGAACCCAGCAAACATTTTTCACATTGTTGTCCCTCCCATCACCCCAACCCACCTTTTGGATATGAACATAGAAATTACATATGTAACAGAACATATAAAAGTTAAATAAGGGAAGGAAAAAATATATATATATATCTTATCTTGTTGGAATTTGGTGTGTGCATCCAAAGCAGCTCCAATGTTCACTCTTTTTTCTGATGTTCCCAGTCTTTTGTTCTTTTTTTCAATTATTTTTTTATTATTTTTTTCTTAAAATTTGGATTTTGAATACATGTGGTCCTCTGTGTTTCCTTCTTCAAACTTGCAGGGGCCAAGAAGCAACAATGCCCATAAGCAGCAGCTTTGAGTCAAACGCAGAAGGCAGAGCAGTATATCCTGTATGTCCCTTACCGGCTAACGTATTTCAAGATGACGCATGACTATGGAGAGTCTACCATAGTTCATGCAAGCGTAAATGTAAAATCTCACGCCAATAGGAATACTTGGAATTGATGGTGGTGATCAATATTCATGAAAGGTTTTGTTTGTGAAGGGCAACACAGATTTTGATGAACTACAAACGTTACACAATGTAGCTTTAACATTGTGTCTTAGAAAGTACATAAAAGAGTTGTTAATGGACAAACACGAGTGACTAAAAAAGTGAGCCAGATTTTTTTACTCTAAGGTTTTTTTTGCCATCCTTACTCTGTCCAGGACACTGTGTCAGCCAGTACCTGCACATCTTTAACATCCTGGCTTCCAATCTGACCAATCAGGGACGAAATGCTGTCCTGGCCGAACCCTGTGGATCCCCGGTAGTTCACTAGATAAACAGACACAAAGAGGGACAGAGAGGGAGGACAGCAACCTCAAAAGATGAATGTGAATTTCGGAGGATTACTGTTTCAGTTTTTTTTCACCTAAATCAAACAAGATCTTAGTTTACAAGTTTTAGTTTACAACAGTTTTTCATACAGATTTAATATAACCTTACAAAGACACAGGCCACTTTTACTTTAAAAGTAAAGTCAAAGAAGTGGCCTTCCTCTCGACATGCAAAATGTAAATGAGGCCCCCCTCTCCTTATCAATATAGTTCAACATTTTGGGAAATGTGCTTATTCGCTTTCTTGCAGGGAGTTAGAAAAGAAGATCGATACAGCCAGAAGACAGTTTAAGTGTGCTAGTGTTTGTGCATGTTAAGTGTGTGTGTGTGTGTGTGTGTGTGTGTGTGAGAGAAACCGAGGCGTCTCACCCATGAGCACAGCGAAGCCGAGTTTAGCCAGTCCAGCTGTGGTACAATTCCATTCTGCTGCAAATTGGGAGTGGGGGCCACCTGGAGGAGCAAAAATAAAAGCATAATGTAAATCAAGCAATATGTTTCATCCTGCAAACAGAAATACAGCAACCACACAGACCATGGATGAAGACGACCAGAGGTGTCTTGGTTTCATAGAGGGGCGGGGACGGTTTGACCAGGACAGCCCCGAAGTCTAAACCAGCTGATGAGAGAGAGAGATTGTTGTCGCAGCAAGTTTCACATCGGAATAGCGATAGACATTTTGACCCACTGCTACCCAGTGGTGTGTGTGATACTCACAGTAGTGCGTGTTGTCCTCCTCTGGTGGAGGTGTTACATCTAGAACTGTCCAGTGGAAGTCAAACGTCATGACGGGCTCCTGCAGGGTTCGCCAGGTCACAACCTCACCTGCTGAAGGGAGGAAACCCACCCTCTGCACACACCCGCGCATGCACACACAATAAAGAAATCCCATGTAAATGAGCATTTTTATTGGACTAATCTTGTTTAACAATGCAGTAAACTATATTTGAACATAATGCAGTGTGTGTGTGCATTCAGTCTGACCAGAGTGGGAGGTGTGTTAGGGCTTGAGCAGCAGACGACCATCAGGTCCTTCTGGACTGTCAGCAGCTTCCAGCTGCCATAAAGTGAAAAATCAGAGAGACCTGCAGGGGAGAGGAGGTTACAACAAAGACAGAAAGAAGGGATGAAGGAAAGCCAGAACACAATAGAAACACAAAAGACACAGACCAATGCAGAGATGAAGGTCTGGTACGTTTTTTTAAGGGATTTTAAAAAGCATGTACCCATTATAAATTGTATAGGTGTTGAAGATGTGTCCAGACCTTATATATCAAAATCACAAATGTACATGCAATGCAGAAGATGCATTTTAAATAAAAGGTTTTACTTTGAATAGTTAAATTATCTTAATTTTTAGTGTACTTTGCCAGCTACATTCAGTTCTTGTGAAAAACATCTTCACCTGAGCACTTCGTAAATATAAATCCAAACAAAAATCATTTCTATTGATGAAATGTAGTAATCTATACATTGTATTTGTCTTTAATTTGGTGTCATCTTTGGTGCTCAGTGCATGCTCCTGTGGTGTTTCTGCAACTTTTGACTTTTATTTTAAAATTCCTCAATTGGATGTTGGGGGCAACGTTCAGTCTGTTGGTCTTGATGTACCTTCCTGTTTTCTCTGGTGCTCCTGATGATGAAGATTAGAAGGTGGAGGAGGAAGAGGAAGAAGAGGAGGAGGAGAAGGAGGAGGACAAGAAAGAGGAGGAAAAGGAAGAGGAGGAGGAGAAGGAGGCAGAGGAGGAGGAAGACATGATGACAGAGGAGAGAGAGGAACAGCGTGAGGAGAGGGAGGAAAAGGAGCAAGAGAAGGAAAAAGACAAGGAAGAAAAGCAGGAGACGAGGGAGGATGGGGAGGCCAACATGGGGAAAAAGGTGGTGGAAACAGAGGAGAGAGGGGAGGATGAGAAAAAGGAGAAGGAGGAGGAGGAGGGAAAAGAAGAGATGGAGATGAGGACAAAAGAGAGAGAGGAGGAGGAGGAGGAGGTGGTGGAGGAGAGGATGGACTCTTACTATCAGAGAGGGAGGTAACTTTGTTTAATCTTCGGTCGACCATAAAGAGATCCTGAGAGAGAGAGAGAGAGAGAAAATGATTCATAGAAAGTGTTACAATGACATGATGAACACAAAATAATGAATGCAGAAAATCTATTTAGGCACTTTTATTTAAAGGACTATTCAACATTTGGGAAATACGCATATCTGCTTTCTGGTCAAGAGTTAGATAAGAAAATCGATACATAGCAAGACCCAGGAGTAAATTAGATAAGAGTCTAGATAGAGTTTAGATAGATTAGAAGCTAGTGATAAGAGTCAAACTATTCCATAAATGGGTGGTTGTTACCTTCCCGTTTCTGCGAGCGCTGGTGAACACCACTCTCTGACCATCTGCAGACCAGCAGCAGGGCGGCAGAGCTTCATACACACCTGCAAACTCCCCTGTAACAAAAGACACATGGTTTTTATTACGCTAGGCTTCCACCAAGCACTCTCACTCTCCCTATCAGCTCTTTTATCCTTCTTCGTAAACAACTTAAATTTTACTGGACAACTTCAGTTTATTTAAGAAGTATCAGCCTCCTAAAACAAGTCCCATAGACAATAATACACCAAACAGGGATTAGCATTTATAAGCTAAGAATAATGTGCAAGTTGCTCTGGATAAAGATAATACAAATGTAAAATATTGTACAGACGTTTATTCTATTGTGCCATGCTGAGGTATATTCAAGTTATTAATGCAGATGACTTGAAAATAGGTTACGCCATGCTAGCGGCTCTACGAGGCTGTACGTGGGCAAATGCTGATGTCAGTGTGCTACCATGCTAGACAATGAAAATGTTGACATACTAATGTTTAGCAAGTTTTTACCATATTTACCATCCTAATTTAGCATGCTAGCATCCTAGCATTCGCTATTTAGCACTTAACATAAAGTACAACCGAGGCCGATGTTATCATTAGTTTTGTAGGTTTCGATAATAAACTAAATTATTGAGCAAAATAAAATTTTGATCTGAGGATAGCACTGTAAGTCAGAAAATCACCAAAGAAAAACCAATAAAAATTGACATTGCCATCCCTAGAGCTAGTGTGACAGTATGTAACCTACCAGTCTGTGGTCTGTTAACAACATCCAGCAGTGTGGATGTCTTCCCGCTCTTCAGGTCTAACTGTGGAGGATTAATAGTCACTGTTTACAGAAGGAAAACACAGATACACATGCACACACAAACGCACACACACAACGTGTACCTGCTGCAGACTGAGGCACTGGTTGTGAGGACCAAACACTTGACCCTGCAGGTAGACCAGCAAGGACCCATCTGGACTCAGCCTGGGACAGGACACCGACAGGTTGTCCCCAGACAGACACTCTGGTTGGGAGGGAGGAGGACGTACAGGGTTCAGGTGAGCAGTGTGGAGAGAATGTGTGAGTGTGATTCATTAAGAAAGAGACAAATGTGCTCACCACAGTTTCCATCCAGGTCGAGTTTAAATAACGCTGACCTGAAACAGAATTTTAAGAGAAAGACAAAAAGAAACTGCAAACTGGATCTTCTTTCGTTTGAGCCCTGCTATACGAATAAACTATATTTTTTACATGACTCAATAAACTAAATGTTTAACATTGTTTCGGCCATTTATGCTTAGTTGCTGCTGTTTTCTATTTTCCTTTTCTGTTTCAATTCAAGAAAACTACCTACCCTGCCACCAATATACTGTAGTAGTACTACTACTACTAATAATACAAATAATGATAATGTACTGATATTATGTAATGTGATCATTTTTAGTGGGTTTGTATACAATATGTGTTAAAAAAAAGAGATTTCTTTCTTATGTGCCACTATAATTTATGTCATGTTTTCCTGATAATTTTTATTTTACTATCCAATTTAAAACTTGTGATTTTCAGATGTATAAATAAACTTCACTTGACATTATTTATTTGATAATTTTGGTGTTAATGTTTTCATGCTGACACTGAATCAGAAAACAAAGCAGCTATCTAACCTGCGGTTGGAGCAAAACCTCAGTCCGAGTCTGAAGGGTTCGTGGTACCAACCAACAAAAACCACTGACTGACTGCCGGGAGCCCACAGAGCCTGGAGGACAACATGCATGCATGTGCACACACGCACGCACACACACACACACACACACACACACACACAATTATTAAAGATTTCACGCAATCTGCATTGGTATTTATACTTAAACTATACAAAAGCACACTGGGACTTAAAATTCACACTTGACCTCCACACACTAATAATCCTGCACTGTCAGAGGAAGTCGCTGAAAGTACTTCTGTCCTCACCTGTCCAGGTGAGACATCGGGCGGGACATCCTGCAGCACAGTGACCGAGCCGCTCTGCAGATTCACAACACAAATCACCGGGACACTCTTATTGGTCAAAGCCTCACCCCAGTCTTCACAGTACACACTCCTGTCCTGTTTGGGCACAATAACAAACACAAGCAACACAACTGACAACTTAACACTTTTCTGTGAAGTTAATGACATGAATGTCATTTTCAGGCTTAAGAATCTATAGTAGAAAATCTTTTATCCTTCTGGATTTACAATCTGCTTGATATTCTTACCTTCCTGCATGCAGATTCCCGTTCAGGTGTTTCTATTGATGTGTTCTTGCTCTTCTCAGCTACATACAGCAGTTTGTGCTCACACTCCGACCATGACAGACAGCCAAACTGTGCTGCACACACACACACACGACCACACATGCACAGACACACACCAATATGTCTTTACATAAATACATGAACACGCAACAATGCAAGGGTTTTGAGGTTATGTGACTGGGCCAGTGATGGTTAGCTAGTTCTTTCAAGTTGGCAAACAGGAAAACACATCTGTCTCACCGTCATCGTACACTCGGCCGTGTTTGTTGAGAGCAGTCAGGTTGAGGCATTTCCTGAGGCCGTGGCGGTCCCATATCTGAACAGCAACAAAGCATAAACAACAACAGTCTGTCAAGATGTTCAAACACTCTTCTTACTCTTCTTCTGCAATCAATTTTTCTCACCTCAAGGAGCTGCTGGCCACTTGTTTCCCTGACAACGGCCCTCAGGGCTCGAATGGGAGAGAGTCCACTCAGTAACCTGAGGAACAGAAGAGAAATAAAAACTCTTGATTAAAGGCAGACTCAACACCAGACTGAAGACCAATGCTTCACTGTACTCTCTGACTAAAAGTTGAACAGTTTAAAGGTCCCATGGCATGAAAATGTCACTTTATGAGGATTTTAACATTAATGTGAGTTCCCCCAGCCTACCTATGGTCCCCCAGTGACTAGAAATGGCGATAGGTGTAAACCATGTCCTGGGTATCCTACTCTACCTTTGAGAAAATGAAATCTCAGATGGGCCGATCTGGAATCTTGCCCCTTATGTCCCCTTTCTCTGCTTTGCCCGCCCAGAGAATTTGGCCCACCCATGAGGGAGAAAGACATCATGGCTTTCAAACGAGCAATGTGGCAGTTGGTCAAGGACTGGCTCTAGTGGCTGTAATTCTGCACCAAGGCTAAATTTCAGATATGGTTTTAGAGGACCTCTAAGGTCCACATAAAAGCATCCGAAAGAGCACCATGTCATGAGACCTTTAACAGTCTGTTAAATCTCTGACCACACCCAGTATCACTGATGTAAACTGTAGCCACACCCACAGTGATGTCCTACTACATCACTGCAGCACAGTGAGAAGTTAAAGCAAAGGAAATGCATGGTTTTCAGCTGCTTTTATGTTGCTCATTAACCCCAAAATGGATAGTTTTTTTTGTTGTTGTTGTTAATTATATAATTATTGACATCATTTTAAAAATTGTGATCTGTGACTGGTCTGAGAATAAATTGTGAGACTTGATCATAAAATTGAATAAATGAAAACACGGTATACAGAAGTATGCGCAGCCATTTTGTCAACAATGACAAGCATAGAACCAAATGTTCATATCTTATGCATTATTTTGCATTTAAAGTTGTAATAGAAAGTGAAATCTCTAAGGATTTTAGGGTGTGTGCATGTACTCACTCTCCAGACACAGGTACACAGGGTCCTGGAGGAAGGACAGTCCTGATGCTCTGGTGGTCGCTGTCTGTGATCAGAGTCCACTGCTGCGAGTAGCGAAGTCTGGAGCCTCGGACAAGGTCGCTCTGACTCCACTCTGGATGTGCACACGGTGAGAAGTTTTCCAAGTTGGGTTGAATGAAGAAACCAATTATTTCAATTTTGCACACCTGTATGATACAAATGTATAGACACGCAAGCCCAAGGGGAAAATCTTCAATCTGATGTCTATGTAATGTATGGTCTTGGCCAGTAAATGCAAACTTTCTGGTTTATAGATCATAATTAGTTGATCAAAGATACACAAACATATTTTTGTACAAATTCATCTTCCAGTAACATTTACTTATCAAATTGTACTATTATTACCTGTCATCTATGATTATGATTATGTTTATTGTTTAACTTTAAAATATCGTACCTTAGACATATGTTTATGGTAACTATTTAATAATGAGGATGCATGCAAAAACCTTCCATAGCCATTTTGCTTGAATCCGTGGTTATGAAGTCATGAGCATCCTTCCCTGAACACACAATTCAATTCAATGACAAGTGACAACAGTCAGGTTTTATGGTAATTTTTCCAGAGGAACAGATGGGTTCACTAAGTAATCATTTTTAAACCCACCCTCGGGAGATTACTGGATGGACCTAAAGAATAGTGAAATCATTCACTCTGTTGTTTGTTCCTTTCAACATGTTTTTATATTGTATCATTTGATGAACTTTGCAGACTCCAGCAAAGCATTACACTTTATACATACACCCCATGTGTCATTATGTGTGTGTCATCGAGTGAGTGAGTGAGTGAGTGAGTGACGCGTGAGAGAGAGAGACTGGTAATGTTATGGTCTGCATCTTAAGACTGTATGTGCACGTTTCCCTGTTGTACCATGTGTCAATATGGCCGTACTAATTAAGCCTCTTTGGATTTGAAAGAGCGAGCGGTCACCAGCAGTCACGGTGTAGGTCCGGAGCTCTGGAAGCTGCTCTTCACTCACATGAGCAAAAACAGGCGCAGGGACACCGCTGACCTCTCCGTACACCCCGATGACTTGTCTGGGGTCCATATGTGTCTGCTGCCACACACACACACACACACACACACACAAACGCACACGCACGCACGCACGCGCACACACACACACACACACAGCTCAAGTTAAATCCTTCAACTGTCTATGATTAAATCCCCAACCTGTCACACTTGCACGGTCAACACGAGAAGCTCAGACAAGTGCAAAACTCATGCATCAAGCAATTAAACCGTTAGCTCTGTTCGGAAGGTTAAAGTAGTCACCAAGGCTCGGTTTTACTGTAGTTCCGTTCATGAATGTATTTATTGCATCGCCTCCCCCGGATCTGATACATTTCACAGCATGTTTTATTCTTACTTTTACCAGCTCCTCCATGTTGCGTCTATAAATGGACGATACCACTTTGGTTGGTTCGGAGGGGTGTAGTAGAAAAGAAATGAGACCGCACGGGGGCAGCAGAGGGTCAGAAAGGTGATCTTTTTTATTGGTAATACTACCGTGTAATGTCAGTATAGTGTACTTCTTGAACCTTTAATTACCAGCAATTCAAATATTGAATATACATTGTTTGTGCTAATTTTCATTCTAGTCTTCTTTGGGTGCAGGCTTAACTTTCTCTCAGATGTATGAGTGAGTCTGGGTTAGAAACATTTGCGACTTATTCACAAAAAGTGGCAGAGCAGAATACTTAAGCTATGGCAGGAAAAAAATGCTAGACAACTCTAGCTGGTGTATTCAATATGTGTAAGGGATACATTCACAACAATGAGGTGTTCCAATAGCTGAGAAACTAAAAAACATGACCTCATTGTATCCTTTCACCTGGGTTTAAACGTTTAATAATATCATACTTAAATCTTTCAATTTCCATGGCTTTTGGTTACACAATCTTTGTCCAAAATTTCACAGAATTATTCAAAGGAATAGCAGACATGTCATGGCTTTTCCTCAGGCTTACACTGACCTTTTCTTCACATTACCATAGTTGTGAAATCTCATTACTTTCTATCTTAACAATCCAACTAAGTTCACAATGTCAAATTTATTTTTCCAACTGATTCCTTGTTCCCCAAAATCTAGTCTTTCCAGGACCAAAACAACTACATCACCTTTCAGATTTATTTTTTTTCAAATACAAAAGACACAAAAAACACACTTAAATAGTCTTTATTTCATTTGATCCATCTTCTGTCCATGTGCCGTAACATCAGGACCACCGATGAGACAGTATAGCGAAGCTGTGATAAGAGAGGCCAGTTGCTTTACTTCATGCAGGGGATCAAACCTGGTTCAACAATAGACTGTGAAACTTGATGAATTAATGAAATTCCTAGCAACTGTGAAGTGTGCTTTTTAATTTTTATATAATCAATAACACCTGACCATTACAAACACCAGCAAACTTCTGATAAGCAGCTCTGGTTAGTGGCCTGTAGGTATTCACTGCTCATCAGAGGGAAAATTCTTTAAATGCATCTCATGATTCAAGTACACAGTTTACCAGAAATCCCTTTGTACAGTCTATCTGCAGTACATGCACATGAATAGATTGTATGACCCACCAACCCAAATTTTAAAATATACATGAAAAAAAAAAATAGAAATTCATCTTATCGGTCTCCTATCATTGTGTATGTAAACAGTTCTTAGCATTTTTAAGTTTCCTAAAAATTACACAGTACTGATCTTTTAATAAATTAGAAGGTAGAATAAAATTACCCACCAGAAATGGTTAAAACCTTTTTCTTTAAAAAAAAAAAAAAAAAAAAAAAATAGTAATACAAAGATGACAATATGACCTCTTTGGATTTTTTTTTTTTTTTTTTTTTAACTAGGCATCATCTTGTTTGTGTTTTATTTCATGTTAAAAAAAAAAAAATTAAAAACACCACACATTTTCTTTTAGGTTGCATTGTTTGTAAAGTCAGTTTGTGGTTTGGCAGTTAGAGAAGCCACTCTGGGTGGAAAGGCGACGACTGAGGGAATAACGAGCAATATTTAGCTCAGAGCGGAGCTCAAGTGTTTTTCCAGAATATTGAAACGGCTCTTTTTGGCTTTGTGTTACAGAAGTTGATCTAACATTAAACTTCAGAGACTAACCAGGACTGATGATGTCCAGGAAAAGCAGCATTATGTGGAACTCAAGTCAATAATTAGGATTAAAAAAGACTCGACTGATCTGTTCAGCCACCAGGCAGCAGTTCAAGCTGAGTATCAGAAACAATACCCATCAGCACCAAAGAGGGGTTCAGTGACTGTAACATGGACGGCTTCCACAGATCTCATGTACCATAAAGCTTCAAAATGTTTGAGTCTTACAATGACACTTCATACTATACTTTCTCTGTATTTCTATTGATAAAATTAATTTAAAAAAGATAATTTTGATATCTCAATTCCACGTAAAAAATGTTTAGCGTTGTTTTACAGTTCATATCCACTATGAAGCCTCAGAACAGGCATTTGTAATACTGTGAGCATTTGTTGTTGCAATTCACTGTGAAAAGCAAATGCCTGCGAGGAGGAACAGTAAATTGCCTTTTCCTGTGGGGGCCAAATATTTTAATTGTTGGGCATCTTGGATCTGAAGTATTTGTTTTTCAGGATAAGAGCACAAAAGGAAAAAAAGCCCTGTTTAGAGTTTGTTGAGTCTTTGTGCATCTGGCAGCTGAAACGTTGAAGGCATCATTTTGTATCCATCTCATCCATTCACCCAATCCCCGTCAATCTCTCACATGACATCAGCCCGTTTGTCCCGGACTTTGTTCCTCTGTTTAGTCCTGGCCTTAAAGGCAGCAGAGTTGAAAAGATGCTGTTAAAAAAAAAGGTAAACTGATTAATGCAACAGTATTCCTGTTCCACAAACTCTTAATTAATCAACTCTAATTACACAGAAAGTCTTTTTTTAGTTTTATTTCGTGGCATCTTAAGCCAAACAAAGACACTGCTTAAATGCAAGACAGGGAGAACAATACTGAAACACACACACACACACACACACACACACACACACACACACACACACACACACACACACACACACACACACACACACACACACACACACACACACACACACACACACACACACACACACACACACACACACACACACACACACACACACACACACACACACACACACACACACACACACACACACACACACACACACACACACACACACACACACACACACACACACACACACACACACACACACACACACACACACAGATTGGACTGTTCCAGTGTGCAGGTTAAAATTTAAGCACATAAATGATGCTGTTACCTTCTCAAATCGAGAGATCTTGTTGCCTTTGACAGTAGCGTCCAGGATGAGTGGAGGGCCGAGGCCAAAGATGTCTCTCAGTAGTGGGTTGAACTGCACCAAATCACACAAACGCACACTAAAGTTAAAAACATGGGTTGTAGACAAAAGGTCATAAGGTAGTGATTTTGCCGTTTTGTGTTTATATTATGGCAAAACCTTCCAACATTAAAACAAAATTGTAGGAAAACCAATGAGTGGATCACTATATGTACATATGACAGCTTTGGAAATAAACTATTCACCTTCAACATCTACTAAAATATGGAGAATTACAGTGGAAATTCAGTTGGCTAAAAGGTAAAATCATCTGCCGAGCAAGAACCTTAATTAGCATTTCCTTTTTATTGGTTATATTTTGCAGTACTTTAGTGCCCTTTTGCTAAAACACTGGATGTATTATTAATTGTTGCTTAACTTATTTATACAATTCTAATAGCGAGACAGTGGGATTCTCCCACGTGTGTTACATGTGCAGGTGCGTTTATTGTGTTTGTGTGTTGACTGTCATTCCACTCCACACAAAATTACATTTGGCGTGTCTACAACCTGCTGCTGAAATTGGCTCATAGGCAAATACCAGTGTTCTTCCCAAACCTCAGGTGTTTGTTCAATTGCAGATGTGAGCGCAGTCCCGACTTAAGACACAAAAATTGGTAATACTCGATGGTAGCAAAAACTATGTGGCACAACCATCCCGTGACCAAGTGACAAAATGCTTTTCAGCTTCTCACGCAGACAGCAGCAATCAAAACCATTTACAGGACTACTTGGTCACAAACTGAACAAAATTCCTGAGAGAATACACCAAACTATTTCTTTGGACTGCACTGTTTCCTGACCTGTAGATGGTGTCTGACTCCAGACTCCAGGATCTCTTTGAAGGCATCATAGATTCTTCTCCTCATCCAGCCGTCGATGAAGATGCTCTCCACTCCAAACTGGATCTTCTCCTCGGTGAAGTCCTCACTCTGCGGGAGAAGAAAAAGTCAAAGACAGGGCGATGTGCAGAACTCCAAAATAAAAAAGACAAATAATTCAGAGACTAATTCACTAACAATTGACCTTTTCACAGCAAACATTTTGACTTGTCATAAGCAGGACAAGCACAGCTGAAATGAATAACCTTAACGATGGCTCAATTCCATCAAATGTCCTAGTAAGCTATTTCAGTGAGTCAGTGTGCACAATACCAGGGCTTCTCCTAAGTGGAATGCAGTCATCATTAATGGCTTTGAATACACCTGTGGTTTTCCAACTATGACATGTCAACATGTCTGCCTAAAAAAGGTCTACAGAAATACAATCATTAATTACAAATATCATTGTTGCAACAATAAAACATACCTCTATGTAATGTAGCACCTCTCTGAAAATTGAACGCTGTTTCCGCCGGTCGTTCTTGGCTCGGTGCTTGTTGCTATCTGTGGCTAAGCTCTTTAGACATTGAGACAGACCTTCATTGTCCTCCACCTCAAATTCCTACACACACAAGTTACATTATTGTAGCACAGAAATATGACAATAAAACCAGAAACAAACTTAAACCGTAGATATGAGTATAATGGTAAAATCAGTATGCACAGCATTTGTCTATGTGCCTGCTCCCTCAGGGGTGTGGTGTGTGTGTGTGTGTGTGTGTGTGTGTGTGTGTGTGTGTGTGTGTGTGTGTGTGTGTGTGTGTGTGTGTACCTCGTCTATATCTCGTCCCAGCTCCACCAGCAGGGCGATGGTCTCTCCCACTGCTATCCTGTAGTTGACGTCACTGCTCTGCAGACACGCCTGCAGTTTGGGGAGGTGACTACAGGAAGGGCGGCAGAGGGAGAGATCACTGTTGGTTACACTATTAGTCACTGTTAATTACTTTTTACTCTGGCAACATGATCATCTAAATGAAGCTGAACAGAACTAAACGGAAGGATAACTATACTTTTTAGTCCACACTGATGCATCCATTTGTTTTTTTATTATGAACACAGTTTTTTTCACTCACAGGTCAAGAAGCACAGTCAGTCTAGATGTAGGGCAGAGGGTGACCAGCAGTGACCAGGCCTGCAGGGCGGCGCTGTGGAGGCCTGGACTGCCAGGTTTGGGTGTGGGCAGCGTTCCGTCTCTGTTGGGGTAGGAAGACATGAACACGCTCTCCAGAAGTGCTAACGACTTGATCAAGTCCTGGGGGAGGATTAAGTGTGGGGGGGAGAGAGAAAATGTAATGAGAAAGACATAACTTTTGTTAAGCTGTTGCCATATCATGATTTAATATCCCAGATATTAATAGATAATACAGCCACATTTGATTAGATTGTATCTGGCTTTTGTTGTTTGCTATATTTTGGTTTATATATTAGGTGTAGAGGTCAAACAGTCAAGTATTTTTTGTGGTGCCAATATTTTCCCATACCACCCTAGCAAGAATTATAAGTTTCAGACTTTGAGAGCAAGTTGTTCTTACCTCTCCTTCTTCAGCGGTAGAGACATAACAGCACAACCCCAAAGCTCTGGCACACTGATGGGGACACATGCAATAAATTCAAATAACCAGGCAGACAGACGGAAGCTGTAATTCCCCAAATGCAAACATTAAAAAAAACAGAACACCACTGCAATAGAGTTGCTACCATGATCCTAATTCAATTTTATTTTTAAATAACCTTGTCAACCCTTAAGCTGTTATTCTGTCCTGGTTTATTAATATTCTCTGTGCATTAAAAAAAAAAAAAAATAAACTACAGTGATAAATAACCTGGTTTATATATGGTCTATAAGCTGGCAACAAAAAAAGAAAAATGACTATATATTTTGTGCAAATGGGGCGACCTCTAGCTCACCCACTAAGAGTGTGCACCCCATGTAGGCTGAGTTCTTGGCAGCGGCCCAGGTTCGCGGCCATCACTCAAACCTGCGAGTCCAAAAAGCCTGCTGTTAATGGCACTGGCTAGTGTTACGTTTTTATGTCTTCAGTTCGTTTCCAAAGTTGATGCAGTGGGCAGAAAATAGCAGTTGATATTGCCATTTAAAATATCTCGGCTACAAACTTGACAGGCTGGGAGAATCTCCTTAGAGGATAGTCCACCTTGAAACTTCTCTGAGCATCTAGGATTCAGAAGTTGAACTCTTGGATGAACCAGATGTTTTTGGATGCGTTGTTGTTGCTCTGAAACTTTTCTTGTCACGTTGCCGACTGAGTTTTAAGCTGCAGTCCATGTGACTTTTTTGTAGGTTTATACTGTATGTGACTACTTACACTCTGGCGGGCTGCTATGCTGGCACTGTTGTCAATCAGAATGGCAGTGAAGATGGGCCGAAGCAACTTGAAGCCCTCCTCTGCCTCGTCTCCACCCCCCAGCTGGATACAGAGCAGGGTGAAGACTGTGGCCGCTGCTGCCTGCTCCTCCACACCGCCTGGAGGGAAAATACAGTTTTTTTTTGTTTAAACTGCAGTTTGTTATTGACCGTTTTCTGCTCCACTTTGGGAAACAGAGGATGAAATGTTTTCTGTACTAGCAGTTCAGGTAAGACAAAACAGGGCTCCAGACTAACTTTTACTAGGAACATTGTAGCCTCTAACAAAAACAAATGTAGATGCACAGGCAGAAAATGTAGGGGCGCACAACTTAAATCGACCTTCAGTTTTTCACATTTCTCCTAACTGTTCTACTGATAAATACTTTGGTAATGAATACATAAACTACAATGTGCTGTTTTATTTTAGTTCACAGTCACATTTTAATTGAATGGTCATTAACAAATGCACATTCAGAAATGCAAACAAAGTATTATTATTGTCAGTGTACTGTATTATTGCCTCATACAGGCTCTCTCACCCTCCTCTCCGTCTCTTTTTTTGTTTACACTGAAATAATCATATCTAAGGTGTTTAAACTTCCATGGAACGGGGAGTATCTAGCCTAACTAAGTATCTAACACCATGTGAGGGAAGTATAGAGTAATGAGGGAGCCAGAGAGAGAGAAGCTCACAACACTCACAAGCACTATTTGTTTTTACGTGGTAAATAGTTATATATTTAGCATCTATGTTTATTTTATTTTTTCCTTCCATAGAAGCAGTCTCCACTCTCTGCTGTCACTTTTCTACCTCTTTCACCCAAGTGAGAAAGCAGTTCAGCAGTGTGTGGCAAATTTCTAAGCAGACGTTTAAAAATGCAAATATAGTATATGTAGGTATTTCCTTTCCTTTAAACAGCATAGTGGAATACAACAACTTTGTTTCATCAACTCAATCACACTTACCTTTTTTAAGACTTCTTTCCAGGCAGTCGCTGATAGTGAGGCGTCTCTCTGTCAGGAAGTTGTAGAACACTCTGGAGCAGAAGGCCTGTCGCAAGGACTCGAGACCTGCTAGACGCGTCTTAGTGCTGAGCAAGACACACAAACAGAGACAAGAAGCAAGAAGGGGACCATGGTTGGGGTTAATAGGAAGATTTTTTGTAACATCACTTTCCATCAATTATGGTCTGGTGTTGCACAGCACACTTCCTGTATATTCCTGACATTTCCTATATTCATAACGGATAGTGACTGTACAAAAGTTTAAAAAAAAAATAAAAAATACATAACCTCACCTCTTATCCATCAGGTTGTCTATACACTGCTTAAGTTTATCTTCCGTTTCCTCCTGGGCAGTCTGCTCATCCACCTGCTCTCCTCCTGTGTTTGGCCAGTCAACACACAGGATTTTGTTGTATGGAAGCTTTAGTTTAGGGGGAACTCACACAAGCTTTACTGTCACACCGCAAAAACCGTTGGCTGCATTAATTTCCTTTGGTGACTGTAAGCAGTTCTTTGGCTATTAGCCACAATAAACAGGATTCTAAAAAGCATGCTTATGAATTATCTGTATTTATGCACAAACCTGTGCCCTCTTCCAGCACAGAGGTACTTTCACTGGCACTGCTGCAGTGGCTGAGAATATCAGACGTCAGCTCATCATCACTGGCCCCTGACTCTCCTTTGACCCCATTTTTAAAACCTAGAGAAAGAAAAAAAGACAGATGGGGAAACAGTGAGACAAGGGAATAATTAAGGAGGGGGTGGCGGTTATAAAGAGGTGGGGAAGGAGAGACAAAGGGTAGTGTTAAATTTACATGGAGGAGAAATATTTATAAAAATTCTAAACTCACACTTGGAATTTAAGTTAACACATAAGCTCTGACTTTTCAGTTATGTCAAATGTGGCAAATTTAAGCAAATGTGGATGAGTCACCCCTGAATCATGATATGAGTTATCAAAAACAAGTCTGAAAGGCGATTTAGAATCAGCTGATCTGGAGAATGTTGAGCATCTCTATCGTGACAGACAGTCAGGCATGATGAGGACTGACAAGCTCACTACTAGTGGTTGTTATGACAGAGTACAAAAAAAGCTTGTAGGAAGAGGAAATGATGAGCCAAAAAAATATTTAAAAGTTTCCTCAGAAACCACTATGTTGTTGGTGCAATAAAATGCATTTCCTCCCTTTATTGTTCAGAATGTTGCTTTGTTGCAAACTCACCAAAGTGCAATATCCAGAAGTGCAATGTTTATTCTATCTACTGTTTTAACATACACAACATCTCTGTTTATTAAAAGTATTATTTCAATTCTATGTTAACTTGAGGGATTTTGTTGGATGCACTTGCATAGTGCAATGTCTGGACAGAAAGCATTTTTAACAGCCAGTTATGATCTCAGAACATTGTAAAGTGTGGTCAAAATGACAGCTGGTAAACTGTGCAAGTGAAATAAAAAACACTATTAAAATGATTTTGAGACCATTTCCCAGCAGTGACTAATAGCAGGTTAAGGGAAGCTGACTGTAGGCTTACTCTGCTCAGCTGTCCATCTTTGTCAGTAACTGTACACCAATAGTCTTCTTCTTATACTGAGGGCACACTAACACATAGACCCACACACAGTAATGAATGGCATTGGTACCAGGTAGTTATTAGTGTTTTACTGATTCTGACCTGTGTGTATGACAAAGAGTGTGTCAGTTTGAGTCTGAACACAACAGGGTGTAAGAGCCAGGCAGGCTAAGCTAAGCTAACCCTCAGGTTCCTGCTGGCTCAGGACTTTCTACTGTTTGTAGGATTACTGTAGACCAGAGTGGCCATTCATTTATTCATTCATTCATTCAGTGTGTACGATCCAGAATGGTCAGACTGTCTGTGTGCGTGTGTTTTCATGTTCAGGTCAACCAGGACAGGCGAGGTAACCCAGAGGTCACTTTTAGTGTTTTAGCAACGCAACATGTAAGTTGTAGAGTTACTTTCTCGATGAAAGCATTAATTGTAGACTACCTGCAACAGCATCAAGTTCTGTTATTCCACTCTGCTTTACAATATGTACAAGCTCAATGCCTACCACAAATATTCAGTAAATATGGCAACTGGAACACATCTTCTCCTATCATTCAGCTGTTTCCACCTGTGCTCAGGTAGTAAGCAATTTCTAGCGAAGAATACAAATGCTGCTAAATGAGTAAACTGGATGCAGAACTTTATTTGAGATCAGAATGTGTAAAGTGAGCAGACAACATTGTGAATCGATGCTATTCTGCATTTTCTTTACATAACAAAAACATTTGGGGAGAAAGTTAGCTTAAGCCACAAGCTGCTGATTTTTTTGTTGTTGCTGTGGCTGACAAAATCGCCACTGTGTTCCAGACTATTATTTAAAGGCTCTTCTGTATTCTTCTGAAATTGATATTGTGGGGGAAATAAGAGATAGTAGCAGTAAAATGTAAAATGACGGACGAATCACAAGTCCAAGACAAACGGGTGGGAGCGTATTTTAGTCCCCTGGCCATGGCCTTGTGGTACAGTCTGAAAACTAAATTAACTTGTGTTCTCATTAAAAGCTATTTCCTCTTTACAACTGTACAAACGTGGCATTGGATCCCGCCAATTTTGCTTTATGTAAAGATTTGTAGAATGTTATAGATTTTAACTTTCAACCAACAAATTGCACATAGGGCTGGGCGATATGGAGAAAATCAAATATCACGATATTTTTGACCAAATATCACGGTAGCCATACCGCAACGATGTTGTAGTGTTGACTACTGGTGCTTTCACAAAATATTTACACAATGAGATTTTTGATAAGTAATCAGCAGTAATGTGGATATAAGGACTAAGTGAGTAAAGGCAAATATCAAAACAGTTACAACAGTCTGTTAAGTTCAGAAAATTACATCACTTTACTGTAATGCAGCCTTTAAAACCAGGAAAAGACAATACTTATGCCATATAATATCCCAGCTCTACTTGTACATGTATTAAAAAAATAAACACATGGCAGCAGTAAGGCAATGAGGGATGAGAAAGCGACAAAGAGTAATGAGGACACAATTGCAAAGGTAACCAACTCCTTAGTATATCATGTGGTGATTTAAAAGTAGTGTCAAGAATGTCCCTGCATTCATGGGCATCGGAAAAAAAAACATTCCCACTGAAAACGTCATCATTTATGTCACTTCCTGTGGGAATCAGAGTTGGGAAACTTGGGCTACATTTTGCTAACAGAGTTTCCCAGTTGGTGACGCATTGTTGACAACTGACGTTTGATGTAGGCGACTTTGGTTCACTGGAAATATTTCAGTGACGATAAACTGTTTACTGTAGACAAACACCTCTGCCAAGAAACAATATGCAGACATAACATGTTTCAAATTATTCATTAATAGGCCTATGTATTAAAAAAAAAAACACTTTATCCATGTCCTTTCCTGTTTGTTGTCCTGCAGAAAACATAAAACACCTGTCGATGTGCCATTTGTATGCTCGCATAAGAAAACCATAGACAGTTAAAGAAGTGGACCAAGAAATCCCCTTGTTCTGGACAGAGACCAGTGAAGGAAAATGGAAGCACTTTTCCAGTGATGGCTATGCGTTACTGCGCAGCCTCCAACTGAGCTTGACAACGTAGTTGTGACATAAGCAACGTGTCTGAAAGTTGTAAGTCTTCTGGTAGCTGTGCCAAGAGAAATCTCAATCATTCCCAATCAGCAGAGACTGAGAGTGTAGGTATAGGTATGAGATCACATAGACACAGGCTAATTACTGCTAGTTAACATTAGTAATTAAACCTAAACAGCTGATGTAAGTCGAAACTGTCTGCGAGCTTCTCCTGGCAATACGATGATTTGTCAACGACAGCAAGTTGCGTGGTTATGAAAAAATCATTAGCCTCTTTTTACAAAAAAGTCTGCTACGGAGCTTTAACATGAGGTACAAGGTAATGGGGCCTTTTTATACATTGTCGTGTTTCTTTAGAAATAAACAACGGACAAATACAGTCTTGCAACGCTTCAGATGTAAAGTTATTCACTGTCAAAGTGGCACCAAAATGAATGGCAGTGAATGGGATGCTAACTGCAGGTGATGGCTTCATAGCATTAAAATGGCGCCATAGGAGCTACGCTTAGAGAGGAGAGAATTTGGAAAACAGCAAATCTGTTATTGAGGCCTCCATGTTTTCACACACCTGATGCTCTAGGCTACGCCCACCAGTTGGTGCAGTCATACAAGTTGTTATGCCAAATGCCAATATAACAGAAGAAGAACACGCATCCCAACCATGTGAACACTGGCAGTCAGAAAAACAACTTAATCATGGGGGCGGCGCCTGATATTCCCAGGTGGTATGAACACACCATGTTACACTGGCATGACATCACATACACATGAGAGAGAACAAAGTCACACTTTAGGAAGTGATGACTGCCAGAATCCAAACTGTTTTGGTGTCAGATTAGAAAAAGCTGTTGGATAGTCGGAGAGATTTCAACCACAATATCTGGCACAATTTGAGTACACTTAGGCAAAGTAGATGTTAGCAGCCAGTTGTAAGTGAACAGGTTGGGTGAATAAGAAGATAATTTGATCAACTTTCTTTACAGTCCTGTGCTGTTTGTCTTTCAAACAGCCATCAAACTCAGCATTATGGTTGGGCATTAACTCATGGTTTTCAAGCGTGACATGTATGATGATTGAAGAAACTCAGTGATTTTAATGCCACTGTGCTGCAAATCCAAGAGGCTGCGGTAAAGTCAACCAGTCTGTCAATAAAATTTCCATCCTGGGCAGGTAATCTACGACGGAGGACAAGTTAAAAAATGTCAGTGCAGCTGGAAAAAACTGAGTTTAGCATTAAAGATACTGGTGGGTTTACTGCATGCACAGCCGTGAGGTTCACAAGCTTTTGGACAAGCCTCAAGTTGGACACGAAGCAGGGGCGAGTCAAGTGTCACAGGAGTTACCTTTCAGTGAAGCTTTAGCCGACAGCTGCAGCTGAAGAACCTCCTGACGTAGAGAGCCTGGAGATGACGTATGGATGGAGGGATGAATGGGTGGATGAAATATAGGGTGTTTAGATTTAAGGAAGTATGGTGGACGGATCCATGAATGAATGGGAAAGATGGGTAAAAATGCAGGAATGACCATGAGGGAGAAGAAAGCATCACAAGTGAGCTCCATTTTCCCTACACATGAAACATTACAAAATACTGATGCACAATTACCAGTACTGCACAACTCAGTAGCCTTGAAGTTTGTTACATAAAAAGTACTAAGCTGTGCAAATGCAATGTAAACATCAGGCTTAATACTGCCATTTGTCCACCAGCCGTCTGTATGTGTGTGTGTGTGTGTGTGTGTGTGTGTGTGTGTGTGTGTGTGTGTGTGTGTGTGTGTGTGTGTGTGTGTGTGTGTCTCTCTCTCTCTCTCTGGCACGTGTGTGTCTCTAGCTGGCACTTCTCATGCGATTTTACTCCATACAACGTGAGGGGGCCTACATGCACGTGCGTGGTCCGCGACGCTATTGTACAATGATTAAAACGTGTAGCTGTGACTCACGAACATCAACTTTACCTGCACTTTAAACAAACTCAAATCATGAGTGAATGCACTAAAGACCCTGTTGCACTTGTTGATCCTCTCCAACACAGTTTCACCTACCTCTTTTAAATGGCATAGCATTGCTGCTAAAACAAAATGTGTATAACCTTAACCCTAAAAGTGTAGCTTTAGCAAATCAGAGTTCTGAACGCTAGCAGAAATCATTTGTTTACCAAAAAATGAATCAAACTTTCTTGGGCACTTCTATGATTCTACACATATATAAACTAAAACGAGTGGCTTAAACAAATGTCAAACACATACAGTCACATACAATATTGCTGCGGCACCAATTATAAGCCACATGGCTGCAGACGGGAAACCATGGTAACGTTAGCTAAAGTTAGAGGAGCAACAAGCTGTCTTATTGTTGGATCATTTATACCATGTACTGCAACAAAGATACCCTAACTTCTCAACGCGAAAGGTGTGACAATTAAGCTTTACAGCGTGTAACGTTAACATTCCCATCCTAAATAGTTTATTATTATCTTAACTGCCATATTCAGTCATTACATCCCTGCTAGTTTCATGCCAGAAGCTGGATGGTGAGTTAGCATAGTCGCTACTACTACTTACCCGGCTTGCCTGAGCCACGTTTCCCCTTTTTACTCCGTGGCATTTTGAGTAGCGCTTTGATCCACAGTTCACAACAAAGCTAGCTGAGGTTAGCTATCTAAAGTTAGCCTGCTTTCAGCCCAACTCTCAGGTAACGTGTTAAATCAGCTCCTCGCAGAATTGACAGCTGGTGTCTTGGCAGCAGGAGCAAATGGCTGAATGGTCTCCGTGGTTTATCTTGCCAGTCGGGTAAAAAGCAGCTTCCAAAATTACACCTTCGCTCACACTTTTGTTGACACTTTGGCTAACGTTGGTTAGCGTCCTTCACGAGCAGCAACCACCTGGTGGGTCAGCAACTCCGCGCTTTCTTTAATCTCGGAATAAAGAGTTGTCCGGTGGCGAAAATGTCACTTAATTCAACGGTTTTCACAATATATTATCTATGATTGTACCCCGGTAATCTATATCTAATACCAGGTTGAGATATTAAGAATTTTCTAAATAGTTTGGGACGGAGTTCTGAGCACGCTGTTGTCGCCAAAGTCCACCATCTTCCTTACTACTCCAACAACCGGCAGCTAGGGTTGCCAGGTTAGCTCTGTTAGCACCCCGTTTCCGTTTTCTAAAACCATAACCATAGAACATTACCAACTCTGGATCTTCTTCGTGTTTTACGGCGGTTGGCATCTAGCTAAGTGTGCACTACCGCCACCATCTGCACCGAAGTCTAGATCAGACAATAAACAATATATTAACAATAATAATAAACACCCTAACCTACATTATATCATGTAACCTTGTGCTATAACATCCTTATCCATCATATCCCGCCCATGCTCAGTAATCCTTTTAATGTGAATTTTTGCACCCCTAACTCCCTCAGATTATGCCTTTATTGCCTCAGACATGATGGATGATGTGAGAGTTCTATAACTGATCTATTTCTAAGGGAAAGGATTTGAGTGAGTAAAGTCAGAAACATTTTCAAATACGTTCAAACAGTGCCATAATTTGAATTTTCTAAGAGTCAAATTATGAGACACTATAAGGCCTTAATAGTTTTTAATAGAGAAGATATTTTCTAATTAAATAAACAATGTTATTTGAAATGTTTACATACAAATTTAGTAAAATATTTAAATCCACAGTGATGCTAAAAGTGCACCTTCAAGACAGTGATGGCAAAAACCGACAACCTATGAATCATTAGTATTACTTCTATATTAAGTATGTTATTTTTTTCACCAGATAATACATTCAGAGCTCCACAGAAAGTCCAAAGACAATGAAATCACATTTCATTAGTTGCCAGACAGAACAAACATAAGGACAATTAATATATTTTGAAGTTAGATTATCATTGTACCACATGTAGTGTACATTTCTCTTTCAACCCTCTCATATTGGCATATGATAAACAGTCTGGTCAGGTTTTATTTGATGTGGTGGTCAGGGTTTTGACTATATCAACAGAGAAAACATGAACTCCCTCAAAATCCCTCTTAAAAAAATCTGCTAATAAACACAAAAATGGCAATTCAACCAACTTCACTGGCACATTTGTGTTAATTAGCATATTTCAGACAGGTTTTGTTGTTGGATTATCATCATCATCATCATCATCATTATTATATAGTTGGCACTGTTTAACCTCTATTGATCAAGCTGTTTATAACCAACAATGTTTTGATTAGAAATGTGGTTCTGTGATATTTGAAAGACCTGTAGTGTTTTAACATCAAAAGAACCATTTGGCATCTTTGTTTTGGTCCAGCAATGACAGAGTAAATGACATCATGTTTTATCAGCAAAGCCTACTACAAAAATATTCTACAACAAAAAGTAAATTTAGTCCTTATAATAGATCCACACAGCCTCACTGTTTCTGTTCTTATCAAAAGTGCAGAAGTAGATCCCGCTTAACCTGCTGTCCACTTACATATAAAATAGAAAAAGAAAAGACAGAACTTGGTCTACAAACCATGTTACCAGAGCATCAAGGCCCATATTGTCATACATCATATCTTGGACTCAATAATACTGCTTGTAATTCATTTCCAGTATTGTATAGTATAATAGTTAACATTTTGGTGATACTTTTCTCTCAGAGGACTCACCAATGAATAATTCCATTGTTGGAGGTAAAATGAAGGGGGCAGCATTGGTGGATATGGGACCATGGTGCCCTGGAATTATCCAGTGTGAGTGTACTGTGTATGTATGTATGTATGTGTGTATGTGCATGCGTGTCTCCTATCCAAAATAGTAGTTGGTGGGGACGAATGGCATTTTGCTGACGATGGCGGGCACTGCTTTTTTCCTGACCTCGACCTGGATGGCTGTTCCGTGCTTAGCAAATGCCGCATCCACGTAACCCATGGCAACGTTCTTTTTTAGGCAGGGAGAGGGGCAGCCGCTGGTCACCTCACCTAAAAAAAAAGGCAAAGAATAGGTCATTCCTTGGAAATCTCTGTCTGACACCCTTACTGGCCACATCTTCAGAGATAGAAAAAAGATAGCGAGCCAGCATAAAACATTTGGTAGAAACTTTAAGTTATCCTATTCTATGGTTCAGGTTTACTTCCTGGGCAGCACAGTGACTCATTAATTTGCTCAATCTTTTGCTGCTTACACTTTACATTCATTCACTCGTTCAGTCATTCAACCACTGAATGCTAGGACTGGCGGGCTACGTGAAAATAAGGATTATTTTCAATATTGATATAGTTCACAATTTGGCTTATGCATACAAAACAACATATGAGAATATGTTACAAAAACTAGAATTAATATAATTGATATTCATCACAGTATATGGTATTCATAAAAATGAATACAGAGGTACTACAGCTCTCTCATGTCCACCATGTTTGTTTTCTGACCTATGACCTTCCCATCAGGGCCGAGTATGGGTGTGTGCTGTCTGACAGGGGGCCCGGTAGACACCAGACCGACTCTTTTCTTGGCTGTCTTAGCTTTGATCTGAGGTACAATGATGTCAGCGCCGGGGAAATCCTTGGTCTGACGCCGACGCTTTCCTGTGTATGAGAAGACAAAGCAATGGAGTTAATATGCAGAACAGACTGCACTGTATATTCAAAGCAAAGCTATAAATGCTTCACTATGTTCACCAGCTGGTCGCTAATTGTGTCTGTCTTCCGTTTGGTGTTGAGCAGGTAGTGTACTGTGGGTTTTTAAGAGCCTTTTCACTGGAAACAGCTGACTGCTGGGACTGGAAATGACACTATGAGAGTGCTTAGAGTGAACCAGAACATTAAAGTTGTGGTCCAGACAGCTAAACCAGCTCAAATGAAGCACTTTTAAGCCAAGGGGATATCCAACTTTGAGAGATAATTCTCTGTAGGTTCAACACCTCTCACGTTTCACACTGTCAATTGATACATTGTTATCAATATAATTAAATACAATTACTAAAAATATTTTGTGATGAACACTAAAAGCTTGCCTATGGTCCAGACTAGAGTGCCCTCCACAGGCGTGGTGGTCTCATCTATGTCGTTGCCATAGAGACAAAGACCCGCCTCCAGCCGCAGACTGTCCCTGGCGCCCAGACCGGCTAGCTTCACCTCGCCGTTAGCCAGCAGCTTCTCTGTCAGCTCCACCACTCTGGACTGATTGACGGAGATCTGGGACACAGAGACACAGATAGATTGTAGCGCTGGATCTCCATCCAAGGAGCTTTAATGGAAATGAAGAACTGGAAACAGCGTTTTAACTCATCCATATTGAAATGAAAGTCTGCTGTTGGAGGGGGAAAGTATTTTATAAGATATATTAGTATTGAACAGATGATGGATACAAGTAATGACAGTGTATAATCATTCTACTGTATTTTGTATATAATTACCTAATATGTAAGCCTATTTATCTACTTCAGCGTTTAAAGAAATTCAACTTATTAGCATCTTCTTTTACAGTCGTCTAAAGGGGCTGGGATAACGACAGAGTAAGTCAAGTGAGTCTTAGCACTATGGGAAAGATGAGTTTATGTGAAAGAAAAAAGTCTGATAAAGAGAAGAAAACGCTCACATTCCATTAGACAGAGAGAGACCCAACCACAGCCATCCTGATATCTACAGAGGTCCAGCAGCAATAGAGAGAGCGTTAAAAAAAACAAATCCATGTATTAAACCATTAATCTGGAATCAGGCTGCAGGTTTCTCACAAATAGAATATTTGATAAGTTGATGACAAGTGAACGGTGTTAACAAGCAAAATATCACCATGTTAAATGAGAAAAGTAAATGGAGCTGAACGCAGTACTGTGACTTGAGGTCTGTGTGTTAAATGACATTGCGCATCAAATGCATGGGGCGTTTAAATCAGAGTCCACTATCAGATACAAAGAAACACTCCCTTTTGTTTTCAGAGAAATAAAGTGATTTCTATTATGAGAGCAATGGCACCCAGGAGAAGCAAAAGATGTGCATACACAAAATATTTGTATTGTTTATTAGCCAGTGTGTCTTTGGTCCCTCTGTTTAGTCCAGACTGAAATATCTCACTAAATATTGTATGGATTGCCGTCGAAGTTTGTACAGATCCTTATGGTGGTATCCAAACGGATGAATCCCACTGAATATGGTGATCCCCTAACCTTTCCTCTAGTGCCACCATGAGGATCATATCTGTGATCCTGAGAGATACGTCTCAGAGTGAAATTCAATAGACACTAGAGCACGACCAAAATATCAGCAGGGCGATATTAGGCATTTCCCTAACTATCGGTATCGGCATTTATAATGGCAGATAAAAATAAATGAATAAAAATAATTTCTTCATTTCTAATGACAAATAAATGATTATAAAATGAATATTTAATAAAAACGGACAGTCAACCATGTTATGAGTGTTGGCGTTGCATAGTTTGTCCACCAGAGGGCACTCTACAACATCCCTGTTGGCAACACTGAATATTTATTTTTGTTATTGCGTTTTTGTTCAAAGGATTTTAAGTTATCGGATTTTTAAATAACCAAATATTTGTATCGGTATCAGCCTTAAAAATCCTTTATCGGTCGGGCTCTAGAAGACACATTTCTCTGAGAAAGTAGCAAAGTAGAGAAAGAGAGATGCTGACCTCCACACCGTCCTCTCCAGTGTATCCACAGCGAGTGACCCTGCAGCCAGGAATACCAAACACAGTGGCCAAGGTGGAGGTCATAAACGTCAGCTTACTGAGGTCCTCTTTCAGCCCCGCCTGGAGCACCTGAGACATGGATGGACCTAACAACACACAAATCAACTGATAAACTATGACACGGAGAGTCCTACACAGTGGATATGAAATAGCCAATGAACAAAGGATTCAGTGAGGAGCAAAAAAAACCAACTGATATAATGAAACATACACTGGGGAAAGGGAGAAATGAAATAGAAGGGAGATCAAGATAGAGGGAGGAAAACTAGATGAAAGGCAGAAGAATGATGGAAAGGAATGAAGTAAGGAAGAATATTTGACCTTGTAGAGCAATCAGCGCTTCATCAAGAAACTCCAGATCCACATCAAAACCTGCAGCTTTGAACTCTGCCAGTCTGGCCTATAGGACACACACACACACACACACACACGTCAGACATGCTATAGAGTCTACCACACGTCAGACCGCTGACTGCACTCATTCTTTGTCTGCATTTACCTTCATATGAGCAGAGTCCTTGTCGGCGCAGCCAGCGTTGGAGACTACATAGAGGTAGCCCTGGTCTGTCTTTGTCACAATGAGATCATCAATAATCCCTCCTTTCTCAGAGGTGAAGAGGGACAATGTACCCTGGTGAGGATGGGGAGACAAAAACATATGTAGGTGAACATGTTATCTAGTGCAATGGCTCGTTCACAATAAATGTGTCTGAGATGATCCAATCATAGGGATTATTATTTCTGTAAATGTATCAGTATTCATTTTAAATAACCAAAATGGGGGGACTAAAGTCTTTTTGTAGCAGAAAACCTTTGGATTCCTTTTCACCTGGATTTGATCCAAAATCAGTTTAACCAAACTACTCCTTTTTAAAAACTCTAGGTACTGTATTTGTTGGGGAAAATCTGAAATGATTCAACTCCTAATACAGGCGTGAATGTATCTCAAATCCATCAAGGATTAACCTGATGGAGAACCACAGTGGGTCAGTCTACCACAGTTCTTAACTATGTCCCATTTCAGAGGCTTTGGCCATGGTGCCTTTTGAGAACGGTCTATAAAGGAGTCACAAGTGACGAGACAAAACTGTTGTCAGATAGACAGTAAGAAGTCACATTTCTCTGTTGCATTTGTTTGGGGCTTAGAGTAAGTCCCTTTTTTGTCCGTTTCTGATGTTTTATCCTGAAATGTGGATTAAGATGAAATGCCACAAAACATTGATGCTTTCTTTTAACACAGTCAGTGTTCTAGAATCATTTCCAATCACTTGTACATTCTTTTCCTTTAACGCTGCTATAATTAACCGATTCTGCAGTTCCTCTCAGCTGAAAGGTTCACTTTCATCTCATTGTTTTGGTATGCGGATCCACGACTTTTCTGTTGTTTTTTTTTTCACTCCAACTGCTTTCATCAACTATGTTTCAAGATGTAACAGGCAGCTGTTTTCACTGTACACCTGCTCAGCACCAAACAGCAAACAGACACAGTTAGCGACTACCAGGCTAACACGGGAGTTAGTGGAGAGCAAAAAAGAGAAAAAAATCGAGTACTGGACCGACATTCAGCCGGTGGCCATAAACACTCAAATGAATGGTCATGTATCTGCTGAATGTTTAAATACCCAACTGTTAGCTAACAAGTTCCCCATATTAACTTAAAAGATTATATTATGTATATATAAGTGGAATAGTTCTTGTAGGTTGAACATGAAACAATTCTTCATCTCACCTGGTTGTCCTTGAGTTCTGCAATATCTGCGACTACTAGAGACTCCATGAACTTCACCCTGTCTTTGCCGTGGACTTTGGTCTGATAAAAAAAAAAAATGCATAGGGTATATTTAAACATAGCAATGGCAATTTGTTTTCTGGTGGATCAAAATCAATGTAATTGACAAAGTGCTGTTTTTTATACTCGTCTCACCTGCAGCATGTGGCTGACATCGAAGATGGAGCAGTGCTCTCTGGTGTGCATGTGTGAGGCGATGTGACTGTCTTTGTACTGGACAGGTAAACTCCAGCCTGCAAACCCCACCATCTTTCCCCCATGCTCCTTGTGGAAGTCAAATAGCGGAGTCTTCTTCAAGTCAGCCTGGGGGGTGGGGATTTTGATATATTAATTATAATACTAAATAGTTGAAATTATGTATCTTAAAAGATGCTGCAATTAGGATTTTTTAATATCTACACAATGTTTAAATCATCAGTGATGTTTGTACAAATACTTTAAAGGTGGTCTAAGTGATGTCACGCGTGTTTTAGGCTACAACATATGTTGTCACCTACAGCAAATGTGTTCTCACTATCCGTGAGCTGCCTGTCCCCAGAACACACTGTGAAAACGTGGTCTCTGTAGACAGCCCAGGGTCTACAAATGGCAACAAAAACAAACTGTGCCCACCTGCACCACGAAGCATACACAAACAGTGTTCCAGCGTCAAACATCGCTTAGAGCACCTTTAAAATTAGATTTTTAGTCTATATGGTATTTTTAAATGTAATAACAATCCAACCATTATAAAATATTGCAAGATGCTTATACTTGTCATATGGTAGAACGATAGGTCGGTCATTTCTATGCTGCCGTGTTTTGTTCTTTCTGCCCGGCTTTCTGACCTTTGAACCAGCCAGCGAAGAGGGTTATGTCTATGGGGGTTCTTATCAGTGCAGCAGCAAAATTTCATTATGGGGCAGAGTGTGTCAGCACTTTGCATAACACTTTATTGTTTTTGTAAAACTGTTCAAGTCCAAAGTCAGATATTAATTTCAATGAACAAAGGAGAGGTTATTATGGTTGTAACACACACACACACAATCTGGGTAAAGTCCATAGACTGTATATATATTAATATTAACGGTCTATGGTAAAGTCACAATTCAAAGCCCCACATTGAGTTAGCAGAGATCATGCTGACAGACAGTACTGTAGAGTCAGTCACTCGTGGTTTTAATAAAATCACGTTGTCCAGCTCAGTGAAGTGAAGCAGGCAGAGAGAGACAGTCTGCTGGGACAGATGTGCATTATGTCTGCATGAACTGACTGCAGCTGTGACAGTGATACACTTCGATGTTATTATTATAATATGCAGTAACACTAACAGAACCTGGGGTTAAATTCTGAGGTTTTCTGGGGTGACTTTCAAATGATAGCAAAAATAGCTCCAACGTTGACACCACAAACACTCACTGTATACTGAAACCTTGGTTTTTTTGCAACCGAAATTTTAAATATTGAATGCAGTAAATTAGAAATCTGTAATAAAGCATATACTGATAACAATTAACACATTATATGTCTAAAACCTGTATTGAAGAGTTTAACAGTGACATTTTAAAACACTAGAGGGCCACAGATACTGTAACATAATCAGTATTGGAATATTGTACTGATAACATGAGTTATACAAACTTAAAGGGTAAGAATGTTTAATGATTCAACACTTTGTACGACACGTCATCATCACGTCAAAAAAGTGATTAAGCTGCATTAGCCAAAGAAATGCACAAACACTTTGGATAAGTTTTAGCGACAGAAGTCTACCGTGCAGCCACACTTCACGGTCCACTTACATCTGCACTTGAAGCTTGTCTCTTCCCTGCACATCCAGCTCCAACGGCCCGCAGAAAACCGTCCCTGGAAGTCCGCAGCCTGAGCCCCGAAACCCCGACACTAACCAGCAAGCGAGCCCACATCGTGCCACCTGAGTCCCCGCTAAACTCTCTCTCTCACACACACACACACACACACACACACACACACACACACACATACACACACACACACGCCCTACGGGTAACACTTCCGCTGTGTTGCTAAACTACGGAGCACACTCTGGAATTTCTGCTCTTCTAGCAAAAACACATAAAGCGGCAGCGATTGGAGGGAGGCGCTAAGACTTGTGGGAGATGTAGTTGATGGGTCTGTTTGCCCTGCAGGAGTGCACTCACTGTTGGATGATTCGCGCCTTGTCTTACCAAACAAAGATAAGATATGCAATTGTTCTAAGGATGACAGATGCAAAAAGTTAGCAGGTTATCTCAGTTACACCCCACCCTACTGTTTTCTCCTTTTGAGGGAAGTGGCTGTCAATGGGTCAACAGAGGCAAAACAACTGTGACATCATAAATTACCGTTTTTGCAGCATTTGCACAATTGAGAAGTGACAGAAAACATCATGGCCTACACCTTAAATTGCTGAGCCAACAGGATCCTCACACACTATATGTATGGACTTTAAAAAGCAAAGTACTGTGAATAGAGAACAATGGTGTCCTTTACCAGCATTCATGTCTAATATTAAAGCAGGTAGTATCAGACCAAAAGTCTCCATTTTTCTCATTGTACATTTTTCAGTTACAAATTTTACCGTAATATATTTAAATAGGAAAGTATATGTTTTAGAGTATTTTGCTAATTGCTCTATTCTTACTTATCCAATGGGAATCGAGACATTTAATGTCATCTCTTCACCTGACTGTGTACCCAATGTTTGTCCATGAGTGAGTATTTGTGTGTGTGTGTTTATCCCTATGTACCCCATCATGCCCTCCACCCAGATCATTGAGTCATCCTTTGGCCTGAGAAATTAATAATAACCCATGCCTCTGCAGCTATTTTCGGCCTTGGGGGCCTGCAGGGTTGGGCTCACATGCATGTTTGAAGGGGGGTAATAGGCCTGCAAGGACTGTTTCTCTCTCTCTTTCTCTCTCTCTCTGTCTATAGCTTGCTCTACCTCTCTCGCAGGGCAGCAAGGGTGGGCTAAATCAGAACATAGACACACAAACATACTTTGTAGGAGGGGGGGTGGCCTACAGTTGCTCAGTGACACACACCAGCAGGACTCTGAGGCAAAACCTGGAGGTTCCCTTTTGCTTTCATACATCAAGGATTTTACTGGCAACACTTACTCGTTTGTTGGGATTTCATCTGAGTTTCAGTTGGATTACTTTAGTCATTGTGTGGCTCCTGTGTGGATACTAAATGTATCGCATTGCTGCTCCTGTGGGTGCTGTTTTGGTAATCGGGTGTCTGAGTGTGAGGAGACTGAGTGAACGAGAAGAGCAACAGATTGAAGAACAAACAAGCAAACACACATAAAACCCAACACAGCTCTTGTTTGTGATGACAGACGGTAAGTGGGAAGAGAAGGGAACTGTATTCTCTACACCTATTTTATACAATAAAACAGACCTGATTTGGTTACACTCAATTTTGTCTTGAGTAGAGTAAAGAAGCCTGTAAATCAGGTATCCATTCAGATTATTCAGTTAGTTATTAGACAGTTCTGTTCTGTCCTTTGGTCCTTGATTTGCATTCTAGCAACATTGGGCCTTTATGGGATTGACAACCAACTCTATTAATAGCTCAGATAAATCAGCTATTCACGTCTCCTGTTTGTTTTGTCTTGAAATAGAAAACAAGATGTTTTCCTGTCCTCTCACATGATACATCCTTACATCCTGGCCTACAGCTCTATTTTTGTTTTAACTACAGAATATC
Organism: Etheostoma perlongum; assembly: GCA_026937815.1. Lineage (NCBI taxonomy): Eukaryota > Metazoa > Chordata > Actinopteri > Perciformes > Percidae > Etheostoma > Etheostoma perlongum. Next base: position 21,567,885 of record CM049377.1, read on the forward strand.
TTCTAATTGAGCCTCTAACTTGCGCAGATGTTTGGTCCCTTGTCTTGTGTCTGTCTCTGTGTGTGTGTGCGTCTGTTTTTATGTGTGTTTTTTTTATCTCCCTCCCTCCCTTTTTTCCTCTGTTTTTATTTTTTATTTTATTTTTTGGCTCTGGGACGCGTTCTCCGTCTCAGTGTATTGTTTGTAATTGTTTGTCACTGTTTGTGTTTCTTAAATACATAAAAATAATAATAATAAAAAAAATGTGATCACAAAAAAGAATATCTTCTAATTCACTCCCTCCTTTCTCTTCCACTTTCAGAACCAACCCATCCTCGTCATTATTAATTACCAACATATTTGTGATTTAGATGAGATGAAAATAGATCCAAATAGAACAAACAATTCAATGTATTCATGTAGGGCAAGTAAATAACCACCTTTTATGAAGCAAGCAAGACGAACTTAGAACTTAGAGTGCTTTTCACAGATCTAACTTTGTATTATCAACAATAAAAAGATAAATCACAAAATCCCTCCATTTACTTTGCGTCTCAGTCTTAGAATGAAAAAATAGCATTAACATAAAAATTATTTTGTGTGTAGCTGACATTACAATTACAAACTGGTCAAAAGCCAGTTATGTTGTTGAGAGCCCGATTCCCTCATACACCATCTTAGTGGATCTCTTTTTCTAAAAGTTTTTTTTAAGAAGTTGCCTTGCATGGCCTTTGGAATATAGCACACCTTTAGGAAGATTATACATCTTCTAGATATATTCACTGGAAAGTTGTTGACTAGTTGAGTGTCATCTGGCAGTCTAATCATTTATCAATCGCTCAAGAGGAGGCGAGATGTCGAGGCCTCCTTCCTCCCAGACCACCCCTCAGTTCTACAGGGTCAGCGACAGAGATCTCACCGAGATCGAGCTGCATTCAGTGGACTCTATCAACGATCTCCACCGAACACACCCCGAACACAGCCACAAAGGTACACGCGCACACACACACACACACACACACACACCCCGAACACAGCCACAAAGGTACACGCACACACACACACTCTGAACACAGCCACAAAGGTGTACACACACACACACACAGATCACAACCCAAAAGATACACATACATGCACACACACACACACTAACTACAGAAGCACTCTCACATTAACACTTATTCACCTTGTCTGTAATTTCAGGGACGAGGCATCTTCGTCATGCTTACTCCCCCTCCTCGAATGGGAATCTCTACACAGGTGACATGACAGCTGTCAATCAAAGAGGCCGTCCAGTCAGCAGCAAATGGCAAAGTCGTCTACAGGATATGTTGACACCCAGTTCCTCGCGTGCCTATGCCATGGGCTGTGCTATTATCACTTTGCTTCTGCTAACAGTGTTACTCATCTTCTACTTTTTGGGTGAGATTTCATATTTTATTGCATTCGTTTCCCCTGATATTTCCTGGATAATTTGTATTTCTTGGATCTATGAATTACACTTCACCCAGTTTGTTCCAGATGTCTTTGCATGTTTCATGTTACTTGCAATTTCACTTTTTTTTGTTTGTTTTTACTTTAAGCTATGTCATGTAATCACAAGAAAGTTTTAAAACATGTCTGTGAATTTAACTCAAGATGGACAATCCACATACAGAGGTCTATGGGACAAACTGACAGTATGCCTTTGTGTCTGTTCCGCCTCCAGTCCAGCAGGGCGGCGCAGTCCAGATGCTGACTGAGGCAGTGAGGGAGAAAGAGGCCGCAGCCACAGAGCTGTCACTGCTGATCCAAGAACTGCAGGCACTGAGACGCAACCTGACAGCCATGAGAGGAGGGACATAATATGGACACTTACACACATACACTGGACATGAGATGCTTTAAAGTACAGTAAAACCGTTTTTCAGTGGAAGCGTTGTCTGTGTTTCAAGATGAAATCTAACTGATGGAACTATGTAGTTAAGAGAAAGGAGGTTTCAGAAAACATTTTTACTCTCTCTAGCCCTGGTAAGTTAACTATGAAAAGAACTTTTGAATTAACTAAAATAATTTTGTCCCTGTGATGATGCTGTTATTAAAGCAGCTGAACTTGTTGGATTATATGAATAGAGGCAGTGTATCCTATAACATTGCATTAATGCACATTTAATGTCTTAGGATTCAGCATTATTGACACTTCAACACAGTAAAAATGTGGTGGACTGACAAAAAGTAGAACTGACTTCATTAAATGCAACAACAAAGACAATACTGTTTTCCAAGCATGTTTCTGTTAACTTGTTTTGGTCTTCTTGATTTAAAAAAATAGGTTACATTAAGCAAAAGGTTACTGACTTCAACCGTGAATCTTTGCATGTGATAATAAGTATATAATTATCCGTTATATAACAGTTCATAAACTGTGCATAATAATGTCATAATTGTTACATGTCTTTTTCTGTGTTGGCTGATTTTTACCAAAGAATCACATATTTTAAAAAGGAGCAAATTAAATGTTATTTTTTAACAATGGAGTCTAATCTCCAAAGACTCTGTAGAGTTCATATTATGCATACAGTATGTACAATAAATCTTTGCAAATCTGCAACGAAGTCTTCCTGATTTAATTAGCACTTTGCGGTGATGTTATTTAAATTAGATTTTCATGCATATTTATTTGTGCTATGGATTTTAATATGAGTTTCACCCTTAAGTTTGCAAAATAAACACAATTCACATATTTATTTCCTTTAATTTATTTAGACTACTACTTTACATTACTGGCAACACTTTGATAGAAACGTTACTTGCTTTTCTGTCTGTTTTCGTCCTTCTTGTGACACTCCTGCCCAGTCCAGCCTGGGTAGCACTGATACAGGAAGTGGTTGTGGAAAGGTTTGCCACTGGAGGAGTCAGTGAGGAGGTTGATTTCATCAGGGTCAGAGGTCATAGCGGGACCCGAGGAGACCGTGGAACTATAGCTGGGGCGTCGCCTGGCGCAGCGTCCATTGCCGTGGCAAAGTTGGAGGCTGCAGCGCTTCGTGCCAGATCTCAGCGATTGGACCAAGGGACCCAAGACAGTGTGTATGTAGTCTCTGAGAAGGATGCACTGGTGCTGGAGAGTGGGAGGAGGGAAGAGGGTTACACAGAAACACACACACAAAGACAAATGGCCTTCTCACAAACATTACATACCTTGGATTTGGCAAATTTCAGTTCTCCCCAAAGCACCACCCCAGCAGCTCCCAGTGCCGCACACTCCCCTAATGTGTGCACCAGGTCTGTCTGCGCACACACACACACACACACGCACAAAATCTCAATTGGCACGTGTTTGCATGAGTGTGTATGTTTTTATGCATTACAACAAATCCCACCTTATTAAGAAAAGTGAGAGTGTGTGTGAATGCTAGCCTGGCGTAGGGAAAACTGGAGTAGCATGATTGGTGTTGTTGCCATGGTGCCAAACAGACGCCACCCTCAAAGCCTCCAGCAGTCTGTGTCTGAGTGAAGAAGAACGATCATCAGTAACAACCTATGTGCAAAGCATTTAGTTCAACTGTAGATGAAAAACAGCTGAATAAATAGTTTTCATAGAGGTTTGGTTAAGGTTGTTCTTATGGCTGAAGCGCTTTGATGCGTGTGAACATTTCTTCATTTCTTAGTTTTCTGTACCTGACCATCAGCGCTGCATCCGTGGATCCTGCCAGCCTTTGTGACAGGTAGACGCTGGGATAGAGAGCACTGGACTGTCGCCAGAGCCAGGACAGCAGGTCATTTTGCTTTTTGGTCTTGCTGTGGCAGCGTCCTGTGTAGATTTGATCTGATCACACAAGTAAAACAAGAAAAGACTTTATTATCAGTTATAAAAATACTACAATATGTTGCAACAACGGTCCGTGTTTGTCCTACTGGTTTTTCTTCTGATTATTAAAGCAGGCAGGAAAACCGTAAAACCCCCAGAGTCCCTTGGGACGATCTCTGAGCGCCGACCTCAGCGTCTCCTCCATGAACTTTCGAGCACTCTCCTCAAACATTTGCCTTGCCAACGATGTCGTGGCCCACTCTGACAAATCCGGTCTCTCTTGTCTCACCAGCAGCTTGGACTGCCTCTGGTACTCCATCTTGGTTCCAAAGTTTCTCTCCCACAATGGCTGCCACTCTTCCCAGTCAATAACGGCTAAACCGGTGAAGTTTGGCTGCAGAGAGCTGGGACATCTGCATCACCGCAAGGGAAAGGTGAGCCGAGAGGTCACCGAGCTGCGGTATCCCTCCGTTTACCTTGCTGCCGTGTTGGGAGAGGTAGGGATATTTCCCCAAGCGGTCACGGTAGAAGATGCTCGTTTTCTGGAAAATGCAAAAGAAAAAGAATACTATTAAGTATAACCAAACTCTGCAGCTCAACAATGCTTTGCAGCCTCTTTTAGCTTGTTGTTTTGGTTTATGGCACATTTACTGTTTGTTTCAGTCTCAGCACCATCACCAACCTTGTTTCTAACAGGCATCTTTTTTCTGAGAAACTGGTTCTCTAGCACATTTATAACAACATCCCAGCCAGTATGGACCCTCACCCCTTTGCATCCGAAACCAGCAGATGCACAGAGAATGCCAGCTCCACTGCCGTCCAATCAGCACTCAGACATCTTGAAAATAACAACACCCACATCAGAATGTCGTTTATGGATTTCAGCTCAGCATTTCATACAATCTCCACAGAGAACAACCTACCGCTCAATGAAAGCAAAACTAAGGAGCCGATTGTTGATATTAGGGAAAAAGGAGGCAAAGACACACCCATCTACATCGATGGAGCTGAGATGGAGCAGTTTTAGGTTCTGTGAATCATGGTCATTAAACATCTCCACTGGTTACTGGGGATCACTAAATTATCACATTGGTGACACTGCAGTCTTCTCCATAGGTTTGTGGAAGACTTGGTTTGGGGGTCCTTTCTCAAAGAAAATGTAACTTTTTTTACAAATAAAAAAAATATATTTTGGACAATTATTATTACCATACCTGTGTAGCAGATAATAAATAACACTTAAAAAGCTTTAAGATAAAACTTGCTAAAGAAGTCTCTCTGGGGACCAACTACAATAAAAAAATAAAAATAAAAGTGATTTAGTGACATTTACTCGTCTTAGATGGTGCACATAACGGCTTGGGTGCTGCGCCTAAACCTTATAAATGGTAGAGAAAACCCTGCACTGTACTTCAGATCAGTCACCTGTCCCTGGAAGCGCTGCTGTCGGTTCTCCACGATGTTGAAGTGGCCCAGGTCCAGAGTGATGTTGTAGAGTTTGTGACACCGTGCCGTAGGCATGTTCCACACCACAACAAAGGGCTGGTCCTGCAGGATGGGACCTGCTGCCGCCACAGACAGCAGGGGGCTGTGGGGGAGGACAGCTCCATGGGTGGAGGTTGGTGACAGAGAGGTGCAGGGGAGAGGAGAAAGGAAGAGGAGGAGGGAAAGAGTGAGGCGAGACAGCACCATGGCTGTTCACCCACTGACGTGTCCTTCCTGACAGGAGAGAGAAATGAGCGTTGAGATGTATTGATGTGGAACCTTTCACATTGGGATAGACTTTATACATACTCACTGTTGTCCTGGCAATTTAAAGGTCCCATGGCATGAAAATTTCACTTTGAGGTTTTTTTTTTAACATTAATATGAGCTTGCCCATGGTTCCCCAGTGGCTAGAAATGGCGATAGGTGTAAACCGAGCCCTGGGTATCCTGCTCTGCCTTTGAGAAAATGAAAGCTCAGATGGGCCAATCTGGACCTCATAAGGCAAGGTTACCTCTCCTTTATCTGCTCTGCCCGTCCAGAGAATTTGGCCCACCCATGAGAGAGAGACATCATGACTTTCAAACGAGCAATGTGGCAGTTGGTCAAGGCCACACCCCCAGCCTCCACCTTGCCCCCCTCCCCCCCCAGACACACAGAAAAGGTAAAAATAAAGACTAAGGAATTTGTTAATATTTTATGAAATTTTTTCTTTATTCCCATCATTTTCCATAATTGAAAAGAGTTATAAGATGCTTGATGATGTCTTTTGAACTTCATTAAGGCTTCAGTTCTCTGGCTGTTCAACAAGGCACATTCAAACCACAAATCCCCATTTAATAGCAGCACATATAGACTGGATTTACAATATTTCTCAGGAGCAGAACTGCTCAAAGGGCAAAAGTAATGCCATTGGTTGGGTTGTATGTTTTTCTCTAAATTATCTGGGACTACAGGTGGAAATTAGCAATTGTTGCTATAACTTGGCTCAAGACATTCTTTTGTAGTTCAAGTTTAATGTTCATTTGTGCATTTCCCTGTTTCAAATAAATACATTTCTATTCTATTTTTGTTAAGCAAAGAGAGAGAGACTTTAACAAATCCCATTTCAGTAATGTTGGCCACGGTTTCTATTTGACTCACTGCTGAACTGCAGCTTTACAGAGATCCACCGAGCCCCCTGGCGCTCCACTACAAGCACAATCATTACACTTTAATCTGCAGTTCTTTGTAATTATCTAAACCAGTTATTTGGAAGTGACAACAAGGGTTGGGTATACCTAACCGGCAACAAAGCAACACATTCGTCTTCTTAACAAAATATTTCACAAGAATGAAAATAATACATTTGCACATAGCACTTTTGTGTGTCCGCTTCTGTATTGTATTGTTGTGTCATTGCCTTGGTGTTTCAGCCCAAGACACAAGCCTTTATACTGTAGACTGAGCTTGAGAGACTGAGTGTGTCTACATGTGTACCAACAGTGACTGCATATTACTCATTCTCTGTTTGAGAGACTGGTAATGGTGTGAGTCCCTAATATGTCATATCTACATATGTTTCTGTCTGTAAACATACATTTGTGCGTTGGTGAATGCGTTCCTTAGTACATCTGATTGTGTGTTTGTCAAATGTCTTTGTGCATCCAATAGATGGGAACGCCTTTGGCGTCACTGTAGGGAGTTTCAGTCAGAGTCTGAACTACAAGCTGAGGAGATGGAGGAGGGATGGAGGAAGGGGGTGGTGGTGGTGGTGGTGGTGGAGGGATGGAAGAAGAGAGTGGTGGTGGTGGTGGTGGAGGGATGGAGGGAGGAGGTGGTGGAGGGATGGAGAGAGGAGCTAAACTAGAAGGTGGCGGTAACCCCACCACACAAGCACCTCCTTGAGATACTTGAGCATCCATCTTTGTCCGTGTTGGTTTCTGTGTGTTCGCCTCTTCACTCGGCATTCTGGACAACTTTAAAAGAGTCTCCATGGGAACAAACGCCGTCATGGCGCCTGCGTTCTGCACCGGCATTGACAGCACGTAGCCAAGGTGGGCGTAGAAGTGCTGCTTATCGTGGGTTGTCAGGCACAGGCGCTTGAACCCTCTGCTTTTGGCGTAGCGCTCAGTCTCCTCCATCAGAGTGCGGCCGTGGCCCTTCCCGCGCTCCGCCTTGGACACCACCACCGACTCGACGAACAAGCTGCTGCTGTGACCCACGACCTGGGACAGACGGGCGTGGCCGAGCAGCCGCTCCGTCTCTCTTTGGCCCTGCAGGAGAACAAGGCAGACGGGGAATTCTGGACAGGACTTCTGCAGAGAGTGAAGCCGGGCGGCTTGGCTCCTCTGCCACTCAGAGTTGACCAGGTCTGCGCAGGGAAGCAGCAGGTCCGGACGCCGGTAGATCGGAACCGCACGGATCTTCTCTGGTTGGTCGGAGGCCGTGTGCAGCTTCTCTTTAACTTCTCCATCCAATGTTGAGCTCTCACAGACTTTGTCAACATATTGTGTCTGACAGTGTGATGTTGAGATGGGGTTCGGGTCAACGCTCTGCTCACCTCCTCTCTCCGGTTTGGAATCGGTAGAGGTTATTGGCTCAGACCTGTGGTGACCAGGGTTTAACTAAAGTCAGTCTTCATTCAACTCCTACAGCTAAGAGTCAAATGTTAGTGTGTGAAGACACAAGATGTTAGAAAAATGTTTGGAACAAGCAGTTCCTCATTTCTGTCTGACTGATCAAAGATGCACTCTAACTAGGGCTGCACAAAAAAGGTTTTTTTTTTTTTTTTTTAATCGTCATTGCGATATCAACCGGCATAATAACCATATCTCTAAAGACACTCAAAGACTTTTTGTGTCAGTTAAAAGAAAGGATCAGTAGAAAACTGCACTTTAAAATGTAACTAATTCTTGTTCAAGTGGTGCCTTTGTGGGGTTTTTTAAAATTGTATTTAATATTCAATTTGTTCAATAAAAGAATGTTGGAAATTATTTGAGTTTATTTGTTTTAAATTAAACAAGCAATTTGATGTATTTTAGAAGAATACTGAAAGCAGCAGAAATGCAGAACTGAGTACACTTTGATATCTGTTTATTTATCCCAAGTAATATCGTTATTGTGATATTCAACAATGTTATTGCGTATTTTCCTCATATCGTGCAGCCCTAACTCTGACATGAAATAAATCTGACAGATAAAACAGACAGCACACCTGGAGCAGATGTGTAACGATGCGGCACCCTGACAGTTCTGCTGTAAGATGAGACACACGCAGGAGGATAAAACCAGAGTGTTGATCTCCATCTACTCTCCGTCTAAACTTCCTGTTTCCACTGCAACCTTTACTCTCCTCCTTTTTCTGTAACAGACTGCTTCAGTGTTGGGAGTTGTGTGCCTTGCTCGTGGACACATAGTAAGTGGATACAGAGGAAGGGGTCAGTGTTCAGGAGCGAGTCATTCATCCCCATGCAGGTCCTTTCAGTCATAAAAGTGACCCTCAGGTCACCATGCAACAGAGCTCTAAAGCAGGGCTGTGACTAACAATTCATTATTCACTATGCAAAAATGTGAGGATGTGAACAAGTCTGAATGGGGAAATAGACTTTATCTAACACGTCAACCCACAGTTACTGGAGAAGGCTGAACTACAATGCTGTAAAGACATCCAAAAAGCATACTGGTTTCTGTTCTATTTTTAATCTTATTACTTGATTTTAGTACACACACATTCCTCAAAAAGTGTAAAATCTGATGGATTCATACAGTTCCCTCAAAATCTGAAGTCATGTTATTAGACCATGATGTCAAAAGTTGGCATTTTTGAAGCACAAAGGGAGCGAACACATTCTCTGTTTTCACAGAGTTCGTAAATGTTCAAAGAAAAAACTACGCAAATCTAAAATGTTTGGAAAAATTGCCATGATTCAAATATTTTGAGATTTATTTTTGTACTGCAGAAATAAAAAACAAATTAAAAAAAATCTAAAAGGTATCTAAAAAAAAAAACTAAAAAAGGTATGAACTCACCAAGAGTGAAAAGCTGAAGCAAAACTGTCAAACAATTCTTAATGTGCTACTGCTGACTCAACGCAATTTTACATTTTCACAACATGCACCCAAAAAGAGGGTGATAGAAACATGCAACAGGAAACTGCCTATGACTGATAATCACACAGATGATGTCGACCTATCAAAAACCTTCACATACTGCATTTATTTGATGACATTTCAGATACACATCTTTTTTTAACCATTTATACTATAGGGTGAGTATTTTAAGTTAGGAGTTTACCAGCATTCATTTATTTAGTGTAGCTGATGAGGCCTTCTACATTTGCCTACACACATCAATATAAAAGTTATATTACTACAACATTTAGTAGATGACAAAATGTCACTATCGTTGTTAACGATAATGGGACAAAGTTATTTTCCACTAATATGTGAGAGCCTATCAGTTTGAAAATAGTAATTTACGGATGTAAAAGTAACGTGATGTTAATAATTAGGAAGCTTAGCAAGACTGCAGTTCTGTTTATCTAACAGACAACCCATAAGAATACTACATTACAACGTTCATTTTTAATTTTATACATATGAGGAAGCCCCGCAATGAAGCAGGGCATCAAAAAATTAGTTTATACTCATAATGCTCCTCTCCACGGAAATCTTTAGTAAAAGGCGAAAGATTTATACGATCTGAAGAGAAACAAGAGTGTACTGGAGATCAGCTAGAGAGTGCCGGGACCCAGTTCACCGTCTGAGCTCCCTCTGTTACGGTTCATTGACACACATTTAGAAGTGCATACCAATTACATTGTGTCCGACAGAAGAATTAAGTGTTTATATGATACTAATCGTAGCGCAACATTTTGAGCGAAATATAAGTTTAAATCGTTTACTATATACAAATAAAGCTACACGCACGCTATGCATTATGGGAACAAGGCGACCACGGCCACGCCTCTTCACTGTCAACACGTTTTCTTCGGTTAAAAATCGTGTGTATGAAACATAGACCGATAATAATAATATACAGTCTATGGTATGAAACATACATATCGGTACACATCGTGTTCTTTTTCTTATTACACATCCATGCTTCATTTCAATACAGTTACCTCATATTCTGAAATGATTTAATTTAACTCGGTAAATAAAAACATTTTTGAACTCGGTAAACAAAGTGTTGTAGTCGGATCCACTTGTAATGACGAGGGACCCTTTTTCAGTTTTGCTCTCGATCCAGCAAATCTGTTACCTCCAGTGGCCAGTAAAATAGAAGCATGTGGTACATGAGTAAAACACACAAATCCCATATTCATATAATCTACAATACGCCTGAATATTAAAATCCAGCAGCCGCAACCAGCAGGTAGTCCTGTGTTTGCGTGCCCTTAAGTAAAAACGAATTAAAGAAAGCCTGCTGTAAAAAGTGTCTCATTAAAGACATGCAACGACTTGAGCTGTGGGCTGGCGTTGGTAGGAAAACTATATTTGGGGCACTTTGTAAACCATGAGCTACTCTGGCATCCACTTCCATGTAGGGTACTATAAAACTGGCAGGTGGAAGTACTGCTGGCTAACTCATTAGCTTGCATTGAGCTTTAGAAGTAGATGCAGTGCAGTGACTGACATTGTTAGATACCAGGAGGAACCACACGTTTACAGTTTATTAGCGAACAAAATCCTACACTGTTTGTTTCTCATCACACTGTAACGTTACCTACATCTTTAGTCTCGCGACTGGTCGCCGGTGCTCGTCCTCCTCAGAGTGCACGTGTGTTTTGACTGACAGCTGATCTGTCGTCGGCTTTTTTTCTTGCAACGTGGGACAACAGCAATGATAGCTGCTCCACGATCAGTTCCTAACCGTGTCCTCTTTATTAAAAAGGAGGAAATGTTGCTGCTGATCTCCTCACTGGTCTAAGCAGTCATGTCTGCCACCCTGCGGATGGGAGTGTTATTACATAATATAAGGCCTGTCTTATAACTACGGAAGAGGATTAGGGCCACTGGTGAAAAATCTATGCGAGTTCTGACTTTTTCCTCAAAATTCTGAGAATTCTGAATTTAAGTCAGAATTCTGACTTCTTTCTCAGAATTCTGAGATTAAAAAAAAGTCAGAATTCTGACTTTAATCTCAGAATTCTGACTTTTTTTAATTCTGAGATTAAAGTCAGAATTCTGAGAATAAAGTTAGAATTCTGAGAAAAAAGTCAGAATTCACATACATTTTTCACCAGTGGCCCTAATCCTCTTCCGTATATAACATACTGGAACTACAATTGCTGTTGTACGTATAGCAAGGTCAAGTTTGTTGCACGTGTAAAGTACATGGCTAAATCATCAAAAAAACTGCCGCGATTGAGTGAAAATTCAACAAAGAGGCAAGATTTTTAACAAAATGTTTGCTTTATTTTTTCAGTTTTTCTTAAATCCAGGACAACTCATTCAAGGATAATCAAGGAGAAATAAGCACTAATGTTTTTATTAGAATTTTTTTCTGTTTTTACATTTTATCAGAGATGGATGGTGAATTTTATCATAATTGGTCAAAGTAAAACAAAACAAAAATAAATGAATATATAATAACAATACATTAATAATTAATTCAATACAATGAAGTGTGGCGTCCATGATAGAATAACAATGGCCCAGAAAACGTAGGGTTTTTATTGTTATCACTGCTTCTTCTGTGGGACTGCAATAATCACCAGCACCAACTCAACTCAATCAACAGTAGAGGAGGAAATGGAGCACGCTCACAAAGTTCTGCACCCCGGGGCTCCCAAAGAGGAAACACTTTTTTTATTATTTAAATAATATTTTATCAAAGCTTCTGTTTTGTATCTTCATAAAATGTTTCTAAAACGTATCTGTCTTTAAACTTTTCTTTCTTTTTTTGCATTTTGATTCATTTTCCTTTTCAGAGATTTTAAAAGTTTTTCATCTCCATTTACCACAATGTGTCCGTTTTTGCAAGTGTGGCTGCCTATGTGTGTTTGAGTAAATTTATCTTTACCCCTGTGTGTGTGTCCTATGTGAATGAAAAGCCTGCACATGTGAAGCATGATTATGTGTTTTTGAACATGTGTATTGTGTGTGTGTGTGTGTGTGTACGTATGTATATGTATGTGTGTGTATTTTATGTGTACACTACGTAACCTGTATTAAGGTCATCGCAGCAAAACATTCATACTGAGAGGTTGGAGCTTCCTCAAGCAACGAGCTGTGACGCCATTAGCTTGCTCTGTGTGTGCGTCTGAGCTTATTGAGGAGTGTGTTGAACTAGCATGTGCACGAGGAGGAGCAGACTACGTGAGGTGGGTCTCAGTGCCTACATAGGTGTAAAAGTATGTGAGTGTGTTCATACTGTGTAGGAATTTATGTACCTGCTGGGGAGCAAAGTACAATTTCTTATGAGTTTGTACGTTCTGTGTAGAGCTTATTATGAGTCTGTATAGCCACTGCGTAATGTGAGAGGACATACATGTATATGTGTGTGTGTGTGTTTGTGTGTGTGTGTGTGTGTGTGTGCGTGCGTATGTATGTATGTATGTATGTATGTAGATGTTAGAAGGCACGGAGGGTGATGTGGGAGGCTCAGTCTCTCAGGTCCATGCTGGAGCCGAACAGGGCCACCAGCTGCTCCTCATAGTGGGCGATGTTCCTCTTCATAATCTCCTTACAGGAACCCAGAAGACGCTCAAACGCCTGCACGTCTATTACTACACAGAGAGAGAGAGAGAGAGAGAGTATTTACAGGAACCCTGTCATGTTAAAGTCATGCTCATTTTTTACAGCGCGACAGGACAGGGAGAATGATAAGAGTACAACAGACAGCATTTGTTGCTGCAGTGTGGTTAAGTGACCTCTTTCTCTATTTCAAAATCGAGCAGCTGTTGGAGACAGGCTGTTGTACTGTTAGTATAGTAAACAGAAAGTACACTAAATGACAACACAGGCAGGTAGGTGAGTGTACTGACAGTGTGTGTGGGGTTAATGCTGAAAGAGAGAGAGAAAATATGGAAACACAAAGGGAGGTGACTCACTACTGACAAACACTACTACGTTAACTATGAAAAACATTACCTGTGTAAATCAATAAATAAAAGCAGTACAATTAGCATCAAGCACATAGTCATCCACTCAATTACTGCACCCACTTTAAAGGAGGTGAAAGAATTACAGAACGGCCTTTAATCGACAAAAAGCACAAGGTGATGACTGACGAGATAAAGAGCCAATCACCAATCATGAATGAATCAAAACTCAAATGCCACTTGATACCTCTGCTTAGGTTGAGTGGTTTGAATAGTTCTTATTAATTGCTTTTAATTTTAGTTTTATCTACCAGGGATTTATTGAATCATTTAAAATTGTAGCTCCCTAAAACACTTAGTGTGCAAACTCTATGATAATGACTGAGCAAAAAGCAACACACAGAACAAAAACACATGTCACAGAACAATTTGAATATAATCACATAAGAAAATGTTCACATGGGTGCTTCAGATGCAGGTATCACATTCCCAGATATTGGTGGGAATTAAAAACCCAGCCACTTTATACACACATTTGACTTCATTATCGTTTTGTAAGCAGCATTAGCATCGATGCTGACAAATGCGTTTAACGCGTGTCAAAGTGTATTTCGTCTTACCCACACACTTGACATTTCCCACTGCGTAGGCTGAGGCAGCCCGGGGCTTGTTAGTGACCAAGGCCAGCTCCCCAAAGTACTGACCCCTGCTACAGCGCGTTATCTCCACCTCCGCATTGTCTGCATGGTCGGCCTTTGTCTGCAGGGAAGAGAGGGGAGGATTAAAGGTTAGCAACCAGTGAGCACCTTTTTTTTTTCCTCTTCCCCCCTAGCGAGAAGCACTCAGCATCTGAGCAGACAATTGTGATTGCCGCTGTTGCTAGGCAAAACCAGAAAAAAAAAAAATGTACTCTGGTGGTTGATACTGGAGAGTGTGGGTTGTCATTGTCAGAATGTTCTGTATAGAAACTACCTTGTAGGAGAAATATAATCAGTCAGGACTCAACAGTAGTTGTTGACTGGTTGCCCCTGGCAACCAGATTGAGTCAATTGGCAACCATTTTGTGGCCTCTGGTTGCCCCTTTAGGCAACCACCTGTTCAATATTTGTTTTTGTTATATATATATATATATATATATATATATATATATATATATATATATATATATATATATATATATATATACAAATCAAAACTTACAAAACTGGAAAATTTTACTTCAAAATAAGTCAATATTTATTTGGTTGTCTCTGTTAAGTTTAAACAGAGACATGTCTGGTATAGTTAAATAAGAAATTAATTGCTCTAAATATAGGGAGTTTAAAACATGGCAAACGTATTGTCAATTTCGGCAACCAAAAGCTGATGCCTGAGAGTGGCTGAATATTTTCTTCCTTTCTATTATGTGAGATGGCCTTTCTTTTAACCAACTAAATACAGCCGAACCAATGCTGCTGGAAATGTGTAAAACGTATACCTACATGGTCTCTGAGGGATGCACGGTGAAATACATTCACGCTCACAGTCAAAAGCTTTAATTAAAATGCATACAGAGTGATGAAATAGAGAAATGAGGAAGGTGAGCGGAAGTCTTACTTTACTCTTGATCATGATCTTGACCTCCCCTGATTCAACTATAAAGAAGCATTCAGCCTTCTCTCCCTTAGAAGAAAGAAAACAGACAACATATAAATACACGTAAAAGTATGTGTGTACTGTATGTGTATGTTGAAACATTTCATTGTTGTATTAAAACACAGCTATATACATGTCTTACCTGTGTGATGATGCGCTCACCATCTGGGAACTGCTTCGATCCTAATACATCCACTATCTTCATCCTCTCGTTCGCCTGCACAGAAAACAAGGGGGTGAGACAGAGGTTGAGAGAAGAGAAATGTTGGGAGGAGAGATAATTGTTTCATTGACTATGCCAGCAGATGACTACCTCCTTTAGCACACTTCCCTCTCAGTTCAGTTCCTCCATCATTTCCTACCGTGCTCTTGCTTTAGACCTTTCACCCTACTTCTGGGTTATTTACATTTTAAGCTTGGTGGTAGGTAGGTGACTGTTCATCAAAAACAGTGTTGTGGGGAAGTTTTGTAAAAGTGGCATGCATGTTTAAGTACATTCTTAGCCATTTGAACTAAATATACAATTGGTAAATGAATAAGAACAGAAATATTTCCACTATAAACTGGCTGGTGTTTTGCTGTTAGCTGGTTGGCTAGCTTCACATGTGATGCTGTTGCATGACCCACTGTGTAGTCGGATTCTGAAAAAACAGCCTGGGAAGGAGAGAGGCAGGGAGAGCCAAAAACTGCCGGGAGGATTTTCCAACTAGCCCGCAACCAGTCAACTCACCTCCAGTGATTTGAGTAATGGCACTGACTCGATGAAAGACTCGTACATCCTCCTCTTCTTGTAATTGTTCTTCACAATGAGTCTACGAAATGTGGCACGGTCCTAGGGAAAACAAACAAGAGTAATCAAGCTGCTGCTCCTCCTATGCTCGGCCACATGGAGGCGCTGCAGCAGCATGAACCATCAGAGCAGAGCCTGGCTTCATTCATAGATTACAGGACTCCATTCTTAACATGTACTGTATTTGGTCACATGCACTGTACCTAACCTGCTAACAATGCAATCATAAGGAGGCAACTAGAGGGAAACAGTTTGAAACTAAGCTTTTAAGACAGAGCAAAAAATGTTTATGCTTACTGGCCTACAGCTACGGTTGACCTTAGGTAGCTATCCACATACACAGTTAGGCTTTAAGATTTAATGTGCCACATTTTAACGTGGCACACGTTATTGTAGGTCCAGTTTAATTTGCAAATAAATTGTATACCTTATATGTAGTAGGGGGTCCCTGCTCCATCTCTCTTTCAGCTAAGAAGTCCTTGGCCTAAAATAACGTTGAAAACCCTTGATCTAGAAAATCACACATCCCATTAAAATCTTCTTACCAGTCCCCATAGTGCCCCCTCTTGGGTGGCGACGATGGTTGCGGCGCGTGGTGTGTTGTACATGAGTGCCAGCTCGCCAAAGCTGCCTTTATTGTCATACTGACCCACCGTTATTCCCATTACAATTATGTCATACACACCCCTGTGAGTGAGAGAGAGAGAGAGAGAGAGAAAGAGAGAGAGAGTTAGGGAATGAGGCAAAAAAAACAAAAACAAAACAGCCAACAGGAAAAAAATAAATAAATAAATAAATAAATTCAAATGACTGATGTATTTAATAGAGCTAATAGAGTGGATCAGTGTTTATTGACCTACTGACTGGTTTAAATAGATATCTAATTACAACTTGTAGCTGTAGCTCTGTAGCTACCGGTAGGCCTGAACAATTCGGGGGAAAAATGGGAATCATGATTTTTTTTTTTTGCTTAGAATTGATAACCAGATTCTCTGCCACGATTTTTATTACCATGACAAAACAAAAGAAATTGGCAGTACCAAACAGTTTTTTTGGCACCTATAGCACATTGCACATCACCACAAGCCTGTAAACATAGAGGCTTCAGTGAAGAGAAGGGAGAGCACTGCAGCGCTTGGGAGCGCTTTATAAACCTATTTTATACAATGTCTATGTTTAAAACTCACAGAAGAAAGTAGTAGCGTTTGTGATGCAGTCGCTCGTAAAATTACATCTTTTAAAAAAAAAAAAAAATTAAATCAAAGATATTTTAAAATTGAATCGTGAACAGGGTGAATCAAGATAGTGATATTATAACGATTAATCGGGCAGGCCTAGTTTCCGGGCAGGACCCTGTGTCAGTTTGGCAGACTTGGTGAGCAAATCCCTGACGGTGTTTGTGTGGGTGCACTAATGTGTTTAATTTTGTGCATATTGCTATTAAAGTAGAAGCTTCTCATACAAGCGCATAACTTAACAATATCAAAAGGTGAGAGCAATTCTGTGTAGCTATGATCATTGTTGTATATCTGCATGAACAGAATCAAAACATGTTTGTCATGGTTGTATGCGTTTGTGATAGACATAGTATATTAATATTTCAGTAGAGCAGCACTGTCTCCCCCCTTCCCTCCCTCTCTCTCTCTCCCTCTCTGTATGAGGATTAAACCTGGGGAAGGTAATTTGCAGTGCAGTTATTCCTATGCAGGATTAACCAGTCATTATGTAAGAGAGCTAGTTCTCCCATTGGCTGCTTACTGTGCTAAAACCCTCGCTGGTGTATTAGTATTGACTTAGTTTGACTGGATTACCATGACGATGGGGACATTGATCACTTGTGTCTTTGTCTACCTGAGTAAAGTTAAGTGATACCATCTATACACCGTTTAAAATACTGTGCTGCTGGCTCTAGATTAAACAGACGAAGTACTGTAGGTGTGAAAGCAGTGACCATTAATAAATTATACACAATAAATCTGCTTGAGCTCAGAAGGACAGATGGAAAAGAAAGAGCCAAGATTTTTTTTATTAACCACTTTAACTGCTTGGTTAAAACAGACTCAGCCATGTTCAATCAATACCCCGAAGAAGCTCAATATATTGAGTACCTCACCTACCTGTGTGTATAAACAGGATTTTCTGTCAAGTCAACCCTTGGGCAAGGCATCTTAATAATAATTATAATATTGATATTTTAACTAGTGATGACTTTTTGATGGAATATTAACATATGTACAAATTAACTTGTGATTAAATCTATAGTTTGGATTATTTTTTATTGATGAATGCCCATTACATTAAAGCCATTGCCAAATGAGTTGTTGCTAAGCTAATTAAGCCCATTGGTACCACAAATCTCTGTGTATTTCTCAGTTGGGCTATGTTTACAAATTGGTGTAGTCTGACAACATTCGCATGTAGCTCACCTGATGAGCTTACGTCAACGCGGAGAAAAGAAAACAGCAGCCCTCAGCTTTGGAGATGAAGTGGACATAACATTGACAAGATAATTACCTCTTCTAAAAGATCTAAGTTTTTTTTTTAATCCTCTGTGCCTTTCTTGATTTGACTGGATAACTGCTACTATCAACTACATGGAGAAGGGGTGGGAGTGGTGCGCGGACACCAAAGGCTTGTGTCATGTGAATGCACCGACAGTGTTGTTGTCATTACTTCAAATTCCTCATGGGGGGACAGAAACTACGCACTATAGCTGGAGGGTACAGTTATACTTTCAGCCTCCTTTTAGGCCTAATAAAATCGTCAAGATGTGCTATTTTTGAGTCTGTTAATGGCTAGCATTATGATACGTTAACAGGAATGCAGAGGAGATGTATACATATAGTTGAATTACACTATAACTTACATTATAAAAATAGGACACAAACAATGTGGTACTCTGTCTTGTTTTCCTTCCTGCTTTTCTTTTTCGTTTATCCCTCTATCTGTGTGTGTCCATGCTCATACCCCACCCTGCTGGTGACATTAGCTAACACCTACGCTTTCCCAGGCCAGGGAAAATCCCAGGATAGCATATGACTAGGCAGGCGCGCTGCTTGTAAAGGTCATCGCACATCTCTTGTACAGGGAGCCCACTCTTAAAAAGTTTGTATGCAGATTGAACGATAGCAAACAACAAGTGGAACTAACTAAACCCTGGTGCTAAAATGATGGAATAAACAATGACCAGCCAAACACTGGTCTGTTTTCAGTT
The DNA here is from genome assembly GCA_026937815.1 of Etheostoma perlongum. NCBI lineage: Eukaryota > Metazoa > Chordata > Actinopteri > Perciformes > Percidae > Etheostoma > Etheostoma perlongum. The sequence goes on from CM049377.1 coordinate 21,586,805, forward strand.
TGGTGGCAGAAGATAAGAACCGACAACTTGAGGTCTTTTTCTAGTAGAAAAAGTTGTAATGGACAGTTCTTAACTCAAAATGTGTTATAGGGAGATAAGGAAAGCTATTTTAATGTTCCAGCAACTTCGTCATTGTATTCCAGCCCGAGCTACAAATCCTGTCTTGTGAAGGCCTGTGTACACAAACATTTACATTAGCAATATTGGAGGAACAATACAAACAACCTTTATAGGTGGTGTATAGATGGGCACAGACAAACACAACACCATAAGGTGGTTGGGCGTCTATGACTAAGAAGAGCCAATTGGAAGGTTGGCGGTTTGATCCCTGACCCCTGGGGTCTACATGTCTAAGTGTTCTTGGGAAAGTGCAAAATGCTTTAGATGCTGGGTGTGTGAATGTTCGGAATATTATGCACGTGAATGTTAATCTGATGAGCGTCAGTATATAAATGTGTATGAATGGGGTGGATGATGCCTGTAGTGTGTAAAGCACTTTGAGTGTTTGAGACTAGAAAGCGCTACATAACTACAGTCCATTTACCACAATCATAAACAGTTGAGCCCAAATCAACACAAGCCCAACTGTAAAGACCAGCAAAATGGCTGCAGTGTTGAAAATCTAAAAAGGTTTTTAGTGGTCCACACCATCCACTATTTATTGCATCCATCCTGTAATTAAAATTACCTTTTAGAAAACTATACTTTTTAATTAATAAGATTATCAGATCAGATTCAACTGTATGGGATTTTGTTTAGTAGGGCTGCATGATTATGGCCAAAAGATAATCAAGATTATTTTGATCAATATTGAGATCACAATTAATTATCACGATTATTTGTTGATTTTAACCAAAACAAATTTTATAGTCACATAGGCTATTTATAACTGCTTTCACATCCATGTTGTGCTACATTACTCTTATGTTGAAGTTGTGTGTTGTACATACATACATACATACAGCTGCAACACATGTAAATTATCTGAAATAAATAGCCTAGGATATTTTTTTTTTTTTTTAAATGTATCTCTGTGAAAGCTCCTTCACTTGTTTTCAACAAAAACTGATTAAAAGAGCTAGGGAGAGAGGGGGAGTGCAATGGACGTACTAACAGAGTGACGGCTGAGTAATTATGAATGGGTCCAGCAGGCTCCGTCTCACATGCTATTACTCTACAAACTGAAGTTAGTTGCATTGAATAACTTCTTCTGTGTTTTTGCCATGGCCGCTGCGATAGCAGAGTTACTAGCGGAAACACTGGAACAAATACAAGTTTGCCTCTCCTGGTTAACAATATACAGCTGTGTTAATAACAATTAAAACTGTGGACAAATGTCAGAAGTGTGGACTGGTGTTGTCTACGCTCTGTTTCTGTTGCTGGGAACCGTGAGTGAGTAAATGGGGGCGGGGCTGCGAGGAGAGTACGAGGACAGATACTAACACAGGCACGGTTTTATAGAAGAAATGGGTCATGTGACGCAAAATTAAACCATATCGATATAAACAACATTTTTGTTGAGAGGCAGCAGATGCGAGGACATTTGGTACACCGGTGGGATCTAGAGGAAAAATGTTAGTCGCACTCTAGAGCCCTGTGAGCTAACAGACTAACTAGCACTGGTCACTGCTGTTGTCTGAAAAACAACACAGACGGGACAAAATGTTGCATTTACTGGTAAACTGGTAAACCTTCTGACCGACGTATGACCGACTGCTATCTGCTGTTGTTTTCCTCACGTTAGTCTGCGACTGTCTACATGTACAAACAAAGCTGCGTGATGCAGAGAACAACTCTGACTGGCTCATGATCAGACAGTGATTTACGGAGCAAATTTGATCGTGGGAACCAAAATCGTGATCAGGATTAAAATTAAAATGAATTGTGCACACAGGCATCATCCTCGCAGTCATCTTTTTTTTTTTTAACAGCTTATCTGTCATTAAGCTCACAAAAACAAACTTGCAGCATATGTGTCAACACGGGCATCTGCCTTATACCTCTCTATGACGTAGAAGTTGTCTCCATCGTCTCCCTGGTCAATGACGTGCTCCAGGGGCTGAACTCGTAATTCAAACATGGCGTCCAGCACCTCCGAGAACTGCTCCTAAATGGGGGATGAGAGGGAGTACGTCATACACAGATGACGTGAAGGAAGAAGGAGCAACAGTGGAAATGTGTTTGTGGAATCCAACTAGCAGCTCAAAATGACATCTACTGTAGCTCATGGGAGTGCTGCTGCTGAATGACGAAAGAAGAGGGGACACTTTCTCCTTGCTTTACCAGTGTATGCATTTTCAGAAAAATATTGGTGGCTCTGAGGGTTGAGTCCATCCTAATGTCATAGATTTATCGTAGCAGATAATAGACAATAAAAAACAGAAATAGGTTTTAAAAATATGAAATTCAGTTTCAGGCAAAACAAACGTGGATAAATCAAATTCAGCGACATCACACAGACATAGTGTATATAATTGTTGGAATTGCTTTTTGGAAAACAGGCAAGACAATCTACTTATGCCCAAATATAGGAGGGTTTAAATATCGTTTTGTTGCCCCAAACAAAAATCAAAGCACATAAGAACATCGTAACTTGGGCATTCTATGACTTTAGGTTTCTAGACATAAGACAAGTAGAGCTTGTATTGTTGTATGGTACAATGTACATGTGAAAATATGTTTAACAAGTACTTATTTGACCCTTTTCTCTGCAGTTCATGTAGTGAATTGTATTTTTATCTTTTGCATTTTATCGTTTTTGTACAAATTTATTATCTGACCTTCCCCAAGAGCAGCTGCTTCTAAGTGTGGTCCTTGAGGAGCGTAAAGGGATGTTATACACAGAGAGAGCAGAAGGGAAACCCCTGTAAATTGTAAAAAAATTGAATTTGAACACTTATGCTGTTAATACTACTTTTATGAAACACAGAATGTTTCCTTGCTGTTGCAGCTGTAGTTTGTGGTGTGATGTATTTCGCTCCATCATATATTAATGAAGCAAATATTTGATGCATGTTCTGTATAATTAAGTATGTAGTTCTTGGGTTCCCAAACTTTTCCAGCTCCAGATGCAAAAAGCAAAATCTGGTATCTCCCCGGGGTCCAAACTTACAAAAACATATCATGAATTAACTCTCCACATAAACACATTGAGGCCTCCTCTGCATTTCAAATGGCTTTAGTAAAGCCAACACTTATAAACTCTTACTTGCATTTTCTTATCAACATGATAGACGCTAGCTTGTCACAACGGTGCTATAAATGGAATGTAATACCAAACCCGCTGCTCTGATTCTCCGACCAATCTCACGCTGCATGGTTCCCTCACTTGCGAACAAGACCTCATCCCTGCCGCTTCACACTCGGCTGTGAACTGATCCAGTGAGTGCTGAAGATCACAGACCAATGAAGCCATCAGGACCACAAAAGCAGCAATGAGATCCAGAGCCCACTGAACTGCAACTCCTCCCCACCCCGACTACGCCTCGATATCCTGTCCATAAATATTAAAAACAGGATTGGTGACAAAGCGCAGTCCTGGCGGAGGCCAACCCTCACCTGGAACGAGTCTGACTTACTGCCGAGAACCCGGACACAGCTCTCGCTTTATTCATACAGAGATTGGATGGCCCTGAGAAGGGACCCCCTCACCCCATACTTCCGCAACACCTCCCACAGTGTCTCCCGGGGGACCCGGTAATACGCCTTCTCCAGATCCAAAAAACACATGTAGACTGGTTGGACATACTCCCAGGCTCCCTCCAAGATCCTTGCGAGAGTGAAGATCTGGTCCGTTGTTCCACGACCAGGACGGAATCCGCATTGTTCCTCTTCAATCCGAGGTTTGATTATCGGCTGAACCCTCCTTTCCAGCACCATGGAGTAGACTCAGAAGAGGAGGTTGGCTGAGAAGTGCGATACCCTTGTAATTGGCACACACCCTCTGGTTGCCCTTTTTGAAGAGAGAAACCACCACCTCGGTCTGCCACTCCTTAGGCACTGTCCCAGACTTCCACGCAATGTTAAAGAGACATGTCAATCAAGACAGCCCCTCCACACCCAGAGCTTTCAGCATTTCTGGACGGATCTCATCAATCTCTGGGGCTTTGCCATTGTGGAGTTGTTTGTCTACCTCAACAACCTCCACCAGGGAAATTGACAACAATCCCCCATCATCTTCCAGCTCTGCCTCTACCACAGAGAACGTGTCAGCTCTGTACCTTGCAACTGCCTCTGGAGTCCTCTGGGATAACATATCCCGGAAATACTCCTTCAGTCGGACGGCTTCCTTGACCACTGTCCATCAGGGTGTTCGTGGGTTACCGCCCCTTGAGGCACCTAAGACCCTAAGACCACAGCTCCCCGCCGCAGCCTCAGCAATGGAAACTTTGAACATTGTCCACTCAGGTTCAATGCCCCCAGCCTCCACAGGGATGCATGAATAGCTCCACCGGAGGTGTGAGTTGAAAGTCCGTTGGACAGGGGCCTCCTCCAGATGTTCCCAATTTACCCGGACTACCCGTTTGGGCTTACCAGGTCTGTCCAGAGTTTTCCCCCACCCCCTGACCCAACCTACCAGCAGATGGTGATGAGCTGACAGCTCCGCCCCTGTCTTCACCAGAGTGTCCTAAACATACGGCCTCAGATCAGATGAAACAATTATAAAATCGATCATTGACTTTTGCTCTAGGGTACACTTATGAGCATCCCTATGTTCGAACATGGTGTTTGTTATGGACAATCCATGACTAGCACAAAAGTCCAACAACAGACAACCACTCTGGTTTGGATCAGGGAGGCCGTTCCTCCCAATCACGCCTCTCCAAGTATCTCCATCATAACCCACGTGTGCATTGAAGTCCCCCAGCAGAACTATGGAGTCCCTAACAGGACTCCATTCAAGGTCTCCAAGAAGGCTGAATACTCTGAACTCTTGCTTGGCGCATATGCACAAACACCATGCCACCCATGTGGCAGCGCACCCGACCCCAATGGTTCCTCCGACAGGTGGTGGGTCTATAATGAATGCCGACGCTTTCATATACAGCACAAGGAGTACCTGAAGATCTAAGCTGTGTGTAGATCTCTCTTTTTGTGTATGTATGTGATTTTTACCTGATCTAGTGTTTTGAAGAGTAGGATGTCTCGGCATGACTCCTGCAGTCTGCAGCGCTGTTCATCTGTTTTTGGGTGAACCACTCTGGGCTCCGAGTCCTCTTCGTCCTCGTCCGGGTTGAACGCCTCTGCGCACACTAGAGGGAAGACATGTAAACCCACTTTACACATTGCGTTAACAGATCATGTGTGATTACATTGTAATTAGACATAGGAAACAATCTAGGTAAGAATATATTCTTGACACGTTTGAAACTCATTAAGACACAGTAACAGCTAAGTGTAAATGACATGAGCTTTTGGAAAAAAACTAAAATTACCTTGGCAACAAGGATAGAAACAACAGGCAAGCCAACAGGTTTCATGCAACTCAGTGACAACCTTGTCATAAGTACACTACCACTACATTTGTAGATGGGGAACAAGTAGTAAAAAAATGTTCATTGTCATTCAGTACCAGTTAAATTTTTTTTTGACATTACACAATCAATTTCATAAAATAACACAGAACATTTATCATTATATATTCAACTGAACTACTATAAATGCTGAGTATATTAGCAGAGGTGCGTTGTAATTTACCTGCACTTACAGATGATTATGATTCTAAACTGATTTACAGTAAATACAGTACGTCTGCATGTTCTACACAACCGATATCCATCAGGTGACAAAACATTTTTTGCTACCCGATACCGATTCTGATACCTGAACTTGTGTATCGGCCGATACAGAGTACTGATCTCAGACCAGTCTGTATATATTGTATTATGTTTTAACAACTGTATATTACTATCCCTGTATGGATGTGATATATTTCTATCTTTGTTGTCGGTCTGGTTCAGGTTAAACTCTTTGTGAAACATGAACAAACACAAACAATGAATGCCACAGAACTTTTTTTTAAATCCAGTTTGACAGTGAGTTATAACAAAAAAAGAACATAAACTAGAAGTGCAAGCAGTTAAAACGGGGTCCAAGCTTTCCCGCGCAAGTCGTCCCCAATGACCCGGGAAGCGCACAAAAGTGGAACCCAAAGCGAAACGGTGTGGGGGAACAATGCTCCCAAGTCTTTTGCTGATAAAATATAATTTGGCAGAGATATGATATGTGTTTCTCTTACAGCTTACAATAGAACATTTGTTTGGTCGTCAAATGCGCATACGTTAGCGTAGCAAAATTCTTTATACTTTTTGTCAGTGCCATCCTACCAGGTTTCATGCACATCTGTCACACAGCCTAGGACGAGTTCGAAAAAGTAGGTTTTGCGTTTAGCGCAATATTGTGAAATGAAATTTAATCAGAAATGGGCGTGGCCTTTATCATGTGACCCAGCTTGATGTAGTAAACACGTGGATGTTAATATGTGATGTATATTGTGGGAGTTATAGGCAAAAACACATTTGATGTCATGATGGCGCCACCTAGTGTCCACATGTGTAATATTTGGTAAGTCAGGTCAGCTACCAATTGTATATCTACCCTGTTAATTTAATGTAATTCACTTTATTTCAAGTGGTTAATCCAAACGTGGGCCTATTGGCCACGCCAACTTGAACCAATTAGTACCCCACTGTAAGGACCGCCTCAGGAGTGGTACCCATCAAATTCTGTACAAATCGGATGAGCGGTTTATGGGATATAAACTTTTTTATTTGTAGCGCCCCCTAGAGGCCAATTTTCGTGACATTTGTTTTAGCACCTCAGAGGGTCATACCAAGGAATAATCTAGAGATCCGAGATATGGCAACGTTGGTGTTTTCATAGTTAGCTACACAAATTTGTTTGTGCGTAATATGCGCAATTTTTATTCTATAAAAAAATCTTTATACAACTTTTCGTCAGGTCAGTCTGGAGATGATATGTGCCAAGTTTCGTGCAGATCAATCGAACGGTCTGGGATGAGTTCAAAAAGGTTTGTTTTTGTTAACTTGCAATTTTTCACGAATAAAAGTCTACGCGGAAACGGGCGTGGCCTATATCACAAGATTCAGTTGGATCCAGGGAACGCGTGGATATATGGTTTTTACATTTTTGATGTACGGTTTTGGGAGTTATAGGGCGTTTTTTTTCTGCCATAGCGCCACCTAGTGGTGGCCGTGGGTCAATTTTTGCTTCTGAGGTCTTTGCGGAGTTTAGGACCAGTCCTGAAAATGGCACACTGCCACCACCTACGGTTTAGGCTGCAGCGGGGGTTTTACGCGGAGAAGAATAAAAATACTGGAGGAGGAGGATCCTTAGCAAAACAATTGGATTGGTGCATTAACGCCAGTACTTCCTGATACCATTACCAGCATTTTAGGCAGTATTGGAGGCGATACCAATACTGGTATCTGTATCGGAACATCTCTATATTGTACAACACAAAATGAGGTGATGGCCTGCAGGAGATAGGGGACATCATTACTGCAGGACACAGAGGAGCCCCGAAGTGAGGAAATGTCACACGCACAGCGACATGTTTCCCCACACTGGATGACAAACCCTGACAAGGTCATTTTCAAATTGTCACTATGTATCTGTGTTTCCTCCAACTCTGTAGAGACACACTCCACTTCTTACATGACATTTTCACAAAACACATGGATGTCTGCAGGAGTGCGTGTGCAATCATGAGTGTAACGTCTTATCTCTCAGCAATGTGACCTCTGGAGCGACAGTGTGTTAACCCCTTTAGTTCAGCTTTAGTTTTTGGACTGGTAGATACAATGGATCCAGCTAAAAACAGATAAATTGTGAGACTGTGATGCAACTAATTAAGTATGAACATATTCTGTACGACAAGACATAACCCCAAAACACAAGGGTTTCATGAGCATGAAGACACAGGTGTTTGTATTAATAATCAACTTTGTATGTTCTTCCTAATGTCATTGAAAATAAGATAATACAGGCAGTGTTCTTGGCAGCGCCCGAGTTAGAATCAGACCTGAGGCCCTTTGCTGGGTGTCACCCCCACTTTGATCTCTATAGGCACTATCTAATAAAAAAAAGACAGGTCCATCGTAGCTAAAGCTAAGTTGTTGGAATCAAATGAGTTTTGTTTCCCTTATGCTGCAAAAACCTCTGTCTATCCCTTGCAGGATGACAGGATACAAAAACACTAACCAATAAACACACTACTTGTGTGTTTTGTTTACAAGATCCCTTGTACCAGGTCAGATTAAAATCTAATGCAATAAAATGAAACAAGTAAACAAGTTCTTTGGAAAACCCAAACACATTAAATGTGTGTGTTGATTTTAAAAGTCACTGACGGTTGGGTCTGATACAATGGGCAACACTGACGTGCAAATTGTTCTCTTGTTGTACTCTACTGTACACTTAGTGACCAGAAAAACAAACGCCTAATCAATGTAATTCAATATAATAAGTAGCCCTGCATTAACTACTAACTCACTTTAAAGAGAAACTCAACAACCACTTTGACCAGCAGAGGTGTAACCTCTCACCTTGCTGCAGTGATGTAAAAGTGTACTCCCAGGACCCTGTGACGTCACTGTAGGGTGTTGTTACAGGTGAAACAAAGTGCACTTAACCCCACACACTGTGGTCTGAGGACTTTCAAACAGAGAGGGCAACGAAACATTGTTTCTCAGCCTGGTGTAAAGCTGCTCTTTAAAAGTTCAGTTTTTGTTACTGTTTTTTGTTACAGTTTTTGTTAATACTGTTTAAATCGGTGATTCAATACTTAATAGTTAGTGACGTTGCATGATTCAGTACATTCATTTAAAAAAGTTGTTTATAATACTTGACCACCTTATTTACAAATATGGACGAGTAAAACGTTTAGAAACATCTTAAAGAATGATGTAATCCAGTACAGTCCCACTACAAACGTGTTGAATGAGCAACTCTCTGACAACACAAATTAGTAATAAGTTTCTCAAAGATGATATGCAGAGTTATAGAACTTGTTGTCTTGGATTGCATTATAATATACTAGGGTCTGTCTGTTTCTGTGTGTTATTGGGAATTCTTGTCCTACACATTCGAACAATTATCGATGGAACATAAAAACATAAACTACATAAATGTGTCCAGGAAAGCATGGCACATCCCATGAAACATTTTTCTTTCTTCTGTATAAAATAAGTCATGATAAAGGTGTAGATTTTTTCTCCGGTGAGAAAACACCACAACACAAAACACCTGCAAAAGGAAAACTATGTACAATACAAACTGAAAAAGGACAGAATGTCTTACAACATTACCACTACAAAGAAGTCTACTTCACTTTGATTACTCACATCACTAAAAGGAAAGTACTCTATACAACAGAGGTCCGTTTCAGAAAGCAGGTTTAGTGAAAACTCTGAGTTTGTTAACCCTGAGATGAGGGAAACCCTGGGTTTTCTGTTTCAGAAAGGGAGGTTAACCAAACCTGAGAGAGAAGGGGCAACTCCAGCTCATTTCAGAAAGACACTAACTTAACCTCAGAGTCAGTTACTATGGTAACAGTCTATGAACCTAACCTGGTTTTCTCCCTCCCTGAAACAGTGCTCTTTCATTTCAGCACATTTTAGCACCGTTTGTTATATGTATGAATAAAAAAAAAAACAGGGTTGGTTCATTAACTGTTTTAGGCAGCCTATGTGTTTTTTTTTTTCTCAAAACATTTCCTTTTGTTGATGATCCCGTGGATGAAGAAGCTGTATTATTTCTCAGGGAGTTAAACATACTGTATGTCGGGAGATGATATTGAGGCCCCGACATAGCAAAGCGCAGTCAGAAGAATGTGACTCGCTCGGAAATATTTTTGTAGTGTTCCCTAGACACAAACCAGTAAGAGCAATTGAAAAGGAGTTCCACAGTATTGCAGGTGAATGAGGTAAACCCTTTAAAATGATTATGAATTACAATTCTGTTCATGACGGTGCTGCAGCCTCAGAATGGGATTAGTAGGCCTAAGACCTTTTTGCCCGCAGGATTGCACCCAAGTGAAATAGATTATAGGTTCAATATAATTTCAGCAGTAATATTATACTTATGATTAAACATGATATTAATACACTTTATTGGAACTTACGCATTTACTCTAGCAGCAATTTTATCCCACGCAAATTCTCTCTCTTTTGCTGTGTTGCTTTTTTTTAAAGGAAATATATGTTCAAACTCGCTGTATGTGTGTATAAGTATTTCCACCGACCAGTTTGGTTTGTGGTTGTTACCATGGTGAATCACAGCATCATGGCTCCATTCATGCTGCCTTTTTATTGTTGTGGTGCACGCGCTTCACTCTGAGTGAACCTATTCTGAGTTGATTCAACCAACTCAAATCAGCTGTTCTGTACCCAAAAACTCAGAGTTTCCCATCTCAGGGTAAATCAACTCAGAGTTCAGGGTTAGACTCAGAGTTTGTTAAACCTCCTTCCTGAAACGGGTAAATAGGAAAACATAACAAAGTTGACAACTTATACAAATTAACACACCCATACTCCACAAAGAAGCTTTATGACGTGGTGGTAACCCTGCAGTAGACTGCAGGCTTAATAGTGACAGTCGGACAGCAGTAAAGATAAACATCAGCGGACACACCCACAGCTTAATCAATGTACAAAGCTCTGGGACGGCTGACGACATTCAATTACTCATGAGTAAACACTAGACGGGTACAACGAAGCGTGAGAAAATGAGAGAGAGAGAGAGAGAGAGAGAGAGAGAGAGAGAGAAAGTCACACAAAACATACTGAAGTGGTGCTTCTTAGTACTGTGTTTTAAAATGATGACCTACGCGAATACACTTATTACCAAAACATCAACAACAGACACACAAATATGTAAGTCTACCAGTTGGCCTCAACATGGATGACACACAATAACGCAGACACTGAGACACATTGCAGTGATGTGTGCAATGTTGACCCTAGTGTGAATTACACTTAAAAGGGACATGACGTCAAACATATGCATATACACAGACATTCTGGCGCGCACACATGCACGCACAGACACACACAGATCTTACCTGACACTCTCCTGTTGAATCTGCTGGGTGGTGGAGCTGTAGAAGGAGAAGAGAGAGAGGTGAAATTAACATTGTTTTTACATGACATTTAATACGATTTAGTGATTGCTTTGAAATCCTCATTACCATTATCTGCTCTGAACATACGGTGTTCATAACAATAACTGAAGCAAAAGAAGATTTAAAAAAGGCAGACACAGAATCAGAGTTTACATTGAAGAGAGAAATATAGATACAGTCAAACAGATAAAGGCAAGAAGAGGCGAAGAGATAGAAAGCAGGACAAGCATAAAGATAAAGATTTGGGAAAAACAGAGAGAGAGCGTAACTACAAAACTCACACACACACACACACACACACACGCACGCACGCACACACGCACGCACGCATGCACACACACACGCGCACGCACTACCTCTAAAAAACTGAGCAGCAATTTACCACACAATGATTTCCTGAAGCCAGACAGATATTAGTGGAATAACAAATAACTTAACAAGAGCCCTCATAGCTACGTGTTTAGAAGTAAAATAGTCATGAGAAATTATGCATTTGAAGAGAGAAAGGATGAAAAGGTTATGGCAGTTATGTTGGTATCAAATCTGTTACAATGTGGCTTAATTACACCATGTTCTAACAGCTCCCGCTATGTTTAATTAGTCTGTCTGAACCAGCAACACATTTCTTTCCCCACATACTGAGGTGCCCTATCTTTAATTGTGATGCCAGTGTCATGTAATCCGAGAGGTTTGCCGAGGTTTGTTTATGTTTTGACTTGACAAGCAGACTTGTCTGTGCCAGTGTAGCCAGTCTCAAGCTGGATACACAGATGCTGTTGGGAATGTTCTGAGCCACCGGGATGATGCACCTGCCCAACTAACAAAAGTAGCTGACCCTGACCTCTGACCCCTCTGTAGATTGCTTTATTACAAACAGAATTTTTCTGCTGCTCTTTCAGACCTTGCATCTACGCATCACTGATGTGCTAATAATATGACGTTGAATTAAACCCTTGAGTGAGACATTGCGATTATACAACAGTTCACAACAAAATAAAAGTCATAATCAAACTGTATTCATATTGTGGGGCAATTCACGCTCTAAATTTAAAAAACAAAACAAAAAAAACAACAGATGATTTCTAGTCCCTCCCCGTTTAGTCAGCCAGTCAACTTAAGCTAACATTAGCTTTGTAGACACTGTGGAATTTCCCAAACTAAATAATTACCGCAAATGTAAACACCAAACTGCTTTACTAGCTCTATCCTGTTATTACTAAGATATCTGCTGAAAATATATAGTTTTTTTCGATCAACAGATTTAGCTTCTGTATGTCTGCTAAAATACCATCTAGCAGTTATTTCTAAGATATCGCCAAGTCACAGGCAGAGTTGATCCAAACATTTCCAGTGAATTACTTACATGAATACAAATGTTTTTTATTTAACTCCGTAAAGTTGACACAGAAATGGCAGGGCAATATTTTAAGTGATGCACCAGCTATGTTCAAATGGCTCTGGGTGTGATGTCATGCTGATTTTACATAAAATAGCCTATGCTACAACACCAACAATTCAAAAGGTTGGGCACAAACTATTAACATTTCTTAAACAGAACTTTGTATTGTAGGGGTTTCAAATGTGTATCTTCCGTCGTAAACATAGGCTATTAGAAACGTAGATGTATGCATTTGAGCCACGTCAATAGAAATATTGCTTCTTCTCATAAATCCAAGAAACTTGTTGTTGTAGCTGATTGAGAGCCTCGAGATCACGCGTTTCCAGCCCAAGGTAACCAGTTGTTTTAGACCGATTGTTTCATAAACCGTGTGCTGCCTGGTATCATTCATGACGAGTCCTTGCACATGGATAGCGCAGAGGTGTAGCAGGAGGTTATAGCGTACGATTTAATTATGAAGTTAAGCTTAAATCAAGGTACCAAGTTGTTTCGGTTTGCTCTGTTAAATTGTGATTCCTGTTCTACTGAGAGAAAACAGTTTTTTTTCAGCAGTGACGTGAATGATGTGATGGTGTAGTGGACGGTGCAGTGGACTCGCATGCTATTATTTTTGCCGAAGAGGGTTCGAACCCAGCACGACACGGATCATCGTAATTTCTTTTAAAACACAATTTTCCCGCTGTACAATATTATTGTAGTGTCGTGCTCAGATATTCTGTTCAGTTCAGTACAGTTTATATTGAGGTGCGACATGCAAAGACCAGTAAAATGTTTATGAATTTGTAGTGAATCTGTCGACGTGGGTAGCCATTGAGGTTTACACGGTATCTGGACAGGCTCTTAGGATCATTGAGACCCCACGAGGTGAGATCTTGCATGGAGCCCCAGTCCAAAGGAGATTGACAGTCATGTTTAGCTTCTTCCATTTTCTAATGATTGCTCCAACAGTGGACCTTTTTTCACCAAGCTGCTTGGCAATTTCCCCGTAGCCCTTTCCAGCCTTGTGGAGGTGTACAATTCTGTAAATCTGTGGATTTTTGAAGGAAGACTAACAGGTCTTTGAGGGTCAGAATTGTAGCTGATAGACATGTGTTCAAATACTTATTTGCAGCTGTATCATACAAATAAATAGTTTAAAAAAAATCATACATTGTGATTTCTGGATTTTTGTGTTTAGATTATGTCTCTCACAGTGGACATGCACCTACGATGACAATTTCAGACCACTCCATGATTTCTAAGTGGGAGAACTTGCATAATAGCAGGGTGTTCAAATACTTATTTTCCTCACTGTACATCTGGAGTATAGCTATATTGTCATAGAGTTGCTCAAATGCGCAGTACTAGTACGTACTGTAGCAGTGGTAATAGTAGTGGATTGGTGTTTGTGTCATTTCTAACACTGCTATTATGAGGTATTACCATATCTCATTCTGTTATCTTTAGATTATATGATATGAAGGGCAATGGCTGTAATGGCCCAAAATGATTGTATGCAGTGAATTTGCGGTCTAGGGATAAGTAGCCTTTTATATGACTCATATGGTAGAGTTAATATAAACAATTAAAATACTGGTGCGTGCTGGTTGGGGAGGACTGTGATCCGGTCTGAAATGTCACAAACGGATTTAGGCATCATCAGATCTGCTGATCGCGGGGCGAGCTGCTTGACCGGCGACTCACTCCCCTACAGCGCTCGCTCTCCACCGCCACATTTTCACCGGAGGAAGAGGTAAACACTTAGAAATAACATTAGGGGATGCCTTCTATCCCTTATCTAGATAAATGTACCAGTACTTATCTGAATTAACGACATGATCCCTGTCACTAGATAGAAAGAAAACAAATGACCAAAAACTGACATTTAACACTATTTGGAGACATTTTTAAAAATGACATACATATCTTGTGTGCTTTTTGTACCCAATAATCAACAGTGGTGGTTAACCTGCAACATGGGCTTTAACAGCCAAACCCAAATCTACTCCTAACCATAACACAAAGTTCTATCAACCTGTTATGAAAGTAATGGTTCTCTGAAAATATGCAGAATCCATTCTATGTAAACAGGGATCAGGATAGGCCCATATTATGCTTATTTTCAGGTTCATCATTGTATTTTGAGGTTGTACCAGAATAGGTTTACATGTTTTCATTTTCAAAAAAACACCATATTTTTAACAAGTTGTTGGATTTTTTTTTTTTTTTGAAATTCTATAGGTTAGTGGGTAATTAGCCCTATGCTGTAAAAAAAGTATAGTTAAAAGTATAGTTTCATCCATCCATTTTCTGCTGCTTACTCAGGCCAATACTTTTTCTGGTATTGGGTCCACATAACAGCAGTCTTTTTTCAGGCTTGCCTCAACTGAACCTAGGGCTTAGACACTTGTTTGCTAGTAAAATACTGAGGGTGGTAGGTACTGTATATAAAAGCACACTCTATATATGTTTTAATCTCAATTAAAATTAATAGAACACAATAGCTTCATGTCTATGTCAGCAACCATTTCCCCTATCAGCATTTTCTTCATCATTTTAACCATTTTAACAGATTTAACCAATGTTTGTAACAACATCAAATCAAACACAGGAAAAACATCCTGCGCAAAGCAGAGAATGATTCCAGGAAATGTCTTAACAGCAGCTGTAATCAAGTTTAATTTCTGGTCGTGATTTCAGTGCTGTGCACTTGACATGATATTCATCAGAGTAGAGGCAACCTAGAAGGACACTGCTGGATATAAATATGCATCAGGGATAAGAAAAAGTGGCAAGTCAAGAGAGAGCCACTACTGTTAGTATGAGGGAGAAATGAAATGGCTTTGTGCTTTTGTGCATGCACAGTAAACACTGTGTATATCTGAATTTTGGGTGTATGTCCTTGGGCAGTATTTGAGTGTGTATATAGAAGCATCCTGACCTGGTGAATGTGTGTACAGGGTGTTAATTTACGCACAAAGAGACTGAGGTCAGGGTCCTAAACACATGCTTTTTAACGCTGTGTTGTTACTAGCTAGCATACACACACACACACAATGTTGCGTCCATTCCCACTGTCTCACCATCCTCTCCAAGCCCATTAGATCTAGACTGTGAAGATGGTAGCCTAGAGTAAACTCACACATACACACCACTTTCCCCTACTCACCTGGGGAGATGACAATTTAACACTTTACTCTCCATGGAGATCACTCTTAGTATCACTCAACACAGATCAAGCAACAGGATGTCTCGGCTACTGCTGCACTGACATTTGCCGCATTTGCAAGGGAAACTTCTATTGCTCTTTTAAAGGGATTTCCTAAAAACAAGTAAATGGTTGTAAGGAATTACACACAGCAAAAAAATGCATTAAGAATGATTTCGGCATTTCAACTGTATTTGTATGTATGTGTTAAATCTCACATACATAACACACATTCAGACTCATTTGGCTGAACTCTCATTCTGCCTACCCACATATTAGCCTTGTTGAAACACAGGGTCAGAATCTACAACATGGTAACTGCAAAATGAGTTATAACCTGAAATGTACCAAACAACAGCTAACTTGTCCTTAGGAGATAATGATTTCCCTGCAGGCCACGGTACATTCTGACCATTTACCAAACAAAGTGAAACCGTGGCTCTATTAAACAAGCTCTTACATGGCAGCCTGTTAGACAGACTCTACATAAAGCAGAGGCATATAATCTTTTGGTTTCTCAGAAGACTGGATGCCTAATGTTAATGAAAGTTAGTGGAAACCGGAAGAGGATCTATACTAATTCTCTCAGCACTGGGTGCTGGAAGTGCACAATTAATTACAATTGAAGAATCGTACAAAAAAAACAATATTTGGACAGAAATAAATGTCTTACAAGAACAGTTCAAATTATTCCATTTATATTTAAATTATTCTAAATGTATGATTAAACATCACCAGTTGTTTGTTTACATGTTTTTTTTTTATTTAATGGCCATATTTTTGTACTGATATTCATTTACTCTTCTCAGCACATTTTAGAAGATTGTTGAATCAGATGGCCAATAGGCATTGATTAGGTGCTGAATCATGAGGATACAGTATGTTAAGAATTACAACCCAATGCAAGCAGTACTACTTTACGGATACAGAATATATATCTATATGGGTTTGCCACTACATAATATTGTTTGTGATACTACCGGTATAATTTCTAATCATACAAAAAAATAAAAATCATGATAATTGCGATATTCCGACTTGACATACGGTTTTGCACAGTAACAACAAACATGGCTGGAAGTGAAATGGCTACCGGCTCTACGGTGGAGAACGGGGAGCAACTTCAGTAGTGTGGAAGTGGTTGAGTCAATTCTTTGACCTGCGAGTCTTGTGGCAGTACAAGAAGAAATCCCACTGGCTATTACTATCCCAATGTGACTGTTGTTAAAGCTTTAGTGTGTCATTTTTTTTTTATCTTAACTTCCGTTACATTCACGCCATTGCCAATTTAGCTGCAAAGCTAATTGAGACTCAGCTCCACACAACACCATCAGTATTTCTCAGTATGACTATGTACAAAAGAACACTGTTTCCTGCGCAGAAACTCGAGTAAAGATAATTGCTTCTTCTGAAGAGTCCATCATGTTTTTAATACTTTGTGTCCTCCTTGTTTCCAATACAGTAAAAGCAGTAGTAAAACATTCCCTTGAGTACAAGACTATTCTCGGGTCCTCTGTTCTTTATTGTGTACCTCGCCCCCCTCAGCTGTCTCAAAGGAACAGACTTTCCTCCCCTATATTGCTCCTAACACTTAATGGCTCTTCCTCATCATTCTCACTCTCTTCACTTTTGCATCCAAGTCTGGCTTATACTTTATCTCATAAGCTGAAGACATAGATCGGTCTTTAGGAGTTGGTTATTGTGGACACGTAACAGATACATAACAGCCTCTGTTGTTTTGCCTGATACATTTTCTACTTCAATGTCTTTACCAGCTTATGACAGAGATTAAAGTCAACATCCAAATAGCAGTAGTTAACAGAGACTAGCCTCATGATCACTTGCAGGCAACTAGCATTATGTTTTTCCACTGCAAGCCTCATAATGGATTGTTTTGGGAGACTGCTTATTGTTTACTTGTGTAAGGATGTAACCAATAGAGAATGTAATATAAATGAACAGCAATATCACAGCAGTGATTAGTGCAAAAGTTATAGAAACACCTCTACTTTTATTTCTAATGCCTAAAAAAATGTATATCTTTGAATAAAGACTGGACTGAGGCTTCTTCCCAAATAGCAATCAAATCAGCTATTTTTATACAGCTTTGTCATATTAGGCTCTATGTTCATGCCAGCCCAGCCAAGCTGTGCAATGCAACACATTAATTACCAGACTGTTGTGTCCGATAAATGATATTACATTTACATGTTTCCATGGCAAGGCAAACGAGATTCAACCAGAGCCTTTGCTACCAGATTATAGATCTAGACCGTTGGACCGTGACCTTTGACCTCACCGTCCCTAATACATTTGAAAAGAGAAATAAATGTATGGACTGAAACAAATAAAATAAAAAATATAAATAATATGGATATAACTGATAATTTTCCATGGGAAAACGAATGAATCATGTGTCCTAAAACATATATAGCAACATCCTTTAACACTGAACCTTCCAGCCATTAGTCATCAGTTATCTATTCCCTGGTGACTATTCTCTGTGATTCCAAATCAAACCAAAACCTCCCTTCCTTTTTCACTGCAAAACTATTTACAGTATGCAAACTTTCACATGGACAAATTACAAAAAAAAATGTCAATCATTCTGTGTATATTTCATTTACCTTTTCTCCTGACCATAACCTATTCATTCTAACATCTTTCATGCATCTTCTTCCGCAAGTTGCGTTCTTGGTGGCAGGTTTGGCTCTGGACGGGGACCTTTGTTGCATGTCCCTCTCTCTCTCTGCCCTTATTGCCTGTCATCTCTCAAAGAAAACGGGGGCATGAGGAAATGCAACATGGTGTTCAGTCTGATTAATTAACTCTCTAAGCAGAAATTTGCCATTAGCTGAAAACAATGTCTGCTTGAAAAATGTGTTAAAATACATTTATCACTTTTAGAAAATGGCTAAAAGTAAGTAGACTATTTAAGGTGTGATAAGTGGAATGAAACATAACATGTAACACCACCAGGTTTATTCTTTCTCAGTACTTCCACAGGTGTTATCATGATTTCTTTGAATGATCATTTCAACAACCTGAGTTTTACCCTCACCTAATTCCACTTTCTGTATTTCCTTCAACACAACCCCCCCCTCCAAAACGTTACTTCTGCAACATAACATCCTACCAGGAGGACTCATTCCAACTGCTTAAAATAATTTGTTATGATCCCAGTCAAACTCATGAACAGGGTCAGATCACTGCAGGTACCATAGCAGAGAGGCACAAAGACTAACAAAAAAATGCATACACGCAGAGTTAAATATCTACACATAAACCTAAACAAAGCATGCAGCACTGATTTTTTGTGTGGTGTGTGAAAAGCTGTAATCACTACAGCTATTTGTTATACTTGGTTCTACTCAACATTTTGCTCAGTAAATCACCTGAACAGAACGTGTTCATTCCCAGTGTTTTGGCCGACTTGAAAATTAATCATGTATTCGTGATCAGTCTCATAAAAGGCTGTTTTGTCTGTCAAGAGCAGGTGAACATAATAAAAATGTGTGTGCACATGCTTTTTTGCGTTTCGATGTGTGGGTGCGTAAGTCTGAGTGTGCGATGTGTGAAGTGCTATCCCAACAGTCATGTGGTTGGGTGTGGGGGTGGTTGTGGCTGTATCACAAAGAAGATCTTATCGCCATAACAACGATATCCCTTTCGCCCTCCATCCTCCCCCTTCTCGGCCGCCATCAAGCCCCTTCTCCACTACCCAGCTTGTAACAAGTGGCAGATCATCCTCACTCACGTTCTCTTTCTATATACACCCACTTACTGCCATAATAACATTAACAGATGGAAAAAAGAGATAGAGGGAGAGAGAAGAGAGAGAAGGACAGAGGGAGAAACAAAAAGAAAGAGCAGAGTCGGATATATTGTGATGTGAAAAAAGAAAGACAGGAACAGGGAGAGGAAGAGAGGAGAAAAACATAATAGCAAATTCCAATATGGTGGCAGTAAGCTACTGTATATGCTGGTTGATATGGAAAGAAGGAGAAAGATAAGCAAAAGGAAAACTAACTAGAGATCTGTTATGTATACGGAAGAGGCGGATAAACCCTATAGCATGTAATAACAGTACAATAAAAAAGAAAAACACAAAAGACAAGAGAAATTAATTGAGGCAGAAACAGAGAAATAGAGAGAGATAAAGCCCCTGAGTGAATAAGTGAATAAGAAAAAAAAAGGGAGCAATTCATTCATCCCTGACTGGTGTTTTCCATTGATTTCTCTTAAAGCCATTCTCAGTGTGTGAGCGTCTGTCTGCTCAGCCCGTCAATAGTCTCCCCTCAGCTAAATGGCTGACAAGGGAAAAGCATGAATCCTCTGACACTTCAAATTTCAATATTTTGCTTTAACAAAATGGCTACTGAGTAGTTAGACTGGTAAGATGATGAGACGGAGGGGAACAAATGACGCAAAAACATGATAAAAAAGACAGATCCGGCAACTAATTTAGTAAGGATTAAAAGAACCCTAACCGGAGCTGCGAAAGCAATGGCTGGCTATAAAGTGGGTGAGTTAAAGGCAAACAGGAGACAGGTCTGTTATTTGTCCGCCCACCTGTTGCTGCTCACACCTCCAGGTTTCCTTCTTACCACTCTACTTATTGGAATAAAAACAGTAAAATACAGGAAAATAGGAAAAGTCTGTCCATTACATTAGTCACTTTGGCAGATTGTCAACTGCCACTAGGAGCAGAATAAAATAGTGGCGGGGGTTGGACAACCCACCCAGGAACAGTGTTCAGCCTTTCAGCCAATTTTTTTTCAGTGGCCACATGCGACAGGGTGAGCGGCACTACTGCGCATATTCAGTAGGACACATATCACGGGAAGTAAATCCAGAAGCTTAAAGCTGACAAGTTCCCATTTATTGTTCTTTCATCTTTCCCTGATTTTTAGACCATCCACGGCAGTGTCAGCTTTTGTTTACTGAGAAATGTTGCATGCAACAATTCTTATTTTTATACCTGTGAAAAATAGTATTTTTTCAGTTTGTCTGGGTTGCATGACATTATGTGTCATGGAATATATCCTAACAAAATCAGTGCCCTTTAGAACAGTTTAGCATTAAATAATGAAATGATTATTCAACATGTTGACAACATATTCAGAGGTTTTCACCATTTTAGTCATTTATAAAAAGAAAACAGTTACAGTTTTACAAATGTAAAACTTTGACTGTCTCCATTTATTATTTAAATTAATTAATACTTTGGGAGTTTTTGGTTGCTGTTGAGATTAACGTGCAATTTACAGATATTCCCTTGTCCTCTTAACTTAAGTATTTTTGCATGTTATTTGTAGCAATATAACTACATAAACAGTAAGACACTTATCGATCTCCCTTTCTCCACTTATTCCCCTTTCCCTCACCTCCCCTCCAATATCTTCCCAAGCCAATGTTTATCATCATGACCCGTTATCAAAATATCTCTCATCTGTCTGTCATGTGTTTCTTCTCTCCCCAAGACCATTGCATCGAAGAACAAAACATAAATCCTGCCCCTGCATGTTCTCCTCCCCAGAGGGGATATATATAGTCTGGCTCTCTATATGTCGATGCGTGCTGAAATGCTGACCTAAGCAGCACTAACACCAGGCTCTACAGCTTTCACTACAATATCAAGTTAAAGTCTCTAATCACATTGACTACATAAGTTATATATTATATATATATATATATATATATATATATATATATAAAATTGCACACAATTGCACATGCGGAACACAAACTTGCAGTGTATGTAAAAAGACCCATAATATAAAGCAGAACAAACAGCAGAAAAGGCACACAAATACACACAACGTTATTCATAAAGATAAAAACACACACTTTCTTTAAAGGAGACCGTCTGTGCCAAAACAGATTTTATATATCTGTAACGATATTTGGCCAGATATCAGCAAAATTACAATTCCACTGTTACATTATTTAACTGATAGTGACATATTTAACTGCAGTAAATACATATTTTGGAGTAAAAATGTAGGTGTGGTAGCCCACCACAAGTGCATGAATGTAGCAAAAACCATCTTAAGTGCAATACTAAGTTGCTGAGTTGCTGTTTGAGATTTATTTTCACTCAGATTTGGTGTCCCCACTACAATAACTACTTCTGGTATTGTTTTTTAAATTTGCAAATATCATCCAATGTCTATAAATAAAAATGTTTCCTTTGTTGAAGCTTGCACTAAATGCATCATATAGCACAGAAAATCACCATGACGGCTCAGACAGTAGATAATAAGCCTGGTGAACTCTTTTGTGTCATTCAAGGTAAAATATGCAGTGCAAAGCAGGTAGCAGGTCTGCTGACGTATCATGTCTGCTGGCTGTTGTGCGTCATACGAGAGTCAAATTATGAGTGTCAAACAACATGTCAATTATTGCCTCTAGCAAATTGGGGCCTTACCAAATGGATTGGGCACACACTCACTATACTGAATATTATAACTGCATTTTGGAGAACACCAATAAGATCATGTTTTGCAATGGAATTCTCTTTCATTCTATTCTCATGGAGGCGATGTCTGTTATCAATAAATCCGGCAACTATTTGTCCCATATGAAAGTCAGCTGGGAAAATACACATCGTATCATTTGAGTTAAGAAACGCATACATGGTAAAAAGGTTGGCAGTAGAAAAAAGGTTACAGAGAGCTTCATTATTTATACTATTTTTAATCCTAAAACAAACAGGCAACATTATTGCAACTAATTTGAGACCGGTGAGAGCAAGGTGATAAGTTCAGTGGAGCTCCTTAAAAGGACTGGGGTTTACGGCTGTTTTATATAAGAAATTTGACAAACAATAAAAAAAGAAAAGAAAACGACTTTTGGATTTCAATCAATCTTTGAATGATTTGAATGAATCCTTTGAATGATCCAATATTGATTCATGAAATCCAGAACCGATCTCGGTCTCTGTATCATAAACTAGAAGACCTAAGGAATCCCTTGGTATAAACTGTTATGCTAGCTTCTCGGGAAGGGGGTTGAATAAAGATAAGTTAGGTTACATGTTGGCGAGTAAAAAACTGGCATGTCAAATTTGAAAGAGCTCCTTTGACCTCTCACCTCAATATATCTGCATAAAATATCACTCAATACTCAATGACTGGAGAACAACTCTTTGGAGTTGCACTTTGTGTTGGCTGCTGTAGTTAATGTTAAATAAAAAGTACATTAATGCTGCTGTTCAATGTTACTGCTGAAACTACTTTGGGTCAATTCTTAAAATTCACCAAACATTTACACTTAACAGGTTAGAGAGAACCTTGTACAATTGTACAATCTATTTTATATTCAAGATAAATTTGTTTTGTTACTGAAATATCCAAAGATGATATTGAATTGGAAATCGAATGAAATCAGGGCTTTTGAATGGGAATGAAATTGTTTCAGGAAATCAGTGGCCATAGTCTTTTAGCTGGTTGACAAATTCATCTCAAATGTTGTAAAGTGATCGGCTTTGCATCAGCTGCTCACAGCCCACATGAACGAAGACATTTTGAAAATACTTAATTACACTGTGGGTTGTATTGTTAGCTCCACAAGAAGACCCCCATAATCAGAAATCAGGGCGGCTCTGACAAGTGCAGATATAGAAAACCACTTTTACACCTTTGACAATAAAGTACAGTATGTCTTCCATAGAGACAGCTAACAGTGTCAAGTAGCAGGAAAAAAAATATTTATTAGATTATGACTTACACTTCTGCTTTTGTACGACCACTTAAATTAATAGGAATGGAGATCTCCCACTCCCTTGCTGTGACACACACACATACACCCGTAAGCAGAAGCCAAGTATGATATATGGAGCATAAAGATGAGGAGAACAAAGTTAAATTAGCAAGTTAGCTGTACCTACAGCTTCTCAGCTCTGTGATTTATGGCTGTGGGAACGTGTTTAAATGTTGAATTTATTACACAGAAGTAGTAAACAAGCAGAGATATGAGGTTAGAAGATATCAACACTGGGGACATCTGCACTTCACATACATATACCCAAATAAAAAAAAACATGTACAAAGATGCACAGATGTGGTTTCCTCTGTGACAGAGGTGGAGCTGGGGTCCATTAGATTACTCAAAAAATAGCTTGCCAAGTTAGGAAATTAGCACCCGCCACCAGCCAATGGCGGGTACTTTTTCAAAGTGCCGGGTGACTTTGCCTTGTATACCAGCCATAGTGGCGGGTGGATTGTAAAACATTCCTTGTAACGGATTAGACAGCTTTTGTCAAAGAGTGCTGTTGCTAAGTAACAATAATGCACAGTGGAGTTGCGTTACGTTACTGCTAATGAATCCCCAATATTACCGGATTTTGTTGCTTCATAATAAAAACATACTAATACAATCTACTAATATTATATACTAATAAATTCCTACTGGCTTTGGTGATCACCTGATATTCCCTCTAGCACCACCATGAGGTTGACTTTTCAGATAATTTGAGGATACCAGGATGATTATCTTTGTATCCATCTACAATGAAGAATGTGTTTTTCATCCAAACCTGTGTATTGTTTATTATGTATGCCATAATAATGCTGTTTTGGACTTGAGAAATCTGTTCAGGAGTGAAAATATTTGGTAACCATGGTGGCTGCAGATCATCATCAACTCTGAAGATGGTAAAAAACCTTCGCCATCTCTTTACCTCTAAGCACAATGTATCCATTGTTGGTACTGCCTTAAAACCTTGGAGCTAAAATATGTATTACTAATAAAAATAATATATTGAAGCAATTCAAAATATGTTAGTGCACTTTTCATAAATTTGAATTCCAGAAAAAGTGGCTGGTAAAAAATATAAGTGGCTTGTAAAATTGGGCATCTACCAGCCACTGTGGCTGGTGGGCAAAAAAAGTTAATTTCCCACCCTGTAGCTCGCCTTTCTAATGAAACGCTTCACTTGGTTTGCTCTTGCAGCAGCTCCCTGTCTTTTCCTCTTCATTTGCCCCGTTCCTCCTATTATGTTGCACGTTTTCACTCTTGTTTGTTGCAACCATCGTGAATCTTTCTGTTCTCTGGTTGAGCCCGTCTCATTCTTTCTCTTCATTTGTGCCAAGATACTCGTCTCTACTCTTGCAGCCTATACAGTAACTTCATGTCATCAAGCTTTTGCCATCATTCTCACGCTTGGCACCGTCAGTTCATTTCCCACAATGTAACTCCCTTTTTACTCTTTACCTTTCTCGTTATCTAACTATTCTTTTCCCTCCCACAAAAACTGTCTATTGCTCTCTCTCTTACTCTGTCACCTTTCCCCCATCTGACTCTCTTCCTTTCCCAGTATCTCACCCTCTCTTTCCACTCCCTCTCTCCTTCTATTGCGTTCTCTACAGGACTTAAGCCCTTAAAAGGAAGCAGCCCAGTCCCTATAGCTGCTTTGGTGTTAACCCTTTCCCAGCATCACTATGTTTGCTTATGCCGCTTAACCCCTTTAAGCATGACTTAGCCTGATTCCCTTTCCTATATGTATAACTGTCTATGATCGATATGTCACAAACAAGAGTCACCAACATCAATCGTTAGCATGCTTAATTGAACCAAAATGAACTTGGGAGTACCTAAAGTAAGTAATCTTGAAGATGTATATTTAAATCAATGTCTGTTAAGTCTCTATCGCCAAATGAGGTAATGCAACACACTGCTAGTGTTGTGAGTAAACGGTTACCATGGCCGAACAAACTAAAAAAGAGCTACAACAACAGATCAACAATCTGTGTGTAAATGTGTAATCTGTAAATATGAAACTTTTTCTACAAAACCAAAAAGATTTGTAAACCCCCAAAATTTGCAAATATAAAAACAGATCTGCAAATAAAAAAAAAACAGATTAACAACAATACCATAAATTCACTTATAAATAAATGAAAAGCATTTGTGAAAGAACATTTACAACTTTCCAATGGGCATTTGTGGATCCAGATTTTTCTGTGAATTCATTCGTTTGTACCAAATCTCATCCCACACCCATTTCTCCCAGGTAGCTATCCCGCAACTTTACGAAAGGCAGAGTTTGGAGTTGGATAGATTGAAAATTTTTCATTCCTGACCAACCTGTGGTCCAGCCACACTACAGAGCCGTATATATAAGTCTCACTGTGCACTATATGGTTATGAATCTATGACTATTGTTACGATCCGTTGTCTCAAAACTTTGTAATTTAACATAGTTTGTTTTAAAATATCAGAATTAATATTGATAAGGTAATATTTATAATCAATATCGAAATATATTTTGTCAACATTGTGCAACCCCGCTTGATATACAGTTTAGAATGTTAAGCCACGCCTAAAAAAATATTTATATAAAAATAAAGTATGAAAATAAATAAAACAGCATAAAATAATAATTTACAATTGTGTGTAATTATGACTGGTGTAAATGACGAGAAAAATTATGGGAGACACCAACGTAAATGTAGACTGTAACTGAAACTGTAGGTTGTTTATGGCTGCTTTTCCTACACCTCTTTTCTCAGTAGGGAGCAGTAAACCGTTTTTCTCTTGTCAGTGACCACCTTTACGATTATAAACCTGCAAAACCTGGGGAATGTTACCTGATGGTCACCTGTTGAATGTGATGTTGCAGAATGTGGGTTAAAGGAATTGTGACCTTATCTGGCACCTAGTTGATCATCTCAAATGCTGCAGGTTTTCTGCAACATTTACAGTCTCAGACACAACAAATAATGTATAGTTAGACAGCTTGCTTTATTTAAAACATATAGCATCTTATTGCCATAAGGAGAACCCACAAAAATGGAGTTGTAATTATTTTGGGGTCCTGACACAGTTTA
Source organism: Etheostoma perlongum (assembly GCA_026937815.1). NCBI lineage: Eukaryota > Metazoa > Chordata > Actinopteri > Perciformes > Percidae > Etheostoma > Etheostoma perlongum. Next base: position 21,613,366 of record CM049377.1, read on the forward strand.
AGAGATAACACCCTGGAGACATTACATGGACCACTATTATCCCAGTATTCTGGGATTGGGCCAATCCTGTGTGTGGCAATGACTGAAGCCCCATATTCTGGTCTTAAGTGCCAAGTCTCCACAGGACAAGAACAGCAATATGTTTTCATATGCCCAGGATTATCAATATACACATTTATTTTGGTTCCCAGGGTAAAAAAAGGATTACAAACATGTGGTGTGGGCTGAAAAACTGAATGACATTAACACATAAGCACAGAACAATATCTGGACTTCCAAAAGTCCTGTGTGGTGGTAAAACATCAACTGCAGAAAAACATTAGGGGCCAGTCAGAGTGGGCAGCAACAACACTCATCAAATCACTGGGGTGTAACATAAACAAGGCCAATTTGGTCTCTCATTACGTGACCATTTACAGTCACAAAAGAATTCCAAACCTCCACATTCTCATGCCTATGTTTAGAGTATGGCCATTAAATGCAATAATGTTTCACTTGGATCTTGTGGATATTTCTTGCTGTGCCACGGAAACTAAGAATGTACTTGCATGCTTATTTTAAATCTGACTATTACTGAAGTCATAGAGACAAAACAGTAACATTGAACAGGTATTCAAGTCTAGTGAACAGTTCAAAATATGTGTATGTCATGTTAATTTAGGTTTCAAGAGGAAAAAAGGCAGTTTATACAATATACACAAATAAATAGAGGGTTACACAAACACACATTGTCAGAAGTGCAATACAAAGACAGCTGTTTGAAAGTCTGTCATAACAAGGCTATGCAAATATACTTATAAAGATACCTGTTAAAGAGTGGAGGCCTATGAACCACTAGTGACCTCCCGACTTTCTTTATCATGATTAAGCAAGGCCGCTGCCTATCACCGTCACTTCCAGCAACGAATGGGAGATGTTTCAAGGCCAGTGGTTTCTATGGTGACCATATCTGTACCAGTTTAGAACAGTGTTGATGTTAACCTTACAATGTACACAGTATTAAAAATGTTTTTTTTTAAAGAAGACAAAAAAAAAAAAGGTATTTTATTTAGCCTCTTCACTGTCTAAAAAATACTAAAGACAGCTGGTAGGTTCTGGAGTCGGGTTCATCAGTAACTGACTGGAGGAAAAGACTCAGTCAAAGCCCACATTATATGGCTTTCAATGACAAGAAGTGGGACCTCTCATTGCACCCATCAAGGAGGTTATGTTTTCAATATAGGTTTCATGTTTGTCTATGTATATTAGCAAGATATCTCAGACTTAAATTGCAATAACATTTGGTGGATAAATAGGCCATATTGTAGGACAAACAATAAGAAATTATAGGACAAAAACGTTTGGTGTGGATCCAGACTCATGTAGATTTAAGTTTAATAGAGCAAGATCTTTCATATGACCTAAACCATGTTTTTAAAATCTACCCCATTTTCACATGTGCACTCGACTGTTCAGTTGACAAGTCAGAATGATGTCTAAAGGCAGAGTGTGATACAACCACCAGCAACATGCTGGTCATTGTCTGTTCAGCTGTCTGCTCTAACAGCCAATTTGGCAGCAAACCAACCATTATCCCTTTTCTAAAACTCGTGCTAGATGGAGCCTAGTAAACTCTTTGGTTTTCACCTGTGACCGTGTTGAGTGAAGAAAGGTTCATTTATCGGCATGTCTGAGGTTACGCTGACCAGGAGAGGTAAAACAACCCAAAACACATGCCACTCTAAAACCAGGCCATTATTGCCTTCATGCAATCCATGCTGACCCATACTCTGAAAATCTGTGGTTCGGTCTGGTTTCTAGAAAGCTCTAAACTAAAGTGCTAAATGGGAGTTGATCAATCACAATTCTCTTCACACAGAAATACAATGCACGGCCATGTTTTGTTGTGAAGACACAGATAACCTCAGCTGGCTGGGGTGACTGGCTGTTTAATTCTCAGTGCCGGCAGGTTTGACAAATATCCAACCAACCTATCCACCTGAGGCCTGTCTCTCACCTGTCTGTCTGCGTCTCTCTTTCACTCTTCGAAGTAAACAGGTGTGTTCCAAGGCAGGTTAAACAATGATTTCAAGAATCATCAGCCACTTTTCACAGTTTACAAGACAAACTGTTTTTTTTTAAATAACTAACCAATATCAAGAGCTTGCCTGCCAAGGTGTCTGAAAAGGTTAGACAAACCCAGCAGCCAAAGTCAAACATTTGGCTGGTATTTAATGTTTGCTCTAGTTTCTTTCTGATTCAATCTCTTCTCATTCATGTTTTCCTTCTTTTCCTACACTTCTCCCACTTGTTTATTTTCTCTTTCATGCCGTGCCAAAGATGGTTCTGCTAAACCACCCTTATAACATTAAACCCCTCAGTAAGCCATCTTCTCTAATGAGATCGGGCCTGTACATTGAGAATAACACATGCAGAGCAAAGGAGACAGGGGGATAGAGCGAGCGACAGATTAGGTTAAGGGATTGTGATGGCTGATGGATAATGACAGACAGAAAGGTGGTGGTCAATGCATTGGAAGGATAGACAGCTTAATGTGTCTGAAGGCTGAATGTGACAGAGAGAAAGACAGGGACACAATCAAGACATGTGCTTTGTCGTTCAGTCACTCTGACCATGGTTAAGACCCATGCAACAAACCGCACAATGGAGGACAAAGTGAAAGCACTACTGTGACCTCTTTCACAAGCTTTTCTTGTGCAAGAGTAGGGCAGAAAGTAATAAAAAAAAGGAATGCTAGGTAACCCACTAGTTCTAAAACCTCGGGCAATCACGCTTATCTCACATTCGTAGGTTGGGAAATGCTGACAAACAAGAACTGTGGGTGGATAAGTTTATCTACTCTTGCCACTATGTTGAGTCCCCAACAATTGTTTAATTTAAAAAGATCTTATGGTAAGTTAAAGGAGAATATATAGAAGGAGAATATATAGCTGATTAATGTTTGAATCTAATCACGGACTATATTTACATTGCCAGCCATCATCCAACTATTGATCTTTTCTTAATAGGCCTATTTGTAAGCTGTACATTTTCTTATAAAAACTATTTGGTTTGAAATAATGCTCTGACGAATGAGGCCACCATTTCAACATGAAATCATCTCAGTTTTCCTTCATTTAACTTTAAACCCTATGTTGCCATCAATTTTCTACTATGGCTGACCCTTCATACAAATTATACTGCTCCAAGATCCTTTAAAAAATAAATAAATAAATAAATAAACCTACTCTTGTGATACACACACAACTGGGTTTAGGTGCTCAAAGATGCTTGTACTCAAAGACAAAGTACTTGAAGAATAGCTCAACAGGAAGCATCTTTTTAGATAAATGATGCCAAAGATTGCTTGTAAATGACAAAACAATGATTTTAAGGTCGCAATTCTATTCTCATTTCAACATTTCTTTCCAGCAGTGACGGCAATGCCACAATAAGAGCCAGAGATGGCCTAGATGGCCGAACTGTACTTTACAACAGTTTACGTTTTTCAAAAAAAAAAACGAGGTGCAATTGACAGCACCATTAGTTTACGAGACGCACATGAACTCACAATTAAGTCCCGTCGGAGCCCACATGCTTTACCTTCACTGCTTGTTAACACAAGGAGGATTTTCAAGTTCTGTTGTTTCACCGTTATCTCCGACTCCGGCAGTTGCCATGATGTCTGTAAAAGAGCAGTTGAAGGCTACTGGTAAGCTAATGTTACCCTGTGTCTTTAGCTGTATTGCACCAGCCAGGAAACCTACTTTTGTAGGTGAGTGTAAAGAGAGAGAAAAAAAAAAAAGAAAAAAGAAATACTGGTGGATTCGCCAATCCTGCTTTTGATTTTGATTAGAGTTCGAAATTGAAAGATAATTTCATACAATTTTCATTTAAAATTGAAATCGTGACACCCCTTAATTGCTAAACTGTTGATGCATTTGTGAAAAAATTTCAGTGACATCTACAACACACAAAATCATAGTTCATGAACTTAGACTAAGCATTGTCCTAATTGTGTTACTACAAGAATATTGTTGTGGCTTTTGGATATGAAAATAACTGAAATAACTTGAGTTACAGAAAATGGCATTTGTAAAACAGGAACGTGTAAAAGAAAAAAAAAAACAGTTTTCTTCTCATGAAGGACTGACAATCCTAAACTCCCTCCTGAATACCGGTTATAGCCTTCTGAACCGAATGTGGAGCCATTCACACAACATTTCGCTTGAGGACTGATTCCCACATCCTCATCCTGCAATTTGACCATTCTCAGCCCAGCTCAATCTCCTCCTCAGTCTTATTCCATGTTAGGTTTCTTGTCTTTCGTTCTCTTAACATTTCACTCACTAACTTTATTTCCATCCCATGCCCTTCACTCTTCTTCCCCTCCAAACCTCCAATTTATATCCTGAGAAAAACATCAATGGGTATACTTCCAGTATGCACAATATCTGCCCAAGGTTTGTTTTTCACGGCCAACATCATTGAAGAATGATGTTGAGAAAGAAAAAGAATTTGAATTTGTTTTTTAAACTATTATCTCCTAGAAGTATTTCAATTAATGCAGTAATCAAATTAGCAAGAGAATACAAAAAAATTGTATTGGAAAAAGCCTCTTTTGTGTCTGAAATAGCCTCTTTTATGTCTGAATTTCTAAGTATAAACTTGGTATAGTTGATATGCTGATCTTCTGCTCTAAAAAAATGGATTTTGAGAATAAAACATTATTACAACCTCTCGCTTTAAAAACACATTTTTCACTTAGACCCTTCATGCCTCCTCCTCTCTGCCAAACCCCCCCACCCAGAAACGGCCCTGTTTTTTTTTACTCCCTTTCTTTGTACCGAGAAGAACAGGGGTCAGTTTGGGTCCACAGCCATTGAGTGTTTCCCTTTAAACCTCATCAACTTGTGATAAGCTTTGACACAAAACTCCCATTAAAATTGTTAAAGACACATGAATCTCAAAACTGCAGCTCTCCATCTGAATGCCATATTGGGAGCATATTTTTATTTCTACAATACAGGGTTCTCCTTAAATAATGTGCACTCTAATTCCTCACATTTGGTAATGTTTTTGTTAAAGAAATACATTAAAGGAAAACAGAAGAGCTATGAGTGTCTCCATGAATAGGACATGTGGCTTTAATCCCATGTCCATGTTGTTTCTATCTAGGTAAGAGGTCAATTAGTAATGGCTTGTAAACTTGCAATAATAACATGAAGGGAGAAAGGAAGAGTAACACAACCTCTCTAATCTAGATGATTCGGAGGAGGTTAACAAATTTACATAAATGTTTTAGGTTATTTTCATTAACTGAGAGTGGTTGGACAACATATCATGAGCTAGAGAGAGTATGTTGGAGGAAGGGGGGCATATAAACTCCAAACAGGAGTAGCGGAGGAGGATGTACAGCCAGTGGCTCAAGGCCTGCCAGCCCCCTCCATTTCCTCATTTTCCTGCAATGCCACTAAAGATAGCTTCAGGGCAAAGATTGAATGAAGAAGTACCAAAGTTCAAATAATATTGATCAGTAAATGCAAGCAAGCCAGATGGAACCACAGCCTGCTCTGTCACATCAGTCTTTTCTTTTAACCCTCATGTTGTCAAAGAAATGGGCCGTCAAAATAAGCGCCGAAAATGTCAACATTAAAAATATCAAAAAAACTCAAAAGAGCACCCACAACATTGTAAAAAGTGACAAAAATGTCACAAAAGCGATCATGTTCAAAAAAAGTAACAAAAACTGTTTTTTTTTCATGATTGAAGAGAAGACAACACAAGGGATTATGGATGTCCTTATGTACTTTTTGCCTATTTTGATTTCTTCTATCATTTTCCTTTATTCGGGTTTTGTCTCTCTGTACTCTTGCAAAGGAAGACCTGATATGGCATTCTAATAGGAAACCGTAATGCCAAACAAACAAATATGCTGCTCTGTTTATGTCATTTTGTCAACCACAAAAATGTCTTAGTGGATGCGTAGACCCATTGCCTTACATGGAGATTAGATAAAGACGGCTAGAGGATGGCACAGACTTTCAATAGTTCATTTGTACATGACTTAAATGATACATATATGCATGATTTATATATACATATATACATACACTTTCAAAATAACAGAAAACCAAAAAATGGTGTCTGCAGAAGTTTGGGCACCCTGCAGAGTTAATACCTTGTACTGCCCCCTTTGGCAAGTATTACAGCTTGTAAACACTTTTTGTAGCCAGCCAAGAGTCTTTCAATTCTTGTTTGAGGTATCTTCGCCCATTCTTACTTACAAAAGTCTTCCAGTTCTTTGAGATTTCTGGGCTGTCTGTCACGCACTGCTCTTTTAAGGTCTATCCATTGATTTTCAGTTATGTTGAAGTCAGTAGATTGTGAAGGCCATGGCAAAATCTTAAGTTTACGCCTCTTGATGTAATCCACCGTGGATTTTGAGGTGTGTTTAGGATCATTATCCATTTGTAGAAGCCATCCTCTCTTTAACTTCAGCTTTTTCACAGATGGCATCAAGTTAGTGTCCAAAATTTGCTGAAATGTTATTGAATCCATTTTCCCTTCTACTCGTGAAATGTTCCCTGTGCCACTGGCTGCAATACAACCCCAAAGCATTATTGATCCCCCCCATGCTTAACAGTTGGACAGAGGTTCTTTTCACTAAATTCTGTGCTCTTTCTTCTTCAAACGTTTTTTGGTCATTCTGGCCAAAAAGTTCTACTTTAACCTCATCGGTCCACAGAACTTGTTTCCACAATACATCAGGCTTGTCTATATGTTCATTTGCAAACTTCAAACGATTTTAGTGGTGAAGACTTAGAAGAGGTTTTCTTCTGATGACTCTTCCATAAAGACCATATTTGTACAAGTATCTCTTTATAGTGGAATGGTGTACCACAACTCCAGTGTCTACCAGGTCTTTCTGGATGGATCGTGCAGTCAAACATGGGTTTGGACTTGCTTTTCTCACAATCCTGCGAGATGTTCTGTCTGATATTTTTCTTGGTCTTCCAGATCTTGCTTTAACTTCCACTGTTCCTGATGATTGCCATTTCTTAATTACATTCCGAACAGAGGATATTGGCATCAGAAAACGCTTTGCTATCTTCTTATAGCCTTCTCCTGCTTTGTGAGCGTCAACTATTTTCAGTTTCAGTTTTCTAGACAACTGCTTAGAAGAACCCATGGTGCTGATTGTTGGGGCAAGGTCAGATGAGTCTGGGCATTTAAAACCTTAAAATTGACATCACCTGGTCTTTCCAGACGATGATTGAGAACAATCTATGACACTGTCAGGTCTCAGCTTTCCAAAGGGGGCGGTAGAAACTCTGCACGGTGCCCAGATTTTTTTGTTTTCTGTTATTTGTAAAGCATAAATGATGGAAATACAATCTAACTTTTGTGACATATTATATGAATGTCTAATCTGTCATTTGATGCTTTTTGGAGATTTTTCCATCTTTTCTTGGCTTCTTTATGCACATTAATACAAATTTTTACCTGGAGTGCTCAAACTTTCGATCCCCACTGTATGTATGTATGTATATATATATATATATATATATATATATATACATACATACATACACACACACACACACACACACACACACACACATACGTACACAATATTTTTCTCATTTAGTCTAGTAAAAGTTCAAAGACAGTGTTTAAAAAGTGCAATCCACATGTTTACATATGTTTATTACAGTAAATAATTAAATAATCTAAATACTAAGTGTGGTAAAGCCACATTTGTTTTTATATTTCTGCAATTTACAGTAGTTTGTTTCTGACTTCCATATGAATGTTTACACCAAGCTTGGTCACTGCTCAATATACTACTGTGATTGAAGTATATAAAAGATGTCATTCATATAAAATCATGCATCACTTAATTTTATCATCACAGTTTGTTTAATCTATCTAATCTTGTGTTATTCATACTATACAATGATTTATTGTTTGTCTTTGTTGAGTAATAAAGAAGAAAGAGTTTAATAAAAAATAATCGCATATTAAATCGCAATCGTAACATTGGTCCCAATCAGCTTATTTTCCAAAATTGTTGCCATCACTGTTCTTACGGTCCTTATTTCAATAAACTTATATAGTAGCAGATAGGATACAAAGACTCTAGATATAGAAGATATAGATATATGGAGAAAAATACAGAAAAAGACAAATAGGGATGTGGAGAAACAGGCAAAGAGATGTAGAGGGATATGGCTTCGGCCATTCAATGAAAGAGACTTAAAAAGATAAGGCAGGTAGACAAGAAGGTAGACAAGCCAACAGATTGGCTTTCAAAGAAATGATTGACGCAAAAACATTAACACACAGAGCAAGGCAGAGAGCAAGTTCAGTTAACAGACATACAGGTAGGACAAGGATGAAGAATGACAAGACCAGAAAGGAAAAAGACAAGTCAGTGAGAAAGACAGGTACGGTATTAAAAAAAAAAAAAAATCAAGCCACCTGAGGGCTTTCAGTCAGCCAACCTGAATCTCTGAAGAAATGCTAGGCTGCATTAGATTTGCCTGCAGGCTAAAAGCACACTGGACATACACTGCAGCCTGCTAATCAGGTCACATGTTCAACTGGGTTTAGGTGCTCAAAGATGCTTGGCCTAAGTATACACAGTACTTGGAAAATAGCTCAACAGGAGGCATCTTTTTAGATAAATAATGCGTACAGTGCTTGTAAAATGCCCCCCCCACACACACACACACAACTTCAACGTGGCAATAAGTGTGGAAGTTGTGTGTGTAATGTTAGCGAGCAATGAACCGTATGTCATACTGCAGACCTTTAGTTCAAAATGAAGACCAACCATCTGGGAAGATTTGCACTCACTGGTGCAATAGGGCTGCTGCGCTGAAAAGGAAACTATTTACTGGCTTCTATTGAAGTTATGAATCTTCCCAAGACCCTTACTTTAAAAATGCCAGTGCTGACGTAATCAGCACAACACCTAGGTAGCATTTTGAAAATACTGACTTGGGCTTTTTCATGTGCTTTTTTGCAGCGTCAGCTTTATCCCTGCTGTCTCTTATAAAAAAAAACGTTTAATTATTTTCTATTATCATTCCTTGTACTCATCTGTTCATCCATCTTTTAATAAAAAGCCCCACTTGTTTTAGTCACAGAGGCATCCATTTATCCCCTTCTGTTTCTCTTGGTGCACATGCACTGTCGGACTGACACTAAACAGCCCACCTCAAATAGGAATATATTAGGAAGACCTCTTTTGTATGGCACCTTTTTGCATAAAGCATGTACTTTCCTTCATCTACCATTGCCCTTTGTAACTAAAGAGAATGTTGAGTAAAATGGAAAGATCACAAATTTCAGAAGTAATTTAAAGTCTATTTTAAGACGACAGCAGGTGATCGGGACTATAGAGCACTCCGTTTTAGTGTAACTACATTTATTCTCAAACTCATTTTCAGCAAAGACAGCAGTTCCAAATTAAAGGTTTATTTCAATCTATGAACGTACCATTTATTAACGGAAGCTCAGGCTCAACACAGAAAGAGTTACTAAAAAACATTTGGCCAATAATCACTAGATATAATGAAGGTTCAACAGTTTGTATCCAAAACAATATCTCCATTGTTAAGCAGCTTAGGCCTGTGCAGTGATCCTGCTGTGGATTAAGGCAGCAGGAGTTTGGAAAACAAAGCATGTAAAAAAAGGACATCATGTTTTAGATTATACTCTACTGTCCATGAGAATACATTACCAGTTATCTAACTCATTTACATTTTAGGTGTTTAGCCAGCACACTCATACACAGTGATTTCCTGCATGATGAAAGGTTAAGAGCACACTGGTGAATCATCGTAACTGTAAGTAGCCTAATAAAAGACGCCAAAAAGAGTCTCAAGATTTTTTACAACACAAACATCAGATACAGAGCATGCCCATGTAACACAACCTGTATTTCACCTACTGTACCTCATTTGGTCCGGACTTCCGGACCAAACTGAACCACGGTTCAGACTTTTGGACCAATTACAGGAAGTTAGGCAACTATGAACCATAGAAAAAGAAACCCAGAAGAAAAAAAAACGCTAGAGCAAACAAAAAGGAGTCGTGGAAGTACTTGGGGAGAGAAGATTAGATATTTAATTTCAATTTAGTCAGACAAAAACATTAAAAGTCGATTAGAAAACACTCACAAAAATGGTAACATTTACTGCACATGCAGTTGGTGATGATGTTGTTGCTGCTGGTAGTAATAGCATAACAACGCAATCTATCTCTAATGTATTAAACCTTTAAAAAAGATCAAAGTCAGGCCTTGGAGAATGAGCTCAATCTTAGCACAAAAATTCTGACCACAACATGTTAAACAATATTGTAAACAAAAATGTATAAGTCCTACCACTGACAAATCAATGAAGTTGTGATTACCAAGGTCAGGGTTTTAAAGCCCTAAGTCACCAGAAGACCCCTTTTGCAATCCTGAGTTATAAAAAGTTATTTGTGTTTTCTTCACAAGACCACACTGTTTTGGAGCATGTGCTGTTAAACTAGTAGCACTATAGTACTCTTTTATACCAAAGGGCTACAACAGTGGTCAGGCAAAAGCACATGATGTCTCTCATTATACAGGCCTGGGTTGTTCCGATCAGAAATGAATGACCCCTGGGGGAGTGCATACAAGCCTGGTTGGATAATTTATTCTCATGGATGTCAGGTGTGACTAGGGTGTGGCATTGTTTGGATTTTAACGATTGTGATTCCAATTCTTCATTTTGATTTCAGTTCTTATTGATTCTCGATTCCCATTCTTTGAGGAGTGGAGTTGAAATGGGTCACATGCTTATTTCACAAATAAGAGGAACGTTTTATTTTTGATTCAATGGTGGGGTGCAGTTTTACAGGGCTTTTTCAATGTAAAATAAAGCCACACTAGCGCCGCTTACTGCGCTCCATGGCTGCAACACAACAAGTGCCTGGCTGCTTACGTAAACCAAAACTTGTGCATATTAAATTGGGAAGCGATGACCGGATTTGAAACCAAAATCCTCCAAACGATTCCAATAAAGACAAGATTCTACTGGATTAGTAGGAATCGGTTCTTGATGCCCCACCATAGGTGTGACCCACAGCATCAAGACAAAGTTTCTCCCTGAAACAACGATGTCACCTCCCTGTCCTTTATTGCCACCTTGGATGAGGTGTGGAAAAATGCTTAACAACCGGTCGCTAATCAAAATGTACTAGGAAGAATTGCTTCATAGCAGTTGACAGGATGGAATTTGAACGGGTTTAAATCAAGCCATAACATCTGTTTGCTTTCAACGCATTCACAGATACACACTGACACAACATGTGCACGCAGATACACACCGCACTCTCAGCTGAGGTCACAGCTCTTTGATAGCAGCCAAACCCCACTTGTGTGAGCATAGAAAACGGAAACTGTAATCCCTTTTACCCTAAGCCAGTTTGTACCAATCGCCAATAATGCTGGACAGTACACCAGTTTATACCATATCATGGTATTGATTTCCTGTATGATATGAATTTTTTATTGAGAAAGGGAGCCCTGTTAATTGCGTACCCTTCTCACTCATGGTAGTAACTTTATAACACAACTACCCACAACTAACTCTTTAACAGGATAGAACACCATAGCACACAACAAGTTGTGACATAAATAATTACTAACACTAATAATATTACATTTACAAATGTACACTGCCGGCCTGCATGTTGGGTAACATTATAGCTGCTAGCTAGCCAGGTAGCGTAACAGTCTGTTAAGCTGGGAGAGGCTTCGGTTGCTACTGCACATTCAATAACAGAGATGAAAGTTAGAGGATGAAGAAAGACCGGTGATACACACCAGAACAACATATGCTCAAGAGAGGAGCCGTCTGCTTTTCCGAAGTTATTTGTTTCTAAAAAATCAACCGAGAATTTAGCCACTGTTGTTGCCTGACCCCATCGCTCTAAAATTCCTTGGTTGTCTTGCCTCACTGAAAAAAAGTCTACCAACCTACTAACATTATTCAAACACCGAAGGAAGCTGACAGCGGAGCTACATTCAGTCGCCCACTTTTCTACAACAACCTAACTTACATGTGGCCAAGGAAGTGATTATACAACTACCTTACAACTATTTTGTTTTGAAAGGAAAGCAATGTTAAAGTTGTTTGTATGGGTATTCATTTGATTTAAGTTTACTACTTTGCAGTTTGCACAATAAAAATAGTTTAGATTCTGTAACTGTCTCATGCATTCTCCTTCATGTAACGTTATTGTATAATGTTGTGGAGCCAAGCAAACTCTTTAGTAATTAAAGCATTTAGTGAAAATGATGACATTAAAATGTTTTTTGGGATATTCTATGAATATTTAGGAATATTCTATTTCTGACAGTAGAATAACCCATTATAAACCTATATAAAGGCCCCGTCAAGCAAAATAAAAATACAGCAAAACTGCCAGAATCTTAATAAAATACCGTGATACAAATTGTTGGTCATACCGCTCAGCACTAATGTCCAAGGTTGACCAATATTGCTTTCAGCCGAGATTAATATTTCATTATAGGGCATAATTAATATGATTACACTATAAATGCAACAGAGTAAAACTAGAACTAAATTTTAAACCAAAAAAATACTATCCAAGTCACAGGAAACAAGTCTAATTAATTCTATTTTTTTAACCCAGCAACCAGATGTCACACCCCCCAGAAGCTTTACTATCTGCCAATGATACTGGCAGGAGAGAAACTGTGCAAGCCACAATCACACTTTAGATTTCCACACACATAAAAGCACTGTGAATTTCTGTCATTATCTTTAAAAAATGATGCGTGCACATCAGTGAATTTTAGAAGATACACCTGGCTACAATACATTCACAGATCATCCCAGCTGATCATCACAATGGATAGACTCATTGAGAAAACAGAAACCCCATTCACAAGGTAACAGCCCCTTGCTTCACAGCACACTGATGTGATCTAGGCCACTCTGCTCTCAGCAGCACAGAGGAGAGCTATGGGCTATGGAGCAGCTTACATCTTCCGCCAGGCTGACAAACACTAGGGAGTGATGCGAAAGAGGCATGGCATTGCTTCTGCTGAAAGTAGCGTACTGTGTGGGACTTTAATAGTTTGAGCTACAAAGCAAATGTTTTACAGTTCATGAACTCTTAAATTCAACTGTATATACTGTTGCTGAGAATAGAAATACACATTTTATAATTATTTTGTATTTAATTTAATTCCATCTTGCCTTTCAATCTAACTAAAGGGTAAAGAGAATACATCTTTTATTAAGTTCTGTGGAGTCCAGGCAAAGTTTTCACTTGAGAGTTTGCACTGCAAAAGTTTAATATTTTCACAGTTTCTAAAACAAGTTGACTGGAAAGTTATATTTAATAAAATGAGACCTTTTAAGGCCTTGACACTTTATTGTTCAAACCACAACGTGTAAATTACTATTTCATATCCTGAAAACCAGACAGATAATGAGAATAGAGAAGACCTAGCTTAGATGAGTGGCAGATGAGGGCTCTTCCATAACTATTTGTTCAATGGGATTTTCTTGTTGCAAGTATGTATGCAAATATGGCAGGCCTCACACACTTGGAGAATCTGTCTCTCAAGAGTGAGAAGTAGATTCTGACTGTACATCAGTGACAAGGCTTTAAGCCTCACCTTCAGTCTCTCTTTTTAACTCCCCAAACCCAACACACACTTTTTCATTCTGTCACATTTCACTCACACAGACATGTTCAACGCAAAGGGTAATAATCATAACAACAAGACATCAACTTACGCTCAAAGTCAGAATCATCATCTTCGTCATCATCTCCGTTGGACTCTGTTTGCATCGGCTCCCCATCAAACATCACTCCTTTCCCCGTCTTGCCACCGGCCCCGGCCCCATCCTGGCTTCTAGTGTCCCGCAAACGGGTGAAGTATTGTACTGCAAAATCCACCAGGTCTGACGGCCTTTGTCGCAGCACCTCCACAGTGTAGCCCTGCAGCAGTTCTGTCAACCCCACCGGTATCTCAATACTCATGGCTGTGTGTGGCTCAGTGGCAGCGTTTGCTATCTATCTATCTACAAAAGGAGAGAACATTCGTCAGATTTTGCTTTGGTACACAGTCATACTTTGAGTACTGGGTTGTGATGTGGTTAAGGATTGCTTAATTGTTGCTTTGAACAGCTGACTTTTACCATGTCAGTACACTTTGTGCCCTGTGAATGTTAATGGGGCTAATGACAGCTTTGCACGACAACTGGAATGTACTTTCGACAGTCTGGGTAGCTGCAAAGAAAAATGTCAAGTTTGACAGCGGAGCAGATACTAAACTACCATTTATTAAGGTAAAGTTAGTGCAATCAGTCTGGATGTACATGAAGTGTTGCTTTGACATTGTCTGAGTGGCAGTCCACTTTATCTAGGGTTGAGACAAGGAACACACAGTTCCCACAGCTGCACCGAACAGATATGAGCCTAACATTTGCAACATGGGGAACAGATAACCAGTGACATTGGCTGGGTTTCAGTAACATTATTACTTAAAAAAACTGAACCGTCAACTTGGGTGGGTGGCCCCGGCTGGAACTACACGTAGCTAGCAAAGCAGCTAATGAGCTAATACTCTTGACAACTGCTTTACTTCTCTGTTCGAGCCACATATAGACTTAACTAGATTTGCCTATACAACTTAGCTAACAAGTGATGGCTACAGTAAACGTAGAGGAGCTGTGATCCAAGCACAGTCTCACTTTCAACCCACCAACCATTAATGTTAGCTATCTTGCTAGCTAGTGTGCCACCTTCAAGGAAGCCTTTAACGTTACTGCTAGCTTTCGCTATTATGGTACATTGGCTGCAGGAGCTAATGCCACGGATAAGTGGCTGGATAAACGCTGTCATGCAAGCACAGCAAGTTGTACAGGACCGGTAAGCCGTTTGGTAAGCTAGCTAACTTACTTACGTGAGATTCTGTCTCCCCGGCTAAACTAGCCAGTCCCCTCCTTCTCGGTCTTCCTTGTTCGCTCTTATTTCGTGTCTTCTTTTTAGCCAGTCTATTTGCAAGTGTAGCGACCGTATCCCTCCACAGAAGACACTTGTCCAACGTCAAAGCCAACAATTTAACGTCGGAATCGCCAAGCTAACGTTTAGAGGTCTATTTTAGCTTGCCGGCCAGCCACAGCGATGCTGGCTAAGTTGAGAGGAAAAAACACTCGACTTCACCGCTGAAGCCTCTTACGACGTCCACGCACTTGGTGAGGGAGGGTGGGACTTGCCGTGGCAGCAGGGAGAGCTGGCTAGCTGGCAGGCTAACTGAGTTGCTAAATACTTGTTAGCCACTGCCTGTTTTCATTTGGCAACTGCCTAGCGACTCCACTCTCCTCAAGGCTAGTGTGAACTGTTGCAGGTGACAAATCCTAAACTCAGTGTTTACAGCGTTGCGCCACACCGCCGTTAAATGTAACCCAAACTATAGAAGAACCCTTTTTAAAACGTTATTTCATCAGTGTAGCGGTTAATTACAACAGGAGAAGCCTAAAATATGATATGAACCCGTTTCCTCCCTCCCGTACAGGCACTTCACAGCGCTAAACCACGCACGAATAACCGCTATCTCTAGCAAGCGTGAGGAGGCGTGGTTACTGACTGAGCAGAACGCGTTTGACATTGATAGACAAATAGAACGGCCAATCACAATATAAGTTAAGAATACCCCTGCCAATTGGAGATAGTCATGTAAGTAGAGGCGGGATCAGAGGCAGAATCATATTTGTACACTCCGACTATGACCACACCCACAGAAGTGGCAATGACAATTTGGTAGCTAGAGCTCCAGAAATATTAGATCATGAATCAAATCTAGGGGTTAGGGTTAGCCAACATGCTTGGATCTGTAAAAACTGTAAGAAGATGTGTTTTGCTGCTTTAATGTAAAATGTGTTCAAAGTACTTGCATTAGGGCTACAAATACTGGGGTGACTCCTTGGAAATATCTGTGATGTGATATGGAAAAGGAAAACAGTCCTATATAACTGACATCTAAAAGGAAAATGCTCACTTTTGTTGCATGTTTAACCTGAGTAACCCATAAGTTTCAACATAAGTAGTGTGTTATCAAGAGTGGTTTGACTTAACAACAGACATAACAAATATCAACCATACACCTTGGTACAGCTGCAAGTCTACAACACATGCCTTTGTTGAAAATCCTAAATCCTCTCTAGTAGTAGCCTAAGTGTAAAAAGACTCAAATCCTCACAGATGTCCTTCTGTCCCAGATCCCTTCCTTGCCGTCATCCCACACTCATTCCCTGCTCTAACCCACCACCAGTCTATCATTCTTTCCTTCCAGACTTTCAATGCTCTTCGTACAGTAAGTCTGTTCAGAAAAGACAGCACACATCCTGTTATCCTGTGAATGCATATATCAAATCTTCATATAACCATCTAAATTGTATTTCATCTAAGTAAATCCATCAGTCCTGTTTATTTCTATTTTTGTACACAGCTTCAATGCTCAGGGATTCTTGCTTCCCCTTCCATCTTCCTGTTCTTTACTTTGTTCAAATCCAGGTTTACAGTCAGTGTTGCCCTACAGAAATGAGCCGGTCAAAAGGGAGCAGTGTCACTGAGGTTTGATCTACAGGTGTCTCTTATTCGAGGTTTGCTAAGCACCACCACAGTGTGGCATCTCCTCTCATCCATTTCCATTCCAGCTGACAAAGATGTAAATCCGTTGCCATGGCCACAGCGAGCCCAGATTTAATTCATAGAACCGGTTTCTGATTGGCTTAGATCTTTGTTTTCAACAAACAGAAGAAAAACAGATTAAACTCGACATAAACCACATAATCAGTAGCCATTTCTCAGTCTTACAGGGTGGATGGATGGAGGTTGATTACACTGCTAAAATACGCTTGTGAACCTTACGGTTTTCCTCAATCACCACTGTATGTGCTGTTGTGTGTTGTATGTAAATTGGCTCACAGCAAGACTCATAACCGGGAGTACATTTTTCTGTGGAAGTATTTCCCACTGGACCCACAGGAACATGAACAAGTGGCAGTACAGCCTATATACTCAAAGTGACAAATAAATATTCATATGTACAGCCGGGACTCTGGTCTGGACTTTCCTAGAAGTGCCATCCTTTGGGAGTTGCTGCTAATGTGGTTCAAGCTAATTCCAAGGAGAGCTACTAGCCTACATTCTCAGAGAGAGAGGAAAGGGGGGGGGGAGAAAATGAGGCAGAGAAAAGTGGAGGGAGACAGTGAAAAAATTAGCGTGTACTGCATGTGTATGTGTGTATATACTATGTGTGTATTTTAGTATCTTTCCTCTCCAATCATCTCTGTCTTGGAATGCTGTAGCTTCTCTGTAGTTGTTATCAGGTGTTGTCACGAGGCTTGTGAACCTTGCTGCATTTCATCCTTGCTGTGCCTCATCTGTGCAGTAACTTTTGTTACAATTTTTGTTAACAATGTTCGGAGACATCCAAAGCAGCAATGCCTGAAGCAATAATCTTCAGTGGCACTACTGCCTAATTCCTGGAGATTATTACTGAAGGTTTTGAAAAACCAAATGCACTGTTCAGACTGAGTAACCTGATCAATGGTGTAGGAAAACTATGCAAAAGATTAAAAAAAAAAAACAGTAGAGCATGTGTTTGATTTATGTTATGAAAATGGGTTGGTGATAAATATAGTAAGATTTGTACAAGTGTATAATGTCAGGGCAAATGCATGTCCCTAGATTAAAAGTCAGAGTCCCAAAACCTATTAAAATATAAAAGAAATCTTAAATCTTTAGCTAAATCTTGGTTCATTCATGCAGATGTCTACAATACTACATTCATACAACCAAGGCTGGCTTCAATGAATTTTGTGATGCAATACTGCCACCTACTGGCTGATGTTTGCTTTTTAATATCCCCAACAACCAAGTCAATAGCAGGAACTATTTGAACCATCTGGGTAATGTTATCCTTGTTCTTGAGTTTTACACACTAAACACCACAGTAACCCGGTGGACAGGCATACTGGCCTATGTGACAATCAACATCACCCTGCTGGACACATTGCAGAATGAAAATGAACTTTTCTTACTTTATTTTACCTGCAGTGGGAGGTGAACCATTGACTAGCTATTGGCCCCAAAAAGTATGCCAGTAACAATAGTATTTTTCTAACTTTACAAATGATGACTTAAGATATGGCTATTTGCTTGGAATTAGGGTGAAAACACTATAGGCTAGAAAAAAAGAATCTCACACAAGATGCTTTCATTTTGATAAAATGTTTATCACACAAATGTAGTTTAGTAATAAACTGAACTATTAAGTGAAATTAAAACGTTTATCTTCCCTCTGAACCCATTACGGAGAGAAGCTGTGAAAGTCAGGCTGCACAGTTAAACAGTCATATAGTTTATTCTGTAAGCGAGTATGGATATTTAAGTAACAAATATGACTGACTTTCAATGATTTAGTACTTACATTTTATTTACAGTATTGTTGTCACACTTGAATTTAATTGTCTAATGCTGATACTC
Organism: Etheostoma perlongum; assembly: GCA_026937815.1. Classification (NCBI taxonomy): domain Eukaryota; kingdom Metazoa; phylum Chordata; class Actinopteri; order Perciformes; family Percidae; genus Etheostoma; species Etheostoma perlongum. The sequence goes on from CM049377.1 coordinate 21,631,918, forward strand.
GACTTATCATAAAGTTACTGATGCAAAAACATTTAGGATTCTAACAATATTTGTTAATATATACATTTCAGTTAAAGTTTGGGTCTATACTGTCTTACGAGATGTAGAAAACAAAAGTTGAGTTAGAAGAGTATCAGAACTGGGCTATTCAAATACAGTGTCATCAGTATTTAGTAAACTGTTAAAACAAAACAACACATACTTTACAAGGAAGACTAGAATGTGATGCTTCCACATAAAAAGCTATTTGGTGCATGATGGGCTGTCTATTACCACACAGACTCCAGTTGACTTCATACTTTATGTCAATGCATGATCATGTTAGGGATTAATTTACAATGTTTTCACACAATATAATGGAAAAATGTAGCAGTTGTTTCTCTATCACATTTATACTGTATGTGTTGATGGTATGGCTTTGCCTGACAACAATTCACACTTCATCTTCCAATTTTTCACATTTGACATTTTTTAGCTTCTGCCTCCTCAGAGCCAATTAAAATCTAGATCTTTACCAGTACCAGTAACTATGGCCAGAACTATTGGTTAGTTTGTGAATATTGTGCCATGTGAAGAGTAACAGTACAAGTAATGACAAAGCACGTTAAAGTTTGTCTCCAGTTCTGCCAAAGATACAAAAGCCAACCGTGAATGTTTTAGTGCTACGTCATTGTATAGTTTCTGCTAGAATATATACTACACAGGCATTCTTGATGGGCTCAGAAAAAAAAAAAGTGGTTCCTGTTGTATTTCAAATTTTGTGTTATTATCATGTGATGGACAGAACTTGTCTATGTCCTGTTTTCTGTTGAAAACCATTGGGAAAAAAACAGATAAGTTCAAAATGTAACACAAAATAATTATTGCAACCCAAATGGGGAAAACCTAATCTTTAATGTAAAGTATTGTGTTTCTTCATAATGTTGGTGTCTCTAGGCAAACAAAACAGGTGTTTAAAGGGGCTGGGGGTATTTATGAGCTGTAACTGTTTCTGACCCAAATCTGCTTAGACCAGACAGACAGACAGACATAAATAGAAAGAGACATACAGAAGGAGAAAGACAAGCAGACAGACCCAATTACTCAAACAGATCTGACAACCAGAAAACCAAGGGAAACTGTTCTGTTTAACGCAGCTCTGTACAGTTAATATATATCAAAACACACAGACACACACACACAGACACACGCACACACACACACACACACACACACACACACACACACAAACACGCTCAGATACACAATTATCATAGTAATAAAGGCACAAACAACACTTAAACACAATTTTAAAATAGTGTTCCCATAAAAATCTGATACCTGCAATTTAGTCCTCAAACATTATTTGACGAAATTGTCTTTGAGCGGAGATCTAACAGATGGTTCTATGAATGCAAAGTTTGCGAAAGGCAAATTTGGAAAAGAAGTACAAGCGTTTCCCAAACCTGTAGCAATAACACCCTGTTGTTAAGATCAAAACAAACAAAAACATTTTATTATTAGATGGTTTAAACATGTATAGTTCTGTGACAAACTGCACAAAGACTTTAGTTTCTTTTAACACAATGCTGACATCACCACACAGTAGTAAAATACTCTATATGCAAAATCATATCAGAAACATTGTCATACATGTTTGGGAATGCTGACTGTGCATACAACCTTGAAACAGTTTCTATCTCAAAAAGTATTATCGAGCTTCATATAGCTGAGCATCAACAGTAAAAAGTACATAATATGACTGGTTTATGGTATAAAAAGTGCCTTGTCAGGATGTGTAATCAGTATATTGTAGCCTATACATAAAATGAATTCCTATAAATACATTCGGCAAGATAATTAAAAGATTTGTAAAATACATAGGCTTTCCATATTTTCATCGAGCGTTGTTATCAATCCTATGCTACTACACAGTCTATTGCAATTATGTTCAGTAATCCAGTCTGGCCACTACAAATAAATCAAATTAATCAACATTGTTGATAGAACCAGCAAGATTTGAATAAGGGTTTTGTTCCAAAATGCAATGTCAACCATTTGAAAATGATATATGCATTTTCAATGTCACATTTTTATATACTAGTATGTAACTTACGTCCCAGGGAAGGAAATGATGACAACCTGGATCTGTATTTTACAGACATAATGATGATGAATAGATAAAACCTATTTTTTATGCACTTAAAGCATTTTGGAGAAGACCTCTTCAATTCTTGCTGTCTACTTGAGCCCTGATGCTCGACTTTATTCACACAAACTGTGCACTGAATCTTTCCAGTGCACTTTAATCTCAAGGACAGAAAGACTGGCATGTGTCCCTTAGTCCCCCATCATATATAACAGCTCTTTTCTTAGACACAGTCATAAAGTCGAGACAAAAAAAACAACAGCCCCTTTCACAAACTGGCTGGCCAATTGAATTTTGCTTTGTCAGAAAATCTGCAGACCAATCAGACTCAGCGGTTTCCCTGCCATTGTTATTTTCTATCCCTTACAATAATGAATAGAAAGATATTAACAGTCTTATGAATTATAACATATCAACAGAGCAATGCATCTGTACACGGCTCTCACAGTATGGCAAACCTGCATACAATTCATACTTGTCTAAGTATAGAAGCCAGTAGAACATAATATTGGCATGGACAGGGGAGGCTTGCAGTACAAAGGGTCAGGGGTTACACACCTTTAAGACAGATGAATAAAAATGAAATCTAGGGGAAAAGTGGTGGATTCCTCCTTAAATTCAGGTATAGACCTTCTAATTCTTTGCAAAAATGGATACAGTGTGTTTTAAGTACAAACAGCAGACCATCCTGATTTGAATTCAGTGAGCGGGTGCAGCTCTTATTATTCATTGTGAGCTGCTGATGGTACTTGTTTGCTCTCTTATCTCGATGCTTTCACAAAAAGGGAATCCTCAGAGCACCCAAAAGGACAACCAGATCTGAAAGTGCAGCAACGTCTGCTTCACATCCTGCACCATTAACAAATACACATTTGTTACTGGGTGATTTCGGTGAGAAAAAGAAAGAAAAAATGTGCTGCCATGGTTACTGACCGCTTCTCTTCTCTCTTTTTCTCTCTCTTCTCCTCTCACTCCATCTCCATCTCAGTATATGCACTTGTGTAGTCTTACGGGTAGAGCTTTTTAAATGTACTGTTACATAGGATCCTGCAAGTCTGAATCCATTGTGCAGCAGGGGTGCTATTACCAGTTTGAATACAACTGGGAATATGCAGCTGTTGTGTGTGTTGTGCCTGCTGCAGCTCAATCATAAGGAGATTGTGATTGAAGTGCTTCTGATATGGGGTTGAAGTTAAGGAGCTGACTCACACTGGGACCAATGAATACATTACATCTCAATCTATGTCTGCACCCAGGCAGTGTAACATGATATTCATTCTGACAAAATGTCTTCTGATGGCTGAGACATACGGAGAAGAGGATGCACTTGCATCTTCAACTCTTTCCTGTCTATTTATTTTTTTCTGTTTTTTTCCCCAGCATCTCATGATGTATTTCGTATTCAATGCATTTTACCCATTCTGCTAAGCACTTTGATATGCGTAAAAAAAGAAATATATAATATAAGCTTGCCTTGCCTTCATTTTCCTGCCAATTTCAATTCATTAATCTCTCATTTTCCAATGCAACTCCATTGTTTCAATACCAAGGTCAGAGAACAGTTTGCAAACATAAGAGAAAATAAAGATAAAAATAGCAAAACACATTAGAGCTGGAAAGTGTCTGCATGGCATGTTAGCGGGCAACAAATAGGTCACAATCTCGCATACAGACTTAGAAATGTTAAGTTTTGCATCCCTGAAGTAATTTGATGGGTTTAAAGCCAGTTGTAAAAATGACAAATGTCATGCAACCTGTTCCAGTACTGATAATTGACGACTAGGGCCAATGTGGGTGGCTGACATTACAAGATGTAATAATCAGCAGTAGAACAAGGGGCTCTATGATGGACAGAACAAAGAGCGCTGGTCACCACAGCAACTAAAAAAAAAAAAAATAAGGTGGTTGTGAAACAGGGTAACACGGGGTGTGATAGGGAGAGGCAGAGGGAGGAAATGGAAAGTTAGAAAGAAAGAGAGACAGACAGAGCAGGCATGATGCCAGAAACCCATGTAATTATATTGTTCTTGTAGTGATCACCGTGGTTACTACACATTTAAAAAACATATCTGCCGCCGGCCTGCTGCCACAGTTACACTTGAGTAACGGTCACAACACTGTGCTTCCCCGACTCACTCTGCATGAGTCTCTTTGAACTCTGGGGGATAAAGAAAACTCCTAAAACGCCAAGGGGACACAGATGAGTCTCCTAACTGCAAAATATATAATACCTACAGGACATGCATGATGTCAACAAACAAAATGTTTGCTCCCTTTCAATGTTTGATGTTGGGGATTGACGAACACATGCAACTTTAAAACTCTTGACTCTGCTGAAATGTTGTCATGCTTTCTGAATAGTTGGAAAAAGCTTAGTGGGCGTAACAATACCTGCTAATTACAGTCTACCTGACAATATTAAACGGTCTGTACAGCTTACAATTAATGGCTATCAAAAATATAGGCTACTGTGACATTATTGCTATGGTTTCTTTGAAAACCTATTTTAAGCCTGGGCTGACTTAAAGTACTGCTCACTGCTGCAAACACTAAGAAGTGACAGGTTTATACTTTGGGAATATAGAAAAGGAAAGGGGAAATGTTAGATTGACTGCTTTACTCCTTGTACTGTAGATGGGATTTAGATGATTAAAAAGCCTAAGCCACACCATTCATGTTAGTAGCTAGAAGGCTACATTTTTAGTTGAATTTTAGTTATTTGTTTAAAAAAACAATTGTATTTGCTATATATTCTTTTTCCAACATGAGGATATGAAAGCTGCTGAAAAAGGCTTAAAATTCTGATGGAGAAATATAGATGTCCCAATACTGAAATCAGTCTACAGAGAGAGTTTTTCATTGTATAAAGCTAATTTCTCTATAATTTAAAAACATTAATGTATGGACTATATACTAGATTGCTGTTGGGGTTTAGGTACAATATTCAATTGTGTTTTTGAAGCCAGAAGTTTTATTCTCAGTGATATCACTTTTGTTATCACATTGTCTGGAATCTATTCTAGAGAACACTGCTTTTCAACAGAAGTATGACTACAGCACTGTCCTGAGAGGATTGGACACCCACGCAAGAAATACATACATTCATATCATTTAAAGGTGATTTGGATAAAAGTATCCACCAAATGGCAGATGCTGAGTGGAAAGAGGAAATCTACCCTTTTGTTAATAGTAACAGAGCGATGGATCCCTTTCGTTTTCTAGCTGGACCCTCATCTGCAGTCTGAGCTTAATGAATGTATAGCTGCAGAGAATGACCTAAAATCAACTGTGACCTTAAAAGGTCAAAGGTCACATGGGGGGGTCTTTTGTTCTTTTCCTCTATTTCCCACCTGCAGAGAGAGAGCAGCTTCACCTAGTTAATCTGCCTCCTCTTCATGTCCCTACACTCTTAACTGGCTCACTGAAAGAAGTGTAGTACTTTATATGGAAAGTGAATTTGTCCATTGGTCACTTGATCAATCAATGGAGGTGGTGGGGGAAATAATCCTTTGGCTGTAAATCCTCACTTTAGACTTGAAATATTTTGCCAGGATCCATCTTACAATTCACTTCAAACAACATGCCAAATGAATATATTAGGACTAGATTTAAATGGATGGATGACACCAATCTTCATATGTAATGTATTGGTGCCAAGCATCTGTCTTTGGGCCAAAGAACAGGGAAGGATGCAGAAAAAGTCAGGAGAAAAGAGGATTTGTTGTACATGCACCCAATCACATGTTTAAGTTTCTGAGTGACTCTAGAAATATCAACAGTGTTTTGTTTTGTTTTTAAATTACTTTTAAAACAGTGTAATCAAGGAAGGGACAGAGAAGATTTTGCAGATGTTTTCTGAGAAAATAACAGTTTCTCCTGAGCTACCAAATCGGAAGACTGCTTCTAAGCAAGCACTAACAAAACTGCCTCACAGAAAACTTCTACTGTGTCCACTGGTGTTACATATCTGCTGACACCGTGAAGAAAGTGAAGCAGTGTGAGGACCTAGCAACTGAGTATTCACTCAGCAATGAAACCACAGCAGCTCCAAATGTGCTGTTCTCCAGCTGATCCTGACCTCTGACCTGTCTGTTAAGGGTGGATGAGCAAAAATGAAATGTCACTGTGCGGATTAATACGGTAATATATATTATACTACATTTGTCCTTACTTCTTAATATATCTGGCTTGTGTCTATAAATGAGGAGGAGGAAACTTCATTATTGCACTTCAAACCCCAGGATAATATAGCTTAAATTTGACTTAACTTGAGCTGCACCTCAATAGGGTCTAATGCACTCAGTGCAGTTTCTCCAAGAAGAAGTAGTTTCTGACCCCATAATCCAATTTAAATCTGTGTAACTTAGGCTGATTGATAGATACACAGGGGATGTGGAAATATTCTTTTTTGTACAGTATGTGCCTGGAGGATAATGTCAGTAAACTTTTTATACTGAGAAAATGTATTTCCCAGACCAGAGAGTGTTGTAGTAGTAGTAGTAGTAGTAGTAGTTGAAGTAGTATTGTTACGCCTGACGGACTACTGGAAAATGAGCAGGCATCTTGGGACTAGGTTGGAGCGTTGAATGGGTTGTCAAAGTCACTGTTCTAGGAGGCGTTGCGGTTATGGTGATGTAGTAGCGGGAATGCGTTCTGTGATCCAGCTGGTCACCTCCTTCAGCACGGACTCGGCCACCTCTGGTAGGTCGTGGTGAAGGGCGTGGTAGCCTCCCTCGTAGACCTGAACATGAGCAATGATAGACAGTCAAAGAGATGGTAGTCTCGCTTTTCTAGACCTTCCTCCACAGTGCTGCATAGGAAGGTCTGGCTAGTCCACACAGCATTCCCGGACGGGAGTAAAACGTGCTCCCGGTATTGGCTTTAAACCAATCATAATCATTTTGGTTGATGCTAAGCACTGGGCAGAGCCACGGTGCTGCTGCAAAGTAGCCTTTGGATGGAACTTGTTTGGTGGAACATGTGTACGTTCAAAGTTTGTTTTAGTCGTGCAACAGAAAACTTGGATTTGACAGATAGTCTAGCTAGCTATCTGGATTTACCCTGCAGAGATGTGAGGATCAGTTGACCGTAGTCCTCCACCGGAGTTTAAAATCCCAACACAAAAAAAAGCAGAAGGTAAACGGACATCCGGCCAAAAAGAGTGAAATCCGGCAGAATTTCTGGCGGCAACGGAGCAATCCTGGAAGTGGAATGTTGTGATTATAGAATAGAGCGAAGGGATCCACTAGGGCTCTGCAATTAATCGACCTTTGATCGCAATTTCGACAATGTAATCAAAAAAACTATTATTTTGCACATTTCGTTTAGCAAGTAAACTAGTATTTTGTCTTGTGTTTTGAATGACATAAAAGTTCAAATGGGATAAGTATTAAGGGAAATTTTAGTTCAAGCTGTTTTTTTTCTTTGATTTGTTTAACTGTTTCACTATTTTTGTTAAGTTATATGAATGTCAACTTCTTTCTTCCAAAAGTCAAGGAGTAATCATGTTAAATAATCGTGATTTCATTGTTAACCAAAAATAATTGTGATTGATTTTTTTTCCATAATAGAGTAGCCCAAGGATCCATGAACAAGGACGCTATTCAGAACTGGTTTATCTGAGCTCAGAAAGGGTAATTATTATTTGAAATAACCCATATTTGAAGAACACCAAATAAAATGTCAATCTCCACATCTTTTAAATTAATTGCAGTCCAATTTCAGTTAGAGGTCAAAGTTCACATCCATCATGCTCAGCTAAACCTACAGGGAAATGTTGGGACATTTGGTATACCAATCATTTCTTTGATAAGATGTGATAAAGGAGTCCCTTCAGCTCAAGAACCCGGGCCAATTTGATAGAAAACAAGCACATGCAGGATCTGGTTTGTCTCTTTTCAATTCCGCTTCTCATTCCAGTTAAATCTTTCGTTCCTCATGCGATTAGCCATGTGACAAAAAAGTGTGTTAACTTCCTTCTTCAGAGATACACACCGTTCTGCAAAGAGGAAGATCTATACAGGTCAAACAGCCTCCAGTCTGTCTGTCTGTCAGTGAATGCCCCTTGCTGGAGCCAGCTGTAGTTGTGTGTGTGAGAAGGCTGAGTAAAAGTTTTAGCTGAAAGGTTTCATTAATTGATGCACTTTAATGATTAAAACTTACATATCCAAAATCTTTTATTGTCACACTTTTAAGGCAAAAACCTTCTGCCCATAAGCTGAGTATACTGAACTAGCCCTGTCGGAAATGCTTGTAGTAGCTTATTTGGGGTTCCCCATTTCACGCGGCCTACATATGATAATTTTATCTTCTGAAATTGTGTTTTTAATGATACAAGCATGATGTGTGGAATAAACTAAATGAATAATCGAAACAAATAAACAAACTGGGTTTTCATGTATCAAAGGCAACAGTACACAGTGCATGAAGCTGCACTTTATGTAGCCACAAAGAGCCACAAAAACATTAACTTTGTTGCCCGCAAGCTGTAGCAACCTCTCATACAACATTTTGAAATGTCAGAAGGCAGTGGTGTGTTACATTGTTTCCTAATGTTTTGGTATTGTTTGTCACATATTGAGTTTTAAAAAAAGGAACAGTAAGAACAAATGGACACAAGTTTGTGTCATGTGATCATTCCATTTTTTTAACCTTATATGACCAGGCAGTCCCACTGACAAAAAATAATTTCAAATAAACTAATAAAACACATTTTTCAAAATCATAACATGATATTTACTGTGAACAACCCCTCCCCACCTTGATATTCTTGTCTGAGATTGGAGCGTTCTCATACATCATCTTGGAGCCTCTGATGTCGCAGAGCTTGTCGTCGTCGCCGTGCAGGAGCAGGAAGGGCCAACTGATGGATGGGATCTCCCTCTCGATGCGCGCCGCTGCCCCCATCAGCTGCATGCCAAATGACACCCGCATGCCACCGTGGAAGTTCAGCTCATCAGCTTCATACGCCTCCACCTAGCAGGAGAGAGAGAGAGAGAGAGAGAGAGAGAGAGAGAGAAAGGAAATAGTTATGGGGCAAAGTGGACGATGCTCAAGTTTATCCTATATCTCCCTTCCAAGCAGGGCTGATTCTGATTTGTCATTTATCTCTTAATGTAACCAGAGAAACTACATTTCTTGTTGGACATTTAAAGTGTAAGTGTAAGGTCTGGATGTTTGTATTATGCATCGATATTCAACAAGCCCAATACAATTTGTAGTTTAATTCAAATGTGAAAGAAAGCTATGTGAATAAGTGCCTCCATTGGAGAAAAGAGGGCCATGAGAAGAAATAGGAAAACCATGAAAGTTGGTAAATTGGAGTAAGGATCATGAATAAGTGAATGGAGTGCTTTGAATGGAAGAAAAAATATGAGTCAACAGCAGGGAGAGACACGGAAGGTAGATTGTGTTTAAATCAGAGTTGAATAGCAGAGGAAACACCCTGCTTTCTAATACGTTTAAGTTCCACACATGCTCTCACATAAGTCACACCTTCTATTCCTTTTATATGTACTGTAAACACAGCTGATGGCCAAATCTAACTGAAGCAGGTTCTAAGGCCACATTCTCAGCTTCTTTGAATAATAAATGACTGTAAGCTGAGATGTGACACAACAAAACCTGTTCAGCAGCTCAGAGGAGTCAGTGATACTTAGAAACACATTCTTAAAGTTGAAAATATTTTCTTCTAAACTGAGATAAAATCATATCACAAAAAGGCATAAATTACATTATACAAATCAACTTTTTTATTGGACTGATAGTTCCATACTCTCTCACAGTGAAAAGGTAAAGCAACAGTAAATATATAGATGGAAGGCTTAGGAGTTCCTTGTAAAAAGGTTAATGATTTATTTTTTATTGTATCAGGCCATATTTGCATGTTGCTTGTAATTATGGTATTATGCAAACCAATCTTGTATGATACATCTATCTACTGTTGCGGTGGTGATATGAATGGGTGAAATCCAAAGTTGAACTATAACTCAAAACCTACACCATACAGTAAGTATCTACGGCCATACTCCAATTCACACCTTGTGTCATGTATACTGTATCTAGTTTTACTTTGACTATCAAGTTTACTTCCTCCAATAGACTGGATGAAGCAGAAGTAGCAGGGTGTGAGATTCTATTGTTACTAGAGCTTTGGTGTGTCAACACTTATACACAGGTATGATGTACACACTCAACCACAACAGTACAAAAACCACAGAACACATCCACAGGCACAAATACGTGCAAATGGAGGTGTGCAGACGTACCTGCATGTGTGTTTTTGTCCATTCTGTGGTTCGTGTGAAAATTCACACACACAACCAAATACACACCAAGCAATTTTGTCTACTTGTCCTGTAGGTGACACAGTACATGCACCTGTTTTTATAATAAGAAATAACACAATACAACCAACCCAAGGTTTTACACACACACACACACAAACTTGGCTAGATAAGACTAACAACACAGCTCGCCCACCCAAACAACCACCAACATGTGTCTCTCACCTGCTTCTTGTCCCGTGAGATCCATTTGGAGTCGATGGAGCCCAGAGTGAGGCTTGGTGCCATGTGGTTCAGGACCTTCGCCAGAAAAACCTGCAAACCGCGAAAAACAAAACACCCGGAGCCTGTCAGTTTATTTTCACACATCAACACCTACCTGATGAATGTTTCTATCTTTCTCTAATGTAGCTCAGCGTAAATTCTTCAGGAAGACCTAACTGTTAATCAATGCTCTCCTAAATTAAATCAGCTGTTATCCAAATAACTGTACATTTTTATCATGCTGTGTATAACTGTTGCATATCTGCAAATTAGTCTCTCCTGATTGAAATGTAGCTCAGCATAAATTCTTTCAGGAAGACCTCACTCTTAATGCTCTCTACCTAAATCAAATCAGCTGTTTGAGGCGTTTGCAAATTGCAAGGGCCAATCACATAGTCACAACCCTGCTTTAAAATCTGTTTCTCCCTTTGCCATCAGCTGTCGTTTCAGGCAAAGAGTGCAACCCTCCACCTCCCCTTCCACCTCCAGTCTTCTACTCCAGCTGACCGCTCCGGAGTCTCTTTTGTTCGGGTCTTCGTGCTCCTTTGTCGCCACCACCGGGGTCTAGATTCCATTAGGGGGTTATGATGATTCTCTATCCCTATATACAATCGATTAGTATAACAATGGAGTCTTATCTCCAAAGACTTTGTACTTTTTATTGTGCTGTAATGCTAATCATTTGAAAAACAAGTCTCTTCTCCTCCCATGCAGATTTTTTTCAGTGTTTGCCTTGACAACTGGACACACTTGTATCTGTGATTTGATAAGAGAAAGCCCGCAAAGGGCACCTACACTGATTCTTAACCTTGAAATACACAAAATCAAAGGTGACAGTATTACAGTCATTGCCCACAGCAAGGCTGAGTGGAGTAAGACAAATTAATGACCTCTGGGTTAACTGAGTACTTGACTGAATAGTGTGACTCACTTATGAAGGAAAGAGTAGTGGAAAATAAAGAGGAAAAGGAAAGAGTAGTGGAGAGAATGAGTGGACAAGCGATTGTGTGGCACCTTGAACGGTGTGGCCGAATCCGGGTTCATCTGGACCATCGGAGCTATCAGAACCACTCCAGCAAAATCATTGGGCCTCTCACAAGCCGTCAGGATGGAGATAGCACCACCCTGAGTGAGAAAAAGTACAGAATATATATTTATATATGCAGATGAACCAGATGTTTATTTCTCTAACAATGGAATACAAAATCTCTTATTTCTTGTAGCATTTAATTTATACAAATTGATTTAAAAAACGTATGTGCTTCAAGCAATCTATACAATGTATGCAACGTGCTACAAAAAAGTAGCACCTTTCATAACAACATACACATACGATTTTAAGTTTAATTTGAAGCAACTTGAATAGTTATAAATAGAAGACAGAACATGTTTAAATGGGGGGAAAATGATATGAGAGCCTGTAACAGCAGACAGGGAGTGTCTTATCAAAGTCGGTGTGTGATGTGAGGAGCAGTGGGAAAACTCCTCAGAGGTCAAGACGAACATAAAACAACCCTTTTGTTTGGATGGGCGGGATTTTCCACCCTGCTCTTTTGTTGCTGAAGCTATAAACAGGTGAACCCAAGAAATAAAAACAACCCTTTTTGTTTGATGGGCGGGGATTTTCCACCCTGATGTTGCTGATTAATAAACAGACTGGGAGAGAAATGCGAATGTGAACCCATGGCTCTTAGCACACAACATGCACTGTGTAGCAGCAGCGAACAGCAGCACAAGGTCACACCTTGGCACACATGATGACATTTGGGATGGTGATTTAAATCCGGTGATGTAGGGCCATGATAATTAGCAGCTCTGTGGCGGCCTAAACTCAAATCAATTTGCCATGGTTGACTCTGTCGTGGGTTCTCTTCTCATATGCAACAAGTGCATGTGTCTGTGCGAGTGCACATAGACAGACACACATACACATGAGCACAGTGTTTCTGCATTTGTGACTCTGTCTCTGTCCTTTGCCTTGTCTCTGTCTCTCTTGTTGGAGACTAATAGGCTTCAACTTTGTTTGTGAGCATTCTTTGTCACTTGTGTGAATATTCATCAGGCTGGGGCCAATGACAAAAAGGTCTCCAAGAGACAAAACATTTCCCACCAGAAAATCTCACAAGCGCTCACTCGGTCACTGCATATGCCCACACAAGCCTACACAGAGTTAGAGAAGGAGGCTTTGCTACAGCTCCATCACTTGTTTCTCCTTTAGACACACATATTCCAACAAATACTCAAAGACAGGCTTATACTGAAATATCCATGTGTAAACACCCGGACACACACTCGCAGATAAATTGTGAAATTTAAACTGCCCAAACTTTTGGTTCAATACATCTGATTCTGTTTAAATATGGCAAGATGACTCATATGGCACAACAGCCCTTTCTGGGCCATGTCTTTACACACTGCACATTTTGTCCAGTGGGCTCCAATGATAGAGAGATAGAAAGAGAGAGAGAGAGAGAGAGAGAGAGAGAGAGAGAGAGAGAGAGAAAGAATTGGCACAGAGAAGCTCTTTAAGAAGCTGATTAGAGGCCTCCTTACACTTTCTCTCTCTGAACTTTGGAGGAGAGGATGAATACTTGTATTGTATGTCTGTCTGCTGACAGTGGGTGGACTTCCCTGAGGAGCTAACAAACTAACATATGAATTACACAGCTCACATACTGACATTGCAAGGTCTGATGTCTTCAGTTATCCCCATAATAGTCAGAAATGAAGATGTTATGTTCAGTAAAAAATCCTGTAGTTCGGATTCAATTCTCTTTGATTAAACAAGATCAAACTAGGTAATAGAAAGTCAACAATGATAAAAAGGACAGAGTTGGAGAGTGACGAGGTTACATACAGAAAAATGGCATGATCTAAAACAAAAAGAAACTAAATGAGTAATAGATAAAGAGAGAGAAGGAGGGCTAAAAAGCTGAACAAATACACTGAAGGCCCTAAAACAGTGACAAAACATTACATAAAACTCTGGCACTAAGAATGTAGGACAAATGAACCTTGGCAAGAAAACGAATGGAGAAGGAAAGAAATGGGGAGAGTGAGAAGGAGCCAGAGCTGAAGGCATTTGTCGGCATTCCCATGAGCTTATACAACACCAACAAAGTGCTCCAATTCACGAATTACTGTTTAAACAAATAAGATGCAACTAAACTGTGAAATAGCCAGTATGGTCTTTCAGAAGCTGACCATTTGTAACTGTCTGTTATTTTGTCAGTTTTAATCATTTCACATTTGTGTTCCCTCGTCCACGTTTAGATCTTTTGTGGGAACTGTGATTCTTCTCTGAGAAATGATAAACTAATTCTTCACATCCACTTGAAAAATGATATATTGTAATTATTTACGTATGGGGTTAGGGTTAGCTTAGCCCAAAGTGTGAACAGAGGCCATTGTCTGGAACATTCACTGCATGCAAGTGGAAGTTTCTATCAGGGCTCAAGGGAAGAAAACAAACATCTGAGGGTGAAGAAGAATGATGATTTACACAAAGTCGCCAACAAAAATGTATAACAGGAGAGACAATGAGATTCGGGAACTTCTGACTGTAAGCTCTGGAGATAAAATTGTCAAACAAATTCAAGGAACAGCATTAGTATGATAATATAATTATGAACCGGCTATGTGGCTCATGTTCTGAGGATACCTCGCCTAAACCAAAAGGATTTCCTAAATTTCCAGTAAATCAGTAAATCTCCTCTTGTGTGCTACATGTGAGAAAGGGACATTTTGGACACATCTGATTGGATGAACATTGTCTGGAGTTCATGTGAGAAAAGGGCTAAAATCTACACTGTTGCTGATCTCTTCTAACCTCTTCACAGTCTACCCAGGATGTTATCATTGGAGCATTGTCTCTGTACATTCTGTAGACTCCACAGGGTGTTTCCATGCTCTTGTAGTTTTTGTGTCATCCTGGTCCCGTTAAACAAATATTCATACAAGCGGGGGGAACACGCTAATAGAAAAAGGATAAGTAGTCACAATACTGGGAAGCTGGGAAATAAGGCCTGTAAAAACACAGCAACAGATCATTTCATTTGGATGGGGTTTCCCACACTTTAGGTCTGGGTTGAATTTGTTTCTAAGGAAAAGGGAGGAGAGGAAATAAAAAGGAAGAAAGGAAGTGAAAAAAGGACAGGGAGGAGAAGAATAAATGAGGATTAAAAAAACAAACAAAGGACATCATAAAATTAATAGTAAGCAAAATAATTGTAAGGAAGAAAACTGTAGAGGAAAGAGAAGACAGGAAAGAAAAATAGGTGATAGTTGGACTGGTGGACTGGCTTACATGACAGCACAGTATAAACATCTAATGAAATTACACAGATGGAGGGATGTACAGAAGGAAGGAAAGAACAAGGAGAAGAGGGAAGAGGGTATAAGAAAAAGAAGAAGGGAGAGGTGCACTGTGACTTCGATTGCAGAGACTCAGTGTAAACAGACACTCAGCCTCCATCTGGGATCCCACAGTTGAATTTACAAAAAACTATTGCATCTGCACTCCTACACCCTCAGATTGTTTTTATGCAGGATCAGTCTTTATATAAAGTACATAAAAGGTTTGCAAAAACATTATCAAAAAATGAAATTAAGTGTTGTTTAAAGCATCTAAAAGCCCTATTGATTGCATTGAATATGACCTCATTAAAAAAAGAGAAGCTGTTTTCTTGAATGGAAGACAGTCTGCTGAAAAATACAGGTTGACCGATATGGCTTTTTCTCTGGCCGTTGCCGATGCCGATCTTTAGAAATCAGGATCAGCCGATGGTCGATAAATGCTGCCAATTTATTTTCACTTCACCAATCTGCACATGTATACTTAAATTAAAAATGTATAATGTAAAAACAGATTGTATAAAATATAAATAATTTATTAAAAGAAATTTAAATAAACGAAACAGGTAAGAAGAAACTTTGTCAAAAAAACTTTTCAATTAAAAAATAAAGATTAGTGCACCTAGCAGCATTTACCCAACCTCTGAGAATACAAATCTGCAAACTTTCATAAACTAAAATATATTAACAATTTTAACAATAGTAGTGCTGCACACTGTAGCAACCAGCAGCATTCCTTTGTTTTAGGTCTGAAGAAAATGTATAACACTAGAACACAAAAAATCTTAGTGGATCGTCACTTCTGCCCTGAATAAATGAAAAAATAAAAATACAAAATAAAATAATCGGCTAATGAAGATTTTTTTTAAAATGCCAAAAATCGACCAGCCGATTAATTGGTCGACCTCTACTGAAAAACACTAAAGAATCCATAGAATTAATCAACGTTTGGGTCATAATAAAATATTGTTGAACAAACATAATGCTTGTGATTGCAAAATCATGAATGAATGACAAGCTGTTAAGAAATGGATCTTTTTCCAGATGTTGAGTGATGGAAAGATGGAAGAGCCCAGGGAGGGGGTCTTCCTGATAAATAAAAGGAGCTAGCTACAAAGACAAAGCTAGTCTTATGCTGAGGGAGTACACACAGTGCACCAGAAAAAGGTGTTGTTCCCATAAAAGTTGTTCTTAATAATGACTTATTACCGTGAGCATTAATAAAGTATTAATTAGCATTAAAGACACTTAACGTGTAAACCTAAATTCTGCCTTAATAGACTAACAAGGGTTGCCTTGAAGTAAAAAGCTCAAATTTCTCGAACATATGGAGATACCCACACTTTCTTATGCCTAACAAAGAGTTGGTTGTTGAATGAGCAAGTTTGCACACATCTTTAAGATACTGTATTGAATGTGTGTGTGTCTGTGTGTGTGTATCCGTGTATTTTATGAGTGTCTAGAGTTGGTTTGCACTCAAAGGTTCCGAAGTTGCTGCTTCTTGTGAGTGTGTGTGCTGGGGAGGGGAGTGGGCTATTGGCGCTTCTGTGTTTTTTGCTACACTGTTTGTTTTTACTATGGTCACCTCATCATCTATAGTCCTGTTAAATTTCTTTTTAAAATTGTTATTTTTATAATTGTCATACCTGCCCAGGGACAGGTGGAAATTAGCAAATGTTGCTGTAACCTGGCTCAAGACATATTCACTTTTATTACAAGTTCAATGTTCATCTGTGTCTTGTTCCTGTTTCAAATAAATACATTTCTATTCTATTCTATATATATTTTCAAACAATGTAGATCTAATTTTTTGTCATAACTGCTGAATTATTTCTTCCTTTTCGGTTGAATCCAACAAGCCCACTGAATCACTGCTGTGCTGCGAGATAACAAGGTTCCACGCATCTCATGGCACAACAGTTCTGTAATGAATTTTCATTTATCTTTTGTGTTACTGCTTGGAAGGAGTCTTCCAGCTGTGAGTTAAAAGACTAAAAACTGTGTATTTGTGTTCGGCCTAAAATGTTTCTGACTTACACAAGTCGTGAAAACATTCTTGTTCCATGTTATGTGACAGTGAAGTTAGTATCATTCTTATACAACATGAATGTTGCTCTCCAGATAAAGCTGCATACATTGAATACATGTCTGCGTTCTGTATGAATACAGAATCTGAGCAGCTTTTGTTTATCTGACACAAACGAGTTCATGGGAGGGCAAATTGACTGGACCTACAAATACTGACAGTAATAATTAATTATATAACTCATCAATACCGTTTGTGTTCTGTTAGCTGCACTAAGAGATCAGACAGTAAGAGGCTGTGATGTTGAATGCAGCTCTGTCAATAACTGAAGCTGGCCTTAATGCATTTTGCGTCATGTTATTTTTCTCAATAAGAATTCTGGTCTTTCCAAATTGAACTTTCAGACTGGAAACAGGGGGAAACACCTAACCTAGCACTATACAAAAGGTAACAAAATCTACCTCCTGGCACATTAACATGTAATGCTGTAGCTTCATAGTTAACCGATATATAAGTGATATTGATCACCTTATGTAACTAAAAAAGCAAATAAGTGCAGTTGCCAAAATATGAGACTAAACTTACCAGTTCACTGAAAAATAGCCAACATAATTATGAATAATATTTTTTAAAGTATAGTATTTAGCATATTTCAATAGTCCAAGAAGCCTGAAATTGAGGACAAAGGTGAACACTCTCTCAGACACAGAAGGTTAGTAGAACAGTACATTACATTAAACATTACCTAAACTCCTGCACTGGTTGAGGAAAGTGAGCACAGTGTCTCTTCTCTGTCAATAAATACACCCACATTGCCCTTGAGCAGGTCACTGGTGCTATGCCAAATCTGTGCTACTGTGTAAAAGGTACGTTTACTGAGAAGAGCCACTGAAACGTACATTCTGCCAGGCGAGTTAGCACTCCCCCAATCAGATTGGCCATTGAGTCCGACTGCCGCCTTCCGATTAAACATGTCAATTCAGCCAAAAGCACGGAACACACCAAACAGACTCGACTCACTGGCCTTGCCAGACTGTCCTACGGCGGATTACCGGGTTGGTGTGTCAGGGTCTTAAAGCAGGATGTCCAAGTACTGCATTCCACAGTTTTTTCCGTTAAAGTGCCAGTAAAAAATAAAAAAATAAAAAAATAAACTTGATTCTATTTTTAGGGTTAGGATAAGGTAGACCTATTTTTATTCTACTGTCGGATTTGTAGGAAGTGTTTCTCTCTCCCATGCTTGAAAAAGGTTTGCCCTTCAATTTCATGCAGCTGTGTGTGTGTGTGTGTGTGTGTGTGTGTGTCTGAACAAAACAGAGAAACAAAAACCTTGAGAACAGTGAGAGTTTTACTATCCTGAGAGCTGTTTGTTAAAAAACAATAATGTAATTAAAATAAAGTAAAATAAAACGCTAAATAATGCATGGAATGTGTCCTACCATGGAGTGACCCACGATGAAGACAGGCAGGTCCGGGTGGCGCGACTTCATCAGGTCAACGTGCTGCAGGGAGTCTCTGATGTAAACCTGGAAGTCTTTGATGTTCATCCTGTCTCCTTCACTCTGACCATGGCCAACTGTGTAGGGAGAGAGAAGAAGAAGAGACTGATGTGAGGAAAGTGGTACTGTCTTCTACAAGATATTTTATGATTTTAAAGACCTTTTTAATACCACCAAAGGATTTTTTTGTTTTGTCGTGGCAAACGCTTCTTTTTCAGGGTTAAAATGAGAGTCACTGCCACTTAATTAAACATACAATTTGAACAGTTGAATTGTAATAGTTTAGAGATACAGAATTAAAAATATAAACACAAATACTAAACAAAAGAAAATAGACACAAATAAATAATATTTTTACACCATTTTTAGGTCTTTAGGCTATAAGCTAGGAATGAGAAGAAAGATGAGTTGAAGTTGAACTCCAGATTAGCTTGTCCTTATGTCCAATATTTTAGCTGTATTACATTACATTTTATTAATAAACACTCGCTCATATTTTCTCTCCTAGTGGTGTTTATTTTCGAACATGTGATACAATTATTTATCCTCCTCGTTTACAACCTTAAAAGAAATGAATGAAAAAACAGAAGGGAGCCTAAATGGGGGCCGAATGGCGTGAGAGACAGCAGTGAGGATAAGGATGGATGAAGTAGCAGAGATGAGAGGGATGTGTACGAGAAATAAGAATAGGAGGGAAAGACTCATTTCAAATGTAATAATTATTTGCATCCGCATTTATTGCTATTCTGTTTGTAAATTCCTTATTCAACGGTCCAGGTTATGGGGGCGACCTCTGGCTCACACAGTAAGAGTGTTCGCCCCATGTTGGAGTCCTTCAGCGGCCCTAGCCCGAATCATGTCAACCCCCATATCTCTCCCCCTTTCATGTCTATCCACTGTCACTATAAAAAAGGGAAAAGCCCCCAAAAACAATCTTTAAAAAAAAAAAATGAACCAGGTCATGTGTAGTAAGTGTAAATATTGTAAAATAATGTTACAGACAAAAAGAGACAACGACTGAGGGGACATACATTAGACTGACAGATGGAGAGGAGGACAAAATGATGAATAGGTTTGTGTGTATGCATACATAGATTGTGTGTGTCTTCTCGAGTTTTCTGTAGCTGAGAGGTGAGGCGGGTTGCCATGGCGACCACTGAACCAATAACACCACTAAGCTCCTAAACATTCACAACATGTGCCGCTCACACCTTCTCACTCTCGCTCTGTAATTGTATGTGTGTTTAGAAATACTGTGTATGTGGGGCATATATACAACGATGTCTTCATGCTATAGGTTTTTCTCCTCGTCAATACTGAAGCAATCATCGCGCCCGTCGAAATCAATGTCCAATCACGGCAGCATGATGGAGCGCTGCACACTTCAGATCGATGTACACTAAATACTGTCCTATGCCAGATCCCTGACATCACACTCTGCTCAATCTACATCCTTTCTACATCCGTTTTCTGGAACACACACACGCACGCACACTTGGATTTTAAAGTTGATTATAATACAAAACCAGCCCAGTTGACTCATCTTCATCTGCTGCAGGAATAAGTTAATTTGTGGTTGTTTACTACATTCAAGTGGGACTTCTCATTGGGTTTATTACCTGAGCAACAGGTTTATGGTCTAAGTTGCAGTTTCAAGGCTTCATAACAGCATGATGTTCATTGTGTAAATGATATGATGAATATAGATTAGATGATAAAGGAGGACATGCTTTGGGGCATAGCTATCTTGTGACCTGTGAAGTCACTACCATGGCGACCTGTCAATTAGGATAGATGCTAAGCAATGCTAACCATGACAATGTGTAGGCCTACTGTTAATTAGCCGTGAACTTGTTTTTGGGTGTTGTCCGTGTTTTCGTCTTAGAACTTTGACACTTTGCCAGTTTGATTTTGGTTCCTGAAAGTTAACACTGCCAGCTTTTCCGTGCATATGACATACAAAGTCAACGCAAAAACAAGAATAAATGCAAATCTGCAGTGGGCAAAGCAAGTGAGCTTGTATATCTGTTAGTTGAAATAACAAAAAAACTAGCTAGCAATTGTCAAAATGCCAAACCTGAGGCTCCAAAACGGTAGTCCACAAACCAATGGGTGACATCACAGTGGCTACGTTCACTTCTTTATAAAGTCTATGGTGCCCACATGTCAGTTGGTAAACAAGAATTCTGGTAACATAATGTAGGCAGCAACTAATAATTATTTTCAATTCAATCATTTTTTTAATTAACTGATTAATGATTTCACCTCCAAAATATCACAAAATTGTTATTTTAGACCAAAGTGACATTTAAAAAAAGCCCCTAGCACTTATAAGCAGTATGTAAACATTGAACAAATAGTTTATGGCATACTGTAACATAGTTGTAAGCAGATATAAGTGTTTATTAATGTATTTGTGCATATAACAATTTATAACTCATGTGGGCACCCCTAAGTGGAGGCTGCTGTATAAACAGATAGTTAATGATGATATAGTAAAACACATATAATAATAATAATAGAATTGTTTTATATTGAACAATGGATTGGGTAAAGCTGCAGATAAACTTCAGTCTGTGTACTGTAATGCTGTGGGAATGCTAACAAATGTATTTTTTTATGGCTGTTTTTAAGCGCTAGGTGAATATAATAAGATTATAGCTGTTTTATGGTGTGTGTGTGAGTGTGTGTGAGTGTGTGTGTCTGTTTTCATCTCTTTTACCTTTTTAATATCTGGAATAAACTTAAACAAAAACTAAACAAAAAAAATATTTCTTTCAGATACTGGCGTCTTGGGGAAGCTACTCTGAAAAAAAACTGGTAGGAAAAACAATTTTACACGGGCTAATCAATCCAAGAATTTTGCAAGCGCTGATCTAATTAACTGTCACAATTCACTTATTTGTCCTATAATATAATGATGGGACAAACATGATTAAACATGGTGAGCATCACCAAACAGCATTAGGCTGGTCCTGTGTACTGTTTTCTTTGCCTATCACAAACAATCCATTATGAATATTTCACCATCAGTGCTGGTGTAGAATGAGTTTTTATACACATCAATGATATGTGAACAATGCTGCATCCACATTCTACCAAGCCCAAAATATTTAATGTGTGTCTGCTATAATTTGGGTATTTTTCTGTTGAATGAGTTAACCAGCCACCATGCCATATTTCGAGGTTGGTCTTTGGTAAATAGCTGCAGTGTGTGCCAGATGGAAAAAAACCTTCAGACTGTGCAGGCTGCGAATGAAAAAGACCTAAAAATGATATAATTAGAAAGAAATACATGAGAGACAGAAGAAAGTGTGAAAGGAAAAATAAATGAAATATCTTGACTGCTGAACTCTATTGGGGGCTGCCCAAGGCCGTGTGTGTGTGTGTGTGTGTGTGTGTGTGTGTGTGTGTGTGTGTGTGTGTGTGTGTGAGAGAGAGAGAGAGAGAGAGAGAGAGAGAGAGATCGAGAGAAATAAATAGATGGAAAACTGGTGTCTACAGGGACTTGTTCCAGTTCAGTATTTTCCATTTTTAACAGAGTGACATTTTACTGCGAGTCACTGACAAACTGCACCTGCGTGAGCACTTCCTCATCATTCACTCTCTTTTGCATCAGCTAACTCTTTATTGAGATGTCTACCTCTGTAAATATTTCCACATTTAGCTGGGACTTTATTTATTTATTATTATTCTGTCTCTCTTGTCTATAGATTAATTGTTTTTGAGGCTCTACTGCACAATAACATGAGTTCACATATTTCCGGTGTATCTACCAGTACAACCACACAGTCTGGGCTAAGAGCACTGTGGTGGAGGAACATAAAAGAAAAGAGTTTGACATCCCATTTATTAACAAGATGACACTTTGTTTCTTTTAAATCCTTCTTTCAGAGCCAATTTTACATTTTCTGATCAAAGTGAACATACAGTTTAGTTGGGAAAACAACATATGGTGAAACATGACCACAGCCTAGCATCTCTGTGAGGCTGTGCTTAAGGAATGCTTTGAGATACATGCTAACATCACCATACTAACATGGTAGCAAAAACTAACAAAATAATGGGCTGATGTTTAACAGGTGGATTTTACTGTTACCCTGTTTACCGAATACGTGATACGAGTATTAACTTGATGATGGCCGACGGATAATAGTCATAGTATGACCAAAGATATTCCAATTCTTCCTGAGAAGAGACTTTAATGTCTGTACCAAATATCATCTATCCAATCTATCCAATATAATCTATTTGTAGACATTTCACCTATGCATTTCACTGAAAAACAAAAAGGTCAACCTCATGATAATTTAAAGCGATCACCAAAGTCAGTGGGATTTATTCTCTGGGGACCATGTATGTTTGTACCAGATTTCATGGTAATCCAGTCAGTATTTGTGAAGGTATTCCAGTCTGGATCAAAGTGGTGGACTAACTGACCTCCATCCAGCCATGATGCTGCTAGTGTGGCTAAAAACAAGTATTCAGCCAAAAAGGCCATCATAAAAGTATCAACAACTGGTGGTAATTTTCTGATTATAATCCTTTTGTTGTGTTTTGTAATATTAACTTCACAACTTCCTGTTTTTTTTGTGTGTAATTATCAGTTTCCTACTGCTATGTGGTGTCTTTAGCCCCCCCGAGAAAGGTGAATTTCTCTGTCATTTACCTCTCGTAAGCTTTTATCCACTTTTTCATAAGCTCATTGGGGTGTTTTTATTCTTAACCATAACAAAATGCTAAACTGTTACCTGCTTACGGTTTTTCACTCTGGCCATGAGAATCAGCTAAAAGCCTCAACCTGAGACAGGTGTGACAGGTCTGTGGTCTGAGCTCAGAACCAGTTCTCCCAGTGCTGAAGGGTCAGCATGACAGAATTTCAGTGAAACTTGAACAGAGCCAGAAGTTTCATTCACACTTCAAACCAACATTTGTGAAGTTTCCACACCTACACTTACAAACACAGAGGCCCTGCGTCAGAACATTAGAGCAACGTACAGTGCCACAAAATTAATTTTCCTTAACAGGCTTTGTTTACTCAACAATTAACAAGGATGGATATCGGACAGTGAGGGGGCTGATGGGCTTTCTTTAAAGCTATGCACAAGCTATTCTGTGTTTGAGGTACTGATTAACATAGGGGCAACAATGAGTGTGGGAGAAAGTAAGCATATTAATGTAATTTATTGTATATGTTTTAGTGAGACTCACCGTGGTCGTGTGCAAATACCAACAGGGACAGTTCCTTCAGTCTCTGTGCAATCTCGTCATACGGCCCACAATGCTCCCCGGCCCCGTGGGCAATAAACACCAGAGCCCTGAGAAGAGAAGAGGTAAGAGTTAATTCACAAAGGCAGACCTACACTTGGCCTCCCTTTTCTTTTTTGTTTTGTTTTATCTTCCACGCACAAACAACAGCAACTGTTTGCGTGTCTCTCCATGGGAGCTTCATCTTTCCTTGATTCATCAAACTGTAAACTTGCTAAACTAGATTTCTCTCCAGTACAGGACAGAGGGGTGGAGGGCTTTGAGATGGAGTAATTGATGCGGTGGAGACGAGTTAAAGCAGAAAAATGGAAGGACAAAATACGAACAATCTGATGCAATGATAATCTGAAAAAGAAATCCTCACTGACAGGCTGTTGTGTGATACACAGGGAACATCATTGACATTCCTGCTCTCTTTCCATGGAAACTACGGTTTGGTTTTCTGAGGGGGTGGGGGTCGGGTATTCTAATAAGCCTGCATGTGACAGGAAGAGGAGCCAAATCTGAATGGCTTGTTGAATCCCATGTTTTCTTTTTTTCAAAGATTTTTTTGGGGGGGCTGTTCTTTTTTATTAGATAGTATAGACATGTAGCAAAGGGGGTAGAGAGAGAAAAGGGCCGCAGGTTTGAGCCTGGGCTGCTGCAAAGGACTCAGCCTACAGGGGGTGCACACTCTACCGGGTGAGCTAAAGGTCACCCCAAATCCCATGTTTGTGATCTAGGCAGGCCACAAAAAACTGGCTTGTCTGACTTCACAGTTTGTGGGTTGGTAGATTTCAAAGAGGTACGGACCTTTTTCACAGCAGACATTTTGACTTTTCATAGTAGGAAAAGCACAGCTGAGATTGAAAACCTTAACTATGGCTTAATTCCATTAAGTGTCCCAGTAAGCTATCAATGAGTCAGCATGCACAATACCAGGGCCTCTCCTAAGTGGAATGCAGCCAACATTAATGGTTTTGAATACACCTGGGGTTTTCCGACTATGACATGTCAACATGTCTGCCGTGAAAAAGGTCTATTGGGAGTTTATGCAGTATCAACAAACAGATGTGGATATGTAAAGTGGTTATCAATATGTTTTTAATAACAATGTATCAAATGACACTGTAAAAACAATGTAAAAGGAATCGCTAGTACTGGTGAACCTACAGAGAATTATCACCTGAATCCGTCCTCAGCTTTATGGAGCTTTTTAGCAATTTCAGCTCATTGTTTAGCTGTCCAACCAAAGCTTTTTTATCGAGTCTATTCGCTCTCATAGGGTCGTTTTCAGCCGCAGCAGGCAGCTGTTTCCGGAGAAAAGGCTCTAAAAATGGTTGTACACTTACCTGCTCAATACTAAGCAATAGGCAGACACTGTTAGCTAGTGGTGGTTAGTGTTAGCTGGTGAACAAATTGGAGCATTTTGCAGCTAAAGATGATGTTCTTTAAAAAAGAAAATGGTGGTTAACTTTATGTTTATTTAGAAATAGATACCTTTTGCTCATTAATGCACAAGCTGTGAGCCCAGGTTGACTACGGTTTTACTTCTTTTATCAGTGCATATTAAGCGGCAGAGCAGCACTGAAACACTGCAGCGTTCTTTCTCTAAGCAGCAGCAGTGCTGAGAAGCATGTGAGCTTCAATCAGCAGCAGACAATTAGCTCAAATGTATTCAGCGACAGAGAAAAAGGGAATGGAGTGAAACGGGGAGAACGTTGGGGAGGGTGTGAGGTGGGTTGGTAGAAGTGTAGAATAAGAGTAGCTGTTCATCAGGCTTCATTAGCAAATGATTGCACATCTTTCCCTCCTTTTAGAGAAGCCATCGCCTCGGGCTAAGATTTCCTCTGCACTTGTTGGCCCAGAACGAGTGTGTGTGCGTGCTTTTGTGTGTGAATGAGTGTCTTTGTATAGTTACAATGTTCTGTTACACACATGCTGAGGTGCAGCAGGGGATAAATGGGGCTACTCTGGGTTCATTGTAAAGACTGTACAGTGATCAATGGAAACCACAGTTGTGATGTTACATTTGTAATTTGCTGTCTTGATTTCTCTAAGACTCTCCATCCATCATGCTCTAAATACCTTTGGTCTGCTTTATAATCTCTCTTTCTTCTTGTCTGACTTTTTTCTCCGTCTTGTCATTGTCAGTTTTAAGTTTGCCTGAGTTGCCGGAAAAAGTGGGAAAAAAAAAAAAATCAAATAAAGGCAATGCGTCTGGTGACAGCTAACAGTGGGAGATGTAAAGTCTACATTTTATAAAGGATTTAATTACCCAGAAACTTAATCTGAACCTGGAATGCTCTACTACACCCTGGGCTGTCATAGTCAAGTATTTGCTACAGGAAGGGCCAAAGTGTAAAAAGACTTATTTGCAAGGCAGCTTTAAAAATGTTGAAAAAGACCAGTTCCAACAAAATTTGTTTCTGAATACATCTTAGGCTAAAAGTAGGCAGTGCAGTTGCAGAATTATGTTTTGTTGAGTATATTGAACAATTACAGTACTTTAAGTTATTGCTCAGGCAAATTACTGGCAGCATTTGACTGATTGTGAGTTCTCTAACTGCCTTTAACTCTATAAGAACTGACATGCACCTCATTTTATTTAGTTTTAGAGTTTCACATGACTCAGCCTGTTAGGAGCTATTTTTAAACTTTAGGCCCTTGGTTTTGTAGGGTTAATGCTCACTTTCATTGGAAAGCAAAGTAGCTATTGACCAATCACGATTAGGTGGGGGTTCGGACTAAGAAGGGAAACGTTAAAAGATGGATAAATATCCCAAACAACACCTTCAAAGCATCTTTGCCTGTATATTGTACAGGAATGTTTTATATTTAGAAATTAAATGATTGAATATTTTAATTATTGATAAATCTTTTAATGACTTTTTTAATCAAGTGACTGTTTAGTCTATAAAGAAATGCCCATCACGTTTTCAAGTTCCAATGGCGATGTCTTAAAACTGCTTGTTTTGTCCAACCAACAGTCCAAAACCCAAACATTAAAAATAAAGGATTCTGTTGATCAACTAATTGATTAATTGAAAACAAGGTTCAGCACGAGATATATTCAGCTCAATAATGTTCAGAAATGGGTCTTTTAATGTGCATTATCACCTGCATGATTAGAAACATATTGATTATTTTAAAGTACTTTAAACTTCTAGTAACAAGAAGTTTACTTTCTCATTCACCCTCTCTCTGTCCTAGTCTCTCAACTCTCATGGGAACTAGAGGCCAACTTGTCTCCCACACCAGTTGCAGTTGCTGAAACAACATGTCTTATAACCAGCCTTATTAAAACTCCAGACAGTTTAGTTCTCCCTCTGGCTCTACTCAGAGCTACTCCAAACAACCACAGGCAGAAAACAAAGCCAAGACCCTAATCCCCTTAATGCAATGCTGACTGGCTACTCCAAGGTAATTTAGGAACTCACAAATCTTCAAACTGTGCTTGAATGCCACATTCTGCACCTTCCACATGAAAAGCAAACGTCTTAGGCATTTTAGGCATGTGGCTCAAAGAGGCGCACACATATAAGGTGGGAAGACAAAACCCCTGCAGGGTTTCTACTTTGTTTCCTAATTTGAAATTCATGACTTTTCCATTATTTTCCACAACATAATCAATGTATTTCAAATATCTCCACATGTTTTTCTTACATAGTTTCTTCATTTGTTTTTCTAAAAAAAAACAATCTGGCTTTTTCCACAGTTGCGCTCACTGCTGAGAAATCATCAACACCGTCCAGAGCATAAATGTTTAGAAATGTTAAATTCAATTGTCCTCTCTTTATAGTAATCACCATAATTACAAGCAATCCATGGTGAGGGGCTTAGCTATTAGTAAACAGAAAAAATGTCTGATGTCAGTTAAAAACCCCCTATACCCCAAGGCCGGAGTGGGACTCGAGTAGTAGTTGCAATATAACTGTACTCTGCTCAATTCAAGACATTTCAATAATGTTTAAGACACCTTCAGACAAGAAGAACCCGTGAATTCCCAGGTGACAGTGAGATTTGATGCACTCGGGGCAAAACTAAATGGATATGAAGTGTGACAAACTGGTATGGAGAAGAAAGTGTGTGTGTGTGTGTGTGTTTGTCCCTCCTAGTTACTGCAGCAATATCCTTTATTTGCACACCGTTGTCTTTGCGACTTTTCATGTTTGCATAACCCATTTGCTCTCTTCTTACATAATATTATTTTTCTTTGATGGATCGTATCTCTACTTGCTGTTGCAACATTTGACGTTCCCATAAACAAATTGCATTTCTCTATAGCAGCAGACACCTTATTGTCGAAATCAAAATAATTATATAATACGTTGATAATTATTTACGCTCCCATTAGCACCATCTATGTCTCAGCCGTTGCTTGTAATGTTACTGGACCAGTAAATCTAGCTCACTGTTACCGTATTAATGAAATTGTTAAATCACTGTGAATATGAGTAACAGTGGAATGAAAGTTGAACACTGACTTGTTCTCTGTTTCCTTTTTAAATTAATTTACAGTAAATGATCACAGCTGGCACTTTGATTCACCTACTCAATGAGTATTTTGGGAATACAAGTGGCCCTAATATTTTATACTGCATTACTCAGCCACAATTTGCCCCCAAGCACAAATACGAAGGTAGCCATTATAGAGCTTTTATCTTTGTAAAGTATCCTCTTCTGACAAGCCTAACAACGGCAGCAAGCAGCAGGGAAATTAAATGGTCTGGCACCATCAGCGAAAACTTCAATAACAACGTGACCTATTTACACAAACTGTGTGTGTATGTGTGTTCCAGTCATATGCAAAAAGATTTATGTTTGTCATGTAAATACGCAGGTGTGCAGTGCATGTATGGTATGCTGACCTCCATGTGGGTTCATCTGTCAATCATTGTGGATGCTCCTCCACCTTTCACCTACATCCTGGTTCTAGTAAAAGGGCTTTTCAGGAGCTTGTGACCTTTGACCCTATTTTATTCTCGTCATCATAAGAAACATTTCAAATAAAGATTTCCATATGTTTTTCATATATTTTATGGCTGTATCTTTCAGACTTGTCCATATGTCATTTTCAAGCAACAGCTCCCTACATTCACTAGTTCCAGCATCTCAACAGTAGGGATGTAGTGCTTTTATTTGTCTTATGTGATAGTAAACCAAAAATCTTCTGGACAAAACAAGCAATGTAAAGATGTCACTTTGGGCTTCAGGAAATTATGATTTTTCACTATTTTCTGGCATTTTATAGACAAAACAATTAATCTATTAAAAGAGAAAATAATTATCTGACAAACTGATAAAAAGGGAAATAATTGGTTTGTTTTTTAATTACTTACTAACCAGATGACTCACTTAGGATATTATTAGAAGTCAAATAATAAATAAATTATATATCATGCATCACTATAGAGCATTTTATAATGAGTTTGAGTCGTTTGGCTGCTGTTTGAATAAACTGTCAAACGGCAACTCTCTTATCTGGAGATTTCTTTTGATCGTCAAAGCTTATCACTGCACCAGCTGCTACTGTGGATGATATTAAACTACTCTCAGCCCCCTCACTCTAACATCTCTCCATTAGTGCGTGTGTGTGTGTGTGTATTTCAAGCCTGTGTGTAATATGCGTAATAACTGTACCAAGTGAAAAATGTGAATTTCCTCTTGCGGGATAAATAAAGGCATGTCTTTGTCTTCTATAAACTTAAGATATATCCATACTTCCAAATTATAGCCTTTTAGAGTTGTAGCTATAATAAACTTACACAGACAACAGCATATTAAGATTAAGATCACTATTTTGGGTAGTGCTGAGGGTGTGATTTTACTGAACAGCTTCTGTTTTGTCAGCTTGTAAAAGTGGAGTAAACCTACCTCCGGTAAATTAATTTTGTCTGCAATTCAGTGAAGAATTTAACTATCCTGAGAAAGTCCAAATGCTTCTAAACCTTCTGCGCTGCGGTGCCTATAATTTTTGTGGAATTGCAGAATGCTCACATTTTGTGGTGACAAAAATGTCAAATTTGAGTACAATGCATGCAAAAGGCCACCAAATCCCTGCTATTAACATCTTATAAAAGCACACATTGGTCGATGGATATACACAACATTTATGGAGTCTTGCATGCCTCTCTGTACCATGACTGCATGCATTTTTAGCATGGTCACTGGCTGGCATTCAGCGAGAGCACTCTTATATAACACATCCAAAGCCTTGGCTCTAAAACAGATACAACACAGAGGGATCTGCAGCTATTTTAAGCCTGCAGTGATTCAGCTTTTTACTTCCAAAAACATGATTTGCAGAAGAAAAATAAATCTTTTATGGTAAGCCAATCAAATTTGTTATTTGTTGTACTGATTCTTTTCAAAGGAAGAGTAGGAAACTTTTTTTTTTTAGAATTGTGACTTATTTCCAAGATTCTTTGTTGACAAGCTTGACATATATATAGTGGGCATGGGTCTGGGAAAGGGCTTCTGTGCAACCACAGTGAAGTCTCCGTCCTCACAGGCCTTGTGGGAAATTATAAGGTCAGACGTTTGTCCCACTGCCTGAGCAGAATCATGTACATTTACATTTAAACAAGAGCTGCCATAATGCATCAGGCAGAGAAGTTTGATCCAACCACAAAAACAACTATCTGCTACTCACATAAACAGATATCTGCACACAGATATACAAGCATCCACATGTAGAAATACAGAATAAATCCCGGATCACTGCAGAATAAACACAAATGCATACACACATGCTATTGTAAACTCTGAGCAGCGGTTTGTGTAGCAATTATGCAGCAGAGTCAGTTAATGAGTCACTGCTCCACTAAGACGTGTGAGCCTTATGACTGTGTGAAAGAGATCGGTAATGTCTTGACTCAAGATGTTTTGTGGGCCTTTCTGTCACATCCCTTTCCTCCTGTGCTCGCACACTGTGTGCAACTGTGTGGTTTGTAAGCAAGCTTGAGTATGACATCTGTGTCCTGTTATATGCCCTGCCACGGCAGAGAGTGCATAGCAAGGGGGCCTCCAACAGGAGCAGACTATTTTTTTTTATAAACTGGACCCATTAATCATCTAGTTGTATTGTTTGATGTATTTTTGACTTAGAGACAACATAGCCATTTACACTCTTTCACACACCAGAAAGCAGGATAAGTCAGGATCTCAGGTCTTTTGCAAATATTCAGTAGGGTTGAGATTATCATTTGTACCAACTACAAGGAGCAACCTCAAAACACAAGGATTTATGGGTATAAGGATACAGATGTTGTCATTTGATAACCAGCATTTCCTCATACATGGGAAGTTGGGTTTTTCAAAATAAAACGAGGGGAAACCAGCGCATGTACCAATTTCCGTTTCACTGAGTGTTCCTTAAACACAGTGATGTTGTAAATCTAGTGAGTCATTCACACAAAGTGCAAAAAAGTTTGTTTTTTCAGCTGATCACTATTTTTCAATAAACTATGGAAAGGATCTCCAACCACAGTAAATGTACTGATCATGTAACTGTTTCTGGGTCTTTTTTAAACGGGGTCATGACCCAGTATGACTAGTGCATCTGGTAGTCGCCAACTATGAGGGGATTAACATAATTATAATGTTTTTAACGGGTTTGGGTCACAGAATGAGACTAAACTGTCCAGATTTAATACACATGACTAGATTGATTTTATTTTATTTCCTATTTTCTTACTAATGTCATTCTGCTGTCTCATTTTTATTACAGCAGGCTACAAATGCACTTGCATTTACATGTGGCTCTTTGTAGTTTGGCTTATTTGAGTACTTCAATATGTGATTCTTGCTTTGTACCTTCATGGTTCAATGCACTTATTGGAAGTCACTTTGGACAAAAGCATCAACTAAATAAATTGTAATTAAATAATAATTTGTAGTTGATGTATAGTGATGTTTTTGTGTAATGTTAAGAAGTGAACTGATTACTTAAATAAGGGGACAGAGCAGGACTTTGATAAAGATGTAAGGATGATGTATTGTTATAAACATGGACCTGGGCCAAATGTCTACATGTGCATTTATTACTCTCGAGTTACTGAGCTCAAGCTCATCAAAGTCAGTCAGTGTTACCCCTCATTATGTAACTTATATGAAGGGTAACACAACGATTAAACAGCCTATGAGTAACAACACGTTTTGTATTGTTGATTTTACTCTGACAGTCTATTGAAGGTGTAGAGAGGGGGAGGGGGATTTATAAACACTGCAATTGGTGGTGTTAATTTTGCACTCTCAGACAGAAAAAATTACAACACCAACTGTGCGCAATAAAAATTAACATGAAGATGTCCTCACGTGACTCCAGGACTGAAAGTAACCATGTGAATAGAATTACTTTCAGTTAAAATGAATGAACCCAACTCTTGGTAGGACATTCCATCTCACACACATCCTACACACCGAGGGATGATACAGTAAAACAGAGACACTTTCCGCTAGTTTTTCGCTCCGTTATAACTGACCTTGGCGGGCCGGCTGGCTCCCAGTAACGGCAGAACAGGTGCAGTCCGTCGGCGTTGACGATGTGCTGGAGGTCGGTGTAGGGGACTCCCTGCGGGCTCCGCCGCGGAGTAGCTCCCGGCTCGGGCATGGAGGGTCTGCAAGAGACACATGAAGGAGCGATGACAACACATCGCTGCCGTAGAAGTAGCAGCTGACACCAGCGGCGAGCAGGCAGGTGGCGGCGGTCACGGCGTTCATTGTTTATTTATTTTTTAGAGCGTGTCATGCGTCGGAAATGACTGCGGTTTGGGGGTGAGTCGGATATGCCGGATGTAGGCTAAACCTGAGCTACACACACACACACACACACACACAGAGGCAATGTTGTGTTGCGTCCGACTGGCGTTACGTCACGAGACCGTTCTGCTTTCCACAAGGTCTCTAAACCTCTCTCTCTCTCTCTCTCTCTCTCTCTCTCTCTCTCTCTCTCTCTCTCTCTCTCTCTCTCTCTTTCTCTCTCTCTCAAATTAGCTTTATTGTCATGAACATGATTGTAGTGTTGCCAACAGAAAACAACGGTTTGCACATTAGGCCTACTAGACTATTTAAAGTCCACAATACCACAAGTGCATACTGTAAGGTAAGAAAAACAAACCATAAAAACTAAAGAAAAAAAGAATATGATTAGCCTACACATTTGATCTATGATAGCCTAGCCTAGTGTAACAATTAAATGTATGTTATATTGGAACAATAAAATGGATCAAAGATGACCAAAGGAAGATTTGAGTGAGATCATTTTTTAAATTTGGATTTAATTGCATTTTCATTAGCTGTGAAATGCTCAATATATTAAAAACATCTTTCTCCCGCGTGCAAAATATTGTTCCTTTACCTCTGGCAGAACTTAAAGCTGCACACACACACACACACAAATAATAATCATGTAGGTATTCTTTTTTCCTAAAACACACTCCTTCCCCTCTTTCTATCTCTGGCAATACACGTGATGCTTCTGGCATCAGGTCCAGCTGGATATACAGTACTGGGTCATGTTAATGCTATGTGCAGCATTACAATGATGAGGAGAAACCTTTCTTTAACCGCCTATGGGAGAAACCGCCGGAGGTAAAAATAAATAAATAAAAATAGCCCTGGTATGAAGCTATTTCCTGAGGTGATCGGGTTTTTCAGGATTAGTCACCTGACAACCTGAAAGCTTATAGGCTACTTCAATAGGTTACAGCAATTAATGATTAGTCAATAAAACAAGAGTAAACTATGTGGCTGCTGTTGGTGAGCTAGCTATTTTATCGTCAATATCTGGCAACGTTTCTGCTTTGCAGCCAATTCTGTGCGGGGAAACATGGCTCACTTCAGCTGCATATGGCAGGATCATAACACGAGTAACAGTGCACCACACATGTGGAAATAATCGTTATCACTAGACTTGTAACTATACGTGTGGATATAGCCGACTTATTGGAAACTGCTCTCCTGACGTCTGCGCAAAAGCTTCCTTTGGTTTTTGTCTCTGCTGCATTCATCAGTTTCATCCACATAACTGGACAGTAGGATGATTATTGCGTGCATGCTTCCAGGAAAGAAACAAACGTTTGCAATGCAAGTGTCTCAAAAAAGCCGATACATCTTGTGAAGAATATATAAAACTGGTCCGCCTGCTGATATCGATGCCAGTGCGCCAATATAGTGGAATACGCGCGCTTTAACATCAATCTGGTCTGCGGGTTTTATGTGAAAACGATGAATGGAGGGAGCCACAGATGCGGCATGTGCTAAAATCTGCACAACTACAAGTTACATTGATTTCAACCAACGCGTAGATGAATATTATGGTGATGGAGAATGAATGTCCATAATAAGGTCAAAACTGATTCCCGCAGACACTATTAAGTCCTTATGCAGAAACATCACAAGGATATTATAGAGATGGAACCAACCTGTGCTGGAGCGTCTGCAGTGAAGTTTCAGCTTCTTCTGGGACTCTCTAATTTCGCTGTCTCTGTAGCCTATGTATGTCTCTCTCACTCTCTCACTCTGCCCCTCTCTCTCCGATGCTCTGCTCGCGCCACACGCAAAGAGAATGCAGTCAGCGACGTTTGGGTTGAAACTAAACAAGTATTCACACCCCTCTCTCTCTCTCTCTCTCTCTCTCATTCCCAAGAGGCGGTGATAAAACTCTGCACTCGCCCCTCGATTGTGTAAAGAAAAAAACTCGCCACGGTTGAGTCCACATGGTTCACATTTTGTACATACTGGACCCACTGAAATTATGTATTAATAGCATCATGTGTGGATCGGCCTCTCTCTCTCTTTCTGATTATGTTGCTACTGTAAAGCTTCCACCTGATAAGAGATATTCCTTCAAACTAGACCGTTTGTTATTGTCTTCCAAAATACCCCTTGAACTAGTCCAATTGGCAGGTTATTGAAGGTCATTGTTTAAAAAATTACAAGTTTTATAAGGGTCAAAATAAAGTTTTGTGATCTGCCAAAATCACGTTTGATTAGGTTAAGGCAGGTAAAACTTTGAGGTAGAACTCATTGATTTGTTCTGGTCACAAGGGGGCAGCGGAACAAGCTGTAAATGGTATTGACATTGTATGACCTTATAAAATTGTGTTAGAAAATGACCTATACACACACAAAGGCAAGGAAGTAGATGAATATTACAAGCTAGTAAATATGGATGTAAGCAATGCAGGTTTCAAAATGTTTTTAAAGAAATCAGGTGTTTTATGGTATTTGATGGCGAGGGAATGCTTCCAACAGGTTTGTTAGAGCTTAAATATACACACATTGCGTTTTGGTGATTAACACTGGTGTGGAACACAACTTTTGTTTCTTCACAAGAAAACTTCACTGGGTACCTTTAAGCTTACTTGTTAGCAAGCAGTTGCCTTACACAGAAAAGCTATGGTATGTCAGACTGAATAATGAAGGGGAAAGGAAATAGTTCAGTGTAAGACTGTCATTTCCCGACATATCTCCACATTGCTGTGGAGTAACCTGAAAATCTTGTTTGTGCTGACCTCTTTAGTGCTAAACTTCTCACCTTGCAGCTATTTAGGAGTGTACTCAAGGAAGTGGTCAGTACATTGTGACTTTTGGCTTTGGTTATAGGTGCAACACTCGAAATCTATGCCCCAAGAGGACTTTGAAATACTGCTTTTGTGCATACAGTAGCTACTGTTCGCATGGAACCTGGCTCAAAAGTGTGTTACAAAAGAGGGAGTCCACACATGCAAATGAGGCTAAATGTTTTAATAGGTAAATTGAGATAATAGGGTTTGTCAGTCATTATGCAGGCAACAATGTCTGTGTGAGGGAGTGTTGAGACAGTCAGTCAGCAGGCCAGGGGAAGCCCACACTGCTCAGGTGTGTTGCATCACTGACAAGATCTCAGCTCCACCCATCCCTATCCTGGACCAAAGGGGGAAAACAACACAGCCAACAAGGAAGGGCAAGATAGGGTCAATCCTAAGGCCGTCACAGTGAGTATAGTCACTGAGAGAAATTTGTTGGACTCTGTTAGTTAATACATAGAGAAAAGGAAAATAAAAGACATTTTAAATAAAAGCCATTACTGGAATGTTTTTTTATGACTAAACATGATTCAGTGTTCCTCTTCTAATAAACAATGACTCATACCTGGTTTTAGTTACCAGAGGTCTAATGTGTTTGCAAATCTTTTTGGTGGAAATTAATCTCTTCCCACCTCTCTAACTGCTTACAGACATTGTTTTTCTCTCTAAAAATGAAACAAACAGCAAACACATGAAAGTCACACATGGACATGGAAACACAAGCAGCCGGTCCCAGTAAGACAAGAAAAGAGAACGCCCTGCATTCATATTTGAGGCATCAAGTACAGATTTTTTATGTGTGTTGTTGAGTCACCAAATCAAATCTTTCATTTCTTCCATAGAAAATTAAAATCTAAACTGACTGTTTGAAAAGGAAATGAACATTCCCATTCAATGAGAAGCTTCCGACAAAGTTTATATTTCTTTTTGTGTATGTGTTTATCCTCATACAGACAGAATGTCTGGTGTTCCTTCATCCGTTCCTTTCTAAGCATTCACAAATATGTCGCCGGGATCTCCTGTGAAACAGAAGTACGGGAGAGATCAAAACAGAGAACAAAAAACAGAGAGAAGAACTGAGGTAGCATGTGGGATGGAGGATGGAAGACTTTCATATTATGTTCCAGAATTTTTCTTTTCTCACCAGTGGCAGGGAAGTCTCAGTAGAGGTTAATGAGGAGGAACAGAAAAGGACTGTGAACATGTTGCCTGAAACTTTGCTTCAGCATGCAACAATCTCAGAAAAAATGATTCTGAGTCAAACTATTTCAAATCTGATGTCTTCACGTTTCACCATGTAATTGTATACATTGTATATCTAAAAGACCCCAAGGATAAAAGTAAGGCTCCACTTGCTTTCTGATATGCTGAAATTCTTGTGTGAAATTAAGTGAACTGAAGATACAGTATAGGCCAGATGGAATTCTAAACCAACTTCTTGTTCATCTCATTCAAAACCATTTCCATGTGACATGTATTCATACAGTATGGGCTGCATATATTAATGTAGGCATGGATTTATTAATTTGCACATGCTTGCATACATGTTACTGTGTTCTTGTTCTTTGCACAGTTCCCTTGACTAACCTCATGTTCCTGATCCACTCGCTTACATCCTCTGTATGTGCTTGTGTGTATGTGTGCCTGTGCCTGTGTGTGTGTTTGTGTGTGTGTGTGAGAGAAAGAGCTCCCCATCTTTCCCATGATAAGCTTTTGTTCCTGTTAACTGTATTCATTGTCCATTGCCACGTCTTTGTTCTGTTAGATCTCTCCTATGGGAGCTGAAACATAAAATCACGCATCCAACTAAATACTAAAACAGAACAGGCAGAAACAAAAACACACAGGCTGAACAATATACAGACATGCATGCAAGCACAGGTGTATAAATGAGATAACACAGACACGCAAACAATGCCCATGTGTTAAGGAGATTGATGGTGTGTGGTGGAATGAGCAGTATTTCTGATGTGAAATGCTAAATGCAGTTTAGGTATTTGTGTTTAACTGTTTAAGGATTTCCATCAAAACACATGAAAATGCATACAAATATAATAAGCTAGTATTCTACTGTAATTTTGTAAATACCTATTCCACCCACTATCTAACCATGTCACTGTGCGCAATACATTTGCAGTCTAGGTCACGCTGCAGAGTGAGGGTCATTGAACCAATCCAGAAACAACATTTGAATCAATGTCCATTAAGCTAGTAAGAGCTTAAAACACCATTCCCACACTCTAGGCAGCTAAATGAACGTGGCCTCCTGACAGCAATCAGGTGGGTTAATTAGAAGCGTTTACTTTTTATATTTCACCAATCTCTAATGTGTATCACAGTCTGGCCTCACTTTTCATCTAACAGTGACGAGGTTCCCTGGGAGTGTAATGCATGTACACACTACACTACATTACACTGCATTCACAGTTTTACAAGCTTACGTTTTTAATTGCAGTTATCATTGTTTTTTACAATTACAACATTTACCAGCCACTGTACACTACCTGTCCAACACCAGCGGACAGACACAGTTAGCAACTAGCTGCCGAAGATAGGGGAGCATTTAGCAGCTAAATGGCCATGAGTTGGTAGAGACCAAAAACAGAGCTAAAAGGGGAGTGAATATTGGACTTTAATTAATTACAACTCTAAATGAATGATAATGTTACCCTTGTTGTGCTGCCCCCAAGATGCCAACAACTCAATTTATGCAATTTTAGTGAGTTTTTTTTAAGAGAAGTCAACTTTGAGTTTCAAGGGGCATAGCAGTAAGAAACACAAAATCACTGATTTAAACATTATTGGCAAGTTAGAGGTCAGTTAATACACTCACCACAATTGTTACTGGATAATCGTGCAATGTTTTGTTCCTTATTCCAACAACAAAGAGATTCTAATATGAATATGCCTTTAAATGGCATGTTCTCCATAGTAACAGGTCAAGATGCTCATGGGTAGTATTGCATTTAGTTCATACCAAACTCAGAAATAAAGTTAATATTTATAACAATGGCTATAACCCATCACTATATTTTTTATTTGACCTCTTCCTGAGACACCTGCGTCAAGTATCATTGAGGTTTCCATTAAGAGTAAACTTGCACACTTGTACATCACCTCATTTTGTCTGTGTGTTCTGGCAGACTGACAGTGCAAAACAGCATCATGGACGGTGGAGAAGAGACAGGACTTTGTCACTTTGTCGTTAAAGAAACCTCCAGTCTGCAGGTTGTCCACAACACCAGCTAGAAAGACAGAAAGAAAGAGAGGGAATAATGGATCCACAGGCAAAGTCGTGTGTGAAAGGTTTTAGGAAGATAGGAGACAATAAGTGTGGTAGCATAAGAGGACAAGAAATTAAATAAAAAAGGAAATTTGAGAGGATAACGTGAAACGTTTAAAGTAGGAGAAATGAAATACACCAAAAGTAAATAAGAAAGAGAGAAAGAGAGAAAGAAAGAAAGAAAGAGAGAGAAAAAAGAGAGAGGTGAGTTGGAGGGGTAGTCCTTGTGTTAATTGAACCACGTTATAATTCCTGGCTGTATGCATATCCTTTGCAGTCACAATAAACTTGTTTTCTCATTATATAATACTCATTACAGGCTTTTGACTCAGAACAGGCTATTTAGAGCTGCTGATTCTCTGAAATAAACTAGACAGCTCCTAGCGTTGTAGATGCAAGATTTTTTTCCTTGAAGATCCACATTTGTTGCAGACCTAAATTTGTGGGCTACTATGTTAAAATAAACACAATGAGTATATGCTTTATTACAGTAAAGCCATAACTGCCCCTGACAGATTTCATCATTTTCTTTTTTAGATTTCTTAGGACTTAGTATAATCTACCCATGACCCATTACATATTATACCAGACTTGGCAAATCTGGAATAGGGTTATCCGAAAAAACGTACCAGTTATGGACTGAAATACTTACTTCACAGAAACGTTACAATAACATCAGCGGCTGAAATAACATCTAATCTTGTTGAATGAATTCAAATTGTGTGTGGCTAAGGGGGTCTGGAACGTGACTGTAAAAATACATCCATGTGTGTGTTGGACAAAGAAATCCCACTGGGTATTTTCACTAACATCTACAATGGATCTAAAAAGTCTATAATAGAAAGGCAAATGGAGTTATAAGAGAATCAAAATAGTCTTTTTTACTGTTCTGATAAATTCTTTTGAAAAAAAATCTGTTTTGAAAAGAAAAAAAAATCCACACAGTTGTATTATTTTTTGAGTGCTGTAGAGGGACTTACTTTGGCAGCCAGCGAGAACCACCTCTATACCAATCTCCCCATAGTCTCTCTGGATCTGAAACAGATACAGAAGCGCAGAGCAAAGGTCAGACTGGGGATCATTTCATTAGTCTGACAATTCAATTACAGTACTTGAATGCCAGAGGAGCTAAATGATAAAGCAAGGGAGGGATGAATAGAGGAAAGTTCTAGTTGTTAATAAATGAGAAAGGTTATATAGTTACATGAAATGACTACAGCACAGCCAAGGAGGAGAATCAGTAACCTCATATTTACCTTATTCTTTTAGGGACAGTTAGATCTCTAATTCTAGTTTTCATTATTTGATTTGATTGATTTGTCAAAATATTGGAAACGCAAATGTAGATCTGTAGAACAGCCAACTAAAATAATGCAAACACAATGTGTCACAGTGTAGATGTGACTGCCACGTTCATACACTGCGTAGCGCCTTGACCCCCACGGTATCCAGGAAGTTGACGGGGCTGAGGTCGAGGATGATGGCTCTGGGGAGTGAGGGGTCGGGCTCAGCATCTATCTCAATGATGGCAATGCCCTTCTTCTCCTCCTTCTCGGGCTCCCCCTCCTGTACAGGAGAAGACATGACACAGGGCAGACTTGTGAGAGGTTAATCAAAATAAAAGGTTGTGCTTTAGATGGCGATTTAGGAATTCAAATGAACATCAAGGTTTAGCGTGCTCAGTAAGTTGTAGCAATAGAAAAAAAAAAAAAACTTTGAATCATTTATAGTACAAAATATAAAAATAGTAATATGACTCTGGTCATCCTCACCATGTCCACTGTGTTCTTCTTGGCAGCTTTCTTGGCATTTTTCTTCTCATGTCGCTTTCTTTTAGCCTCCAGTTTCTTCTTTGTTGACAGGATCTTGGTAATGTCAATGCCAGACTAAAAAAATACAGCAAAAGACAATAATGCATGGTAATCTTGAAGTTCACATTCATTTTCTACAGCCAGACAAATCTTACTTCCTCCTGATGTATTTATTATGACTGCAATGCACTGTTTTACTTCTTTTTACATTCTGTGGCTTTTTTATGTTTACATTTTTTATCTTAAAGCAATTCCAAATTTAAGTTAGCACCGATTCTTTAGAGCATGTGAGTACTTACTACTGGAATTATAGGATATACAGTATGTACTTTGCAACAAATCATATTGGCGCTTATTTAAACCAATGAACAAACATCCTACAGTGCGGATTGTTTTGATCTCCCTAAAAGACTTCAATCAACTTTTTGGTTGTGTTTACACAAAGAATTTTTATATGTATTTAAGGTGAATTAAGTAGTCAAGAAGAGGACTGTTGTTGCATTTCCTTTCCACATTCATGTAAACATTTAAAAAAAAATGCACTGAATTAGAGCACTCAATTAAAAAAATTATAATAAACAATGTGTAAGAAGAGTCTTGATAAATAATTTATAATTCATAATATTGGGAGGTTAAGCTCATTAATAGTTACAGGAACACAAATGTTCAACACACAAAAAAAAACATAAACCAGCTGAGCAGGTCTTGCTTGTTTACATGTTTTCTTCCTCTTATGTAGGTCTTTGTATTGTGATTGCCATAAACTACTACAAATTAGTATTTTTTAGTCACTATTCCATTATTATTTTACTGTTACTGTCATCACCCCCCCAACCGGTCCTACCAAGAGCCTGGTTCTGACCGAGGTTTCGTCCTAAAAGGAGTTTTTCCTCGCCACTGTCGCACTGTTGCTTGCTCTGGAGGGAATTACTAGAACTGTTGGGTCCTTGTAAATTATGTGGTCTAGTGTGGTCTATACCTACTCTGTAAAGTGTCTTGAAATAACTCTTGTTATAAATCGGGTACTATACATAAAATTGAATTGAAAAAATTGAATATTATATATATATAATACATATTTTGTATATATGTATGAACATGAACAATGAAAGGTTGTTTTCATCTCCACACTATACTATATGCATTTACGGACAACAAGCTTTCAATAGCACAGCTCTCTATACAGTTTTAGCTGCTAGAGTAAAGTACATTAAAGGATAGGTTCAACATTTTTCAAGTCTGTCTTAAAAATATCTTGATGTAACTTAAGATATCCACTTTCCCTATATTTGCCTAACTCTCACCACTGAACCCTCATTTTAACTGTAGATGAACTTCTAAATTAATGTTTACATGATATGAAGGCTCTGGATTTTGTCGCCCATCACTTTTAGTACGTTGAAATCACCAGTGCAAACTGGAGGGATGAGTACAGCATGTAAAACCTGTTTCAGTGTACATACTGTATGGGCACCTGACTATTGTTTTAAGATGGATTTATATTTAATAAAAACCCTAACCCTATCACAAATGGGTTTTCATATAGCTAGCCAAGGAGTGTTTCTGTTTCGGTTTCTGTTTAGCTGCTACAAGGAAACGATACGCTAAAAATGACTATTGTTTCACATAAAGTAGCTTATACTTATACTAGTATATCATACCGTTTAGGGGTGCAACGGATCACAAAACCCACGGTTCGGATTGGATCATGGTTTTGAGTCACAGATTTTCGTGTCAGCATAAAAAAGGGGTAATTTAAATGATTTTTTAAAAATGAATCAACAATAACCTCTAACAATAATAACTTCTTTCACCAGTAAATTGCTGTTAAATGACAAAAAACAAATGAGAAAATGGTATTTTACAATAACTATGAACAAGGTTTACCAGTTTCAAATAAAACGCAACATTCATGTCTGTGTTCTTTTCCCGATAAGTGGCAGTGACCAGTGTTAGTTTGTGTCTTTTAGCTCATAGCTTTAGCGGCAGACTGTTGTACGTCCCGGTGTTGGAATGCTCTACAATGAAATACAGACACACTTTTACACTGTTCAGCGGTCAGCATTTTAACCATGTTTAATCCAGTACTACTACTAGCTAACGGTGACATTAGGCTAACATCAATGTTATGTTTTAGGTATGGTCTGTTAACGTTTGTTTGGGAGCATCATAGAACAGCGCTGGTATTTAGGTGGCACCAAAATCAATGTAGCTTGCTATTCTGGTACCAGTCGTTTAGGTACCTGTGAGAGAGAGAGAGATTTATCAGCCAACATTAAGAATCAGCGACAGTAAAAAGGTA
This sequence comes from Etheostoma perlongum, assembly GCA_026937815.1. NCBI lineage: Eukaryota > Metazoa > Chordata > Actinopteri > Perciformes > Percidae > Etheostoma > Etheostoma perlongum. The sequence goes on from CM049377.1 coordinate 21,674,689, forward strand.
TTTCGCGCTATTATGGCAATCACTCATCAACAGCCAATTCGATTTGTTTTTGTGATTTTTATTCCATTAAATAAATGTCTCCCCCATTATTATTATCATTATTATTGGTATCTCAAAAACATTGCTCAGCGATGTTGTAGGATATTTGAACTCATCAAGATAACGTAGGCCTAATAGTATGACAGAAAAGATAATTCATGCAAAAACAAGGTATGATTTACCTCTAAAATCTTTTCTTTCTGACATCACTAGTTCATGTAACACAGCATAGTTTCCATTTACACAAGTGCAATCCATTGGCTTAGTTGCTGCTGTGAGAACAAGCAGTAAGCGATCCCTGGCGCCTTTCACTATTTCTTGGAAAATTATCCCCAAATTTGAGTCATCTGCACGCCTCAGTGACTGCTCGAGTAGAAACACTTTTCACCCAGATCCAAAAATTACCAGAATTCATCTGGTGGCAATTTCTCACCAACTTGCAGCCTCTGCCACTCAACCACAGCTCTATAAAAGCTTATTTGTGCATCAACGATTGAAAAGAAAAGAGCGACCCTCTGGCTTTGACATGCTGACATTTTAATGAATGATGATGTTCCATTATTTCCCTCCATTATTCAATCTCTGCTTCTCCCGCTTTCTCCATCTTTTGTCATCCTTTCTCTACCTTCCCTCAATTTGTCTTCCTATTTCCTCCAAAGAGACGTGACAAAAGGAAGAAGACGGAGAAGAAGAATGGGGGGGAAATGATGGGATGACATTTTAAACAATGTCTGTCATGGTCGTGATGTGTGAATTGGTGAAATGTCAGGTCAGTTATTAGCCTGTCAGAAATAATGTTGTTTAAAGGAGTTAATTTCACGGAAATCGTGACAAGGCGGACTGTTGCTGGATTTGGTTGGTTCTTTTACTCTGTGTACATGTATGTGTGTGTGTGTGTGTGTATATAAGTGTGTAGCTGTGGTGTGTTTATCTGTGTTGTAGATAGATGTAGCAAGTAGTCGTGAGCAAGTGAAAACACACAAGGTAAGTCCGAGATGATGTTGAAAAGATGGGGTATTTATTGTTCACCCCAAGTAAAGCCAATTCGGCAAAAAGTGTTATAAAGATAAACTAAATTATGGACGGCAAAAACAAAATACTTTCACAAAATAAAAGTAAACTGACAGGAGAGTTAAGACGATAAAGCAAAACCACTGTTTCCTTTTGACCTTAAAGCAAGTCATTGCAGAGGGCATCCAACGGACTTATGCCCTACTCCCGCCGGTGTTCCTCATGCTCTCTCCATCTCAAGCAAATGCCACTGCCTGTCTATATGGGCCTGAAGCCCGCCCCTCAAACTGGAACATTCCAATACTACAAGGCAGGGGTAGCTCAGGTTACTAGGCAGTAGTGAAGGCTCTATACAGCCACAATGACTGAATCTATCACGCTAGACATTCATATGATTCACATCAACAATTTGAGGAATAGTTAGGCTCAGAGATGATTTAAACCTTGTGATCATTAACATTAACATATGAACAAACTAAATAAACATATATTCAGAAAACATTTAAGGTCAGACTTTAAGGCTAAATTAGGTAGCAAATTGCTACTGTGATGGCTGCCACGCGCTCCGTCACAATCTTTATGATCATGTAGATTTGACGGTGTATTTGTATGTCTGAAACCCATGACATGGTGCTCTTTGGATGCTTTATATAGACCTTAGTTGTCCCCTTATACCATATATGAAGTCTATTTCCCAAAATTCAGCCTTGGTGCAGAATTACAGCCACTAGACCCAGTCCCACAATGAGCTTTCCCTAGTATGTGCCATTTCTGAGTCTGTAGCTTTTGAGGAGTAGAGGGGGGGCATTTCTAGCCACTGGGGGACCATAGGCAGGCTGGGGGGACGTATATGAATGTTAAAACCTCATAAAGTGAAATTGTTATGCCTACAAATTCATATCCTTGTGTTTGTTTGTTTCTGGTGTGTGCTATATCAGTGAGTTTTACATTCCATCTCATGTTATGCATTCTATGTATTTTATTTTATCTTAATTTTGCTGTTGTCATCATATTTTCCAAAAACTTTGTATTCTATCCATTTTACCGTACTTTACATTGATTAATTATTTTTATGCTCATTTTATGTCATGTAATTACTATACCTAATTGAAAAGCAATTTGTGATGCATTTCTTGTATGAAAGGTGCTATACAACAAATTAACGTTATTTGTATATTATTATTATAATTTTTGTGAGGACAAAGTTTACTTTTAGCCCTTGAGAATGAGGACATTTTGTCAGTCCTCGCTATTTTTTTTAAAAAGGTGTTTAATGGTTAAGACCTGCTTTTAGGGGTGGTAAGGTAAAGGTAGGTTAAGGGTGTGTGTGTGTGTGTGTGTGTGTGTGTGTGTGTGTGTGTGTGTGTGTGTGTGTGCGTGAGTGTGTGTTTGTGTGTGTGAGTGTTTGTGCGTGTGTGTCCTTTTCTACCTTCTCTCCAAGGGCTTCTTGGTACATCTCAGCATTAGCAAAGTAGATGGTGGCAGAGGAACGGAAGATCAAAATCCCTGGCACCTGCTTCACCTGAAATCAAATGGTCAGTTAATGAGTTAATCAACTGAACAGGCTTTGAGCTAAATGCTAACATCAGCATGCTAACACGATCACAATGTCAGTCCTAACATAGTACTGATTTTGTCAGGTATAATATTTAATATGTTCACCCTCTTAGTGTAGGATGTTAGCATGCCTAAATTCGCTAATAGGCACTTAATTCAAAATACAGCTGATGTTAAAGGTCCCATGGCATGAAAATTTCACTTTATGAGGTTTTTAACAATAATATGAGTTCCCCCAGCCTGCTTATGGTCCCCCAGTGGCTAGAAATGGCGATAGGTGTAAACCGAGCCATGGGTATCCTCCTCTGCCGTTAAGAAAATGAAAGCTCAGATGGGCCAATCTGGAATCTTGCTTCTTATGAGGTCATAAGGAGCAAGGTTACCTCCCCTTTCTCTGCTTTGCCTGCCCAGAGACTTTGGCCCACCCATGAAAGAGAGACATCATGGCTTTCAAACAAGCAAAGTGGCAGTTGGTCAAGACCATCTTTAAAGCTAGGACTAGTTGGTTTAAAGTGGAAATGACAATGAAAGAAGTTAATAAATAACATTTTGCATTGTATCAATATGGAATGCAAGTGTTTTATTCATCTCCAGAACAGCACTCACTCTCGCCCCTGCTTTCAGGTTATTTAAATATAACATGTCATACCTGATTATAGTCCTCAATTGGCCTGTAAATGTCAGAGGCTGGTATCTGCCCTAATATGGAGTATTTAGGTCTGAAATACACACAAAACACAAAGGTATATGAGCAATTTGTAATACTTTGTGTTTAGGTATGGTCTGCCAGAGAAGTACAGATATAATGGTTAGGTGTGGTGATTAATATCTTAATGTTCAACTTGACACACTCTCCCACTGAAAATGTGTGTGTTTATTAGTGCATAATTGTGGGTGTATGGTAATGTCTTCCTACAGCTGTGTCCTGAAGATGACGGTGAGCATGGAAAAACCAATGGCAGCAGCCAGTCCCAGGTCAGGGTTGAATAGCAAGGTGAGGATAAAGGTAACAACCCAGATCAGCTGAAGATAAGAAAAAAAGTGATAATGAGTAACAAAGGGTAGTAAAACCATTCAACAAGTCTAGCGACGCTTAAATGTGGCAACATGACATTGTTAGAAGCTTATCGGTAATGAAGGAACATGTATAGTTTGATTTGATTACAGCACCACAGAAAAAGGCCATGTTGTTACCTAAATTTCATCGGCTGATAGTAATTGGGTTATTTTAATTTGCTGTTCTTATTTATTCATTTCCTGTCACCATTGGGCCCCCACAAGAGGTAGCGATGTTGGAGAAATGTTCAGTCTTTAAGTGAAATTTGCAGTTAGGAAAATTTAAGAAGCATATTATAGTTATTTGTGTTAACATCCTAACGTTGAGCATGCAAAGTTTAGCTTGGTATTAGTTTACATGTATACTGTACAGTATGGATTCTGCAGACTTCTGGCAGTCTGTAGCATTCTGGTTTAACATGCTAACATTTAGCTATAATGCTAACATTAGCAAGTCAGAAAAACACATTATGTTACAATATAAGTAAGGATGACAAGAAAGGATTATTAGTTTCAGGGGTTTCTTGTGCTGAAGAAGTTTTTATGAAGAAAGCACTGTTTACATCTGACATCTTAGGAAGCATCAGCTTGGGAAACACTGGGATTTAAGATGTTTAATATAAAAAGAAAAAAATATGGACATCTATACATCCTGTTACCAACAAATTAATGAATCTATCCTCCTAAAACCTTAACCATTTCCTTGTCAACCTTTTAAGACACTCACCATGTCTACTTTGTTGCTCCTCCAAAGTACACGGATGTCCATAAATTGTTTCATCATGCCATGGAGGTTGACAAAGATGATGGCGGCCAGCACTGCCTGCAAAGTGAGTCACGTATAATACAGTTAATATAGAGCGCTCCAGTTTTGAGGCCAAAAACATGAATGTGAGTTAGTTTGTTTGACTTGTTCTAGTTACATAGGCTGCAAACAAATGGCTAAGAGTTGTAAGTTTATAGTGTGTTTATAGTGTTTATAGTCTTCATTTGATTTGAATTGATTGGATTCCCATTCACAAGGTCTCTATTCGTTTTCCGATTTAATTCAATAACCAGCCAGTTTTTCCCTAGCCAAAATGTAGTCTTTTTTGGAGCATTAGTTAACAACCGTCCCAACAAGCTAGCATGTCATAGTTTATACCTATGGATTCCTTAGGTCTTCTAGAGACTATACAACAGATTGTTTCTGGATTTAATCAATATCAGCTCATTCAAAAGAAAATTTTATTTTTAATAATAAGTTTTAATAAAACTAGCCCTAGTGGCTTTAGTCTGAAGTTGAAGAAGTATCTGTTACTGGCCTTATAGCAACACAACCTCAGCTATCTATATTTTGATGAGGAGGGCTTATAATCATGCAAACCCATTAACTTGGACACGTGTGTATGCTCATGCTTGTGCACAGATGTGAACACATTTAAAACCCCACACACACAGTACCTTCGGCAAATCTTCAAAGAGACTTCCAATCCAGAGAGTGATGAAAAGGATAACTATTGCTGATAGAGCCCCGGCAACCTGCAGTGAAGACAGAGGGTAGATAGAGACATGATGAATTGAAATCAGGAGAGAAATCAGAGGAAGAGAGTTAAAAAAGAAGAAACCATTAATGATATAGTGGTTATTAAAGTGATTTGGTAAATAATAATGAGAGGAGTCATGGCATCATCAGTTGAAGTCTCTCCTCTCCTCTGTAATGGGCCTTAGCTGATCAAGTGTGTTGTCAGACTAAATCGGTTTAGCCTTTTTGCAAATCTGTTTGTGTAGATGGACTTCAACGATGTGAGCGAAAATCAATTGCCTAAGTGTTTTTTAATGATGCCACTTAACGTTGATTATGACCCATTTCTTCACTCTGTTTAACCTGTAAGATAGCCCAGCTTTGTGGGCAGAGTGAAGTGTTGTAATGAAAATACTGATCTGAAAAATGATCTCATGAAACATCCTTTTCAAGTTTAAAACCAATAAGCATATTTCTAAATGTTGTTGACATCCTTTTCAGTTGTGTGGAATAAACACAGGACAAGCTACACCTATGTTGTAAACTAAATAAAGAAAAATCATTCCAGCTTTTGAAATTTAACTTTATAGTGGTACACCAGTAGCAGGATGTAGCAGCAGTAGTAGTATACTACCTAATAGAAGGCTACAGTATGTCAACCATAAACGCAGCTGTGTTAATATTGTTTTAATGCCAGGTGTGTGGATAATGATTTTGTAATATGTGCTGATTTTATTTTTTTAGAGAAAGTTCTGCCAGCCTGTTATTGTGCTACATAAGATACAAAAACAGTACAAACATTCATACAGTAGCCATTTTAAGGTCTAATATCAAGAGCTAAATATACGGACTGTTATTTATGGAATGAACCACCGGAGAAAAATAGGGGACGGTCATGTCTTTTTATTCTTTGTTGAGAGGAGGGTCATCCACATTTTTTTAGTCTAGGGGGGGAGGATCACCCAACTTTTATATTCATATTTATATTTATATTGTTCATCTTCGGCAGCTTTACCTATGCTAAAATATAAAATGACTGAGGAAGCTTAGTGACGAGTCCATAGAGACCAGTTCACGTGTTGAATTTGTTATTACCCAGTGTGCTTTGTTGAATGATCTCAATGTTTTATTTGAAGTAATGCAGTAATGTAAGAAATGTGCATTTACTTTAGGAGTGTTTCCATAACAATGTTAGTGAGTAAATCTACTGAAATGGCCACCGTAATAGTGGAGTGTGATGTGTAAGATGAGAAGGCAGCTAGTTAGTCATGTATGTCATGGTTGTAAAAAAACAATGGATATCTATACATCTTTGCCAAGCACAAACCAGAACGGAAGGCATCAATACATGGTTGGGGAGGGTCATGCCTTTTTCCCCAATCATTTTGGAGGGTCATAGAAAAATGTATTATTGGCAAAGGGAGGGTCAAAAAACCCTCCGGTAGCCCCTTAAATAGAAAACGAACAGTCCCTAATTGAAATTATTCAGATTTTTTCTCCCTGGAAAGGGTGGTTTTTAATATTTTGCCTTTAGGTTTCTTTACTTCTTTGTTAATTCTGTGGTGATTTGTGTAACATTAACAAGCTCTTCCCAAAATGAGATTTTGATCCCAAGCAGTCGTCCTGGTTGAAAGGTAAGTTCCCTTGTGAAAATATATATATTTTGAATGTGAACTGATCCTTTAAAAGTCAAACATGTTATTTTGTCATACTTATTTTGTAAAATGTAAGTTTCAAACCAGACCTACTCTATTCACTGATTTCTAAAATCATATGTTTAAATTATCTCTGTATAGAGAGATAGAAGCCCTCTCACAATGTGGAATAATGTCCACTTATACCAACCTGAGTTTTCCCTCCTGTGCTCTCCTGAACCATGGTGCGAGACATGGAACAGCTGATGGCGAAACACTGGAAAATTCCACCAATGCCGTTACTCAGACCCAGGGCAATTAGTTCCTATACCAGGAAGAACACACTATAAATATACAAGGTATCAACCTTCAAAGAGCAGATCATCCTTAATTCTATCCATATCCTCCCTACCTGGTTGCTGTCCACCTTATATCCATATTTAAGGGCGAAGATTCTTCCCAGTGAGATGGCGATGCCATAGCCAACCACAGACAGAGCGAAGGCATCCCCGATCACCTGACCAAACAGAGAGGCAGCTGGGAGAACAGGCGGCTGGAGGCTTGGAGACATGGAGAGTAGAATACATCGCCCATTACAAATACATTTTCATATGTAAGCAGATTGCTGTGCTTGGTGTGTGTTTCTTACCCTGAGGGAATCACGCCCACCACATCCACTCCATATTTCTCCTGCAAGTTAACTTGCCAGGAGATGACTGTAGCAATAATAATCTGGAGAAACAGATAATACGAGTATATGTATAAGTGGGTTTAATAGTGTGTGTTTATATTTGTGAGGAACTAACTTTCCATAGAGTATATTAAAAGTGTATATACATATTCCTGTATACTCACACTAATCATCTCCACAGGGATGGGAACAGGTAGTTTTTTACTCAAGTATGTGTTGAGCTCCTTAGCAAGGATCAGGCCCAATATAGCAACAATGCTGACCACAAGAGTACCAATGTTTGTCTCTGGAATGAGATAGCATATCTCCAACACAGTCTGGAAGGAAAGAAATAATATCATAATTGTTTAAAAACCTATATGAAGAAGCACAAGAGAAATAAGTAGCACAAATTTACACCGCATTTATACAATATACACAAGGTTCATGTTATATTCTTGTCCATCACTGAGAAGAACATCAGCTCTATTGGCTTGTAATCATAAGACGGTGGCGAATATCTCCATAATTTTTATTTTTTGAAGATAAAAGCAGGCTCATAGGATAGATATATTATACTTTCCTCAATGAAGTTTTAGGGTTAACAGTAGACATTTGTTGACTTGTAGAAATCACTAAGAACTATCCAAAATGCTTTTGAAATATTTCATGGTTTCAGCCTTACTCTGTACAATTAAATCAAAATACATTAAATCAAAACATATAGAAACACACAAGTGTTAATGACTGTGTTCCTTCTTACGTATAACAACGAGAAGGGTCCACTGTATCTCAAAGGGCTGATGCCAAAGGTGTATTTGAGCTGGGACACAATGACGTGGATGGCAGCGCCTGTGGTGTAACCTCGGACCAGAGGCTCAGACAGGTAGGTCACAACGAAACCAAACTGGACTAGACCGAGTAGAACCTACATACATAACACAGAATGAAAACACATGGAGCTTCACATTATAAGAAGGAAGTACAAACAAAGCAACTTGCTAGTGCAACGTTTCCACTAACTAACTAAATCTTTAATTGACAATGTCTGGGAAAAGAAAATCTAAAGTGTGGGTGCACTTTGAAATAGAAATTTTGGACTTCTGATTGGACTATGTAAATTCTTAGTCAAGGACACCTTTAGTAATGACAGCATGTCTGTCCAAGAAACATTAACACCCAATGGGAAGATTACTCCCAAATATTTGGTATCCAGACCAGAGAATCTCTAATTTACCTGAAATAATCCGGACATAAAGGTGACAGCTGCAGCCACTCGGACCCTCTCTGCATCCCGGGAGCCGATATCAACTGTACTCGAGTTGGTCAAATTGTCCCATATTATAAAGTTGGAGTCTGGAGCCAATCGCTCTGTGACCCCTCCTATCATCACACTCATGACCGCATATGTTCCTGAAGAAAGGAGACAGAGAGAAAACACAATTTTGTTGGCCATATAACAACATATTGGACTTTATGAGAGGTATTTTTTGCGCCCTTTTTTCCCCTCACATTTTCCTTTTTGCCACTGATGGTGTCAAATGTGATACATTATGATCTGTCAGAGTGAGACCATTTGTAACCATTTCGTTATTTTACATTTTTGTTTCGTCTGTGCCCTTGTCACTAGTTTGACAGATGTTAGAAGTGGACGTATTTACACTTACCAATCAGAAATGGGAAAAAAAAACAAAACAATAAGGTGAATGAACTAGTTTGGCCAGCCCTGGTTCCTGAAGTAAACATCCTATTAATTTTCCCTTAGACAAAGTTACATGACCTATAGTTTAAGCACTTCTATAGCTTGGATCAGCAGGAAATGGTGCCAAATAAATCATCAGTACAGAGGTTAACAACTGTTTTAGAAAATACCTGCCTCTTTGATAAAAAGCCAAAAGGTACAAGCCTGTGTGCATAACAAGGAAGTTAACGACTAAGTATGGCGCAGTGTTTTAAACGCAAATTCAACGTTAAAGCATTTTTGAATTTGCTACGACTCTAATTCTTGCCTTGGACTTGCTTCTTCCCCATTGCACAGGTGCCAGAGGCTCAGGGGTATTGCAGTATTTAGCCCAGTCTGCCATGCCAATGATGAATATTGATGTTGAAATAATTAAAACTGGTGGCCACAACATAAATTATATGATCGTAATATACAGAAATGCACAATACAAAAATTACTTTTATGAACCAGTGGCTCCTCCGTCTTTTTTTTAATGCCAAAAATAACGCCAAAAAATTCTGCAGCGGTGCACTGTCAGTCCATGAATGAGGCAACCATCTGTGGTTAGTTCACGTCTGTAATGGCAGGACGGTGAAATGTGTCATCTAAGCTGCTTAAGCCTGGTGAAACATTGCTGGTAGGCTTACCAATGGTTACAAACAGGGATTGGTAGTTAGCAACACACTGACGTGCTGACGGATTTAGTGTTTTTGGATTTAGTGTTTTTGGATTTCGTGTTTTTCTGCTCACCGTCAAATTGACTAATGAGCAAAAATAATATATGTGATACGAACCAATTGAGATGTGCTTGGATGTGCCAAAGATGAAGTAGATGAGGACTGGGTAGAAGGAGGAGTAAAGGCCAAAGACTGGAGGAACAGATGCTAACAGGGCATAGGCCATACCTGCAGGGATAACAAAGGACAAATATGATTCCCTACAATACAGTAATAACAGCTATAACAAGTAGAATATTGAGTAGTAGGATAATGCACAACCTTCAGATTACCAAATAAAATAAACTAATTTTAACATTTTTTTCATCTTTTCTACCTGTCCACCCCTCGCTGCATCTCAACTGAACTCATCCCCTAAACCTCCGTCCTCACCCTGCGGCAAATGCATGATCCCCACACTGATTCCAGAGATCAGGTCACCCAGGGCATTTTCTTTGATAGAGTAACGAGGCAGCCATGAGACAACAGGAACACTACCCAGCAGGCAGCTCTTTAACCTGGGACCAGAACAGCTGAGTTTGTGTGTCAGAGAGACAGACAGAGAAAAAGAAGAGGCAGAGGGGTACATTATTGTCGGAATATGCTTTAATGTCAGTGTACGTGTCCAGTCTGAACTACAGTCACTTGGCTGATGTAATTTAAGATTTAATTCTCTCTGTCTGTTTAAAGTCATTAAACGTAGAAAAAATGTATACGTAGAAAACAGTATATTTAGTACTTTATGTACTGTATGAATACTGATTTATTCTGAATGTAATTGCTGTATGCTTTTGTGCAAGAGAAAATGTCTGAATAAAGAAAGAGATTAGTTTGTCAGATACAGTCAACTCTGACTGGCCTGTGTATGTATAAAAGATTAACTTGTACTTTAACAATTTCAACATCTTATTTACCTGTACTGTGACTTTTAATGTTGTATCAAGATCTCCATCACAAGTGATTCATTTTATTGTCATTGCTTATTACCACTGTGCATGGTTGCATAATTTGTGTTGCTTGCATGTACTGAATGTGGATACTGCTGATGTGTAACTTTACTAATGTCTTGCTGCTTTCTGTCACTCTACATGGCTTCTAGAGAAAGCTTATATTGTTGCTCTAGCTGTCTTTATGATGTCTTATTGACTTATGTCTGTTTTAACCTGTACTAATGTCTTGCTGTTTTCTGTTGCTCTGGTCTGAAAACGTCTGGCCAAAGGACTACAGTTAAAAATTAGCCAGCTGGCTAACACTGGCACATTTACAGAGATGTTGATTAATGTAAGTTGTCCTTTAGAAATAAAATGAATGAAAATGGAAAGTTTAAATACACAGTAAATTAGATGTGGGCAACTTTACCTCATTGACTTTTTGACCTTTTCAGATAGAGATGTTTTTGAGTCAGACTTTTGTGCCATCTCATCCACTGCTCCCTCGTCCAGGATCTCCCTGTGCACGCTGTAGCCCACCCGTCTCCTCTCTGCCATGGCTAAAACTAGCTGTAACACAATCATTCAATCATTATTACACAATGCGGACATTATATTTTCAACAGTTTTTCTATTTATAAGAAAATACCTAAAAATATATCTTTAAAAAAGCTTAACATATTACTATATCAATAGTTAGTCTTAATATTTTTTTGGCACAATAACAGCTGTAAAAATACAATTAGTTAGTTTCATGGTTATTCATGTCCTGATCGCAATCCCTCTGGGACTAAACTGTTTAAAACGTTTGATCATAATTACCTTGCGTGTTCAAGCTGAAAAAAATGCTCTTTGTTGAAAATACTTATTTTACAAAAAGCCTAGAACCTTCTGAATCCCTGAGATGAACCATTCATATTAAGTGTAGGTTTTATGTAGGTTTTCAGAAGAGTGATATGATTAGTTTTCTATACTGATGTCTTTTATCCATTTTTCCAGTTCAGAGGACATAAATCCAAGTCGATATCTGCTCAGGGTTGTAAAGAAATCCGTCCACCTAAATTAAAAAATCTTTACAATGATAAGATGGCACATCCTTCTTTATGAAGAATTAATCCTCTCTGTGTGTAGTGGTCCTCACAATTAAAATTAAATCTGCTGTAGAGTTTTCAATCAGGTCCAAGTGGCTCCACTTTTTCTTGCAGCCAACAGAAGAAGGTAAGGTTTTATTTTAAATCCACGATTCTCTGACAAAATAAACAAAGAAAAACCTTCTCAGCTTGCCTTCTCCCTCAGACTTGTCTGAGGCTGAGATGGTCTCTGTCTATGTTGTGGCTCCACTGCTGTGACTTGTGACCTTGAAGGGAAATCTAGAACTCTATAACGGACATTGTTGTGGAGGGATAGGGCAAAGGTGGCAACAGATATGGTAGAAATTAGAGATGACAATGCATGTTTGTTTTTCAAATATAGTGAGTTAGTTCTTTTTTGTAGTTATTGTCATATGTTTAATTTATTGTGTCAATCATTTTTGCCCTTGAAAGAAAAATGGTTCAACATGCAACCAACATATTCTAAATGTGATTTTGACTTACAGGTAAATACAGCATGCTACACACCGGAAGCTAAACTATAGTTCAGATGAATACAGACAGAATTACAGAACATACAAATATATATTTAATTTACACCAGACAGTCTTAGCTATTTTTCTCTCTGTGCTTTATGTCTTTTCTTTTATCTCTGTGTGATTAGATTAGTCAGCCATTTCAGCTTAGTCAGGGTTGATCTTGTTAATTTATAATTGCACCACAGGAAAGTTAATGGGAGGGTCTGTGTAATCAATGGAGGAAAAGATACTGGTTAACTAAGTAGGACAAACAATATGCTTTCTTAAAGACACAAGGTGGTTCATATGTGCATCAACAGGCATTGATACTTTCATTTGCTTAGTCACACTTTTGTCTCTATTTCCCCCTCAGTGAATCAGAAAGATGAAACTTTCAAATCCCTTAAACAACAAGACTAGGTTGAAACCTAGTATATGGCTGGACTGGTCAATGTGCTAATTGTGGCCAAATTGTTACACAGATAGTCAGTGCTAGTATTTATAATGTGAATTCCTGGATTTTAAATGTTCATCTGCAATCAGTGTTGTCAGCTCTTTTCCAGTGAAAAGTCACTTAAGGTTGCCAGATGATGTCCTATGCTTATTTGCATATGCAGAAAAGGTAAAAGAAATAAAACCTTTTTAAATAAATAAATTTCTATTATAAATTAAAAATAAAATAAATCTACAAATGTAGGAAGAAGATCAAACAAATTATTTAAATATGTATTGTTTATTAGAAACACCCTAATCAAAAGAAAGTTTTAAAGTGAGTGCGTCAACATAACCATGGAGATTTACTACAACTGAACTCCCACTCCCGCACCGAGTTGGTGTCATCCTGCCTCCCCCACACCTATTGAGAGCCTGCGCACGGAGCAAGACGGAGAGACCCTGCGCTGTTGGAAGAAGAGCCATGAACAGCAATGACACTGAGCAGCATGCACGGGAATAAATAATATATTTGGATATTAATAAGAATTTACATTTGTTGAGTTGTTTTTTAGGAGGAGAGTTGCAATAATGGTCTGAAAGTCGCCAAGTTGGCAACGCTGTCTGCAATTTTCTGTAGTGGTCCCAGTAATATTTCTTCTACAGTACAGGAGCATACCATACGACATGGTTAAGCTATGTTTGAGTCAAATAATTGAAGAGTGCTTTGATTTTGATGAATTCAACAATATAATCATGCTATTATCAACAATTTATTGTTATGGATTACTCAGCAAGTAATATGATGATCCTATTTCAGTTGCCAACACACAGTAGAGGGGTAATGGTTTGCGTTTTTATTAAACAGACCAGAGCTGGGTTGCATCCCATTTCAATTATGAACATGCTCACATCCTAAAATGTTGGTATTACAGAAAAAATAGCAAGAAACTGCTTCAGCTACCAGATTTAGGTCGGGAGGAGGAGCGAGGAGCTGTAGCTTTTATTAATAAACACACCAAAACCTGCATTGTTCTACCATTTGACCGTTGTACTGTTCATTTCCTCTCTGATCCAACCACACACACACACACACACACACACACACACACACACACACACACACACACACACACACACACACAATGCACTGGGCGTTTCCTTTAACAACATATGCATTAAACTGTGTCAACACCCTACAAATATAGGATTGTGCCACAACAACCACATATGTATTGGAGTAGGTTGACCAGATGATTGATCACAGAGGAAAAAACATTACCAGTGGAAGTAATATTCACTTTAAAAGAGCAAACGGGGAAACACCAACACTATCAGCCAATGGTGTAACTTAATTGCTCACCTTGCTGCCGTATACCCAAAAAACCCAGGATACATCTCTTTGCATATTGTTTTCGTTGCTGGAACTGTAATCCAGATGTTGATAAAAGTGTGTTTTGTTATCTTAGTTTAAACCCAACATTGTATTACCCATAATTGATGCTTTATACTACTGCTTTTCAGTGTTCATCAGTAGAACAGGTCAACCTGGATGCCCGGATAGCTCAGTTGGTAGCAGCGGGCGCCCATGTATAGAGGTTTACTCCTTAATGCAGCGGGCCTGGGTTCGACTCTGACCTGTGGCCCTTTGCTGCATGGCATTCTCCCTCTCTCTCCCTTTTCATGTCTTCAGCTGTCCTATCAAAATAATAGCCAAAAATGCCCCAAAAAATTATATTAAAAACAAACAAAAAAATAACAGGTCAACTTATGGTGTGCGAAGCCCCAGTAGCCTATTGGATAGGGCACTGCCTCCTAAATCAGAGATTGTGAGTTTTGATTTCCAGCTGGGGTGATTGACAGAAGAGTAGCAACATCCATAGCATCTTTGACCATTTCTTTATTTCCATTTCTCATTTTGCTAGCTAAGAACCACACATTTGGTGGCCACAGAGGTTTTTTTCGTGGCCATGCAGTTGCATCACCTGGATCTGTTCAACTCTGGTTGGCTGTCAAAATGAAAAAGAACCTCCCTGTGCAAGATCAGCAATGGATTGCCTCAACATTGTGGAGAACACGTAGAGAAACTAGCGTCTATGTGATGACCACAAACTGCCCCATCCCTGATCTACCGCCAAGTCTGGAACACTTACTGGGGAAGATCAAAGTGAGCTGTTGTCCATGCACACATTTGATCAATCAATGAAATTATATTTAAACTTACAATACTGCAACAATAACTGAATGTGTGTTGCTAATAATTATTATCATTCACAGTCTTTGCCCACCTTTCCAGCCACATGCCTTTTTCCCCAAAACCAAACCATTAGCATTCTTCTTCTCTTGATCTTATCTTGTCACAGTTCCTTAATTTCTCTTTGATTGGCTTTTTAATTTTGCAGGTATTCATTTGACATTTGTGTCATACGCTTAACGAGTGAATGTACACTGGGGAACAGGTCTGCTAGTCTGGCAAAGTAAGTGTAGGAGAACAACCGTGAGAAGGGGCCGCAGTGCCTGGCCAGATACTTTAGCGAGTGTTCAGTGGTTGTGGATCATCCTAGTCTCTTTTCTGAAGTCTGTCAGGAGCCCCCAGAGCCTTTAGCTGTACCAACCAACAGGTGGCTTTAGTCTATGGAAAGGATATCATGAGTAAGATGGATAACATAAAGGCCAGAACCACTCCAGTCTTTGGGTCTGTTTTAGAAATGGACTTAACCATGAAGGTAAATCATTTTTTAGAGCCTAATCAGTGTGCTGATTGCACAGGAAGGACCTGGCCTTGATGCCACGGTGGAAGGCCTCATTATAAGGTACAGCCAAGCAGGTTTGCCCCCCAGGTATGCCCCCCCAAAGCTGCTTTATTTTTGGACACTAACTTCTGCATGAAGAATGGTGGAAAGATCAAATTTGAGAAAAGATTTGATGAATGGCCAGACCTCAACATCCGTGTTGATATCTACCACTATATGCGGTGCCTAGCAGCTGACTGTACCACTGATGCCCATTCTCTGTACTTAGTGCTGGGCTGTATACCGGTTCACACTAAATTCTGGTGTATATTTTTGTTATATGAATTTTTAATATACCGCCATACTGGTGTATTTGATTACACAACGTTTGGAACACTACGTCGTGAACATGATGACACGTGTCTGTTGTTACCTGTTGTGCTAACTGTAGTCGTCGCGCTAATGTTACTCTGCCATGCTAACGTTACTGATACTTCAAGCATGCAGTGGAGCAACTCAATGAACACAATAACAACCCACCTACAGACCGTTGAGAAAGACAGGTTCAGAGCAATTAAGATGTCTTGCCTAGCCGAAATACGTCTGCCAACCTACTAACATTATTCAAACCTCGAAGGAGGCTGACAGCAGACCCAATGTTCAGTCACCCAATTTTCTACAACAGCCTAACTTACCTGTGGAAAAGGTAGTGTGTTTAAACAGCAACCCTACAGCTATTTTGTTTTAAAAAGAAAGCATACTGACAGTAAAATAAGCCATTATAAACCTATATAAAGACCCAGTCAAGCAAAAGAAAGAAAATACCGTGATATACCGTGAAACCGCCAGAAGCTTAAAAATACCGTAATATAACTTTTCAACCCTATCTGTTCCCCATTTTCATGGAACGTCTCTTGGTGTGTATTTTATTTTTTTTTACAAGTGGGATGCAGAGGATGTTGCCAGCAGGAATTAACTGGCATTACTGATGCTATGGTGGATAAACATATTTCCAAAAGGGGCTTGCTCTCCTCTGCAGAAGGAAGACCAGAGGAAAGAAGACCACCATCCAACATATTGACCACCTGCTGCAAGAGCTGATGGATAAAAGGGGATCTTATAAGAGTAACGTGCAAGTCTTATCAAACAAATCCCAACTAAACCAGAGACAATCCCAATGTAATAACAACACAAGCATACATTAGTGCTGCTTTTGGACCCCCAGAATAATGTATAGGTCATAGCCTACTCACTTATACAACGATCTGCTGTGTAACGATATTGCGTTGATGTATCTTGCACCCCTAACAAAGACACAGATAGGCCTACAAAATGCTTCACAGAACCCAGAGTGAAAGAGATAAGATAAAAGAAATCCGCCGATCTGAGCAGGAATATGCTGCACAGTGCTCTGGCATCTTGTATCTTCTGCTGCCAAGTAACAAGTATGACCGGTCCAAGATGGCGGCTGGATTTCTCGCGCTCAGCCTGCCAATGCGGCGTCTACTCTTTATATGTCTATGCATCTGACCGCGTTTCTGGATGTCTGTCGTCCATCTTGATAGATTTGTGTTGCACTTACGACGGCTGGCCAGCGGGTGGCAATGACAACAGTGACGCATAGGGTAAAAAAATATATCAATAAAAAGTGCTATTTCTCCATAAAAAGTGGAGGTGACTGTGTTGTAACTCACATTTCAAATGACATTTGAGATGTATACATATATATATATATATATATATATATATATATATATATATATATATATATATATATATATATATATATATATATATATATATACATATTTTGTTTTGTTCCGGTTTAGAAGTTATATTATTGGTAAAGTCATATTATCTTCACTGACATTATCATATATATATCCATTGTATTAGGTTATTGTATATCTTCTTTGCTGCTCTATTATGTTGCACTTTTGTGTGAAATATTCAAAACACAGATATACCTTATAGCTGCATCATTTCATTGGCTGGGAATAGTCTGCTAATTCATTTAGACACATTTCCCCAAACAGATGGACTTTTGGAAACTTTAAGATTTCCTTCAGAATTTTTCTGTGAGTTTTAGCAAAGTTTGGCTACACAGCATGAGCTTACAAAGACTGATTCACCAGTGGTCGCGTTGAAAAAAAGATAATCTAATTGAAAAAAAGAAATTAGAAGAAAAAAAAGAAAACAGAAGGAGGGGCATATTTTCTGTCATTCTCACTGTCTACCTTTGTCACCACCAGTAAACCAACACTGTCATTGCACTTAATCAAAAACACACAGTTCATTACAGAATAGGCGGGATGGATACTATAACGCAGTTATAAAAACAAAGTAAACTCTTTGGTATGCAGTTATACACACACAAATATTTTTTTGTGTGTTTTGTTATTGTGCAACTGTAAGAAACTCTCATTTGAAGGCTGAGCAACACATTAATTGTTTCAGATACCAAGTTATTACATCTCAACTAAGTGGGTTCAAAACACAGATATACTGTAACATTAACATACTAGTGGCTGATGAATTAATTTGGAAATATTTGGCATGCATTATCCTGCGCTTTTCCTGCTTTTCTCATTATGTCAGCTTCAGTAGCCTTAATCAAATGTAAAATACTTCATGACAGAGAGGTCAATAACAGTGCAAAAATACTTAGGGAACAATTACAATTACAATTACAATTAACAATTGTGAGAAGTGTGCACATAGACATATTGTGAAAAGTGTAATTGGCTTTTTTTTTTTTTTAATAAAATGAGGCTGTGATTGTTCTGTCTGCAATCTATCTCCCCAGAGTTTGTCTTGCTGTCCTCTTGTTACATTGAGACAACTGTCCTGTAATTTACATTCAAAAGCAGCAGTCATGTAGGTTCAACATTCACTTGCATCTGGATTGATTTCCTGAGAAAAAATAAAAACAAACAAACTTAATAAGTATACCTTGAAATGATATTGTACACTATATTCAAGGATATGTCATGTAAAAGCATTGAAGGACATTACTTAGTTTTCAGACAGCTCCCTCTGGAGTGACAAAGGCTCCATACATTACACCTTTTCCCCACATATGCAGTAATACTCCGAAACACCTTTTAGGGTAGATTTTGATTTGTAAAATCGGTAGAGTTTCCCTTTAATGTGCATCCAGAAATTTTAGAAAACTCTTGGAGCAGTTCAGCAAAACAAATGCATTAAAAAAGATGTGGTCTGGCACATAGGAAATATATCTCAATTGCTAAATAGGAAAAAAAACTAATTTAAGTAAATTGATTTAATCCCCACCCCCCTCTGTGTACCTGCAGAGGCATGGGCAGGGTGCTGAGGCAACGCTGTACAGCATGGTGGACCGATGGGAAGAGACAGGAGCTGGGCAGGCTGGCTGCTATACAATCCTGAGTCTGGAGCTGAGATAAAACTCTCTCTGTTGACATACAGAGAACATCAGGATTGCACATTTTAAAGTTTCAAGTATGTATGTCATGTGGGGTTGAGTGAGTGAGTGAGTGAATGAAAGTGTGAAAGAGAGACATAGAAGAGACAGTGATAAATTGGGTGGAGAACATGGAGCTGACCTGGGCAAGCTGCCAGAAACACACTGACACCCTGAACTTCCAAGTCTTCTACAAGCTGGTGAATGAATCACACACACACACACACACACACACACACACACACACACACACACACACACACACACACACACACACACACACACACACACACACACACACACACACACACACAAGATTTAATAATAATAAGGTCAAAGGGTCAAAGGTGTGTGTGTGTGTGTGTGTGTGTGTGTGTGTGTGTGAGTGTGTGTGTGTGTGTGTGTGTGTGAGACCAAGAGTATGTGTCTTAGAGCTGGGAGAGGAAGTGGACTATCTATCTATTCAAACCAACCTATGTTAATGTTTACATCTTAAGAGGTGAAATTGAACTGCAAATTGTTGTCAGGACTAAAAATAAATTACAATTACTAGTGTGAGTCATTATTTAGTTTAGTTTTTCATGCATTATACTGTATAAATAAATACAGATTATATTCTCCAAATAGAAAGAAAAAATACAGAAAAGTAAAATTTTGTCATTACAAAAATAGAAATACTAATACATACAGTACATACATACAATACTAATACATACTAATAGTAAAATATTTTATCTCCATCATGCATAATCATCATGCATCATTTTTTATCTTTATTTTTACTTGTAGAAAGGGCTTTCATAGAGGGTCTTTACTAGGAGAGATTACTTGCTCTATGAGAGATTATGTGTGTTAAATTCCTGGTATCAGAAAATAAACCAATGGTAGCCAATGTGACAAGTGACGTCTCAGTTAAAGAAAAGAGCATCACCTGCAGAAACATTAAGTAAATTACAGGTAAAGTTGCCATAGTACCACCCAAACTGTTTGTTTGTTTGATTGATGGATTATATTTGCCACTCATCAAAATAAAGATTGAAAATAAATCATGTATTAGATGGTTTTGGTGTTTAGCCTACATTAAACGGAAGATGAGTTTACACATTGCACTCCAGTCAGTTCTCTTTCCTCACCTTGCAAAATGATGGCATGGCGACAGAGTCCATGAAAGTGACTGAACTGAGATCCAGAACCAAGCAGTGACTGTGTGTCCGTGTCTGGGCTGAGGAGGAGGTAGAGGTACAGGTGTGGATTATAGCTGGGTTCTTCTTCTGACCATGACTCACTGTCTGGATGTAGTAAGGAAACGTAGTTATACATGGAAAATTAGTTTATGTTTACGTTGCCGCGTAACACAGCGTATTGAAGAATTTCTTTCAAAAATCCTTGTGTAATTTTTCTATTCAAACCAGAGGGATCTAAATGCAAAGACAAACACACTCCAGCTGCATACACACACACCTCATATATTGCCTAGGTGTCTAGATGCTGGCAGGGATCTAGTAGAATAATGACCATATACTGATGGACTTCACGTGGAAGGGATGCGCTCTAAAGGTTGAGAAGATGAACTGTGGGACTGATTCTCACTGGATTCATTAATTATCTCTTAACCTTGAACTCTTTCACTCAAAATCAGCTCTTTACTGATGCTGTTGCTCCTCTCTTATTTCTCTTCCTCTCCTGAGTCATATTCATTCTACTCTCTTTGTGTGTGTGTGTTGGTACCTGCTTGATCTGTGTGTAGACAAGTTCAGAGTTGGCAAAGTAAATAGGACTGGTATAGGAGATTATGGTCACCCCGGGAATTTGCTTTGCCTATTAAAAAAACACAGACAACAGAGAGATACACACACAATATGCATTTAACATTGTGCAGTATC
Source organism: Etheostoma perlongum (assembly GCA_026937815.1). NCBI lineage: Eukaryota > Metazoa > Chordata > Actinopteri > Perciformes > Percidae > Etheostoma > Etheostoma perlongum. The sequence continues at coordinate 21,695,626 of CM049377.1, forward strand.
AATATTTTAACTTTGTTCAATGGTGAGACACTGGACAGATAGCAGTCTGGTGCATTTGGTGTATGTATATGCTACTTGATTGGCACAAACCCAGAAAGGATTTACTGCATTTGGTGCAAAAAAAGTTTGAAGTAGTTGGAACATACAACAAACTAGTGTGATAAATATCTGCTTCAGAGACACTAATGTGGCTCTACAGTGTGGGATCAAAGCCAATAAAAAAGAAAGAATTCATTGAGAATTAATTCATGAAAGAGAACTTCTACTCACTAATCACTAATGCATGATAGGTACTTGGCAAAGTACACAGAGGGTAAAGTTCTGACAGCCAGCAGTGAAACAGATTGAGGAGAGAATAAAATGGAGGGAAAAGAGAGCGAGAAGTTGACACGAATTCACTGATGCTTGGAGCCCAAACAGATTGCCTTTTGTGACAGTTTGGTGTTTTGATGTGTGACAGATGGTGGTTTTTAGCGAGGGATGTATTTTGAGTGTGTTTTATCTGTGTGACAGTATTGTTCAGTGGTGGTTTATTAAGTTTATACAAGTCTGACCTTCACTGAAGAATTTGGTGTTATTTGGTGTTAGTTAACACGTTGATAATACTGTTATTTAATTGCCTGCTACATAAATACTTACATAAATAATTTCCAAACCTGTTTTAATATAAACTTTAAGATAGACTTACTGTATATAAACAAATGCCTTACATGGAAAAAAACCCACTGGCATTCATTAAGATTGACATTGATCTACATCATGCACATATAGTACCCATCCAGTGCACGCTGTGTTGATGTGCATTGGCATTGCAGATGCCATGATCCAGTTGAAAAAGAGGTGTGTTTCATGAGCAGAAATGAGATGGACTGGAGAATTTATTATTGACCGTGACACACTGACACTTACACACAATTTACAGTAGATATAGTCCACTGTTGAAATCAGCTTTTGGTTGTATTTTCTTTGGTGTTGGTGTTATTACACTCCATACTAATATATTATGGAGTCATTTTACAATGGTAGTATCAGTGCCAGTGGTAGACTCAGGCTGTCTGAGGGGCAGGGCAAAAAAAAAGGGCACCAGCTGCATGCAGTGGGCACCAACACACATAAGGTTTTCTAGCATGCCAATATGGCACTGCATCACATTTTCCATAGAGGTCACTTCATCATGTTTTCTTTACCATAAAGGCATTTAAGAAGGTACTTTTAAGAAGTTTTTTTTTTTTTTAAAACATGGGGGCACAAGCAATCCAAATGTGGATTTCCAGGCTCAAATTACTGTCAAAGATCGCAGCAAGCAGTAACCTCCAGGCATTTAATGTCTGACTTAATGTAGGTGATGTCATAAATGTTTTTTCTATGAATATGACATAAAATGTACCCTATTGGGGCAAAATTGGAGGTCCATAGCTCTAGAAAATTGATTGTGAGGAATAGATTCAAAATGTGTTGAGGCTGGTGGAGAAGAACAATCGGTTTGGGGAAACTATGACAGTCAGAGGAGAGTTCAGATAAAACCTGATGAACTCCTGGCTCAAGATCTACGACATACAGAGGCAGCATTCAAAGTGTTGTTTGGTTGGATTGTGTTTTCCTGTTTCATGTAATTTCCTGATTACTTAGGAGGCTATTTTCTAACTTTGCTTAATTAACCTTGAAAAACACCAAACTTTAATCAAACAGTCTTTTTTTAAACAGGTTTAACAAAAATGAATTCTCTTGAGACCTTTGAGACAGATTGAGTTTACCTCAGTATAAAGTTCCACATCTCTGTAAGAGTCTGTACCAGGAATATGACCCAAAACAAAAGTGGAGGCGCTGGAAGATGAAGACAAGATAAAAGAGACAGGGGAATATTAATGAGAGTGCATATCTGCCTGGTAGACAAGTGAGAGTAGGGAAGGGAACACAAAATCCCATTTGCACACATATACATATTATATAACACTATTCTTTGAGTCTTTGATTCAAATTCATATAAAAAAAATAAAACAACAAAAAACACTTTGATACTCTCTTAGTAAATTTACAGTATGACCATGATTAAACACTAATGTTTAAAAGATGTAAAATGCCCCACCTAACACCTGTAAAATGATATTTACTGACTGTTGTGTCCTGTAGATGAGTGTAAGTAGAGAGAAGACGACAGCCAGAGCCAGACCCAGGTCCAGGTTAAAGACCAGCGTTGAAATCAGCGAGGCTATCCACACCATCTGAATGAGAGGAGGGAGGAGAGAGGACCAGGATCAGAGTGGTACTGTTTGCAACCATGGTTTTGTGTTTGTGTTTGTGCGTGCGTGCATCCGTGAGTGTGTGAGTGTAGCCCACCAGGTCTAATCTGTCAGACTTCCAGAGCACACACACATCTTTGAACTGAGCCAGTAATCCTTGCAGGTTCACCAAGATGATCACTGCCAACACTGCCTGCAACACACAGCAAGGAATTACTGAGACTAAGATTCATCCTGACAATGAGTCTAATCCAGATGGAGTATGACTTAACATTTCTTAAAACATCTTCATTATTCTGGTGGTTTGTGGGAAGTCATACTGGCTGGAGAAGGGACGGGTCAACACAAATCTTTGGTGTACTTGCTTAACAACTTAATACATAACAAACTCATGTGTCTTTACCTTTGGCAGCTGCTCAAAGAGATGACCAATCTTCAACAGGATAGTTAGAATCACCAGAGCTGATACCAAACCGGCCATCTTAAGACATGATAACACAACAGAAGGACAATATAAAAAAGATTAGATATCGCTTCACTACAGTATTACACAAAGACAAAGGTGGGTTTGGGTTTTAATATATTTTGGAATAGAATACAATACCTGTGATTTGACACCAATGCCATCCTGGACCATACTGCGAGAGAAGGAGCAGCTGACAGTGAAGCACTGGAACATTCCTCCTATGGTGTTGCATAGACCCAGAGCCAGCAGGTCCTGAGGCAGAGACAGACAGCAGCAAGTTGAAAAGGATGTACTGAGGCTGCTGTCCAGGCCCTGAAATAATATCTTAGGCTGAGGGTAATCCATCAAAAAACTATAATTCCAGGGTTCGAAAGGGTGGTTTGAAAGGGTGGTGCAAGGTATGAGGAAAAGTACAGATTTACATTAATGCTACTGTTGAGTTTGTTGCTCTTTTAACCTGATGCCAAGGGAGTAAGTCAACAATTGGTTAGAAATATCAAGCTATGAGAGGAGATTTCACAGTGAGGCAACAAATGGAAGTTAGCAGCAGCCTACTTGGATTAAAGATCTTTTTGTGAGGAGAGTCTGATCTACTTCAAACCACGTGGCTTTGCATCAGTCAAAATCAATCATCCTATCTCGTCAATATTTCTGAACTTCATGTTTTCAGGCCTATTAAGCATGTCTTCATTTATTGATATCTCTGGACACTACTTTAATCTGTGTTAGTAATCAAGAAGAACAGAAATAATGACCTCTCACCTTTTAAATTCCCTTCAGCTCCAGTAGTGTTTTGTTAATATGACATGAGTAAGGTAGCTAGCTTGAGCATAGATTTAACGTAAATGTTTAGCGAAAATCTACAAAATACTGTAATGTCAATGTGGCTTTGCCATTGTGGATGTGTGAAGCTTTAATTAGCCTCTATTTGAAGGACCAATCATCACAGCACCAACAGTGTAGTAATTTTGTGTCAGTGGCAAATCTAGCTGCAGCTGCAGAGTTGGTATTCTACAGTAAAGTAACATGCTGTGAACTTTTACAGTAAAAGATTGTTGATGTTTGTATATTACAGTAGTAATACTGTAAACTACCAGTATATTACTTTGAGTAGTTTTTAGTAATTTCTTCAGTGCCAGAAGACTAATTCTTCTTGTGTGAAAAAAACCCTCAACTTTAAACAGTTTGTTTCACTTCCTGTACTCATGATCTGAATAAGTAATTAAAATGCATTTGTAATATGCATTAGTACAATTTCAATTTTCAATTTCAATTTATTTATAGTATCAATTCACAACAAGAGTTATCTCAAGACACTTTACAGATAGAGTAGGTCTAGACCACACTCCAGAATTCACAAGGACCCAACAGTGTCCTACAGAGCAAGCAACAGTGCGACAGTGGCGAGGAAAAACTTCCTTTTAGGCAGAAACCTCGGTCAGACCCAGGCTCTTGGTAGGCGGTGTCTGACGGGCCGGTTGGGGTTAGAATGAAAAGTGGCTATTACAATCCCAAAAAAAATAGTAGTTATGTTAGTAGTCCTTTGTAGTCGGCATAGCAGAGTGTAGCAGGAAGAACATGGCATCGCAGAGCGTGTAGCGGGACCATGGCGACAGCTGCAACCTTGATTTTGGAGCCTCCCTGATCCGAGGAAATATGCTGCATATTCTGTACAGAATATGCACTTTTTCATGTGTGTGCAATTTTCAAAAATGCAGACCCAACTACAAAAGCTTGAGATCTTCGTGGCCCTCAGATAAACTACATGAGAGTTAAAACTGCCATGAATGTACCTGACTGGAGTCTACATGGTAGCCATGTTTGTGGGCGAACACAGAGCCCATGGCTGAGAGGAAACTGAAGCCGACCAGAGCTGCAGACAGAGCTGGAATGAACAGCTCTCTGGCCTGAGAGAGAGATGGAAGGACTGGGGAAGACAGGCTAGAGAAGAGGAGAAGGAGGACAAAGGAAAGAAGGAAAGACATGACAGCCTGATCAACTGACTAATGACTAATTTTATTCTTGAAAGAAAGTCAATGACATATACAGAAATCTAAACAATTGTGATACAATTACAACAAAGTAAAAAACAATAAGCAGCTGTATTTATATACACCTGTATATCCTAAGACTATTGTGTTGGTTTTTACTTTGTTGTAAATGTTTCATAATTGTGTACATTTCTGTATCAGACATAGTTCTACTGACCCACTGGGTATGTGTCCAACCACCTGGACTGTGTGCTGTCCAACCAGATCCATCTGCACTGAAAGGATGGTGCTCAGGACAATCTGTGGGGAAAAAAACAATGGACATGACATTGTCTGCAGAGAATGTCAAGCTTTGAAAACAACAATATACATTATTTTACATCTAAATGTCAGATCAGTCTGCAGAGAATGTCAAGCTTTGAAAACAACAATATACTTTATTTTACATCTAAATGTCAGATCAGTCAGCCTGTTCATACACATGCACATGCAAGTACATAAACACACACATTATCCATCCGCTGCTAGCTTTTTAGATCCCAGTGGTGGGGTTGAAGCTATTTTCCCATAACACGCTGTAATTTAACATAACTGAACAGATCATGACATTAAGACTTTGTTTATGGTATAATAGGTTGAAGATTTTATTCATCCATTGACTTTTTTTATTTTAAATAACAGGCTAAACGTTTTCATAGTAACTTTTGCTCAATTATTTTTCCATTTATGGGGTTTTAGTTAAAGTAATTTACAGTGAATTAATAACTTACTTATAAACTTAAAAATATATTTATTAAAATATAATATTAAATAAAACAAAACACCATCAGAGATTAATCAGTGGCCAGGTGCAGATATTTATATATCGGAAGATTTGGGGTTTTAGTGTTAAAATCAGATTTGTATATAACTGTGAGTCATTCGTCACTGTGGCATCTGTCCTTCTGGGTACTTATTGTGGGCATGAGTCTAACAAACGTTAGAAAAAGTAACTGTTAAAATAAAATTCTCTGAAATTTACTGACCTATAAGAACCACAAACCTCCCCAGCTATCTTCAGACACCCAAGGCCCGTTAATTCACCAATTATCTTCAAAGAACTTGGATAGACTTCTTCCCTCCAGATACTTGAAGTCTCACTCCCTTTCATATTTTCAGGTAGAGTTTTTAATGAGCTTTGAGATAGTGCAGCTGTTGGGAACATGGTTACCATGAGAAAGGGAGGGGGGATTTTAATGTATAAGTGAGAACTGAAGAAGTTGTTCTTCAGTCGATCTTCTGTAACCCATTTGCAGTGTACCGGCTCCTTGCAAGTAAAATCTTTGTTAAGCAACTCCAGTGAAACTTTGTTGTCTTTTGGTAATTCATCTTTCTAACAAACGTGATAGACCATAATATTACCTATTCGTGTGTGTGTGTGGGCATCACTCACCAGTAATAGTTCCCATGGCATGGCAACAGGCAGCTTGTTCTTAAAGCGCTCATTCAGCATCTTGCCTCCAATGAGTATTACCATGGAAAGCGCGGAGACTGACAGCGTCCCTGGTACAGCACTGGTCACTCCGTGCAGAACATCCTTTAAAGTCTGGAAGAGAACACACACACACATACACACACACACACACACACACACACACACACACACACACACACATAGTTTCAAACACTTTTAGTAACTTGATGATATAGGTGCCACCCTAATCCAAGAAAAACTGGCCAAACAACATAAGGACTCCGGGGAATGATGCACACAGATGGAAAGAGAGAGAGAGGAGCTCAGTGTGTCAAAGGAAGTCCCCTGGCAGTCTAAAACTATAACAGCATAAACCAGAGCTGGTCCAAGGCAAACCTGAGCCAGTTCTACAGGGGTTGGTAGACTATGAAGAGAAGCAGAGAAGAGAAGGGTGCCACGTCTTATCTGATGAAACAACCACAACTCATTATTATCCTCAACTTATGACCTGCAGTGTGCATGGAGCTTCTACCTATGACCCTCCAGGTTGTAGCCAATGAGAGCACTGAAGCCCAAACTCCATTAACCTCTGAGGCTGACAGGCTCCTTTTCCCCAAAGATGTTACATACAGTACTACCTTTCAACTTCCATTGCTAAGGCCTTTGAGCCACCAAATGTAATGCCTTACTATCCATTTAGCTAATATAATGATAGAAATCTCATATGGCTTAAATAATCTTGCCCGAAGATACTGTCAGATACTTCAGCAGTGTTGAAGCTTGCCAACACAGTGTTTAAACTGACCCAAACTGAAGCCAGCAGTCCAGTATGTCTCTGTGCAGGTATTCCAGTCATCAGTGGCAGCTGCAGGACGATCACATGCAAACCTGCTCCTGTGGTGTAGCCTCTGATTACAGGTTCAGACAGCCAGCGACACACACCGCCTCCACGCAGCAGGTACAGTAAGAGCTGAGGGGACACACACATGCACCCACATGTCCACACACAAACACACGGATGCACACGTACACGCACACAGGTTTTTCTTCATATCTCTTCTATCTCATATAATTCATATCTGTGCAAAATGCTGTCTCTTTGATTCTGAGACAAATACAACGTGACAATTTATGTTTGTTCACAAAAAATGTTGCAATCAAACTTTGAAGTGCATAGTTAGCACCCATAGGTAGCACCGAGGCAAAATTTTTGCCCACCTCCCAAGAGAGGATTTAAATTCAGGGCAGTGTGGGAAACCAGTGAGTGATTTGTCATCATTACAGTAACACACTGGTGACCCCCACAGGTTAGTCACTGGAACCTACACAGAGAGAGGAACCTCCCACACATTCCAGAGGAAAAAAAAAACAAATCAGGGCAGACCATTTCATTTACATGAAATACCTGTACTAACATAGAGTGTTTAGAAAACACAGCAGGTTCTGTATGGACAACCCTAGATGAAAATATTAAAACAAATTTAATACCTTAGTGGATGTTTGCAGGAAAATTTGCTTTGCTCCTGCTTGTCTCCATAAAAGGGCAAGAGGCCAGAGGTGAACATCAGCTGTTCACCTGTGCGTACTGCTGCTTTGTCTGTGTGTGTGTGTGTGTGTGTGTGTGTGTGTGTGTGTGTGCACCTGTATAAGGCCACAGATGAAGGTAAGTTGTACAGCCACATTCACTTTGGCCACTTCCACATCAACCTGACTCTCTTCAGCACCGTTGCTATGCAACTCCACGTTGGCCGTCACAGACCCAATCATGATAGCCAGGACAGCAAAAGTACCTGTCATACACAAACAGACACACAAACCTTTTACTCGTTTAAGATAAGTGTTAGGTTCAAAGGGGTTTGGTATTTGGTAAACACATTGATTTTACTGTGACTACTACATTATACAACTTTTATGAAACTGCTACAGTAAAAGGGAAAAAGCTCAGATTATTGTAGAGCTACTGTAAGATTTTTAAGCAAATAGAATTTGACCAGGATAGCCATTTCCTATGTTTTTAAAAGATTTTTTTGTGCCAATAAAAATATGTTTTAGTAAGTTCTCATGAGAAAGGCACTGAAATTGTGGAAGACTATATATGGATGCCCTTCCAGAAAAATAAAGGTTGACAGTCACCAATGGAGAGGTGTCTGGAGGTGCCAAAGATGAAGTAGATGATCAGAGGATAGAGAGATGTATAGAGACCAAACACTGGAGGAACTCCCACCAACATGGCGTTGGCCATACCTGGGAAAAGAGAAGAGAGGTGGAGGTGAACAGTGAGACTAGAATGAGCAGTTGAGCACCTGATGCATATTTAGTAAACTAAAAGCAAAGGAAAACAATGTATCATTAATAACGCAACTGTTTAGACATTCCTAAAAGCCACATTATTTTCCCAGTGTTGGCTATGCATTTTTGAAAACAGGAGTTTTTTGGGGGTTTTAGGGTCTCCGCACTCATGAAACATTCTCTTCTTACCAAGGTTCACAGACACTGCAAAATAAAGGAAGCAGGAAAAGACGTGAAAGAAGAACTCAAAGTAGGCTACAGCATGCATAGAGTAATAATGCACTGCAGTACATTGTTTAAATACATGATGTGAGAGAGACTCCGATTTAAAAATTCTACAGTGTCACCCATCTTTCTTGCTATACCTTCTGTGCATGTATTTATTGAGTGATAATTATTTGTTGCAGTATCCTCACCCTGTGGCAGCTGCATGATCCCGACGCTGACTCCAGACACCAGGTCTCCAATGGCGTTTTCTCTGATGGAGTATCGAGGCAGCCATGACAGGACAGGAAAATAGCTCAGTAGGAAGCTCTTAATCCGGGGACCGGAACACCTGGAGGAACACACACACACACACACACACACACACACACACACACACACACACACACACACACACACACAGGGCTAAAGGTCATAGAGCTTCAGATAAAAGGCCTATTAGCCGCAAAATCTGGCTGAGGGCCCACCCTGACACAACAAGGCCAGAAACTAATCCTATCCTATGACTTACCAACATTGTGCCTTCACCTTCTCCAGAAATGACAAGGACTTCTTTTCTACCCGCTGCCCAAGGGCATCTAGCTGGGCTTCATCCAGTGCAACAGCAAGATAAGGCTGCCTGTAGTGAGGAAGGCCAATTTGCTCAGCGCTGTCCATCTGACAAAGATTATTGGCAGTACAGTCAAGTATTACTTTCTTCTTCTCACAATACTGGGTGTGTGTTTACCATTATGTGTCTTGTGCACTTTTCTTTGTGTGTAAAATGTATGTATAAAGTTACATGACAAAAAAGACAGTAACTGTTGAGATAACCAAACAAGCCTAAGCAGCAAAAGAGAGTGACTCACCTAATCTGTATCCCCACAAAGCCGCACAAGTACAGAGTTCACATGTTCAACAGTGTGCATGTATAAGATCACACACACGCACACACATACACACACACAGCTCCACAAACTCTCACACGTGAGTCGGAGAAGGTTGAGAACAGCCTTGAACTTTGCACATTACAGCGAGTTTACAGCATCCTTTTCTCCTCCCCCTTCACCCCTCATTCAGCACGTCTGAATGCATCTCTTATCACAGAGACTCATACTCTGAATAAGTGTGTGTGTGTATGCAAAAGAGCAAGCGAAAGTGAGAATGAGAAAGATAAATATTTTCTGTTTCAATCTACTTTAATGTATTCCAATTTGCACAATGGGTAATTCTGGAAAGCCAGGCACTCTCGCTGAGACAACGTGAAATCAATTAAAAGACTGAGGTGGGGGAAATGAAGAACAAGAGGCCCATGTAGAAAGAAAGAAGCCAAAAGAAAATTGAGGAAAACTCCAGGATTATACAAAAGGAAAAGCCTTGGCTGCAGATCCTCCCTTCATTAAAAATAAAGAATACTCTTAACAGAAACTTTATGAACAGAACATTCAAGAAAGATCTATTCAAGATACAGTAGATCTATCTATCTATCTAAAATTTAGCATTAATAAAACAAAATAATACTATATATGACAAAAGTACATTTAAATGATTAAAAAATACAACTGTCCATGCAACACTGATTCTTCAGTAGTGTATCTGTTTCAAAAGCAGCGTGAGGTTTCTGATGCGTTCAGCCCGGCAGCGAGGCGACTGGTGCAGCGGCAGCTCGAAGAAAGAGAAGGTGAAGCTTCGAGAGAAACTGAGGTTGGTGACGGGACGCAGTGGTGGGAGACGGAGAGGGTGTGGCAACCGACGCTGGGGCAACAATCTCCGCCTCGCCCGTAATCCTCTACCCCCTCCACCTGCAGAGACAGAGAGGGACATGGACGATGGAGTGAGAATAAATTGCTCACAAAACTACAAAAAAAGGACAGGGCATACACAGTGTGTACATTAAAGCAACACAAGAGAAGTTTTTGTAACTTAAAATAGTTTTTCCAAAATCGTTTCAGTCGTTCATCAACTCAGGGTGACAGGGTGAATGGCACTTTGGTTTACGGCTCTCTACCGGCTACAACCGCATTGTGTAAGTTTGCTAGATCGGGTAGCGGATCTGTAGTTCGAATGAGACATAATAGGACAATTCGGCTTCCAGCCTGTAGGGGGACCAAAGAGGGAAAAGTTACATAGTGTTGCTTTAACGCATAGTCTCACATTGCCAGACCCATCTCTCCAGCGCTGTAGAGCAAGGTCTGGGTACAACACAGATACATTCTGGGACAGGAGCAAAAAACTCTCTGGGTTGTTTGCATTTCTTTAAACCAATCACAATCGTCTCGGGTGGCGCTAAGCTCTAGACGCAGCGACGGTGGCCCCGCAAAATAGTCTTCAAAAGAACGCCCCACAAAAGTAAATGCCACATACATTATTAAATGGACGTTAACTGTTCACACAAACAGTCACGTGAGCTGGATACATGGTTAAATGTAAGTAGCTGTTTGTTGTAACTTGTATTAATGGTATGTTGCTAGTCAGATTACAGCCAAGCATAAATTGGGGTTGAAATACATTTTGTCATGTCATAGTAGGAAAAGCACAGTTGTTACTATAACATTAGCAATGTCTCTGTTCTATTAAAGTGTCCCAGTAAGTCATGACAGTGTGGTAGTGAGCCAGCATGTTCCAGACATACCCACTCTGTCCTGTGGGACTGCACCAGGTGGAGATGGAGCCTCAGAGTTAAAACTTGAACTTGAAACGTCCTCGTCTTCGTTCTGTCTCCCACAATAAGGACTGGATGGCGTGGGCTGAGGAGCAGGAGGAGGTGGAGGTGGAAGGGGAGAGGGGGCCGTGGAGGGGGTGGCAGGGGGATTGAGGCAAAAGAGGATTCAGAAAGAACCAGGCCTCCCCAAGGTGTCATGGTGGTATCTGAGACAGGGATGGAAGAAGGCCCTGGATGAGGGTGAGAGGAGGAGGATGACGATGTCTGTTGCTGGCTGCGTTTTTGGTGATTAGCCTGATGGGGACGCTGGAGAGCAGGGGAGGAGAAAGGCAGCTTGGCTGGAAAAAATAAAAGATAAAAGGTGGTGTAGTTTGTGGATTAACTGTTAACTGAAGTGGTCTGTCTTAAAACATAAAACATGTGTTGGACCAATATTGCAGCTAGGAGGACTACATGTGCTTCTCTATTGCAAACCCACTTCATAGTTTAAGCTGATAAGGCAAGTTTAGAGTATGTTTATGTGACATTTTACAAAAACAGCAGCACCATCTTTGGAAAATATGATGAAATAATGAAATGTATTTATGTCAAATAAACAGATCCTTCAACGAGGAAGAGTTATTGACATGTTTATGAAATTCATCTGTACCATTCTGTTCTGAAACAGAAAGCTGCATAGGCAATCTGCATAAGCCTTCTGAAACAGGTGCTAGATATTTAAAGCCAGCAAAAACAAAAGAGAAGAATAAACTACTGTATTAAATAATTATTAAGTTTTTTTTTCTTGCAAGGCCCTTATGGTGAAACATGTTGATTCACATCAGTTTTCCATTAAAAAAATCATTGTAGATTTGTTTTTGTTATGGTGTTTCTTTGGCATTATTGCCTTAAGGACCACCGTGTTTATAGTTATCTGTTTTTAGCAGCACAGGCATTATTAAAAAATAAATAATTATTACGACAACGTGAATGATCTGGATATCATCATGAAAACTAATTTCTTGCGAAATGTGACAATAACCAAATAACCAACCACATTTTCATTTGTTCAGGGAATCTGATTTATGTCAAAGCCCCTTATTTGTAGTTCCCTTTGCACCTAATGCTTTTCAATATGACCCAAATAATGAAACTTATGTTTACAAAAACATCAGTATTATCAGTATTATAATGTATTTTCATTGTAAAAATAATAATTATCTTCAAAATAGGCATGGTCATAACTCCATGCAGCAAATTAGCCTCTGTTAGCAGAGAGGTGAGTGGGTCATGAGTGGATCATCACCTTTTGTCTTACTCCCAGATGAACCAATGAGAGGTAGCCGTTCACGTGACATAACCAATCCGGGAGCCTGAGCAAAAATAAGTATGACTGTTTCACAAATGACTCGTAAGAAATATATTTACAGTTTACAGTGTGGCTCTTCTATCTTACACCCAGTAAAGAGCAGGCACAGTTCATACACACTGCAATACAAACAGGCGTTCATTTTGGATGACAATGTCAGCATGGCTCAACGGATGGTAATGTAGGCCGGTTGGTCAGCCCCCCACTTTGCTCCAGACGGAATATCTGGACTACCATATGATGGATTGCCATGACATTTTGTACAGCCATCCAAGGTACCCAGAGGACGAATCCTACAGACTTTGGTGAACCCCTGCAGGTCAAAGTTTCACTTATCCAGTTAAATATCTCAACATAGATATATTGAAACAAACATGATGTTAGCATAAAGACATTAGCATTTAGATATATGTAAGTATATAAGTGCAGCCTCACAGAGCCTGCATATTTGTAGACTTCTTAATTGTCTACTCTCTGTTAAAACAAATCCTGTTTTTTTTAAATAAATCCTAATCACGTTTCTTGATGGCAAGAAAACATTTAGCTCTTCCAAGAGTGTGAGTGACAGTTTGAAATGGGATATGACAAAAGGTCAGTGCTCTGTCGTAGCACCAAATGTGCTGAGAATGTTAAGAAAAAATATCTAAAAAGATAGACATTTTTTATACCAAGTTAACCCTCATGTTGTCCTCGGGTCAATTTGACCCGTTTTCCTACATCAATGTTCTTTTTAACTACCCAATTGTAATTACCCAAAATAACATGATTGATTCCACACAAGTACAAATCTCTACTTTCATTAATTTTGGGGCCTCTTATTCAATTTTATAGCATTTGAAAAACAAATTGAAGTGCTTTTGAAATAGTATTGAGTAAAAGTTGACATACTTTCCTTTAAGTCTAAATAGTTCCTAATTTCTGCTTTTCTAACGTAAACATTATAGGTATAATTTCCTATAAATAAGGTTTATTGACCATATATTCCAAAAATAACTGTAAGACTAAAGTTAATAAGTTAGTGTTACATAGTGTTAAAAGTTTTTTTAAAAGTGACAAACATTGAAAGAAAACATCAAAAGTATTGAAAAAACATAAGAAAAAGTTAAAAACATTGATAAAAAGCGTCAATTTCAATTTTGACGGGAAGACAACACAAGGGTTAATGAGTATAAAATGAGGGTTAAGTTAAAAGACATCAAATAAATAGGGTGAATTGCATTTTGTCAGAAGAAGTGATGGAAAGCTCTGAGGGAGAGTGTGTACATACCTCTTGATAGGTGGAAATTGTCACTCCTTCAGTTCTTTGACAGCAGACCACTTGTTTTATTCCTTGCTCTCCTGGGTCAAGCAAAGCAAGCCTCACAGACACACACTCACTCTCACGCACTCTCACTCAAAGGTCGTCATAAGCACACAGGGACAATTTTCCTTCCAGCACTTAATCACTACAGACGCTGATGATTTCTCAAGCTGGCTTCCATAAGTCACTTTGCCTCTCCACGTTTTTTGAAGACTGCATATGACTAATGAGTATAGCATCTTTTTAAAAACATGTTTCCCTTAAAACATAAAATGTATCCCAGACACACATCCTTGTCTTGGAGATTTTTCTTCCTCGTCGCTCTCCCACTTTCTCTTCTGTGACCCAACATCAGCAGTGATACTCATTGCAGCAGCTGCCTTCTGTTTTTATGTCTCCCCCCTTTTCTCCCTCCTCGCCGCCCTCACCCTTACCTCGTCAGCACTGGTGCTTTCACTCTCACTCATCTCTTTTCTCTCCCCCTTTCTTTCCCTTGTAAGTGATAGTGGTGGTTACACAGGTACTTTGGCTCTGGCTATCTCACCCCCTTTTCCTTTTATCCTGTGAAACAAAGACAAAGTGGGAGCATCCACTATTCCCTCTTTTAACCATATTTTCTTCATTTTCTAGGTGACATTAGCTTTTTCTTCTTCCTCCTTCTTTCTCTCCATTGTGAGTGGCAGTTGTGAAATGGGTACTTGACAAAAGGCAATGTGAGACAGGGCTAAAATATTAAAATATTCATGGATACCTGCAGTCGGCCCCTTCATGTGATCTGACCCCATTTTGCCCTCCACGCACACATGCACACATATAATTGTGTACAGCCCCATATCAACTTGCAGTATTAACATTTCATATCACGACACATTCTGCTAAATTAGCATTTAAGACACATACACACACACATAACAGTATACTTTAAGTGTGCAAATTTATACAAACCCTCACCTTCAACAAATCACACACTCCGTGTTCACATTTGTGACTTACTTGGTTATAAAAATTGAATCCTTAATAATCCTGAAAAAAATTCTTTCCTTACTCCAACCGTTAGCCGAACAATAAACTAAACGTAATTGTACCCAATACCAAGTTCCTCCCAAACAGTTTTTGAAGATGTAAGGACCAGATAAAAGTCCAAGGTGAACGTTCGCATTGGTGCTCACAAATAGAAGTAGAAGACTCCCAGGTTGGATACCACAGCTCCACAGGACTCATCAGGGTAGAGCTTCCTCCCACTCTGTGTATAATTAATCTCAAATCAACCCCTGCAATGATTGTGACTCAATTGTTATAGTATGTATATGTTGCATTATCTTATGTTTACCCTCACATATTATCTACCGGTGTTAAATGTGTCATGGTGCCAGGATGATGTTTTTTGTGGGAATGTGTGATTCACTATAACAATCTGGATTTCAGTGCTTTGCTCAAGGGAAACTCAGAAATTAAAATATATTTTAATATATAAAGATATGAGTAAAGGCGGCATTTCTTTTGGCCATTTTGTTCTGAAAATTAAGTCCCAAGGATCTCTTCAAGTACACAGCTTTATTTCCTGGCTGTTTGAGATATAACATGCTGTATTATTAACTCCAGAGAATTCAGCCATCTTTGTGCAGTGTTGCGCTACTCCCTGAAGGAGGCCACAGATGGCCCAAATACATCAGAGACGATTTAATGTTGTCATGAAATAGCCATAACGATTTTAATTTTCCTTGATCAGCACCAAATGCCTATGAGAATTTAGCAAAAATGTAGCTAGATTCTAGATTCAAATGCTCGATTTTGGCTAGCAAAAATGAATGAGAGGCTGCTTAAACTATTTTGTTTTTGCTTTTTATTAAATCAATACCGAGCTGCTATAAGCATTAAATGCCATACATAAATGCAATATAGCCCATAAATAACAAGAAAGACAGAGAATAAATAAACTTTATTAAAAATGTAATTAGCAAGGTAAATTTAATCTGAGTCCACTACAATTACAAATACGTTACAAGTTCATAAATCATTTTTTTTTTTAAATGTGTAAAATGAGAAAGTGATAGTTTGGACCACTGCTATCTTTTGATTGGACGTGTGTTTACTTTGTTAAGACCATTTAACTCTGTGATTCACCTTCTCCTTTAATCTTCTTTTCTGTATTTCTGACCCGTAGTAGCTGGAAGCCCTGGCCGCAGACCAGCACCCATCCCGTGTTTTCTCTCTTTTTCTTGCTCTCACAGGAAGCATTGGAACCCTTCTCAGTGTTCACCTCACCCATGCTGTCTGTCTCTGTTGGATTTCTACATTCACCAGCTGCCTCACCTCCCTTCTCATCACCAGCTTGACAAACGGGGTCACCCATCTTGCTTACAGCTTCAAAAGATTCTCCATCCTCGGCCTCATCAGCTGTTTCCTTATCCTTATTGAACTGTGCTGCTGTCTTACACATCATTTTTAACCCTGTCTGACTCCCTTTCCCTCTCCAAATTGTAATCTCCTGCTCAGATTCACAACTTGTTTTCCTCTTTTTATATCCCTCCTCCTCTTCTATCATCTGCCCTTCCCACACTGCGAGTCCTGCAGCATCTGCAACATGGGAGCACAGTGCCCCGATGTGGCTGATACCGGTACTGCTGACCCTCCACAAGCAAACCCTCTGATCTGAGGAAGTGGAGACCACGAGGCCTGGGCTCAGGACCTTCAGGGAAGTCAGAGGGGCTGCGTGAGCCAGCAGGATGTGGGACTGGGACTGGAGATGAAGATGTAGCTGGTTTGGGGGTTGGAACTGGGAGTGTAGAGAAATCAGGGGCTCAGAAATCTGAGAAAACCCTCTGCTGCCCCCAATCTGTCCATCTTCATGGTACTGCACCCTAATCGTGGACACTGTCAGCTGCCCATCATCTCCTCCGCTAGCAACAGTTACCAGGCAACCGCCCTCTTGTTGTCCCAATTTCTCTGCCCAGACAGCCAATGAGTTGATGCCGCTCTGGTGGGCGTGAATGTTGAGGCAGGGGATTGGTGGAGTCGGAGCACTGCTTGAAGAATCGGTCGAAAAGGAAGAAGCATCAGTCAAATCCCACACTGCAATTCTGCCATCTGTTGCAGCACTGAACAGCAGCTTATACCTAAAAGAGAAAGAGAGAGAGGAGTTAATACATTCATGTACATTTCCATCACAGATTGAAACCTAATCCGCTGTGCTCGTAATATTGTATTACTATATCTGATCTGCCAGTCACTTCTCTTTCCAAAACGCTGTGCTTTAAAAATAATAAAAATATATTAAAATCAATAGGTCTAATGCATTAATACAAAGCAAGACTACATATAGCCAACATTCACCCGCTTCAGGTTTAGGAAATGAAAAAATACATCAGATCACCTGTGGCCTTTTCCATCCTCCAGGCTGCAAGTGGCAACACTGAGCACACAGCGCTGGTGGTGATACGTCTCCCACAACAAATCAATTTGACGCTTAACTTCACTGACAGAGAACAATCTGGAAAAGACAGCAAAGCAGGTCAGAAGACAGCAAAAAGAAGAGCGTGAAGAAATTGACAAATGGTGTATTACAAAATGAAATTAGGTGAACAACAACAGCATTAAAGATTTAGCAAACAGCATCTCAAAGAACATGACAAAACACGTGGAGAGTAAATATCTTTGGCCACACTTAAGTTATATTTTGCCAAGTAACAACACCTTTCAAGACCTTCAGTTACAATCATAATTACTACTTTCCTGAATAAAATACTCATTTGAGAATGTTAACTTTTTCTCCAGCTCCTGAGAAAGAGGTTTTCAGATGTGTGAAAAACCTAATTTTGCTGTGATGGACACCAACCTGAGAGCTCCGTCACTACAAGCCAGAGCCAAAAGACCACAGTCTGTCTTCTCATCCACCGCCACTACAGACATGTACCTGAAAACACAGAAACAGAGCAGGGATCAGTAGTCAATTTAAAAGAAAAAGTATATGTGGGTAGATTTAGCTTTAACTGACATAGTACAGCAGCTGATTTTCTTCAGCGTTCACGTATTGCACATTTTTCCTGTAAACAATATCTTATATGCAAATTTCAAAAACCTTTTTGAGAATGTATACTTTTCTTGAGGAAGAAGGGACTAAAGACAAAAATGAAAGGCAGGAGAAAAAAAGCAGTACCTATACATTTGGTAGTTATAAAGAAATAGTCCATCTCTTTATGGATAGAATTCCCTTTACATGTGTAGAGAAAACATCATCCACTTGCCTTGTTTCTGGGTCCATTTTCACCGTCTTGTGTCTGTTCCGCCTCCTCTCCCACTGTTGGTCCAATCTGTGACTGGCCACCTGGATTACCTGGCAGGCGGGAATCAGTCTCTGGCTGTCCCAGCCAATTAACAGCCGGTAACACTGCATCTGAGCTCGCCCGCCAGCTGACACGAGCAAGGCAGAGAGAGACTGCGTCTGGTTTTCACTCCCTCCCTCTGGACGTGTTACTGCTGTCACTGTCCGGACGCTCGAGATGTGGTCAGTAATAACTGAGAGAACTTTGATACTGCCAGAGTTGGGACAGATCGCCAGGACGGTTAAGCTAGTGTCCTCTCCTCCCGTCACCACTATCTCCCAATGCTCTTCCCCTCTCTCCACCTCCTTTTTGTCATCTTTGAGTGTATCCCTTCTTTCAGTTTCAGTCAAACCTTTAGTATTGTTAGTTTGAATCTCATTCCCAATTCCCCTTATCATCCCCAGCCTGCATACACACCCAATCCCCCTCCCATGGACGCCCTCTCTCAGGCCCCATCCTCCAGTTCTTCCAGCCTTCCCAGCCCAGCTCGGGGCCCCTCCAGGGGGTTGTGTAGACAGGACAGCCCCCTGCTTGATGAAGATCAGGGCTCCATATCCAGGCCAGACCCGTTTGTGGGAAGGCCAGAGACTCCAAGAGCGATGCCCCCCACCACAAGGCACCGCTAACAGCCTCTCCTGTCTCACCGGGTCCCAAACCACAAAGTGGACAGCATGAAAGCCAATGATGGCAAACCTGGCTTCTCTTCTCCCTTTCTCTGTCTTTTCTTCTTCTCCTCCAAAGCTCCCATCCTCTTGTCTCTCCTCTGTAACTTCCAGCTTTTCTTTCAAGTTTGGTTTCTTTGTCTTGTAGCAGTTCTCACATTCCTCACCGAGCTCTTCTTCCTCCTCCTCCTCCTCATCATCTCCCACAGGAATGTCAGGCTCAAGAATCAAAACCCTCTCCAGCCACTCCATACCCTTGCAGGCCCGCTGGACTCTGAGAACCTCCAGCTGAAGCCCACCTTTGTTTTCTACACCGTTTCCATTACTCTTGTCTTCAGATTTTTCTGGTGCTGTTTGATTCACTCTGAAGACCTTCACACAGCCGTCCCTGCCAGTGCTGTAGAGCAGTCCTTGGTATTCATACACTGAAGTTACACCCTGTTTTCCATGCACCCCAAACAGGCAGCTCAGTGGGTGCAGCGTTAGGTCACCCAGTTCTTTTCTTTCCCTCTCGTCCATCATTTTGCCTTTTCTGTCTCCACCGCTACCATTTCTCTCAGCTTCAACCCCTTCATTATCAATTTGTTTCCTGCCTGTCAGCAAACCTTCACCCATCCTTTTGTTATCTCCGATCTTCTGCTCCAGCTTTCCTCCATCCTGAAACAAAAGCAAGGATCCTCTCCTGTCCCCACACACCCACAGCAATCCCTGTGGCATAGAGTGGAGGCACACTGCAGCTGTCAGCCAGCGTTTGGCACAGGAGGGAAGGAGGAAAGAAGGACGGGGGTTTACACTGAGAGCCAAGACAGTGTTTTCATCTAATTCTACCTCTAGACACCAGCGATAGGCAAGTCCTTCAGCGCCTGATGCTAGCAAATACAAGCCTTCTTTCGCCTCTTGCCAAATAAGAGTATGGATTTTCCCTGATCCTCCTGTGAGAAGAATCCCACCCTGAGGATGAGAGACAGGGAAGACCTGTATGGACCCGCTGAGGTTTCCCACAGCACACAAATTAACTTTTGCTGACGAGTCTTTCACACAGACATTTATTGTTTCCATGACACAATAAGATTGAAACACAGGAGTCCCTTGCCATACCATCTCCCACTGGCCATTGCTGTATTGGTAAACTATTCCTTGGTCAGTGCAAACTACAAATTTACTCTGACTCCAACTTGCATTTGTATCCCCTGCTATACAAACAACTTTTGGCAAGCCTTGACCAGGAAATTGCAGGTCAGTTAGCTTCTCTGTAGCTGCTTCCTCCATACCCTCCTTCCCCTCCTCGCCCCCTTCCACCCTCCATAACCTTTACCCCTCCATCTGCCCCTCCAGTAGCCACCCATCTCTCTTCATCTCCTGTTCCCTCACTGACTGCGAGTGCACGGACCCCCCCTGCTCGGTGTCCCTTTAACGTCCGAACCACCTTTCCACCTCCAGCCCAGTCCCAGACTAAACACGCTCCGTCTTCACCAGCACTAAACACTTTCCCTGGGGAGAGACACACTGAGAATACCCTAGCCTGGTGTCCATATAGGACCCTTAAACAAGCCGGGTTCAGGTCCCCACATTTCCCCCCAGGGCCCCCTAAAGCACCAACACCCCAAACCCTTACACTGCGGTCATCAGAGGCTGAGGCGAGCCATCCTCTCTCCTGAAGGTAAGAGATGCTGAAAATGACCCCGCTGTGGCCCAGCAGACGTCTCTCAACTGGAGCATTGTGCTCAAACAGCTCCTTTTGTCTTCTCCTCCTCCAGGCTTCCAGAGAACCAGTTGGTTAAAAACAGTCCCTCCTACCAAGATGGTATCTGCCCAGGAATCATGTACCAAAAGGAGTGCAGAGTACAGCAGACACCCCTCCAGACAGGAGCGCTGAAACAGGGTATTTCCTGTAATGAGGTCGAGGAGAAGAGCACTATTGTGAGCAACAGCCACACAGAGCATTGAGTGTTTGTCTCCAGAGAGCCAGCGGACATCCAGAGCCCAGTCCTGTAGCTCCATTAGGGGACCCAGAGTCTCCAAGTCCAGATGCTCCCCATCCTGGAGATTCACATGGAGCCTCACCAGCCTCACAGCCTTGCCTCCAAACACAGCTAGGTCATAGAACTTAGGCTCCGAGGTGGAGCTCAGTTCTGGGGATTGACAGAAAACCAGAGGATTTCGTAAATTTATGAGTGAATAAATAAAATTTAAACAATTAAAAATAAAATTAAAAAAAATACAGTGCAAACTCTTGACAAAGACGGGACAGTTCTTTAACTATCAGCCAAAAATAATATCCTTTTATTATTTAGAATCAGCATTAATGCTGAAATCCCTGCAGATCACCACTAACATCTAAGACTTATCTGTCCATCTGATTTCACTCAATTCGGCTGTTTTTTATACATCCCAGCAGAAGTGAAGAAATAAAACGCAACAGAATAAAACTAACAAAGACAACAGTGAAAACAAACATCTGCTGCTCATGCTAACCATCTTTTTTCTTCCCATATGTTCCTGTGGCAGAGCTCTGTGCTGGGACAGATGTCAGACTTCTCGGTCTTATCCCATGGATTCTGTCACGTTGGAGCACACTCAGTGAGGCACGAGCCTTAGGGCGAGGTCGGAGACTGTACACTGTCAAGACTGGACCCTCACCTGGAAAGGACAACAGAACATTTTGTTCCATGTGTTGTGTGATCAGTCTTCTTTCAAAATAAGCAAGAGAAGTTACACACTCCCCATAGTAAAACGTAAACATATGACCATCTATGCATAATAATTATAATAATAATGCTTTTTTTCAAATCCTTTTTGTGCATCACTAGAAATGTCTGTTCTATATTGACTCCCAACACGGTTCCCTACCTGTCAGTAGAAATGCATCCTGAAGGAACTCCAGAGCTGTAACTGGAGCTACAAAGGCTGCTGTCTCCATCTCTTAATGGTTAATAACACATTATCATGACTGCCTGAAAAATATAAAATGACAAACACTTCTTAAACACGGTAGTGAGAAAAGAGGGAAAACAGTCAGCGTGGTTGACTGGCATCTTAATATTCAAATGTAAAAAGTTGAGAACCCTCAGTTAGCAAAACAAGCTAACAGCAGGAGCACTTTGTTATTTGGTGTTTACGATTTGAGGAAAGTAACATTTCTAAGGCAATACCAATACCGCTACATGATTTACTTACCAAAAAACACTTCAAACGCAACATAAATGTGTTTTAAATCTGGATTAAAATATCTTTATTTGCATCCACGGTCCACAATTTAGTACCCATGTGTTTCTGTTCTGTCAGGTTCCGTCGGTCATGCAGCGTTTAAACCAATCAGGTTACAATGCTGGCTTCCTGAACGTTGATTGGTTAGAAAAAAGGTTGGCCGTATTTGTATTGGAGAAAGCGACGCATGTGACCGACTGCTGCCTTTAGGTGTTTACTAGTAAACCATGTTTTTTCAGCTTCAGTCATATGTATTGGTATTTACCATAGACTGTATACAGTATATATTAATAGCAACGGTCTATGGTATTTACTGATAGGCAATGTATTTTCAATTGTGTTTGTCAGTGTCTTCAACTTTTGTTATTACACTTATCTAGACAAATACGTACTTATTTTTTTTCTTTATTACACCAGTAGATACAACTGGACTGCCTCTACAATTTCTTTCTAATACGTGTGGTTATTTCAGAATATCATATAAAAATGAAATGCAGTAGCTCAATGTATCAATGCTGCTTTGCCGATTTTTGCTATCGTTATGTAAACAATACGTAATTAAATTAATATGCGCAGTGATACAGAATGCCAGAGGTATTCCGAGTCGACCTGGAACGCATCAGAAGGCAGTGATAAGGTTGAGCCTGCCGCCTGGCCGTTAGATATCAGGGTCCAGCTAACTTCCCGGGTAAACTATGCCCGGAAAATGTAAATTCCAGGACTCCTGGCTCTCAAAGACAATTTACAAGGACTGGCTGGTTAAGGACGTCCAAGACATTCACTTCGCCCGATGCAGGGCCTGTTGTAAATCAATCAAACTTCAGACCATGGGCGAGGCTGCTCTCACCAGCCACGCAGGGGGAGCTGGCCACAAAGCAGCCGTACGCAAGCTAATAGAAGGTAGATTAGCTTCAATTATGAAACGGGAATAATGTTTAAAAAGCGTGCAAGAGACACGTCAAGCATTTTTTATGAATGTGTGTGATACTAACAGTCACTGTCTGCTCAGCTGGTTTAATTGCTGGCGGTGGTGTTGCAGTTGTGTTGTTATTGGTGGGCGTATTGACAACAACAGTCTAGACGTGTGCAGTGTTGAAACCACAGACTGTATGTTAATAATATACAGTCTGTGGGTGAAACAGCTGTCCGCGTCATCAGTCACGGCCCCTCTGACCATATGGTTCTTATCAACTTCCTCAGAAATGTAAGGCTGTACTATTAGATCTTTAAAAACACAATAGTCAACACTTCTAGGAGCAGCTGTAGTAGTTTAACATCTGCAGCCTGCTGAAGAATGTATCAATAAACACAAAATCTGGTGTGATATTTACTATAATTTGTACCCTCTTGAACAATTAAGGTATTTTTAAGGTATTTTGTAGGTACAAATTCTGTTATTAGGTAAATTCATCCAAATTACAAAATAAATAAAAAATAATATCTATGAGTATCAAGACTGCCAGAACCTTTTCAGTCTTCTAAATTAAAAAAACTACATCTTCATTATTCTGAATTAACAACTTTGCTGCTCTCTTTTTATCTTCTAGTTCCAAAGTGTTTAGGTGTTCTTTGTGTACTTTCTTGACCAATACACTGCAGTACTGAATTATTATATCCTTTATTTAATTTTTTTTTAGATTTAGTAATTCTGCTCAAAGCCACTTCAGTGAGGTGGATTCTCGCTGCCTTGAGGGTTGGAAAACAAATCCTCAATTTTAAAGCCTGTCTACCTTTTCACTTTAACATCCTGCTGCCCCAAAGCACGACCCATTTGTCAAACAAACTCATAAGAAATTCAATCTGGAAACTGATTAAATAATCAAAGTGTTGGATCTCTAACTACTCCAAATTGTCTGTCCAAACTTTACCTGAAACTACTTAACTGACAATACATCTGGGCCTGACTTTGTCGACTTCTTCATTAAGTAAAAAAGTACATCCCAAAATAGATTTAGCCGTGTTCCATCATGATTCATCAATTACAGTCTGAGCAGTTTTATTGGTGTTGAGTGGGTTGCAAACACATCATGATGCTGGAAGGTGCTTTGGATACATGTTTGTCTGAGGCTTTGAGTAAAGGTGATGTTGTAGCTGCCTTCACCAGAGGGAGGCGCTCTCTGCATTTTTCTGAACCACATTCACCTGAAGTACCTCCCTGTCTGTCTCTCTGTCCATTTTTCTAATTAGCAGGCAATGTAATGCTGATTAATGCCGCTGGGCAGATAAATGGCAGCGTCAATAAGGTAAATATTTTTGGAAAAAAATCTTTATTTTAATTAATTTTAGAGGCATAATTTTAACCAAAGAACATGAAAATAAACCTGGTGCAGTTTGTTACAATACATAAATATACTAGCATTCATTCTAGAAATGCCAAATGCTTTACCATTTGTTCTCTCGGTTTCAGACGGAGGACAGCAAGGAGCAAGTGGCCATCTGCCTCCAGCGTGACGCCTTGGACAGAATAACAGGCAGCGACTGGTCCAGTCTGCACCAGAGCCCCACTACAAACTCCACCTACCAAAATGCCGAGCTACAGGATGTGACATTTGCTGCTTACTTCACAGCACCAGGTACCCACAGAAAGCTCGGCAAGCTTCCACAGCGTTTGTTGCCTAGATACACTATGGTGACCTTTAAACCAATGTTTACATGTGATATTCCAGTATTAACTCATAGTGGCTCATAATGACAGCACGAGGCTGCTGCTGAGAGCTCCAAGAAGCTCCACTGCAAGCCATATGTTTGTCAGCGTTGGGGTACCTACCTGCTCTGCTGTTTTACGTAACCTGATGTATAGATTTATGTGTAGGTATCTGAGTCAGAAAATGACTTAATCACTGTTTTGGCTGACCCTGTATGCACTTCTGTCAGATTCTCTTCCAGACTGTGGAACCATTGGTGAACATGTCTGTATATTAGACACTGAACATTGTGGAAGGCTCTGCATTTCATATTTTTGTGTTTGTGTATGTTTTTATTGTGATATGGATCCCCCCTGGGTCAGAAATACAGTTTATATATTAACCTGAAACATTACTCTGATTTAGAAAACCTGAATGACCTTTACCTCAATGGGGTCCTTGTTACCATTACTGAGAGTAATGAGGAAGGAATGGCATCCCCCCCCTGCATTTAATTGTCTTAGTATTTGTGCAATGACAATCAAGTTAAATCAAATCTACTAATTTAAATAGACAACTTTTGATTTGACAATCTGATGAATAACCGATTGGAATTTAATTATTTGTTTAATCTACCTTTATCTATTTAAGTAGATTTGGATTTGAGTTAATGTGCAGGCACGGGTCTAGAAGCTTACAACATCAACGTTATTGAACTTACAAGAAATGTTTGTCCCTCGTCCTAATGTTTAGATACTAGTCAAGCCCAGTAGTTCCAGTGGCTGTGCACAAGCTGGAGCAGCTGCTGCAGTGGTGTATTGATTGAAACAGCTAAGTGCATTTAGTAATAGAAATTGGACCAATACACTCAGTGACACAGGGTTCCCCTCGCTGACCTTTCTTAACTCTGACTTGTCAGGCAGGTACCGGCTCAACAACCAGCGTCTCCAGCTGACAGGCAGCGAGGCGGAGGACGCGACTCGCAGCCCGACTCAGCATTACTCGGCAGACCTGTTGAGACAGGAGCAGCAGCAGAGAGTAGAAGCTCTGGAGCAGCAGCAGCAGATGAAGATCCTGGAGTGGGAGAACAGGATGAAGGTGCTGGCGTGGGAGCAGGAGCTGGTGAAGGAGAAGAGGAGAGCAGCTCGGCAGAAGGAGAAGGCCTTCAGGATGAAGAAGGCTTACTACAAAGCCAAGCTAAAGAGGATGGGCGAGGACCTGCCGCCATCTTCCTCCAGCAGCAGTGATGAAGAGGAGAAAACGTCTGATCCGACAAGGATGAACTGTTTTAACTGTTGTAATTTTATTAGTGCTGGTTTCATTCTTGTATTTCTTTTGTCTATATGCCATGGAACTGTTACTGTTATTTTTATACATTGGTTTGTATTTCAATGCAAAAAAAGATTCATAGTTGCTTTTAATTAGATATTCTTGCGCAAAGAGGGAGATAACTTGGGTTGCAGACTGTTCAAAAGTAGCTCTTCATCATTTAAGAAAAACCCAAGTAAAATATGTGGTACTAATAGACCTATAGTACATGGATATGCTATGACGCAGATAAACATCTTGTAGAAAAGCCTCTGAACCGTGTAAAAGGGTTGAGATCCAAATCATCTGTTGTTCATCACAATGTGAAGACACATTGTATTGAAACGTACATGATGGGAGGTTGAAAGTGTATGTAAAGGCCGTAGCCTTATTCTAGGAAGAACAGCAGTTTTAATAATGTATTGAGAATAACATTTGCAGATGTAGAATTTGAAATTACATTCATAAATGGACAATCTAATAATTTTACTTGCATAGCTTCTTTTGCATGCTAACATGAGTTTGTATGCTTAAACATTAGTCTTTGCTTTGTGAATAAAAATATATTGCATTTGGTACAAAGTTGGAGATGACTACAGGCAGGTGACAAATACACACATGTGGCAAAAAGTACAGTATGTAGCTGCAATGGCAGCCTCAGCTGAATTTTTGGACTGGGCAGCAGGGATTTGCTATAAAAGCATCAAGAGCTATGTTAGTATAGTTATGTGCTGTAACTATTTGGTAGCTTTAGAGGTGCTGGTAGGCAGGCACATTTTTAAACTGTGGACAGAGGCAGGCTAGCTGTTTCCCCCTGCTTCCAGCTAAACTAAGCTCATTGCAGAGACAACAGTGCTACTGATCTTCATATCCAACTCGTCAAAAAAAATGTAAGCAAAAATATCTTTGTCACCCTTATGTGTTACAGTAAACATTGCTTTGTATTTTATTAATATAAACCTGTCTCATGGAACTGCGACTAAGTCATATTATTACAAATCTGACAGGAGCATTGATCAGTTTCTGTTTCAGCCTTTGCAGGTCTTAATCTAAAGTTTACCCAAGGACTGGTTATATTGTCTCAGCTGGTGCTTCTGTTTTTGCTGAGTCAGCAGAGGTGGCACCTGAACATCTCCGACGCCTCTGAATGTGACAGAATACTTTGAGTCAAACATGTCAGAGAGATACCTCCAGAAAAACGTGTCCCTCTGTCAGGACGTTTCCTCTGCTCAGTTTTTTAGCAGATGAAAATGTCTGTACTCATGAATATGAAACAGCACATGCAGAATAAATATAAACACAGCCGTGTAGGAATGTCATTTTTTTTAATGTCCAACATTTCTCTTGTTTCCGTGGTAACGGGAACAGCTGTTTCCATGCCGCCGCCGTCCCCTTGACGACGGCGGGTTAGAAGGCATCCCATTGTTAACACACAAGCTAGCAAAGACAATCTCGCATCCCTCCTTCTACTCTCCCTGACTCTGTCTCTCACTCTGTTTCTTTCCTTCGGTCACTTCCCCACTTGTTTTTTTTTTTTTTTTTTTAAACAGAGCACATTTTAATCTCAACTCCGTTTTTTTTGTCTCCTCTCACTTGTGTGACGAAGCAGATTAACCTGAAGCTGGATACTGACGGCTGACTGTTGGGTATAAAAGCACACCTTGATGTTGTGGATGTGACGCTTCAGCCTTGAATCTATACCAGTGACCAGGGAGGAAAACGGTTTGATTTAGAACATATCTGCATTATTTACACCCAGTATTCAATTTTGAGTTTAGATATGTTGATGCTCTGTCTGGGGAGGACAAATGCACCTACACAAGTTTGTTTGTTCAAATCTTCCCATATTTAACCTCCGTGATTCAATAAAGAAACAAAAATCAAATGCCGAAAAGCAAAGTGTCTTGCATCACACTGTAAACAGAGACATTTGTATCTTTACATTGCTCTCTCCTCTTGTCCTCTATCTGTGAATTTGTTGCAGTGAGAGACTCCGATTATAAGAAACAGAACAAAGGGAACATTTGGACAAAAAAAAAAAAAAAACATGCTTCTTTAACAACCTCATTCAAAATGGCAAAATACTGTAAATAATTAATACAATGTCAATAAATTATCAATAAATAAAATAAATCTTATGTCTGTACAAGTTACAGGTACTGTCAGTTATGGACAAACAGATCTGGAGAAAAATAAAAATGAGCAGCAGAATAAAAAAAGTGAGGAGGAATCAAAGGCAGATATTTTTGGTGTACTACTCCTTTAAAAGACTAGAAGAGGAGCATTTCTTGGCAATACTGTTAACACATAACAAATATGTTCACTTGTCACCTCCTGGGGATGACAGAGCAGCAGTCCGAGTAGGGAGATATGCATATGCGAGGTGTGAGATGTGTTTTTATTTCCTTTTTTCTTCCTCTGCAATGAGTAGCGCCCAAGCCCTTCTCCCTACAGTCACGGTTTCTGACCCAATTTGTTCCAACCTTTTCTGGTTTTGTACTTCATTATGCTTATTGTGTCTTCTTGTTTATTATCCACTGTCTACCTTGCTGTTCTAGTGTTATTACAAATACTGTATTGTTTGATTGTCAGTGCTCCCTGCTCAAGGAGCTCAAGGACAACCCATTTTTGGCTATACAGAAACCTAATTTTGCTACCATTATTTTTAGAGCCACTGCATTTTTTTCATTACAAAAACACAGTTCTGTTAGCCACAATCCCTTATCCCTCTAAAGTCTGGGGCAGACTGCCTTCTTGTCTCCATTGCTTACAAATTAATTTGTGTTGTTACCTTGAGGTCTGAACTCAGTGAGCTGTGAGAAAGGAGCTGCTGCTGATGGAAAGACCTGCATCTCAAAACCACTTAGAGGCTTATAGCGCTGACACAACTGACATCCCTCCTCAGCAAACTTGTACGGTGCTGCAGAAGCCAAGAGACCTCTTCTTTGTACAGCCGTCTAAACAATGAGAGCAAATCTGTATTAATGTGTTATGATGTGTGAACCTCTTTATCTATGACAGCTTGTTGGAAAAAGATTCTCACATTTGAAGAAAATTCTGAAGTGAGTTCCCAGCCAAGCAAGTAAAAACAAGTCTGGCATTAAAGATGCATGTGCTACAATATGAGCTAACATATCCCAATAGATACCGTGCTAAATATGTATTGCAAGTCTGCTTTCAGGTCTCCAAACAAATATCTAAGCCCACTAAGACGTGAAGTTTTGCCTTTGATCTGCTCTCCTCTTACATTCCAAACCAAAATCCACTTGCTTATACAGTATGCAGCTACATCCAATGCCAACCACATTGTGTTACAGTATGTTGTAGCGCAGATCTAGGGCCTCATTAATAAAAATAATGTTTCAATTTAGGCTTGTTTTCATGGCACAATCATTAAATGAAAAAAGACATCATGATTAAAACAAAACTGTGAATTACATCTAGAGCATTCACACCCTAAACAAGTCATTTTCATCACAGAAAAGTGGAGAACGATGTATCGCACAGATTTTAAGCAGTTGTCCCTTTGGCTTGGATTTACACAGAACTCTGCATGAGAAGCTTTTACATAGGAGTCTCCTGGGTGCTGCCGGAGAGATTTGGCTGTTCCTGCGGTGTCTCTCGAGGCAGGTTGAGTCGTGATGCATCAAAGAAGAAAATACTTTGAGGGTCTTTAAACTGTTGTTACGTGACACCGCTTCACCCGCCAGGTCTTAGAAATATCACTTGACTGATATGGTCTGGTTCAGACAGCACCAGGCACAAAGATACACAGATGACGTCACAGTCATGTACAGTGGAACACAAAACAGCACAATCTCCTGAAAGAGCCAATGACACTCATGACTGAGCTTTAGAAGTTGAACCACCAACTCTGAACCTTCATTTCTCTTATCATCTTACATCAAATCTCTTCTCTTATAATAATCCCTTCCTCTATTTACAATCACTTTCTCCCTACTTTGATATTTTCCCTTCAATCGCATGTCGCGGTTTTGATAATCTCAACAGGTGTATATTGCCAGACCCCTGTCGTTGTACACAGAGTTGATGAGTGTGAGGAAACGTTTCTGCGGGGAAAATAAATTTGGGGATTCTTTTTTTTGTCTTTGTAGGGGTAATGTCTAGCCTGGCTCCGCCCTCCTATGTACTTCCGCTCAATTTTCAAATATACGAGAGTCTGGTAGGACCAGGCTAGGTAGTATCTCCCTCGGCAACAAACAAGACTGCACTCGCACCAACCTCACTCAAAACCGGACACAATTATAAAAAAGAAAAGAAAAAAGAAAACATCACAAGAGATTTCTTCTTCATCGCCAATGAAAAAGATACAAAATGTATAAAAATGTCAAATACAGTTTTTTTCTTTTAGACGGATGTTGTCTGGATCAAGCTGACTTCTGCGTTTGAAATCTGAGGATTTTGTTTTTGTCTTTAACAGTTTTTAGGTAGTAGAGGTGGTTGACTCATCGTCCAAAGAAACATCACAGATCATTGTAGGCGGTGGGACTTGAAAAAAACTTCATTTATACAGTACAAACTGCCCACGAGCACTCTTTTATCCTCATGGGTGCTCTGTCTGTCTTACTTTCTTTCCAACTCTGTGTTTCCTCTGTCCCACGTTTGTTTTTAGTCCTCCAATGTCCCAGGGTGCACCAGTAGTTCAGGATCATACATGACCTTTGAACTTATCCCTGGTCTTCCAAGCACTGTCACAATGCATAAAGGGATATAGAGGCTGTCATCAAGACTGTCCTTCACTTCTGTTGGCTCTGAGGTGAAGGAGAGGAAAACAGTCATTGATATGTTTAAACAGCAACCACTCTACTGATTGTAATTTCAATTACACATAATGATGACAATATACAGGAGCACAATTACTTATAATGAGCTGTCAGAGGCAAAAGGAAAAAGAGAGAGGAGGGGGACAAAACAAAACAGACACAGTGGACGAGAAGATTAAGAAGCTGAAAGGTTGGAAGTGGAACAGAGGGAGCCGAGAATGGGTGAGATAAAAAGATGGAAAAGAGGAAAAGAACAATAAGAAGGGTGAAGAGATGGGTTGAAGAATGGACAAGATCCCTATAGAGCTGCTGAGGAAGAAGGAATCAGGGGGAAATCAGGGGAAGAGAAAAGGAGGAGGAAAGTAAAAGCCCCAAAATAATTCAGTTTACAGAGGATCAAAGACAATGAGGAGTTAAATATGAAGCAGAAGATGTTAAATAGAAAAGGGAAAGTAGCGGAGGGTTAGTCAGGGAAGATTTATTAACACAGCAGGACTTACTCGGTGTCAGGGGAGACTTCAGATATGCTCTGGGAGGTGGCTGACTGGGACGGGGAAAGGGAGGGTCCGTGGGCGGAGCCATTAGACCCAGGGTTAGAGGCAGCGGGGGAGGAGTGAGGACGGAGGAACTAAAGGATGCCAGGATGGAGGACAGAATATCCAGGTGTTCACTGGATGGTTGTCGACCCAGAGGGTTTGGATTGGAACCTGCAACCTGGGGGACAGTCTGTCCAGGGTACCTACATGGAGGTGCGGAGTCCAGTCGTCCTCTGCCATGAGCTGGGAGCTGCTCATGCTGAGGTTCCTCAGAGATCGGGGGAGGAGGGGAGGAGGAGGGAGGTTGATCGGGGTGCGAGGGCTGGCGGGGAGGTAGAGTGCGAAGCCACTCCCGACACGGCTGAGCCTGGGCTCCACCTCCGTTGGTCTCCAGCTGCTCTCTTGACCTACTGCTCATCAGCGCCCCCGCTAGGTGCTCGCGGGATGAGGCCTGCCGCCGAGGTAGCGAGTTCAGCTGCGACCTCGAGCTGCTGAGATATCCCTCCATTCCTGCTCCCCCGTTTCCACTCAAGTCCTCCCTCGAGGCGTGGACGCTACCAGTGCGGTGGTTGTCCAGTCTGTCCCTGGATCCTGTCAAGTTCTCCCTGGATGAAGAGGCTCGCTGGTGATCCAGACCCAGGCCCCCGAGCCCTGCTCCCTGCCCCAACTCTCTCCTCCTGGGTAAGAGATCCAAGTTGTCCCTGGAACCACGGGAGTCCAGTCTGTCCCTCGAACCCCCTACCGTTTGTCTCCCAAGTGGATCCCTGGACAGTTGCCTCCGAGACAGCGAGTCCAGGTGTTCCCTGGAAGAGTACCGGGAAGCAGGTTGAGAGAGAGAGCCGGAACCTCCACTGGCACCAGCTGTGGCAGAGTACATGCGACCGTACGAGGCTGCAGGAACACCCCGGTGACCCAATGTAGAGGTTCGGTACCAGTTTAGCTCACTGGGGACCCGGCCCATGGTGGAAAGACCCTGGAGTGCTGGGGGACAACCGAGACGATTCTTAAGGATACCTGAGACAAGAACATAAGAAGATTAAATGCAATGATATTTGTGTACTCTTCACATCATGTGACCTAGCAATGCTAGCACTGCTGCTCACACACCTCACATCTCCTCCATCTTTCTCTTGGCAAAAGATCCTAATCAAAAGATTAGAATATTAACAATAGTGCTGTCAAACGATTAAAATATTTGAGATTAATTGCATTAATGTCATTGTAAACTCAATTAATCACACATTTTTATCTATTCTAAATGCCCGAACCACCTCAACTGGCTCCTTTCGACGCGAAGGAGCAGCGGCTCTACTCCGAGCTCCTCTTGGACGCTCTCGGAGCTTCTCACCCTATCTCTAAGGGAGACGCCAGCCACCCTCCTGAGGAAACCCATTTCGGCCGCTTGTACCCTGGATCTCGTCCTTTCGGACATGACCCAACCTTCATGACCATAGGTGAGGGTAGGAAAGAACATTGACCGGTAGATCGAGGGCTTTGAAAACATTTTTGAAAGCAACATTGGCATATAGCCTACTGTAGTGTTCAATTTCACACGTAACATTCTCACTTGAAGCAGTCATTCACACTTGGAGCAAAGGATCTCTCACATAATGTAACACTGTCCATCAATAAAAGGGTGAACAAATACTTTGACGAGGGGGAGGAGAATTTGCATCAGCTGTGTGCTTGGCCATCAAGCGGTATTTCAGACTGGATGTGCTGCGATGATAGCTCAGTTCACAACGACAAAACCCACAGATCACTTTGGTCTGGTCAATGGAACCATTTGGCAACTTTTGAAATTTGCCATACAGAATCTTATTGGCATCCATTTCAACATCTCGCACTTGCCATCCACTCAAAACGTAATGTTACTACTCTTTAGCCGACTCGCAAGCCCAAACAAGTGTGCACGGTGGGCGTGTTGCTTTGTTTCCGGTCTACCTAGATCCGGTACGATGTTGTAGTTTTTCTAACGTTACTAGTTGTTGCAACAGCATGTATAAAAAAACTACAAAATCCTCTAGTCAAAAAAGAAGAACGTTAGTCTGGCAATGAGAAAATTGACACCGTTAAAATGGGTTTGCATTTCTGCTGTTAATAATGGGTTTAACTGCCAGCACTAATTAAAAATGAATCCCAAATAATAGTGTGTCCTTAGATTATATGTATTTGTGTTTCTCTCACCCTTGCGGTGCCTGTGTGGCTGGGTGAGGCCATTCTCGTCTCCACTGGTCAGCGCTGCGTCAGGCTGGTTGTTGTTGGCAGCGTCCTTGCTGTAATCTGACCCCAGAGGGCGCTCAGAGCCCCACTTCTGAAGGCTGTGTGTCTCACACTCTTCTAAAGCTGGCCAGTAGGACAGCAGGTCATTGCCATCCAGATCTGTAACACACAAGGAGAATTAATACTCTCTAGTTAGTCTTTAAATCATCATTACAACATCCATGTTGTCACATCAGGTCATGAGTCTATTGACCAATGACTTTTGATAAAACACCAGTTAACACAAGATATGAAAAGCTGCATATATGTTCTTATGCCTCACATTCATCCTTTCAATTTCAAGCATTTTGCTTAATTTTTTAGCCGCCTGAGCATCCCAACAAACACAAAACAGTTGTCTGTATAAAATATAGCAGATGTCAACAAACAAATAGCATATGTTCATTATGAAATTAGCCAGCCAGGGCGTATTAAGGTCCTACAACCATTTTTAACATTCAAGTGACCTCACTGCAACCCAAATATTCTAATAACCCAGTTTGTCCTGAAAAAAATGATGTTCATATCTTGACTGTAGACAACAGGGTTGATGTTTTATAAGCTTTTTTTATCAAATAAATCCAGACGGACAATGGACTGTAAAAATGGCCTTAGGGCTCAGAGGGTTAAAAGAGACATATTGGTAGAGGATGTATCAGACTAGTGCAAATACCCTATGAACCGGCAAGGTTTATGGTCTTAATGGGCAAAGCACTCAATGGTGCTGTTTAACATGTTACTTTGCTCTGTGACGACATCAACCCTTTAGGCCAGTGTTTCTCAAACTTTTTTCAATATTGTACCCCCTTTGAATTGCTTTTTTAAGCTAAGTACCATTTGACCAGCGCAAAACATTTTTGGTAGGAAAACAAAAGTCTATAAGGAGGTACCACACAGCCCCAGCAGTGATAGATTCACTAAACAACAACCTTTTTTTAAACAAATACATTTAAATGCTACATTTCAAATGTTTCAAATCCATCACTTAATTCATTCATTACCATAGTATAATTATTTTTAGGAATTATGCATGAATTATTTCTAAATTAGCATTTTTGCAAAACTTTCACATACCCCCTGCAGTACTCCAAAGTACCCCTAGGGGTACACATACCCCCCATTTGAGAAACACTTCTTTAGGCCAACCAAGTGTCATTTGGAAAATCACACTACCAAGTGTTAGGTCACTCACACGTTATCAAAATTTCATCAGTGTTGTCATTAAGGCTGTAACTATTATCAACCTGTCAAGATTTCTTTCAATTAAAGTCAATCATTAAAATCCAAAAATAGTAAACCCAAACTAAGTGACATCTTCACATTGCTTGTTTTCCCAGATCAACCCAAAAATATTACATTTACAATTATATTTTTGCTTGATAAATTACTTGACAATTAATCCAATATCAAAATGATTGCAGAATAATTTCTGTCTATCAAGAAATCAAATAATAATAATTTTTCATTCCAGCTATAACATACATGACAGCTGTCTAGTTAACATTTACTCAGTAATGCACATTCCTTGCACAGTCCTCCAACAATGGCCAGTTGACGGCTCTCCTGAATCAATGAGGGCTTTAATGCTTTGACCGCAATCTTCGAACTGTGACCTTTCAGTAAAAAGCTGCTGCGGCCCTTCAGTTTGACTGCACTGATGAACTGATTGGACTGTACCGGCCATCTGGATCCTGATAGCTTTGGTCCACGTTTAACCCTGAATAGGGTTCATGCAATCGAGATGGCTTGTAAAGCTAATAATTGATTACTTGTATGGATCTGATGTCTAGCCTTTTCTCACAGTGAAACCTTTCACTGAGCACTCTATATGCATGACATTTACATCACATACTTTAAAGTGCATAAACTCATTTATTATGCATGATATTATTTCATGTGTATCTGAAGAAAGAAGGTATTGATTAATGACTACTGCCACTGACATTTTCTCTTGTTGTATGCGTGGTGTTAGTTTGTGCCTACACATGTATGTTTCTACATATCTGAGATAAAAGAGTAGTGGACTTTCTACAGCTGGGACCTACATTGTTTGACTCTGCTGGCTGGCAGGGGTCTGTCTGTTTTCACCCCATACTTGTGTGGTTTTCATCCCACAGACCAAAGACATGCAGGCCAGGTTAACTGGCTACTCTTACTATAATTGCCCGAAGGTGTGAACGTGTGTACATTTATGTTTGCCCAAATATTTTGTATCTAGAGACCTGTCTCACATGATGTGAGGTGGGATACACTGGCCACCATGACTCTGCACAGGTTAAATGTGTACAGATGATGGATGGATGGATGGATAGGGGCCTAAATTAAACCAAAGTCTTAATAAACCAAAAACATATCTGCCAAACAATCATCAGTTTGCTTTTAGACTCAATCAATAAATCAAGTGTCCTTCAGCAAGAC
The DNA here is from genome assembly GCA_026937815.1 of Etheostoma perlongum. Taxonomy (NCBI): domain Eukaryota; kingdom Metazoa; phylum Chordata; class Actinopteri; order Perciformes; family Percidae; genus Etheostoma; species Etheostoma perlongum. The sequence continues at coordinate 21,731,702 of CM049377.1, forward strand.
ACTTAAACATTACTGGCTTTATAACTGTGAGAAGAAAATAACTTGAAAATCACTAAAGTGCTCATCTACCTTTGGTGCCATTGTGGGTGGGCTCTGTGAGCAGACGCTCGCTGTGATTGGAGCGTTTGAATCTCCGCTGGATGCGCCCACGGAGTCGGACGTTGTCCTCGCTCTCAGAGGAAGGTATGGAGAGACTGCGCTCCTCCTCCATGGAGAGGTCTGAGTCTGAGTCAGAATCCTCACCTGGAAGAAGAAGGAGAGAGAGAGGAAAAGATAGAAAGGAGCCAGAGAAGAAACAAGTGGAGGGAAGGAGAAAAAGAATAAAGGGCTGTTATTCGTCATTGTGATGTGAGCTTAATCTTTAATGACATTTATATGGAGAGTGAAAACAAAGGAAAGAAATATGGAAAAAAAGGGGATAAAATGGCGAATGTGTCACTACTGCTGGTGAAGAGTGTGCATTTATATCCGTGGTTGTGTTTGAGTATTCACCTCCGTCTCTGTGGAACATGGCTACATCCAGGTCTGTTGCTCCAGTGTGGACGATGTTTTGTTCCAGAGTCTGACGAGCCAAAAGATTTTCTCTAACAGGCAAAAAAGGAGAGAAGTGAGGACACACACACACACAGAGTATACTGTATAAGCAGTCACACAAGCTGATACAGATTAAACACACACACACACACACACACACACACACACACACACAACACACACAACAGTCACCAACAGTACATTAGTGTTACTCCACATACACTACAGTACATCGTTCCATCCCATCTTCTTCATCTTTACCCCACTGACCCACAAAAAGCGTGACAGGGTTTTTGTTAGTGAGGAAATGTTTTCCCTGAAGCAACTTTTTCCCAAATCAGAATCAACCTGACAAATTCCTTTTGTACATTGTTGATATGCCAACAACAGTCATGGTGTGGATGTATTTTCATCCAAATTCATTTCTAACTTGTTGGTAAAAGTTGAAATGTGTGTGTGTGTCCACATTATGTGTGTATGTGTCTGGGTAAACTTTTTTATATTTATATACCTGGCAGAGCTGACGGAGGAGATGGTGGAAGTTCCCAGAGTGATTCGGTGCAGCCCGCTCTGCTCCAACAGAGATGCGTTGTGATAGGGGTTCTGAGCCTGAACACACACACACACACACACACACACACACACACACACACACACACACACACACACACACACACACACACACACACACACAAAACAAACAAGGTTAAGAGAAAGACATCAACCATTACCGTATATAGTACAAAACATAGCCGTTTATCTTCTATTGATGAAAAACTACATTTCCTTCCCTCTGCGCCGGGAAAAACTCTGGACACTTGGCGGAGCATTGCGGACTCTGAGGACCTCTAACTTGCAGAGGTGTTTGTGTGTGTGTGTAAATAAACAAATAAAAAAATTGATCACCAAAAAAACAAACATTTCCTCCCTCATGATGCATTTTGAACATGGGAAAAAGTGCATTACTTTGAATTGTCTGTACTTACACCACATACTGCATTGTATCAAGAGTCAAAATTCCACCTTCATTGTGCTCCTCTAGTTCTATAATTCATCTTAAGGACTTCTTTCTGACACTGAGGTTTTCTATCCATATTATAAGAAAAAGAGTACTTACTATAATAGGTGGTTAAAATTTAACATTCTTCTCAAGACTTTTTTCAGAATTCAAAAACAACCCCAGTGATATTTTACTACAGCTTCACGAGACTCTTGGGAGTGATTATAGTTATTGAGTGCTGACTGGAACACATAAAAATAAAAAGGAGGCAAAGCTTGTGGAGCTAGCCTGGAAATGGGGCACGATATTAGCCTTCTATACTGCATAAGGTCAATGTAGTTATAAATAATGTATTACACAGTATGAGTCAGATAGGCGAAAGGATGCTAATAGGTGGTCATTTGTGTCTAATAATAGTTTTGGAAAGCTACAGTCATTTTGCCCCAGATGACTCAGTAAAGGATAGGAAGAGCTTCAGAGGTAATGGGGTTAAAAGGGTGGAATGAACTACGTACTGTATTAACTAACATGCCTTTTGACACACACACACACACACACACACACACACACACACACACACACACACACACACAGTGTGCTGAGCTATGACCTAAAACACACACAAGTTAGTAGAGTGAAGAAAAGATGTGAAGACAGGCATGCATATACACGCACGCACGCACAAAATAGACACTGCACAGTGCTTTTATTGAAGTGGGTTAAAGAGCAGGCAGGGCTCCACTGGTCAGTATATATTGTTTTATCTGGGTCAGCAACAAACCCTGGAGGTAGGAGAGAGGAAAGGGAGGACAAAAAAGATGGATGGATGGATGGATAGAGTGAAGGGGGAATGGAGGGCAGAAGGGCTTTTGTGTTGGTCTAGTAATGGACACAGTGAGTGAGTACATCTATAAAATATAATACTATAGACGCTGTAGAAGACATAGTAAACAGCTTTGGAAACATGCAGCAAGACAATTTACAGCCCCAAATAATGGTCTTAGATTCAACCTGCATAATTGTTAGTGTGCAATAATGACTATCATATTATAATGTCATAATAAAATTTGTTCCCAAATTAACATGTCATGTACATGATTAAAAAAATGTATGTCAATGATTATATGATGTCAGTTCAAACCAAGATACCAGACGACATAAAAACCTTTAGGTTCTGCAGAGACGAGCTACAGTAGTACAAATACCCAATCGGAGGCTGTACGTGCGTATAACTCACAGTGTTTTGTGGTGGTCTTGGTGGGTCTTCTCCAGGGCTCTTCTTACCCAAACAGGCTACGCTCCAGGCCTCCTTAACCTCGTAGTTGAACACAGTGAAGGCCAGCATCACCGACAGACCCTGGGTAAGAGATACAGATACAGGTATTTTACTTTGGACACAAACTAGATTCTTTTTATTTATTTGGCCAGTATTTTGTAAGAAAAACATTATTATTAACTCTATTAACTGGATGTAAGTTGAATGAGTGCTAGAGTAACCCATCATTTATTTCTGTAAACATACACTTTCATTCAAACACATATTCACACCTGCACTAGACAGAGGACGTTGAATATGTAGTAGAAAGCAAGGATGCTGTTGTTCACAGCCATCAGACCACATAGCCAGGTGGAGGTGGCCACCAGCAACAGCAAGAAGGCATTGCGAACAGTAGCACTAGAGAGAGAAACACAGAGGTCAGTGGGGGAGAAGGTTAGACCAGAGAAGTACACTAACAAAATACTGTAGGCTTACATAACATAATGGAAACATCTGCAGTTCTTTGGACAGACAACATCACCATGTTGCATCTTGACACGTACAACTTGGATGTACAAGATAATGATTGCCCAACAATATATAACATTAACTGTCCTGCTGGCTAGCTCTTTAGTGAATGTAACATTTGAAAACAAATTTACTTACGTACCTTATACCACTATATACTTTTACTTCTGATATCAAAACAATGTGGTCATTATACATTTGCACACAGCCAATTCTTTATTGATGCCCATGATTAGGGTAATGTTGAAATTTAGAAACACAACAAGTCACAAAACACAAGAGAGGCAAAGGTGACAGGAAGTGAGAACCAGCAGGAAAAGGTGATAGTAGAGAAACCATCAAATAAATACTGAGACGGGGATGTGGGAGCAAGACACCACATAGATAAGTGATTTCCTTGTGTCATTTATGCTCATAAGCTTTGCTCAATAACAAGGCCTGACATGATCATTGTCTATCAAATCAACATTGAGTAAATGAGACAACTAGAGATTTATACTTTGTTTTATAGCCTTGTTGAGATTGTTAGTAGTTACATACGAATGTATGTTGTATGTTCAATTTTTATTTTTCATGCTTCAACTGGGAAAGCTTCTTTAAAGACAGAATTCTGGTGTCTTAAATCACTAGACCATCTTTTAAAAAGTACCTCTGAAGCTTGAAATAAAGCAAAACTTAATTTCTACTTGAACATGAGAAGTACAATAATAAAAGATAGGGGTTAAATAATGATGAAAAATAGCCAATAAAGTAGCTTTTTGAAAATGAGAAGTCATTTTACAATGGTGGTTGGGTACTTACATGACAGGGAGCTTCTTGGTCTCCTTCTGAGAGGGATTGCAGGACATCTTGGCTACAATCATAAAAATGCCTCCATTCATCTGGATAGGGGGAAATCAATACAAAAGGTAAGGCAACATTTTGTAATGCATTTCAGCTAACCCAATAATGCCCTTAGTAACATCAGTGATGAGGATAAACAGATAAAACAAAATCAATCTGGATAAAATCGTCATCTACGAGGGAAAAAAGGTTTAGGCGTTAAAGACAAAGCCACTTAAGTCTATGAACTGCTCTGTTTTAGTTCCTTTACTAATAACCCTTGTGTTGTCTTCCAGTCAACCATGAAAAGTTTGACATTTTTTTCACTTTCACTCAATGTTGTGGTTGCTTTTTAAAAAATGTTTTTTCCAAAGTTATTTGATATTTCTAATGTTTACATTTTCAGCGTATTAAAAAAACTAATAAAAAACTGAAAATGGGTCAAATTTGACTCGACAACAACATTAGGGTTAAACAGTATAAAAAAATAGACAAATCAGTGATTGAAAGAAAAGTAACCGCTGAATAAATTAATTAGTACAAAAGAAGCAAAGGCACAACAGAAGGATGGAAAGAATAAAGGTAATGAATACAGGTATGAATAAAGTTAATAAAAGGGTATAATGAATAACACTGATTACGAACTACACTGCATTGGGTTATTCATAAGCATGGTAAAACCCTGGCACAGCGCCCTGTCTAACATGTTGCAGTGAAGTTGTAAAGTGTTGGCTTTAGGTTAGTAGCAAATAAAGTTTTGGTGTACCAGAGTTCAAGCAGGTTGTCTTTGTAAAATTCCACTTATGACTGATGATATGATTTGACTATTTTGGGGAGGGTAACCCGCCAACAATTCAAGGCAGGGAAGAAGGAGCAAACCAAGTTTATGCACATTTTCATTTGAAGACAAGTTTACCTGAGGATGATATCAAGCCTAGTAAGCAGAGTTAAGCTGATCTGCACTAGGTTTTATGATTATATAATCTTTTATTGTGTAACAAAACTGGAATCAGTGTTCCTTTGAAAACCATATGAGCTGAACCCTCATCCAACAGAAAAACCTACAATTCCCTATCAAATGCCTGTTTACACTATATTTTTACTCAAGTTTGAGTTCATACATTAGCATTCACATTAACTATAGTATATCAGACAGACAGAGAGACAGTTACCAGTATGACGATGGCTATAGGACCGGCAAAGCTCCAGATGAGTTTGTCATAGATGGAGATCCAACAAAAGTCTGGATTCCCATAACCCTCTGGGTCCAAGCCCACTGCAAGGCCTGCAGTGCAGAGACACACAGTTAGACGACTCAGGAAGAGAGAAGCAGTACAGGATGTGATAGCATGTAATTATCTGAATGACAGTCACAGGAAATGTCAAAGACATAGCAGAACACATCCCAATTAATGCTAGGTATTCATCTTTTTAATGATTAGTTCTTTTTAAAATAATTATTTCAGGTGACAACACATCATGTTGAAGGTTTTTAGCTCTTTGGAAACAGTGGCTGTAAATGTATGATTACATTGGTGTGCCTTCAGAGATGTCTATATATCTTGTTTTCAGTTTATTTATCAATTCCCAGTGCTGATTGTATCACTGATGCTTCGGATATATAACTATCTAACGTTATATTGGTCAATGTTATAACAATATTGTATTTATTCTACATTGATATCCACCTGATTCTCTCAGGTTAGAAAAAATCTATCTTAATAAAAATATTCATTTAAATGATCCTGCTGTTTTCAGGTATCAGTTTGATTATGGCAAGTTGTTTTTTATTATTCCACACAACCAGACTCCATCTCCATGATTGTGCCAGAAGATCCTGTCAAGGTTCTGACAGTCATGGGTATAAAGCTTTTTTAAACTGGATATCAAAAGTAAGAGAGACAGGAAGAGCCTAAATAAAGACGGAAACACCTTTAAAGAAGAAGACATGCAGCCTGTGTGTGTGTGTGAGTGTGTGAGTGTGTGAGTGTGTGTGTGTTTGTAGAAAAAAGCAGACAGATATTACTTACTTACTGTATGTGTCAAGAAAGAAAGTACTTGCATCTGTGTGTATGTGTGTGTGTGTGCTTTACTATCTCTGTATTAAAATGTCACAGAAACCTGTTTAATACAAGTGTCTATAGGACACCTTATCTACACAGCCAGACTTTTTGCTAATGTGTGTGTGATGTGTGTGTTTGCGCACATACATGATCTGTGTGATGTCATGAATGTATACATGTGGCAAGGACATGTTTGACTGTATTCTGTCTGTCTGTGTACATGGATGCACTGACCTGTTTCTGACAAATATCACAGAGCTCTTATGTGTCTTCGTGCGTATGTGTGTGTCACCTGTGATAATGGCGGGCACGCCCCAGCCGATGGCGTAGTAGAACCTCATGGCACCATAGTTAATGTTGCGTTGCTCAGTTTGCATACGGTAGATATGAAGGCCCTCCACGAACATCCACGCAAACGTGGACATGAAGAAGTAATGCAGGAGAATGGCGACGACTGTGCAAAGGAACTGAAGGGGGAGAGAAAGAGAATAATTAAAGGAAGGAAGGAGAAAGAAGCAAGGGAAAGATTGAAGAAAGAATAGACAGGAATGAGAAGAGAAGCAGGAAGGAAGCAAGGAGAGGAGAGATAAGAAAAAAATGTGAAGAAGCCTCTCAAAATTACAACAGAACAGGTGTAAACGATAAATAAACAAGCATTTGTGATTTAATTACCAACGTGACTAATGAACAGAGATTATGGCAGTGTGTTAAAGTATGTGTCCAGGAAATGTGCAAAAAACTGATATGAATGTAAATTAATGTTGTTGATGTGCTGAATTATAGTAATAACACCCAAGAGTACGTTCTTAACTACGATTATGAGTACACATAGTATAGAACACCCTCACAAGTAATGTGGTTGTCTTAGCAGTTATGTGTGTAAAAGCCTGAAAGTGTTTATGTAACAATATATTTAAAATATTGTAATCTTTATATATAACGTGTTTCCTGGTTTTAAGAGGAATTATCCGCTCAGTTGAAATGTTAGGTTGGTCCATGGTTGATTTATTTATATTTAGAAATATTCATTAAACATTATTGATGGAAATGGAAAACTGTCTTTATTGCCATAGATGACGGCCCTAAGAATGCTGAGACGATGACAAATCAGTGCTAAAAGGTGGTGTAATTTGCTAAAAAATAAATATCTGAGCTCCATTCAATATCATGGTTTAGATAGATGGTTTCAGTATATTATCAGGAATAAATCCCAGTACGTTTTGCCAGGGCAGATGATTCCAAATCACTTGTCAGTTAAGTGATGGTGTTTGGTTTGGCAGTAATGCTCATTTTCTCCATGAATAATGCAGAATATTAGCATTTTAAGCCTTCTGAGAAATTACCCTCAGGCTGCATTCAAGCATGTCTGAAGTGGTTTATTTGAACTCTGGGGCCTTCAGTCTGTCTTGTTTAACCAGATGAGAAAGACGCCATTCAAACTCAAGTGGCTCTGAAATACAGCACGTACACATCTGAAAGTGCAAGTCACTATCTTCTAATAGAACGGTTAGGCTGTTTGTCAGAAGTAAAAATCAAATCTAAACCAACAACTTCAAAAAGCACGGGTTTGTAAGTTAAAATTGATGGCTGCTGCCAACTGACAGCTGTCTTTCAAAGCCATACATTGAATACCAAGTATAACAAATCCAAGTGAGAACAAACAGTATGGTATGATTTATTCATGTGTTCTTAACCTGTATAAACACCAGAGAGGAGGATTAGAGCTTAAAAGGCTCAAGATGTCCATTCTGTTTTGGCTTAAATTGCAAGGACTTCAATCAGATATGCTTTGTCACAATCTTTGGGGGTTACACTTGACAAATACTCTGTCTGATGAACAAGCTTCTTGTGAGTCCATGCAAGTTTGTATCAACTTTGGCTCCGTTAGATTTGTGTCAGCAGCCTGCAAACAGGACAGACACCTTAACATTCATAACGGTCACCAAAAGGTTTGGTCACAATTACCTCACACATGTACAAGTGAAATGCTTTCATACACACTAGTGAAAAATTATACTCTCACATACTGTTGAACGGAGGTTCAGTTGAAAACCCAAGAAACACAAAGCTAAAATGTACTGTTTGAAGTGTGCTACATAACTCACTGCTAAAATATATATATACTGCTGTGTATATAGTGTGATATGTAACCCATGATATATATCGTTTTGATGAAAGTATGAACTAAATATTAGAAACAGCTAAAACTAAAAAACTAATATTCGTTAGGTGTGACCTTTGGCACCCTTTTAAGTGTGCAAAGGGTCACACTTACTGTAACAGTAGAACTGGTCTGAACCTGTCCGCTGCTGTGGCCACCTGTGTGATTACGTAGTGGTGGAAATACCCTGTTTTCCAGAAGGGAGGGGGTTTTTAGCCTTGACTTTGAGTATGAATATGAGTTGATGTGGCCTTTCTCTTCAGTGCAAGCCTACCTACTTATCGGGTTTTTTCTAGTCTCAGATTTTGATACTCTTTGCTTTTAGAGCAGAAAGGGAAAAGATTATTTCTGTATTTTGTACTTGTTTTTCATTATTCACTAAATAATAAAACTACCTGAGGTTGTTGTGAGCTAGGAGACCAAAAGACTTGTATTCCTTGATTTTAGTCATTTAATTTCTTTCTCTCACACCTCGGCTTTCTGAGGGCAGAAGTTTCCCTCCCGTGAGGGCAGTTAAGACTCCTCTTTAACCACCTTGGGCCCTTTAAATTTAGCAAGGGTGTATGTGTCTCTAGTAAAAAGAAATAAAACTAATTATTACTAAATATAATAATTACTAATTAATTTAAAAAAAGTGTTACATTAGCGAATCACTGTGTGTGGATCAAAAATCTAGCATTTATACAATCAGGGAAGTATCAAAGTAACTCCTTTGAATATAGGCCTACCCATCCGCCCTGCTGATAGTAACGGGTGTTATTATACGGGAGAAGCGGGCATAGTAGGGACAGGGGTTACTGAGGGGAAGGTATAAAAGGAGTTAGCCCTCAACCAAACAAGAGCGATACGACACCTCAGTAACTGTCACACCGTTTGACAATACTATACTGAAACCTCATGCACACACAACTAAAATACTCATAAACACTACTGAAACTCTCTAATAAACACTACTGAAACGCTCTCACGCGCAAGACTGAAACATTCTCATAAACACTACTGGAACCCTCTCATGCGCAATACTGAATCGCATTTACACAACTCAAACAGAAATACACTCTCTATAGTGTATATGAGAATGTTTCAGTATAGCACATGAGTGTGTTTCAGTAGTGTTTATAAAAGCTTTTTAGTAGTGTTTGTGAGAGGATTTCCCAGTAAGGCACTTCAGTTGAACAGGAAAGCGATTTGGCGAAACAGTAAAGTGGCTGGGAAAAAATCCCTGTCCAGGATTCGAACAAAGGTCTCGCACATTAAAGTTGATATTACCCACTGAGCTTTTCAAATGTTGTAAGTAACTGGTGATCTTGCAATTTATGTATCTAAACAGGCCCTGTCTTTCTGAAAATAGGGAGCTCTGTTTTTCTGAAATAAGGATGAATTCAACCTAGCAAAACAGTTTCTTAAGTGGCTGTATTACCTCAAAAACTTGAAACCATTAAAAAGCTTTGTGGAATACTTGGTTGCACTTTTGCAGTCGTCCCAGATTTTAAGGTTAAAAGAAGCTCAGTACAAATACCTAACAACACAGCCAGAGACGACACAGAAATAAAAGTAGCAATGGCAGGAATACAGACAGATAATGAATATCACAGACACACATTCATTCACACACACACACACACACACACACACACACGGAATCAAAACACTGCAAGTTACACACTAAAAGACAGAAAGACTAAAATTTGTGTGCAAACAAACACACAGGACCACTGCAAGCACTAACATGTTCTTCCAAGCATGATGTATATAAATTAGAGAACATATTGTTCAGCTAGAAGTAACCAGTCCCACTGTAAGAGCCGTACAGTTGACAGTGTTGGTGATACAGCTTAATTAATTGAATTTTACGCTGAGTGAGCATGTATTTGCAGTGCCCTCTCTACAAGACTTGCTGCTCTTTAAACACACACACATACACATTTGTGATGTAACAAAAGAAAAAGAGAAAGTTTTCAGGAGAGAGGAAGGAAACATAAGAACTAAGGCAGAGGAGAAGGAAAAATGTAGGAAGTATTTAGCATAATAGGAAGAGGACTTGCATTAAAAAAAGCAGCAAAAAACACAAGTGATGTACAGGGGAATGGCAAAGAAGCTAAAGACCTTACAGAACTAACAGGGCTAAAGAAACACAAGCCCACAACCCCCCACCAGTATTTACCTGTTGTTCAGTGTGATTGACCCCGAGCAGAAACACCAGCTCCGACAAAAACATGGCCGCTGCTGTGTTTGAATGTATGCTTCTGGTGTTGGACTTGAGACCTCGGAGGCATGAGAGCACCAGGACAGTAAGGAGGAGGGCCAGCATGGAGACGCACAGAGAAGAGTATGTGACCAGAGCCAGCGTATCCAGATCCCCCTCCAACTGCTGCTCATAGAGAGATGCATGAAGGGAGAGAGGGTATTATTGAATGTATATCATTTTGGTGGGAGTAGATGAAAATACATATTTTTTTAAACATCCCATATCCCAAAAAATCATGAGTAACACTGTCCAACTGCAATTAATTCAATGTAAACTATCCATATTTGGAGAACTTGAACTTGATTGACAGCCATGAGGTTTCTGATGCCACAAGTTTTCCACCTCAAACATTTAATCACTTGGTATGCAGGGGTGCAATGGGCAGGGGGGTTTGCATTAAACCATGAAAACCTTCTACGGCTGTAACAAGGCTTCCTTTAGCTTTCAGAAGGTCAGGCAGGATTTCATTCTATGGGATTTCAAACCATTACACTGACTAAATCCAGCAATTACCAGCTGAAATGTTCAAATGGAAAAAGCAGGAAAACCGACACAGCTGGATCACTGATAGGAGATGTACAATTAATCTACAAGCCTCATTATGTTAGAGAGGCATATTAATTAAATGATTATGAATATGTGGATTACATATACAGTATGTGGGTATTTTTCACTGACAGATCACTAACCTCTCTGTGTGAACTGTCCATCAACACGCCGAAGGTGCCCAGTCTCTGGCACTGACAGCGGACATGTGAGGTATTCCTGTACACCACCATACAGTCCCTGACTGTCCAACAACCTCCTATCTCATACCTGCAGAGAGAGAGAGAGAGAGAGAGAGAGAATAAAAGATGTGCATATACAAAGACATGAAAAGACTAACTGTATCCTATTTGCAAAAATATGTTTGTGTTATGTGTGTTTATGATCCATGAACCTTAGCATGACTAGTAAAGTAAACAACGTTCCACCGTTGCAGCTTGTATGTCTTAAAGTTTTGAGTAAAACATAAACACACTAACACACTGCAATTTAATATTGGCAGTCCCAAGGACCTGCTATTGGACATGCTGGCTCACTGGCATGGCTTACTTGGACACTTCATGGAACTGAACCATCATTATTGTTATTGGTTATAACAAGGGTGGTCATAAATCCAGTGCCAGAAAGTCAGATATTGAATATATTTTATATTTAAAAGCAAACAAGACAAAAACCAGACTCATCAAATTAACATATTTTTATGACACATTTTTGAATCGCAAAAAGACATTCAGATGTTTTCCTGTGCTCCCCGTGAATGTGTTTCAAAACTGTACTATACAGATATGTAGATTCATTACACAGAATTACAATATTCAGAGGACTTACATTCAAAATATACATTTATCATCATAAAAGTATTATCTATAAAGATAGTGTAAAATTATTGAATTTCATTTGTTTAAACAGTATTAATACAGTGTGAGTATCAATACAGTGTACCAAGCAAACAGAAGTGGAATAGCACTCAATACTAAGAGAGGAGAGAGATCACTCAATAATTACATGTGTGTGTGTGTGTGTGTGTGTGTGTGTGTGTGTGTGTGTGTGTCTCAACAGTTTTGTTGTCATTACTTAGATTTCCTCTTGGGGAAGACAGAAACTATGCATTAAAAGCTGGTTTCAAATCTCCAAGTTTTTTTTATAAAGCTGAAGTTAGAATTTGCTTCATCAGGACTGTTTGGGTTTTGTCTCTCTCTCTCTCTCTCGCCAAGGTTACTATGGTAGATGCTGCACTGACACTTGCCATCTGAACCACTATGGGCAGTACTGCAAACACAGGTGCGTGCGTGCACACACACACACACACGCATGCGCACGCACACTATTGACTCAACATTTGAACTCCAGTTTACCTGTGAAATGCCAACACAGTCTAAAATTCTTTAATGCTGTCTGTCTGTAGCCAGCTACTGTGTGTGTGTGTGTGTGTGTGTGTGTGTGTGTGTGTGTGTGTGTAGGAATATATAGACAAGTGTAATCTGTACTCACGGACTGCTGTGGTTCCACTGCACACACAGTGGCTTGCTGCGATTGGCTGTCTCCAGCAGCTTGAACTCAAGCAGGATGGGTTGGTCTAAGTGTCCACCCACAAACGTCTGGTTGTTGTAGACAGAGATACTGACCACTGGGGAGTTCATTACCGGGTGTCTGGGAAGCCTGAGGCAGAGAGAATGCAGAGTTACCGTACATTTACTAGATAAGACAGAAAGCAGAGTTTGATGTCCTGGTCAGGACGGTAAAAAAAGGCAAAAACAAGGTGAGCAGAGAGTAACAAAACTGGTATACTAGACGTCAACGACCTACTAAAAACTGGACAGTTTGTTACTTTGTAATTAAGCACTGAGGTGAGGTGAGGAAGTGGCATTAGAGGATGGGGGAAGAGAAAAAGAGGCAAAGATACCATGATAGAAAAAGACAGAGAAAACGGATGACAAGATATCGGAAATAATACCGAAGCATTATTACCATTTTCATTTTCCCTGTTTTTTTCACATTTTATAGACAAATTGATTAATAGTAATTCTTGCAATTTTTGGATTTCTTCTTTAATTCTGACAAGTTGCTGTTTATGATTAAAGATAATGATATTCTGAGAACAATGTGTTTCTAATGATTTGATGCTCCTGTGAAATAAAAGCAGTTTTGGTTTACTCTTGCTAAAGATACATGGTAATCAGGATTTCTATATCCTGTTGCTTCCTTCCTTAGAGTGTTCAGACAGCTGCTGTAATCTGATATTGTTATTGTTCTGAGTGCAATTGATTCCCACCTTACTCCTCGTCGGTCTGTGTGGTACTTGGGAGGGAGGGCGCTGCCCAGACTGCGATATATCAGCATGATGACGATGGTGATGGGAGGTTCTGGCATTGAAACTGTGCGTCTGGCTGCAGTGTATTCTCCTGTCTGATTGGCTGAGATACTGACAGCGGCAGGAGCAGCATTCTGAGGAGCCAAAGCTGAAATGGAGTTGTCTGTGTGAGTATATTGTCAGCCACTTACATACTCAAGCCAATAATTCTATATGTGTGTGCCTGTTCTTACGCTCTCTCTCTGTCCGCTCCTTCTCCTTCCAGTTGTGTTGTTGTTGCTGTCGTTGTGGCACCAGGGCAGCAGGGGGCAATAACACATGGGTGTTGGGATCCCACAATGTCTGGCCGCGAAACAAGGTGGTGTGGTAACGTGGGAAACGCCGCCGCACATGGGTCTGGTTCTCCACGCGGTCCAGGTTCATGACTGTCAAACAAACGGGCAGCAATAAACACACATGAACACACAACTTTGGAAACAACATAAGTGGCAGGTGTTGGGGAATTTGCAGAAAACATAAACAGGAAAATGTTATTGACCAATTAATTATGAGACCTTGCTATACTATCATATAGAAGATTTATGTTATAGGTCCATGTTGTAAGATAAATGACTATCTATTACTGTATTGGATAGTGCAGTTGAGCACACTATAATTTGAAAAATGATAAAGCAAATATTATCTTGGTAGCATTTAACAACATACTCTACTGTATACCACACACACAAAGCATCATGGAACTTGTAGTTGTTAAAGACTAACCTGTTTTTTATCTTTGTTAAAATTATGAAGTTCTTAATTTTTGCCAGTTCAGTAGTAACTACATATTTTTATAGGTAATTAATAAGATCGGCAGCAAACCTTAATAATGTGTAATGTTCCCGGTACACACATTTTGGCACTTATTTTTAATTGTGCAAGTTAAATTACACCCTGATGAACATGATTTGGTGCAGGGCTTTCTTTAGAGTGTTTTACTTAAAACACTGATTCACCTAAATGTCCTCTGAAGATGCTAAAAACATTTATTGAAAAAAGTGCAGACTTGTGCAGTAAACCAGTTACTGTTGCTTCATTATTTATTAAACATTTTGTTTCTTTGCTAAATACAAGATCAGCAAGTTGAAAGTGATTTTTATCATTGCCCCTTCACTACTCCCAGCATCTGACATTGTGAGATTTATTTATTTTTCCAAACATTTGTTTTATGCCATTAAGCATTGAAGCAGATTTCTTGCCATGTCTGACCTCATGTCACACAAAGTAAACTGCTGCATAGAGGACACTCAAACTGACATCAATCAATCCACCCTTGTGTTTATGGTAATAATACTAATGTCTCAAAATTAAATTAGTTACTTATTTTGACTAAACCTACAGCTCCAACACAACATTTGAAACCTCCTGAATCAACGGTTGATAAAATATTTGACCATATCCACCATTTTTTAATTGGTCCAAAGCTTGACAAGCTAGGAAGTGGTCTTTCAGCTGTCTGACAGCTGGAAATCACGTTTGACAATTTTAAGTTTGGTAATAAAACTCAAAAATACAACTAATTTCCCTTTTTATATACAATTTAAGGGGTAACCTAAACTGTTTGTGTCAATTAACCCATTTAATCTCTGTGCATCTGAGAGTGTGAATTATTTTACCAAATACACACGTGCACACACACACACACACACACACACACACAGGATCAGTCATATTATAGGAAATGAGGTGGCAAACACACATACGTACATAGTCAATGTTGAGTGTCCAATAATGAGTGAACACTTGACCAAGCAAACAGAAGTGGAATAGCACTCAATACTAAGAGAGGAGAGAGATCACTCAATAATTCTGTGTGTGTGTGTGTGTGTGTGTGTGTGTGTGTGTGTGTGTGTGTGTGTGTGTGTGTGTGTGTGTGTGTGTGTGTGTGTGTGTGACTGGTTGATGTGTGGAGAAAGTCTATTTTCTGATTTTAAAAGTCCGTAATAAATTTTTTGATGGAGAAACAAATGGTTTATTGGTCAAATAAAATTGAAGAATTGTCTTTTTGATGACCAAAAACAAGAACAAGAAATGATATCAAGAAATGATATTGCATTTCTGCTTTCACTGCAGCTGCTAATTCTATGTGCTCAGTCTGGGGCTCTGCATCAGGCTGTCAGTTTTAAATTATCGAACAGCATTTTAGATGTTTGCCAAAGAGGAAGCATATACAGTGAAAAAAGAAAGAGATTAGAGTCAAATAGAAAAAAATTAAAAGCAGGCAATTCATGTTGGCCAAGACAGATAAGCCTATTTTATATTTTCTTCAGGTCTGGGTTTAACTGTATTACCAAACTACACTGGAAGAAGCTGGTGAGGTAAGAATCACTAGTTGGTAACTTTTATGAGTTTCATGAGTTTTGGGTGTATAGGATTTTATAGAAATTCACTGTGTGTGTAGCTAAGAGCTTTAACTGAGTGTGAAATTCATTGTCTGGCTTCATCCCTGCCAGAGCTGCTGCTGTTGCTATTTCAACACCAGGCTCTTGTTGTTGTTGTATGTGGCAAAGATTGATTAACAGTATCACAAATACTGCTCAAGTGACAGAAACACATGGAAAAGAGCAAAATGTACAAGAGACAGGATACCAGAAACTAAATTATACAGGGCAAATGGCCAAATCTGCAGATGTACGTGTGTGTGCGTGTTTCCAACAGAGTTAACTAACTCATTTTTCATGTACAGTAAAGGCTAAGAAAAAGTATTAATAAAATTTCACTTTCACTCTTCACTATACTAAACTCCAGTCTATCAGTGTGTGTGCCTGTGTTTGTTTGAACTTGTGTCTGTTACTGTTATGTGTGTGACTGTGTGTTTGGCATCGGTAAATCAAAATGATGGATGCTGGCCAGTGCTACTGCACTAGTTGCTGTATGTGTGTGGGAGTGTGAAATTCATGTGCTGCTGACAGCGCTCTGGCTGTGCCACCATCATTTGCGTTAGTATTGTTTGTCTCCCACTTTACAATGAGTCGTTCTAGCTGATTTCCCAGCAGTGATTTACAGAATTATAAGAAAACCGCTGCAAATTGTGTAAAGATTAGATTGTTCTACTGTCCTAGTCTCTTTTCATGGGTCTGGTTAGATATAAGCTATTGTATTAATTCTGCAACTGTGTGTGTATATACTGAACTCACCTATGTTTGGAGCAACCAGCGCCACAGGATTGAGGTAGGTGAGCTTCATGTTCTGGGCCAGATTCTGGGCATACTGCTCCAGCAGCTCCGTCAGCTCAGCCGGACCGCCACCCGGGATGTGGTTCTGACTCTGAGCGAGAGCCCGCCAAAGACCAGAGGTACCAGGACCCAACAGCACACTGCAGCCCCGCACAATGTTCTGCAAGCAGCAGAAAGATGAACAATTAGTAAAAGACTAAAGGAAATAAATAGAAGCAGTTAGTGGTGATGATCTGTTTTTTCACAGGTGCTTCTGTTGCTCATTTTTGGGAAGTCAAAGAAGAAAGAAAAAAAAAGATAGAAGACAGAAAAAGTAACAAATGTGTCAACATCCTGAATCAGGAAAGGGAAAGAGACTTAGAAGATATGAAGAAAGGGAATTTTTTTTCTGGGCAGACACCAGCTAAAATGTTCCAATGAAACTGAAGATGCAGAGAAAGTAAAGCCTTATAGAGAGAGCAAAAAACGAGAAAGACAGAAGTTGAGTTTGTTACGCATTCTAGTTGAGACAAGAAATCTGAAAAAACCTTATTGCCAAGCCTTTTGTCAGGCTGCTGTGACCGAGAACCACAAGAACATGGGGATAATTGTTAACAGAGCTGAAAAATAACATATAAACAAATCTTGACCCCAATTATAGTTACGTTTTGCCGCAGTCATGTTGCCATTTATGCACAGTGCCTCCATTTCCATGAAAAGTTTGTGATTCTGGATTGAAACCTGTTATATATAGTCTAGACTACACATCCTTGCATAATGTTCTCAACAAAGAGAGATAAAGAGAGAGAAAGAGAGAGAGAGAGAGAGAGAGAGAGACAGAGAGGGGGGGGGGTAG
Source organism: Etheostoma perlongum (assembly GCA_026937815.1). Classification (NCBI taxonomy): domain Eukaryota; kingdom Metazoa; phylum Chordata; class Actinopteri; order Perciformes; family Percidae; genus Etheostoma; species Etheostoma perlongum. The sequence continues at coordinate 21,749,223 of CM049377.1, forward strand.
GAAGAACATACTGAAGAATTGTAGAGGGGAAATCAGAAACAGGGATTGTGGATAAGTGAGTGACAAGGAGAGAAAAAAAGAGAATGAGAGAAAGCGGAATGGAAGAAGCTTAAGCTTGGCTCAAAGATGCAGGAAACAGAGAGAAAGGTGGAAAAGAAACAAACAAGACAGATGTTGATGAAATGGAAAATGGTAGCGAGAAAAAGTGATTGTTGGAAGCAGGAGACAATAATGGATGATCACAAGAGACATATGCCTAGAGATTCAAAGTTTATGTATTGATTTGTTACCAAATTTGTAACTTAGAAAGGTAAAAAACACCGCTATTAATTAATATTTGTTTTAAGTAAACATGCAACCATACTTTTTGCTTTCTAGAAAATCACATTAAACCCTAGACTGTATAAACATGCACAGTCCAGTTTCCATTAATGGCTTCCTCTGAGCATGTGGTCTTGTTAAGAGAAAATCAGGAACTCAAATATATTACTAAGATTTAAAATAAGCCAATATTTCTTAATGAAAAAAATTTAATGGTGGGTGTTAAGCTCCACACCCAATCAGGCTGTACACTGTAAGAGCCCATATAACCTGTATTTATCTATTTAAAAGAAAAAGGGTGAAAAACAATGGAGACAAACAAAATGACAGAGAAATGGCAGCAGATGACAGGATTACTGGCTGAGAACGTGGCACACAAAGGCTGACTGAGAGGCAGCATGGACAGGTTGGAACATAATGCCAGCGCGATCACTTTATATGTGCAACACGTCATATCTAAATCCTAGTTGGAACTAACTTTTCATTAGATTAATTAGATTTTTAAAATGTTCTATGAAATGAATTCCCTTTCTTTTCTTAACCTTTATTTATGCTGTAGAGATCCCGCTATGAAAACAATTACTGTACATAACCAAACTTTCTGGATCACTGTGCAAGTGCACTGGTGTCATAACAAATGCCAAATGTTTACATATTATAGAACATGTAATATCTGTATTTCTCTCCCTTATTTTAAAAACCATTTGGCAAATTTTTTGCTGTGTACCTGATAAGACATTAGCCCAGAGCCTGGAGGCCCAGTAGTCTACAGATGGATCTGATCACACCTTAAACATTCTTCCAATTATTGCTACATTTTTGATGCAAAAACTCTACTTCCCTCCCTGCCTTCCTTTGTTTGTCCTGCAGCCACAGGGCTTTGCTACCACCGCTGGGTTACTATAGTAACAGTGTTCTACATTACCTGTTTGTCCAGCCTAATAGCTGCTGTTAAAAGTGAGATTACAAGTGTTGCCAGATATACAGAATATCATCTTTTTTTATTGGTGGGATAACAATGGGCTGTCTGCAGCTACACATCAGTGATGCCAGGGTAAAGCATAGCTGCTTCATTAACTCTTGTTGATGAGATGTAGCCACTGTTTTAGAGCAAATAGTTTAGGTTACAAGTGAGGCGAGATCAGGTTATTGTTTTCTGGAAACTGCAAAATGACAATACAAATCATAACTGTAGTATTGTGGCAACATATAGCTGCTTTCTGTTGCTGTAAACCAGCAAACATAACGTTAAACCCTAATGGCCATATTACTCATTTACTGTCAGGTGAGGTGAAACATCAGTGAAATGTCAGGCAGGAAAAGGTTTTCATTTCACTCCATATAGGATCTCATTAAGGCTACTGCTGCGTTGCTATAGCAACTGTTCTTGTTAGCCAAACATAATGTATTGAATTGTGATGCTTTTGAGTGCCCCAATAAAATGTTCTTGTTCATTTAAGATTGGTTATGAACAAATTTAACATTGGTTATTAATTAGATTTTACTTAATTAATGAGCTGTTTGTAAGAAAAGGGAGTAAAGAAACACACAGGATGGCATCCATTCTCTTTTGTTAAAGAATAAGATTTGTGGTACTTAACGTTATGGTTATAAGATGTGCAATGATGGGGTACTGGTGCAATATTTTTTATATATATATATATATATATATATATATATATATATATATATATATGTGTGTGTGTGTGTGTATGTGTGTGTTAAATTTGATATGGTATTATGCATTTTTGGCATTGTGCAATACAGAAGTTACTGACTACAGCATGAGTTAACGGGGAAATGTGCAATCATTATCAAAATTCATTTCTTTGCCATTTGTTTCTCTCAAATGCCCAAGACAAATTTCTCCTATAGGAGACAATAAAGGCTTATCTTATCTAAAATGTGGGTGCTTGTTATTTAATTGTTCACCTTAGAGGGATAGATACACTCCTCCCTTATACCCACTGAATTTAAATAGACCTCATGCCATAAACTAGAAGGGGTTCTTATTTCTTATGTAGAACCACAATAGAAATGGTGGACTTTTTAATGCAGGCGTGTTTTAAAAAATAGCCTCTAAATCTGGGAATTTTTTCATAAAACAAAAAGAATGTTTATGCATGAATGAAATCTATCAAAGCTCAATTCTATTGTCAAATATGTTTTCATATAATTACAAATTGACAGAGATGAAATTCTTTGGTTCAAACTATGGGATGCTCCTGCCACACCCACTCAGTTTCTATAGGAACTCGTTCTTAGCTATATAACAATGAGAGCATAAATGAGTGTGGCTACTTCAGCTACAGCTGTCATCAGGTGGCTAAGTCCTCCCTGTTATCATTAATTATTAAATGCTTCCCTGGGTCAACTTTAGAATCATATGAGAGAAGAAAACTGCTTTTTAACGGCCCAATATGGCCCCTGTTGAATATGAATGAATCCTCCCTCCCCCGCTCCGCCTGCGGGCTGTATAAACCAGCTGGAACTAACTCATCAGCTAAAGATGAATGAATTCAAATGTCGGGTAGTATATGATTACCATTCAACATCTTATTTTTAAAAGTAAAATACTACTGTTACTACTACTACTAGCTATGTATTGTAGCAATGTGTAGGAATGTGTGTAGGAATGACAGGGGAGAAAAGTTGTGACTTATTATATTTGACCAAGACTTGATATTAAAATTCTCTTCATTAATGAAGATATATGCAAACAATCGCCAATGGGTCAATTTCACATCACTGTTTCCATAGTGATATGCAATTTGTAAATTACTGACACACGAGCCAGTGAATTGAAACAGTAGCTTTAGAGGCAAGATGGCTGTTTTACTTTAGACCTTCAACCACTTACTTGTGATGTGTGGACAACTTATTTCTTGACAGCCAAATTTGATGTATAAGCTAAATATGTATATCAAAATGAGATGGAGATCTCTGTTAGCGCCTTTATGTCAAAACACCAACATGCTAAAATGATCCTGTGTCAGCTCCTGCATCCTCAACTCAAGCCGTCTTATCAGATAAAATGAGAATCTGTCAGTTAATTTGGAGAGATGACATGTTGCAATATTTCATGAGCTACTGTCACTGCATTGCCATAGCAACATTACTTCCCATTTCAGAGAAAAGACATCTTATTGTATAATATCGTCACTGGGTCTGTACCCCGTAAAAAGGTACAATATATCAATCAAATATATGGTTTTAAATAACAGCAGCTATTTAATGTCTTCTGGCAGATTCTGTGCAGATTTGTGGTTGTGGGTAGAAGTAATATAGAGTGGAAATGTGGTTTATTCCTTAAAATGAATTAAATATCATACTAACCATAATATCCATTTGTGATGTTAGAATATCAGACCCAAAATCTATGTTTGGAGATTCTCTCCATAAACTATTATTCAAAAATGTTAATCAGCTTGTTGGTTACAGTAGTCTTGGTTAACTTAAGTATGTTCAAAACATAGCTGTAGTATTTTGAACATAATTTGCAATTTACCTCTCTAAATGTGAGCATTTTTAATCATCAAAACATAATTCAAACAATTTCTAACCTCTTTCTTACAAAAAAGCAACATCCTTGTTAATGGCAAATATTGTATGTCTTTATATGTTCCACTGTATACCACTGCAAGAAACTCTGAAGGTTTTAGCTGTACACCTGCACCCCTTCTCACTGCTCTCACCCTTCTAAGAAGGGTGTTTGGCAAAAACTGAAAAGCAGTGAAATGAATATTTGAATCATGTGTTTTTTTTTTAACCTCATTAAAATGTGCGTCCTGAGTAGCGGTGAGTCCAAAGCCGCTCTGTTGGGTCTCGAAGGTCAGGAGGCGGGACAGCAGCCGTTCGGTGATCTGCAAGTCATTGCCGTAGAGTCGAGCGGTTGCCTCGGTGACGTCACGCAGTTGGTGGGCAAGTTTCTTCTCCATGATTGTGTTCAGTTCTGTCTCATTACGCTCCAGAGAATCAAGCTAAACATACAGACAACAACAAAACATGAAAAAGTTAATTTACCTCCTTTTTAAATGTATTTAAGAATTGCTGGGATTTAATATTACAATACTAATATGTACAGAAGCACAACAGCATGTCTACAAAGAGCCATTGTATTGTCCCTCTAGTTAATTTAAAGTTGCTTACACACATACAATGTCTGCATTATATCATGTCCTTCCTAACCTTGTATATTTGTTTAAACAGGATGATTACTACAAGTCTCCTGGGTCCACAACCTTGTCCACCTCTATCCCGCTTTCTGTGCATTGCTGCCACAAAATGCAAATACATCTCTTTGTTCTAAAAAAAGAAACATCTGGCTGCTGTACTGGGAGTTTGGAATTTACAAGTTGAGAACAAACTACCAACAGAGGGTTTCCAAAACAGCTTGGAGCTGGATAAGGTGACAAACTGAAAGCATTTATCAGCAACAGGGAGTGTTAACCACTTTTTTTAATTGATTGGTACATCTAAGATTTGGCCAGGATTCAGCACTTTTCAAAGGACAGGTTTTGGGGCCCATGAAGACATGTGTTTATTGATATTAGACTACATACAGCGGCATTGAGCTCCACAAATGGAGGTGAAGTGCAGTTATAAAGGTCTGGTTCCAGCCATCCTCTCTCTAAATCACAGTGTCTGATGGCTGCACCTGCAAGGAGGAGAAACAGGTCTTTTCACAAGGTCATGGCATATATAGATCAAACTAATGTTCAAAACCAACATTAGGCAGTATGTGAGTATATCCATATCTATGTGTCTGAATGCACTCGTGTTACTGTGTGTGAGTGTGAACGGACCGACAGAGCCTTTGGGGCAGGGCACTGCGGCAGGCAGGTTGAACTTGGTTCGAGGCCACCAGATCCCCTGAGTGATGGTTTTTGGACAACCATCATAAATGACTGCAGAGAAAAAGAACATTCTTCAAAATCATCCTTATCAGTTTGATGAACTTTTCAATTAATAACATAACAATAAGTCCCTGATAATGTGGAAATGTTTTTCTTTTGACTTGCAGTATAGAAAATGAAAATGAATGCGAGAGAATAAAATAGCAGCTACAAATTAAAGGAAGCAATTACAAGATGGAAACTGGAAAGTGGCAACGCTGCACAGAAGACAAAAACAAATACCTAGAATTGACTGGAAGATGTTAAATAGAAGATAACTATAATCAACAGTTTCTTTGTTATTTAAAGGCTCAGACACAAGTTGGACAAACACAGTTGTGAAGGACAGAATAAAAAATATAACAGTTATAATTAAATATGGTGGAACCTCAGCAGTGCCTCATTTGTTCCATTCATTTCTGTTTGTCTCCATAGATAATTGACTCAATCTGAGTAGTGGTTTCAAATCCATCTTGACATTTTCGTCTTTAAAGAACATAAGACAGTTTTCTCTGAGACCACTTGAATTACAAAACGCTAAAAGATTATTATGGAATTTGTGCCCAATTGTGCCAAAAAAAAGTGTCTACCACAGCTTTAATATTAAATCCAGCTTTGCAAACTACTGTTCAAAAGCAAATCATTCTTTTTGACAACAAACCAGCAGGAAGTTACCAGATTGTTTCCATCAAAATAAAGTAGTTGGAAGAATGTAATTTTCAAATGTTTCTGTCCCAGGGTCAAGAACAAAGGTGTTTGACAAGCAATCTCAGTACCTCCTTCTAGGCAACTTACTGTTATAAGAATGCACAATGCACCTGTAAGATGCTTAATTTCAACTGTTTTATATTCAATCTGCAGTGTCTCAGATGTGATGCTGAGCACATGAACAAATTCATGAATGCATGATATAACCCCCGATGGGTAAACCAGAGTCATTTTGAAATGCAAATGTATTAAATAAAGGATATACACAAGCCTTCTCACCTTCACAGCCTGAATTTGTGACCTCAGCGAAGGGGCTGTCACATATGTTGCATTGGCGGCCAATCACGCCGGGCCTGCACTGGCACTGGCCTGTCTCTGGGTCACATGACCGCGAGAAGGAACCCACCGGGTAGCAGTCACATGGCAGGCAGGTGTCAGAGCCCCGTGGACGATAGTGAAACTCCTGAATATATAAACACACGCACGCACACACACACACACACACACACACACACACACACACACACACACACACAAAACAAACAAAAAACAGGGTATGCATAAGTAGGAACACTGAAACTCAAATTCAGTTAGAGAAATGTAAAATGTCACAGTGCCAAAAATAGTGCCAGCGATTACATCACAACATGCACCAGGTCAAGATTTATTCAATGACACAAAAGTGGAAATGGCTACATGAATGAATACAAGAACAACAATCCATGCATGATGTGTAAAGAGCCAGAGATTAAAGAAAGCACTTCATTATTCAGTTTGCTAAACTTGCATGAGAATTTATATTGAGCACCAGATTTTGGAAAAAGAATTATATCTGTCTGGAGGGGATCTTCACGGGGAAGTTTGTAATTACCAAACGCATTATTATCTCTGCCTGTAGCAGCTTTATGTTGCATTTTACAAGTTGAATTTCATGAGTATTCTGCTGTTGCTTGATGATCCAAGACATGACCAGGGAACTCAGCTTCCAGAGTCAAATCCCCTCAACATGATAATGGTCTTTGACAACATTTATGTGTCCTCAACGCAATTAATTTAATTATGTGTTCTTAAAAATAATGGTTTTATCTTGAACTGAAGGGCATTAAAACAATTTAATTATTGCTAATCCTTAAAATGTACACTCACACATAATACTTAATACAGAGTTGTGTGTGTGAGCCTTGACCAAAAAGGCTTAATGAAAACATTCCTATATTGTGAGCATGAAAAGCAGGAAAAGCTTTTATTTCAAGCTTCATTTTTTTCCAAAATGAATAACAAGGGGCAAAAGGGCACAGGACAACATGTGGTTAAGCAATACCAGAGATAAAAGATCAGATTAAGGAAGGGATAAAAAAAAAGGGTTAAACATCCTGGCTACACACAAACATATCAATTTACACATATGCATGTTCACACAAGGAAGAAATATTAATATGTAGGGATGATCATAGTATCATGGTTGACGTAGTTTGTATGTCTGGCTTAGTCTGTTAGACCATGAGGCTGTGAGATGATTACTGTGCGTCTAGGTTAAACCAAAGCCAAAGTGAGCTATAGAGATACACCACTAAAGTCCTTCTAATCCCAACAGTATTCAATGTGATGATATATACCAGCAGGTCTGTTTTTGTTCAATAGAGCTTTGAAAAGTTACTGTCTAACAGCTCTGTAATACGACGGAAAACTCTCTAGTTAATACTAGTTAACTAAAAAAGTAAAAAATCTGCATCTGATGCTGCATCTACAACTGGAGAAATAAAAGCAAGTACCGCACTATATTTTTTAATAATATTTAGAGACTGCTTTTCCAAAGCCTTCATCACTACTTCAGCATTGATGCACCAACCTTTCTACGTTAGTCAAGAGTAAAAACATGACAAAATACATTGTTATACACTTTGCAAAGTGTTAGAAAAAGTAGCATTATATCCACAAATGCCTGAAAGTTGCAGTGTGTCTATGTGTGTTTCCTCGTTACCTTGCACTGACAGTGTCCGCTGGTCTTGTTGCAGTCAGGGTCGAAGCCTTTGTTTGTGTCACAGTCACAGGGTCCACAGGTTGGAGATCCCCACCAACCTCTGGGACAATGGTGATCAATCCTACACACAAACACACACAAACAAACAGGTAAAATAAGTAACACAAGTGGGTAAAATCAGTATGGGAAAGAGAGCGATTGAGCAACAGAGCGTGGTTAAAACTTTTTATTAACTTTTTTTTTGTTCTTCAAAGCAATCATCTTTCATTCTGACTTCTAACTAATGACAAACTAACTGGCTAAAGATATGAAAGAGAGACAGTCAGTGAGAAAAGGACAGACAAAAAGATGATCAAACAGAAAAAATATTGATAATAAAAAGGTGTAGAGTAAAACTAGAGAGAAAAAGAGTGAGGGAGTTTGAGAGGCCTGGAAAGACACAAGTTCAAAGAATATGCACTTCAGCAAGACATATATGGTAACCATTATTATCCAAAATATAAAGAATGATATTTAAGCAAAAACACCTTTATCTATGCCTTCATTTTAAAACCTGTGTTTTCCAAAACTGCTGAACTTCAAACACAGCTCAGATTGTGTCACTCTGGTTTATCACATCCAGTAGCTCTTTCATTCTCTTTGCTCACATCTCTTTTATTGTGCTCTCCGTCTGTTCTCAGTGTCTAATGGATCACTGAGGAGTTCACAGTCAATGCAGATCCTTTTGTGCATGTCTTTATTGCTCCTTACCGGGAGTTTAGGAGAGGTAATACAGATATCAGCAACCTCAATAGAATATTAGGAATGACTATTTCTCCAGAGATGTTTTTGTTAGATCTCCCAACAGAATCTCTTTTCCAAGTGAAGTGTCTCTTCCTGCTGTGTGTATTTTTGGCTGTTAAAGGGCTCGAATGATAGGACAAACATGTCCAGAGAGCCAATTGCTTTGTCTAATCATAACTGGGGAAGGAGGAGCATAGAAACAGGATGGGTCTTAACAGGAAGCTACGCTGGCTGTGCTCTGGTAAATAGCCTTTCCTAAATGAGAATTTCAAACTGTCAGTTAAGTTTATGTTTTTTATTATTCACATTACAGTCATCTGAAAATGGTATAAATGCAGCTAACAATTACTTTTTAATGTTATACTGTATATACTATATATAAATATATAAAAAATCTGGTCATTTTTTATCAATAATAATCAAAGGTTTTTATATATATAAATCTTTGATTATTGATAAAAAATGACCAGAGCAAAAACTGATGTCTTAAAAGCTCATATTTTGTCTGACCAGGAGTGAATTTTTTTACAATGATGAAAAATCAACAAACTTATAATGTATCTTGACTAATTCATTAATGTGATTAAAGTGAGTTAGTAGGAAGCTGATAATAAGCCAAACTTCATAAATCTTGGTGTCTTCATTTAAGAAAAAGAGGGCAAATTACAGCAGCGGTGAGAGAGAGAGGGGGGGGCGAATCAGGGGAAATTAAAAGAGAGAGTAGACTTATATTTCATTAGCAGCCCGCAATGTGTATATTTACACACACCAACTAGGTCAAAGACAAGACAGAGACACACACACACACACACACACACACACACACACACACACACACACACACAGAACAGATCATGAGATAAATGTAAAGCTGTGTGGATTGGGCAGGAAAGAAGGGAGCATGGAGTGAGGTCAGGGTCACGCTCGCTTCACACAGTAACACACACACACACAGATACCCTTTGATGTGTGTACGTTGTTATGTTAAGTCTACACTCATTACACTGTGGATTACATGCAACGCTGGAGATGTGGGACAACAAAGCAGAACTAAAGCCACCAAGACACACGCACACAAAACAATGGAATGTGTGTGTGTGTGTGTGTGTGTGTGTGTGTGTGTGTGTGTGTGTGTGTGTGTGTGCGCGCACGTGCATGTACCTGTGTTGGCAGTACTGTCCATAGTGGTTGTCTCCACAGTCACAGATGTATCCATTGGAAGAACTGGGCTTCCTGTGGCACTGAGCCTCATTTTCACATGGATTCAGATGGCAAGCATCAGTGCAGCCTCTACCATAGTAACCTTGGTGGGAGAAAGAGAGAGAACAAGAGAGAGGATTCATTTTACAATCATGGCCACCCTGACCCTACTAGTCAAATGCAAGCAAAAAATGCTGCCCTGTCTCCAACAAATTTGTTTATACAATATAGAACTAACTTTCTTTACAAAACGAAACCCACACAATCATGATGAGGCAATGAAGTTCAACTTAACTCGCGCACCACCTCCCAATCCCTCTTACATGCAGTTGCTAGTAGCCAAGGAGGACACGGAGGATGAAAAAAATACGATGGACCCTTCAGAAGAAGGGTTCACTCTTATTTAGATACCTTCAAGTAAAGTGTTACCAAACTTTCTTTGCATGTACAAAAAGGAAATGAGAGCACAACATAATGATTATTGAAATATGCAGAATGCTGCTCCATATACCATCCATGTACCAGAAATAATAACCTGTCAGTTCACAAGTACACAACAAGCAAACATCAAACAGCGATTATCGCAAGCGTCCCTCTGCCGACTCACTCCAGCTGGGCCAACCACTGGAAAGCAAACCACAAATGTGTATTCTAAGGCTGTCGTTCACTCAAAATGAAACACAAAGCAACAGAAATGATCCAGTCAGATTCAATCCAGCCACAAATATAACAAACAAGTAAAATCTGAGCATTAAGGTACATTACAGCATAGTGAACTAAATAAAAAGAGGGGCTTCTGCTGCAATTTAGGTAGCGATAAATACACATACACACCTTGGGCTGGCAAATTTTAAAACTATAGACTAAACAAATTATCAAATCATCACAGGAACAAATAATTGACACATTAATTGATAATGAAAATAACCTTTAGCTGTAGTTTTTGTATATTTTGGATAATGTCTCTCCATAATAATAGCCCACACATGTTCAGGTATTTGTAATTTGTACAATACTGAGAGTGTGAAGTGTGAGCCAAACAAAAGTCATTGGGAAAAATGTGAAGACAAAAAAATGTATACACCTCTCAACCATAATAGCACAGACATTTTCCTCAGTAAAAAAGACAGCACTTCAACACAACGTACAACACACAGATTCCCACAGTACACTTCAGTATGCACCGGTGTAGCTCGGTGAACCAAGCCGTCATACACTTCAATACAATCCCCAGACACTCCCCACAGACACACCAGCCTCTAATATGTTAATACAGGCCAGTACATAAAACACCTCTTTAATCTAATGACTAAAGCAGAATGCTTCACATACACTTTGGGGTGCATTTAGCACAAATAAAGATGGCCTCTCACCCAGACCTGCTATTAATTTAAATAGAACATAATTGTTGCATGTAGTTTTTAATGTACCTGTATTAATCGTTGACTTAAAATGTTATGTGACTATAAGACTGTAAGTGTGTGTGTAGCTTGTTGGGGTCAGCATTCCTACCTATGGAGCTGTCAAACGTGCCAGGTCTGCTTTCACGTGTTCATCTTTAGAAAATACAGAAATTACTCTGCTTTTCAAGCCTGTGGCCTTGGCTGCAGCTTTAGACACACACAACGTTTCCAATGACTCCTATTCTTTAAATATTGCTCTCTCTTTCTCTCTCTCTCTCTCTAGCTTTTTCTGATCTTTGTGATACTACAAACCAACACATACTGTAACTAGCAAAATAAACTCAACAACACACTGGCTTTGTTTTTTTTCCATTTCTTTTACCTTTGTCTTTCTTCCTCTTGCTTGAAATTATTTCAAGAATTATACAAACAACATATTAAATATAATCCCAGCTATTGTTCTGTTTCAAAATTTGTTTTCAAATACATAGCATTGTGTCTCTTATTTGTTCTCCATGATCCCCCAGTCTCCAACTCCAAGTCTGTTGGTCTCCACTTCTGCTGCTTTGTCTCAATCACTCAACCATCTGCCCTATACATCTGTAGGCTTTCACCATGGCAACTGAAGGAAAGGGGCGACAACAGCCTTGGCTGTTTTCAGACGTTTATAATGACACTGGCCTTGTCGCAGAGAGAGAGAGAGAGAGAGAGAGAGAGAGAGAGAGAGAGAGAGAGGCTCAAGTCTGTAAGAACAAAGAGCTGTAAATCATCATCAGTCATATGGATGTTTTTGTCTTTCACAGTCAGGGTGCAGGAGCTTCCTTTAAAAGTCATGCTTCTCGAGAGCTGTACACATCTAGTGTGTGTCACAGCTTTGCATCTGGCTTTGGACATTTTATTGTACTCAACATCAACTTGACTTCTCCACAACAGCACAATAAGGAAAAGAAACATGAATTGTCTGTTCTCTGAAACATCCATTCATCCTATGTATGCAACTGTCTTCTCTCTGACATTGGAAAGATTGTGGATGTCAGAAATATCCCATAACATGTTTTGTTGGAAAAAACATTGTAACAGCAGTTAACTTTGAGTCCAATGACTGTGTTATATGAAAGTGCTCTCACCCACAGCGATGAACCAAATCAAATTATAATCATCCATTCAGTGGGTTTGAGCAAAGACTCAACTTGTCCACCGAGTCTAGGTCTCAATACATAAAGATCCAGTTAAAGGTATCTTAAAATGGGGTAGTCTGATGAGTTACAAAGTACTCCAAATTAAGTATCTTAAGTGGCCAATTGGTAGAGCAGGCGCACATATATAGAGGTTTAAGCCTTGATGCAGAAAGGCCCAGGGTTTGACAATTTCCTGCATGTCTTCCCCCTCTCTCTCCCCCATTTCATAGTTGTCCTATCCATTTAGGGCAGAAATGTCCAATAAAATAATCTTTAAAAAAAAAAAGTATCTTAAAATGGGTTCATGTGACGAGTTACAAAGTACTCCAAATTAAACAACAAACTATAGAAACATTTTTATGTCATTGTATTCATGTCAGTGTCATTGTACATTGAGTAATCATACATGATAAAACGTTTAAATAGAAGATTTCAAATGTTTAGAGAAAACTCACTATATCTCCAATGTATCATTCATACAGCCGTACAAGTGTTAAAGTAAAGTACCTGTACATTTTTTGTTTTAATATCAAACCTGATCAATAAATGACATTCCTAGGTGAGGAGTCATTTGTCACAGAGAAAAACTTTTCCATGATTCAACACCTTGAGGATCTGGAATCTACTGTAGGTTGGAACACAGGAAATACAGCTTAAAAACTCATAAATCTCTCTCTCTTCCCAGAGGGTCCGAACTTATAATACTGTAGCCGTACCCTGGAAATCCAGAGTTCTCGCAAGAGCACAATTTGAATTTGCTCAGCGAGTTACTCTGGCATTGAGTAATGCTGCTCATTAACTATACCCTTGTAGCCGAGCTGCACCAATCACATTGGTGTGTCTGATATAGGCGGGCCAGAGGCGAGCTAAACAGATGACGACAGTTTAATCTACCAGTTAGATCTGCTGGTAGCTAAGCATATGGGGCTCTGGATGTGTCACCCCGTGCATTGTTGTGATTGGTCGTAGTGTTATCATATTCCATGCAGTGAGATGGGAGACTTTCATTACTCGATGCCAGACCCTTGATCTTTTGGATTTGGGTCTGGATTTCCAGGCTACTGCAGCTGCACACCACACCACAAAACAACAGCCTCCTATAATGCACTTTTCTGATAAACAAATAAGCAAATATTTATTTGGCATGTTGTTTTCAATCACTATTTTAATGCCTCCACAAAAACAGGAAACATTGATATATGCCTTATTATTACAGTAAAAGTGGTTAGTTCCTGAAAATGTGTTTTCTACATGTGATCAACTTGGTTTTCAGCTCAGGGTAACCAAGATGACATAAATCAATAATTTATCAGATTAAATTAAAATTTTCACCACTGTGAATTAGCCTGTAGCAACTGGCAGCGTAACGTAACACCACACACAGGGTTATATACTGTATATGTACTCAGAAACAGAAGGGCAGATGTCTCTGTGCTTTGTCATGCAGAAACTTGTCTTAGTGTGTGTGTGTGTGTGTGTGTGTGTGTGTGTGTGTGTGTGTGTCTGTATTGCACAAATCAGAGGTGCTAAAAAGTAGTTGCATGAGAGACCCATTGGGGTAGTTCCACTGCGAAGCCAAAATACACACACACACACACACACACACACACACACACACACACATGAAAGGGAATTATTCAATGTGCACCTCTTTTTCTTTCTCTCCGCTTCTATTAAAATTTAATATGATTAGTCTCGAAGCGCCATTCATTGTCTAACAGTCTCCATCTTTAATGCTCATTGTGCTGATAAAAGATAATGATAATGAGTGTGTGTGTTTACAGTAAATACGTGCACACGCATGAAGTTTGTGCATATGCTCTGTGTGTGTGAAGGCATCAGTGTGTGAGTGCAGCCTCTCTTGCGTGTGTGCTTAATGTTAATAAGCCAAGGTGTTAGCATTAGCTTGCGGGGTGGTGCAGGGATAGCAGTGCCTCTCTGCTTCCTCCTTCACATGCTGTCAGGCCTCAGGCTCTCACACTTTCACAAACTATTGTGTATCCTCCACGAAACACTCTCTCTCTCTCTCACTCATTCCTCTTTCAGTCCCTCCAGCTTTGCTTTAATCTCATGCACTAATTTTCAAACTTTTCTTTCTTGAAGAACTTTCCTCTGATTTCTCTTCTATCATCTGGAGGTAGACACTAAGCTGGCAGCCTGCAGCAGCAGGACACATTTAGTTTGGTTGTTTGGAGGTGTGACAGAGTCAACTTTTGTGTTAAAATAGTCTTTCCTTACATATGCAGACATTTGCATCTCAATCAAGCCTCAATCAAATCAAAGAGTCTACATGGCCAAACAAAATTACCAAGAAGAATAATTGTTTGTTCCAATTCTCTTCTTTAACTCTTTCTCCTAAATTACATGTACACTTACAATTTCTTTGGCCACAATGGATTTTGTTAAAAAAAAAACCTATGTAGTAGGACACCACATATGAGTGGTACATGTTTTCAGAAGCTGAACAGCTGAACAGAAAAAAATACACAAAGACTACAACAAGAGAGTGGAGGGCAATATAATGTAACATTACTGCTCTATTGGGCTTCACCCAAGTTTACTGGATTGACAACTGCAGATGAAGCACTGGAACATCATCAAATAGTTTACATATATTGTCTGGCTAGCTGTACATTATTGTGAATTAAATGAGGGAACATTTGGAATTTAATTACAAAAGTAGTTTTAAAACCTGTCCAGATGGTAACTGAAAATCTACAGATGTATCCCAGAAAATCTGTGGAGAAGGAAGATGATGAATGTAGGAGAGAGAGTATCAATATCATGACAAACCAGTATGAAAAAGTTGACTGGCTACTTTCTCTCTCACTCTGTTCTGGTTTTGTCTTTTGTGTGGTTCTGCTATTTGCTATTCAATCTCTTGTCTCATCCGTCATTTAATCATAAATATAAATAATTTCCTTTAATCATCTCTGCTTGGTCGGTGTAGTCTGTTTAATCAATACCCGTAGAACTGAACTGCAGCTGTTGCATCAGTTGCTGCTAATACAGTTTCAAACAAATATCAAATATCTCCATCCCCTGCTTCACTTTACCACTTTACTCTCTGTTGTGTGTGCATCTGTCATTTTAATTTTCTCTCACTTCTATGATTTGTATGTCTCTGTGTGCATTGATGCCAGCTGTGTGTGGATCTATTCCCAAACGTGTCAACAGTGTTTTCAGGCTGTTTGATATAACTTCCTCGTGCACACTTTCTTCTCTTCTTTCCTCAAAACTTTTGGTGTTTATTTAACACTATTTCTGTCAACCCCCTCTCCTCTTCATTAATCATTAACATACTCAGTCTCTCTGTTCCTCCTCTGCCTCTTTTTCATCTTTCTATAATTCTTTTTCTCTTCTTTTTTTCTCACTAATTCTCTCTATAGAGTATATGTTTTCTTCTCTTTTAATCAGGTCTTTCTCATCCACATCAATTCTACCTCATTACATTCTTCTGACTAAGAAGATTTTGAAAATTTGCCTGCAGTCACTCTGTTTATCACGTCTCTTTCTCTCTGTCTCAGGTGGATGAGAACTCATTATGTGTTCCCAAATATCTGTTTAACCCAGTTAGAGCATTTGCAAACACCTACGCAGATATGGCCGCATTATAAATACCTTTTTCTGTCTTTCTAAATCAGCTGGCTTCTTTCACCTTCTCCTGCCACACATCTTCTCTTTCACATCCAATGTCCAGAGTGTGTCGAATATTAGGACTATTTCCCTGGCACCGAGGTTAGCATGCATGCAATTTAACTTGCATGACTTGAAGTGGTAAATCGTTCTTGGCTGTATACTACTACTACTACTACTGAGTAGTTTCAAAGGAATGAGGTGTTTTTAAATAGCAAAATCAGTAAAGGAACATTCTGCCAAACTTAAATGACTTAATAACACAGTATTAATTATTTAAATATTTTTTTCTATCTTGTTTTTTTATCAACTTTTTTTCTTACATTTGTTTTTGCCTCTTGTCCTCCCACTGATATTACTATTACAACACAGGCTCATTCACACAGCTGTTACATCCTCATCCATTATCCACCATACCACTAATGGTGCATTTAAACAAGAACTGACACAGCTAAATCTACTCTTGCATAGTTGCTTTTGCTGCTGCCAAGCAGCACCCCTACTTCTCTACTGCTTGTATTATTATGCCGTGCAGTTACATAAATGAGAACATAAACAATGATTTTTTCCTGAACAAAGAAACAATCTCTCAAACTGACTGGACATTGGAAAGTCTCATAATATTGCATGTCAAGTCATGACTGGAAATGAATAAGTTGTGCCCCTTTTCTCAAGCATAGCATGATCAAACGTGTCTACCACACCAGCATCATCTCTTTGTTCACTTACCAGGTTCACACATACAGGTGTGTCGCTCCCATTGGTCAGAACAGCGGCTGTGGCCTGGACAAGGAGACGAGACGCAGGGGTTGCCAACATTACAGCCGGTCTCTACTTTGACAGTTCTCGACGGGCGTGGCAGGGGAGGGGTATCAGGTCGTACACCCAACCGAACGCCCTGTAAAAAAAGAGAGAGAAAGGAATATGTTACAGAGAGTTAAACAAAAGAAATTGGCAGATTCATTCATTTATTAAAATCAGTCTTTCCCAAACTCGGTTTGGAGCACATTTCTATCTCTTATGTGCCAATATTTCCAGCTTCACTCCACCCATCCATTAAAAAAAAAAAAAAAATCATTTATCCTCACCTGTATGCATCCTTTTATCCCGTTTTGAACCTCTCCAGAGCCCAGCACTCCTCCCACATGCAGATGTTTCACCTTCAAACCATGAATCTCATTTCCCACTATCACTGTTCCCTAATGGGGAGAGAAAGAGAGAGGTAAGGGGGCAGAAGGAGACAGATAGGACAAAGATTATTATTATGAATAGCTGTATGCAGGTTGAACACCTGAACAAAGATACACATTTGACTACCATTATCTGACAATGTATAAGAACTCGGTAATAGACTGATGTGAATATGGCAACGAAAAACACAACATGAAAAGTATATACAGAAAGCGAGAAAGAATCAAAGAAAATTCAAATGCTTTTCAGAAACATTATTGATTGTTCCTTTTTTCTGACTGGATAACTGGAAGTTATGATTCTTCTATTTTTTCATTTACCACTATATCATGTAGTAGTCAGGTTAAAATGCAGGTGTAGGTGGAACGGAGGAGAGGGGAACTGTAGAGTGAATGATTGACTTTATTAAATTAAAGAAAACAATAACATGCATTTATTATGGAGAAGGTCAATACTCAACTTATAAAACTGACAGTGTTGTGAAGCAATGTTGAAATCTTATCTTGCAACAACCATGAAAAAATAATCAATGAGCCCTGGTTATCACCGTTTTAGCAGCAGTGGAAGATGTCAAAATGGAGGGTGAGATCTGACTGATAATAGCTGCACACGTGCCAAAAACTTTCAAAGGTAATCATTGTTTAATTGGCAGATACAATGTTTAATCAATTCATATTTAAAAATGTTTTCTGCATCGTTTACTCAGTGTATTACTTGATGCCCTTTGAAGAACAGCCTGTTGAACTATAAATAATTTTGCTGTCAGATAATTTAAGAATACAAAATAAAACTTGTTGTCAAAGATGACAATAAAACAGTGTGTTTGCTTTTCTGTGTGCATGCTACTGTCACATACGTACATTCCTCATATGCATTCCAACACATGTAGCCACACATTATACAGACATCATCTAGTACAATTTGACACATTAATCCTCTACAGATTAGCCCACATTTTAGAGTGACTGAGGCCATCAAGGGTTATAAAATCTGGGTGTTGTAAACATTTGTGTGTGTGTGTGTGTGTGTAAATTGTGGATGTATATCTTATTGTCTCCTCTACTCGGATTATAATGTGACTCAACATTTTATTTGCAACATTTCAGGAAAGAACCAACAGTATGAGTGCAGATATATTACGTACAAGACAATTGCAAAGAACATCAGGATCATTTAAAACAAGGTCTATCCCCCTAATTGAAGAAAAATTTTGCTTCTAAAAGCCCCAAAAAGGCAGGTCAGAATTCAAAAATATTTGTCTTGAACTCTTAAAGGTGCCCTACCACACGTATTTCATTACTTTGTGGTAATGTCTGAAGTTCTACCACAGACTCGGAAACATTTTACGAGTAAAAAATGCCTTGGTTACCTTGTTTCAAGCCATTCTAGCATTGTATAGATAGCCTGCAAAAAGACTCAGCTCAATTTGTACCAGTTCTCATTAATATTCAACAAGCTAAGCTGCTTGACTATGATTGGCTAACAGCTAGCCAATGAGAGCCTGGCAATCAGCATCCTTTACCCAGCGCAACATAAATAATGAGCTCAGGCAACATGACATCAGACTGATCAGCATTTGTAATTGAACCTAATTTCTCCGCATATTTCTTTTCAGTGGCTAGAGCTGACAGAGGAGGAAGCAGTTCATTTTCACAATCACGACATAAAACAAACACTTATGCACCTAACATATTTAAAAAAAATGCAGGTAAAAACTGTTTTGTGTGGCAGGGCACCTTTAAATCAGGTGTGGCAATAAACTGTGATAATACGACTGGTTTCCAGTCGAAATGTTTCCAGATTCTTTCCTGGATTAATCATGTCATCAGGTACATTTTATCAGACCTTGGTTGCTCCAAGTTACACATCGTTCATATAAACACACTGCCCATACAAAGATTTAAATTGACAAAGTATCCCTTTTATGTAATTTCAAACTAGAAAATTTTTAATACAATGCTGAGTAATTATTTCATGGCATATTCATAATCTTTCCTGCTTTGACAAAAATTTAATTTAAGATTGAAAGTGCGATTATATGTCAATTATTTAATAATTTGCTAATATCTTTTGCAGTGATCTCCAGCAGTGTACTGATAACAGGAAGTGAGGTAGAAGTCCATGGATATATTTTAGATTAGAGGATATTAAAAAGGATTTCTCGCCTTCATTCATATTAAATGCTTTACAATTCCATTTTTATTTATTAGACTGACTGCACATTTCAAATTTTCATTATTTGAAAATAAATCAAATCAAAGAATTAGAGCTGAATAATATTCGTTAACAATAAATTTAATTGTTAAGGGAAAATGAGTAGTTTTAATTTAATAAAGCAGATATGATTTTAAACTGTGCTTGCAGGTCAAATCAGATTTTTTAAGAACTTAAACTTGCTGCCCTAAAAAAGATGTATTCATCCTTTATTGCTGGAAGATTTAGTCTGTCTAAAAACAGGGTTGTATCACGTCTACTACTGTACCTGATAATGTCCGAAGTCTAGCCGTAGTGTGGCAACGTAGCGTGTCTCACGGCCACTACGAACGTCTCGCAGCTCCAGTTGGAGGTCGTGCCACCGGCCGTCTGCCACCTGAACCTGATCCAACCGCAAACGCACCGGTCTGGTTGAACCCCGGGTCACAGAGAACACCAGCTGACCATTTATCACCTGAGAGGGATTGAGGAAGACACACACCAAAAAAAGAGGAAAAGAGAGAACAAGAGTGTGAAGAAACTGCTTGGTAGGTAAGGAGAGACAGAGAGGTGACTCTCTGCGTGTGTGTGTGTGTGTGTGTGTGTGTGTGTGTGTGTGTGTGTGTGTGTGTGTGTGTGTGTGTGTGGGAGTGTGAAATTGAAATCTTGGCTGCACTCCTGCCAAGATGCTGCTAATTCAATACTGTTTTTGGATGAAGTAATGTAAGAAACGTAAAACTGTACATAATTTAAATTCTACAGTTTTGTCTTATATAGAAGATGAAAATGTAGTATTACAACACAAAAAAAGAATCACAATGACCGTGAGACATAAGAACAGTTCCCACAATAGACGTGACCGCTGTTAACACGTTTAGCAGCCCACGCTGCATTTGGTGGGATTTGGCTTTATATGTGCAGCATTGATTTAAATCACAAAGAGATGGAGAGAGAGGCACTGGCATCAATCTCCTATGCAATAGGGATAAACTGGTTTGTGGAAAATTTGGTCTTGTTTTCAGAAACTCCACTGAGCTTGGTGGAACTTGAAAGTCACCAACTATAATGTCATCAATAGTCTCATGCATTAATATAAAGCCATAATTAACTTTTGAGTGATATATGTTCTTATACAGACATTAACGGAAATGGATGACAGTCAGTCGGTCGGTGTGTGTGCGCACCTGGAACAGCAGGCTGGTGTACTGGCCCGCCTGAGCCTGAAGCAGTGTCCCCTCTCGCGCTCTGGTCCTGAACACCAGGCCAAGGTACCAGGGCGTGGAGATGGTTACGTCGTTCTTCAGGTCCCACCAGAGGGCACTGTTACCCAGGAAGCGATGGGGGTGTGGCATCACTGAGGTCGAGGGTGAGAGAAAGACAGCGAATAAAAGGTACTGCAATGTCCGAAACAGATGTCCCTGTTCCGGGACTGAATTTGTTTTTTAGCTTGAGCACGGCGAGAGAAAGACGGTGGCAGGGCCGCACCCTGGACGGCTTTGAAGGCTAAACCTGATCCTGATCCTTATGAAGCTATTAAAGACTTAATCTAAAGAGAGACTTCCCGTTCTGAGTAGCAGGCTTTATTTCTTACTTTTTAAACTAAATCAATGATCAATAAAATGAAGCTCAAGACCCAAAACATGGTAGAAATGGATAAAGAAAAGGGTCAGTGTGTGTTTCACCTTGGTTTTTTTTCAGTCGTTTACCTTCAGAGTTTGACACTATCTAACTAACTATCAATCCATCTATCTATGAACATGCATTTTACTTCACTACTCAAAAAGCCTACAAGTGTGATGGCTCATCACAAAATGAGGACTAAATATTGGAACAAAGGGAAAAAATGCTGAAGTGCAAACTGAGGCATTACCCTGAATGAATGAATGACAGAGCACTTTTGAATCTAAGTATTAAAGTGTGGCGGCGCCTATTAAAACAGGTTACATTTCTGTCATTCAACCAAAGTGTAAATAACAAAGAACTACAGAAGTTTAAAGGTGTTACCTTATTTTAACTTCAGTAAATCATTCACAAATGAAATGTGACATTAGTATAATTACTTTTTTTATTACCAATTATCTCAGCCATGGGTTAATTTGTTACTGATATTTATGATATTTATTTATTTAGGAATTATACCAAAGTAGCACAATTCATGTGACAAGGCTAAAGGTAGTCATTGGTTGAAAATGCATCATGTAGGACCCTAGGATGAAAATAAACTCATAAAGCCTCTCACCGTGGCTGCAGTCCTTTCCTCCGTACCCTAGGGGACAGTCGCAGGAGAAAGTGTCCCAGCTCACCCTGCAGGTTCCTCCGTTCTGACAGGGGTTGGACTTACAGAAGGGAAGCTTGGCACCGCAGCCTTTAAGAAGCAAAAGACACATTACATCACCGATGAAAAAATGTATCACCATAACATGTGTCTCAGCTAATGCACAAAATGAAACACTGCATGCAGTGGTTAGCCGATACATCATGATGGTAATGCCACACATTTTCAGCACAAGACAATACACAATATACTGTAAACAAAGATTTTCAGTTACCAATGGGCATATTTAGAGGTAACCATTTCCAATTGCCACTTGATCTCAAGATTCAAATGGCCTTACAAAAGCATCCAACTTTAATTGTTTGCATTTTTAATTATAAAATAGTACTTGAACTCAAATCCATACAATAAACAAAAAGGGAAATTGAACCTTATTTTTGAAACATTTCATTAACATTTTCTGTTAATCTCACAATAAAACAATTACAATATAACTATTGTGTTAATAAAAAGCCTTTGATAGATAGCAATTATTTGTATCTGTGTATTTAATGGAATGAAACCCAAATGGCATTTGTGGACATCATAAATGTGTCATTGCTTGTGATTTTCTAAGGGTGGGGGGTATGGTTAGTGGTACTGACCGGCTTCCGTTCCATTCTGAGCAATAAACCCAGCCAAGTCCAGGGGCTTGTTGTCAATGTGCAGCTCCTTCATACAGCCGATAAACTCCCTGGTGCCAAACGGGAAGTTGTTTGGTACGTTAGGAACTCCGCCCAGAAACAACGGACCAGTCAGGTCGAGAGACCTGAGAGAGGAATGGATAAAGAGGAAGAGGAGTAAATCAAGTGGAGATGAAAGGGGAATAGGGAAGGAATGGAGGATTATCCCTCAAGGATGGAGGAGAAGAGGAAGGAGAGGGATGCGGGAAAACATTAAAAGACGGTATGAGAGAGGCAAAGGGATTAAACAAACCCAGAGATTAAATATGTTGTCAGAGGTAAATGTCATAAGGATTCAGATTTAGAGAACAACAGTGGATGTTGAGTAGAAATGAGATGACAATGATGTTGTTGAGGATAAAAGTACAAACAGCAGTGGATGAGAGAAAATATAAAGATGAGAAAAAAAAGAAAGACAGTGAACAAACAGGAGATTAAATATGAGTTACAGCAAATATCAGAAGAGAAAATGTAAAGGTAGATGACAAGACGGAGGGAGAAATGAGAAAGGAGCCAGCAAAGGAGGTAGATGTTAGGGGACGTCAACAAATAGCAAATTCACAGGCATAAAAAGGAGACGAAAAACAGCAACGACAAAAGGGGGATGTGGAGACAGCCGGGGAGGCAGATGAACAAACAAGAGCTTAAGTGTGAGTTACAGCAAATATCAAGAGAGAGCAAGCGTAAAGGCAGATGACAAGACAGACATGGGTGGAGGGAAAGACACAGGGGTGTGAGGAGGACGATGTAGGGGACAACAAATTAACAGTTATGGGACTGCATGAGCGAGAAAAAACAACAACAAAGAGACAGAAACAGTTGTGTTGTCATTTTGAGAGCATTATCTTTTTTTCCCTCCAATGTGAATTGGGTTTTTTCTTTTAGGCTTGCTTTGGTGACACATGACACGTGCCGAGCCAATAAACGCCTTTGGAATATGAATTGAAGGAACCCTGAGAGACAAAAGGCGCCGGAGTCGAACAAAGAAGAGATTTAGTGTGAGTTGCAGCAAATATCAACGGTGCAAGTGTGTCATTAGAAGAGGATGTCAAGACAAAGTTAAGAGGAGGGCGAGCTGTTAACTGAGAAATGGAGAAGGAACAGAGGAAGAGTGTTGAAGCCTTAGACTTTGGCCTTCCTATTTGATCTGTCTTCTCTTCTCTCAGCCTCACTTAGCGCTGACACAACCCAGCAAACGTGATTACAGCTTACAGCGGCAAGGACAGACATCAACACTATGACAGGCTGCTTTTTGAGTGAACATGTGAATATATGTGTGTGTGTGTGTGTGTGTGTGTGTGTATGTGTGTGTGTGTGTGTGTGTTATGCACTTGTTAGCGTACATGTAGACATTTAGTTTGGTAGACACACACCACAAGTAAACAACAGAACTTTGACAAGGTGAAACAGAACAGAGACTTAAAAGCAACATAGTGGATTTAAAACTGTCAATTTGAATGTTTTGGTCGTACATAAGAAAATGAATGGGAGAGACAAGAGAAGAGCAATAACAAGGAAAGAACATTAACACAAGGCAGAATGAGCTGACGAGTAACAAGAACATCAGAGAGATACACACAGACATGAAGGGGCATGAATAAGACATTCAGTCGTGCCTCATTAGGTCCCCATTAGTTTCTCCTATTGTCACCTCATCACACTGATCTGACACAAAACAAAAGAGCTTTCCAACAGCAACAGTCTCAGTCTAAGTTTTAGCAAGAGTTTTGCTGATTAGACTGATTGGAGCTGCATTCAATTGTGTCTTACACCTACGTATTATTTTAAAACTGTGTTTAGCTTACAAGCCTGTTTAAATCATCCTGAAATAGTGAAGATGAGATACTAATCTCAAAACTAGTGTTTCAGACAATGGCCCAATAAGTGAACATAGACAAGAACATTTGATCAGATCATTCTGTTTCTTATTAACATGTATTTATTATTACACATTGTATATTGCATCTTGGAGACCTGGGGCAGAAAACAAATTTAAATGGCTAATAAAAAGAGCTAATCGTGAGATCAACATGGGGAGTTGCTGACAACAGACCTTCAAAGAGAGAGGAAATAAATAACACAGCATAAATAATGATACATAGTTAGGAAAATGTAAGATTGAGTGCATACAAATGTGCCTCTAAAAAGTAATTTGACCTTTTTTCAATAAGTTGAGTAATTTCTAAAAGCAGTAAATGGACCATTTATAAACTATAATGACACTAAGTCAAGTGTTTTATGCTACAAAGTTGTGTGCACATCCTCAATTAGTTGTAAATTGGAAACCTGTCATCCAACAACTAGTTCCACACTTGCATTGTGATTGGCTGACAAGCATTCTCATCAAAGCCAATATTTACTAATATAGGCAGTGGTACCACTAATTACTCAACACGGTTTACCTTTTAATAATAAATGTAATCTAGCAACCTACGTACGGTGAGCGGCTACACACACTGACCAGCTTTATTGGTTTTTTTACTTAGTGAAAACTGCCTTCAAATATCTGTCACAGATGGTCTTTAATGAAAGTTGTCTTTGCAAAGAAGCTGGCACATCCTGTGCAAACACCACCCACAGCTCAGGGTCAATGCCTATTCAGAGTCTTTCAGTTGCTGCACTGGAGGTAAGACAGATATATGGAGGAATTTAGCTGAATACGATTACAATACAGCTTTTTTTGAGTCACTGTTGTTTCATACATGGCAGTTGTAAATTTAGAGACATGGCCTTATTGTTGGAGTCATTTTTCAGATGTGTAGAGCCTTCAAGTCATCAATTTTATAGAAAACAAAGTAATGAATACAGATACAAAAGATAAAAAAAAAAAATAAAGATAAACTCACTTCTTGCTGCTAGCCTGTTTTCCCTGTGCAGCGCAGCTGTAATTTCCGAGCTGTGTACCGAAGCGAAGCGACAATGCTGTATCACAGTCGTCAATGCTCACCACAGCAATCTTCTCATCTGAGGGACCCTGGGCCTCACCGCTCATACTGCGCTTGGGCTGAACACACACACACACACACACACACACACACACACACACACACACACACACACACACACACATTGAAAACAAAGTCCCAAGGAACAGAATCCAAGAAACACCATGGCACCGGGCAACATGCAAAAACAACTGCATTTACTAAATCTAGAGTTTATATCACTATAGTCAAACAGTTCCAACACAGACTATATTAAATATATTCACTGCTACTGTACATCATGTTAGAAAGAAAAGGGGAAAATTTGAGTTAGTAGGACATGAAACAACAGACTACATGGGTAGAAAAATAATGGAGTAGATAGGGAACACTCTCACTCTACACGTAATGTCTGCTGGTGAAAGAAAGACAGGAAAAACAGAGAAGGAGAAACAAAGAAATAAGGAAATGTATGTGCATCCTGACACACACCCATACTCACATAGCGTGTAGCTGGCTGAGGAAAATTAAGGAACGTGAAAATAAATTAAAGGAGATGTGCGGCGAATATGCATGAATGAAATGGTAACAAGCAAACGCCCACGTAACAGTAAGCAAACACAAACACTTCATCTTATTTCCAAAATGCTTTGCAGGCATAAAGGCTGAGAAACTATTCTGCCGACGCATTAGAAGGTCAGTACAAATAAGCCCAAGTAAAATGTAAAAATTCAAAGAATAACTGACAACACAAAAACAAATCAAAACGATCTAGGACGCAAACAAATCAAGATGTAAACCTACCTTGTTGTAGTAGTGGATGTGAACAGTATGCCAGTTGCCATCGCTCACACCGCCAGGCAGGAAGGGACTCACCTGAGTGGACGATTCACCTGCAGGCAGACGGGTCAGGTCTTATTTACAATCTAATCTAATTTAGCATTTTCTAATATAATTACTCAAAACCTTGGTTCTTCATGTCTGCAGTGTGGTAACTAAACAAAAAGACCTCACATCAAAGTGAGGGATATTGGAATTTTCTCATAGCACCAAATTTGACTTTGTCTACAGTTTACTGCTTGTCTGAACACGGATGTTGTCCACTACATGTTTAATTGTAATCTGTATCCTAATCTAATCCAGATTCCAATGATACACCTACAAAGGCCTATATAGAAATAATACACAACCTTTGAGAACAAAACCATATCTTTGTTTTCTTTGTTTGGAATATATGGTCCTTAAATAGAGAAATACTAGAACACAGAAGCCCAATCACACATAAAGATATATTGTACCTGTGGAATATTTGAGTACAACTTGTCCTTCTTGGATCTCCAAAGCAATGAAGTCGTGTTTCTCATTGAAGCGTCCATTATAGAAGAGAAGACCACTGTTCTCCTGAGTGGCAAAACTAGAAAATGCGCACACACACACACACACACACACACACACACATCCATAATACATTTTTAAATTTATTTCTACAGTATATTTTACATGTTTGTATCCAGAAAATATGCAATATAAATGAATCAAATAATACTGTTTGCTAGATTTATACATTTATTGGTTAATACAACATTTGATCCTAATACAATGACCTATACAATACCTAATTTTACATCACAAAACAAGAACGAATCCTGCAAACCTAGTCATATGCTTAGGAACAAAAGGTAGTCAAACTGTAGTACAGTTTTAAACCATATAGCTTCAGACATTCACTCCCTCCAGCTGCTCAGAGTCCTACAGTAGTCTACTTTGCATTGCAAGGCCAAGGGGACATGCTGAGTCCAAGGCTGCCATGTAAACACACCCTGATCAAAAGATCTGTTAGTTTTTTTTTCATACTAAAGCACAGATTACAAATCTGCCCTCCTGGCAACAAGACGCAGAATGAGTTCCACTGCAAAAAATGTCCACAGTCTTACTTTTTGTTGAAAATAAATGTCTTACTGGTTGCTTTATGAACCGGTGACTTGAACTCAAGTCATTGAAAAACAAAATTCTTACTTACTATCTGCATTTTATATCCTTGGCTTAAACATCCACTAGAGATCAATGTGACTGTAACATTAGATGTGTTACTGCAATACAGCAGTGTTAGGAAACGTACTGTAAGGAAGAGCATGTCATTATCATTTATATCATGACAACTGTATATCTCTGTTATCTGAGAATGTTGCCATTGTCTGAAATAAACCCATGGTTATTCTGTAGCGGACATGTGGCTTTTTGCATGGCTCTGCTGTAGCTCAAACAGCACCGTGGCATCCTATCTTGTAGTATACAGATGTAATCTCTTCAAGCCACCAGAAATAGTTGAAAAATAGTGTAACCTAATTTACTCCATTTGTCAAAGTAAATGGAGACTGTGAATGGAGTCAGTAAAGTGAAGATGCAAAAAGGATGATGGCATAAATAATGCATAATAATAAGCATGCTTATTGTTTGAGACCAAAGAACTGCATTTGAAGAAAAAACAAATATAAATACAGTATATTTACTATAAGATGACCATATTATCCATCATATTGTTTGAATTAGAGACAAAAAATGTCTAAAGCAGCTTTCGGATGAAAAAGGAGGATATTTGCAGTGGAGAAATAAAATGCTGTGGGAGAAAGTGATGGACATGAATCATGATTAAATCCTGTTTGGCCCTGATGTCAAAATCAGGCCAAGGAGTGTAACTGGCAGCAAACAGGATGCTTAATAAAACACTGATGTCAGGGGAAGAAGGCTGATGGTCAGAGTAGAGTTGAACACTGCTGAATTAGTCAACATCAGATAACCTGAATATAACTTTGCCAGCAACAATAGGAATACAATCAAGGGTTTCTGTTTGTCTTATATGACAAAAATGTACTAATGTGTTGCCCTAGAGCAAGGCAATGAATGAATGATTGAAGCTCCCAGATGTGAATGTAAGTGAGCAGAGCAGTGCTGAAAAAGACCACACAGTACCTGGTCCCCACCAGTCCTGTCTTTCTCAAGGGCACCTTAATTGAAGTTGTTGAAAGGACAGAACATCATTTACTTTTCTCACTTTGGATATTTTAACTTAACTGCCACCATTGCTCCCAACACTTGCCTCCATTGGAGTCTTCCAGAGAAAAAATTCTATTACAAAACCATTTTTTGCCCAACTGGTGGTCACAAATCAATAAAACAACTCATCCATTACGCACCAGCAATGCACAGAGCCTTGTTTGGCAAGAATACCATGACCACAATGCCACATAGCGACCACTCCATGGTGGCCACATCAGCCTAGCAACAACCCCATGGGCAACGTCACCTTAGCAACTATCATTATACGATATCACCCATGGCAACCATCTCATAACCTTGCCTGACCACTGTTAAGGACCACTTCAGATCTCTTATAGACAAGCACTCGTATGTCAAGAGGCGAAGTAGCAACAGGGAAACGATGGTTTTGGACGAGCAAGACAAAGGACCTCAGGTAAGAAGATGATCACTGACTTCTGCAGTAGCATATTGTTACATCTAACAAATAAACAAAACAAGCATAGAGGCTATGGCTACGTAGTGCACTAAGTAAAGTTTAAAAGACATGCAAAACTGACGTCACTCACGTGTCTCTACATGTTGTACGTAGGTCAGTACTCAATGATAATAACTTGAGAGATTTATAAAACTTCAGTTCAAATGTTCTGAGAAGCGTAAAGCCCTTGCAAAAAGTCTGAGAGCAAGCCTGGTTTTGACCATTAAAGCTGTACAAATCCACCACTTCAATTATGTGTTTTAAAGAAAACATTAAATAAGGCTATTTCAAGTCTAAATTGGTAACTGTGATATTGCTTTTCTTCACAGATGGAGCATAGGGTCACCAGAAATGTAGCATTTGTCTTTGCTGAACCAGAAAAGACTGAAAGAGGAGAACACAGGGGGGATAAGATGTAAGATAAGAAGAGAGAGTGGAAAGAGAGAAAGCGAAGGAGTTGTTACTGAACCCAGTAAATTGACAGATGAAAGAGGAAAGAGAGGAGAAACTGCACTTCTCACTGGAGAGGGAAGTGGAGGCAGCAGAGAGAGAAACATGAATAATAGGATCGATCTCGGAGACGGAGATGAAAAATATAGATTAAAGCAAAGAGGAGAGAGAGGAAGAGAACTGAGAATCAAAAGGATGGGTTATGGATGTGGAGTGAGTGTGACTGGATGAAGAATGATGAAAGCTGAAAGAAAGGAAGGAAGGAAGGAAGATAGCAAAAGTTGAAACAAAAAATGAAATTTGAATTGTCAAATATAGAAATTTAGAGAAGTATAGCCAAGACAAAAAAAGATAAAACATTTAGAATTTACTAAATCCACTCACGTTAACGAGATGGACAGGTGAAATCTCTGTCTGAGGCCCCGGAACATGGCAAAGGACTTTTGTGGGAAGGACCGGGCAGTGACTGTGCAGTATGGATGCTCATAGCCTCCTGCAGGACACTCACAGCGGAAACCACCACCTGAAAGCTCCCGACACGTCCCTCCATTACGACACACACCTGGCACACACCTGCCCTGCCGCCGGTCAAACTCACACCGGTCACCTGGGGATTAAAGATGAAAATAATTCAATATTGTAACTTCTGGTAAACCTCTGTAGGAGTTGCAACAAACACTGTCACACAAAAAAAATAAAAATCACGATCACTGGTTGACAGAGTCTTATCTTTACAAAGAATTCAATAATAAAATAGAATCACATCATTTCATTAACTTCACAGTCTTAGAATATTCTTTACTGTACATATAATTATGCAACAAAAGATTTAAGTTTTTTTCCCATGTCAACAGCTCAACAGAGTGCTGCTGGTATTTCTTCAGGCAGTGAACTGCATTCACCAGACGCTTAAGATGTAAATTACTACTTGATTAAATGCTGGAAGCAGCAGGGTGCTGATTCTTGAGGAGCAGGAGTAAAAGCCACTGTTGTGTATAAAGGACAAACCTTTACAATACTTGAAATGAGCACACAATACAAACTACAACAAAATTAAGAGTTGACCACGAAACAATACTCGATGTACAATATTTGGAAGTGTACTGTATGTATGCAGGAGAACGGGGGAAAAAAAAGTATTTTCCTGCCAGCTGTGATTCTGTTGCTTTACTGTGTGGAAAACAAAAAAAGCACACAAACAAATCTTTAGACGAGAATAAACACAGACTTGGCTGCCAGTCAAACAAGCACCAGTCTGCAGTGTCTCAAGAGGCAGAACACCCACACAGAACACACAAACTCATACATACAGTACACACATACACAATCACTCACATAAAAAGGTATGTAGGAGTAGAGGTTCACTCGTTCTTTTTGGTTTTCACCTTTCCTTGAGCATCATTGGACACACACATTGTCTGACATTTAGCAGCTGCACACAAAAACAGCCCTTTATATAGACAGAGCAGGCTGGGTTTGAAACTAGCCTTAGACAGATGGCTCCTTAAGGACCCGTTTAAGAACCTGCTGACAGCACAGACACACACAATAAAATAAAAAATAATGTGTACACATTAATATACGAAATACAGATATCTTTCTTTCTCAAACAAAAGACAAAGACATTTTATCTTTCTCTCATATTTACCTTGTTCTTCTTGTTTCTCGCTCTCTCTCTCTCAACCACACACACGGATCATTGACCCTGCCCTCGAGGCTGCCCGGTTTTGTTATGTAGCTGTCTCTCTTGGCACTTTGTTTCTGCTGCTTTCAGATGCCACAGTGCCCACTGGCAGGGTCTTGCATCTCTCTCTCTCACACACACACACACACAGTAAGTTAATATAGGGCTTCACGTTTCCTCACGACTGTTAGGACAGAAATATTATCTGACATACGCAAGACATGGAGGCAATCGACATCTGCCAATTTTGTCTGAGAAACATAATCTCTCACACCAGTAAAACACCCTGAACAGGCCCGCGCACGCACACACACACACGCGCACACACACAGTCAAGCACCCAGCTAAGCTAACGATAGCCCAAGGACATTGACATTTTGCATCTGTCTGTCCTTGTTTAGCTTTCTCTCATCCTGTCTCTCCTCTCACATTCAACATATACCTCTATGTAAAAGCATACAACAGGGAACCAATTAAAAAGGCTAACACACACGCATGCCCTCTAACACTGTTCAATTTCCCTGCCTTTGTCTGTGGCACCTATTTAACCGTACAGACCTCCTCATCAATATTAAAATAAATAAAAAGGCCTTAATACTCATGAATTATGTGTGTGATGAGACTTAAACACACACACGTACAAATACAACCGCTGGTTCATTATGCACACCCAGTTGCGCACAGGTTGACTGACTTGCAGTAAATAAATTGACGAGGGAAGACAGACAGAAAAACAAAAAACACACACATACACACACGCACTAATTACAAAAAATAAAGCAGAGCAGATGTGATCTCAGACTGACTCAATGATATTCTTTCATGTCTTTATCCCAGACGGTGTGAAGCCGTCCACTTCACACACACACACATATAGAGTAGCACACAAAGGTCAAGCGATTAGTAAACAAACAGTGAGTGTCCAATAGCACTTTTAAAATTCCTCCCACATACATACACAGACGGCTTTTAATGAACTTACCAGAAAGGAAACGCACACACCCAGACACACAAGATACCAAATCCACAATATATACAGTGCTGTGCATGCTTCGCAAAAATTGGTGAATGAAATTAGCACCCGTGCAATACTGCTTTGAGCTGCATGTGTGAGACAGACCCGTTGAGACGGCACCTGGATACGGGCTTTACAGGGTTTAAAAAAATGCAGCTGAGTGACAATACAGATATTTCATACACCAGAAAAAACTTGTGCTAGTCCTGTTCATGAGTTCATTGTCACTGTTAGAAGAAACTTCAATCTGCAGCGTAGTTCATACACTTCACTAATAAACCAGAGCATTGTACAGTCACACTGGGCTTCATGTTCAAAGAAAGTCTCATTTTTTGCTGCAACTCTCCCTCAGAGCCCTACTTCCTGTGTTCACTGCTAATAATAAATAAACAAAGGTATTTGAAATAATGTCTGAATTTTTTCAGTATTATATTCATTTAAAAGATTATGAAACATTACTTTTTAAACTCACAGAATTTGAATATATATATATAGTACAGGCCAAAAGTTTGAACACCTTCTCATTCAAGGCGTTTCCTTTATTTTCATGACTATTTACATTGTATATTATCACTGAAGGCATCAAAACTATGAATGGTGAAATAACTGAAAAAAGGTCTTATATTCTAGTTTCTTCAAAGTAGCCACCCTTTGCTCCGATTACTGCTTTGCAAACTCTTGGCATTCTCTTGATGAGCTTCAAGAGGTAGTCACCTGAAATGGTTTCCCAACAGTCTTGAAGGAGTTCCTAGAGATGCTCTGCACTTGTTGGCCCTTTGCCTCCAGCTCACCCCAAACCATCTCGATTGGGTTCAGGTCCGGAGACTGTGGAGGCGCAGCACCTACATCACTCTCTTTCTTGGTCTAATAGCCCTTACACAGCCTGGAGGTGTGTTTGGGGTCATTGTCCTGTTGAAAAATAAATGATGGTCCAAATAAACGCAAACCGGATCGGATGTCGCTGCAGGATGCTGTGGTAGCCATGCTACTTCAGTATGCCTTCAATTTTGAATAAATCCCCAACAGTGTCACCAGCAAAGCACCCCCACACCATTACCCCTCCTCCTCTATGCTTCACGGTGGGAACCAGGCATGTAGAATCCATCTGGTCACCTTCTCTCTGTTGCACAAAGACATGGCGGTTGGATCTCAAACTTGGACTCATCAGACCAAAGCCCAGATTTCCACTGGTCTAATGTCCATTCCTTGTGTTTCTTGGCCCAAACAAATCTCTTCTGCTTGTTGCCTCTCCTTAGCAGTGGTTTCTTAGCTGCTATTTGACCATGAAGGCCTGATTCGCGCAGTCTCCTCTTAACACTTGTTCTGGAGATGTGTCTGCTGCTAGAACTCTGTGTGGTATTCATCTGGTCTCTAATCTGAGCTGTTGTTAACTTGCGATTTCTGAGGCTGGTGACTCGGATTAACGTATCCTCAGCAGCAGAGGTGACTCTTGGTCTTCCTTTCCTGGGGCGGTCCTCATGTGAGCCAGTTTCGTTGTAGCGCTTGATGGTTTTTTGCAACTGCACTTGGGGACACATTCAAAGTTTTCGCAATTTTCCAGACTGACTGACCTTCATTTCTTAAAGTAATGATGGCCACTCGTTTCTCTTTACTTAGCTGATTGGTTCTTGCCATAACATGAATTCTAACAGTTGCCCAATAGGGCTGTCGGCTGTGTATCAACCTGACTTCTGCACAACACAACTGATGGTCCCAACACCATTAATAAGGCAAGAAATTCCACTAATTAACCCTGACAAGGCACACCTGTGAAGTGAAAACCATTTCAGATGACTACCTTATGAAGCTCATTGAGAGAACACCAAGGGTTTGCAGCACTATCAAAAAAACAAAGGGTGGCTACTTTGAAGAAACTAAAATATAAGACATGTTTTCAGTTATTTCACACTTTTTTGTTAAGTAAATAATTCCACATGGGTTCATTCATAGTTGTGTATAGCTTTGTGCTTTACTGTTCCGTTTCCATCCTGTGTTTATCTCATTCCATTTCTATTTTGTCTTCCTCTCTTCGTCCTCTATGCCTGGCTTAATGCATTCACACCACCCTTTCATTCACGCAGATGTTTTATTCATCAAAGCCAGTATTCCCCCCACCGGCATCTTAGTTTGCTCCGCCCAAACCGCCCACCCCATCACCCTCCTCCTCTACCCAAAACACATGGTGCATCCCTAGAGGCCACTACACTCCTAGTAGCTTCCCTCTTCTCCTTCCTCTTGTCTTGCCTCTGCCTCTTATTCCTTTTTGCACCCCTCAAGAAAAAGTGCCTTCAAGGGCTGTACCAATTTTGAGTTATATATACTGTAGATGTGCAATGGGTCACAAATCTCCTTATTTAGTGAAATAGGAAACTGTGACATTTTCTTATTAATAAATGTTGTGTTTTGCGATTAATTTAACAGAATTCAAGCCATTCTATGAGAGCTTTTCCATTTGCTGTTCGAAACGCTCAGTCATTTTTAAGAACTGACCTACTACATTTATTTTGAATTCAGTCTCTCTCTCTCTCTCTCTCTCTATTCCTTCTTACTACACATTTTTTTAAACATGAAGGGCAAATGTTTTTTTCTCTTTTTTCCAAATATGGAATGTCCAATTTGCCCTGTTCAATGTTCATCTTAAACAGATGTTCACTTTGCATGTAAATCGAAATTTAGTATTCATGTAAAAGAAAGTCTGAAAACACTCCACAAAATCTGACATGCACTTGTGAATGTTATGAGGGTAAGCATGGGGAAATTGAACTTTTGCATAGACCAAGGAATCAAAGGTGTTTGAAGGAACAACGTTATTGGGCAACATAACTATTTTTTGTAGTTATTTAATTTGCTGGAAAACATTCCTTTTGGCCCATAAAATAAACTTGTACCCTAGTCATATACTTGTACAGTTCTAGTACTTCATATGCAGGCTGTGAAATTAATCAATCTAACAATCATAAAGTAGTGTAAAGAGAAAAACAAGACAGCCTACGTTTCTCTGCCTTTCATTCCTTCTCTTGAACTTTTTAAATCATACCTTTCATGATCGAACTACTACTGTTATTATCTTTAGAAGTCCCGAGGTCAAGGTATAAACGGTGGGGTGATCAGGCTTTGGCAGCTGCTGCCCCAAGACTCTGGAGCAAGTTACCCCCTGATATTCACACTATTACAGATGTAGTTCTTTTTAGGAAAACTCAAACTCAAAACCTTTGTGTTTAGAATGGCTTTTAATACGTAGTAGTGGTTTGACAACTGCACTCTCCTCCTCCTGTTTCTGTAACCTTTTCTGATTTTACTGTTTTCTGTTTCATTCTTTTTGTTGTATGGTATGTTATTTTATTCTTAGTTTCTGATGTGAAGCACTTTGGAATACCTGCTGGTTGCTGGAATGTGCTATATAAATAAATGTTGTTAGATTGTTGATTGATCTTAAATGACACAGTATGCTGTGTAAATGACACAGTATGCTGTGTCATTTAAGATGATACACATTACATGCATATCTTCCATAAACACCCAGGGTGCCCTAAGGTAAAAGAAAAAAAAACTTTGCCCCCCCTCCCTTAATGCTCACCAACTTATCTCCCAAAAACAGATTTAGTCTTCTCTCTCCTTACTTTCAAACCATTTATCTCACTCAACTCAGCAAATCATGTCCCCTGCAGTGCATTTTTTCTCATAAGGTGCACATTATGTATCAAAATGTCTCTATTTCCTCTATTTTCGCCTCCAAACTTTGTTCTAAACTTCATGCGGAAAACTGATCGGTCTCATTGCTCTGGCTGTTAGCACCACTTAATGCTTTTATTCACTCTCCAAAAAGTCATTTATTCTCCTTGAGTTTCCACACAGTTGCTCACACACACACTGACAGTCAGTGACACTTCTGAATCCCACTGTGTATATAATACATCATATTATTGGAAAGCTGCTTAATTAATTACTCCGTTAAGTCCTTAATTCTTAATTGACTATTTTTTTTACAGTATTGGTTAATTGCATTTGTCTAAAAACAAATACATAAATAAATAAATAAAATGTAAATTTGTAGTGAAAGATCTGTTGTTTCTGTCTGGCAAAAAAAACCTACAGCAGTAAATATAAAGCTTCAAAATATCAATTTTCTTGGCTTGACGTGGGAGTTGTAAATTGCACAGTACATAATTGGCTCAGATTAGCTTAATAATTAGCTCTGATTTCATGGCTCAGTTCAGCCATTGGGCATATGTTTAGTACGCTGAACATTTTTTGTTCCATCACTGTCTGTCGAGGTGTGCACTACTGGGAGAATAATCAACTATTTTGAATACTGTTCAGTAAGATTGTAGTTGTGTTATTTTAAAACTTCAATTTGTGTATTTTGGAACTTTTAAGTTCACAACACCTTTGTGGGTGATAAAGCCAAACTCCCTCCGTTTGTCAGTTCTTCATTCATTTATATCTTTACTTTTACAATTTATCTTGCCAAACACAATTTAGTCTCCTCTTAATCTGTATTCATCACCCACTTCATTCTTTCATCCCACCCCACAAACTAATTCACTTCTCACTTCATTCTCTGTCTCTTCATTCTATCTGTCTTTTCAAAATTCAATTCAGTCTTACAGACTACTTTAATGTCATCTCAACCTAGAAAATTTATACTCTCTCCCATTCTTAGTTGCTCACTAGTCTTTCCATTTTCTTTCTGTCCCTAACTTTGAAACCGTCCACACCTTCTTTAAAAGGCTAAAACTCACTTATACCCAAGGGTTATTCTCCTCACATACAGTAGTCTCAGCTACCTAAAGCTAATTTGTTCTGTTTGTGTTTCCGCCATATCTTCTGGATTAAATTTCTCAGTGTAACACGCATATCTGCTTCATAACATCCAAAACTAATCTCACCTCTGCCTACCGCATTTCTTTCTTTCACTTGCTCGGTTTCTCATCGTCTCTCATGTAAAATACAGATCGCTAAATCACAACCAAGCAATTTCATTTCTACCCATGTCCTCTCTACTCACCATTTTATCTTCTCACAAACTAATTTAGTCTGCATATATGCTTCTCTCTCTCTCTGTCTTCCATCTCCTCTTTGCATCTCTCGGCTCTCTGAGGAGTATCGCTCGTATTATATTTTACTATAATCTGCATAATGTGCACCTCTCTTTATCATTTCTGAGTCTATGTTCTTTCTGTTTGTGAAAACAATCAGATATCTGTCTACTGTTATCTCTGTCTTTAAGGTTGTCTGTCCACTGGGAACAGGTCTTCAGGATTAACAACTGTTGCACATTTGTGTCAGCACTGCAAGCTTTGGATGTTTTTGAGAGAAGTGAGCGCTTTGGGTTAGAAATATTTAAATTCTCATAAATAAAAGAGTGCATATTGCAAAGCTTTAGCTGAGTTTAGCATTGTAGCTGCAGGAGGTGGAACTACATCTTCCCTTCCACATTTGAAATGGAGAGGTTTATTTCTTAGAGGAGCAGAAGATAACTATTTCTAAGTTTAAACAAGTGTTTCCTTTTATCACTTCCTAAAACTATACTTGATTCAGAGACTCAGATTTAATTCTAGTTAAAGAGCACTGGTTAATAATTCAAAGACTTAAAAGGTATAATTTAAGCCAAACAAGTCCATCACTAACAAGAGCAGCAGCCTCAACCAGCTATTACACTAGAGCTTACCTTGTGTGACATGCAGTTAGATTTCACAGGAAATGTAAATGAATTATACTTCGGGAGGCAGATGTTTGGCAATGAGAAATTAGCAAAAGTTCAAATATGATATAAGTGACAAAAGAAATTACAACATATTCTATTCATGAAGAAGCAACAGGGTTTATAGAAAATATGTTCAGAATTTTAAGAAACAGCAGCACAACAATATAGTGGTATAAGACAGAGATTACTATATCAAAGGAGGGCTTATTGGTTTGCCATATTAATACCATTTCAAAATTTTTACAATCTGAGATTATTTTGCTATCCTACCGGTTTTGTTTTCTGTTTGTCTATTTAGTTTGGCACATATGTAATTAAAATTAGAAAACGGACTACTTACAGTACATGGATAAAAAATGTTTCTATGTCTTTTATTTGTTATAATGAAGTTGTTGAAGATAGTGAAAATAGCAAAAAAGTTGCGATTTTTTTGTATAGTTCTTTTAAAATATAAAGGAAACTTGTTTTGGGAGAATAATAATTATTAATTTTTTACTCTATGCTTGGTTTCCTAGGAACTTTACCAAAAGGCTCATAATGCCGCAAATGTTGGTATAATATGAAAATGGCTGGTGGATTTAAGATAAAAAATAATAATCTATTGAATGAACCAAATATGAACATATCTGTCACTGTCAGTGGTTTGTTGATCTTTACATTGTTAATTTCCTATCCTGGGCTGGGACACACATTCATATGGTTTGATAAAGGACTTTAACTTATCATTGCACTTACAATAACAAGCGTAGTTGTCTTCAATTTAGGTCATCCTGTACGTCTCAGCTGCAGTTTTTCCTGCATCCACTGTGTGTGATTGTGTGTGTGTGTGTGTGTGTGTGTGTGTGTGTGTGTGTGTGTGTGCTCGCGTCAGTCACAGGGAGAACGGAGCAGCAGCCCCGCCCGCTGCAGAGCCGACAGGATTGAAACAGCAGCAGCTTTCAGCAACTTTAGACTGGAAAAACATTACAGCAGGGCGACCTCTAGCTCACCCAGTAAGAGCGTTTGGCCAATGTTGGCTGAGTCCTGCAGCGGCGCGGGTTCAAATCTGACCTGCTGTCCTTTGCTGTGTGTCATCCCCCATTTCTCTCCCCCTTTCCAGTCTATGTACTATCACTATAATAAAGGAAAAAAACATTCTTACAGCGTACATTGATGTTAAAATGTACGTATACAGGTTGGCAGTACGTTTTCTTGGTAAATGATGATGAAAATATTTGAGTCACACACGTCTCATCTTTATATCAGAAATTAATTTGACCCGTTCTTCTCCCTTCCGCTTGGTAAGTGTCTCTCACAGTGCAAGTGGGACTGCTGGGTTTGTTGCAAGTAATGAAAATGCAATAGGGGGCCCATGCTGTCAATCAATATCTTCCAGTCACACGGGCCCCTGGTCCGGGTCAGTAAGCAACCGTGTACCCTGCTTACCGATAGTTGCGCGCCTGCGGTGCACTGTTGTCAATTAGGTAGTATACATGGGCACACCAAGACAAATTCCGGTTAACTGCACTACTGAAATTGCTATAAATAATAAATAATGAAGGTAACAATGCCTGACTTACAATTAGCTGTTTCAGTCTCAGGGTTCAAGAATAGAACACAATTGAATAGAATGGAGCCATTGATAATGTTATTAGTAACACCTGAGCTTTTCCTGCTATGACAAGTGAAAATGCCTGTGAGCATATTGAGGTCCTGTTTACACGTACAGTACATGGTTATTTTGACAACGTTACTCTCAGTCAGAGAATGAACTTCTCATTCACATTTTATGGTGATTAAGGTGATGAAACCATTTCGCTTTAGTAGCCCAAAGAAACTTGAAAACAAATGTTCACAAATCAGGCCTGACACAGGTCTATTGAAAGCTACTGTTTTAGCGTCAAAAATATTCCTCACTTAGTGGAAAGTTTCCAATAACGGTCAAAACCCAGGGCTTAGCTCCATCCTGTGAGAGAAATCCTTAGAGTTTCAGGGAAAAGCAATTCAAAGCCACAAACAGCGTATGAGGGAATGGATGAAGGCCGCAAGTTGGATGGAGAAAAAAAAAGAAAAAACGAATTAGGTAGAGAGCCAACCTGGTTGGGAGATGTCTGGAGATTTTTGTGTGTTGCAGAATCAATTCATCCCTGTTTACTTGTTCTCCTCCTCTTCCTCCTACCAGCCCTGGGCGTTGACGAGACACCCAACGCCTACGCAGGAAAAGCACAACACCAACTACCCAGAAACCAACTGATTTCCTTTGCTCTATCCCTCAACTCTCATCTTCCATCCCTCTCTCTTATTTTTCCCAGATGTTCCTCACCCCATTTTCAACCCTGCAGCCCTCCTTACATGTTATTCTCTCTGAATTCATCCGTCTCCCTCGTATTTCATATTGCTGTCATACCCTGCCTCTTCTCCTTTCTTTTCTTCATCTCTCATGCTCTGCTGTTTGCACTCTCTTGCTCTCCTGTCTTCTCCCGTTTTGTTGCTTTTTCCCCTCTCCTATTATCAATGATCTAATTTTTTGCCAATTTTTTACCCTTTCTGTTTTCTCTGTCACTGTCTATAGGCCCATACACATGGTGTGCAAACAGCGATCTAGCCGGTTCATGTAGATAGCAATAAATGCATCTGTCATCCAAGCTTTAGCCATAGCCCTAGCACAGTTTTATTTTTTTAACCTAAAAAGAGGAGCTGTATGTATTCTGAGTCATCTCATGTCATTCTCTGATTGATTGGTTTTAGACATGGGTCTTAGCAGCAGTTACATTGTGATAAAGTTGTCCTAAATTTCAGACACATTCAGAATTTTGATGGAAACAAAATTCCAAATCAGACATTGGTGGATGTGCGATGTGCAATCTAGGACTACTGTTTTGGATCAATGACAAGAAATGTCATTCCCTTTCTTCCTACTTTTTGTTCATGTCTTTCTATTTCTGAAACTGTTCTGACTCCCTCCATCTCTCATTCCATCATGCTTAATTCTGTCTTTGCCTCTCCCTCCCACTCGCTCTCTGTCCCTTTCTACCTCCGTTTCTCCTTTCCTTATTTCCTCTCTCTCTCTCTGGGAGTTTGGAAAACACTCTGTCTCTCTCATGAAAGAAAAGTGTTGCTTCACTCCCCCAGCTCTCTTTTGATTCGAAATAAAAGGCAATGTGAAACATCCCCCAGACACACAAACTGACAATCATAGCATCTATCCTCTCCTACAACCGACTCAATGGCTCGAAGACTGAAGCAATTCAGCAGTATGAAGGGGCAGAAAAAACAGGGAGGCAGAGAGGAAGTGAAAGAGAGAGGGGAAATTACTCTAGAGTAATGGGAAAGGTAAGAAAGAATTAAATGAATGTGTGTGCGTGTGTGTGCGTTTGAGACAGGGAACAAATTAGTTTGGTGACAGTAAAAAAGAGTGAGGGGTTTATATCATCTGACTGCCTGTCTGTGTGTGTGTGTGTGTGTGTGTGTGTGTGTGTGTGTGTAAAAGACTACAACAGGCAGAGAGTGAAGGAGGAGGAAGCTCTCCAAGGAGGCAGAGTGTGTTTTTCATGTTGTTCAGCTCAACACAACAACATAGAAAAAAACAGAGTGGATCAAAAAGGAAGTCAATATGGGACATGAACAAAGACACACAGACAGTCAGTTTTAGTTTACCAGGCTGGAGTTGAGGCTACACCAAGACACAACAAACACACACATAAACACACTACACTCCTATCCATTAAATCAGTAACACAGAGATAAAAGAATAAAACACTTTTCTGTTGCCTATAGTTTAGCATTTTTGTATCAAATTCAAGCATTGAAATGTAAATACAAAATTATAAAATACATACATCTGTTTTCATAATTCATGATAGTATTATTTATGCTCTTAAGCATGTGTTATATTCTACCTAGTTCCTGTAAAAGCAACATTGCTCAGCTTGGTTTCTCTATTTCATGAGCCGACATGTTAACCTGCAGCAGCAGGATAACTACTAAGTGTTTAAAAGCATTCTACTAAAGATCCTCAATGTTCTACTGAATGACCTGTTGCTTTTTGGGGAAGTGTTTCTTCAGCGTTCGTACAGTGTATTAGAGAAGTGTTTAAAATGTTTTAACCCTAACCCTAACCCATTTTTATAATAATAAAATAGTTTAGCAAAGTCTTAATAACTGGCACTACTGTCTGTTTGAAATAAATAAATAAAAAGACATGTATCCCCTTTTTTTGGGGGGGGGGGGGGTCCGCTGTTCCAAACTCATGCCAAACCGTGATTCCAAAACCGGTGTAGGATCTGCGTACCATTACAACCCTGGCATACCGTCATCACTACCACAAACAAACACACTTCAACTCTTGTGTATCTTTGTATGACTGAAAAAACACATTCAATTCAAGCCCTTCTACCCAGAAAGAACCCCTTTTTCACAGCAGCACAAATACATGCACACTCCCGCACTACAGCACACTACTCACCAGTATAATCTTCACGGCAGATGCAGGTGTACCCTCCTTCTCTGCGGGCGCAAACCCCTCCGTTGAGGCAGGGGTTGGAGTAACACAGGTTGATCTCCGTCTCGCAGTAATCACCCGTAAAGCCAACTGGGCAGCGGCAGCGTAGGCCTGCGATAGGGTGGATGGGCCGGAACAAGATGGAGGGCGAGGAAATGAAGGGGGCAGAGCTGTTGAAGCGCAGCACTGAGATGCACTTCATGTAGTTCTGGCATGGCTCACGCAGACACACATTGTCGTCGAACGGGAGAACCTGGAGTCATGGGAGAGGAAAGATGTTGTAAGTCATTGTGAAAAATGTTTTGCTGCATTAACATGTAAACAGTAGGTTACTGTTGTAAGTTTTGCAGATGGTGTCCCAATTCACACCTGTTCTGACTTGTAATAGTAGTAAAAGCACAAGTGCAACTACCAACATTAATGTTGTATTTGTTGTGCAAAACGAATGGCCCATATGAGTGATTATAA
This sequence comes from Etheostoma perlongum, assembly GCA_026937815.1. Classification (NCBI taxonomy): domain Eukaryota; kingdom Metazoa; phylum Chordata; class Actinopteri; order Perciformes; family Percidae; genus Etheostoma; species Etheostoma perlongum. The sequence continues at coordinate 21,791,951 of CM049377.1, forward strand.
TGAATAACCTTACCCATACCAATGCATACATGCATAATTTTAGTGTGGTAGCTGGTTAAGTGGATGTAGATTTAACACATTTATATACAAGGCAGTTCAATCCATAACAACACATTTTATTTCATAACGTATTATTTTTTAAGGCTTAAGTAACTTGTACTGTATACACCTTTACCTAAGCGATACCAGAGCACTGAAATTGCAGCACCTATAACTTGCAGCTTTACTTAATTGTATTGATTACACCTGTGCACCTGACACGTTAGTCTTCTTTTTGAGGAAGTGTTCCAAATTTGACTTCCAAGTTACGTTAACTATTTAACAGTGACTATTTAGCTTATAACATGGATAGAAATGTTTCACTTTTCTAGAGAGAAACTCTGAGCCTGTGGATACCGAAGACAACTGCAATTAGTTCAACAGCTAGCTAGCTAGAATGTTGACATGCGAATGCTTTGTATGCTAGCATGCTAGCGTTATCTTTGTTGCACCTTAGTCGGGCTATCTAACGTTACGTGGTATCATGCTAATGATAAATCATCGCAGTAGCGCTATGCTAACCTCGCTAACAAACGGACAGTTCTCCTTAAATGATAACTCCATTTTTTGTTTCGTTTTTTACTTTTTGAATATCTCTAAATGTCGTATTCTTACTGTCAATTAAGCTGCCATCATTCAGATGAAAGAAGATTCTGGTTGATTAAAAAATATTGACGGCTCGTCATTTTAGGTGGTCGGTGGTATTTTTTGCCCTGGGTCACTCCTCACAGGCTGCTCCGCCTCCTCTGATTGGTGTAAGCTAGGCGTAGTAAAATCATTTATTTTCCAGAAGAACTGTTACTGTTTACTGTTAAGGTAATATTGTGTCTTCTTTGACAATAAGAGGAAATAGATTCATTGTGTATGAGAGAAAGTCTTCAGCCTTAAACTATGTATCTATTGACACATCTTTTCTCCTTTGGGTTTTACTTCTTTCTATCGAAATATCTCTTTCTCTCATGCATGTACAGAGATGCTCTGAGAGAGTCTATAGGCATGTTTGTAAATTATGTGCCTGCTGTGTCCAGGTGTGTGTTATTTCATGCATGAGAGCATTTAGTGGTCATATCATCCTGCTTGCTTGATAAAGCCATATGGCTGAGCTGACTTGGCATCTGTATTGTATTATTATCAGTTCACACAATGTGTCTAATTACATTTGCTTTGTATGTCATATTACATGTAATCAGAATTCCAGCTGCTGCATGTGAGTGAGTTTTTTCATAGAATGTTCGTTGGAAAAATATATGTGGCTATTGTGTCTTAAGATATATATATATACACCAACACTAAGCATTTAAAACTTGTGACCTCCATCTGTGTCAGTGATGTCAGCCTCGGCCTGTTCAGGTACAGTTGTTCCTCCAGGGTCTCAGAGGGAAAGAAGAGACCGCCGGGCAACGCAGCAGAGAAGCTAACGTTCAAGATCCCTCCCGGCGCAGCGTCCAGATCTGGCTGGATATTGAAGATGAAAACATCCTCGACAGGCACAGAGAGCACTGCTGACACGCCTTCCAGGAAGTTACCCAGCAGTGGTGACAGGAAGATCTCCTGGGACATGTTCTGGAGGCGGACAGTGACACTGCTGCCCAGCATGTCCTCTGTGATGATGAGGACTCGGAGAACACACTGGGCTGAAATGCTGTGGACGCCATCTGAAGAATTAAAGAAGAGAGTGGAGGAAAACATTTTAGGTAAAAGAATATACTGTATGTGCTCATTCATGAGGTGTATAGAAGATGGACAAAAGGGTTAGTAGGTGAAGGAGAAGAAGATAAAGATAAAGAGGTTTGGAAAGACAACTAACAATAAGATGGAGATAGATGAAGGGGGAGGCATGAGGGAGAAGGGTCAAAGGGTAAAGGGATAAAGAGCAGCGAGACAGAGGTAAAGAGACAGCAATAAATGAATGGGGGCAAGAGAGGAAGGATTACAAAGGCAAAGCGAAAAGGTGAGGAGTTTGATTTAAATTATGTAAGAATTGATCTGCTGTGAATGAAGTTTCCCGTTTCAACCACCCTCAAACCTGTGTAAGTTGCCTAACCATAATCTGAGTTGTGTTTTAATGCGTATACGTAACAGTTGTCTTACATTTTTATACGGCAAGCAGGTTAAAAAACGCACCCAATTTGTTCTACTTTGAGGTGAACTGTCACATTTTTCATGTCCATAACCAACCCTGTTTACAAAACACTTTTGTATAAAAGAAGTGTGATATTCTTATAACAGACGTCATAGGGACAGGTTGGTGTGGATGGTTGGGCGTAACACAGGACTTTGACACTGGGTTTCCAGTTGTGGAAAGATGGTGTTTTTAAAGGTTTCGGTTAAATATAGAAACAGTCAGTGTTTACCATTTAGTAATGTTTAAAACACTCTTTTTTTGTAAGCTTTACCAAGTGCTTTAAGACTTACAAAATATATAAATTTAATTTTAATTAATTGATTAATTAATTTAGTTAAAATGTGATTTTATTTAGCCATACTTAAACCATTACAATATATGTCACATAGCCAGCGGTATTTGTTTTGTATCTATATATTTAGCTAAACATACAGCTAAACATCCTACATGATAGATTTGTGATATACAGTAAGATGGTATGGTAATAAAGCCACATCATCGTTGTTAGCACACATATTGCAATTCTTTAATTTTATGTTCCAGTAAGAGAGAGAAAACTGAAATCTGGAAGTCAGAGCCAGGAAGTGGGTTTCCAGCCTTGTGCATGTGATTGAACAATCCACACAGAGACAGAGAAATAGAGAGGTATCACTGAGTGCTCTCATGCAGAGAACATCATGTCCCCCGTCTCCTCACATTCAGCTTCAGTTACAAGTTCAACACTGCGTTCCTTTTCTCTGTAACCCGTCACTACTATAAAATGAGTTCATAGGCATCACAGCAGGTCACAACCCTCACAAACAAACTGTTTCAACAACAGACAGAGACACGTTTCATCTACACTGGATGCAAACACAGTCCAGCACTGGGCTGTATTGTATATCGTAAAGCAATTTGGTGGGAAATGCTGGCTAATAAGCTACAAAAGAATACAAATGCACACGGCCAAACCGCCGTGAGGAGGCAATTTTCTGCTGTGGCACTGAGGCACTGTGAAGGTGAAACAGGGTGAACGATAAGACAGAGAATGAAAGAGTAAGAATGCAATACATCAATCCAAAAAGGGCATGGCAAGTGGTGGAAAGAAAGAATGAGTGAGAAAAGGAACTAAAGCAATGAATGGAGGGTGAGGGGTAAAAGAGACAGAGGGAGGTTGCTGACACAGGGAGGCGACGGAGGGTGAAGGAGGTTTCCTAGAAACTGGAAAAAGCTAAAGAGATGATGGAGAGAAAGAGAATGAGGGTCTTTAACCAGGGATTAACGAAAAAGTGAGAGAGCACTATAAATATGGAAACCCACAATCAATAATAGTTTACTGTTAATGTTAGACTTAGAATAATTGATTGATTATTAATGTTCTTTTCTTTCCCTTTGCTAATAGTGTAGTACAATTTGAGAGGATATTGAACTGATGACATTTTAAATGTATTAAATTTAGAGTTTGATTACAGTGTCAATCATTTATAATTTGTAATTTATTAGCATTTGACAGAAATTGTCAAACAGACAGAAAGGAAGAAAGGAGTGAAGGAAAGTAAAAGGCATAAACGGAAAGAGAGGCAAAATAAGAATAAGTCATTTTGTAATAATTATTACAGTAAATGTTAGAGAAGGAAGGACAGAAAAAAGTCTCAAGACAACGAGCGAGATGTAGACAGAGAAAAGAGAAAGAGGTAGGGGTGGAGAGATGGGGGTTGGGTGGCAGCTGGTTTGATTACTGGATTATGAGGAGCCTCACTCCCCACTGACCTCTGATACACACACACACACACACACACACACACTAAAGTCCAGAGCCCTTCGTAATAAATGAACAGACAGAGGGAGGAATGGTATGGACAGAGGAGGAAAAACTCCCACAGAAAATCATCAGGGAACATTTTAATGGAATCATTTGTGGAAGTAGATGGATGAAAAAACAGACAGACAGATGTCTGACTTTAAAATAACATACAGTATTAGGTGAAGTAATTAAATGTCACCTCGTCTTCTGGGGCTAAAAACCAGCTTTATTATCAGCCCTCTGGATCACGATGCAAAGACGCAGCAGTAATTGACGCTGATCTCCCATTGTCATTAAAATAAGACAGGGATCTATGAAAAGACCTGGGATAATCTGCTGGAGTAGGATCCAATCACACACACACACACACATATACACACACAACCATCATAAATGCACATATTCACACTAATTCTGTACACATACAAAAAATATATCCATCATTGACACATAGCAATCTGACTCTAACTTTGACCAACACATTTACATGCCTAACATCAACCCTTTCCCTATTCATTTAAATCTGACTGACATTAAAAGAGTAGCCAGACATGTTGGGACATATGGTTATTTGCTTTCTTGTCGACAGTTAGGTACGGATGATAAAACACTTACTCAACGCTTTATTTCAATTGCTGGAGGATTGTGCTGCACCAAGGTTATTTATTCTTTCGTTGACACACTTTTTGTGAGCAATTGCCATGTTGGCCTCTTGCAGATTGTGTGCACTTGACTGTTTTCTGATAAGAAAAAAAAATACGACAATTTCCTCTGCCAGGCGCACTGAACATTTCTCTGAGTCTCACAGGCTCCCAAGAATCCCATTTGGTGGCCCACAGGGGAACAGTCATTCAAAAATAGTTGACAACCCAACAAAACATGTAACAGGCTAAAATAAAAATGCTACTCTTGAATATCAGTGCTTGAATATCTGTTTTTAACTTCACCTTATCAGCTTTCAGAGGTAAGGAGCCATTAAATTCTGACAGTTAACCTGGTACACACACACACACACACACACACACACAGTAAAATATCTTAATTTGGTTTCCCTTTCTGTCTACAGTCTAATTTGGCCATCCTGCATCAGCACAGGGCTCTTTACTCATTTCTCATGTATGAAGCCAATTGGAATAAAAAAGAAAAACCATTTAAGCTAAATGGCCATTTCAGCCATTAGAACCACCAAACTCTGTCCACTCAGCGTAGGTCAGGTCAATGATTCATCCACTTCCTACATAATATGCTAGTTCTGCTGAAATTACATAAGTCTTACCAATAAGTCTGCAGAAACATAAAGCCCATTTTCCAAAACAAGTTAGGTTTTAACTTCTTTTGTAACAACTGAGGATTGTTGTTACAGCATGGGAATCTCACTTAAATCTGGTACAAGCCTAATTATAATGTTCCCTGTTGTGTTAAAAAGCACATTTTTTTCCCAGAAGCTCAATAGGGAAAAGGTGCTTTCAGTAAAAGTAGTTAAGTGTTGCAGGGATTCTTTACTTCAGCTCAAGTTTGACTTTAAAGCCCCACTTAAACAAAGTTATTGTGCTAGTTACACAAGGAATATCATTTTGAAATGTAACCTTTTCTGTACTTGTATCAGATTCCCCTATGTTACTAAAAAAACATCCACCTAAAGAATAATTTCCCACAAAAAGTCAGACAATAACAGCTACAAAACTTGTCTACTTATAGATATGAAACTGTCTCTCATTTGGCCCTCAGACAACATTTTGATAAAAAGGGTAAATGAATACAGTAATAGTAACCACACATCCATCTTATTTAATAGACAATTATTCAAATGATGTATTAATTGACAAAATTATGATATAGTTATTGATTAAATGTATACCCTAACTGAGCCATTTACATCGTAAACTGAAAACGCTAAACCTTTCAGAAATAAAGTTAAGCTGTACATAAAGGCCAATACTGACGCTCGATAAAGAGAGAGAATCCAGTGTGTACAAGGACATAAGTCACTTACTATACCTTAAATTCCTGCCAAAAATTACGGGATTCTCAGGTTTCAATCATTTTCTCAGACAATATATCACATTACTGAAATGTTAAAGGGAAGTTTGGGGTCCCTTACTGGAGCTGCTGCCCCCGCGACCCGACTCCGGATAAGCGGATGAAGATGGATGGATGAAATTTAAAGACATGGAGCTGTTGTGATTTACTTTTGAATCCTGGTGAGAGGTGAGTAAGGGCGATCTTTTCCATAACTTCCCAATAAGCCAGAAAGTCATAACTAATGCATCACCCTTTTTCAAGGCACTCTGCATGTATCAAAACAATAAAACATTAATATCCTCCAAACTCAAAACCCTACAAATGGAAGGTTATTTTGGCGTCTTTAGCACCACGGGTAAACAAAGCATTTTGTAAATAGCAACTCAGAAACGCTTCTGCGAGCTTTCTTTGCTCCTGTGGGCTTCGAGCCAACATTTTTCCCTTCATGTGTCCGCACTTCAAAGAGGGAGGAGAGCTTGGGGCTGGCGTGCATAAAGCCTCTAAGAATAAACACACTGATCCGGAATCATCAGCGATGTCCCATGGATGTGTTCATATCAATACACCATGAGAGAGAGGCTGGCCTCTGATCAGTGCTGCGCCTCTAAGATGCTTTGTGGGTACCCGGTCCCCAGCGTTTCAAAGGGTTGAAAGAGTTCAGTGCTATCTCCCTGTGCCAGGTAGCCTGACTAATAGCACACTCAAAGCTTCTTGAATGTCAGAGTATCCCGAGCTAGCTTCCTGGAAAATCCAGACGGAAATAGTCTGCAAAGTAGTGTACAATAGAAGCCCACAGCTGGAGCTGAAAACAACCTCAGAAACATTATTTAAAGTTGCAATACAGGGCAGGAGGATAGGTCACATGGCAGAGTCCTGGCATTTTCCTTTGAGGGAGAAAGCAAGAAAGTCACAGCAACCAAAGGTTTGGAGATACTGCTCAGGTGGTTTGTGAGGATGTAAGAACAAGTTCTATCTAAGCCAATCAAACCTCATCATTTTGTCTAAAAAACTCAGAAGTCAAAGATGCTTTAAAATTAATGGGGAGCTGCTTAAAAACACACATTTGTGGTTTCATAGTTACATTATTAAGCTTTTAAGACAATAATGTAGGAAGCTGCTTGGTGTCCTGCTCGGGGACCTATCAGCTACACATGACATGACTATCGATGGAGAAATGCTTGATTTTTGAATGTGAGATTATAGAAACATTTTGTACTACAATGAGAAAGGAGCTGCACACAGGTGGAGAACATTAAAACACATTGAAAATGTTGGTGCGACAGTTTGATGAAGTTTAAAAAAGCATTCAATCTTAGAAAAGCATTGAGCTTTCTATTGTGAAGTTTGATTGACGTCTGTGACGAGTGTGTAGTCCAAACTGTAGCCTATTGGTTACATTTAGTATGTAATATGGAAAAGGACACACTGAAGAACAAATCTGGGGTTTCAGGACGGTTTTTCACATCAACTGTAAAACATGTTTAAGATGCAGACTTATATAAAGTTGTTCACCAGACATCAGACTTGAGGCCTTAGAGGAGGTGCAGCTCGCTGTAAAAGAAAACGCAACTTGTTCTTTATTAAATTCTGTACAGCATTAAAAAAATCTCCTGTATTTAAATTTAAATTCCTCCCACTGTTACTGTGGGAGGAAAACCTTGAATATCTATTGAGTAAATGTTGCATGAATTAATCGAAGTTCATATCTCACCAGTAAGCATTTGTCTCAATTTAAAACATGTTAAGAATAGGAATTAAGTGTTCCCCATTTTACTTTTATTATTCATTACAGCTCTGTGTAGCTCAGTCTGTAAAGGCTAACACTGCCGAGGTAAGAGGTTCATATCCCTAAATGGTTCAGTCATTCACACATGGCATTGACACTGGTGTGACTAAAAGTCTAATACAAACTGTATGCACTCTTGGTGATATAAGGAGTTGGGTTTAAAAGGAAAAAAGCCCGAAAGGGAAGATATATTACAGTTTGCATGCAAAAGCCCAAAACAGTAAAATTGGATTTAGACTGGACAAAAGCCATATGCTGCTACCCTGAAACACTAAACACCGTCATGGTGCCTTCAACCCATTAGGTTGCAAACCCTGTATCCACAAACATGGCTTTAAATCCCATTTCACACTGTGTTGTCACATCCCTTTGTTTGGCCTATTCCTGCCTCAGTGTTCGCCGTCCTCGAAAAAGCCCTGATGAAATATGTGAGAAGGTTGAATTTTAAAAGCGCTGTGTGATACAAAAGAGTGAGGAGTTTTATTTTACGAGCTGTGTAAGTTGGCTGCAGGTCAGGAAAATAAAACACTGCCCTTTTTAAACCCATAAACTGTTTGAGATTGTTAACAGAGCGCACAGAGGACCGTCTGATGTACAGTCACCTGAAAATAATGAGGGTAAGAGTTAAAGTATGAACAGCCAAAATGGCACTTCATACAAATAAGTACATACGTGAATAAATGGATTGCTGCAAAGAGAGGCAGGCCATACATTAAAGACTGTGAATTAACACAAGCGCTAACAATATTGTGTACGCATCACAAAGCCTTCACGCACACACACACACACACACACACACACACTCTCTCAGGCGCTGGCTTGACCGCTGATTTCTGCGCTCTGTTTGTTTTTTAAAGCCTTTTTACCCCTGAGGTCTGGGCACTCATTGTTCTCAGTGCAAAGTAGAACAGAGTAAAAAATCAACACACACACACACACACAATCACACACACACACACAGCAACCCCAGCAACATAATGGTTTAACCACCCTTTTACAACAGAAGCACTAATCCTTTACGTTAAACCAGATACACTTAACTTGCACACACACTGAAAACATAAAGCCCTTTCGCATGCAGAGGCTAAATGTTCACCCATATCACATTTATTCACACCCGCATGCCTATTGTATGGATGAATAACACAAATCTACACTCTGACCTCTCTGACATACAGATGTGACAACTGTTAACAGCAGCAGCCATCCTGCATCTTACATTTGTCTCTGTTAATATCATTGTGCTGCTGCTGCGTTTTTTCGCTTAAATCTACAACCACAAAGACATTATGTTTGTGTGGAAAAAAAAGCACAACCATACATTTTTACTTATTTTTCATACATAAAGAAACACTTTTTGTCCACAGGCGGACAGGGCTCCACCCTATCTGCTGTTGTTGAGTTAAATAATTTGGTATTTTGGAGCATTAAATTGTGGGTTATTGTAAATCATTGCAGTATCTCCAGCACCTGAGGCAGGTTGTGTCTGTAGCAGCTTTCATCACTCCCTCTGTCGCCTGAAAAGATCGCAAATTTAAATTTCTCTTGTGGGGCAGTGTAATAGTGCAGCAGTAATGATTAGCTCAGTACGATACGTTCAGAAAAAGGGACTCATGTGATGCTTACTTATGTGTGCTAATCACTCAAACACTTCCAAAGAGAATGCACACGACTGAATAATGTTTCAATAACAATAATTACTGTTCACAACTTACTTTGTAGATAGATGGTAATTGTGGAAACCATGCTGAAAATGGCAAAGCTTTCACAGCACAACTTACACAACTTTGGTAGCAGTTACATAACAGAAGAGGATTTGAGTACATTGCCAGGTGTTTATATCTCGTCTGTCTGTCTGTGGACAGATTTCTTTGATTTTTCTTGCACTACACATCCCATCTCATTAAAAATGTGGTGATGGTGATTATGATGCACCACTTGATCAAAGCTGATAGAGTCACATGTCAAATAAATTCAGACCCACCTGAACAGCATACTCTTGCTTTTTTAGTGTTTGTTTTAGGCTGCTGGATCACTCTTCTGGCTTCTTTCTCTGAAGTGATCTTGTTTGTTTGTAATCATGGTAATGTTGTGAAGCTAATGCGGTAATGATTTATTGATGACACAATGCTAAACATAGCATGGAAGTTTCAGTCTGTTGATGAGCTTTCCTTATTTTTCCTACATTGTGCCTCTCAGTCCTCCCTGGTGGCTGATTTGGAATAAACTAATTTTTTGAGCCTCAGACCAGCACAAACAAATCATTAAAATGCTATTCATGAACACTTATATTTCCATTTGCCATTCGCCATTTGGCACTTTGATGCCTGAAAGGTTAGGAGAGCTGGCCTTTGGGTAATCAACACTGTTTGTATCTGAAGTCACAGCATTCTTTATGTACAATATTGCCTAATGTTTCACTATTTCCCAGTAGTCATCCTGCCACTCACACCACATTGTAATTCTTGGTAGGAGAAGTACCAAATTGGCTGTATTTGTACAAGACAGCCCCCAGATGGGGATGTGCACAGCTGTGTTACTGCAGAGTAACTTGGCATTTACTAAAGAGACCTGAGAGCACATCTAACAAATCATGGATAAATGAAAGCTAGGAAACAGACACCTTATCAGTATCCGACATTTAACTGTCACTCTAAGTCCTCTTTATGAGAGAAAAAACCCCATTAATAAATCCTTAATACTGCCCATTTGCATAACATAACAGAAGATTAAGCCTAGGAAACAGCCCACTTTCCTTCTAACACAAGCCTTGAGTTGGCAAGCACTTAACTATGTGAGAGTGTTATAGTGTTAGACAGACATCCCCCTAACCCATCCACCACCTAATATCTCTGGCCTTCAGTGACCTAAAAACCTCTGTGGAAAATCAGATTAATGTCCCTACACAGAAAGCTTTGAACAGACACTGGATTTCTGTCAGAATCACTGGTTACACTATATAAAACATCACAATGTCATACAACCCCCTTGTTGCTTAATGTCTGCTATTATAACACAGCTAAAAATATGAAAGCACAGACAAATACTGGACAAAACCTGTTGAGGTCAGAGGTTTGGTCCCAGTGTCAGTGTCATGGTTACAGGACACTATGAATCCAGTAGTGAAACCTTCCATCTGGCTCTTTGTGTCAAACTGTGTCAAACTCCACAACGTTCTCTGCCAGACTTGAACCATTTAGCTCCTGGCGGGCCTGACAGGCCAAAGATGTAGAGCGTACATCTAATGGATTCTAATGGGCTGGTAATACATGGTGGTTGGCCAGAATGTACTGTATATGGAGGTCATCGTGGTTGCTAAAAGAGCTGTAGTAAGTGTTGTGTGCTCATGATGCTGTGGGTTTGAGCCTGTTACACATTTTTAACATGCTGTTTTTCTTTATCCTCTGTTGAGATCTTGTAAGTTTAAAGTCACTATGTATGGTGTAGCAACACCAGCGTAGCGTTAAATGATTTTGAGGAGTAGAGGCAGTAGTATGGGTCAAGTTATCCTAAAAAAGAACTGTTACAAAAGGCCTCACTCCAAGGCAGAGTGAAAAGCCAGTCGACACAGGGAGATGAGTAAGACGTGATAATTGTTTAAAGATTGGGAGAACGGCGCACGTTTTCAGACAGGTATTCCAGGAAGGCATTCATAGTGTTGCATTTTGTTATACACATGAAAAGTTGTTATACACATAAAAAGTTGAGTAAAGAATGAAACAATAGTGATAGATTTCAAATCCTGCAAACTTTCTCACCTCACACACAATGTCAATATTCGTCAGTTTCGGAAAGTAACATAAATTGTCGGACGCTAGTTGTAGCAACAGTACAAAGATAAAATACAATACAATGAAATTAATCTATAGAACTACTTGGATCAGGGTTGTACATTTGGTAAATTAATAAAGCATATACGCATTGCAGTAACAATATTAATTTGTAGAGCACTGAACATTATGTACTGTCCTGTAAAATGTATGTATGAATTATTTGTATTATTACCATATTTTAAAACACTGAAGTTATCGCTCTCATTCACTCTCTCTCTAGCTGTGGCAGGCTCTCCAACCTCTGACTCGTGAAACCAATACACAGCAATACGGGAGATGGTATAGGTGGTAAACACACACACACACACACACAGACACACACACACACACACACACACACACACAGCATGTCAAAAGGGCTATTATATAAAAACAAACGGGGCAAACCATGTTTTCATTGCAACATGATATGAAAACTAGTTAATAAAATTTGTTGTCTTTTCTTTTCCTATGTCTTTGTTTTGAAATGCATTCTTATCTTTCTTTACTGTAGACAATACGTACATGTAATGTAACACACACTATACTCATTTTACCTCCATGCTTGTAAAATCGGGTAAAAAACACATTATTATCTAAAATGAGAATATTTCAAAGCATTATGGTTGACCTTTCTCTGCTGATCCACATTTAAATGAATTAGCTGTCTTGCACATAATTACATAAAGACATACTGTACATACACACACACACACACACACACACACATAAATACATACATACATACAGTGCCCAACAAGTGGGACACAATTGTGAAACGAAATCTATTATATTTTAAACTTTTTTAGCAAATAAAAAACCCCCCCTTGAACTTTTCAACCTTTTGACACATTTCAGGCTTCAAACATAAAGATATAAAAATTTTATTTTTTTGAAGAATCACCAACAAGTTTATTTGGAACCATTCCTTTGTGGACAATTGTGAAGTGGAACTCAAACAGGTTTTCAAAATCGATTGGATATTTTAAACTTTTTCTGTCCCTGCTGAGCAAATAAAAAACAGTGGGGATGGTGTGTTGAGGGTGATGAGCTGTGTTGCTGAAAATTTTGTGACCAGAGCACCTTCTTCCACATGTTTGCAAAATTATTCTTGCCACTTTCCATAAAGTTCCACTTCACAATTGTGTCCCACTTGTTGGTGATTCTTCACAAAAAGAAAAAAGCTGAAAGTTTAGAGGGAACCAGGTCTTGGTAGATTTGCAGTTTATCTTTATGTTTGAAGCCTGAAATGTGTTTAAAATATCAAAATTGAAAAAAGTTCAAAAAGGTTGAAAAGTTCAAGGGGCCGAATTCCTGTACTGTACATACAGCATCAGTATACTCACTCATAATGTGTACGGTTCCTTAACATCAGTGCAATGACCTACAGTATATGCACTGTAAGTGTATTCATGGTGCACTTACCCGAGTCACAGTTAGCATATGTAGTTGCCTCAACAATTACAACATATAGTAACCCAGTGTCTAAATGAATACATTTCAACACCATCTAAACAACAAAGAATACCAGCACCCAAGTCAAGCAGCTAATTGCAATTCAGCCATTGTTAATTTTATTATTTACATCTGGGCTTTTCCGAATGTGACATATCAAAATGTCCGCTGTTAAAAAGGGCCAATTTAACAAAGTCTTTCTAACACGTTGACACTTAGACTCTTTGTTTCCACCTTCATCTACCCAGGGAAGTCTAGTTAGGCACATGCTTTCTTTTCCAGCAAAGTCCTTTCCTCATCCAAACTGCTACACACATTCACAACTGGGAGTTTGCCAGTTGCCCCAAGTCTTTGTTTGTGGTTGCTTTGCTCAAGGGCACCTTGAGCTGATGCTGTTTGGGGTGCCAAGCTAAAATTAGCTTTTTTTGCATTACTTGCCTCTTCCAACTGACCCTAAAGCCAGTTCCATGTGTGTAGTGTAAATATGTGTGTCTGTGTGAGCTTAAACTGCTGGCAACACAAGCATGGATGCAGTGTTTAATCTCATAAATTTTAATGCCACAGATATGGGAATTATCCTGAGAATCAATAGTCTGGACCCAACTGTCGTAGAGAAAAAGGGGAAGAGAGAGAAAAAAGTGTGAAAGTAAGTAAGAAATAAAATAAGAAGAAAGAAACACATGAAGCAGTGTAGTTCCAGCACGCTCTGGCATGCATAGATATTATTCATTGAAAAGGCATGAATACACTCTCAAGTGCAATGCTTTGAGCCACTTGAGAGTACACACACACACACACACAACACACACACACACAAACACACACACACACTTATGAACACACATACACACTTATAAACACACACACACACACACACAAACACAGGACCATGTTCAAATACAAATCACGTACACACAGAGAAATCTCTCTACAAGACAACACAGTTCAAACATGCACATACACAAACCTCAGGTGGAAACACACACATATACTCGAGGCACTTGAGCAGACATATAGACACACAATGAGAAGCAGAGTTGAAAGAAATATGCCATGGAAGAGACACAGCCCATGACAGTTACTGTATGTGAGAATTACAGGGAGGGAAAGAGAAGATTCCGAGGACAGAAGGATGGATTACTGAATACAACAGACAGCAGGTGAGTAAAGAAATAATACACAAGGAGATGGCTAGAAGGAAAAGGGAGAGGAAGTAAATTAGAAACTAAAGGAGTGAAAAAGGCAGGGAAAACAAACAAATGGAAAGAAGGATGATGAAAAAGAAGAGAGAGAAACTGAAGATCTAAAAATTAGTGAAAAAAATTAATCCATCTATCCAGCCATCCAGCCAATCAAGGACGGGTAGAATAAAGGAGAGGAAGAAAGTGATAGGAAGAGGAGGGACGGGTAGTCAGAGATAACACACAGCACACAATGAAAGTGACAGCTTTGCTCCGAGCATGACTCTGGCTGACTGTTGTTTCATTATAATCTCATAACTGTCAAATCCTGGAGCAATGGCATGGGGGGGAGAGAAGAGAAGTGAAGAGAAGAGAAGAGAAGAGAAGAGAGAGAAAAAGTGAGACATTTGGAAATGAATCAACACGTTTGCTGGAACCGAGCTGAATGCACATTGGAAGAGGCAGATGAAGACAAAGGCTAGCACATACGTACAGTTTACATTTATTCATTTGTCCACCTACTCATATACTTGCTCAACCACTTATGTGTTTAAGCTTCATTTTTTTTATTCACTTCACTTCATTTTCTTTCAGTTTTAATTATTTATTTGCTAAATTTCTCCCTTACTCATTCTATCAATCGTTAGATCGTATCTGTGGATGTATCTTAGTGACTACCTTACCTATAGGCCATAAAGCCTATCATCAGTGGGAATTTTAATTGCTAATAATATGTTGGATTCATCTTAGGACTTTTTAATTTTTGAAAAACTTTAACAACTTTGTAATAAATAAATAATTTGAAGGCCCCCCTGAGGATCCCCATAGGTCCCGGACCTCATTTTGAAGATCCCTGCTCTAACGTTCAAACTCAATCAATTGCTAATTCATTCAGTCACTCCTTCACTCTGTCATTCGCTCTCTGACTCTTACAGTAAACTCACTTACCCACTTGTTCACTCATACATTTTCTCTTTCCTTCACAAACTCAACTCATTTGCTCACACACTCATTTACTTGATTACTCACTTGATATACTCATTCCTTCCTTGTGTACTTAATCATTCACTTTGTAGTGTTTAAACACTCACTCACTCATATTCTCAGTCACTTCTCTTTCGTTAACTCATTTACTTCCTCGATCTCTCTCACTAGAACGCAGTTTACTCACTAAGTCGAACTTACCCACTTGCTCACTAACTCACTCATTCACTTCACTCACTAAATGACATCAAAATGACACCACACTGAATATGTATAAGGCTGCATCGTCACCAGTGAGGCTTGTATAAAAGCAGTGTAAATAGGGTAGCAGGTCACACACACTCCCAAGCAAGAATACACATAAACACAGCATTCACCAGGCCGTCAAAGCAACAATGCT
Organism: Etheostoma perlongum; assembly: GCA_026937815.1. Classification (NCBI taxonomy): domain Eukaryota; kingdom Metazoa; phylum Chordata; class Actinopteri; order Perciformes; family Percidae; genus Etheostoma; species Etheostoma perlongum. The sequence goes on from CM049377.1 coordinate 21,807,538, forward strand.
GCTCTTGTTTTCTATTCCTCTTTTGGTTTCTAAGACTTTGATCAATGACAGGCTGCAACAAAAACATGAAACGATTTTAAGCCTTTATCTTGAAGCTAAAGCCTGGAAATGCAAACAAATAAACAACATTTATTAAAAACACATTAAACACATAAAATCGACTTCAAAAAGTAATATTTGTTATATAAAGAGATAATTATATTCTTGTGGGGATGACAAAATAGCTTTAAATATAAATTCAATACAGAGCCAAGAAACACTTTTCAACATTATTTCTCAGTGCACGACACAACATAATGAATGGTCAACAGGCACGTCAGTTAAGTGGCTATTTTCCAGGAAAATCATAGCTAATGGTCCATGGGTTTGCACCTAAGATGTCTATTTCCTTAGGAAATAAATCACATTAAGGAAGTATTGATACTGTTTCATTGAATACTTACAGTAGCAGCAAGTGACAGCAACTGGCTGTGTCATTTGGAATTGTGTGCTTCCCTGCTAAATAGATTTTCTTTAATTTTACAAAATTACTATGGCAACTTTGGCTGCACTTAGCCCAGATCAGCTGTCAATCAAACGGCGTGGGTGGTACTGTGACACTGAATACTGCTTATAACTACACAGCTCTTTTTCTTCCAGCAAGATTATCATTGCCAAGGCCAAAATAAGATACTTGCTTTGCACCAGTTGCTTGCAATAGCATATCTCATAAACTGGCAATATGTGACGGATATGATAATTTTATATGAAAACCTACTACTACTGTAATAAGTATATTCAGTTATCTCAAATTTCAAAAGCCTTCGGGCACTTGGGTTAGCTCACCAGTTAGAACAGGCACGTCATTTACAGAGGCTCAGTCTTCGACACAGGTTGCAGGTTCAGTTGTAACCTGCAGCCCTTTGCTGCATGTCCTTCCCCTCTCTCTCCCCTTTCATATCTAATCTGTCTTATCATCTAAAGGCCTAGAAAATGCCACAAAAAATCTCAAAGACAGACACTTTCTCCCTTCTATAATATCTACTGTCACGATTTCTCACACAAAATCCACACTCAGCATCACACACATTTTTTTTCTCATCATCCTTTTTTATACACTTTTTTAGCATCAATTTCCTAAATGTTTCCTTCTCCTTAAGGGACTCAGGTACATGTAGCAGATGTCTGAGACACAGGTAACAAATCACATTTTCTGGCTTTCTCTCCATCCCACTCATTCAATCAGCTTCCTTTCACGATTCACAAACACAATCTGCAGAAAGTGTTTCAAGAATCCCAATTAATTCCTCATTGCTTCATGTACACAAGTCAACAGAAAGATACAAAAGCAGAAGCAATGCCCAGGGCTCAACCAAATTTCATTCTGATTTATCACACCCCTTTCTCCTTCAAACCTGTAGAGTCTGAGTCCTTATCTTCAAAGGATTTGTTACAGTGAAAAAAGCTACAGGGGAATCTAAACTGAATACACACACACACACACATACCCTCCCTCCCATTTTCCCCTCCACAGTCTCTTACCTGTGACAGTGATCAGCATGGGAGCCACCAGCGGCCTGTTGTTATCCAGTTTTCGGCTCAGTCGGATTTCTCCACTGGTGTGATTCAGGAGCAGCAGGTGAAGCTCGTTCCCTCTGTCAATGGTGTAGTACAGTCTATCTGACACATCAGGGTCGTGGGCGGGTACCCTCCCAATTACCCCACTGGGGAAACTGTTGGACCGATTGGACACAAAGTTGTTGAATATGATTTGGAAGTCCTGCAGAGTGGGCCTGTTGTCATTCTGGTCCACCAATCGGATACGGACAGTGGCCCGGCTGACTAGAGGTGCTGAAGTGGCCTGGACAACAATGACATACTCATTGCGGGCCTCATAGTCAAGATCAATAAGTGAAGTGAGCTCCCCTGAAAAGATGTCCATCTGAAAGATCTCAGGGATGTTGCCCTCCACGATTTGGTACATGATCTGAGCGTTGGCGCCTTCATCTGGGTCAGTGGCTGTGATCTGGGCTACCACAGAGCCCACTGCGCTGTTTTCCTTCACTAGAACCTCAAAGTCATCCGCAGGGAAGACAGGAGCATTGTCATTCACATCCAGGACCGTCACCTGGATGTGGACGGGGGTTCGCTGAGGGGGAATGCCGCGATCTACGGCATAAGCCGTGAGCTCATAGAATGGCACACTCTCACGGTCCAACCGGCGAACTGTTCGGACAATGCCAGATGTAGGCTCAATGGTAAAGTCTCCATCCCCATCCTCACCATTTTGGAAGGTGTACTGAACACGACCATTTGCGTGTGCGTCGCGGTCAGTGGCTGAGATTTGGAGGACACTAGTAAAGGGAGGGGCGTCTTCGCTTACTGTTCCCTGATATCTGGGGCTGAGGAACTGAGGTGAGTTGTCGTTCACATCATTCACATTAACCTCAACATATGTAGTGTCTGATTTCTGTGGTATGCCATTGTCTTTAGCTGTTATAGCCAAAGTGTAGGTCATCTGGTCCTCATAGTCAAGCTCTGCCTGGAGTGTTATAGCCCCTGTGGCGGTGTCGATGCGGAATTGTGGGATATTGTCCTCGAGGAAGTATGTGATTCGAGCATTTTCACCAACATCATCATCTGTGGCACTGATCACAACTACAGTGCTTCCAGGTGGTCGGTCCTCATTCACGCTGACAGAGTAGTGGGCACTCTGGAATACAGGTCGATGCGTGTTGGCATCTGTGATGTTGATGTGCACCTGACAGGTGTCGTGGAGTGTGCGGTCCGAGGCAGTGACTGTTAAAACGTAACGGCGCTCCTGTTTGTAGTCCAATGGGAGAGCTAATGAGAGAAGTCCTGCCCCTCCTGCTGTGCTGATGGCAAAGCGGTTTCTGGTGTTTCCTCCTGTAATCTGATAGGTCACCGCACTGTTGACATCACGGTCTACAGCCGTGACAGTCACTACGCTGGTACCAACCACAGCGTCCTCATTCAGCCGGGAGTAGTACTCCTTTTGGAGGAACTCAGGGCGGTTGTCATTAACGTCCATAACTGTAATTGTAACACTTGCCGTAGCAGAAAGAGGCGGCATGCCATAATCCCTGGCCTCCACGCCAAAAAAATAGTGTTCCACAGATTCTCGGTCAAGAATGGAGCTCACAGTGACCCAGCCGGTTGCAGAATTGATATTGAATGGTGTGTCAGAGCTGGTACCAGTTAACCTGTACTCCAGGCGGGCGTTATCACCGGAATCGGTATCAATGGCCTGAATGTGGAGGATGGAACTACCAACTGGGGCGCTCTCAAGCACAGACGCCTGGAAGGGTGTGGACACAAAGATTGGTGGGTTGTCATTGACATCAGTCACCTGTACACTTACAATACCGGTGTTGTTGGAGAGAGGTGGGCGGCCATTGTCCTGTGCACGAACACGGAGCGTATACTCCCGCTCTGCCTCATAGTCTAATGGTGCCACAACATGGATCTCCCCAGTGACACTGTCGATGGAAAACTGTCCACGGCTGTTACCACTGATGATATTATAGTGAACAGCAGCGTTACTGTCCTTGTCCAGGTCTGTGGCACTCACACGGAGAATCTCAGAGTGAGGCCGTACATCCTCCTTCACTGCTACCACATAGCGCTTTTCACTGAACTGTGGAACATTGTCATTTTCATCCAGGACAGTAATGAAAACTTTAACAGTAGCGGAGCGTGGCCCCGGTTCCTTCCCCTGGTCACTGGCCTCCACCTGTAAAGTGTAGTGCTCGTTAGTTTCCCGGTCCACCGATCCACGGGTTGTAATGAGGCCGGAGCGTGGGTCAATCTCAAAGGCCGCTCTTGCTATTGCAGCCGTGTCACCAACAAAGCGGTAACGGATATTGGCATTGGATGGGGAGTCTAAGTCTGTCGCTCTCAGCTGTAAGATGGGATAACCCTCCTCTACATTTTCCCTGATCGTCTCCCTGTACTCTGTGTGCTCAAATATAGGAGAATGATCATTCCGGTCTGAAACAGTAATGGCCACCATTGTGGTGCCAGACAGGCGAGAGGAGCCATGATCGGTCGCCGTGACCCGGAAGTAATGCAAATCCATGTGTTCTCTGTCTAGAACCTGAGTGGAGGTGATGAGACCTGTGTCTGGGTGGATGTGGAAGTAGTCAGATGATCGACTGTTCATCAGCGGAGCCATGGTGTAACTCACCCTGCCTGCATCTCCTGCATCTGGGTCTGAAGCGGACATGATAATGACTGAGGTGCCAGGTGGCTGGTTCTCAGCTACTTGTACTTGGAAGTTGTACTGGGAGAAATGGGGATGTCTGTTGGCTGCACGTCGAGAGCGAGGCCATGGCATCGAAATTTTCCTCCCACTTTCTCCTGTGAGGTTTCATCATCTGCTACTATTATCAGTTGTTCCAGGCTCCTCTCTCCCCTTGTACTGTGCCTCTCCTCCTCCCCTTCCACCTCCCTCTCATCCCCCTCTGCAACATCATTGCTTTTATCTGCCTGGCTCTCTTTCTTCCCTATTTCACTATCTGGCTGTGTGATGGTGGTGGTGCTACTGCCCCTATCTTGACCCTTCCCTCCCTCTGCCTCTCTCTCCTCTGCCTGGCTTGCCTTTGTTATTCTCCTTTCCCTCTCCTCCTCCTCTTTCTCCTCTCCCTCTGGTTCTCTCCCTCTCGTCAGCCGCGCCTCTCTCTCGCCATCCCCCACCTGTAATTCTCCTCCCCCAACAACGGCAGCAACAGCAGCGGACCCCTCCAAGCCCTCTCCCTCCCTTTCTGCATCCCTCTCCCTTTCTCCCTCGGCCCCCATCTGCCGCCTATCTGACTGTCTGACACCTTCGGGCTCTAATGGCACTTGCTTACCGGGTTTTAATTGCATATGTTGGTCCCCCTGCTCGGGGGCTGAACAGTCGGTGTAAATGCTGTCAGCGCACCCTGCCTTGACCATCTCTCGCAGTGCGGTGTCCCACAGGTCTGGTTGCTGTGTCTGACCATGCCACGGAGATTTTTCTATTTTAAATTCATGACTATATCCATTTGTCTCCTTGCTCCCCTCCTCTTCGTTGTTGTTATTGCTGTTGCTGTTGAATTTGATCCACATGAACACGCGCTGAGAATCTGGGGGAGCTGTCCGTCGTGCTGAAATCATGTTCACAGAGGTTAAGTGAAGCGAGCGTACTGAGTCATCCTGCCACGTGGTCAGGTTAATTTTTGAGAAAAACGAGAGGTGTTCTGCTGTGGTGTCATCAGGCTGAGTGACAGGACGTGCTTTGATTGTTGTTGCAGAGCGAGACGTGACTGACACAAAACCGGGAGATTTAACAAGAAACTTTGCAGGCGAGGAAAAGCCTGACTCTGTCTCTGAAGTTGCGTTTACTTTCTCAGCAAATAGACGGAGCGTTTTGAATAGTTTTCCACTTTCTGCATAATCGCCTGTTTGTGTTTGAGGGGGCGTATTTAGAACCAAGCCAGAATATGTTGATGTAATTTCGGGAATTACGCTTTTGCTGGATGGAAAACGTTGGCTGGGCGTCTCAGTGATGCTGCTGGAGGAAAATTGGATGGGGAGATTCCTCTTAACTATGACTCCCTCCGGGACCATAAACCCAGCTAAATATCCACCCCCCATTTCTATTCTGTTCAAACAATCAAAGCAACCACCGGGAACCTCCTTGCTTTCTCCCCGGGTTTGGGTGATCTGCCCCCTGGTTGCTGGTGCTGATTTCCCCTGCGGAAGCTCATTATCAGCCCTACATAGGAGCCTCAGAATCGGAAAAGCCAAATCATTGTCCAGATAATTAGATACATTAATGTGTTTGTTTCCTTGTTTCGCCTTTCTTCCTCGTCCATCTTTTCCCTCTTTCCTCTCATCCCACACTCTCCTCTTATCCAGAATTCTGGCGTGGTAACACCTTACTTTCACCTCACGGGCAGGAGGTCCACAACACTCTAGGTGCGCCCAGGTACTGGGGTTAATCACGGCCGGTGCGCTACATCTGCACGCTTCCTTTTCCTCTTCCTCATCTCCCCCACTCCTCGTCCCCCTCTTTTGCACCCTGTCAAACAGCTATCATCACCCCCCACTATGTTGCTGCAAGAATCGATATTATTGTGCCTTCCCAAATGAGAACAATTACCAACCCTCCTGTCCACGTTGGCAGAGCTCCCATCAGCACCCCAAGCCTGGTTTTTGTTGCTGTTCCTGTAAACTGGATGTGGCTGAATCGTATCTGTGTAGCCGGTCTGGGAGGCATTATAAGCTGAAAAATGACAAATGTCTAATTTCGATCCCTGGTAATCGTTGGTGTAACGGGGGTTAGATTTAAAGGTGTAGTTTGAAGCCTCGCTGTGTGGTGAATTGTATCCAGAAACAGGATGAATGCAACAAGAGCAACCGGTTGGCAAAGGGCCAAGTGAGGGGTTGTTGGTCGGGGAGAGGGCTTGTTTGTCGGGGCTTGACCAGAAGAGATACCTGGGTGTCAGAGAGCACCATGTAGCAAAAACCCTCCTCACCTCACGAGCCCTCTCCCGCACCTCTCCCCCCCTCATCTCTCCACTTCCGGGTGCCCTGCACAGGCCAGAGGCGTGCACAAAGGCTCTAGCGGCGCCACGTTTGGCGAGGTGTGGCCTCGATGCCGGCCACCGTTGCGCGCACCCTCTAGTCCTTTGTACTGCCAGTTTCTTGCCGTTTTGAACCGGCGAGGAGGTGAAAGCAGGTGAAGCGGGAGGAGAAACAACGCCCTTCCTCGTTATCCACCCTCTCTCCACTCCTTCTCCTGCGCCGACGCCATCAGACCTCGACCTGCTCCTAATACCTGGATGGAGAGGAGGTGGAGGTAATGATGGTGCCGGAGGGCCGTTTCCATCCTCCAAAACGTCCCGACTCCTTTCAGTCCCTCCTTCCATGTCCCCCTTGCCTCATCCTGGTGATATCTTCCCAGCGTCCCCTCTGCGCTCTGCACTCCAGAGCATCCCTCAGTCTGTATCCGCTCTACGGTCCACCTGCTAGGGCGTAGGTTCCAGCTGCCCCTCGGCAACTCCCCTGCTTCCTCGCGCTGCTGCTGTTGCTGCTGGCTCACTTTACCGGCGTCTCGGTAACAGAGGCCCGGGGTCCAGCGGTTGGAAGCCCCTCCTGTGATCACCGTCCCCGGGGCGAGAGCAAACAAAGGGCCGAGGAGAAGCAGGTGGAGTGCCAGAGACGAGAGTAGGAGCGGGGTGAAGCCCGGTAGCGGTACAGCCATTTAGTCTCTTCCTTTCTCTGTATCTCCCTCCTTTCTCCTTCTTCCACCTGTGCCTATTCTATCTAATTCTCTCTCGAGTGCGTCTTCCCTTCTCCCCGTTACTTCTCTCTCTCTCCCTCGTTCCGGCTAGGTGACCAGTTCCAGGACCGCCGGCACCGCCCGACACCTTCCCCCAGGCTCCCCCGTCTCTCCGTCGGCCTGGAGAGTTGGCATCTACCCGCTGTGGTCCGTGGAGCTGGAGGTCTGAGCGTTAGGAGCGGCACGGCAGCAGCATCTCTCCTCCCGTTCATTCACATCCAACATGGCTTACACACTCACACTGACTGACTGGCTGGCTCACACACTACCCTCTGGAGTGTGTGTGCGTGTGTATACGTTTGTGTGTGTGCACGCGCTCTCCTAGCAGTGGCGGCACAGCCCGGTCTATCCGTCCGTCCCCAATCACACAATCACACTCTCCCTCCTCTCCTCCTTTTCTACCCCTCCCCCCTATTGCTTGCGTCTCAACACACCGTATCTCTCTCTCTCTCTCTCTCTCTCATAATGGTTGGCTGTTACACAGCACCCGCGGCGGCAGCCATATCCTCATCTGGAATAGGACGGGGGAATAACCTATAGGCTATCATCCCCAATCACACCGTCATCACCGTAGGAATTATCATCTTCTCAAAGAGCCCCGCAGGTTTATCACCCTTTATCGGAGTTAAACAGAAAACCCAGAAAAGCTGCTGATTCTTAGAAATGAGACCTAACAATTTAATTTTAAAATGAAATGATGCAACAGTGCAAGTTCTGAATAAATTGCAAAAAAAGCAATCCTAGAAACTTTAGCAAAAGGGAGAAAACAACATCAAGATAGTTTTAGATCTATTTTCCCCTCAGAAATTAGCTTTAGTTTCGCAGCGTCAATTTGTTCATTGATTTTCATTTTTCGTGATATCATTAAGCTGCACACAGTATATTCTAGTCCAGTGATGTAGCCCAAACTCGGAATCATCAGGTTAGCTCTATTTCGTAAAAGTGACGTCATCGCGATGAGTAATGCTCACTCTCTCTCTCTCTCTCTCTCTCTCTCTCTCTCTCTCTCTCTTTTCTCTCTCTCTCTTTTTACACACACGCACACACACACACACACACACACACACACACATACACAGCCAATGGGTGAATAATATTTTCCGTGCAAGATAAACTATATTGTGTTTTAAAAGCTTTAATAGTCCCATAGGATATATATTCATATAGCATCTGCTGTAGTAGTAGCCAAATGTATTACAGGATTAGTACGATTCATTTCAGTGGTAAAGGCACATACGTCATGCATCACCCCAATTTAACACTAATTTGTGCATTGCTAAATGGGCAGATCCATTTCCTGATACTTGTTGGGAGGGAAAAAACACATTATGCAAATATGTAGGCTATAAATTTCCTCCAATATTTCCTCCCCATCTTCCCATTCAACACCAATTTATAATGCTGGCTGGGTGGTGCATATTTTTTCTAATGACACGGAAAGAATTGAAGATTATTTCTTCCTGTTGTTGATGGGAGAAGATACGCAAGGCGTGTTAGTAGGGCAAGCCCTGCATCAGCAGCCAGAGAAGCTGAGGAGAAGGCAAATCTCATCCCTGATGCTGCATGACCCAGCATGGGCCGTAAGCGTGAATCTCCATACCGACTTGTGTTTTTCTGTCCCTCGGTCTCCTATGTTTCATGTCTATTATTGTGTGTCCATGTTGTTCTATCTCACTTTAGTTATATGGTTTGGCCACTCATTAAAATTAGGATCAGGATAAGGCTAGGGAAGGTGTGAGTGTCATATGTGTGGGGATTAACTGAGTCTGGGCTGGGTATTGAACTTACTTTTTGATGCCAAAATGTGTCAGCAGACTCAGCAGAGCATCACAAATTGTCAAATACAGATAGATGTGCCCTCCTATTTACATAGTATTTGATGAGATAGTTTCCAGTTTAATTCATAATTGTGCCAATTTTAGACCTTATTCTATTTGGGCTAAGGTCTTGGAATTTGTATAAAAAAATGTGTACATTCTTAATATATAGGCCTACAAATTAATTTATTATTTTGGTATTGGTACAAAATCTAAGTTATCCTACTGTATCAGCCCTATAGTATCAAAAACTTTCAAACAACACCCAGCCCTATCGCCATATACAATAGTGCTTCCTATAAAAAAATGTAACAATGCCATAATGTTCTTCTGACTTATTTTATATTTATTTGTGATGGGAAATTATTGCTGGGAACCAGGGGTGATTCTAGGATCAGACCTTTAGGTTAGCCACTCCTGGGAACTATTGTTTTATTTACTGTAAGCTACTGAATACTTAAACATCAATGAAAGAAATTTTGTTGAGTTGTAACCGACTCTTCAGTTGAAAGTGCTTAATACAGTGGTAAGACAGTGTGTTTGTGTATGTGTGTGTCCCAGTCTGGTTGGATCTATGCTTCTGTTTTTTTCCAAAGCTGGTGGAAACTTGGAGCTTAGCCACAGCAATTTGGTGCTCCCAAATGCATATCCTCTTTTTACAAATAAGATTTGAATGCACTCCCTCCCTCCCTCCCTCCCTCCCTCCCTCCCTTTTCTGGGTGTCAGCAGCCTCCCTCCGGCCTTGTGCTCTGTCACCAGGATTTGCCGCCGTTTTTCTATCGTTTCTCCGATACCCTCACATGCCTTAGTGAGTCAGTGTGATTACTGTGGAATGTAGGTTATTGTGGCGCAGGCTGGCAGCGTTAACAGGATTTGGAATGGGTGCGTGTCTGGAGAGCACGAGGACGTCTAGACACGTTGTGATAAGGCAGCATGTGAAACAGTGTGACAGCCATTACTCAGTTTACCTATTCAGTTATTATGTTTAAGATGTAATGATACCTTTTTCAACCAAGGAGGAGAAGCTTTGTTTTTCTTCACCACTCATCAGAGCGGTCCAAAGTTGAATGACCCCTGAAGGCGTCAAGGATTCAATAACTTGCACAAGTTCACTTCATTGGGATATAAAATTTGAATTCCTCCTGTTGAATCACAGTCTTCCTTCTTGCTGCTCTGTTCCCGAAATCTCTGATATTCAAATGGTTTATTAATAAAATGCTCCTCACTGTGAAATTAACACTCTTGGGCTATTACTGTTTCAATTTCAGTGATTGTAGCACAATTACCAGTAACTAAACCTTGCTCTCTGTGTGTGAATGTGTGAAAGTGTAAAAAAAGAAGTTCAGTCAGGCAAAAATTGCAGTGTCCTAATGTGTCCCCAGCTAAAATTAAAAAAGTAAAACAAGTTTACTTTCTCCAGTGGGAAATGTTGTTTTAAGATTAGATTAGACCTTAGATTTTCATTTGTTAAAAAGTCATTTGTTTTTTTTGCAAGATAACAAAAAAAATCCCATTTTCTAAGAATAGGTAAAGGAGGGTGCATATGTAAAATCTAGTGGGGTGTAATGTTTAAGTAATGCCACAAAGGGTAGAATAACCTACTTCTCCAACCCTAAGCACACTCAACAGGGGGGATTTAGAGGAGGCAGAGGGGATTACACAGCATATTTCACATTGAAAATATCCACATTACAAAATATGAAAACTAGTTTAATCCTTGTACTGTATGCCCTTGAAAGTCTTTGAGATATTAATAGCTTTAGGTCTATCAGGGCAAGAGAATTACGGACAGCAGGGAATCTGTCAGGGGAAAATTTCTGTCATGAAGTAATTCTGATTGTAAATGGATGGTTAATTACCCTGAATGGGAACTCTAATAATATGATAATATAAAAACCTGAAGACTCTGTTTTCAACCAACTATAAGTGCCGTCAGCCCTCAATATACTTCATACATTCCATCATTGATCATTCATTCATACTTGGCATTTGAAAAGACCAGTTGCAGATTAGAATGCAGGCCTTAAGAGCTTGGAAAATCCACTATTCACCCTTGAAAACTCTTGAATTATAAATAATTCTGACAGTAAAATCAAATACAAGACTGACACAAATCAACTGGGGCTGATTCCTGCTTGTCTGTGTTGCTCTAATTAAGTAAACAAAATGATTCAGCATGCCTACTTAGATAAACACATAAATAATATATTAAATTTTTTGTTTAATTTTCTTATTTGTTTTACGTAATAATAACACACTATTAGGATTTTACAATTATAATGTTACTGTTTAATGTCCACCTTTATTTTTTATTCTGAGTGGCTGGTCAGATTAATTAGGTTGAGTATGAAGTCTAATAGACAAAGTGTTGAGTGACAGCGACGAGGGAGTGCTGTGCCACTTAAAGCTGTTTATAATGGATCAGAGAGGCTGGACGGACTCTAAACACTAAATGAAACTGACTGACAGGCAGTCACTACAGCACCCTGTGGGGCTCTGACATCAGAGGGAGAGAGAGAGAGAGAGAAAGAAAGAGGATGATGGGAGAAAAGTGTGAAAGGAAGAGAGTGACTGGGAAACTAGGATGAGTGATGAGTGACGAGGAGGGGGAGACAAGGAGGAGGGAGAAATGGGAAGTGAGTGAGGAAGGAGCAGAAAGGTAAGCCACTGTAACACCTGAAACTTGAAAAATTTCAGTGTGAATTATTCCAGCATTATGGTTTTAATTCTGTGAAATGCCAAAGTATTCCCACAATGACAATGAAGAAAGTAAAGGAAAAAAACAGTTACAAAGTGCATTATTAACAAACAGGAAATAAAACAATAGAACACAATAAATGAAAAGAAATGGTAAATAATATAAATAATTAAAAAGAACAAAATTGGAGCAACCTCTAGTTCACTGGGTAGACCCATGTAAGTTGAGTCCATGGTAGCGGCCCAGGTTTGAATTTGACCTGTGGCCCTTAGCTGTCATTCCTTCTCTCTTTTCCTCATTTCCTGTCACTTTTCAGCTGCTCTAATAAAGGAAAAATCCCTGAAAAAAAATCTTAAAAAATGAAATTATTATTCCTCTGCAACTGAACACACTGAACAATCAAATGCTTGCGCTGAGAAATCTGCAGGAGGTAATACACTGACCTGCACTCTCTCATAATTGGTTTGTTCCCTGTATTTATTTTACGCATTATAAAAAAAAAAATGGTCATAACCTTTCGCATGCTCAGCCCTGGAGCATTAGAGCTACCATTCCTAGAAATGTCACCCAGTCCTGATGGGGGAAATACACTGAAGTAACCCTCCAGCGCCTGTTTACACACAATCTAAAAAAGAACATTTTACTCCTAAAAGGAGATAAAGAGACAAGAAACAACAACTAAAGGTGAAAAAGACAGAGGTTAGAAATAAAAAAGTGAGATGGATATGAAGAGAGGAGGGAAAAAGATCATTAGAACAAGCGATGAAGCATGGATGTTAACTGCAAGTGTCCAAACCTAATCCTTTAATAAAACACTGATCTTGAATTTGTGCACCTAGCAGTCAGTCCATCGACTAACAGTCAGTCTATCAACAGCAGCCCAGGCGGCAGCAACCCACAAGCCATTTCATCCAGATCTATTCAATTATATTAGGCGGTATAATCCTTTTGACAGATGTATATATAGACCAGACCCAAATCTAACCACAAGTCTTGATAAGCAAGGTAGTCTTTGAAGGTTTGGGCCAGTTTCTGACTGCTGTTATAAAGTAAAAAGGATGAAGACTGACATAATGTCAGACAGACCTTTGCAAAACAGCCAAAGAAAAAAAACATCCACCCTGTCACACTGTTTTGTATCACCAGCTTCCAATTTTCAATTCCCAGTGTGAATTCCTAGTAGACCATGCTTGTACCCCATGCAATGTATTTGTCATTTCTACATTCCCCGGAAGGTTTTTCAATGGATATAGCTCTGCTTTCTCTTTATAGCGGTGGACTCTATGATAGGTAAAGAGAGTGATAGCAGAGGCACGTGTTCTTTAGTTAATCATTTCTGGTCTATTTTATCTCAAATATCAGCAGAGGAAAGTGTTCTATCTGCAACCTTTGCAAATAATAACCTGTATGATATTTACATATCAGTGCAAAGTGGTGTCTCTGACTCTAAAACCTGATGTTCAAATTGATCTTTCAGGTAGCAGAAAAAATATTCTGCCATCAATGTATATTTTACTTTCCACAGAAAATATACCAATGAGATGTCATACTGTCTGTATTAATAAGAAAAGACACCACCAAACAACAGGCACACTGGGTACCTGCTTTTTAATGGTGTGAATTTTGTTGCTTATTCTGAACCATGGACAGCTACCTGCTGCTAAGACCTTTCAAAGGTGTGATTTAAAGTCAAAAGTAGAATAGGATTTCTGAACTTTGGTAACTTTACTTTGTCTTTTCTTTAAAGTGCAGCATATTCAGTATTCACTCAGAAAAATGAAAAACACAAACACACCAGCTTATGGATGTTTACTGGCTGTACCTAAAACAAACAATCTTCAGACTAAATTTCATGATTCATATCCAGCCCATAATTCCGCTCGCTGTGGAGTCAGAAATCAAATTCAAATGAGAAAATCTTATTCCCAGTTTAGCTGAGGTAATGTGGGTCAGGAACAGCTGGATCCTGCTGCTGATCCACTCTGCTGCCGTCTGCTCTGCAATCCATTAATGGCCGGGTTTATGCACAAATGAACAGAATCTAATATTGTTCTCTAAACAGAAAAATAATGCTGTTTTCATGCAGCTTTGTCTGATTGTTTTGACCAGATGTCTTGCTAATTGGCCTGCTGACGGCACCTGAAATAAAGGCTTCTGAAGGTAATGAATGTCAACTGTTTTTGACTAACACTGGTGCAAGGTTCTTGGTGAAACTGATGAAAATAACGAGTCTTGTTGATCAGACCATATAAAAGCAGTTTATGTGCCGGTGTGTGGCCTATTGTAACCCAGATGAGGTAGAGAACACAATTTCATTTGCATTTTAAGAATTGCTCAGCTTGAGAGAGCACAACAACATTTATACAATTTCCTGTGTAACACAAAATATCTGTGATGCCTTGAATTGGATTTTCACAAGCCCTCAGGGAATTATTCATTTCATTGCTCACCAGTGAGGTTTTCTGGCATTTCATGGCAATGTTGTTTGCATGTTGGATTTTGTGAGAATGATCTCATGTGTTCTTACATTTCCAAAACAGAAAAAAATACAATAACAAATAAGGTGAGGAATCTGTTGATGAAGGGATTTTACAATTTATCAGGGGGGACATGTTTACTATTGCTATGATGATTTTTAAGGTTTACAGTGTGCCTATAGTGTTACGTTTTTATTGTCAATTGGTAAAGCCAAAACTGAGACCTGTTTTAGTGGATCTGTTTTTGTGCCAAGAGCAGCAGTGTGCGCATGTGTGTGCTGTGCCGACATGTATAAAGTAATAGAGACACAGACTTGAATAAAAGTACAAGTGCTCTATCAAAGAAATGATTTGAGTAAAAGTTGAAGCGCTTTTTAAGCATCACACTTAGTACGCTGTGTATTCAACATTTGTTGTACTTAAGTATTGCAAGTAGTTAAAATAGTAAAAATGTACTAGGCTACTCAAGAACTGAAAGTAAAAGTACAAGTATTGTGTTATGTAGTGTGAATATCATATTGTTTATATTATTTCAAATGTGTAGGCTAAAGGCTCTGAAACACTAACCCAATGGCTGACTTCCAGAAGAAAAGGCAGTCGGACTGACTGCCTCCCCAGTTGGTCAAAAAGTGGCTCTGAACACACCAAAGAGACGACTTGACTGCACGTGCACGAGGCATAATATGTATCCATAATAGCAGGCGGATTTTACAGCTAAGCATAATGGCGGCTCATTCAGAATACAATCTCATATTTTACAAAGAAAGTTCCCCAAAACGTGTTTCTGAAATCATTTTAAGAGAGAAATAGGCCATCTGACCAACAGAGGTCAGATTTTTGAGAGCTGTTTGTCACGCTAACATAAGTGCACTGATTCGCTAGTCAAGGGCTAGAACTCTACCTATCTGATTGGTCATTGAGTCCGACTGCCGGCCCTCCGATCCAGCAAGTCAGGTCGGCCAAAATGAAGGCAGACGACCCATGCCACAGATGACGGCACGGAACACACTGAACATAACACTAACATTTTTATAATTGTAACGAGTAACGATGATGAGTAGATGTATTAAACTCGTTGAAAATATGTACTGAAGTAAAAGTGGAAGTCAGAGAAAAAAATAATACTCCAGTACAGTAGTGAAGTAGATCTACTTCATTACTGTACATCTGGTGTTGTGTGTGTGCGTGCTTGGCCAGTCGGCTGGCCTCCGTGTGCTGACGGATCAATAACTGGCAATAAGTCTCCTTGCTGCCTCGATCCTCCACAGGCAAGGACCCGGATGCTTTCTGTCAGTGTGGGTTTCCATGGGAACAGTCTATGAAAGTGTGTGTGCATGTGTGTCTGTGTGTTGTTGAGGCGTTACACTGAGAGACTGGTGGATTACTGCTGTGTGTGTGTTAAGGTGAACACAGAGGTTGAGGCGGACAACAAAACAGGAAAGCTACATACACACACACACACACACACAAAGATAGAGACAGATTAACAACATAAATAAAGATTGTCTTTAAAGATGAGGCCCTCTTGTGTTCTCATTGCTTTCCCCCTCTCGCATAACACTCCCCTCTAATAGCCTGCTACCCTCAGCCATTTGGCTCTCTGTTGATCCATCCCACAGGGGGAGGAATGGAGGGGGAGTGAGGCTGTAGAGGGGATGGCCACAGGCTGTTTGTAACCCTGCTTTCCCCTCCCAACATCCCTCCCCCCCAAAAACCCGGGGAGATCCTGAGAGGCAGGCCAGCAGGTGGCCGTTGGCCTGCTGCTCATCTGTCCGGTTTGAAATCAACAGTGATGCATATTCAACACAGCACAGGGTGAGGGTGACAGAGGTGGGACAGTGTGCGTGTGTGTGTGTGTGTGTGTGTGTGTGTGTGTGTGTGTGTGTGTGTGTGTGTGTGTAGCTTTCCTGTTTTGTTCAGACACATCCTGCCGTTCAGACAGTCAGTCAATGACAGAAGAGCCACTTACTGGAATCCCCCACACACACACACACACACACAGATGGCATATGGCAGCAGCTGCCCGGCGCGTGTCTTGTCGTGATTGTGTGAATCTTAGAAGCAGCGTGCATGCACGAATAATGAGCCTCGCCTCTCCGCGGGGACGAGCCTCACTCAATGAAAAGATGAAAGAATTATGGGATGGAAGAAGGTAAAAACCTCCTGTAGAGCTGCTTCTTCTCCTGTGATCCATAACTGTTGATTTAACAGCTGGCTACTAATTTCATTATTAGAATCTCCGTCCTTAGCTCCTCTTTTCTAACTCTGGTCTTGTTCACATTTAGTTTAAATTGGCTCCCTCTAGGTCATTTAATTCCTATTCACTTTCAACAGTTTCAGGGGTTTGCCCTGCAAACGACACAAGGAAACAGCTCTCAACCTTTTTAGATGGCTACCTTTTAAAAAAATGTCATGTTCACTAATGACTTCCTGACAGAGTGTGGGCCACATCAACAATTATTATTATTAGGCTATTATTTTGGCATTTTCAAAGCTTTCAACCTTTAAGTTCTTTTACAAGCTGAAGGAGCTTGCTCAGTGTGCTTTATGGTCTACTTGGTTTTCATGCGTACTACCTACTCTGTATTAAATTAATAGTAATAGTGCTTTATCATTATCCACACTATTCACACTTATCTAGATTTGCAGTATAATTAATGCTCATGAGGTCATATTTTTGGCATGGTAAGACCATTTGCCTTGGTTTCAACAGGTTTAAGTTGCTGAGACTGCTGTTTCTATGGTAACTGATCAAAACAGGACTCCAGGTTCCCTTCTCAAAAATGACTAATGATTTTGTGCTTCCAACATTTCATTGTCAAGGGCAGGGTACACAACAAGGGTAATTAATAATATTAATAAAAAAGCACATCCATCAGCATAGGCCTATGTCATAACTCTTTAACATCAGTTGGTCTGTCATTTAGACATCCTTCATATTCTTAGAACGCTACAAACAAATCCAGAAACACACATAAAAGGCAAAACTCTACAAATTTCCTGCAAAATGAAACTTTCAGCAGCATTGGTTCAGGTGGTTGGTAGCCTACATGAGTTGCAGAAGCTACATCCAAAAATTATGTAATTGATTATTTGGGTAGAGATAATATGATTAGGTGTGTGTGCGCACCTGTGCGCCCTTGTGTATGTGCACATGAATTCCTTGGTGAGTGTGTATTTGTATTTGTGATTGTGTGCTGTATCTTGTGGCCACTTTATTATATTTAAATGAGAGTGATGAGCCTGCATGCATGGGCTATTTGTTTGTTAAATTGTTGACCCACTACTGTTCCACTGATGCAAAGCAAACAAAACACAGGAACAACAAACAAACAAATAATGTCCCCTCCAAGTCTTTTTGCAAAAAGACAATACATATCGTAAATAAAAGTGATAAAAAGTTAAATAAATGGTGCTGACATCCAAAAGCTCAAACACCCCAGCAGAGATCTTTGGTATGACAAAAGAGAGCAGGATGTCGAATCACACAGTAATTCTATTCAGGTCACAGAGTTTTGTATATAAAAAGCCTGATGAGGGAGAACGATGAAGGAGAAGCAGCAATTTAGAAAGTTAAGGGAGAGGATGAGAGATGGGAAATATAAAAAAAGATAACAAAAATGAAATGAAAGACAGATGTAGGTAAAGAAAATACCAAATAAACAAACGCGTGCGTGTCTGCGTGCGGGATTGCATGTGTGAAGAGAAAGGACTAGAGAAGAGGGCAGAATGGTTTATAGGCCAGCTGTGTGTAGTCTTTTAGTCAGTCAGTGACCTAAATCACTGAATAAAAAGAGAGAGAATGAGAGGAGTGTGTGTGAGGAGGAAGGGGTAGATAAACTAAGGAGAGGAGAAGGAAAAAAAGTATGTGAGGCAAAGGTTGAGCAGAAAAAAAGGATGTTGACGAAAGGAAGTAAGGAAGAGTTGGAGGTGAGAGCAAAAATAAAAGAGTGAGAGTGATGACATATATGAGGCTAAAATTATGCAGCGGAGACATAAATATCTGGGCTTGTTATTCGTTGCCTGCTTTGCATTTCCAGAACAAAAAACATCCAAACCGCCACACTGGCTCACTCCACTTTTCTTTCTGTGTGACTGTTTTATAAGCGTAGTATCACACCACAATATGCATAATGGTAGATCAAAATATTCAAAGCATGCCAAGCTGTAAATCAAAAACAAAATGTCACATTAAGAATTTTCAAGAAATTAATTTTTATACTTTTTGCCAAAATAGCGTTAGGGCTCATTATACTCAGAGATTTGTACCAGCACACAGCATATACCACACAAAGAGAGAGAATATGTTTATATATATTTTCTCCATGTTGTAAATATCATCATGGTCAAATAATTGCATGTGTGATTCAGAGCAGGGTAGCCCACAAAGAGGGATCAGAAACAAAGGCATCACTTTTTGGCTTCACATCTGCTAGCTTCTCTGACAGCTTAGGACCACAGGACCGCCGGGGTGGCACCGATAATTCAGGCACAGATTTTACTTAAGATTTTTCTACTAATAATCAATTGCTTTCTTCCTTCCCTTTTTGTTTTTTGTTTTTAATTATTTAATTTTTTTTTTATATAATACATACACAGACATACATATGTACATATAACATACTGTATGTGCATACGCATATACACATACAAAAAAAAATACAATGACATAACTTAAATAGAACAAAGACACAAAAAAACCCAGAACAAAACAAAAACAAATTGGGGGTTGGTTTAGTCTTTACTTATCTTACGCTTGTTACGATGCTGTAGTAAGTTGTGATGTACGTCACAGTTTTTTCAGAAAACTTCAACCCAAACATTTTGAACAGTATGACATTCCCATAGCATATGTAGTTATGACCGAACATTTCCAACAAGTGCTGTCTGCCCTCCACATCCTAATGGGAATCGAATGATACCTGTGGATTGTTTTAAGATAAGTTTTTAGAGATAGACTGAGCTCTTCTCTAGACTTTGCTCCATTCCTCCCTCAGTTATATCACATCTTAGATCCATGGCCTCAGCCTTTTTAAGAGCAGGAAAGTTAGATGATATTACATTTCTAACCTCTTTATAGATATTATTTGTGAAATATATAAGTAAACATTTATCCCAATAGGATGTTTTAGGTTCTTTTGCATGATTCCTAAAAGTAGTAATGGCACTTCTCAGTTGGAGATAACTCCACCAAGGTATTTGTTTAGTAGAGATACCTGAGTTTATTTCTGAATATGCTTTAAACCCTTAATGACTATAGAGATCAGCTACTTAATTAATAGTGCCACCAGTGCTATCTAATTTGTTTTCCTGCTATCATAATAGATGGGTTATCCCAAATTTGGTGTCCATGGGGACTGTACCACTGATTCTTTGTATATCTGTGTAGCTTTTTTCAGATATAATACACAAAGCTTAAGCATGAGTGGCGATTGCGCTCTTCTAAGGACTTCTTCTAAACGTTTTTTTTTCTTGTAGGGGTATTTGGCCAACTCATCCAGTGATGGTTAACACTCCCTTAGCTGGATGGGCCTTGTCATTTTCTTCTGTTACAGTGAAATATATTCACATGTGAGAGGTGTTAGTTTGTAGTATTTTTTATGCAGATTCAGGGCCCACAGATCACCGCTATCATAATCCATATCCGCTCCTGCTGGACTTAGCTATATTTCCAGTTGAGCAGTCAGGCGCGGTCTAAGTGTTTGGGGGCATTAGAGAGTACCAGACTGAAGACACAGTGAAGGTTTCTGCAGGAAAACCTGTTGGAACAGCTTTTAAAACACTTAATGTCTCATTTTATTAAGTTTGCATGGCTTTATTTTCCATTAGACAGTGTATTGGTTCAAGATAAGAATGGTGTTTTCAGAGTGTTTAGCAAATTCATGTAATTATATAGAAATGTGTAAATTTCTTTCCTTAAATGTCTCGTTTTGTCCACAACTCAAAGATATTCAGTTATTGTCATGAATGAGTAAATGAACTAGATTATTCTTAAATATTCACATTTAAGAAGATGGAATCAGATACTTTTTTTCATAAAAAATGACTTGAACCGCTAAATCAAAAATAGTTTCCAGATTAATTTAATTGTTGACAAATAATTGATTACTTGATTAGTTGTTGCAGCTCTATTTGGAAGGCACATGATATTATCCTTGACACCGTTTACAATCTACAACACTGTGAGTATGTAGCATCCTATCCCACTGAGCCAGCAGGACATTCAGGAACCCAGATTGTTTGTAAATTAGTTACACATGGTTACAGGGACAGGCCTCCATGTTGGACAGAGCAACAACACTTGGCAAGGAAATCTTTACTGCAATCATGCTTATGACAGTGATGCAGTTTGATATTCTGCACAGCTCTGCATAAGGAACATCTTCAAAAGCATAATGGCCTTTATACAACCGCATATCTACATAACAATGAATCTACACATACTGTCCTTATAGAAGAAATACTGTTCATATGCTTGGATAAAAAAGAACATACAACAGGAATTTAGAAGCTGGGAAATAAGATGTTTTCTATTTATTTTTCAAATATATCTTATAATATAACAATTTTATGTCCAGGTCTGTAGTCCCCAGAATGATGGAAAAAAGAGAAATGTACAAAATGTTTTGTTTATACTTGCAGGAGCAGTTCACAGTCCATCTCTCTCCCTCTCATTTTCCTGCACACCACTTTTGGATCAGTACATCATTTCCCTCTGCGCTACTCAGTCTGGATTTAATTCAACATTGCTTCACATCCCTCCTACTGCAGCACACACAAAGAGTGACACTCAGCAGATCAGACAACCAAACTGGTAATCAACCTCTAAACCAAATCTGTAATCTGACTCTAAGTACCACTCAGCACTGGATCCCGTTCAATTTTGATCTGTTTCAGTCTGCACTTGAGTCAAACTGCATTCACATTCAGATCAGCAAAGCTTTGTGTAGCTCTGGCTCTAGTTCCTCCATCACCCAGTCTGTCTGTTTGGCATCAGGCAAGTCGGTCTGCAGCCAGAGCTCAGATGGACATTACACTAAATTGGATCGATATTGAATCCAGTAGGGAAAGCTGTGTCTTAATACAGCACAGTATTTGGAAGTTATGCTCCTGATTACCTGCAGTAGGATTACAGTAATGCCCATAGATGTAGAGAGAGGTAACCCCACTTTAACAATCTAATTTTACTCGCATGGTTAGAAAACAAGCAATAGGTGGTAATTGGACTGTATTGAATCTGTATTTAATTGAGCTGGATTTAAATGAACTGCATTTGGAATTCACTCATTTTGTGCAATAGGATTACAGGATTACTGAAAATCTGGTTACAAAAAAGCATGATACATTTTCTAAAGAAGACTTAAAGTCTGTATCCACGCTAGCAGCCAAATGAGGCTGTAATACACAGCAGAAAACATTAATGGATGGATGACAATTAAGACATGTTTGCTGTTATCATTTTTTTACTGATTGTGTCTCAAATAGTGTAAAGTTAGGTCTATGGGTGCCACTGGAAGAAAGATCATGCCACCTACTGTAGAGGGATTATCCATTGTACGGTGGCCATTTTAGCACATCTCACACTCCACTTGCCAGCTCTACTTAAAGTGGAACTTTCGGCCATTTTCAAAATTCATACAGTGAGGAAAATAAGTATTTGAACACCCTGCTATTTTGCAAGTTCTCCCACTTAGAAATCATGGAGGGGTCTGAAATTGTCATCGTGGGTGCATGTCCACTGTGAGAGACATAATCTAAAAAAAAAAATCCAGAAATCACAATGTATGATTTTTTAACTATTTATTTGTATGATACAGCTGCAAATAAGTATTTGAACACTTGAGAAAATCAATGTTAATATTTGGTACAGTAGCCTTTGTTTGCAATTCCAGAGGTCAAACGTTTACTGTAGTTTTTCACCAGGTTTGCACACACTGCAGAAGGGATTTTGGCCCACTCCTCCACACAGATTTTCTCTAGATCAGTCAGGTTTCTGGGCTGTCGCTGAGAAACACAGAGTTTGAGCTCCCTCCAAAGATTCTCTATTGGGTTTAGGTCTGGAGACTGGCTAAGCCATGCCAGAACCTTGATATGCTTCTTCCAGAGCCACTCCTTGGTTATCCTGGCTGTGTGCTTCGGGTCATTGTCATGTTGGAAGACCCAGCCTCAACCCATCTTCAATGCTCTAACTGAGGGAAGGAGGTTGTTCCCCAAAATCTCGCAATACATGGCCCCGGTCATCCTCTCCTTAATACAGTGCAGTCGCCCTGTCCCATGTGCAGAAAAACACCCCCAAAGCATGATGCTACCACCCCCATGCTTCACAGTAGGGATGGTGTTCTTGGGATGGTACTCATCATTCTTTTGAGGAAAAAAATAATTGTCTATTGGTCCATTGTGTGAAGTCATGTATGAAAGTGCACCACAGTTAAACTATGCGTAAAAGCTCAGCATGTTACTGGGCTAATGAGATATTACAGTGATTGCAGCAATTCAATTTTTAATGATTAGATTTTTGTCTGAAAATTGGTTGTTATGAATGTTGGTGAGACCTAAACCTAAAGATTAAATCAGTCTAAGCTATACTTTGTCATCCTTAGCCATACTGTACTTAGGTCTAGCTGTGGTAGTGTAGTAGTGGTATGCAGCAGTGCTTGACTGTACTCCTTGTGTGCAGTAAAAATTTAGACTTGAGTGTAAGAGACATGGATATAAGCCAATTCAGATAAAAATCTAGCTAAACTGGATGTTGTGTCAGTTCAATACAGTGTAATTTTTGACGTTAGGATGTTTCATTGCACCTATCGCTTTTATTTCAGTCTCTTGTGTCCAGAAACAGAAGACAAGACTTTCAGTTGTCACAGATCTGACAGTGCTGACAGTCATCTAGGGGCCAGTCTAGGGGAACTCTCTTTTACTCAGCAGCCAATGACAGGCTCCCATTCAACAAAGCACTAATAACCCTCTATAAGTCCCACCTGTGCTTTACTGCTTTGGTTAAAAGCCAAACTATTATACCTATTATAGTAGACAATTTGCATATATTTCAATCATTCAGCTGACAGTCTAATTGGATCCAATACCAGTGTTCTTCCTATGGTGGAAAACCAAACCTATAGGGATATAGAAGGAAAAGACTATATTTTTAACGTAATTACTGAATCAATGAAAGCCTTGAGACATGCATTAAAGCAGAACAGAAGAGAGAACTCAGCAGAACAGAGGGAACATCTCATCTTGCATTCTTAATAGGTATCTCTTGACTACGAGGCATTCCAGTGCTATTACATTTCCACATTTACATTTTAGCTCCATTACACCACATGGCCACTTATCATAAGTGCATTAGCAGGAGTTTACCATGATCCAAAGATTATCACTTTATAGTAAAACCCTTTCAGACAGATGATTGGTGCTCAGGTGCAGATATGAGCTCTCCTGAAAAGATGGACAGAAACTGGACTAACTTATTCCTCATTCACCACCTTTTTTTACTAGCATGGACCACGCCACAACCATGTGTTAGTTACAGATTTAATGAACATTATGAATGTGCAGATAGATAAATGATGTGGATGTTGTCTGATGGCTGGTCTGGGAGGATGTGTGATGACCGGGTGGAGGCGACTCAGAGTGGGGGTTCCGTCTCAGAAACAGTTTTCGCCCAAATAGTTTACAGACCCCCAGACGGTACCTAGAAGAGACATGACAAAGATGTGCAACTGGAAGGGAAGAGGGGTAAGATGGATGAAGGAGAGGGAAAGGGAGGGTGGGTCATGCAATCAGAGACACAAGCCTGGCTGCGCAGCACGGTATATGTAGGTTTGTCTGGTGATTAGAGGTGTGGTTTAGGCATGGCCCTGCTCCCGAACCTAAGTTGACAAATTAACTTCATTTCTGCCATGAAACGGTAGAGTAAAAGGTGCTAACCATCTCGGAAATAGAGCAGGGATAATCACTTTGATTGCTTGTTTTCATGTGCAAGAATAGAACTTTTTCTACAATTCACCGTTCTGTCAGTCTGCTGTCAACCATCATTGGGCAGGGTTGAGCGTCTGTGGCCACATTCCTACTGTAGTTTTTGAGTTCAAAACGCATAAATACATAAATAAAGCATTAAAAGGATAATAAGTAGCAAACCACCTTAGATACTGTTTAATAAAATATTTGAAAAACAAAAAGTACTATTTTTACTTTAAATCGTATAGATTAAACTGATTACTAAAATGATCACAGTACTGATCTTCCTATATGGGCCACACAGACTAAATAGCCAGCAATCAGCTGTCCTATAAATAACTGCAGAAACTAGGTGGATGTACAGAATATGTACAGTACAAAACAAATAAATAAATTAAGAGTTATGTGACTCATTGTTTTTTCTGAGTGGATGATTATATGCACGCACACAAACAAACTGTGGAGAGCTTTCAGCTCGAAGAGGGGTCATTACACACACACACATGCCCCTCGAGTCGACACCCTGCTGCTCCTTCCCAATCACTAATGCTGGATATGCATTTTGATAAGTGTGTGTGTGTATGTGTGTGTGTGAAAAGACATGGATAAAACGAGTGCATTAGCATATGGGCATGCCAGCTTGCATGTTTAAAACGTGTGTGTGTGTGTGTGTGCGTGTGGTAAGTACTGGCAGGGAACACATTCTTTGAAATGCAGCATATTAAAAGGGATTTGAATAGAAAGCTTTATAATGGTTGGGACACTGACAGCATCTCAGGGAGCCCAAGCAAAATTATGCTAAATTTCAGTTTCCTAGATTAGTGACAATATTTCCCAGTTAAATGCTATTTCAAAGTCAACAGGAAGTTATGTCAATGCAAGAACAGTGTTGATAGCTGCTAAACATTGTATTGGTGTCTCAAACCTTACCTCCAGCTGCCTACTTTGAATCAGATGTTAATTTCCAGTATTTTCCCAAATGCTTTTAACTTTCATGTTCCGATTCAACAACGGCACTGCTTGATGTAGAAAAGAGAGGTCTGTGGTTGTATTCAGGGGCTTTTGCATCTGGATGTCTGCAGTAAGCCAAGTTGATATTATCAAAGGGAAACATTAAAAACAATAGCTGCAAAAAAACTATTTAAAATACTGACTGTATGTTTCTTTTAGTTTATTAATCTGCTTCTTGCTCTGACTAAACACACAAATGAACAAGGGTTGTTCATTTTTCAAGCCTGAGATGCACATGAAAAGATACAGTTTAGAGTGGGAACTAGTCATTAAATTAAATTTTACATAAAGATACCTACAACAGACTATATGACAACTGTTAAAATACTGTAGTAGTATAGCAGAGATATGCACAACTTCTGTGTCAGCCCCTGCATGTGTGCTCATCTTTTCATTTTAATATTTGTGCTGAGTTAGGTATCTGCTCTTCTTCCATGATACAAAATAAGAACTTAATGATCATAAATAAGTATTAACTATTATTTGATATGGAGTATTTTTCATCAAAATGCTTAACAGCATGATTTACTTGATGTGTGAGCATGAAGGTTCACTGTTGCCTCAGGGATACATAAATTAAAACCCTAGATACAAGGTCAACTTACTTGATATGTCTTGGCAACAGACTTGCAATGTTACAGCATAAGTTGTGTTTTGACTGCAGGAACTTTCCTCCAGAACTAGGAACCTTCTGAGGAACTCATTGCATTTTTGACCACAGGGACCATGGTCTAAATTCAGTTCTGGGGGCTTAATTTCTTCTCCAAAAAAGTCCCTGATCAGAGTGGAGAGAGAGGGTGAAGACAGGAATAAACCTCTACATATGGGAGCCCACTCTACCAACTGAGCTAACCCAACCACTGGGTTGTACTGTTTGAAAGTACAGTAACCTGGGTGGGGTTTGCAAGGATGATTGTTACTGAGTGGGCCAATTGGTTTAAAAGGTATACAGTATAAAAACACATCATGGTACAAATTGCAGTAAACATACATAGATGGGGAGCTGGGTAGGTTTATTTATCTACCAATGTCCTAATTATGCTGAGATTTCTGACTTGCTGGCTTTAACAGAACAAAAGCTTCTCACCCACCTGATAACAGCCATAGATTACTTAATGCTCTGTAATCCAACAGCACAGATAAGTAAAGCTTACTGGGAGAATGGGGAGGCAGGTTGATCCAGTCACAGTCTGCCATAATGAAGATTTCAAAGGTTTGATCTCCACAACACTGAATGTTGTCATAATCAGATGCCAAAGTCTTTCAGCAGAACACTGCATGTCCACGCGGCCCACTCATAGTTTTTCCATCTCTATTAGAGCATCTGCTAAAAAAATCTAACAATACATTTACACAGTGTGTGTTTGTTTTTGTTTATTAAAAATAAAGCTGTATTGAACCAGATCCTCATCTGCTGACATGGAGAAAAGACTGTGTGTGTGTGTGTGTGTGTCGGTGGGTGGTTGGGTGGGTTGGTGGGTGTGCATGTGTTGATACATGGCTACATGTACGATTGGGTGTACGCATATTTGTTTTTTTTCTAAGTACAACACATGCACACAATGAGTACTGAAAGAGGCCCAGATACGGACAAGAGCTATAAAGGCTGAGAGGCATTAAGCAGAGATAGAGGGGAAAAGAGAGCAGGAGAGAGTGAAAGAGAGAGAGAGTGATAGAGAGAGGGAGAGGGAAGGCAGGGAGATTTGGTCATAGACAGGCCGGGTCTGGATGACAGCTGTTGCATCGAGAGTTTATCAGATTAAATCTGACCATTTCCGCTGTGGGAGGGAGGGACCCAGTTAATGAATGCCCCAAAGAGACACACACACACACACACACACACACACACACACACACACACACACACACAGTGGTCACTTTTAGACTTTGAGTTTAAAGACACTTTAAAGCATAAACAGTAGAATAAATCATAAAGTAGCAAAAGAGAACAATATGCCCTCCTAATGACTGAATACACTGTTTAATAACCGAGTGTTCAGATTAGCATATCTCAACCTTCAATATTGGGTTCTATTTTCTAATTGTTTATATTGTAGGCCTGCATTTCAGTAGATCTAAACCAGCTACTGGCTGATGTGTTCCTTATAGGTTCTGATGGCTGACACAGGAGCAACTCTTTCTTTGCCAAACATTTCCTCTCAAGGATGGCTATGGATGAAATCAGACAGGTTAAAGTCTCCTAAAACCCAGTTAACAGCTGTGGAGAGCACAGCTGCCTGATAAACATCAGCAGCAGTAACAAGGCTGACATATTTATTGTCCTTTGTAAAGTTCAGAGTTCATCATCATTTTGATTTATATTTTAAAATTATATTCAGAATTTGCGAAACAATATTTAATTTAACTCTTCTTCCACTACATTTTTTGTGATTAATTACTTTTTTCTGTATCCATTTTCCTCTGACCTTGCTTGTTTACTTTTGCTGCAGTTAAACAATGTGCACATGATCATAGGGTTACTTTTTTGCTCATAGTTTGGTTCATGCATAGGTTAAAATGGCTATAAATGAGACTTGGGTCAGGCTCTGTCTCTTACTCAAGATTATAGACTGTCCTTGTGGCTGCATTGAATTTGGGGCAATACTCACTGTCACTGTCCCTGTTGGTGCAGCAATTGGTTTTATGATGGATTTCCTTCTGTATGAAGGTTATGTTAAACTTCAGTGCAAAGAGGTGTCTAGAAACCCCTCCCTCTTTGATTCTGAGGATCGGATCTAACCACTGAAATCTTTTTCTATTGTAGCTGCAGCAGAAATATTTTCTACTTTCAAGCAACATCATGTTGTCTGTGTAAATGCACCAAACAACCGAAAAGGCAAAGGATTTTTAATAGTGGATTTAACCCTCATTTAGTCTGTAAAGAATGGATGACAGGCCGTTCCTTTGCCTTTTTTTATGTCTATAAAAGAACAAAACATTACAAAATAATTTCTCCCAAGGGAAGAACATCACTGCCACTGCCTCTGCTCCACCCAACCTCCATCTCAACCACGAGCCATAGCCTTGGGCAGTTCACAGCAATTAGGTATACACAGAATCCTAATTTATACAATTTAATTGAATTGAATTCTGAATGTATTCAATTATTGTATAACACAGGCCCTGCTTCTACCCACCCTCCTCCTTCATCCCCGTCATGACCAAACCCCCACCAATCTCCTGCCTGTCACTTACACCGATGCTGCACTTGACAGATGCATTTGCAACTGTTTTGGAAATTAATTGAAGGGGCACGGTTCACAATACCCCACATGTTGAATCCAGCAGAATGAAAGATTATTACACACTACCAGCCACCGTGATATCAGCAGCTTGCCTTCAGTTTCACTCTCATCCTTGTACTAAATCAACTTTAAGTGCAGTGCTGTTTCAGCTGAATTCACGTTTGCTTTCTGACAGAAATGTTATGAAATAGGAGGTACCGGTATGTGTGTCATGCAGCCATGCCCATGCTCCAGTGCATCAGGACACCAAACTACTCCCTGTTAGCACTCTGAATTGATACAGATTAAAAGAGAAGATTAACACAGTACATTGTTTTTCTAATTCAGATTTGGTTGGTGGCATATTGAGACTACACATTCATGATGCAGCATCATAGAGATCTTAAAGTCCCCATTTATTCAAAAAAGTATTTTGGTTATTGTTACATCACAAAGATGTTGGAAGCTTCACTGTGCCGAATGATGTATGTGCTGAGTTTGACACTAGAAGAATATTACTACTATAATATGTATCTGCCAAAGGCGGAAGTTTTTCTGTGCTCACCTTAAATTCTCAGTTTTAGATGATGAGTGATGTTTTGTGACAGCACGAGTAGTTTGTAAACCAATCATTGTCCAATATGCAACTTACAATCGGATCAAGATCAGAGATCAAGATCAAGATCAAGTTTCTATACTGAGAATTGACCTTTCAGTGATGTAGGAGAGATCTTGTGTCCAGCGGTAACACTTTTGAATAAAAAATATTTCCATATACAGTACATAGATTTTGGATTTTTTTAATGGGGTGCAATGAATGGATGCTATTTTAATAATTCTTAACAAGGTCATTGAACTTTTGTGAAAAAAACATATCAGACTTAGTATTCAAAGCAGAAAAAAATAATATGGTAATATTCAATATTTTTAACCAATCCCATGTCTCAATCTCACACACACCGCCCTGCAGCCATTGAAAACCCATGAGTGCACCAAATGTGCAATAGTCTGTGGCTGAAAATAATTCTCAACAAATGCACGATAAATACCACAATACCACTTAGATTCTCAATATATATATGTGTGTGTGTGTGTGTGTGTGTGTGTGTGTGTGTGTGTGTGTGTGTGTGTGTGACGCTTAAAGGATACGTTCACAATTTCTAGCATGCAACAAGCAGCTATCATTCGGTGGCTCCACAAAAACGTCCCCACCCTTTGGCGGACACAGTTTTTGCAATTGAAGGCTGAAATTTGTCATGTAGGGCAAGTGTTTGTGAGGTTGTGCGTGTATTATTGCAAAATCACGCTTGTTCAAGTGTTTCTTTTTTTATCATTCACATTTTAATTGCCTTTTATAGAAACAGAGACAAAAACAACAGTGATCACAACAAGATAACAACAAAGGAGCGGAATAAAGAAAAAATAAATAATATAATAAATATATACAGTATATAAAAATCTTTCACATACTGTATCATCACATCAGTAGCACAAATGATGAGTATTCTATTAATATTGGCCTGATTGTAAAAATGTAGGTCCAGATGAGCTCTTGACTGCTAGTCACATAAACAATATTAGGGGCAGTCATCCCAATACTGTGACCTGACACCTATCCACTAAAACACTGACATCATCCAGTGTGGGTTAGGCTATACAATACACGTCATCTTTCACACATCTTAGTAGTGACTTAAAATCAGTTTGTCAGATTATTACACATTAATTGTGCAATATTGCATTCATGTAGGGCCCCATATTTTTCAAAACACCTCCTGCCTATTTTTCAGGTTAAAATTGTATTGTTCATGACTGGCCATTTTGGTTGTTCAAGTTTTTTTTTTTTTCAAACAATAGGCAGCTGCCCAAATGAACATGGAAACAGGTTATGCTTGCTGTAATCATTTTTCCTGTTAATAGTGGCCATTAAAAGATCATTTCCTATTACATTTCATACATAAGTGAAGCGGTCTGAGTTTAAAACATGGTGGGTGCATGCTTGATCAGGATTGCATGCTCAAATCTGTGCTCTTATGAGTCTGTGCCTGTGCAGTCTCAAATGTTGACTTGTAGTTTCCTGCTCTCAAATCTTTTGTAGTCAATGTGACAATGACAATGTGTGTGTTGAGGGGGGTCCATTGTGTCTACTGTTTCGAGCTCTGAGGCATGACATTATTCTGCCTAGGCTTCAGGGTAGGGAAGGCTTTCCACTCCTGTGGGCCCGCTCCAGTTCAGTTTTGTAGTGGTCTATTTGTAGTTTCCCAGATAAAAGCTTCTTCCCTTTATCCTCCCAATCAGACCATTTTTCAATGACTGATTCATCTGTGCCGTGAATGACAATATTATTTCTTCAAGATTGGCCTTCTGTATAATAATTTTTAGCATTGATTTAGATAAGGCTTTTGCAGATGCTTTCCACATTATTCTTGGTCTCTTTGCAGTCATCACCCCATGTCTTGCAGTAGTTTATAAAGTCATGTAATTCCATTTGGTTAAACTCCAGACTGACTCCGAGATCATTAACTTCTCTCAGCAGCTTCCCCACTCTTTTTTGTGATCAAATACTGTATTTATATTTGTTTATTTATATTCAAAACAATTAACAAACAAAACACTGGGACGGTGTAATGTAATGTGGCTCGGGAAAGGGAAGTTTGGGGTCCCCTGCTGGAGCTGCCTCCCCCTGCGACCCGTTACCGGATAAGCTGACAAAGATGGATGGATGGATGGATACACTGGGACATAGAAACGTGTCCCAAGACCTAAGAAAGAATAAAAATATACACAGAAAGGAAAGAAGGGGACGGGGGGGGGCGCTGGCTAACACAAACACAAGCAGCTCCCCCACTCTATTGTTGTTGGAGTTTCCTTTAGGAGGCACGGTAGGATCTGGTCTGATGAGCTACTAGGCCTGGCATGAGAGAAAAAGGGAATTTGCAGTGTTCCTTTACAACTCTATTTGTCATTAAACAGCACCTCCCATTATTTGCCTAGTTTCATTTCCTAGTAGCAAGTCACTTGTACAGTACCTCTCTTTCTCTCTCTCACTCTATTTCCCTCTCTGCCTCATTAAACTATTTTATAATGTTTCCCTTCCTTTCCCCCCCCCTCATTCCTCTCATTCCCCACCTCTTTTAATCTCCTCTCACTTTCTTGTCTTCCACCCAGTTACAATTTGTCTCGTGCTCGCTCACCATTCTCCTCTTTTTATCTGCTTCTTTCCTTCTAACTATTCCTCTCTGTCTTGCTCATTTCCATGTTTCCTCTCCATTTCTCTGTTATTTAATTTCTCGCTACTGTCACCGTCAGTCCACTTTCACCCCATGCATTTACTCTATCCTACCTTCTGTTATCCCCCTTTCTCTCACTCTCTCTCTCTCTTTCTTTATTCTCAGGGGCATCCCTGACCCCATTCATTTATCGCTCTTCAAGACAGCGGATCCACTCTCAGCGATTAACCACTACAAGCTCCACTCTCTCTAACATCCCATCCCTGTGTTATCCTCTCTTCCTTTCTCTCGCTCTCCTCCCTATATTGTCTCGCTCCAACCTATAGCCCAAGGGGAGTGATTGACAAGCAAGCGGGAGTCTTGCAAAGAGGAGTTTCTGATTGGTAGTGAGGGAGATGAAAAGGATAAAGCCTCCTGGACCTGCCCTAACTGCACTGCAAAAAATATTAATGTACTGTATCTTGAGCAGGTGCATTCACGTCAAGCAAATCTGAGAAGTCAGCAGCGCTTACTGCTGTAGTTTGCTGCTTGTCCAGGTGAGGACAATGTCCTCCAAAACTGAAATGGCAAACTGATGCACATGAAAGTAACATGAAAGTGGAGTTACTATTTTTAAATGGAAATGGAAACCATTCAAAAGTGCAAATTGAAACGCATTTAAACCTGAGAAGCTGCTAATCTAACCCTTTTGTGTGTGTTTTTTTTTTCTGCATTCCTCCGTGTTTGTATTTAGAGATGTTCTGATACAGATACCAGTAAACAAAATGAGCTCATGATCCAAACCACACTTATATTCAGCTACTTACACCAAAGAAGAAGAGGGTTGACAAGTCCATCACACGTATCATACTTAGCTAGAGTCACAGGTTAATAATTCATGTTTTTTTCCCTCCTCCCGTTTTCACAAAAATTTAAATATATAGCCTATATATGATGATAATTTGAAATGTTAAAAGAAATGCTGTACTCGGGTGCCTTAAGCCTATATAACATGTATTTAAACCATTTGGACTGCATTAAAGACATCATCTGACCTGAAACTATACAGCTAATTAAAAGACTACTGTACATTACCTTTATAGCTTGGGATTTGCAGTGTGTCTGACTGGGTTCAGGCCTTGGGTGTCA
Source organism: Etheostoma perlongum (assembly GCA_026937815.1). Lineage (NCBI taxonomy): Eukaryota > Metazoa > Chordata > Actinopteri > Perciformes > Percidae > Etheostoma > Etheostoma perlongum. The sequence continues at coordinate 21,840,389 of CM049377.1, forward strand.
GGGTGTCAGCTGATTGAAAACCTGTTCCAACATTGCCACCATGTGGTGAACCGGTTGTACTGCAGTGACATTAGGTCATTGCTCTACATGACTTCTAGTCAGCTGTGTTTAATGCAGAGTTTAATGTCAGGTTTGGTGAGTATTGTGAGAGATTTCATACCCAGAGATGGCACACACATGACAAGAACAGATTGAACACACCAACTGAAGGTACAAATGTACATAATACACACAAACATTTATTTTAGAATATATATGTATTCTGTGAATTTCTGTAGTATGCATATAAAGGCATTTGTGCTGTGCTCCCATACACAATCTGTGAAGAAGAGACAAAGACAGAAGCAAACAGCATTGAGAGCATTTGCAGTGCAGTCATGCTTGTTAATAGAATATTCATACTGAAGTAAGCATGTATGTGAATATAACTTATGTAAATATGTAGAAACGGTGAATAACAACCCTGCAAACAGCTGTGTTGTTGCTCTTGTTAAGCACACAACAACGGCCCCGGGAGCACATGATTGCACAAATGAGAATCTAACAGTGACCTCTTTATCTCCTGACTCATCCATCTGTGTGTGTTTGGTGTGTGCGCGCACGCACCCAATGCACAATCAAAATGACAAGAAACTTGCTCATTTTCCTTTCAAAGCTGTGGTAAAGCCTCACAGAGCCACTAACATTGCTGTATGCTCTTGTTACATAACTGAGACCAAGTCCTTTCATGCTTCTGGGTGTGTGGCTAAGTAAGGCCTGCCTTACGCTGTCTTAATTCTTTTTATTGTTCCAAGATTTAACAATTTAAAGGCGAAACATTAAACTTGTTGACTTAAATCATTTTGCATCTCAAGCAAGTCAAGTCTCAGAGATATCCAGGTAAAGAGCTAATTTGGGAAATGAAACTCAATGCTAATGTTACATTCAAAATAATCTAGTTTTACCTGCTCACTTGTATGTCTATTTTTAAAACCTACATGTGCTTATTTCGTCCATATCTTGTCTTTGTAAGTATTTTTGCAAATGCTTTATTATAAGAAAAAAAGAGCATTAGTTGAGTGTGTAATACGTGTGTGTGTGTGTGTGTTTGTGAGAATTTCTGAACTACTTTGTCTATAACAGAGATAGACACAGCTGACAGCAGCTCATTACTGCAGGACAGGCCAGGTTGGTGGAACAAGGAAACATCATTAAACTGGGCTCGCCACATATATTGGCAGTCGTTTAGGGATTTAAATGTCAGTTTAAAGTATCGAATATCAAAGTTGACTTGGTATTCTGTTGTAATGCAGTTTTTTTAGAGATCTTGTATTATTATTGTTAACTGTCAGTCAATAACTCTGTGTGCTGTGTTGGCAGGAAGATGTATCGTTACTGCGTTGTCTTGGAGCATATCTTACTCTCCTGACTTTCCTGGAATAAAAAGCTGACAGCCACAACAGGTGGAGGGTATCTTGTCTGTGGAAACTCCATAAATCAAGTGAATAATATCCCCTTTCTCTTTAAAGAAACAAACACTTGATATAAATGTATACACAGATGCAGAAAATAACAAAGTACTTTTTTGTGGTTTTTAAGGAACAAACAGTGACAAACAATTACAAATAATACAGTGAGACAGAGAACATTCCCCAGGGCCAAAAAAATAAAAATAAAAAAAGATAAAAACTAAAACAGAGTGGAAAGACCGAAGGGACGGAGACAAAACAACACATGCAAAAACACACATAGACTGACACACAAACACACACACACACACTCCTCATGGGTTGCAATCATTCTCTTCGCAGCAGTAAGTCCAGCATGTTCCTGAGTCCCAGAGAGCTGAAAGGCTGACAGGTCATTCAGAATCAAGACATCGACAGTATCAGGCACAATAACATTAAATACGGCGGAAATTTGGGATGCAATGTTGCTCCAGAACTGACCAACGAGAGAGCACTCCCAGAACATGTGAAGATATGTAACTTGTGCTTTTATTGGGCAGAAAGTACACAAAGGGCTGTTAATTATTTTCATGTGGTGCATTTTCACAGGGGTGAGATATGTCCTAGGAATTAAATTGTAGTGAATCTGCTGATGGTCTGGATTGTGTGTTACTTCTGGAATGCTAGACCATACATCATGCCAGTTGAGAGCGAGGCCTGGGCAATAGCGTTCCAAGATCCTCTCAAGGAAGGGCAGAGCAGCCAGATATCACTAAGACGTGATAAAGCCAAGACACCATACCACAGTTTTTTAGGCTGCACAGTAAATAACTTCCGGATAGGATGGATGGGCAAAGACCTCTGCCAGGGGACACCGTATGCCTTGAGTGCTGATCTTGTTTTAAGGTAAAAGAAAAAAGAGGAGCGTGGCAGACTGAATGCAGTGTGTAAGTCATAGAAGGGTAACAAGCCAACCTTGCCAAAAATGTCTTTTAGACAATGAACTCCCCTTTGTTTCCCTTGTTTCTCCCAATGTTATCAGCCTTTCTCCAATCAGGAGTGCCACCAATAACAAATTACTGTTGTAAAATGTTATGGACTGGAGCTTTAATTGAATATGTGAGATGTCATGGTTTTACATAAACAAATTAGACAATTTAAGTAATTGCAAATGTAACACAATCATCCTCTATTTATTTTTCTAAGTTGCTTGTAATGATCTATTTTATGGATAATTAAAATGTTGAATTCCCTCATTGTTAAATTGAGCTAATTGGGAATCAGCTGTGCAGCAGGCTTACTGTAGACATGAACCAATAACGCTCAGTTACCATCTTCTATAGGACTTGCCTGCATGGTCTCCTATCTAAGCTACATGCTAATTGCTGCTGGTGACCTTAACCATGGTGGAATTCTCCACTAATAGCAATTATCATTATGGCAATCAACTGATCTGTATATGTTGCTCAGTTAATTAAAACAGAACCAAATGTGATATAGCAAATGTTTGTCTTGCATTGAGCCTTTAATCAGTGCCTTCTTTTTATAAATGAGGTCCAAAAGAGGGAAGTGAGGTCCAAAAGAGGGAAGTGATGATCAGTAGGAGGGATATAAGAAAACAGCAAGTTAGAGGAAGGGATGGTAACAGAATAAGGAGGCAAAGACAATGGCGCATCACATTACCAGGGTTGTATCCACGGAGATGGATCACTGTTACTGTATGTCCACGCACTGTGTGTGGGTTATCTGTTGGCCTGAGGGCAGTGTGCGGTCGTGGGGCATGATGGGATTTATCTATAGAATAACAGTATCAGTATGTACATATTACAGGGACAAAGTGGAAGAGTCTGTCAGGGTTATTTTAATTTTGTAGACAGGAAAGACATAGAAACTGTAGGCAGACAAATGCAGGTAGGAGAGTTTGACAGTATTATTTACATTCAGATGAGTAAATACACTTCAGGGTCAGAGGCATACAGAGATTGTTCAGAATAGGATGGAATGTCCTGTGAAGTTGAGCTGTAATGTTACCAGCTTGTGCATGGTTGTTAAACTGGTTTTTATTTCATTTTCAGAATTCTTTTTACTATTGAAAACAAGAAAAATAAAACAGATGGCATCCTCACAAGGCTGTATTGGATGAGTAATTAATTATTTCTTTAAAAAACATATTTTTGCTCTGATTGTTAAAAGCATTTGAGTCATCTTGTAGCTGTTTGGTTTCCAGCTAAAAACTCATTTTTTCATCATGTCCATGAAAAAAAGGATATGGAAGTACTAAACATATTTAAAAGTACCAAAACCCAGTGGCACTAAATAAGCAAGTTTAAGCTCTGAGTGTTAGTGTATAATACAATACAGGATAAAGGGATATGAGGGCTCTTAGCAGAGTGATAGGAGTTATTAGGGTGGCAGAGAGGAGGGAGAAAATGAGAGATGGGAGGTCAAAGTTGTTGAGGCCTGAGGGGCAAAAACACGGCTGCAAGAGAAACACACCAATGGCTAAAAGTAGATCAAAGTAAACATACTGTATCTATTATATACATGTGTTACAGATACAGTGAGACAATGCATCTCTCCTGCTTTAATACTGTGGTAATTACAGCTTGGATAATAAAACTGTCAATGTAAATAAATGAGCACATTATACACATCCCATTCCCTTTTCTGTAGTAAGTCAAATGTAAAAAAGAAAGTTCATTAAAAATACATAGACCATTGAGGGACATGCACCATTTACAGGGGGTCAAAAAACATTTCATGCAGTGAGAAGTGAATAAGATATTTGATTCCTGTGTACATTAACCATTTTGTTCCAATATGAGATAGTCACTTTAAAAAAAAACAACACAAACTTGTAGAGCAGAAAGTTAAAACAAGTTATGGCACATTTTAAGACAGTAGGTAACTGAAATGGGAACACATTCAAAGGATCAATTTTTATTACCAAAATTTATAAATAACATTTTTTTGGCATAAAACTCTTCATATATATTATTTCCATGCATTTCCTAACATTATGGTACAATGTCCTAAATGCTGTTAGGTAACTTATGAACACCTGTTATATATCTGTTACATGTTTGATATTGTGATTTGTCAAGCGGGATAACTGATTTGAGGGCTCTGAATATTCACATGAACACAGCAATTAAGACTCATAAGCAGAATATATATTCTGTACCCTTTTTAAAATGACAATAAATATTTGTGTGGCACTAATAAATACATGGTGGGTAACATACATGAAATGCAACCTTCAACAGTTTATTAAAGGTTCATTAAAAGCAAAACAATTTTGTTCAAGCAATGACTAAGACGTGTTTCAAAGAGGAGAGAATGTTAGCGTCAGGATGTGGGGGTGTTACTGTGATAATAATAAAGCAATTTAGAAGGTTTAACAATATTTGTGTCTTACAAAATGGAGGGATTTTGGCACCAAAAATCAGTAAAGTAACAAGTTGTCTGGCACATTTTTGTGAGTTGTTTGGTCAAAGGGCAAATGAATGTCCTGTGTGGTGACATGATTAAAGCAGAATTGAAAATTACAAAGTAGGGGTTTAACAGAAAAAAACACTCAAGATTTGGCCTGTTTGTCTGTTGGTACGCTTATGAGAGAGAAATCTTTTCCATACAGATTTAGCAAAAGAATCCAAACTTAAAAGAAATAATTTGACATTTTGGAAAATATGCTTATTCCCTGTCTCGGTTTGTTTAAAAAAATAAAATTCTATATCTTTTTTTTTTTCATGATGGAAGTGTGTAGCATGGCCTGGGGAAGAAAGCATTACATTTTGGAGCGAATCACAGGATGGATACACAAATTAGTTTTCACTTTCATTGAAATTGTGAGATAGAGCATTTGTGCTGCATTCATCTTCAAGTTACTTTATTTGTACCCAGAGGTAGATTTCGTTGTGGTGTCAGAATAATCTGAAAAATAAGTTCCCGACTGGGAAAAATCACACTACATTTACATTGGGACAGCATGCCTTGGCGGAGGTCTGCGCTCTCCTAGTGCCCTTCTAGTTCATTGGGGGGGGGCATTTCTCGACTGGGGTATTAACTTCCGGCAGTCTCCAGGCAACGGCAGGCAATTTTAGTCACGCAGCAAGGTTTTCACTTTTTGTATGAATTACAAGCTGTAACATGTTAATTGCTGATTGCTACCTGTGGACAAAGACACAGGCTAGCTGTTTCTCACTGCTTCCAGTCTTTATGCTAAGCCAAGTCAACCGGCTGCTGGCTGTAGCTTCATATTTAATGCACAGACATCAGGTATTCATCTTCTCCTCCAACTCTCAGTAAGAAACAAAAGAAGCATACTTGCTAAAATGTCAAACTATCACCGACAGTGGTTAGTTAAAACAATATCTCATTATTGAATAACAGCCCCAAACTGTGCTGTAACATTGTGAAATAGAGGGAAAGGTGACTATGTGTCTTAATTTAATTCATTTTCATAGCTAAAAGAAGTGTGTATGTGATGAACTACAATTGAAAAACATAAGTGAGTGTGTGTTTGTGTGAGATGAGTGTAGGGCCAACAGTGATCACAAGAGTGAAATATATCGAGGCTATAGTTGCCTGATGGGGGGAAGGTTAAGGGTGTCCAGCGCGCGCTGTGGTAGAGCTCTCTCAACACTCTTAACAGATGCAAACGACAAAACATCTGGTTGAAGAGGTGGGGCAACGGCTCCTAGAAAGAAAGACAATTCCTCTTCAGTGAATAAATACATACATCAAATACATTTAAACATATACTGTACAAACACAAGACCTACTTTATTTACGAGCGTATATAAATATATACAGAAAAATACATCCTCACCCCCAGCACATGGACTCTGTTGTAGTACGAGCTGAAGTCTTTACTGAGAGACACGAGAAATTTACAGATCTGAGGAACACAAACACATACAGTGGGTACGGAAAGTATTCAGACCCCTTTAAATTTTTCACTCTTTGTTTCATTGCAGCCTTTTTCCAAAAATCAAAAAAGTTCATTTTATTTCTCAGTAATGTACACTCAGCAACCCATCTTGACAGAAAAAAACAGAAATTTAGAAATTTTTGCATATTTATTAAAAAACAAAAACTGAAATATCACATGGTCATAAGTATTCAGACCCTTTGCCGTGACCCTCATATGTAACTCAGGTGCTGTCTATTTCTTCTGATCATCCTTGAGATGGTTCTATACCTTCATTGGAGTCCAGCTGTGTATGATTATACTGATAGGACTTGATTAGGAAAGCCACACACCTGTCTATATAAGACCTTACAGCTCACAGTGCATGTCAGAGCAAATGACAATCATGAGGTCAAAGGAACTGCCTGAAGAGCTCAGAGACAGAATTGTGGCAAGGCACAGATCTGGTCAAGGTTACAAAAAATTTCTGCTGCACTTAAGGTTCCTAAGAGCACAGTGGCCTCCATAATCCTCAAATGGAAGACGTTTGGGACGACCAGAACCCTTCTAGAGCTGGCCGTCCGGCCAAACTGAGCTATCGGGGGAGAAGAGCCTTGGTGAGAGAGGCAAAGAAGAACCCAATGGTCACTGTGGCTAAGCTCCAGAGATGCAGTCGGGAGATGGGAGAAAGTTGTAGTAAGTCAACCATCACTGCAGCAATCCACCAGTCGGGGCTTTATGGCAGAGTGGCCCGAAGGAAGCCTCTCCTCAGTGCAAGACACATGAAAGCCCGCATGGAGTTTGCTAAAAAACCCTGAAGGACTCCAAGATGGTGATAAATAAAATCCTCTGGTCTGATGAGACCAAGATAGAACTTTTTGGCCTTAATTCTAAGCGGTATGTGTGGAGAAAACCAGGCACTGCTCATCACCTGTCCAATACAGTCTCAACAGTGAAGCATGGTGGTGGCAGCATCATGCTGTGGGGTGTTTTTCAGCTGCAGGGACAGGACGACTGGTTGCAATCGAGGGAAAGATGAATGCGGCCAAGTACAGGGATATCCTGGACGAAAACCTTTTCCAGAGTGCTCTGGACCTCAGACTGGGCCGAAGGTTTACCTTCCAACAAGACAATGACCCTAAGCACACCGCTAAAATAACGAAGGAGTGGCTTCACAACAACTCTGTGGCTGTTCTTGAATGGCCCAGCCAGAGCCCTGACTTAAACCCAATTGAGCATCTCTGGAGAGACCTGAAAATGACTGTCCACCAATGTTTACCATCCAACCTGACAGAACTGGAGAGGATCTGCAAGGAGGAATGGCAGAGGATACCCAAATCCAGATGTGAGAAACTTGTTGCATCTTTCCCAAAACGACTCATGGCTGTATTAGATCAAAAGGGTGCTTCTACTAAATACTGAACAAAGGGTCTGAATACTTATGACCATGTGATATTTCAGTTTTTGTTTTTTAATAAATATGCAAACATTTCTAAATTTCAGTTTTTTTCTGTCAAGATGGGTTGCTGAGTGTACATTACTGAGAAATAAAATGAACTTTTTTGATTTTTGGAAAAAGGCTGCAATGAAACAAAGAGTGAAAAATTTAAAGGGGTCTGAATACTTTCCGTACCCACTGTATACAAGGCGAGTTTGATAAACATCTTTAACAGCCGAGTTTGGTTTTACACATATCTTTGATTAGTAATCAGTTCATCTCAATCCCCTGACCTGCTCAGTCTTAATATTGACTCTGGCTCCTCCCCCTTCACAGTCTAACGCTTGTCCTGATTGGTCCAGCAGCTCGGAGAACGGTATGAGGTAATTGAACAGAAGAAGCCACTCGCCCTGTCAGTCAAAACACAGAGACACCAATAGGATCAACACTGAAATGTTGCTCTGAGGACTACTTAAGTGGACTGTTACTAGTCTCACATCTCTTTTAATGGAAAGAAAGAAAAACAAAAGGAAATCTAAAGAAATGAAAGGAGTGACATAGCATAGAAGAGAATGATATGATACCTCTTCTTTCAGAGCAGAGAAGTCTAGCTGGGAACCTTCAGGGATTTCTGGGTATAAACCTGCAAATAAACAGTCAGAAAAATGATCAATATAATATGATATGACGATAAAAAAAGACATTAAATACAAAAATACAAAAACGTGTACACGTTTAGCTGTGTCTCTACCGCAACTAAACAGGAAACCATGTTGGCACTTTATCTGCTGGATAGCTTGTGAATTCCCCCTCAGGATCAAAAGTTGTATTTTAATCTCTAATATTACATCATAATTGTATACTGTATTATTACTCTAAATCTGCAAAGTAAATAAAGTTATCAAATAAATGTAGCTGAATATGAAGTAGCAGAAAAGGGAGTGATTTCAAACAATAAAAACAGTTATAGACTTGCAGTTTTTATAATCTCTGTTTAAACATCACAGACGTCTTCTCGTATGATTAGAAAAAATTATTAATTATCATTTGTGCAGCATTTAATATATCTAGGTAATTATTACATTAATTTGAGACAGTGGAATTTCCATAAACCACTACTGATCCTTGTCCTGTATTTTACAGTTTACCAACAGGACCAAACTGGCAGAAAATCTATCATGGTCTTATTTGTTCACAGTGATGATTATATAGTACAAGTTTATCACATTTAGTTGTCTGTATTGATTTTTAAAATGTGCTTAATAAGTCCCTTTTATTTACAGCAACTGAATCAGGTTGTAACTTTTCAGAAAATGTCATCACAATCCTGCTGAACGTTTGTGATAGTTACCCGCATTTGCTGTCCTTGCTTCTTTTCAATTAAAATATAGATTTTCTTTTATTAAGTATTTGTTTGTCTTTCGTTCTGAGGTTAACAGAATACCGTCAGGCCACAGCAGTCTGAGTTATTGGTTGTTTGTAACGTTGTTGATCGGAGAAATGAAACATGAATCTCTTGCAGAGCACAACTCTCACCCTTCTCTACTCCTCTCTCGTAGCTGTCGAAAAGAGTGTGTAGTCTGGCACAGTTATACATCACAAACACTCCTCCTCGCGGTCCTTTGGTAGACACTCCCCCTTCCCTCTGGACATCCAGTGTCACCTAAACAGAGAGCTGTCAATCATTCTGACTCGACTCATTACATCAAATAATGAATACATTTCCGTGACAGGTTTGTCAGGTCAAACACAGTTCTTAGTTTTTCACTGATCAATATGGCCGTTTGGGACAAATACACACATAGCACATCACCACTTTCAGGTGCAAACTCACAGGACTGGTGTGGACTGTTGACAAGAGCTCAAATCTGACAGTGGCAGAGGTCATGACCCTGATGATGTCATCCCATGTCTGACCTACAAGAGGACGATGAGAAGGCGGTATTTTACTCCAGTTAACTAACTTTATCTATAAGTAATGCTCATTAGTGGCAGTCAGGCCAGTTAAATAAGTAATGCGCATATGGCCGGGACAATGTACATATAAATACCCACACACCTTCTACTTGATCTCCATACTTCATCTCAGAGGCCTCCTTCATCTGACCTCTTCTCAGCCTAGAGAAGAGGAATAAACAATAGAAGCCTAACTTACACAGACAGCTGGGCTAAAAATATACAGTGATAACACAGAGATGAAGAAAAGCACCGCCAACGCCCACTAGTGTACTTTAAATTTAGTTTAATTAGAACTGCGATTTCACAGTGCAGACAAGATCCTAGTGAGAGGGATAATAAACATCCGTCTGATGGAGAGCTGGGTAGAGCAAGTGGAGGCAGAGAAAAAAAGGGGAAGGAATAAAACTGGGAAAAAAAGTGGAGACAAAGGAAAGAACCTAAAGACAATAATGTTGAGAAAAAAGAACAAGAGAAGAGAAAACACAGTAGACAAATAAAGTGATGTTTCTTACTGCAGATATTGTGCAGCAGTGAGGTGAGAACCAGGAGTCTTTACAGGCCCACACACCAGATGTCTCTGCAGACGCAGAAAGCAGAGCAGGTAAAAACAGGAACACAATGCAGTGTGTGTGTGTTCTCGTTTACATTCGTGGGGTCCATAAATCGGGAATACAGTATGCTTGTGGGCTCCAGACAGCTTTGTGGGGCCAAAATGCTGGACCCCACAACTTCAAAGGGCTGTTTGAGTGTTAGGACTTGGTTTTAGGATTAGGGTTATAATTAGGTTAAGGTGAGGGTAACAGTTAAGGTTAGGCATTTAGTTATGATGGTTAAGGTTAGGGTAAGGGGCTAGGGAATGCATTATGTCAATGGCGGGTACCCTCAAAGATAGTGAGACGCACTGTGTGTATGTGTGCGTGTGTGTGTGTACCTGTGTGTGTGTCGATCCACTGGCTCTCCACAGCACTGCTATCTGCTGCTGGCGGAACTCATCCTGACAGGAAGTCACATGTAATGCTGTTGCCATGGCTACCTTTAAAAAGGTAGCAAGGACATAGGAATCAATGCTTTGTTTCTCTTTTTACTGAGAAAAAGAAAATCGTCAATGTGTGTGAATACTGCTTAGTGTAGCATCGTGTGTGTGTGTGTGTGTGTGTGCGCGTGTGCGTGAGTGTGTCTTACTGTGCAGTCGGCAGTGGCGAGGTCCAGTTGCGCCAAGTGGGAAACACTGTCTCTGTGTACTGAAACAGGTACACCAACAAGTTTTAAATTAGACACAAGGCATGACGACCCACACAGATGACGTGTTTTAGCATGTACAGTGGGCCTTGAAAGTTTGGGCACCCCAGGTAAAATTTTGTATTGGTGTGCATAAAGAAGCCAAGAAAAAATCTCCAAAAAGGCATCAAATGACAAATTAGACATTTGTATAATGTTTCACAAAAAGTTAAATTTTATTTCCATCATTTACACTTTCAAAATAACAGAAAACAAAAAAATGGCGTCTGCAAAAGTTTGGGCACCCTGCACAGTTAATACCTTGTACTGCCCCCTTTGGCAAGTATTACAGCTTGAAAACGCTTCTTGTAGCCAGCCAAGAGTCTTTCAATTGTTGTTTGAGGTATCTTCGCCCAGTCTTCCTTACAAAAGTCTTCCAGTTCTTTGAGATTTCTGGGCTGTCTGTCACGCACTGCTCTTTTAAGGTCTATCCATAGATTTTCAATTCAGTTGAGATTTTCAATTCAGTTGAAGTCAGGAAATTGTGAAGGCCATGGCAAAACCTTCAGTTTACGCCTCTTGATGTAATCCACTGTGGATTTTGAGGTGTGTTTAGGATCATTACCCATTTGTAGAAGCCATCCTCTCTTTAACTTCAGCTTTTTCACAGATGGCATCAAGTTAGCATACAAGTATCTCTTTATAGTGGAATGGTGTAGCACAACTTCAGTGCCAGGTCTTTCTGGATGGATCGTGCAGTCAAACATGGGTTTGGACTTGCTTTTCTCACAATCCTGCGAGATGTTCTGTCTGATATTTTTCTTGGTCTTCCAGATCTTGCTTTAACTTCCACCGTTCCTGATGACTGCCGTTTCTTAATCACATTCCAAACAGAGGATATTGGCATCTGAAAACGCTTTGCTATCTTCTTATAGCCTTGTCCTGCTTTGTGAGCGTCAACTATTTCCAGTTTTAGTTTTTTAGACAACTGCTTAGAAGAACCCATGGTGCCGATTGTTGGGGCAAGGTCAGATGAGTCTGGGCATTTAAAACCTTAAGATTGACTTTACCTGGTCTTTCCAGACGATGATTGAGAACAAGCCATGACGCTGTCAGGTCTCAGCTTTCCAAAGGCATGCTATTAACTCTGCAGGGTGCCCAAACTTTTGCAGACGCCATTTTTTTGTTTTCTGTTATTTTGAAAGTGTAAATGATGGAAATAAAACCTAACTTTTTGTGACATATTATACGAATGTCTAATCTGTCATTTGATGCCTTTTGGAGATTTTTCCATCTTTTCTTGGCTTCTTTATGCACATTAATACAAATGTTTACCTGGGGTGCCAAAACTTTCGAGCCCCACTGTAGCTCTCTGTAAAACCACAACTTTTTTTCTTCTCTGCATTTCTTTATCTAACCAGTTAATTGCTTCTGTAAAGACATGTTGCTGTTAAGTTTCTCAAATGCCCTTTTCAAAGCTTTGAGCACTACAGGCTATTTTGTTTTGGGGGTAGCGAGCAATAATCTCAGACAGATATCTCAAAAAACAGAAACAAAATCTTCTTGTGGTCTTACCTATGCAGGTACCAAGGCTGGGGTCATATCCCAGCAGCCCCTCCTCCTGGAACACTCGTTTCAGGTTGACCCTGAGTGCTCCCTCGTTCTCCCCCTCCTCCGCCTTGCTCCCTCCTCCACTGGTCCTCCTGCCTCTTTCTGTTTCCCTTTCTCTGTACAGGGAGTTCTCCAGCGCATCCTGAATCTTCTCCTCCCGCTCCTCATTGGTCCAGTTGGCCGGGGCTGTTGGCCAATCGATGCCCAGTGCTCGGAGAAAGGTGATGATGTCGCTTTCTTCGGGAAGAGTGGGGCAATAGGAAACTGCAAATCTGAGACAGGTAATGAGATTGGTACTGATCCCTGCAGCAGTTTTAATGTATGGCTGCAATTAACATGTTTTGCATAAGCAACTCATCCACTAATCCGCTGATCATTACGTCTTATGTCCGAAAGTATCGAAAAATGCCCATTAAAGTTTCCTCGAGCCCAAGGTGACATATAGAAATAGCTTATTTTGTCATAGCAATCAAGTACAAAACCAAAGATATTCAATTTACAATGATAAAACACCAAAAGCAGCAACTCTTCCCATTTTACAAGCAGACACCAGCCATTGTCTCTAAATTGTCCTTGATAAAATGATTAAAACTATTAAAAAAACCAAAAGCAGCAACTCTTCTCATTTTACAAGCAGACACCAGCCATTGTCTCTAAATTGTCCTTGATAAAATGATTAAAACTATTAAAATATTAGGCAACTGCCTTTTTGCACTAGATTCATTTTTATAAAGAAGCCAAATATAAAGCACAGATTGTTTAGGAGAGGTGAGAGTAACTATAGGAAGTGAATTTGTGTGGACAATTTATGAATTTGGAATTAATCCACAGACTCACCCCTGTCTTCTCAACAGCTCCCCCATGTGGTCAGCCAACAGAACAGTCCTCAGCTGGCCCAGAGTCAGTGTTTCAGGAGTGGGTGTGTTGGGTTTAGGGTGCAGTGCAGGGCAGTTGAGCACCACACAGCCTTGCCTCTGACTTGAGGGCTTCAGGTACTCTGTGGCTCCATCTGCCAGGACAGACCGGAAGGCTGCGGCCCGGTCCACCCTCACCCTCAACCCCTCACCCATTACTTCCCCACCAGCCACAGGGAGAACCCCACTGCCACGGAGGGACAGGACCCTGGACATCACTGCTGGAGGGACCTGGGCAAATAATGGGAGCAATTAGAGACTTGTATACATGCATGCATGCATGAACAAAAGTATATGTGGGTGTGTGAGAAGTGACAAATATTGATGAGGTAATTACTAGTCCTGGAGGTGGTCAGATACAGTATACTGGCATGCAATTGACATCAATTGATATTGTACTTGTATGTCATTCAATATCAATAATTTACTTAATAGCTCTGACCTTAAGATATACGTATCTGAAAATCTTTGCACATGCATTTGTGCAAAAATGCATATCAATGTCAGTTGGAGAATAGATGTTTGTATCTGCTTCAAACCACATCAATGCATCTGTAAAAAGCATGCAAGCTTACATGTATGTATACTATACATGTAAAAATATAATTTACAAGGATGCATGAACACGCCCACAGGTGAAATTGTTTACACTCGGACATAAACTTGTTGACGTCATATCTTTTGAGAGACTGACATGAACGAGCACCAGAATAAGAGGCCTTCGTGTGTTTCAGTCGCAGCACAGCTTCGCGTCTCTGACTTGCAGCTGTGCGTCTGCGTGGTGTTTGACCCACATTGCATCCGCAACTCATGGGTTAATAATTACTGCTGCAGGCTGTTAATGTCTGGTCGAAATCATCAAAGTCAGTGGCCACAGATCAATTCGGGGTGTTTAGCTGTCGCATCACACAAACATACTCATGAGTTGGGTATTTAATGTGTGACTCGAGTCAGCTCCAACTTGCTAATAATGGCAGGTTATTGGACTCAGCTGAGCGTTAAAGCAGATAGTTCCGGGTCCCGAGTTCCTATTGGCCGAGTCACGTTCTAAACCGTTGAAACACCTTCCGTCTATTTAAATATTAGCTACACTAAACAAGTCACTCGCGCCACAGTAAAGCGTACACCTTTTGCTACTGTTCCGGAACACTGCTGAGTGAGTAGAATAAAATGTCAAAGTGTAACACATTTGACGTGTTAACCAGCAATGTTTATCGGTGCTACGTTTCATGAAACGATTTTAAAGATGGCTCTTTCGGTGCATCTATAGCGTTAACAAAAAATACGGTCTAAAACACCACGAAATAAGCAATTAACCCGTTAAAAAATACTGGAAAACCCAATACCCTCCAACCAACCTGTCCGTCCGCATACAGCGTGTTAAGCATCGTGGTCGGCGACAAGAAGTCCCTGTTCCGCAGGTTTTTAGCGCTGCTCTCCTTGAACCAAAGCTTCTCCGGTTCAGGGAAGATCCTGACGCCGTTTTCCCGGCTGGAATTGGGGACATTTTCACGCTCCCGCCGCAGTGCGGAGCTCAGCGCCCGGACGGTAGGGGTGATCCGCAGGGGCGAAGACTCCTCGATATTCTCCATCAGCACCACAGAATACACAGGTGAGTTTTGCTACCAGGCTATCAGCAGCACTTCCACACCCTGCTCATATCTTCTGTCCCGACGCTGTCTCACTGATCGGTGCTGATGCAGGCTATGCTACGTTACAACACTGTCTAATTACAAGCCAATTTCCAGACGTACGGGTAGTCACTGATCGATGTCAGATATTGGCTGTAAATGAGGACTGCATTGGCTGTTTTTTTTTTCTATGCGGAACTAGTGAAGTACAATCCGTGTTTCTTCCGAGATAAATTTGCGTGTTGGACCAATGGAATATGCCTAATACATTGGCCTAATAGCGCCATCCAGTTTGTGGCAGAGTACCTGCACTGTATGGCCAAAAGTATGTAGACACAGGGCTACTTTTCTGTAATAATGTTTATTCTTTTTAGTGCAAGCACTAATGGGCCGGTGACTCGGATTAACGTATCCTCAGCAGCAGAGGTGACGCTTGGTCTTCCTTTCCTGGGGCGGTCCTCATGTGAGCCAGTTTCGTTGTAGCGCTTGATGGTTTTTGCAACTGCACTTGGGGACACATTCAAAGTTTTCGCAATTTTCCAGACTGACTGACCTTCATTTCTTAAAGTAATGATGGCCACTCGTTTCTCTTTACTTAGCTGATTGGTTCTTGCCATAACATGAATTCTAACAGTTGCCCAATAGGGCTGTCGGCTGTGTATCAACCTGACTTCTGCACAACGCAACTGATGGTCCCAACCCCATTAATAAGGCAAGAAATTCCACTAATTAACCCTGACAAGGCCCGCCTGTGAAGTGAAAACCATTTCAGATGACTACCTCATGAAGCTCATTGAGAGAACACCAAGGGTTTGCAAAAAAGCACTTTATTATTTTTATTTTTTTTATTAAATTTTCTAGACAGTGAATTGAACCCGGGTGTTTTACCAACTTATAACCAGATCAAAAGTCAAACGTGCTGTCATAGCCAAACCCTACCAAGGGACGTTGGAGCACCAGGGACACCTTTCCAAAACCTACTTTCGTCATGCACTTGTATTTCAACCTTTTTACTCTGACAGATGTGGGTCTGTTGCTGAACCTCGAGCCTATTGGCCTGGAAAGATGCAAGCTTTGGTTGCTGCACCAGTATCTGGGGTGTTCTACAACCTTTCTGTCTGGGGAAACTGCGCATCACAAGTTATCATCACATCAGTATCTTCTTCCCAGCGCAATGACTAGTAATGAGCTCCGGCAACATGATATCAGACTGACCAGCTGTTGTAGCTGGCCTGATTTCTCAGTTTATTTTTTTTTTTCAGTGGCTAGAGCGGTTAATTTTCACATTCACAACATTACACAAACACTTATGGACCTAACCTATTTGGGGAAAAAAAAGCTAGTAAAATATTGTGTGGCAGGGCACCTTTTTTAAGGTTTAAAACCTTCTGAAACTGTGCCCTGCTGCCACAAACGGCCACAGAATGAGGAAGCATTTGTCGCCAGGCCTCAAGACCTACCATCATGCGCTTGGCATTTATTATTAGGGCCCGAGCACTGAAGTGCAAGGAACCTATTATTTTTGCAGGGATTATTATTATTCCGGACCGTTGCTGTCATTTTTTTAGGGATTTATCATGTGGGAGAAAACTCAAAAACTTCCACATGTCAGACCTATGAAAAATGACAAATTTCTGTAGTGATTGGGCTCCGGCGTTGTCAGTGGGCTCCATAGCGCCCCCTAACGTGCACCCTGACTAAAAATTAACATTATGTTATTGTGCATAAGTACTATGTTCTGTTCGCATAAGTAGTAAGGCTTTGTTTTTGCTGGTGCTTCTACTCCAGCACATTGGATTTGAAAGGAAGATTTGATAATTAATGGATGTAAACACCCCTACAGCTGAAAGTCAGCACTTTAACCTCAGTCATTGTTTTATTTCCAGTGTGTTGAAGCACAAAGAATGAATAATTAAACTGTTTCTGTCCTGTTACTGACTGGCTGTCTCTTTTGTTTTTCTAGCGTACAAGATTCCATTGAAAAGGAAAACAACGGTAATGGACCAAGTCTCTACGTTAGTGTCGGCAACAGTCAGCCAGCTCAGAGAGATGGACGCGTCCATGCAGGTGCAGGAGGACGCCCGACTACAGAGGTTGATGGACCATGAGAAGGAAATGCAGAACAATCTTATGAGCCAGCTGGTTGCGACAGAGTTACCAGCGGAAACACTGGTACAAATACAGGTTTGCCTCTCATATTTAACAATATACAGCTGTGTTAATAACAATTATAACTGTAGACAAATGTCAGAAGTGTGGACAGGCTCTGTGTGGCCGGGCTGCACGGAGAGTAAGACGAGAGAGAGCAGAAAGATCCAACACAGGCACAACTTTACAGAAGAAATGGGTCATGTAACGCAAAATTAAACCAGATCCATATAACAACATTGCAGCGGATGCGAGGACATTATATGCACCGGTGCGTCCTAGAGGAAAAATATTACTCGCGCCCTAGAGCCTGTGAGCTAACTAGCACTGCCACCAACTAGCACTGCGGTGGCATGCTCACTGCTGTTGTCTGAATAACCCAAACGTGACAAAATGTTGCGTTTACTGGTAAACCTTGAGACCGACGTATAAACGACTGCTATCTGTTGAATTTCCCTTCCATTACTCTGTCCTCTGTGACGGTCTACATCTTGAAACTAAGCTGCGCGATGCAGGGAACAACTGACTGGCACATGAGCAGACAGGGGTTTACGGAGTGGTAGATGCGCTATGCAAAAAAAACCCGGAGCGTTCTATGAAAAAATAAATAAATCGCTTGCTCACGCAAATTTGATCGTGGAAAGTCAAGATCGTGATTCAAATTCAATTAATTGTGCAGCCCAACTACTGACTCAAAACTTGATTTTTTTTTTTTTTTTTAATCTATCTGAATGAGTTAATTAGAACATCACATCTGTGGAGAATTAACACCTGCAGTGTGAACTTAACGTGCGTTTATGGGCATCAAAAAAAACATTTCCCAGTGAAAACGTCATTTACGTCACTTCCTGTGGGACTCAGAGTTGGGAATCTCGGGCTAGATTAGAGAGTTTCCCAGTTGGTGACGCGTTGTTGAAAACTGGCATTTGATGTAGGCGACTTTGGTTCACTGGAAATATTTCAATGACAAACTGTTTTATTGTGGACAAAAAAATATTCATAAATAGGCCTATGTATAAAAACCAGCACTTTATCCGTGTCTTCCTGTTTGTTGTCCTGCAGATAACAAAACCAAATACCTGTCTGTGCCGTTTGTATGCTTGCATTAAAAAAAACGGCAGCAAATTTTTGTTATTGGGGCCTCCATGTTTTCACACACCTGATGGTCTAGGCTACGCCCAACAGTTGGTGGCAGTCATCCAACAAGTTGTTATGCCAAATGCCAATATAACAGAAGAAGAACACCACTCATGCTGGCAGTCATAAAAAATCACGGGGGCGGTCCTGGAAAATTCCCAGGTGGCATGAATGCACCATTAGCTTTCAGTTTACATGAAATGAGTCCCAGAAAAAGCATGGATGGATGTACTGCATCTCTTCTGCCACCTCATCTGATCATGTTGGTGTGTAAACCACCACACACACATCACAACGGCAGCTGTGGTCTTTTGTTGTAGGAAACTCTTGCTTTGTGTGTGTGTAAAAGAAATACACTTTAACTATTCAGTTTAAAATTCTGAGATTTATTATTACAAACTGAGAATCTAAAATAATTGGCAGTAAAAGCTTGTGGTTCTGGTGTCATTCTTGGCTGACACGAAATTCCCGGTTGCATTTACTAGTGTCAGCAATCCGGGAGAAAACGTGTCATTGAGGAAAATCACCTTCTGTATCTGACAAACTTAAATTCAGTGCTTGCACATCAATATATCCTGTTCAAAACACAGCATTAAACATTGAATTCACCATCTGATTCAGAAAGGCTAAATAGGCTATGGTTTTGTACTTGTGGCTCACTCAGCTGGGATGTGTATTTTTACTGTAAATACTTTAATATTGTTCAATACTGTTAATACCAGTGTTTTTAATTGTTTTTCCTTTTTTTTAAGGAACTATAAAGTTTTCAACTGAAATATGAATCAATTTTCAAACGAGCCTTAAGAAATGCAGACTAATCTGATATGATGCCTAATTTGTGTTTTTTGTGTTCTCCCGTTGAAGCACTCAATGTCCGCCCGTCTGCTCAGGATGTCCTGTGCATTATGGGATGGAAACGGACCCCATAACCAGCTGTAGCTCAGAATCACAGCTGCATTATGGGTTCCGTTACAATCCCACCCACAAAAGATCTACAGGTCCGGGCTCAGGTGTGATCAGATTAACACAGCTAAAGGGGGGGAGAAGAGAGAGAGGCCATTAACAGGGGAAAAGGTGACGTTACATTTCACAAGTTGGACTAATCGACCAAAATTCTATGGTTCCTAACGGTTTTACAATCTGTTCTGTAAGTCACAGCTTTTTAAAACTAGGAAAACAACAAGACAAGCAGCATGCATTTGAACAGAAGAAACGGAACAAATGTTTACTTTGCAGTATATGTAGTGTTTGATTGATCCAGGACAACATCCTACTTTGCATGCTGCCCATGCAGAAAACACAACTTCACTTTTATTTTGCAACCATGCACTCAGCCAAACTGTTTGTAAAGAGTTGTTGAAGGGACAGTTCACTAAGTACATACACTTTTTCCTTTTTAAATTTGGGCAGACTGACCCTTTAAATCCAGTATGCCTTAACACCTTTTGGTGACTCACCATAAACCATAGTCAAACTAAACACAAATGCCCCTCTCCTCACGGCTTAACCTAAGCTTTGTTTCCAGTGTTAAGTAGAATAATTCTAACCCATTGGCTTCTTCTGGCTCTGTTCTCTCCTCTCTGGTTTAAACTGTGGATACCACCTCATGCCAAATGACCAGTCATGAATTCACGGCTCTGTTAGCTAGGGTTTGAATTAAATGGAAAATTCTTTCTCTGGTTATGTTTCTTTTAGACAAGAAACATTAGCTTATTAGCTTAGCGTTACTGTGTATATAGACACATAATGCTCAGCTAATAAACTGATGCCTGGCTGATTGTTTGTTGGTTCTTAAAGTTAAGATTATAAACTATTTGTCACTTTTCAACTTGACTTTTCTGACCTTAATTATCTCTCCACTTTACATCAGCTACAGAAACTGGAGTTTTATCCAAGTTCACTGGATTGTGGTGTACCATAACAAGACAACCATTACAAAAAAATACAATGCAGTTTTTTTGCTCAAAGAAATTTATGAAAATTAGACAGAGCACCTTGTGAACACCCGATAGCTGCCTGATTACAACTCCTTTTTATAAAAAAAATTAAAAAAGAAGCCCTGATGCTTATGATAAAACAAATGAATGCTTATGCCTATTTAAGCTGCAGGAATTAAAACAAACCAAACACATGAAGTAAAAAATGTTTCTATTAAAATGAAATAATTCAAGGATTTGTTAGCTTTTAAAATGCCAACACTAAAGCTTTATTAATATATTAAACATTGGAGCCGGAAATGAGCTATCGGGTATACAATCACATCACTCACAAATAGCTCTTTGTATCGTCGGTCCATCTTGAAAAACCTGTTGTGTATCATCTGTTGAGTGAAAGAAAACACAAGCAAGAAGAGACACGAGAGGTCAGTCTGACAAGGAAGAGCTGATGAAATGATAAAGGAAGGAGAGAGCTGCAAAAAAGAAAATTAAGGCTTTTACATTGCAGAACTCTTTCTGTGGATCTTTAAATCCTGATTTTTAAAGCATAGATTTGCTTCAAAAACCCTGGGGAAAAAAAAAGAACTCGAAAGAGGCAGTTGTAAAAACAAGAGGACTTGGATAAACTTTCAGTTTGTCACCGATACTTCAACCCTTGATAGGAGTGCCTGAAGACTTTCCAGCAAAGAGAAACAATGGAACAACCACAGGCAGTTTCACAAGCAGTAAAGGTTTTATCAGAAGAATGTGAGGACAAAGTTAAAGAAGCCAAAGCAGGATCAAAGAGAGGTGGGATGAGGACTTAGCACTTGAAGCCAATAGTGTAGAAACAGTGAAAGTACAAAAAGACAAACCTAAATTATTAAATTAAGTTTGAAGAAAAGGTTCTGAAAGTTCTCCAGCTCACCAACATGTCAGAGTAGAGTGTCGTCTGTCGTCCCGTCTGCCAACAGCTCCGAGTCTCCAAACTTCCTCTTTAAATACTCGAGAGATTCATTTCACTTTCACTTCTGATCAGACAAAACTCCTCCTTTCCTTCCTTTATCCACTCCCTCCTCGTCCTCATCTCCCTGCTGGAGAGACACCACTACTACTGTTGTCTTTTTTTTTTTTTTTTTTTTTCCTTTTTTTTTACGCTTTGGGTCAAATGCTCGTTTTTGTCTGGTGGTTTACATCTTTACAATTTTTAGCAGTCAGTTCTGATGTGAAGTTTGGTTTCTTGTCTTGAAGTACTTTCAAGTTATTTATTAAGCCTGTACTGATTAGATATTTTAATTAAAAGTTCCACATATGATATAAGACATTGATGTATTGTTTTAATGTTGTAAATATCTTAAAGGATAGACAAGTGAAGTAAATTAGTTCATTATGTCATCTGATTGGTTTGTCTTAATAGTTTGTGTCATGACTATATGTATTTTTGATACAGTGTGTTCATGAATTTACTGTTTTATTCAGGTCTTTTCTTCGTGTAGCCACTTGTTAACATGAAGATTTAAATCTATTGAGATTTTATAAAGGGCCAGTTCACCCAAATTAAAAAATAATAATTTGTTCCTATAAAGCTGTATCTAGCCATGCACAGTATAGTTATACTGTTAGTTAGTGTAGTTTTTTTTTTTTTTTTTTTTTTTTAACAGCATGATTTCTTTTCTCAAACAAATGGCAAAACAGTCCCAACTGAATAGTTATCACTGGAAATACTGATTAGTTACCCTAGGAAAACTGTTGACAGTGTTCAGTGAATGATCCAGACTAATGACAACATATGTTTCTGGAAAGATGTTGGTGTTTAATGTATAATTTAATGTTTAATCTAAATGTATTTTTTCAGAGCTGTGAACCACCACAAATGAAATTCCAGAGACCAGGGGTAAGTAAATGTTTAATTTAATTGTAATTTGAGTGATCTAGCTTGCTTTAACATTTGTTGCTGCCTGCTCCTTTGCTGACCTTTTAGTCCCTTGTACAATGCGTTTTGGTATATGGGATTTTTTTTTTTTTTTGCAATTTGCCCAGTTTTTCTAAATTTAATTTAGAAAATTACATTGTGGTCTCCAGAAAACCTCTTGGAAATTCCATAGTAAATCAGAAAGTATGTTCTAGTTCTGGTCCAATGTGTTGTCTGTGATGTGACTTTATTTGCTAGGACTGCCTTGAAAACACTTTTTTACCCTAAATTTTTACAACAGACCATCTCATTTTTTAAATATACTTCAAATTTCTTTTTCAAATTTTTTTTCTTTTTAATTGTTCAGCTTAGTTTAATTTTTCAAGTTAAGTCTACCTTTTTAAATATCTATGGCATAAAAACCTCACACATCGTTATCAGGAGTATTATTATTAGTAGTAGTAATAGTTTTTTCTAGTGCTGGTGATTGGTATAGTAATGGTCGGTGGAGGAAGAAGTACTTAGCTCTTTTACTCTAAAAATATCAAAGTAGCAATACCAGAGTGTAGCAATATACTGTTGAATCAAACGTCTTGCATTTCAAATATCACATAAGTCAAAGTACAAAAGATTTTGCATCACAATATAAAGTATCAAAAGTACTCAATTTCAAAATAATATAGCATTGGATTATACTCATTAATAATGTGATCATCACTTTATTGTTAGAGCTGTTAAACGTGGGGCTAATTGGAACTTTATTCACTGCTGGGTAGTTTAATCTATAATATTACATCATTAAAAAGAAGCATTTCTTATTGGGATTCCACACAGTACAGTACAATTCAAATAGTACAATATTTCATTCTGAAATATAGTGAAGCAGAATTATAAAGTAACAGAAAATTGAATGATTATTAAGTAAGTGTACTAAATGTACTTAGTAACTTTCCACCACTGGTAATGGTAGTAGTACTGACAATTATACATATATACAATTTCCGACCATAGCGGTGACAGCAGTGGTTGCCAGTCAGCTTTAATTTTGTGATTTTGAATATCTAAAGCTGCAGTTGTTTTGGGATTCAGTTTAAAAGCAAGGTTTTTTTAGTTGTGTAAGTTACTATGGTTTCAACAGCATTTCAACAATATATTTCAATCTTAGCAACAGCTTTACATTGAAATATAGTAGTATTTAAATGCAATTAAAGCATACATTTTATGCAACCTAGACATTTTAAAAGAAGTTTCAAAAGTTTGGTAGATATTATTCCACGAATCAGTTTTTTTTTTTTTTTTTTTTTTTTTTTTTTTGCCATGTAAAACCCTGATCTTTCAGTTGTGCTAATTGAGGCCTGTAAGCTGACTCTTTCCTTGTGTGTTAATTAGCATGTGACATGATGGATGATGTGAGACAGGTGTGACCGGCAGAGTGTGACTGCAGGAGTCCCATCAGTCCTTCTGAGGTTTAGCCTGGAAAGTCCGGTGGATTTGGCAGAGTACCTGATCCTCCCTAGAGACCCGGTGCAGGAAGGAGGAAGGTGAGGGGGTTGGAGAGAAGATGGCTGCTGGTTCTCCTCTGATGGAGGGAACCTGCGCATCACTCCCACGTTTTGTCCTTGAATGTAACTCCGTAATTAACCCTTGTGTTGTCTTCTTGTCGACCATGCAACTTTTAGTTTTTCTGGGTCCATTTTTTTGGGGGGGGTCATCGCTATAGCTTTGGTCATCTTCTTTTGGAACTTTTGTCGCTTTTCCTGGTGTTTTTGAAGTTTGTCACTTTTTTACAATTTGTCACTTATTTTGATGTTTTTGTTTTCTTCTGCAGTTTAATTTAATTTTTTTCAGCGTTTGTCACTTTTTTCAACACCATTTTTTTTCATATGCTATAAAATAGAATAAAATGCCCAAATTCAATTAAAGTAGTTAACTGATCATTTATTTTACTTGTAAAGAACATTGTATGGAACTAGCCACTTAACTATTTGACAATTTGGTTGAAAGAAACCCACATTTTTGATGTAGAAACTTTTTGAAAATTGGTCGAATTTGACCCATGGACAACAGAAGGGTTAACAATTTAACAGCAATGCAGTTTATTACCTTGGGTGGACTGTAAAACAAGCTTTCTACTTCTTTAAAATGAATATTGCATTACACATGCAATGTGGCAGACTTAATTATGATGGTATGAATTTAGTTTGTTAACCTCAGCTTCTTAGCTTTTTCTAAAGTTAATTTACAGTTGTGTTGTACCAAATGCAAACTGTAGCATTTGACTATTTTCAAACAATTTATTTTACAGGACCCCTAGTTTCCTTGTCTTTTCTAAGAAAGAAACATGGTTGGTAACGGCCAGTGCAGCAGGTCAGCTGATCATAGAATGTAAAATGTATCTACAATAATTAAGGGGCACCTACTACTTCTGCATCCTTTTGTAGCTACAAAAACCATATTAAAATTTTTAGCTATTTAAGGATTTTGTTAACTTTTCTCCGCCATTTTAGTTTTTAAAGTTAAACTTTTCTTTTTATGACATGTCAATGCAGCAATCTTTAAATCCTCTTCAGGCTTCTTCCACTTCTAAATGGTACTGATCCCACATACAGATGTCATTCATACTTTAAAATATTCTCAATCGTCAGCTATTAGACAAATGATTCTGCTTTTTGACATCTTAACAGTTTTATCACAGTTTAAGTTGAGTGCTTCTTTAGGCTTTTTTTTTCTGTGTTTTTAACCCTCATGTTGTCCTCGGGTCAAATTTGACCCATTTTCAGTTTTTTTTCTTTTTTTAATCACAAATGTGCCTTTTGACATAAGCGCTGAAAATGTCAACATTAGAAATATCAAAGAAGTACCCACAACATTGAAAAAGTGACAAATCAATAGTGTTGACATTTTTCTTTTCATGGTTGACGGGAAGACAACACAAGGGTTAAAGGCTGCTCAGTGTAGTATAGTGCAGAGAGAGAGAACATTGTCCTGAAACTTGCTCTCACGGCCACAATTCTCATACTAGGACTTTCAATTAATGTATTATGACTTTAGATTATCCTACAATGCATACGGAAAGTATTCACAGCACGTTTTCCACATTATGTTACAGCCTTATTCCAAAATGGATTCAATTCATTTCTTTCCCCCTCATTTCTACACACAATACCCCATGACATCATGAAAGTTGTTTTTAATTAAATGTTTGCAAATTTATTAGAAAAAGGAAAAAAAATATGTACATTAGTATTGACTTTGTTGTGGCACCTTCGGCATCAATAACAGCCTCAAGTCTTTTGGAATATGAAGCCACAAGCTTGGCATACCTATCTTTAGCCAGTTTCACCCATTTCCCTTTACAGAACCTCTTGAGCTCCATCAGGTTGAATGGGGAGCGTCTGAGCACGGCCATTTACAGATCCCTCCAGAGATGTTCAATGGGATTCAAGTCAGGGCTCCAGCTGGGCCACTCTAGGACATTCAGTTGTTCTGAACCACTCCTTCCATATCTTGGCTGTGTGCTTAGGGTTGTCATCCTGTTGAAAGATGAACTGTTGCCCCAGTCTGAGGTCAAGAGCGCTCTGGAGCAGGTTTTCTTCCAGGATATCTCTGTACATAGCTATATTCAGCTGTAGGCACTTCCTAGATCTGTGCCTTGATCTGTACAATTTGCTAAAATCTCAAACCTTTAAGTTGTCATTATGGAATGTGTAGAATTGAGGAAAAAAAAATAATTTACTCTATTTTGGAATAAGGCTCTAACATAACAATGTGTGATCCGTATGCAGTATCCTATGATTAAAAAAAAAAAAACACTTCTATACGGTCACTTTTTTTCACCATATACTATGACTTTTTTTTCAAACATTCAATACTATGGCTATTTTTGACATACTATACTATGACTTTGATTAAGTCATATTTTTTAGGTTTATGTTTAATGTAATAAGGCAGTTCTTTACATACTGCAAGTTAAATGATGGGCTTTTCTTGCATCAGATGAACAGAAACTAAATATCTTGTTGGTGTGTTTTACAGAGACCACAAGCTGCAGCACGTCTTCTTGGGATGTGCGTCTCCTCTGCAGGTAATGAGAATCCAGTGCTTGTTGATAAATTGTCTTCACATTGTATTAACGTTTTAGACTTTTTTATCTAAACAGTTTATCCAAATATCTCATACTAGATATACACAAATCTAAAAATAAAATCTCACTACAGCAGCTCATGGAAAAACACAAGCTTTAATATTGGACAACTTTTTTTCCTTAAAATGGACACACCAGACATTTATTTTAATCACAACATGAAAAGGCATTGGAGGTCTCAATCATACGTGCACTGATTGATAAATGCTCGGTTCCCCTCCTTCACACACAAACACTAAACACAGACAATGCATAGGAAGACTTGATGAATCCTTGGAAGAGTTGAGTGGATAAGAGCTTGTGTGTGTGTGTGTGTGTGGGAGAAAACATTTGAGGATATGGCATATAGTGTTTGCATAATGTGTCAGTTGGAAGGATTCTCCATTTGCAGGCTTCTTTTTAAAATAGACGTTTCTCATAACTGTGGGAGAAAGAGGAGTCAGTCAGAGAGGAAAAGACTGTACACAGTGATCCATGATGCTCCCTGAGGTTTCCTGTTAAACTTCCTCTTTAGCGTATCTTAACTAAAAGTTTGTGGTTGGAGCGAGACATGAAACTGAAGAACTTTTTAAGATGGAGTATGAAACGGAACAAAACAACAAAGTTGTATCTCCTTAGTTGAGTGAATCTTTCTGAAGAAAGGCCAGTTGTGTTGCATTGTGTATGTGTACCTGTGCAGGCTGTGGACTCCACCCTCCATTTGGGCTGACGACGTTCTCTTTTCAAATTTCAGATCTCCAGAATACATCATGGCTCTGCCAGGCGGAAAGTAATTCCATTACACACACCAGACATCAAGGGGAAGATATACAACACAAGCACTAGGAATAGAATATAGTGTGACAGAAACCCTGGGCAGGTACTAAGGCTAAAGCTGTGTCCCAGATCTATACTACTTACTAATCGTCATAGTATACAGAAAAATTTAAACTAACTTGTTGTAATAACATGTTTATGGCATATCCTATTATGAATTTTAAAATAGCATGGCAAGCTACATGTCGAAATAGCCCTTTTGGATTGTGTCCTTTTTTTATATTGCTTAATGTCAAGTATACTAACAGTATATTGAAACATACCAAGTGGCCTTTCTATTAGGTACACCTGTAATATCTAATGAATTCCAATACAACTGTTCTTTACTAAGTCTACATTTGTTAGTTAAATATGTTTTACCATTTGGGATCAAAGTTAGTGTTGGTCTGGACTGTATTATATTCAGATGTTTCCACTATTCTCCCCTCGTACGTAGACAGGGAGGACAAAATATTAGCAATACTGCTCAAAATAATCAAGTTCCATTCAACTACGACGTCAGTAATAAACATTAACAAATGTAACAAATGTGAATATTTTTAAAACTTAGAATGTATGGTTGTTATTGAACAGGTGTAATGAGTAGAAACTGAGTACACTAGTTATTAGTCCACGGAATCATGAAAGTTGTATAACAATTAAATACTTTATATTAGAATTCCCCACTTTTCTGAAGGTCAGAGAAAAATACCATTATATTCTGTGTGCACACATTTCCATTCTTTCTTCTGTAACTTGAGGATCAAAGGCAGTTTTACATAATCTGTGTGCGTGTTTACCTGAGTTGTGTAAGGCTCTTGGATCCGATGTCCTGACAGGAGTGCTGAATGCCAGCCAGCAGGTAGGGAACAAACTTGTGGATGGAGCCTTTGTCCTGCACTGCTCCAGAAACACCCTGAGCAACTTTAATCTTATCGCACTCACTGTGAGGGGAGAGAGAAGAAAAGTGGAGTGATATGGTGATAGTGTATACACAGGGGTAGCAGTAGCTCAGTCCGTGGGGACTTGGCTTTGGAACCCGAGGGTCACCGTTTCAAGTCCCCGTATGGACAGAGTATGGCGTGGTAGCCGGATAGTTCGACACTCTGCAAAAAAAATAATTTAGAAAGGATCAATAGTGTCTAGTTTTCACTTATGAAGCTCCCCTCTCTCACTGACATTTAAAGCAAATGATCCTGTGTACTGGCTTAACATCCATAGTAAGGTGAATAACAGTTTTTGAATACTTTCTACTTTTTAAAAGTGTTAAATGAGTGTTACAATACTTAAATCTTTAAGTATTATTGGGTTAAATGTCAGCCGCTCTGTCCTTTGCTAGTAGGCTCATCATTCTTCACCACAAAAAGAGCAATGTCTTGTGTTCTGAAAACCACTGCAAATCAAATGAGGAAGTGTTGTCAACTGGGGAAAAACTGGCAAAGAATTGTCTAGAACAACGTTGTGGTGAGACGAGGCTACAGTGGATATAAAAAAAAAATCTACACCCGTTAAAATTGCAGGTTTTTGTGATGTAAAAAATTAGACAAATCATGTCAGAACGTTTTCCACCTTTGAGTGATTCAATTGAAAAACAATAAAATCCAAAAATATAAATCAATAACCGGGTTGCATAAATGTGCACACCCTCTTATAACTGGGGATGTGGCTGTATTCAGAATTAATTTCACATTCAAACTCATGTTAAACAGAAGTCATTACACATCTGCCATCATTTGAAGTGACTGATCAGTCACCATCAGTCATCACAGGGGCCTTGTGCACACCCTCTTATAACTGGGGATGTGGCTGTATTCAGAATTAATTTCACATTCAAACTCATGTTAAACAGAAGTCATTACACATCTGCCATCATTTGAAGTGACTGATCAGTCACCATCAGTCATCACAGGGGCCTTAGTCAGGGTGGAGGGCATTATGAACAGTTCCAAATACCAGGCAATTGTGGCACAAAACCTTCTGGCTTCCGTTAGAAAGACAAAGAGGAAGTTCACCTTTCAGCATGACAACGACCCAAAGCACACATCCAAATCCACAAAAGCATGACTTCACCAAAAGATTAACGTTTTGAGATGGCCCAGCCAGAGCCCAGACCTGAATCCAATATCTGTGGGGTGATCTTGAGAGGGCTGTGCACAGGAGATGTCCTCGCAATGTGACAGATTTGGAGCACTTTTGCAAAGAAGAGTGGGCAAACACTACCACGTCAAGATGTGCTACGCCAATTACAGACTCCTACCCAAAAAACTGCTGTAATAAAATCAAAAGGTGCTTCAAGAAAGTATTAGTTTAAGGGTGTGCACACTTATGCAACCAGGTTACTGTACGTTTATTTTTTTTATTCTTCCCCCTCAAATATTTCAGTTTGTTTTTCAATTGAATTATTCACATTAAAAGGTGGAAAAGGTTCTGACATGATTTATCTTTGTCTCATTTTTTTACATCACAACAACCTGCCATAACAGGGGTGTGTAGACTTTTTATATCCACTGTGTAAAAGGGAACCGTGTGCATTCATTGAGTTCTCTTTTGGAGTAAGGGTTAGTTAGACCATTGCTTTGTTATGATTCAAACTGCAGAAATACAGTCACTACTAACGTTAGCAAACTATAAACTCTTATCAACTTGAACAATACAGCCTATTAGCCTAGTTTGACTGTTTCTGTACCTGAAGTATCTGGTCTGAGAGCCCAGGTTTTTGTCCATGGCATCCAGGGAGCCCATGCCACGGTATTTCTTCAGCCGGATGCCGTCCGAGAAGAAATATTCACCAGGAGCTTCACTGGTAGCAGCCAGCAGAGAGCCCATCATCACTAGAAAGAAAGATCAGTAAGTAGAAGTCAAGTTTAAAGACCAGTAATGAATGGTGACTACTGAAAGGCTTAAATGAAGTGAAAGGGGGCGTTTTTTTGCTTCTCCCCCCCATCACCACCACCATAAATCCCATTTCACACCAAGAGCAGAAAACACCATAATCCAAATTGGAAAATAACATTTTCTGTAACATGAATTGAAAAGTTATTTCAATGGGGTGCATATCTCATCCATCTTCTAGATATTTGTATTAAACTCTTGCACTCTTTACTCATCTATCCATACCTGTGGATGCTCCCAGTGCCAGGGCTTTGGCAATGTGCCCAACAGTCTGGATGCCACCATCGGCAATGACCGGCACACCAAAACGCCTGGCGTATTCCGATACCTTATAGACCGCTGTCGCCTGGGGTCTGCCGCACGCCAGCACTGAAGGGAGGAGAAAAACAAGGATTAAAAGATGTGAGAAAAGGAGTACATTTGTTGAATTTAGTCATTGTAGCTACAAAATAAAATGATGACATTTTCATCTTTACCAGACAATTATTCTTTCTTCTTTTATTTCTTCAACATAAATAAATGAAGAAAGCGCTTTTGAAGCAGGAATCCTCAGTCGGCTGATACTGATAGTTTGATAAACTAACATTAAAAAACTTCCCAATTGAGCTCTGAGAGCTCAACTGAGTTTTCATAAGCATGCACAGTGGAAACTCCCAGTGGTCCAAGTGACATTAAAAAAAAAAATACAATAAGATCTGACACAAAGTGAATGAGCAGACAGGCTTTCTGTTATATTAAAGATAAGCAAGAATGAGGAAGTTAAACTTGTCACATCAGCAGACAAATCCCACACCACACAAAGACTCTACATCTGTCTCTCAAAATATATCCTTCCTCCATCAAACAGAACGACATTTCAATTTATATCTCTAAAATCTCTCTTTTATTGTGACTGTTATTGCTACTATTCATTACACCCCCAACTGGCCCCGTCAGACCCCGCCTACCAAGAGCCTGGGTCTGTCTGTGGTTTCTTCCTAAAAGGGAGTTTTTCCTCGCCACTGTCGCACTGCTTGCTCTTGGGGAAATCACTAGAATTGTTGGGTCCTTTAGGTGAATTATAGTGTGTGTTCTAGACTGTAAACCAGTGAATCTGTAAAGTGTCTCTTGTTATGAATTGATACTATAAATAAAATTGAATTAAGATTTCAACCACTAATCTTTCTCACCATTAAGTAAGGGGCAAAGCTGTTCAAATTTACCACCAAAGAGAAACATCCCAATTCCTTTTTTACCGGAAGAGTCGTTTTGCTTCCTGGGAACTCAGTGCTGCATGGTACTTACCAAAATAGTATTAATTATCCTAAAAATCCTAAAGATTGTAACTTTAATGTTGAGCCACAGCAGCAGAAGAGACTTGGCCTAATCTTGGTTTCTAAATTATAATTTAGAACACTGCTGTTGGAGGTGAGAGTGCTGCTATTTTATCTTTCTTTAGGGAAATGTGTTATGATATACAGTGTGTATATGTCATCATAAACTGTGCAGCCCCATATGTTCAAGCTACAAGACATGACCATATTTTTTACTGTTCTGTATATCAGAAAACATGATCAAAGCAAAACAACATAACACACACACACACGCCTCATCCTTTTTCGGCCCTGATGCTGCTCAGACTAGACATAGCAGGTGAGCGCTAATACGTCCTCTCAGACAGCCATGCTACAATTCAAAATTAGACCCCTTTAGGTGCAACAATCAGTAGACAGCACTATCAGACTTTGAATATACTAAGTTGACTATTAAAAAGTAAGTCACAGAAATCAGAATATGGCACAAACAGCTGAACAAAGATGCATATCTCATCAAGGCCGCCTCTGTGATGATCAATTAAGAAGCAAAGGTGCCGGCTGAAATATAACCTGTCTGGTCCCAGCCAATTCAGCAGCTTCACCATCCCGGCTAGACCGAGACACCCTGTGGCTGCCAGCTACTCGTTTGAATGCCATAGGTTAGGAATGGGTGTTAGTTAAAGATCAAAGCTCTCATCCATTTCTGATACAATGGTGAAAGGTGAATGATTAAAATAAATGTCTGGTGTGTCCATTTTAAGGAAAAAAAGTTGTCCAATATTAAAGCTTGTTTTTCCATGAAGTGAAAGACACAATCCGGTCACAGAGTCAGCACACAAAGAGTTTGGCCTTAAACCAGCCACCATCTGGCCAATGGTGTCTATAGGCAACCAAAGGACACAAATGGATAGTGTCTCAATCTGATGACATCATCAAGACCAGAGACTAAAAGGTCAGTAAAGTGGGTGGAGGAAAAGCAACATTCACCCAAGATGATGGACAGATTAGTGAGGACACAGGAACAAGCTAAACTCCCAAACACCTACGGCCAGCTCTATAAACAAAGAAAAACCCACGACAACTACCTCCAATACTTCTACTGATGCAAAGCTGTTAACCAATCAGTGCAGCAGGCTGTGAAGCGGGTAAGGGGGGGGCACACTGTGATAGTAGAGCAAACTGGAGCCCGGTCAAAGACCAATGGGGACGTGGAAAACTTACTGGAGTATCCCGTAACTGTGGGAGCTGGACACGGACACACACACACACACACACACAAACATCAGAGTGGGATGTAGGGGAGAGAATTTAAGAGGGAGAAAGCACAGAGAAAGAAAGGGGACGAGGCAGGTAGGAAGACAACAAGATGAAGATGAGAGACAAAAGTGAAGAAAACCTTAAGCAAAAGAAAACAAAATACAAATACTGACTTGAGAGGAATCTTAAGATAAGATGAAGAGAGAAAACAAAAAGCACAGAAACAATATCTACCGTAAAGGTAAAACTATGCCACAGAAATCACAGCTAAATGTATCCCAATGACAACTTAGATTTAAAATCCAAACTTATTTAAACCCTATCTATCAACCCTATCTGCACAATCTCACCAACTACGGCCTATATTTCCAGGTGGTCACAATGTCCGATCAGGGGATCATAGTACCTGACATGACTTGGTTGAGAAAAATGTCAGACTAGACATTGAACCCCGACCAACCATAGCTCAAGTACTTCAACAAAATGCATGACTTGCAAAGGTAATCAGGCAGGAGGCGCCAGAGACAGACTCCCGGGGTCAGAAATGTCAATACACACCGCTAAAGACTATACAAAAGAAGACTAAATCATTTTGCTAATTTTTCCAGCTGAGCCTTTTGAGAAGTCTTGGACACACAATTGGTTGTCTTCCAATTAGACACACTACACAGACAACTAAACTGTTGAACCAACTATTTTCATGCCATGTTATCAAGCAAACCGAACATTTAGTATCCTTTGACTGGCAAATTCATTAACTACATTAGAGGCTCCAGAGTGGCTGGTGGCTGCTTTGTGGTTGGGAGCATTTAGCAAGGTACATGGGGTTTGTTGAGTTTGCCAATCAGTCACTCACCTTCCTGTGTGATGCAGATGGAGCCGCTGCCCATCCCCACTCTAAGTCCGTCCACTCCTGCATCTATCAGGTTCTTAGCCTGAGCTGCAGTCACCACTGCGGTGGAGAGGGGGAGACAGAGAGGCTGTTAGAGCTGGACAAAGACAATGCTATCTCATTGGCCCTCATTAATCACCCAACGTAGAAATCCTCTTACGAAAGGCTTCATGTGGGATTCATGAAACGTTTGTATCACACCAATCAGAGCATAACAATGGTCGTACATTGATAAATGCAGCAAATATCATGCCCCAATATATTCTCGGTTTTGAGGCCTCGCCCCTACTATTTACGACATGGCGAGACAAAATCCGGCTAAGAAGCTTTTCAGAGGTGGAGATTGAAACCCTGACATTTCAGTTACATTTGCAGTAACATGTGTACTATTTGGCAGCCTAAAAACTGGTATTAGCCTGTAGGAAGAATGCAGAATAGAAAGAGATCACTGATGCGGTCAACAGTGTTGCCGTATTAAATCGGACTCCAGCTGAAGTTTATTTAATTTATACATCCTTGACATATGTATACTCCATTATATATTACAAACTCTTAGGTCAACATGTAGGTGTACCTTTATTTAAATAAACACACGGTAGCAGAGTTTATACAGTGTTTTTTTTTTTAAATAATGTTTTTCGTGAGTCAGAGCCAGAGAACAGCTGCGAGGGAGAGCGTGTGTCCTTGTTAGTAGTAGTATGCGTTGTGCATCGTCATGTTTCCTGTATTGAATATCATTGCCAAACATAACACTATACCTTTTGAAAGCGAGGAGTAATATCCTGTCTCCTTCGCATAGCCCTCAGTTGGGGTTTTGCTGGACACAGCTCTCTGGGCATCGGGTCAGCTGGCTCCGTCACATTTATGGCATCCTGATTTCCTGTGCAATGTTGTGCAGAACCTTACAGGCTAAAACAATGTTGCAGACTTTTTCTGCCGTTTATAGTAGGGTCCCCCCTGCCCCCCCTCCACCATGGCTAGTGTGTGTAGGCTACGTGTGCACTGTTGCTCGGCTCATAGTGTCTTCTAAAAGAGCCAGATCTGCCACTGTCGATAAGTGATCAACTGATGACTTGTCCTTCTCCTGTTACATGCTGCACCGCAAGTCCACATTGACTCAAAAACTTGCGTACACGAGGTCAGACCAGACGTGAGATTTTTTTGCAGCCTATTCTCACCTTCAAATTGATAAATAAATCTGCGTACACTCGTCCTACGCCTGTTTTAGGTTGTATGCACGTTCCATAAATGAGGGTCAATGTGTGCTCTCTCTAACTGGAAGCAACATGACCACTTGGGATGGGTAGCTGAGATCAATGGAAATATATTTTTTGGTTATTAAATAAAGAAAAGAGTAGTTACCATTGCCTCCGATGACCTGTAGGCTTGGATGCTTTTCTTTAATATATTTGATCATGTTGATCTGGAAGATCGAGTTGCCCTGAGATGAGTCCTGGAGGTACAGATGGAACACATGACATTGTTATTTACAGAGCATCACAACGTTTTTAAGCCAAATGAAGTTCATCCAGAGCAAATCAACTGCACATTATAAAATGTGCTCCCACAGTTGAGAGATCAAAGATTTCATCTCACATCTGTATCTTCATCAACAAGATCAACTTTACACTTTTATTACAAACAGTGTGAAAGAGCTTACCGTTAAGACTTCTCCACCTACAGTGCCAGTACCTTTGGTACTCAGTAATAAAGTGATCTGATCTGCACCATAAAGTCAGAAACTGATACCAGTAGAAAAGGGCCCACTATGGAAAACAAGAGTCTCCACCTCTAAAACCTGTACCGAAGTCCTCCTTACCAGTACCACTACATCCACTCCGCTCTGCACCAGCAGGTCCAGTCGGTACTTGTCGTCATTGTGGGTGCCAATGGCGGCGCCACACAGCAGCTGTTTGCGCGAGTCTTTGGAGGCCAGAGGGAAGTCTCTGTTCTTCTTCAGGTCTGTGCGGGCGATGATAGACACCAGGGAGCCCTCTTCATTCACTATAGGCAGCTTACCTGCAGTAGGGAATCAGAGAAGTAAGACATGTACAGAAGTTCACACCTGGAAGCAAGTTAATTCATTAAATGCCATTTTTTTCACTGGAATGATCACGTAAAAATTATGCAAATCATGAATAATACATTTAATGTCCTCCGCACCTTTCTTACTCCTCTGGAGGATTTCATTGGCTTCTTTCAGCGTCACTCCAGCAGGGGCGACCACGAGATCCTCTTGCTTTGTCATCACCTGTCGACGCGGTGACACACAGGACATAAATAAAAGGAAGCATCAACACTCAATGCAGATGTTTCAGAGAATGTATAAACTTTTAATATTTCTAGGGGTAGTAAAATGTGACACTTTAACATTGAAAAACCAAGATATATTAAAATAAAAAAACAACATCTGTACAGGAATTCAGGCTTTGTTATTGTATCTTTGTGAACCCTGGACCCGATGATATCAACAAATTAAAAACCTTCTGGCACAAATGAAAATATTTGATGTCCGCTATTTCTCACAGCCCTAGATGGTATTAATTACACTTGATTTAGTTGACCATATGTCCTAAATTTGAAAAAAAGTTATTTGGTTTACTATCATATATGACCAAAAGAAAAGCATAAAATCAGTTGTGTTAACATTTAATAAGCTGAAAGCAAAAAAATCTGTTATATTTGGTCAAAATATTTAAAAATATAGTTTGAGTGTGGCTAATAAGACCCACTGCATGCATTTAGTATTGTATTATTGTTTATGTTAATATACTGTTATATTTTGTTATTTTTAGCTTTTTAAAATACTTTCTAGTGAAAGATGTTATTACTCAGCAGTAAAACATCCCTATTGCAGTCTCAAACATTCGCTATGGATCAGGCTCCAATTCATAGCTATTGATTAAGTCTACTGATTTCCATTAGAATTTCAATATGAATCATACAATCTTGATTCATTAACTCCAAACACATCCAACACCATAGTACTTTGAGTTACTAATGACTAATGCAGTCACCTCGCTCAGTGGCAGGTTGTGGTCCTCCTCCTTCAGGAAGTCGATGTCTCTGGAAGAGATGATGCCCACCAGCTTGCCGCCCATTTTGCCGTTGTCTGTGATGGGGATTCCACAGAAGCCATGGCGAGCCTTGGCCTGGAACACGTCCCGAACACGCTCGTTGGGGCTCATCACCACAGGGTCTGTGATGAAGCCCTGCTCATAACGCTAGGGGGAGGGAGGGAGGAAGGAAGGGAGTGAGGAAAAGGAGGGGTGTGGAAGAATAAAGGAGGGACAGGAGAAGGATGGTGGAAAAAGAAAAAAAAAAAGGAAAAGTGGATTTAAGAGCCAGCATGGGAAAGAAGGGGAGAGTAACAGCCGGGGAAAGGGTTTAAGGAATTCAATAAGGAGGTTGGATAAAGAATATGTGAGCATTTCACTGCAAATACTCGAGAGCAGAGGAGCAAGGGATGCAGGGAAATAACACCCTTTTACAGCTTTCAAACTGAGAACAGCAAATAAAAAAATAGAAGACAAAGAGAAGCTAACATTAGATGACAGAAAAGACAAATCTCAAAACAATCAAGAGAAAGAAAATGATCATGTGAGAGCAAGAAACTTTCAATAAAAGAAGAGACAAGATAAGCAAAAGAACAAAATTAGAAAAAGAAAATAAAAGCGTACAGATAGTCATCATCACTACCTTGACTTTGCGAACTTCATTGGCCTGGAACTCTGGAGTGCAGTTGTGGTGGATGAAGCCGATGCCACCCGTTAACTGGGAGGAGACAATATATCAGGAGTGTGTGAGTGAGCATGGCAGCGTGC
The DNA here is from genome assembly GCA_026937815.1 of Etheostoma perlongum. NCBI lineage: Eukaryota > Metazoa > Chordata > Actinopteri > Perciformes > Percidae > Etheostoma > Etheostoma perlongum. The sequence goes on from CM049377.1 coordinate 21,877,711, forward strand.
TAACATGATAGCAGCAGGAACAATAAACAATCTAACAATCCAAGGAAGTTGAGCGTTTGTGTGTGGTACTTACTGCCATAGCGATGGCCATGTTGGCCTCTGAGACAGTGTCCATGGGAGAAGAGACCAAGGGAGTTTTCATGGTGATTTGTTTGGTGAGCGCTGAGGTCAGGTCCTGGGAAAAACACATCAGAGGGATATTAGGCACACATGGACACTTGAGAAGCTACTCCATGATCATTATTCAAAGTCAAATTTGTTACATTAGAATCAAACATCTCAAAGGCTGGAAACTGTTTAAGATGTTTACTTTGGAATACTACATGAATAATAATAATAATAATAATAATAATAAATACTGTTTATTGATCCCCAGTGGGGAAATTACAATTTACACTCTGTTTTGTTAGTTATCACTATAATCACCTAACTAGGTGATTAGGCTTAAGGCTTTTTTTCTATTGTGTTTGATATTGGTAAAGCTTTTCACTGTATGACTCATCTTCTTGTGCTACTGTTACACAACGTTTAACAATTTGACATTATCCCATCAATACCATGGTGGGAGGCCATGATTTAATGCTCTGGCATTGCGAGCCTATTTCAGGGAATATTTGTGATGGGAGGCACACAGCTGATAATCCTTACTCTTGCGTGTGCTCCCATCCCAGACATCATGCCACATTCAGATTAGTTTAATACCAAAACAGCAGTATTAATCGGATTTGTTGGTAAATATTTTAGCTTCATCATAACTCACCACTTGGTCGGATGTGAAGTCGATGTATCCCGGCAGAATCAGGAAGTCACTGAAGGAGAGAAGAAAGATGAGGTTAGAGCAACTCCTTACAGTACCTGTCCATCCTAACAGCTTTAAACCTGTCTCAGCCAATCAAACATGAACGATTTAAATCATAATCTGGAACTTCACATTGCAAAACTAAAACCTTAAGAAAAACACTGAATGGTTTCCGTTCGACTGATGGGGCTTGACTTTACAGTTAAGAGATCGTAAAAAATAAAAAATGTGATGAGTAGACATGCACCTAACACATATTTCTAGTTCAGAAACAGAAAACCAATAAAAGGTATTCAAAAGGAAATGACTTTACTACAAACAGGACATGTTTCTTTCTTGGGAATCATCAGAAGGTGTCATGTTACAGTACAAGTGTGTGTGTGGGGAAAAATGTTTTGCAAAGAACTTCTTAAATGCAAGGCATGTCAACCCATGTGGCGTATGAGTGGTCACGAGGCCCATTTGGAGATCAAAAAGGAGACAGGGCAGCGGGTTTAAGCATGTGACATGAGTGACCGTCAGCCATTTAACCCACTGTACTTTAATAAACAAACATCTTTGCTTTACAATGTTTTATTAACGTATGTGGATTTATTTTCTTTTTTTAGGTTCTGTAAAGTGTCTAAGTGTTCTAAAAAAAGCGCTTTATAAATAAAATGGATTATTATTTCTAAAACATTGAGTAACCTGGGTTTATTTTCACATCTGAAATAATTTTATTTCTTCTAAATACTTTTTGGATGATGGCTGGACTAAATATGAAACTTTGAAGCCGTCCTGTTGAAGGTCTGGTAGTTTTCCGCCTTAAACTGAAACACCACCACTTAACATTTGCGCTAAAACGGTCATTGCCTCACTGGCTGCTGGCTCTTACGTATCCAACACTGCCAACTACAAATCACTTAATGCACCACACACACTCTCACTAACCAGGGCTGCAACTAACAATTATTTTCTTTATCATTTAATCAGCCAATTATTTTCTGGATGAATCGATTGGTTTATCAAATGTTAGAAAAAGGTGAAAAATGTCCATCCCAGATTCTCAAGGTCAAGGTGATGTCTTGTTTTTTTCAGTCCAAAACCAAAAGAAATCCAGTTTAATATGATATAAAACAGAGAAAAGCAGGAAATCTCCACATTTGAGATACATAGCATACACATTTTACACACACTCACACACAAACACAATAAGTAGGTTGTTAGTCTTAGTGTAAGGGTATTTGTGTTTCCAGCTCCTCAGGCAGGCTGTTCCAACATGTTGGTGCATAGTAGCTAAAAGCAGCATCACCAGAAGTTTTTGTTCTGCTTTGTGGAACAGCTAAAGGAGAAGAGGAGGATCTGAGGGGCCTTCCTTGATCATAAATTAAAAGCATTTGTAATATGTGGTGATGCTAAACTACTATTTTTTCTGATTTATCAATGAATCATTTGGTATTTAAAAAATATTAAACTGTGTAGACCTGGTAGATATATCAAGATATTGACGTCAAAAATATAATCTAGGATTTTGGACGTGAAAAAGTGGCAGCATCTAGTTAGTACATGGCACTACTATGTTTGCTTTGTTGTATAGAGGACTACCAAGCAGAGGCTTTAAATATAGCCGGGTCCACACAGCCCGGCATTACTACACAGGACTGTGTAGGCCAAGACCTTTCAAACCAGCGTGTGTACAGTAGGAATGTATAATTTAGACTACTAGGTGCTATTGTTGTTGTTTAAGACAGCTTGACTTATCGGCAATAATTTTTGGCTAGCAGTGTGGAGTTTAAAGGGTGAAAACAATGAACTGTCTGAAGGTCAAGTTCAAAGCAAAAGACTTCACTGATGGCCCAAACTGCCAACTGTGATCAAAGGATGTCCTTATAACTAGACAGTGGATTAACAATGTAGCTTCTGTTTCATATTATAAAAAGAAAATAAGTTGTGTTTTCTACCCACTGTGTCATGTTATAAATCGCATATTTTGGATTTTTAATATAATTAATTGGACTTTGAAATTTAAAGCACCACTTTGGGCTCTGGTGACTTCTTAAGTAAATTAGTGATTACTTGGGACATTTAAGGGATTTTCAACCCATTTCAAACGAAGTTCAGTTTACTTGCTACAAGTATGAACTTAGTCAACGTGTGATATATATAGTAATAGTAATAATAATGTTTAATAGTTAAGTCATAATGTGATGAATGCTATTGCTTGCATTATGGGACATGTATCATCCAGTGTTTTATCCATTAAAAATGGTAGTACATGTTTCTTTTACCCATTAATAGATCACTTAATAACCCATCGATTAATTAATAACTGTCACTGGCTGTCCCCAAATAATGGCTTGCTTTGTGACACCAGATCCAGTTGCTGGACAACTGAGAAACATTCTGCATCAGTTAGTGAAAACACAGCAAAGGCAGGGGGCTAGTTAGCACACAAAGCTACGTTGTTACATTACAAAACTAGACACTGGTTCAGCGTGGTGTCTTTACTTGTAAGTGAGCCCGTCTCCTCCGTTAAACAGCTGCTGTCCCGACAGCCCATCATCGGGGATGTAACCGGTCTGCCCGCTGATCAGGTAGTCCGCCATGACGTCCAAATAAGCCCTAGCCAGTCCTTCAGTTTAAACTAGTAAGCAATTAATTTAACAAGCTCCTGCTGATACACAAACAGACAACACACAGGCCCGGGAACAGAGACCCAGAACTTTCTTCTTTCGCCCCCGTGTGCTGCTCTCCTTCTCGGTCACTTATTGGTCCACCCGTCGCCCTGCTCCATGCGCCTATGAGCAGCCAGGAATAGTTCTGTCCGGACTCTCTGTTAACGGCCAGGAACTGAACAAAAAATGTCGGTATGAAAGCTTATAAAAGCTTATGTATGCCGTTTGAGGCCTCTACGCCAGTCAAACCTGAGCGCTGCTCTTTCTACAGTTCCACAGACACGTGCATTCTCCCCGTCTGACAGCGTTTCCGACCCTGACGTCACGTCCGGCCGACCTACCCCCATATTTTTATCATTATAAAGAGAGCAGCTTCTATTATTATACCATATGAAAGTTATTAAAAGGTGAAGAAATTACTATTTTACAGTCATATCTGAAGAAAGGTCAACACAGTGCAACATACAGAGCTCAAGGTCCCTGCATGCTTTGCGTCATGGTGTATTACTACTGATAAAAAAAACGGGTGGAAAAAGTACTGCATTCGAAATGTGACAATTTGAGTACCACAAGTAAATGTACTCATAATGCAGAATGGCTCCTTTTATTATAAGGTATATTATTGGATTCATTATTAATGATTTAAGTTGTAGCTGGTAAAGGTGGAACTCATTTTAAATACTTTGTACTGCTGGACAGTTTATTCTGTGATAATAGGTCTACGTCAATATTTATGAGTTGAACAGTTCAACATTTCCCTCTGAAATGTAGCATGGTGGAGAATAAGTATAAGGTAGCAGAAAATGGAAAGACTCAAGTAAAGTAGAAATGTCTAAAAATCGTACTTAGGTCAGTATTTAAGTATATTTACTTTGTTACTTTCCTCCACTATTAAAAAAAACCAAACAAGTGTATAATGGATCCTGTAACTGTCATATCAAGATGACCTAATTTTAATAGTTTTGCAGTTAAAATATATTGCATCTCCAAAAGCTATACTGTATTCTGGACTGGCATTTAGAAAGAGGTTGGTGGATTTTCAGAAATGCAAAACGTGTCCCACTTAATCTGAACACATTCATTTTTATAGTGGTTTCTAAACATTCTGCAGCTCATAGAGCAGTTTTATAATGGAAAGTGCCTCCCTGTCCTGCTTTGGAATAAACACTTGAGGGTGCACTCCTTCCCATACTCCATGTTACTGTGTGAAGGTGAAACTGGGTCACAAACACATAAGGTCAGGCAGAGTAGTGGATCAGTTAATACCATCTTGGCACACAATAACATAACTATATTAGGCTGTAGCAGACACCCTATGCCCTGCAAGAAAATAGGTGCCAATCTGATGATATCAGAAGTGGCCCAGTTTTCTGAAACATGTGTAAATATGTGATTGCAGTAGTGACTTGAGAAAAATTATATATATTTTAAATTTGTAGAATGTAATTTGCTCCAAGATACCCTAGATGCAGGGTGTGGGGTGGGGGGAACAGATCTGAAGTCCCAATGAAATCAGTTGAGCACCACATTGAGTGCTGGGCAACACAATAGAAACATTTTAATAATCATAAGAAATTCTTCCCTAATCAATATATAATCACAATAAAGACTATACTTTAAAACAGTGATTGATAAAGCATGTATCTGTCATTTTTCCTAAGTGTGTACACTCATACAAACATTATATGAAATTCATTAAATGACCAATGGGTCTGCCCCAGTCTACAAAAACAAGGATGCATTTATAAATCTCAGCTGCATTTTTACCTCCAAACGTTTTAGTTTATTCTGCTAAGTCTCCAGGTGGTTTTGTTGTTAGGATGTCATTCTTAAATTTAGGAGTTGAAACTCTAAAAGTGTCATATGAACCTCTTGTTAAGGGGAGCAAGAAGTATTTCCCTACAAGAATTGCATCACATTTCGTCTTGTTAATCACCATTTCAGACAAACACCCTATTACATTTATGGAACACATTACATGTACTTGACTCCTATCGACTTAAAATGAGGTAAAATCCAAATGGTTTGATCTTCTGTTTGTATATGAGCATTTGTGTAAAATGAAAACACGAGAGACAGGATCCGGTTTTAAAAACTCTCTCAGTAACTCTATTTCTGTATTAATGTACAACCGTTGAAAATTACAACAAATTTTTTGTATTTTTTTTTTTTACGATCTATCAACAGCCATTTTCCAGAAGAAAAGTGAGCAATGTGAGCAGGAAGAAAGAAAATAAAGGGCAAAATAAAGTGAGGGGATGAATATAAAGAAAGAGAAGAGAGCACAAGATGGGGAAAGGAGACAAATTAACTGTTAACGTTTATTTTCTGCAGTGGAGTGTTTGAGCATGAGTGTGTCAATGTGTACATGGTATGTGCGTGCAAATGCTGTGTCAATGTCGGGGTGGGGTTACACTTAACTTCATCATCTGTGGAGGTGCAGATGTTAGATTTTTATGGAGAAGGTCTGGCTCACACTGGTTTGGATCTACACTAGCTGAAAAATCAAGCAACAACATCAGTATGAGAATGTAAAGAGACAAGAATGGGAGTTAACGGTTTTACTTCGACCATGACTAGCAACTACAGTATTTGCTGGCAGTCGTAGATGTAGGTCAGGTTAGGTACCAACACAAACTAACAAAGGAAGAAGGTATGTTTGTGAAACACTGGCAACCACATCTATATATAAAAAAGGTGTCTTTTTAACATTAATCTTATTCTTTTGTACTGTGTTTGTATAAACATGCATCATAAATAGGAAAATACTGTCTTTTGTTCATTTCAAGGAGTATGTGGGACACTGAGGTCACTATTTTGTTCACAGTAAATACTGTATACACATTTATGGCAGAAATAAAGCACCTTTACAATGAAAGGTTTCCATAATCTGCCGTCGAGAATTCTTCATTGGGCTGTGTGAAGTTGCACCAAGTCAGGGCAGGGACATACTTCACCTAGAAGTAGCACACACTACAGCATTAAACCTTCCGAAACAACATCATCATCTTTGCTGTAATCTATTTCTTATTCATTTATGTCAATTCACCTTTTGCAGCTTAAGACAGGTAACTTAAATTTAAAGGTTTGAAAAAAAACATGTGGTGCATGTGGTCAGGCCAATCCAGTAAGTACTACAAGTACAACTGCCAGCAAGTGCCCCCTAGCCATTGTGGTCTATGTGAAACCACCAAATGCAGATCCACAATCAGGATAGTCTCCTGAAAGAAATTGTATTCTATCTCCCACATCTTCTTTGTCTGTTTAACAAAAGCTTCTGCATCATTTTACCTTTTCTCACTGATTATTATTCCAGCATGGCAGGGATAGTGTTTGAGAATAACAGCTCTGACTCTTTTCAACAAATTACCTTTACCTGCTCGTATCAGCGTATAAAAGTTTAATCTGGCTGTAAAGTATACACACTGTTTTCAGACAAGACCTCAAAATTGGACCTTTGTGATTAGATCTGAAAAAGCTGCAACAAGTGTAACCACGACCAATGTAATGCTCTGGAGCCAAAACATGTAAATGAATTAAGGAAGAGTAGAGGAAGGGGAGAAACAATCGTGCCATTATGTGACTCTGCAGCATTATGGGAGTGAGAGGAGGGAACGACGAAAGAAGCAAATGAGCGAGTGTAGAGACGCAAAAGGAGGTGTCAGTATGAGACTTCACCAAGGGATGGTCATGGAGGGAAGCAAAGGCAGGAGGCAAAGAAGAAAGGAAGGACGTAAAGAGGGAGATGCTGGTGCTTTGCAGTAGCGATGGAGCTTCAGGTGTCATGGAAATCCTTCAGCAGCGTGCGTCGCCTCTGCTCAGCAATATGCATCTGATTCTCCAAATCCTGTATAAAAAAAAAAAAAAAAACAGTTATTGTTAAAGACACTTCCAAAACAAAAAAATGGACCAAGTGACAAGTCAACTGTCATTCCTCGGCTATACTTCTTAAATTTTTTTTTTTTTTACTAAGCGTCTATAGCCATATAGAGAGTGGAGCTTAGAGCTACATGCTAATTTCAGAATGCTTAACATTCTCTCAATAATAGCTGGTATAATATTTTCCATGTTCACCATATTAGTTATGGGTGTTACCATGCTAACATTTTCTAACTACCAGCACTATTCACAAAGTGCAGCTGAGGGTGATGGGAACCACATTAGTTTTGCAGTTCATAAACCAAGGTATTGGACAAAAAAAAAAAAAATTTAAATTAAAAGCTAATTATAAATTAGCTATTATAAATCATCCTGAGGGAGACATGAATGTCTGTACCAAATATCCATTCAATAGCTCTTACCCCTCTGTCACTGGCGCTGAGCTCCCCCTCGCCTCCCACCACTCCCCTCTCGTAGGTGTCAGCCCGCTCCACCTTCCACGACAGGTTTTCAATTTCTGCTTCCAGCTGGGCCTGCTGGTACTCGAACTACAGAGAAACAGTTAACACCATTAATTAAGTTACTACTTTATTTTGAAATTAGAGTTCTGCAATAATGAACAGGCATGGAGAAATGTTTCTCACCAGTTTCTTGCGTGGGCCGGACTCCATGTAATAGGCGTAAGGGTACGTATACTGCAGTGTGTAGCGGCACTGGAAATAAATAGACAAGACACAAAGTGAAACTGTGTCAAAATTAACAAAAGGCCACTTGATAATTTATCAACGTGATCTTCCACTGATTCTACCACTGCACTGGTAATCTACAAGAGACTAAATTGATAATAGTACACCTAAGACAATTGCATGTTGTATTTTAAGTCATTTGTGTCCTTCTCGTACTCTCTTTCTGCTTTACCCTCTCCCTCACATTACTTACTTATTACCTTTGCTCTGTTAAGTGTGAAGTACCTTAGCCAGTAGCTTTGCAGCATTATGCAGATACTGCCAGTCAATCCAGGTTCCCAGGTTGTTCATCACTCTCTCCTGGATCTTCTCCTGGATCCTCTGGTACGTCTGAGCCTCCAACTGCAGAGACTTGTTGTGATTCTCCCACTGGTTGGGTAAAGATAAAAAAAGAAATAAAAAGATGAAATACAGAAAAAATATTCCTCCTGTAGAAACGCCTGTGTTTATAAAATGTTCTTTTTGCCAGCTTAAGACAGTGTGCTGTGATATTTTTGTCCTGGGAATGGCTTTGGCTTTGGCTTTCTGCTCTTAATAAATGTAATGTGTTTTAATGCAAAATATAAACAGGGATCCAAAAAGACTCACCCTCTCAAAGTAGAACAGGTATTTCTTCAGGGCCTCTCTGGCCTGAGCCTGCTGGCTCTGGTTGACTATATCAGGGTTCTCTTTGTAGCGGCTGCACTCCGTAGTATTCACTGCCGTGAGTCTTCCAGTCACCCAGACACATCCAGCAGAAGTCTTTCAGGAGACACAAACCACACATTTATAGATTTCCCACTACATAAATGTACAGTAAGTGACACGTGTGTATCATAGAACAGCCTAAAGGGTCAGCTCCATTCTTAAGTCTACAACCAGTCTAAACTGGTTGATATTGACTGCGGTTGGTAATATATTATCCATTTTTCCAGATGAGTAAGCACCTTTTGGTTTAACCAAATTCCTTATCTAAATGATCACATCTAACTAATGAAGAATGAGAAGAAAAACACTCAAACTATAGCTTCAGAAGTTACTTGGCTATTTTCTTTTTTTTTTTTTTTATAAAATATACTTTTGGTACACTTCTCAACTATATGCTCCTTTAAGAATGGCAGCTGCCACCATTACCCAAAAGATGCAAAAAAGAGAAGAAATCAAGACTTTTTTATAACCAAGAGTCAACGTTCACTTAGAATTTCTTGGAGGTTATCTTGTCTGATAATTACAGTGGAGGGCTGCTTTTTGTGTGTTGTATCATACCACTAGGTGGATATAAGGGCCTCCCAGAACAGTGAGTTCATGCATTACTGGACTGGAGGTGTGAAACTGAGGCAAACTACTTACCGTGTTTGCACTTGGAGCATTGCTGAAATAAACAAAGACACAGGGGGAAGTAAAGTTAGTGAATTAGAAACATGACAAAACGGGCAGGTAAATTGGCATTCAGACTAGATCAGGCGCGGTGGCGAAAATGCCAGTTCTCTGATTCATTAGAGTAGGTAGTCCGGTTAAAATATTTGGAGAAACGCAACCAGACATCATGCTGCGGTGACCAATTCCGTAACCGGCGATCAGACAGGACACGACACAACACAACGGACTAGAGTGGAACGTTTCATTGTGTGGTCACTCAATTTGGCCTTGTGCACCAGTTTAAAACCAACTGTTCTGATAGACCTCGTATCCTGGTTAGTTATTAAAAGGTAAATGTGTGTTGTTGTTTTTTTAAATCACTTAATTACCCAGTATACTAGCAGCATGGCTAAATGCATGGCTAAAAAACGCACTACACACCCGCACCGCTGCACAACCCTGCAACTAATTGCGACAATGTAGGGATAAGCAATATGGAGACAATCAAATATCACAATATTTTTGACCAAATACCTCGATATCGATACCGCAACGATATTGTAGTGTTGACTATTGGTGCTTTTAAAAAATATTTACACAATGAGATTTTTGATAAATAATCACCAGTAATGTGGATATAATGACTAAGTGGGTAAAGGCAAATAATAGAACAGTTACAACACTCTGGTAGGTTCAGAAAATGGCATCACTTTACTGTAATTTAACCTTTAAAACCAGGAAAAGACAACACTTATGCTATATTATACTACGCTATTTTTTTTTATCTAAGACAATATCTAGTCTCATATCTCGATATCGATACATTGCCCAGCCCCTCGCAATCCTATAAATTCTGCATAAGTCGCATTTTTAATGAATCACAACAATCAGCAGCTCAACGTTTTCATACAAAACAATTTAGTGCCTAATTTAACACAAGTGCTTTGTCATACACACAGCTTAGAAACTGTATGATAAAAGCAGCACTAACCAGGTAGCATATCTGAGGAGTGATCTAACCAAGAGTCAAACTATTAAATTTGAGGACTGCGGCACTCGAATATGAAAGGGCGATTTTCATCTCGGACTCACCATGTGATTGCACCCTCCATTCTTCTCAATGCAGATATTGCACTTAGGACACTAGAGGAGAAATACAGATAGAAATTAGAAGTGACCTGATCGTTAGTGTCCATCCAACATATAGTATATGTGCAAGTATGTTGACATACACAAGCACTGGTGTAGTGCTTGTGTATGTGCATGACTAAATGCGCATGTTAATTATTCATCATACATCTTTAGTGTGAGCGCTGATGTAGTTAGCCGTCTCAGAATCATCTGCACATTTGGTCAGCCATTTTCGGATTGTTGCACAATCTGTGGGTGCATGGTACATCTGACGGCATTTAAAACTGAGAAAGAGAAAAACAGAATACTGCAGTCAGGACAAATTCTGGAATCCTAAGATTTTATTGGTCAATTACAGATCTTAAATAAATAAGGGGACTTTATTTTTCTTCAACTTTTTTTCCTTATACTTGGATTGGACTTTATTCAAGAATGTTTTAAAATATTATTTTCTGGCCTTCTAGGCCTTGGTTGGAAAGCATCGACATACACTCACCTGCCACTTTATTAGGTACCCCATGCTAGTAACGGGTTGGACCCCCTTTTGCCTTCAGAACTGCCTCAATTCTTCGTGGCATAGATTCAACAAGGTGCTGGAAGCATTCCTCAGGGAGTTTGGTCCATATTGACATGATGGCATCACACAGTTGCCGCAGATTTGTCGGCTGCACATCCATGATGCGAATCTCCCGTTCCACCACATCCCAAAGATGCTCTATTGGATTGAGATCTGGTGACTGTGGAGGCCATTTGAGTACAGCGAACTCATTGTCATGTTCAAGAAACCAGTCTGAGATGATTCCAGCTTTATGACATGGCGCATTATCCTGCTGAAAGTAGCCATCAGAAGTTGGTTACATTGTGGTCATAAAGGGATGGACATGGTCAGCAACAATACTCAGGTAGGCTGTGGCGTTGCAACGATGGTCAATTGGTACCAAGGGGCCCAAAGAGTGCCAAGAAAATATTCCCCACACCATGACACCACCACCACCAGCCTGAACCGTTGATACAAGGCAGGATGGATCCATGCTTTCATGTTGTAGACGCCAAATTCTGACCCTACCATCCGAATGTCGCAGCAGAAATCAAGACTCATCAGACCAGGCAACGTTTTTCCAATCTTCTATTGTCCAATTTCGATGAGCTTGTGCAAATTGTAGCCTCAGTTTCCTGTTCTTAGCTGAAAGGAGTGGCACCCGGTGTGGTCATCTGCTGCTGTAGCCCATCTGCCTCAAAGTTCGACGTACTGTGCGTTCAGAGATGCTCTTCTGCCCACCTTGGTTGTAACGGGTGGTAATTTGAGTCACTGTTGCCCTTCTATCAGCTCGAACCAGTCTGGCCATTCTCCTCTGACCTCTGGCATCAACAAGGCATTTCCGCCCACAGAACTGCCGCTCACTGGATGTTTTTTCTTTTTCGGACCATTCTCTGTAAACCCTAGAGATGGTTGTGCGTGAAAATCCCAGTAGATTAGCAGTTTCTGAAATACTCAGACCAGCCCTTCTGGCACCAACAATCATGCCACGTTCAAAGTCACTCAAATCACCTTTCTTCCCCATACAGATTGTCTTGACCATGTCTACATGCCTAAATGCACTGAGTTGCCGCCATGTGATTGGCTGCTTAGAAATTAAGTGTTAACGAGCAGTTGGACAGGTGTACCTAATAAAGTGGCAGGTGAGTGTATATATACAGTGCCTTGCGAAAGTATTTGGCCCCCTTGAACTTTTCAACCTTTTGACACATTTCAGGCTTCAAACATAAAGATATAAAAATTTTATTTTTTGTGAAGAATCACCAACAAGTGGGACACAATTGTGAAGTGGAACAAAATCTATTGGATATTTTAAACTTTTTTAGCAAATAAAAAAACTGAAAAATGGTGCGTGCAAAATTATTGGGCCCCTTTACTTTCAAGGCAGCAAACTCACTCCAGAAGTTCAGCGAGGATCTCTGAATGATCCAATGTTGTCCTAAATGACTGATGGTGATAAATAGAATCCACCTGTGTGTGATCAAGTCTCTGTATAAATGCACCTGCTCTGTGATAGTCTCAGGGTTCTGTTGAAAGCGCAGAGAGCATCATGAAGACCAAGGAACACACCAGGCAGGTCCGTGATACTGTTGTGGAGAAGTTTAAAGCCGGATTTGGATAGAAAAAGATTTCCCAAGCTTTAAACATCCCAAGGAGCACTGTGCAAGCGATCATTTTGAAATGGAAGGAGTATCAGACCACTGCAAATCTACCAAGACCTGGCCGTCCCTCTAAACTTTCAGCTCAGACAAGGAGAAGACTGATCAGAGATGCAGCCAAGAGGCCCATGGTCACTCTGGATGAACTGCAGAGAACTACAGCTGAGGTGGGAGAGTCTGTCCATAGGACAACAATCAGTCGTACACTGCACAAATCTGGCCTTTATGGAAGAGTGGCAAAAAAGAAAGCCATTTCTCAAAGATATCCATAAAAAGTCTTGTCTAAAGTTTGCCACAAGCCACGTGGGAGACACACCAAACATGTGGAAGAAGGTGCTCTGGTCAGATGAAACCAAAATCAAACTTTTTGGCCACAATGCAAAACGATATGTTTGGCGTAAAAGCAGCACAGCTCATCACCCTCAACACACCATCCCCACTGTCAAACATGGTGGTGGCAGCATCATGGTTTGGGCCTGCTTTTCTTCAGCAGGGACAGGGAAGATGGATGCAGCCAAATACAGGACCATTCTGGATGAAAACCTGTTGGAGTCTGCAAAAGACCTGAAACTGGGACGGAGATTTATCTTCCAACAAGACAATGATCCCAAACATACAGCAAAATCCACAAAGGAATGGTTCACAAATAAACGTATCCAGGTGTTAGAATGGCCAAGTCAAAGTCCAGACCTGAATCCAATCGAGAATCTGTGGAAAGAGCTGAAAACTGCTGTTCACAAACGCTCTCCATCCAACCTCACTGAGCTCGAGCTGTTTTGCAAGGAAGAATGGGCACGAATGCCAGTCTCTCGATGTGCAAAACTGATAGAGACATACCCCAAGCAACTTGCAGCTGTAATCGCAGCAAAAGGTGGCTCTACAAAGTATTAACGCAAGGGGGCCCAATAATTTTGCACGCACCACTTTTCAGTTTTTTTATTTGCTAAAAAAGTTTAAAATATCCAATAGATTTCATTCCACTTCACAATTGTGTCCCACTTGTTGGTGATTCTTCACAAAAAATAAAAAATATATATCTTTATGTTTAAAGCCTGAAATGTGTCAAAAGGTTGAAAACTTCAAGGGGGCCAAATACTTTCGCAAGGCACTGTATGAGAAAGAGAAAGAGAGAGAGAGAGAGAGATGCAGCAAAGGGCTGCAGGTGGCCACTGCTTCAAGGACTGAGCCTCTGTACATGGGCGCGTGCTCTACCAGATGAGCTACCCAGGCACCCCAAAAAGTTTAAAAAAAAGGAAATTCCAAAGAACTATAACTACTTATAACAAAGATTCAGAGCCAATGAGATAAATGTATACAACCCTGTTTTAAAGCCAACCCTATTTTTAAACAAGGAGGCATCAATAAGCTGATCATAGTCAAGCAATAGTAAAACGTATTAATACTGTACTTTTTGTGAAATAGTTACTGTCTGCATGCTGTTTTTGTGTGTGCATCCTACCAGAAGACTTCACTGCAGCGGCTACACTGCACCCTGCGTGCCCGGGGCTCCTGGACCTTGATGACAATGGGACAGTCTGCACCTGGACACAACTGTAACTGAAAATGACTCTGCAGAGAGGCAGAGAGAGGCAGAGAGAGAGAGAGAGGCAGAGAGAGAGGCAGAGAGAGGCAGAGAGAGAGAGAGAGAGAGAGAGAGAGAGAGAGAGAGAGAGAGAGAGAGAGAGAGAGAGAGAGAGAGAGAGAGAGAGAGAGAGTAACACAAAGAATGTCAAAGTTAACAGATGCATCATGACAATGGTGATCATGATAATTGCCAATCCCTGGAGATAAAACCTGCTGGAAGGTGCCTTAGAATAACTAACGCAGTGCGGTGAGTCTTTAAAGAGTTGATTCGCCCACAAAATTGGTTGGGTAGACTGATGAAAACTGGAAATAGTATTCTGTGGATCATCCCAAATATCAGCGACATTGTTTCTGGAAAGAGATGCGTTTCATTTTTCCAATATTATTAGCACCACAAAATTTCCATTCACCTCAACTGTAGGCAGAAAGCTCAGACACAGGTTCTCTCAAAACCTTGGCTAAAAAAAAAAAAAAACAATAGGAAAATGATTTTCTTTGCGATTTGATTAAATGATCCTTTCAGAACATGCAAATGTATAATTAGAGATATAATTTCCATAACTACTTTTAGAGAGGATTCAGATTTAATGCTGCAGGGTTTTCACCAGTGTGTTGAAAGCCTGGCAGCTTAAGGAGTTTCTCTCCTTCACACATGCCTCTGACTTCTCATTTGCTGCACGTGCAGAACTTGACGCAGCATCTAAGCAAACAGATTTAGCACACAGAGACACACCTCAACATAGTCTCTGAAGAGGTAGCGTCTGTATTTGTCCTTCAGCTCCTCTCCTGGCAGCAGTGGCAGGACAAAGTCTTCTGGCATCTGCAGGGAACAGTCTTGAGCCATACACGAGATACCTACACACACACACACACACACACACACAAGAGTCCTGAATCACTGACTTGGGATAGTGAGAAAGCCAACATGTACACACTGCCCTACAAAGGCTGCAGCTGTTGTTTGTGTGATTCTTTACGAATGCCGCAATAAACTACACCCATCATTTTAACTTTGTGACTAAGAAAGTTCCTCCAGTTGTGTTTGATTTCAGCAGCCTGGTTTAGTGTTACAGTGACGCAGATACTGGATTGGGGTCATCTTTCTTAAATGTCTTAATCTTAAATATGTCCTTCGTACAGCTGATAAACACATGTCAGGGTCAGATAGACTCTCAATAGAGAAACAGATTAACTGTTACATGGACTGACTTTAGCAGAGAAAATGTTAGAAAGTAGCACAGGTACACACATTGGGTTACTATATTCAAATATACACATACAAAAGCACTTGTGCTTTCACACACACTCACAACTTAGGAACAGGGAGTCTGGAAAATTGTATGCACTTCACCACACAAATACATCATATTGTACAAAATATAACCGATCTGTGTACACACCCACACTTCCATCTGGTGTCCTGCTTACACAAGCATACTACTCTCTCTCAGACACACTAATAATCATAGTTAGCAGAATGCAACACACACACACAAAAACACAAAATTAACTAATTGACTTTTCTCAGCTCTAATTGTAGTTGGCTCCCAGTGGACTTTAGCAAGTTTTGTATTAAGCTTTTTAAGTGTTGTTATTTATTTATATATCATCTGCAGTAGCTCCAGCATTTTAGACACAGATATGGTGGTAGTAGTAATAATAATAATAATAATAATAATGGTCCGAAATGATGTGAAAGGACATTTGTTTTTATAGAAAACCTATTTTAGACAGTCTGTTTAAAACTCACAGAAGAAAGTAGCAGCGTTTGTGATGCAGTCAGCTTGTAAAATTAAATGAGAAAGTCATAAAAAAAGTTATTAAAAAAGTTATCAAAGTTTTTAAAAAATTAAATCATGAACAAGGTGAATAGAGATTGCAATTTTTGTGCAGGCCTAGTGGTTTCTGCCATTAAACTCATCTTGTTAAAAACAAATACCAGACTTCAAACCATGCTTGTCTGGTAGAAAAGAATAGGCTAAAATATTCAAATATCAATATAAAAAAGTCCAAAAGGACCAGAGGCTGAAACTGATCAAACCCTGAATGGATAAACACACCAACACATATACAAGGACATACAGTCACACATGAACAGGCACTTAGGAGTTCACATCAAACAAAGTGTGACTCACCCACTCCAATACCAGCTTTGATGACTACACTGACACACACACAAACACTCACCCACTCCAATGCCATCTTTGACCAGGACAGTGCAGTGCTGCTCCCAGCATGCTTTGCAGAAGGAGTGCTGGCAGGGCAGTGCCAGCAGGGAGTCTCTCCGTACGACTTGTAGACACACACCACACTGGAGGGACTGAGGGACCTGAAACACAGAAATCATGAACATGTCGTCAAACACAATCTGCACTGGATAAATAAACAAGCACAGATTTGTTTGATAAAATAGGTCATGAGGCTGATGTGATTTTCACTCACAACCAATAAGTAGTATATAATTAGAAATTACGGCGTACTGACACTTGGCCCAGTTTAACCACGCCCAAGCAGGTTTGACCCCAAAGTCCGGTTTGTTTGACTAGAGTGATCACGCTGGGCACGCTTCAAAGAGGGCACGGTTTGGTTGGACTCGGGCACCGTATGCATCAGTGTGATGGCTAATTTGCCCCGGTCTGGTTTTTACCTTACAAATGAATGGAACTGCATAAAGACACCTGTCCACCCCATACAATCAGTAAGAAACCAACTACTAACATGGCCAAGACCAAAGAGCTGTCCAAAGACACTAGAGACTAAATTGTACACCTCCACAAGGCTGGAAAGGGCTACGGGAATTTGCCAAGCAGCTTGGTGAAAAAAGGTCCACTGTTGGAGCAATCATTAGAAAATGGAAGAAGCTAAACATGACGGTCAATCTCCCTCGGACTGGGGCTCCATGCAAGATCTCACCTCATGGGGTCTCAATGATCCTAAGAAAGGGGAGAAATCAGCCCAGAACTACCCGGGAGGAGCTGGTCAATGACCTGAGAAGAGCTGGGACCACCGTTTCCAAGGTTACTGTTGGTAATACACTAAGACGTCATGGTTTGAAATCATGCATGGCACGGAAGGTTCCCCAGCTTAAACCAGCACATGTCAAGGTCCGTCTTAAGTTTGCCAATGACCATCTGGATGATCCAGAGGAGTCATGGGAGAAAGTCATGTGGTCAGATGAGACCAAAATAGAACTTTTTGGTCATAATTCCACTAACCGTGTTTGGAGGAAGAAGAATGATGAGTACCATCCCAAGAACACCATCCCTACTGTGAAGCATGGGGGGGTGGCATCATGCTTTGGGGGTGTTTTTCTGCACATGGGACAGGGCGACTGCACTGTATTAAGGAGAGGATGACCGGGGCCATGTATTGCGAGATTTTGGGGAACAACCTCCTTCCCTCAGTTAGAGCATTGAAGATGGGTCGAGGCTGGGTCTTCCAACATGACAATGACCTGAAGCACACAGCCAGGATAACCAACGAGTGGCTCTGTAAGAAGCACATCAAGGTTCTGGCGTGGCCTAGCCAGTCTCCAGACCTAAACCCAATAGAGAATCTTTGGAGGGAGCTTTCTCAGCGACAGCCCAGAAACCTGACTGATCTAGAGAAGATCTGTGTGGAGGAGTGGCCTAAATCCCTTCTGCAGTGTGTGCAAACCTGGTGAAAAACTACAGGAAACGATTGACATCTGGAATTGCAAACAAAAGCTGCTGTACCAAATATTAACATTCAATACTTATTTGCAGCTGTATCATTCAAATAAATCATACATTGTTATTTCTGGAAATTTTTTTATTTAGATTATGTCTCTCACAGTGGACATGCACCTACGATGACAATTTCAGACCCCTCCATGATTTCTAAGTGGGAGAACTTGCAAAATAGCAGCGTGTTTAAATACTTATTTTCCTCAGTGTATACTGCCTGAAAGATTTTACTCAAAGTAATGTTCACACAAAACACGGACGAATGATTCAAGAACCAATAAATAGTGTTATAGTATTCGTAGCGCGGTCACAAGATGAAAAAAAATAAAAAGAGGTATGAACAAAGCATGTAAACAGTAACTGTGTGTATAAGCCCTCATTTATTGCCTGTTACTTACCGTAACTGATCTGCAGGTGCTGCTAGGTTGGACCAGAGCATCCGACAACAGCAGAGACAAGTTAGACTTATATCTGTGGGGAACATGGAGAAACCCAAGGGTTATTCAAGGATGAGAAACAAAAATATATAAATCTGCAATGCAAAGAAGTGAAAGGTACAGACAGAAATCATAGAAAGATAATAAGGAAAAGAGACAAAAGGAGGAGAAAAGTAAAAAGATGACAAAATTATGAGGATAAAAATTATGGAGGAAAAAAAGAAGTAGTAGAAGGACATACCTGTCTAGTATTTGTGAAACCTGCCAGTGCAAATGCACCAGAATCAGTTTTGCTACCGCTGGTAAAACCTGAGAGAGAAAGAGACACATGAGTGACAGCTAATCTGTAATGATACACAGCTCTTATATCCCCAATTTGTCTTTTATTTGTAAAAAAAAAAAAAAAAAAAAAATAATCTGGATAATAAGAGGACTTCCTTCTTCAGGAGAAGGAAACAACAAATGTTAATACAGCTTCTCAAATATTAGTTAATTAGAAGCAGAAATATAACTATTAAATGAGATATATAGTGTTACTTTAGTATATCACCTAGTACTACAGGCCAGACATATATGGCTCATATTATTCATCAGTCAAGAATTAAAATCCAGTCAAATGAGGAAAAAAAACTGAGAAGTGCTCCCTTCGTTCATCTACTGCCATCAAGAAACACACCTGCTCCTCTGGGAGCTGCTCAGTTCTGCTAACAGAAGACTGTTGTGTTGTGCTGCTCACAGGTGGGAATATGTATAATTATGTACACGTGTAAAGTAATTTACTGCAAAACAGCATACGGACTGAATAAAAAGACTAAAGAAACTACTCATAGGTCCTTATCACAGCAAACATTTTGACTTGTCATAGCAGGAAATACACAGTGTGATACCATTAATGATAGCTCTGCTCTATACATGTGTCCTATGGCAGTGTGACAGTGAGCCAGCATGCACAATACAGCAGCCTGAAACTAATGCAGTTAAATTGAATTCAGCCATCAATAATTTGATTGTTTACACCTTTACTTTTCCTACAGTGACAAGTCAAAATGTCTCTGAAAAGGGCCTATTGTAAAGCATGAAAGGCCATGTTTAGCACAATAGAACTTCATTATCACTGTTACGTCTCCTTCAGCCTTTCGGAATGCATTAATATTAATGTGGGCACTCAAAACAATGTAAATCATCAGACTGAGATTATAATTTGCCTGCTGTGAGAGTATACTCAACAGTTTCAGGCTGATAATTTTAATAGAAAGATAACCTTAACCAATTAAGGGCAGCTATGCAGAAAATAATTTGATGAAGCGAATAAAACATTAACATATTTGGTAAAGCATTTTTTCTGTATTTGGAAAGAGATGAAACTTTTCTTGTTGCTACATCGCATCATTTTGAAACAAATGCATTAGCAACTCACATAGTGACTATCAGGACTCGCTGTACATCTATAAGTGGAAACTCATACTTCTATGAGTTTATGATACAAAATGTATTGTAGACCCTAGACAGTGACCCTGATACACCCTCTCACACACCCCCTACAAGATATTTGGTTAAAACGGCTGCCTCAAGAATGACTAACATGCTTTGGACTACATGCAGACTAAAGTGACTAGACTTGAAAACTTTTTATTTTTCTCGTTTTATTTCTCCCTCCATGCTAAAATGGAATTTGCTTTTTGGAAAGACTGGAATCAGCAAATCCGAAAGTTGTCATTCTACTGTGGACAAACAGTAAACTTTACCATAACAATAGCGTATGCCCTCAGACACAATTGGGTACAAACTTAGTGTTGCTTTCCATTTCTTTTGTGATCACTTATTTAAATGACTTTGTATTATCAGAGCAGCAATTACCATTTTATTTCAATTAATGAGCTTTGATATTTAATTCTCGTGCGATCCCCTTATGACTGAAGCAGAAAAATATGTCAATGAGATTGATAACAAATAAAACACGTGTTCGTCTTAACACAGCAGCCCTAATCATGGACAGTTGGAGCATGGTTTAGCTTGCTAAGACCAATAAGAACAACCAGACTGTCTGTTCCATCTTTTGGGCCATTTTCTTATGTAGAAATTACATCTACATGGTACTTATTACTGTTTTGTGCAAAACACAGCCAAAAGCATTAGTTTCCTTTGAAATGCTTTACTCATGGTTATATAAAGTGTATGGTGGCCTGTGAGGATAAAGTCTGAAAGCTATGTCTGTGTGAAAGGTAATGAACATTTTTGCTTTATCAGATCTTGCTTTTGCAAATGCTACAATGAAAACATTTGATTTCATTCTCAGGATTATGACAGTGCAGCCACACATGACCCAGCAACAGACACAAGCTCACCTTCAGTGCAGCAGCCACAGTGTTAACCTCCTCTATCAACACCCTCTGACTCTCTTTGTAGGTCAGACAAGTGAAAAGGTACTCCTCTGGGTCAAAGGAGTCCGCGCCCTGTTGCTCAACGTCGCTGGCCACGCCCTCATAGTAGGTTTCAATGTCACCCTGATCCTCCTCTTCTCCCCCATCGTCTTCATCATCCTCTTCTTCAGAGTTCACTCCGAATTCTTCCTCATTGCTGTCCGACGCCTGGCTGTTCATGTCCACAGACATCCAATCGATTGAATCAACCACCCGCACAGGTAGACGGCTCGCCTACCTGTCGGATCCAGCGCCCTTTTCCCTCCGCACCTCTTTCCACCTGCTTGTGTCACTGTTCAGAGACACCCTGTCTTCCCGACTGCCTGAGGCGCATAGAGAGCGCACTCAGCAGCAGCGGAAGAAACAGAAGAAGTCACACTCTCCGTCACTCATTTGGAAAGCATACAAGTTTATCTGAGGAGAAAAAAAAAGACTAAATAGGAGAGTAGAAAAGGAATTAATAAATAAGTGAAAAGAAAGAAGTGAAGTAATACAGGAAAACTGTGTAATAATTGATTCTTAGATGCATTGTGATTCTCTCTAGAATGATTTAATGCTTGATTCTGATAAGTTATTAATTGATTATTAAAAAAAATAATAAATGTACTGTCTCCAGACATGTACAAATCAGAAAACATAGTGACTGAAAGAGGATGGGATAATAGACAACACCTTAGAGTTTAGGCAAGAGTGCCTAAAAAGTAAGTTTTGTATATACACATGATCTACTTTCTCACATTACATCTGACCACCTCATGCTCCATGTTCTGAGGAGCCAATTATCCACCTTTAAACATGACTGAGCCTCTGACATGGAAGATTACTGTGCGAGGTGACTTTCACAAGTAGGTTTAAGGCTTAAGCATGGAATGACTACAAAATAAAAACCTCAGTAGACAAAACATTTCATTAAAAAATGTGTGTGACAAATACTGTATATGCAAAATCTTAACAAACTCAGATTTATATGTATATATTTGAAATCACGCATAGAAAATGTACATAAAAAATTGTGTGAGATTGTGAATTGTGAGGTGCCCAGAGATTCCTACCCCTAGGACCTACTTCTGCTCCTCATGTCTGCCTTTAGGTTTGGATTAAACTTCACAAACACAGGATTTTACATCAGCTCTTGCCCATATATTTCATGTATTTTTCAATCCTACTACACTTTACATCTGATAAAACACGTGTGAGACACAAGGCATGGGTTAAGGCTTAAAACACGGTTTAGAGGATTAGCTGACGAGGCTTTAGCCTTAGGGATGAGGGAAACCTACAAACCATAACCACCACTTAACTTGGTGACAAAGCGTAAAGTAAGATCGAAGACATAACAGGACAACAAAGTATGTCTCAACTGGAATTAAAACCAACTTCAACCCACAAGAACAAAGCAGTTATGCATGACTGGCATAATATAAATGATGGCACGGAGAAGGCAAAAAAACCTTTTTACGTGTCTTTTGTCTATAAATCTAATGATTTTGGGGATCTTTTTATTGATGCACATTTACACAGATTTCTTCAATAATGGCTTTCAAAATACTGTCAGTTAAAAAACTCGGTACTGAACACCACCTTTACATACAGATTGTTAGTTATTGCCTTGTTTTACCCCAACATCACCCAGCTCTTTGCCAAAGCAATACAATCCCTTTGAATGTAGAACAGAATTGTAGAAATCCCATTCCCCAGCATTGCTGAGCCAGATTGATTGTCCTTGTCAGAATGGGGGTTCCCTTTCCGCGCAGTTTATCACTATCCTATTGTGTTTTTTGAATGTGGGTGGGTAGCTTTTTGGGTAGTGTTTTTCTCGTTACCAAAACGTGCAACATAGTCTATAACTAAAGGGGTGTACTCTGAAGATGATACAAACTCTGATCGCGGAGGCCGAAAGTAGGCTTGTTTCTACATGTGATCTGTACGCACTATGGTAAAAAACATTGGATCAAAGTTGCTTGCTGGCACCGGGGATCACATGTGACTTCGGAAATATACACCTGAATAAAAAAAACACAGACGGGAAAGCCTGCTGCCAGCTGGCCCAGGGGCCAGCCCAGCGACTGACTAATGCTTGCATTCCGTCCGGTCCGGGCTAAAAATAGGCAGCCGACTGGGTGACACACATCTTGCCAGGCTAACGTTATTGTATCACGGCGACTCAGCACAGGTTTGATAACACGGCTTGGGGGATGGGAAGTAAGATGTTAGTGGAAAGATTAGGCAACGTAAAAAAACGGCGTGGTTGTTGCTCGTGCAAAAATTAAAAACGGCAGTAAAGTCCAATTCACAGAACGACTAACCAATTTACTGTTAGTCGGATTAGCTTCCTGGCTAGCGTGCTGGAAGCTAGCTATATTCAGTAGCGAAATAACGGCATGCCAAAACTCACGAGTTTGGCGAGTTAAATTGTTGGGTACTTTTAGAGCAGACTAGCAAAATCCGTTAAGAAAAAGTTAGTTTTGTTCTCCAACAATATGTTATAACATAAGAAAGGCTAGCCCGGTTAGCCACCCCCTTATCGTTGTCTTCCACTGTGCCGCCGCCTCTCACCCACTTTACTCCGGGGATTGAGATGTAAACAAGGCCCTCGAGCGCGGAAGTAAACAGACACATTTATACAACTGCTGCATTGACTTCCATTGGTTAAAGTCGGTGGTATTTACCTCTCAGAGAAGCGTCGGCTCTGCCCACGTTAACAACCAGGAGTGTTTTTAGTGTGGGGAAATCCACAGAGCGATACACACCGTCCGCTTGGCTGGTAGACGGAAGATCGACAGTTAGAGGGTACTTATCAATGACGTCATTTCCGCGTTTATCATGCCAGTCTTGTCTTGTATGGCATGCAGGCGTTTCAACTCATGCGATACTGTCCATTAATACTTCAGCAGTATTACAAGAATGGAGCAAGATCTTACAAACAGACAATCATATATTACAAGAGTTTCAGGGGTTCATTTAATATGCATTTCAACAACCAGGATTTATCTTTAGTTGGTTGCAGGATTTCAGATTTGTGTGTTTAGGCTCTCTGGTAAACCTGGTAAAATTCATGCATCAAGATGTAATTAATAAAGGGAATGTTTCCAGATCTATACACAAATCCTCATTAATCAAAATAAATTACCTCACATGGGTTAGTGTAAATTTCTTATAGAAAACATTCATATTGCAACTTAAACATGTATCTGAACATTCTGGAGTGTAGACATATCAAAATGTGCAGGTCTAAAACCACTTGTTACTTTCCTTACTTGTACGTGGCACATGTTGGACTGAAGGTTCTGCAACTAGATGGAAAAACTGCACTCAAAGTTTAACAGCTCTGAAGGTACTATTAGGACCGGTGGCTTTAGAAACAATGCATTGCCCTCTGCTGTGCTTCTCGGCAGAGGGTTTCCCGGGTTAATGCGTTTGTAATTGGTCTTGAGGAAGCTACATCAGAATCTAAAACAGTTGAGTCTAGTACGTTACTGATGCAAAATTACACTCATAATACTTCAAAAAGATTTAGTATACAGTGTGATTTTTGTGAATTTTCACTAAGTAATTTTGCAAATTTATGGACAAATATTTTAAACTTGTCAAAAACCAATTAGAATTTATGTAGCAATAACTACATTTTAGTCTCATGGCCATTGTAATTAGTCAATATTTGTTATGCTAGACTTGATTATTTAAGGTTAACTGTTTTTTTAATTATACTGTATATACATGTAACAAAAGCAAACATGGATAACAAAATGTACTACTACAGTATTCATTTGGGTTCTTTGCTTTTAACTGATATTTCAACATTTCTTAGAAAAATACTTTTCATACAAAAACTGCTTACAACTTTAAATACTGGCATCATCTGTTGTGTACAAACATGTATAGAGACACAAAGTGTGAAAAAGTGACAAAAGATATGAGTAAGAGGCTGAATGTGAGGGCTGATAGAGAATACAGCAAGAACGAGTGAACTTCCAGGGGAGGTAGCATGCTAACAAGAGAGAAAAAAGGAAGTACAGTATTTGTGAAAAATCATGACTAAGGAATCATTCAACAACTTCTTAACTTCAGTTTTAGTTTAAACCTCAGTGGAAGGGTTGCATGGTCCTTGTGTGCATCTGTCTGTCAGATAAGTGGATGCTACAACCTAAAAACAGTGACTTCCACTCAAATGCACAATAGCAGGGCTACAAAAACATGGCTGTTTGTGCCAGTTCCTGAAAACGTGACAACCAGGAGGTACAATTTTCACGCAATATTAACAGTATCTGTTTCTGTTTTCATTGTGTCAGCTTACATAGTGTACAGTCCAGCCAGTAACAATGGCTGTGGCCCAGTTGGTTGTCACGTGGTGGCAACATTAGGGAAATATGCTTATATGGAATGAGATGAAATGAAAACAGTAGCAGGTAGTGGAGCCACTCCAAAAAATGTAAATTTTTCTGCATTGTTTGTAGTGTTGTTGGTACATGGGATATTGTGTTTAATTGCTACCCAAGACATTAATTAAAGTTGTCATAAGCTGTATATGCCATTTTGTGGACTGAACTGAAATGGTAACCATGCCCACCGGGCTCAAACTAGCACATCAAGTTTTGGAGCACACCCACTGAATACTTGCAAGAGGGCTGAGTGTATCATGTTAAGGACATTTTCCTGTCCCTCCTTTCATGTTGTTTGTTTCTCTGAGGCAACCTGATAACACTTTTCTGCACAAAAGCACATTGTCAAGTTCAACTTGCTGGATTTGATATTCACCTGTGTTTTTCCCCCCTTGCATGTGCAATATTTCTACAAATCTCTCATATAAAAGCCTAATAGCACATGAGCTAATGGGAGTCTGCACAGTGATGGTGAAGACAGAGCAGGTTTAATGCATGTATTACCACCACTGGGAGAAACGGATCGATCTGCAGTGCACTACCCAACTCTTTCCTCTCCTGCTTATAATGTTACAGCCAAAGGTTCCAGGAATGACCAAACTTGCAAAAATGTATTCCAAATTTGTCCCACCTGGGGCAAACTTTATCCTGCGTTGTGAACATCTTCCCAAGTAAATATCAGGAGCAGCTGTTTTGAGAGCAAAATGTAATCAACGTTGATTCAACTAAAGTCAAGTGTAGTTTTGGATGTCTGACATCACACTTTCTCAAAGGGGAACAAATGTTTCTCTTGTCCTCTCTTTTCTCGTTTTGTTGTCTTCCTCTTCTTCAGTCCGCTGATGCTCGTGCCTTCCTCCTCTGCTTGTCTGTTCTGGGGCCAGGACATGGCCACAGTCTCAGACGCTGTCATAGCTAATGGACTTCCACCCTCAACCACTTCCTCATCTGACGAAAGTCCGCCAGTCTCCTCTGCGTCAGCAAGGCCCCCCAGTCCCTGGTTCTTCTTTCCATATCGCTGTTTAAGTCTTTCTCTGATCAGGAGCCCCTTAACCAGCAAAGTCCAGTTGGAGATCACCCTCTTTTCTTTTTTCTAGAAAGTGAAAGAGAAGGTGATGTGGTGTTTTAAATAAATGGTTTTGCTTGAACTTGAAAGTAAGCTGGTTCTTGATAACTAAAGTGCTCACCTTAACTGCAAAAAACATAACTGCATGGTCATAGAAAGTTATTAGCTTCTACTCAGTCAGGCTCACACACCTCTTTCTCCTTCTGTTTCTGAATCTGTTGTTCTTCCCCCCAGGCCGCTCTGAGAATCTCCTCATGCTCCTCACACACAATGTAACCATCAGTCCTAAAACAAACACACAAAGAAAGTATGGATCCCCCCCCCCCTCACATTTAACACATTTTTATTAAAACTGCATTTTTGTTCCTTCTTTTTCAGTGTGCAGACCTTGGTGTGTTTGACTGATTATTTTACATATTCACATCTTTCTATGCAAATGTACACAATGAAGTAGTTTCACTTAAGAGAACAAAGACTAAGGATGAAAAAGCAGAAATTTTCCTGAGCATGCAACAGACGTAACAGCAAAAATTAAATACACCAGATCATGTGCAGCCATTTTAAAAATATTTGTGTTACTCAAAACAAACTAATAACATGAAAACTTGCTCATCAGTGTTTCTCAGTGTTGTCTTACACAGCATGAGAGTATCCTCCATGGAAGTCGAAGCCCGTGACTGCAGGGGCTGCGTCAATGTTCAGCTTCCTTGCCACGCGGTGCAGGTTGGGCAGCTTGAGGTGAACACAGCCCACCGGTAACATACAGGGCCTAAACAGGTAGACGTTACCGTAGTCGTTACGGGGAACCTGAAGGGAAGAGACATAGACAACATACAATACTGCACTTTACATTTTCTTCTAAAATCATTGGTTGTTTATTAAATGTATGTCCATTTTATCTGCTGTATAATAATATTTGCTGCTACAGTGACCGTATTTCCTCACAGTTATTATTCTAGTCCACAAAGACGGTTACCTTCCCATCCACAGCTAGAGGCGGCTGGTACTCTTCAGTCTGCCATTTTCCAAACAGAGCCAGGTCATTCGCATCCTTCTGCTCAGTAGCCATCCTGGCTTTACGCGAACGATTAGAAAAACCCTTCACCATCTGAAAGAAAGGGAGACAGTGGCGTGGTTATACACATTGTCTCTTTATCTACTCAGTTCAGTCAAACCGCAGTGATTTGAGTCCTGCCACAGTTTCAATCACAGGTGAGGCTGAACAGCTTAAATGTCCTACTGTGTCAACACAGACAGGTTATTTTATTTAAGTTCAACTACAAGCACAAAACCATGTATGTGTCAGTGCACTGTCTATAAAAATGTAAATAATAAGATGCTTGGCTATGTCTTTGTTTTCCTGCCAAGCACTGTACATGTTAACATTAACATTGTGTCTAATATCTGCTCACTGGCTGAAATATTAAAACGCAGACTCACTCAGTTCTGGCTCTTGCTGCCTGTAACCTTGTCCCTACCATCCGTTCATTGATCCAGTTAAGACAAAATGAGATTTAATAGCATCATTGCTCCCAAAAGTCGCTGACAAGAACTTAGCTCTGCAAATTTAACTTTGTTAAATGTGTTTTGCATAACTTTGCATGCTTTAAATAATCATAAACAAGTAATGCATTTAAGTTTTAGATTACTACCAGTGCCCTGCTATACAGTACATTTCAGTTAAATCAGTCTAAAACTACAATGACTTTGGTCTACACTGCAGAAAAACAAGTTTTCTCTTGAAACTGAATAATATGCTACACAGTATGGTACAAACTTGCTCTTTGGAGCTCTCAGTTTAATTGTTTGGCGACAAATGACATAGGTGATTGTATGTCACTTTCACAGCTTAAATCAACCAGACATCATCCACTTCAGTATGAGGAGGAATCTATATTGGAAGAAAGGTGGTTAACTATGTTACAACTGTGTGTTGAGTAGTTGTATGAACATCACTGGAGTGTTGATTTATATTTAAATGAATAGATTGTGATCAAGTTTCATTTTGAGGTTAACTGTTGTTCCTCTTATTTGACTGCTGGACTGATTTGGCAAGAATGGGATTAAGTTAGAGAGGAACAGAAATAACAGGGAAACAAACAGAATTCAGGGAAATGATGAATGAAAGCGTAAAAAACAATAGAAACAAACAAGGACAACAAATTTGAGAAAAATAATCTCCTTCACCTTATATGGCTCTTCTCCTAGCCTGACAGTCCGCGCTTCTTTGAGCCAAGTGTCTCTGGAGTGGAGCGTGTGCACACAATCCCTAAAGAGAAATTTAGATTTAAACATGATAATAATAAGAAATCATTTAGTTGTATTTTCCACAAGAATTTTGTTTTTCTCATGGGTTGAGCCTAATGCCATTATATGTATGAACAGTGTCTAACAAACACCAACAGTCAACAGATGTAATTTACTGCACACAATTGAACTAATCAAAGAGCACCACCAGGTGGACACTGACGCTCACAGCCACAATTAATTCAGACACGCAGGTCATCATTAGCTGTGTCCCAAGTCAGCTGATCTTTCAACGCACCCGGCCAAAGAAAACGGTGTCCTTCAGACTGAAACTGTGATCATTAAACAATGAGACAGTCTTACCTCTTACACACCAAAACTCATGCAGCATTCAGGTGCTTTTTCTCAACTCTTAAAGTAAAATATACTCAGGTTTATGACAAGGACCAAAGTGTACAGTGGTAAACTGGGTCGACTTCCATGATGCCCTAGTTTACAGTGCGAGTGGTCCTGTTTTAGTTTTAGTTCAACACATGAGTGTCCTACAGTCTTCCAGAGTAACGGTCAGTGTCCATATACACCCTGTGATTTACAACATGTCCAGTTCCAAAAAACAAACAGCGTAGTGTATCCCCCCGCCCCACCAACCGGTAAAATAAAATGGAAGTGAATTAAATAGTTCAACTGGTAGAATAACAACTAATGACCATGACTGATGACCAAGTGTGCAAATACCTAGTGTATAAGAAACGGCCACATGAAAATTCCCGATGGTACGAGGCTTGTGTGAATACCCCTATAAACAACTGATATTGTACAAATGTCCTATGGGATCCTGAGAGCTGCAGAGTAAAAATCTGCTGTGTCCTTCAAATTCAACAACATAAGGTTGCACTGCACTGCACTGCTGAGTGTTATTCTACTGACCTGGAGTACACCAGCTCTCCTCTGCAGTATCCCAGTACAGTGGCTGTTGAAGGGTAGATAGCTTCATATTTCAGAAGGTGCCTCTTTAAGGCATACAGCGGGTGGTTCTTATACTCCACTATTGAGATCGGCAGGGGTTTGTTCAGCAGCTTGTTCTGGAGCTGGGCCAATATGGGGAAAACACAGTGAGAAGATGGATGGTATCAGCAAGTATAAAAGGAGCGTTAAAACAGTTATAAATGAGAAAAAGATGGAAGAAGGCTATATCTGTATAAAATAAATAAATGGTATATCTGGTTTGTCCAGTCGACCCTCTGTCTGAATGTCTCACCTCCTTGTCCTCCTTTCTGTCCCTCTCGTCCTCAGGTCCCAGAAATGGCTCAAGCGTTTCCTCCCACCAGTCTTCATCCACCCGTCTCTTCCTGGACAATGTCAACCAGGTGGGGTCGTACTTCCTCCCCAGGTCCTTCAAAAAGCCGCCCCCATCCACCGACACCACGTAACGTCACCGGTGCTGTTGCATTCTGGGAGCAGAGGTGAGGCATCTCGACACCATGTTCCACATCTACACAAACCCAGGAGGCAGTTTTCTCCAGATACACCTCCAACCACTCGTCCGCTCCAGGCCCGTCCTTCTTTTTTCCACTCCTTCGCTTTGTTCTGTTGCTTGTTGTTCCTTCTTCTTCTTCTTCTTCTTCATCATCATCATCATCATCATTTTCCTCCTCTTCCTCCCACTCTTCTACTTGTTTTTTCCCTCCACCACTCCTTTTTTTTGGAGCTGCAGTGTTCTTGCTTTTGGTCACTTTGGCTTTGCTCTTCCCCTTTTTCCCCTTAATGGATTTAGCCCCTCCCTCTGGATCCTCACTGTCTTCCTCACTGGTCGCCTGAAAATCCTCCTCATCACTAAGCCCCTCCTCCTCTTTTTCTGCTTCACTGTCACTTTCTTCCTTGTAGCTGACTTTTGAGGCAATGCTGCGGCGTTTTGAGTTCTTTGGCCTTTGCCCTCCTGATGTTATAACCTTCTCCTTTTCCTTCGCAGTCTCCTCTTTTATATCTTTTGTCTTTGCTTTCTTTCCTCCTCCGTCTCCATTGAACTTCTCCCCCTCCAGCTGGTCTCTTGGTGCCAGTAGACACCTTTGGCTCAGGGGAGGTGGTCTTGGAGGTTTGCTGGCTTGTGTTGCTTTTTCCTGGGGCACCGGTAGATGTTCTAGCCCCTTTGCCCTGGAAAAAGGACAAAAATATATTTAGACTATGAGTATATAAGCTGGAGACCAAATACTAGCCAATATTTTGATAATTATATTATTATAGATAATTGAATTTTCTGTAAGTCTGTAATGAACAGACATTGTAGAGGCAATAGTATGTGAATTATTTTTTAGAATAACAGAAGGGGTGCTTTTGTCCTACCACTGATCTGACCTTTACTAATTGAGTCTCAGAAACAAAACTATGCAAAGATTAAACATACATAACTTCTGAAAAGTACAGACCACTGATTTCCAGGCCAGGGGTACCAGGAAGTATGTGGATAGATTGTGGAGTAGAATTTTAAAAGAATATAATAGAAATCAACAAACATCAAGAAAGAATAAAAGTAAATTGATGAATAAGTGGTTGAAACATTAAGCTTCTGCTAACTTACACCAAGTGGTAGTATTATGAATACAAGTTTGACCAAACAGACCTAAACCAGTTCCAACTGTACAAAAAAAAACTTTTATACAATTACCAATGTCAAATAACATCAATTTAAATCAATGAAATGATTAACCAATGAACTTAAGTTCATCTTTAAGGGTTGCAATATAGTTAACACACACAGACTATAAAAGGGATTACCAGACTAACATATTAAAATATAAAACCATTTGTAAATCATCTTTTTTTCTATTTAATGCTTGCATTAATTTTGTACTAAAATGTACACAATAAAATATATATTTGAATATATCAATTTGGCAATTTCATTTATTCACTACACTTAATTGATCTTTTTCAGTTTAACCTATTCAAATGAGCCTTAGAGATCCTCTGTTTTCATGGATAAATAAGAGTATATGTGTATGAGTCAGATGTGTTCAGATTTCAAAATGGAAATATGTATGCTATGCCAGAGCAATAAAACAGTCATGTTAATCAGGTGTGGCTGCGGTAGTGTAATTACATCAGTATCTTCTAAAAGGGCTCAATAACAGATTGACGTACCTTGGCTGATGGGGGTTTAAAAGGAATCGGCTGCAAAGAAAGAACCAATCGGCAAAAGAGCTGCAGAGACCTCAGGACCAACAGGAACAGCTGCAGGAAACACAAAATACACAGGAGCTTCATTATTCATCGTTTATTCTACCTTTGTATGTTCACTCAAGGGTTAAATTTGATTCATTATTTATTTATACTCTTTATTATATCATTATTGATTATATGTTTATTTTATTTATTTCATCAATTGGACTAGTCTCGTCCCAAAATACCAACATGAGTCATCTCCTGGTGGTTTCTGAATGACAAGCTGGCCAGTCGCCTCTCCAGCAGAGCCCGTGGGTCCGGACGATCGTCACAGGGAAGACTGGGGTTGAGGGTGAACGTTGCTCTAAACCTGAAAAGGGAGAGAAGAAAATGGAAATAGGTGATACAGTGGTGATAACACCTGTATTACAGTTTTACACATTCTGACATTAAAAGCAATTTTAGGCACCACTACACATGTCATATTTCCCAAGCTAACACCATTTAAGCAGTCCAGAGAGGTAGTTTTGGTCGATACGTTGCTTGGCGACCATGCTGAAGTGGGGGGGCAGCAGCGACAGAGTGATGGCAAGCAGGTCTGGTTCACTGCACAGGCGGCTGCGGAACATCCCACTGGCTATCAGGCACATCAGGTGAACCTAAGAGACCAAACAGAGGTTTGCAATGACCAAAATCCCACTGTGCTGATTTCATATTAGACACAGGATTTGGAGATAGCGATAAGAAGAACTCGTGGGTACAATCTGTGTGTTTTCACCTTGTGTGTGTCTATCAGCACGTCCTTCTTGTATCGGTTCATCATCCGCCTCAGATACATTTCAAACTCTGCCTGCCTCTTTCGCCTGGCAAATGAGAAATTATTAATTATTAGAATAAAACAGACAGATGGTTCTTCATAATCTAAAATAAATATATACAAACGTGCACCTGTTAGCTGTTGGATAGGCATACACTATGTTTGTAATCAGACTTGAAAATGCAATGGCTTTCCTAAATGTCCCACAAAAATGCAATGTGCCCAAAGGTCTGAAACAGTCTAATTCAGGACTTAAAAATAGTACAACGAAAATCGGTTTCACATGAAGTAAGTCCACATTAAAGGAGATATATTATTCAAATTTTTATGTTCATACTTTTTATTATTTTAGGTTTTTGGTCAACTATAAGATGTTAAAATGCTTTAATGTTTAAAAACATTTTATTTTCCTCATACTGTCTGTCAAAATATACCTGTATTTATCCTCTGTCTGAAACACTCTATTTAGCGCCTGCCTCTTTTCCACTCCCGAAAAGCCCAGTCTGCTCTGATTGGCTTTTTGAAAAACATATGGTGCACCTTTGCAAAGGTAGTTCTCTAGCTGTGAGTGGAGATACTATAGGTGCATCTCAAAACCCTTAATGAAACCCATAATAGCTCCTTGACTCCTTGGTCCTCAGCCAAACCGGAAGTTGTTCTGTCCCTCTAAAAGCACATTTCCTCGGTTCCTCTCTCCTCCCATGTTTTTCTCGCGTCTCTCCCATACCTCTTCAGTAGGAGGGACTAAGGAAGGAAGAGACTCAGGTGGAAGAGTCAAGGAGGCAATTTAGGGTTATGAGGTGCACCTTCAGACTGGGGCCGTATGTTCTAATTAGCCTGCATGTGACACGGGATGGGGAGCCAAGTCTGAATGGCTTGTTGAATACCATGTTTTCTGATCTAGGCAGCACACAACAAACTGACTTGGTTGTCTAAGTGCACAGTTTGTGGGTTGGCAGGTATTCCAAATGTATGTGCACAAGCACTGAAAAAGTGGGTTTTTCAAATATCACCTTACGGGCACTCTCGAAAAAAAAAAAAAACTCATAGAAAAGAAAACGCTGTTTGGGTACTCTATGGCAGAACTTGGAAAAAAATGTTTCTTAGAAGCGTGACTAAATATAAGCTTATAAAATACTTGCTCTATCTAAAGGACGTTTTAAAGATTGAAGATGTTTGCTAACGCTACATTACTGTATTCAAAATGAGAGGGATTTTAGTGAAACTAAAAAAGATCACAGTTTAAAACCCAAACTGTAATTTAACTGTTTTTACACCACACAAATGTCCACTTACTTTTTCCTGATTTCTGGAGTCTCAATCTCTATCTCAACCGGCTGAGAGGGCAGGACAGGTTCTGGTGGTTCAACTGGACCCAGTGGCCCAGAAAGCTCTGATCAACACAGACACACTCAATTATTTAATAACAATAATAATAATAATAATAATAATAATTAAAAAAAATATATTTTCTAGACACTTAAAGACGCTTTATAGTTTTGGTTATAGGGACAACAAGCAGACAGACAAAAAGAAAAAGAAAACACATAGGTGCATAGACAAGCAGAGGCAAGCAAAAGAGGTGGGCAATAAAAAGGAAGGAAAAAAACTGGGAAAGTCTGTCAACAGCAAAGTGCAAGTTCAAAAAAGGTGAGTTTTGAGGGCCTGTTTGAAGAATGGTATGGTGCTTGACTGTTTGATGTGGTCATGAAGGGCGTTCCGCAGGGTGGGTGCTTCCGTTTCCCACTTCTCTCCAAAATACTATGACCCTACTTTACCATACTTTCTCACCTTTGTATATAAAATGTATTATCACACACAACAAGCAAACACTGTTTTCTGCTGATCTCTCACTTACCTTCCACTTCCTCCCAATCATCCTCATCTTCCTCACTGTCGTCCTCCTCTTCTTCTTTCTCTGTTCTCTTGGCATTAACCGTAACCGCAGGGGCTGCTGCGTTTACCTTGTGAAAGTCATCTTCACTCTCAGTCTCCTCCTCCTTCACTGGCAACTGGAAGTATTTACTGGTTTTGACGGCAATGGCAGTTGTGGATGTGTTGGATGTGATGTTCCCTGATGCTCGTTTTGTGTAGCGCCGTGGTTTGGGTTTGACCTTCCTCTCGAGCTTCTCCTCTTCCTCTGTGTGGCAATTAGCTGGAAGGCCAGACAGAAAAGGTTTTAAGCTACAGGGTTTGAGTAATGATTAAGACGGAGTAGATTAAAGGGACACAGTATGATTTTTGGTTCTTCTCACTTTTTCTTTCTTGATATAGTTAAATTAGTAAATTTTTATCCCCAAAACTTTAAAAGCTATTATATATTAATATTATATATATATATATATATATATATATATGTTATGTTATATTATATAGTTATATATATCAATGAATCTCAACCACAATAATGTAAAACAGAAGTATGATCAAACTTAACAAACAAGATCAGCATCATAGACTGTCTTGCACTGCATTCTATTTTTTTATTTTTAAAGAAATGCATTTTTTATTAGAGCTGGGAATATATGATTTTGTTCCGATGATTTTTTCACGATACATGGGTGCTGATTCGAACTGTATTGCAATTTTCATTTATTGTAATTCTAAATGTAAATGTACTGTATTTATATAGTGCTTTTCTAGTCTTAACACTACTCAAAGCGCTTTTACATCATACAGGAACCATTCACCATTCACACACATTCATACACTGTGGCCGAGGCTGCCGTACAAGGTGCCACCTGCTCATCAGATCTCACACACAGTGATGCGCAGCACCGGGGGTAACTCGGTGTTCAGTGTCTTGCCCAAGGACACTTCGACATGGGACTACAGGGCAATGGATTAAACCACCAACCTTCCAATTGGCAGGCAACCGCTCTACCACTGAGCCACAGCCGCCCAGAAGTAGAAGTATTGCAATTTGATAGTAGTTTTGTTTTATTTTTCCTTCTTTAACAAAATCTAAATATATCAAGACATTTCAAAATAAGTTTGCATATTACCAGTCAGTCAGTCAGTGTGATATTTATATAATTTGTAAAGAAGTACATAACATGAATTTAAAAATGTGTTCGCACATAGAAAAGAGGACACAGGAAAAGTTCTTTTTCTACAAGATTAAGGATTAATATGAGTAAACACCGATCAAAATAAATCATCAACAGTGCAGTAGTGGTGGTGGTGGTTGTGGTTCGAGTCCTCCTCACAGCAGGAAGCAGAAAGGCTCATGGTAATTATAGTCAGAGTTCATGAACTAATTGTCATAAAACATGAAAGGCATAAAAAGGCAAAACATCTAACCATAATCTCACGTGTCTGTAGTAAATACAGCGTGGTGTCCATTAACCTTCTGTTTAAAAACTCTACAAAGAGAACATGTGTATTTAATTGTGTATTTTGTTGAATAAAGTACAGCAATTCCTAATGCATTTAAAACTGTGACAGAGAAACAAATAATACATGGACTAAGAGGCAAATCATCAACATAAGAGAGGCAAACACACCTGCTGGCATATTTTAAAAAATATATTTATGCATATGGTGCATGCTTTACATGTACACACACTAATCCGCCACTTACAAAAAGATGTTTTATGTTTTGTTTATGTTAAAGTGGAGCACAGATGTGTATCTGGGTCAGAAGATCCACTTCAGTAACCATTCATATCACCCGTACATGCACCTGCGCTCCAGTTGCTCAAAAAGTGTGTTTTTGGTGGCAACAATAATAAAACAGTCAAAAAAAGTTCACAAAAAAGAAGATGAATTATTACCAAAAAGTCATAAAAAAAATCAATTCCCATATCACACTTTATAATGATATTGAAGAAATTAGTTTATTATAGCTGATGTTACAGTTACTGATCTGCATCACTGAACCTTCATCACCAACAACAATTTCATGCATGATAGACAATCAGCTCTAATCATAACTTTACAAAACCGGATGCATTTAGCAGGATAAACGTGTTTTGTATGCTGAGGGTTCCATAGACCCCTTTACTGTTGGAACAAGCAAAGTGGCCCTCCTTACTTTACAATCTCAGTTATTCACACACAGAGAAACACTAGTTGGCAAGCTAAACGTCGTTTTCCTACTCATTTTTTTGGATTCAACTTTACACACATCATTTGCAGCAAAGAGGGAGGTTGATGCATCAGTCCTAACATTTCATACCTGCATCTTTCTTCTTCGTTCTCGCTTTTGCTCCGCTGCTCTTTGCCTTCAGCACCTGCTTCAGTTTCTTTGTACAGGCCTCCGTCTCTGCACACCCTCTCTGCTTTGCCATGCTGTCTTTTCTCAAACGTTTCTAAATACAAATCTATATATTTTTTTACATTTATTTTTTTTTAGGCAAATTTAGACAGTGGGAAGCCCCGCAGCTGCCCCCCTGTAGTTGTGTAAGGGTTTGGAAACAGTGGTTAGCCAACATTTCACTCTGAAGCTTTCATAACACTCCGGTTGTTTTGGAAGCAGGACTCTGACGTCACGTCCGCTCCTTCTTCTTCGCCGCTATTTGCTGCACATTATGGCCACGCTAAGACCCGCCCTTCAATATAATTTATTGGCCAGCCGTACATGCTTACGCAAGGTAACGTAACCCGTTGTGTTTTTATTTAAGCAATGTAATACCACATTATGGACACTGGGTGGCGAAATTGTGCTATATATGAAGCTCAACGGCACAAGCCACAGGTGAGGTGTCTCAGTTGCAGCTCTTCACCAAAGTGTAGCCTAATCTTGAGCTTTGACAGCATTTCTAACTACATTCATGGGGTTTCGTAAAAGAGACAGAGGCAAGCTACATGATGAATTCAAAAGTTGAAGAGAACATTAAAAACAGCTGCCCTTAAAGAGCCATACCAGATTTTGAAAAATGGTGTCATTTAGGCTACTGTGTAATATATAACCTTTGCATAAAACAATGCAAAACCACCAGTAATAGTTTTACCACACTCTAATAAAAGTGACAGAATATAATTTATGAGGACTTTAATACTGATGAATTTATCTAATTTCTTATGATTGTCACTTTCACTTCTTATATGAGTGTTCTCGTTTTTACTGCAGTCAGTGTGCCTAGAAGATTGTGTTAAAATAAAGCAATTCTCAGAAAATCAGATGATTTATGGATTCTTGTGCACATTTTATTTTAGTATGATGATTAATGGATTATAGGGTGTGCAAAAAAACATGAGACCATTAGCCAACTCTATGTCTTGTTTCCACATTACATGTAATTTAGCTGACGCTTTTATCCAAAGCGACTTACAATTGCTATATATGTCAGAGGCCACACGCCTCTGAAGCACCTAGGGGCTAAGTGTCTTGCTCACGGACACATTGGTTGATGTATTGCACAGGGAAGTGAACCCTGATCCCCACGCCAAAGGCATGTGTCATATCCACTGCGCCACCACCATCCCCACATTTACCTATAAGTAAATATGTAGGTAAAAGTGCAACGTTTCACTTGCTTCAATGTTTCCTATTGAAAATGTGTCCTCTGATACTGTGACAAACCTGTTCACTGAGGTGATTCTGCTTTATTAATAAAGTATTATGGATATATATATTTTTTATGGAACTGTTTGAGTCACATTTAATTTTGTGGTGTTTCCTCAATATGCCAGGACATCTGACTCTTTCTCATTCACTGACTCCAGGCATAAGAATGTGGCTTTTGTCATCTATCTGTGTCAGCCCTTTCCTGGGAGTTTTGCTGTCTTCCACCCAGTGCATGCTGGGATACTCTCTTCATCCCACTGGGACCCTGAATAAGAATTAAGTGGGTAAAAGACCATGACTGAATGAATTCTTTATCTTGTTATTTTGCGAAGAGTCTGTGTGATTCCATTGCTATGAGTTCTGCCTCTTCAATCAATTTTGTTCATTTCACTTCAATTTAATTTTCACTCTGCTCTGCTGTGATCCGTATCGATCATGTTGGGACTCTGTAGCAGATGTGTGTGTTTCACTTCAGAGAGCCGTCTGTCAGCTGATACAGTTAGACAGCTTCAGACTGATTCGCTGCAGTAGGGGCCTGATGGGACCAGGGGACTATTTATCACGAGTGTGTGCATGTGTAAAGTATACACCATACATATGCATACCTACGGCATGCATACGCATAAATGCATGTTTATGTGTGCAGTGTGTGTGCCTCCATATTTCTGTGTGACAGATTTTCGCTTCACAGTCTCCTGGATGTGTGCATGAATTGATTGCCTTCTGTGAGCATGTGGGCTCTTGAGAGTGTGCTTATAGATTTAGTGTGTGTGGATGCGTGTGTGTGTGTGTGTGTGTGTGTGTGTGTGTGTATTTATGGGAGGTGACAGGGCAGGAGTCCACGGTCCAGTGTGCTGTGCTCCCAGCGCAGTGCATGGCTTCCATCCCTATATGAACCATCAGTACAGTCAGATAGGAATAAAAAGCCATACAGCGCACTGGGCATTTGGAAGGCTGGATTTTCAGAGCAACAACACACACACACACACACACACACACACACACACACACACACACACACACACACACACACACACACACACACACAAAAATGCAGTCAGAAGATAGATGGAAAGACACTGAAAAACAAACCTGTGGCCTGCAAAACTGGAAAATGGGGTAACAGTAGGCAGAGGTCATCAACACACGGAAAGAGAAACAGAGATATGGGGGCTGTATTCTGGGAATACAGCATCATACTGGGCCAAGGACTGGTCTAGGGAGTGACCAGAAGACCGACAGAATATGAGTTAGAGGGACAGCATGTGAAGCCTCATCAAGGATGAGGTACGGTGCCCGGTGTTGAGGTGTGGCAACAGGTGTGACATCCTCTTTTTATCCTCAAAGTGTTGTCTACAAGGCCGCTGGATTTCCAATTGTGCAGCTGTTAGCTCATGAGGATCAGGCAGAACCACTCTGATATATAATGTACAAGAATCTTGACCTGTTTCACACACCACCCTGTTTTAGATGGAGAGGCCACAAAAAGTCCCTTTTTGGATGTTGGGTTACATCATAGGTCTGTCCTTTTTTTATTCCTACTTTTCATACCACATATATTCTACCTTCATTTCAACCATATGTACATCACTTATCCTCCCCTTAGCACAATCAACACATTGTTAGCAAAGTATACAAGTGTTGCAATCTAATATCCACATACCTGTTCCAATCATGGATGTTTAAACTTTAAAAAAAAAAAAAAAAAAAAGATGCCTATATGCTAACAAAAGAAACAGCTCCAGACTGTCCAAAAATGCTTTTTTTTAAATATATTTTGAGATATAGTTTACTTCTTGGCAACATGTATTGGAAATACAGTTCAAATCTACATATACATCTACAAATTGGTTTTGATCCAATTTTGTATTTGTTTTGAAATATATACTCTCCAGATACCTTCAACACATATTTTAATCTTTGTGTGATGTGAAAATTTAATAAATTAGATTCAAACATGATTTTGAATGAAATTGTTTGAAGGTCTTAACGCAACCTTAACTTTCTTTTCCTGTGAACAGATCACACCTGCGCCGCAAAGATTTAAAAATTAAATTGGGCTTTTCATATCAGTGTAAATCCAACTATTAGGATTTAATACAAAAAATAAATAATAAATAATTTGCTCTGTGGCACCTGATATCCTCTTGAATAGGAAACACATGCTGCAAACTTAACCAGATTAACACATTTTTGGAAAACCAATTTTGAAAACCTTTCAGAGAGAGCGAAACTTTCACGTTTCACAGAACAACCAACATGTTTTCCTTAAATCATGAAACCAAGAAAGTAGATCTTATAGCCTACTGATTAAAGACTCAGTAAGAGGGACCGCAGGGAAGGTTATGTTTTGTGCAATTAATTTGTAAAATGTAAAATAATCCCTCTCTGAAGCACCCTGTTCTGCCCTGCATTCTTGGGCCTCATAGCTCCAGGAATGACTTGGAAAAGCACTGAGTATTTGGCAAGTGACTGCTTAAAACAAGAATTACCCCCCCCAAAAAAAGACTAGAGTAGGTATGTTATTATTGTTTTCTACCGAAATAAAGCCATTCCTGTCGCCCTTTAAGAGGCTTCACAACTTCAAGGAGCGGATATGAAATAAATCCAATTACGGAGCTGTCAATCAAGACGCTAATTAGTACGGCCCGGCAGACTAAGTGGCATTGAAGCTGGAAATTCAAAATAAAGGCGACAAGAGAGACAAAAAAAAATCCCACATAACCGGAAAATTCATCGCTGAAAACATGACAACTACCGCAAATAAACCTCTTCAGACGCTTCCTCACAACCTCTAGACAGGCTGTTGCTATTTCTGGATCGCCACAGATGAGCAACTGCAGCTCTAAAAAAAAATGAAGACGAGAGCATCCATCATCAAAGCCGGGGCACCTAGCCGGGTCCTCCTACGCCTCTGTACCCCTCTGCTTCATGCGTCCTCCGGGCTGCTGGAGCACCTGAGGTATTCTTAGCAAACGGGGTCCGACTTCAAACAGGTGGGCTCCGCTTCAGGCTCGAACTTCTGATTGCTTCTGTATGAGGCTTGAACAATAGTCCAGACTAGTAGTTTGTCTCCTGCTCGATCCTCTTGTCTGAAGATAAGGGGCTCGGTGATGCTACTGCTGCCACCGGTGGATGTGTGGAGTTTGATCGCCCCTTTACGCAT
Organism: Etheostoma perlongum; assembly: GCA_026937815.1. Taxonomy (NCBI): domain Eukaryota; kingdom Metazoa; phylum Chordata; class Actinopteri; order Perciformes; family Percidae; genus Etheostoma; species Etheostoma perlongum. The sequence continues at coordinate 21,918,945 of CM049377.1, forward strand.
CTGTCCATTCAGCGGCAAATAAACCGAGCGAGAGAGAGGGTGTGAGGGAAGGGAGGGAGATGTGGTAGAAAATGAGTGGAGGAGGAATGGGGAGTGAGGTAACAATAACCCCTGAGTGAGGAGGAGCCAACGAAAAAGAGGGATGAGAGAAAAGGGAGAGAGAAAAAAATCAAGGAGGGGGGCATCATCATACCTGAACAGGAGAACCCCCCCTCTGCTATGGGTGTGTGTGTGTGTGTGTGTGTGTGTGACAGACAGAGGGTGTGAGGTAGGGAAGGCGCGCAGTGTTAATAAAAGCCAGGCAGAGGGCTGATTAAGGCTCTTTTCTGTCTCATTCAAATACCACCAAAAAGCACTTTCATTCTGTTGATAAAAAAGAGAGAGAGAGAGAGAGAAAACATACGGTGGCACGGTGGAGCAAGGGAATGTGTGACTATGTGTGTGTGTGTGTGTGTTTCAGTGTGTGTCCATCTGCATCTCCATGTGTTTGCCCTCTGTCTCTTTCACTGGCATTTACACTGCAAGCAGCCAGACAAACAGACAGCAGGGTGTACAACCTGACCGACAGCCAATAAACAGAAGCCCCAACGTCAGACAATAAAGTACAGATAATAAAGAAAAGAAAAAAAGCCTCAAATGTCCACAGAGAATACAGAGACACACACACAAAGACCAGAGATAAAGAAGAAAACAAAAAGAGGTGAATTGGACTACAAATAGAGAGAATAAGAAAGAGAATTTGCAGAAACACTTTACAGGGATAAAGTGGAAATACTTGCTCTCGATCTCCCTTTCCTCCTCCTCTTCTTCTTCCTCCTCCTGTTCTCAGGGGCTCGGCTGGAGTTGCATTCCAATGAGTCGTTCTCAATCCCCGTTACTCCCGGCAACACAGTTCCTTGATCTGGTCCCACGTCATGCGGGGCAGAGGAGGAGTAGGAGGAGGAGAAGGAGGAGGTGGGAGCCTCGGGGTTTTTTATGGGGGGGCAGAGGGGAGATGATGAAGGAGGGAGGGAGAGAGGATTTGGGGGGAGTGCAATGAGGAGGTTAAGATGAAGGGAAGGTTAGAGGATAGTATAAGAAGAGAGAGGAAATGCAAGAGGAGAAGTGAGAGGAGGCGAAGAAGAAGGTAAGAGAAAAGAGGAGGAAGAAGATGGGGGCGAAGAGAGGAGAGAATGAGAGATAAGGCCACAATATAAAAGAAGAGAGAAGAAGGTGAGACAGAGGGAAGGATGCAGGGGTGAGAAAAATGTATTCATTCAACCTTTGTTTATACTCAAGAAATCATTGAGGGGTGTCCCTTATTTACAATGACATCATGCAAATTACAAAGACAAAAACAAAAAAAGAAGCAACACCATTATATGCAAAAATAAAACTACTAAAGAACAATAAAACTATCTGAATTGGAAAAAATATTTTATAAATAAATTAGGATAATAAGGATGCAAAAGAAAGTACTATTATCTAGTAGAAGTTTGCAGAATCAAAAACAGATTTCAAAATTGTCCAAAAGGCACACGTGAGTGGATTTTAAGGAAGTGCTGTAATTTGTTCCTGGAGTCAGGTGCACTAAAGTTAAAAGCAGTTTTTTTCATGTTCGAGCTTGTGGAACATGAAGCAAAAGTCAGTCAGCAGGGGGAGTCTGATAACGTCCCTTTGTGTAACAGAGAAGTTCTGTATTGTAGTGTGGTAGTTTTCCAACAAGAGCCTTATAGACGAAGAGATACCAATGAGTATCACATCTCTCTTGGAGAGAAGACCACCTAACACTTTTAGGTAAAATACAATGATGTGTACCATAGACATGACCAATTATGAATCTCAAGGCAGAGTGAGACTCCAGAGATTCCAGAGATTTAAGAGTTGAAGATGTCTATAAAAAATCACCATAGTCCAAGACCAACATGAAAACTGCCTCAACAACCCTTTTCCTACAAAACAAGGGAAAGATGCTTTTATTTCTGTAGAAATAGATAACTTTTTGCCTGAGTCGGCACACAAGATTGCAATGTAAAATTTGAAAGAGAGCTTTTTGTCAATTCAGATGGTGAGATATTTATATTCTGTGACTATCTCAATAAGTCTGTTCATAGTGCAAATATTAAGGTTAGTGTAACATATAGCACTGGCTCTGGAAAATAGCATAAACTTTGTATTATATGTGTTTAGTACAAGACTATAGATCTTTAATAGCCTTTTGCAGAATATTAAAAGAACGGTGTAAGTTTTTGTAATTGCTAGATTAACAAAATCAGCAACATAATACAGCACTGTGTCATCCATGTACAGATGGGCATGACAGTTTACCAAAGATGAGATTATATTATTGATATAGATGGTGAAAAGAACTGGACCTAAAATTGAGCCCTGTGGGACACCGTTTGTTACTGTTAAAAATTCAGAATTGTAGCTGGAGGTGTAAAAGAAAAGACAGGAAATGTAATATTCTGGCAGCGTTGAAATTGTAGCACTCCCAACCTTTCCCCCAGTCCTCATTTGAGATTATAATAAAATTACTAAGTAAAATTACTGTTAAGGATCATTTGCTTCTCTCAAGGCCATTAAAGTGAGATGGGTTTGTGCTGAGCTGCCTGGTTCAATACAATTCAATAAACTAGAGTTAAAGGTCCAATATGTCAAAAATTTACTGTAATAAATCCAAAAATGACCCCAATGTGTCATCAGATGTTAAGGAAACATGCAAAGTTGAAATGCTATCTTTTCTGACAACAATGCTATAATGCCAGTATTTTCACCTCTTGTAATTTCCGTTACGTGACAGAATTTCTGATTGTGTTGTTATCAACTGCCCAGTTTGACAGCCAGGCTGGGTTGCCAGACATACCTGTAAAAACGTAAAGCCATCGCGCTACAGCTGTAACGTTAGTACATCCATGAAAGCAGCAAACAAACAAACAGGATCACGGAGATAGATTTTACCTGACCAAAAAAAAACAGCATGTTTCTAACAGTTGCGTGACCAGAGTGTAACAAACTCGGGTAAATATTTGAGATGTATTTGAAAGATCGAGACAGTTTAGAGCCCAAAAGGACACCAAGCTGGCTAATTTACTCCTGAACAGGTAAGCATTAGCTTCAGGTTAATTTATTAGGGCTACTAGTGACAGGCATGTTATGTCATTTCAACATTTGTGTACTCACATTGAATTATATAGCTATAGTACATGAGTTGTTTACATACTCGCAAAAACAATTGAGACACAGGCAGTAAAGGGATCCCAACTAGTCCTGGCTAACACCACCATGCCAACCCTGCTAACTGCTAATGTTACCGGAAGACCAGGCCAGCGGGCCATGGCTGTTTACAACGTGCAGCATGTTCAGCGGCCCGTAGCCGAAAGCAGTGAGTCATTTTGAGCCAAGAGAGTGGGCTGTAAATTGGGAAGAAAGGACCGTGAGTTAGCAGTGTGATTAGCAATTGTTGCCGTAATTCTAAGCCAAAAAAGTGTGTATTTCAGTTGGGGGGGAAAAGGACGGCAAGGTTGTGGAAATTGTAACGGTTTCTACTGTAAGCCGAGGAAGTGTGTCTGCTAGGGAACATAGCTCCGCGTGAGCATGGGCTTTTATGGCTGTCAATATAGCCAGCATCTAACTTTAGCTACTCTGCTGTGCTGTGAAGTAATATATGTGAGACAAGCGTCTAGCAACATTGTTGTGAATGCTGCGGTCTCAGTCTGGCAACCAACGTGAACTTTGAGTCTGGGGAGGAAGGGGCGGAGGAGACAACTCTCTCCAGTATTTAGAATTTTGTACTGCAGTAACTATTTTAAACACTAGCTGTCAGTACACAGTCTACATATTGCACCTTTCAATAGAGTAAAAGAGAAAGATTAATATAATAAAGATTGAGAGGGGACAGCACAAATGGCTGAAGTCGCATTCGGAAAAGTGTGGCAATTCTGGCACAGAACATCAAATTATATTGCAAATGATATTTATTGATCCATGTGTGAGAAGAGTGGGGGAGATGAAAAGGGATTATATGAGAGGCTAGAGGTCAACTCCTCTGGGTTTACCTTTATTTTTCACTGACTTGAAAGCAATGAAAAGTATTCAGGTGTTGTTATAATTTCTTTCTTTTTAGAGATGGCAAGACTTTAAAACAGCATCTAGACCACAACATGACCAAAAACTAGACTAATAAAATAATGATAGTGTTAGTAGGTTGTTTAATAACAATATAGACCAGTATCATATAATTGTCACATTGCTCTAATAGTAAAAGAGACTATATATTATAGAGGAATAAAATAGAAGATGGGAAATAGCCATAGCCATTTTTTACAAAAGGAGGTTAAGGAAAGAAAAAATACAGGTGAGTAAATCCTTGGATAAAGTTGTGGAGAGTTTAAATATGGGGGAAGTAGGTGTATGAAGACAGGATCAGATGAGAGTTTCCTCATGTTGACGCCACTTAGATCCAAATATCAAATGATGTTAGTACCCAGATCTTATTCCATACCTCAAACACACCCACAGGTTTGTACGCTTCAGGACCCAGTGAGGACATAATAATCACTTTGCCCCTAACTGTAACTTAATCCCCCCATCTACAGTACTGATGTTGTGTTAGACCACCAAATAGCAAGGCTATTACCAAATAAAATATACAATGACCTCTGACATATTCAGCACTGAATTGGTGAACAAATTGTGACAGATTTTATTTAAAATTTTGGAGATGCCCTTCTCAGTTGCTGTTATAAGCAGAAATATGTACAGTAGGCTATCTATACAACAACACTCTACACCACTAAAAGGCTGCAGACAAATTCAGTTTCTTTCACATTTTAAATGACACTTTAAAACAGTAATGGACCTGTTGGAGTTCCCTTTGCAATGCTCATCACAATACATAACTAAGTTGCCCTTCACACATCCTGATTATTTGTAAAATCAAATGTTTGTGTTGATACCAGTGGCTGTTTTATCTTATAACCAGTGGATCACAGTAATACTGATTTAAAGGCCTGGGGTCAGGTATGTGTTTCTGGATGGTGCCATGCCATTGGTCCCACAGTGCATTATTCTAAAACCCCAATAGTTCGTGAACATGTTGATGATATTTACCAGTTTCCTCTTAGTTTAGAATGTTAGCAAGCTTACATTTGCTAATAGCATTTAACACAAACTAGAGCTATCAAATGGTATAGGCTGATGGGAATTAGTTTAGGGACTGTTCATTTTTCATTTCAACAACAACATACATGCCTTAACCTCTGTTTCTCATCTTACACATCACACTCTACTATTATGGTGGTCATTTGAGTAAATTTACTCACTAAGCATGGAAACTAAATGCACACTTCCTGCATTACTGCATTACTTCAAATACTAAGTTACTCCTCCAGTAAACTTTTATTCACATGAAATAAAACAATAAAACATTGCGACCATTCAACAAAGCACACTGGGTAATAACAAATTCAACACATGAACTGGTTGCTATGGGCTTCCTCAGTCATTGTATATTTTAGCATTGGTAAAGCTGCCGAAGCTGAACATTATCCAAAACTCCATTTCTCAGACGAGCATCAATTTGGGAGCTTGCATGCTTCCACTCCTTCCTTCTCAAATGCGTTGAAAAGGCTGTCGTTTGCACAATTTCACAAATAATCACCGATACCGAAAGGATATTTGAAGAGAATGTATTAGCACCAGAAATCACAGTTGCTCTAGAATTTGTACTAGGACCCTTGAGGGTTTAGAGGACCCTGAGTCTCTCCACACGAAAGCCATAGTGAGAAGCCTTTATTTTACTCCCCCTACTCTGCAAGAAAGAAGGAAATGAAGGATAAACGTGGTGTACAGAAGGGTAGGTGCCTGAAGTGTGAAGAATGCAAGGATTACATGCCTGCAGTTACTGTAGATGCACACCAGAACACCACCTGCAAGTCTCAGAGACTGAGTTGGGTCAGACATTTAAAAGTCGCCAGAAATTCAACCAGGTATTAATGTTTTAAAGGTGGTTACTTACATTTTACATGGTTTATGTTTCTAGCGTTTGTGCTGTTGGTCTGAAGCTTTCAACGAATATTTAGTTTGTAGGCAACGTGAAACCTTTGAGCTAGTCAGCTTCCTTGTATTTCAGCTTCATGTCAGTGACGATACTTTGGCAACAGGTGACGCAGTTAGCTATACATTTGTTGGGTCAGACTCATCTGTTGGGGGCCAATGGGGGGCCGAGACTGAGAGCTACATGGAGACTAAATAAAAAGACATGACTCTCCCTTATTTTCCTCCGGTGGTCCATTCCATAAATACCGAACTTTCCCTTAGCAGAGATCCCGTCATAAATCAAACTAACCTTAATTAAGCACTTATTTTAACCAAGCGGCAACCTCTAGTGCTGAAAAATAAAGCCAACATGGAAGTGTTCCTTGAATGATTACATGATGCTGGCTCCAGTCAATCCCCATGGATCTCTATGTTAACATGGCCAAACTTACAGCAGAATTAAACATGTTTACAGCCTTATACAAAAAATTATGTTGATCTCTATAGCTAATTTCCCTCTTTGTGACAACTGTCCAGGGGGTGAATGTTTCTACAACTCAGCCGTTTAAATTGTGGCTTAAAGGATATACACAATTAAGGGCGTGCCACTTTGAGTGACAGATGGCTGCCCACACAGAGACTGTAGACTTCATTCCCGCCTCAGCCTCCATCCACACTGCACCTATTTGCCCATTTTTGGATTAGCTGGGAGTTAGCTTTTGTGCTACTTTGAGCTTCATGTTGGCTCTTCAGAAACCTATTGGTGCCTAACAAAACAAAACTGTCACAAGGTTTATTTCACAACAGTGATTTGTAATGGTTTAGGAGGGCACAGACAAATGACGTTGTGCTGCAGATGTGGCATCAAATCAGAAAACACAAATGTGTGTCATTCTAGAGGACTTGTTTTCTAGAAACCATTTATGTCTATCCAAAAAATGTGGCAATCCATCAAGCAGATGTTATATTTTACAGCAAAAAGTGAAAACTTTGACTTTCTGGGGGTGCAAGAGGAAAAGTTATGGGGCTCACCAAAGTTATTGCACTTTATCCTCTGGGGACAATAAATGTTTGTACCACATTTCATGGCACTCCATCACATAGTTGTTAAGATATTTCAGTCCAGACTAAAGTTGTGGACTGACATTTCCATCCCCAAGAGCCATGCCAATAGGGTGGCAAAAAAGAGGCTAAGCAATCTGAGGGATCAAATATGTAAAGTATAAAGCATATAGTTATTTTTCACATTTTTTGTTTTGAGTCTATAAACACATTTTTCTCTGACTTATTAGTTGGTACACATACATTAGCAACTGTTGTAAAAAAGGCCATAATGTGTAGAAGGCTGGTCTGTACTGTGAATATGGATTTGATGCATCAAGTGGCGGTGAAGCATAACCAAGATTTTATAGCTGTAATCAAACATGTAGTCAGTCTGGAAATGATGGGAATTTTAATTTCTCAGCATCTGAAGATGTACCTTAAGAAATATAGATTTCACTTATTTTTGTAAGTAATCCTACAAAGTAATCCTCAGAGAAGGAGCTGCAGGTCAGTTCACCCCATTAGACAGATTTATTTGATAAAAGTTTCTATTATCACACAGGTGTGGTTTTACTAAGGCTGTATGTTTTCATGTATTACATCTATTGTTAAAATGATTGTTATAATTTGTGGAAGACCAGAATGATAATGCAAAGAAGAAACACAGAAGTTAAAGAAGAAAGGCTTTTTCTGTTGATAATTGCTTTACGTGTTTAATCCTTTGAAAAAAGAACAGAAAGAATTAGGTTTTCTACAAACTCTGGCAGCCTTCCCCCTACTGTGGCACGCTCTGTGATTACACACAAAACATTTGTGGAGAGACGGTGAGCGAGGACAAGTGAGAAAGGATTGAAATAGGTGCGAGAAAGAACACAATAGAAAATAAATAGTGTGAGGCAGAATTGAACAAAACAGAAGAAAATATGCTGCAATAGAAAAATACGAAATATGAATAGGCCCTTGATAAAAATTCTCACTCTATCTGCCTGTCAGTGGGACATCATTGATATTCTGGGGAGAGCTCTCCTTCTAGCAGCACATATCAAAAGGCAGTGTTATGATCAATAAATCTGCCATGGAAATCAAAGCTTTTTTTCTTTAATAGCATTGGTCATTTGCCCAGAAATGTTTGGAAGTGGGAGCCAGCTTTGAACGCAGTCTGGTATGAGTCACTGGTTACATTTACAAGAGAGCAGAAAATCAGATTTTTAACCTTTTGTGGGTCAGCTGAACCTCTTGACGCTGTCTCAACGGGGGATAATAAGAGCCTGGGTGGTTTGTCCCCGCTTAGACAGCCTTGAAACGAACAGTTGTAAAAAAGAAAGTTGGGATTGATTGTAAAAAAAGTCTATAAACAGCTTAAACCTTTCAACTTTTTGATTGATACTATTGCAGTAATAACAGATTGTGTGACATTTCTGAGTTAACCTGTCGGTTTAGGACTGATTGAATTTTTGGAGCAGCATGAAAATTGGTGTATATATAATCTCTGAGGACCAGTGCTGTAAAGACGATATATCAGCAAACATAACCTACTAAGTATTTTTTAACAATGCAGTTGTGGAAACAGATTTCTTTGAATACTATTATTTGGTAAATAATTTAAGGAGGAGCTGACATCACCATTTAAGAGTTGACAGCCAAATAGCATTAATCAATAATTGCATTCAAGTCCGTTGTCACTGATTTTTTTACAGGCTAAAAGATACAAAATCACTGGAATCTTTACTCCATTACATATTTTCACCCCCTAACCTGATCTGGCTCACTGTGGTCAGCAGTGTCCCTCTACTCAACCACATCCTGCAGCTTCTCCGGAGGCATCCTGAGAGGTTCTCAGGAGTCCCATGGGATAGATAATCCTGCAGGGTACTTTTGGTCGAGCCCAGAATTTTCTTCCCAGACACGATAGGGGCCAGTCTGCTTAGATGCCCAATCTACAGGATATAAACTGCTTCTATTCAGTTGTTCCACTCTTGTCCCTCACCGTGTCTGGTGACCCAAAGCTCATTTGGGCAGTATGGTCCTTTAAAACCAAAAACTAGAATAGCCAAAGTGAAATAGCTGTTGAACAGTGTTGTTTGCAACTTCATGGGTGATTCATTTTGAAATTATACACTCTTCCTAAATCAGCTTTTGATTCAATCTTAAATAAATACTCATTTGCATTAGACATAGACCCTCTCCCTTTATATATCCATTATTATGTTTTTCTTGGAAGCCCCTTGCCTTCCTCCACCTTTTCCTTACAGAAGAGCTTTCACCGCAAATAAGATCAAAATTGCATTTACTTGTTTGTTTTTAAATGCACTGCTGAGTCTTATTAAAGGTCTGCTGATGTCCATTTCTGAAGAGGCGATCAGTCCCAACGGCTGCCCGGCTGCTCATCACATTTCTATTAGCACTGGAGCCAATTGCGCCTGCAATTACTATCACTGACATGGTGGACACAAATGGCACAATCCTGGTGATTAGAGACAGGCTTTGGCACACTTTCATGGAAATGCAGACACAGACACACACACAGACACACACACACACACACACACACACACACACACACACACACACACACACACATACACATATTTGGAAGTTGTAACTTGGCTAAGTGGATGCTCCATTGCTGTGCTAAGCTCAGCCACCTGCTGCCGTCTCTGTACCTTCGCTTCAGGCAGGAACATAACAGTGCCTGAGACATTAGACATCAGTCATTAATTGAGCTTAATCTTCTCATTGTTTAATTGTCTGAGACCAACCCAATGATTATGCCAAACTCAAGTGCACTAAACACCTGGCTGCAATAAACTTGAAGCAATGAGTTTCTTAAGCTAAGGGTGAGGACTGGAAATGGGTCAAGGGCTCTCCTCTGCTCGGTCCAGGTGTGACAAGAGCAGGTAACTTTTAATGAGCCTGGTACAAGGCTGAACTTGAATCCACAACTTAAAACTTTATAAACACATATTCAGAGTTCATGGAAGTGTGTTCAGCACACTGTTATTGTCCTCAAATCCATAGTAAAACAAAAGTGTGTGTCTGTGCCTAGAGCAAACCTGCAATTACCACAAATATGACACATTTGTTTGGCCGGACAGTGACGGTTGGATAAAATCTCACATATATTCACACATATATTCTATTGCGTTAGCAAGCAACTGAAGCAGCCATTGATGGTCAGATCGAATGGAGGGCCATGCGGATGGAGGGATGGAGTGTAGGGCAACAAGAGGAGGGATGCATGTGGTAGGGTGGTGGGGGTTTTGAGGGTTATTGGGTGGACGACTGCCTACCCTTTGTGCTCCAAATCCAGGGGAATCTGCTGGCTATTGTGGTTCCATGCTTGTTCACCAGCCAGAGAGCTGAGAGAGGGGATTTCAGCTCCACAGAGCCGATGACTAGAAGGTTTTTTCAAAATCGTTCTCTCTGGGTTTCTCTCTTGCTCTTTTATCCTCTCTGTCTTTTCTCGCTGTCTCTCTGCTTTGTTCTGGATGCAGTGCACAGTCAGCCCCGGCCAGCTATAGTACAGTAATCTGTGGGTGATGGAGGTTAGTGATCCAGTTCTGGGGTCTAATTCAGGTTTCAGGGGTAGCACCAGTGTCTACTGAGAAGCACGTGCTGCAGCTTATGATAAGTTTATGCGAAGCAGTTCAGTGATACATTTTGTCTAGATTAACAAGTGAGGCAGAAAAAGCTTTGGATTCATTTAGACAAGTCTATTTTTGTTGAGTCAAAAGCTTATCCTGTTATTACCTGCACAGCACTGTTTCCCCCCCAAATCGTCAGCGTGGAGAAGCCTCTGAAACAGCATGTAGACTGTCACACATCAAACAACTCTCAGCTGAAACCAATACTAATGAGATTCTTTCAGGTGGGTTGGCTGTGTCTCAAGGAGGAGTGACACACTTATGCCAGTGGTAGAGAAAACCGCTGTACATACATATTTAATATCAGATTCAAATCTCCAACCAGAGATTCTGCAGTTCAAAGTAATATTCATTTTCAAGAAAACATAGCTTTACTGCTTTGTGCCTCCTGTAGTTGCTATTGAATTAACTTTTTCTTTTTTTCTGCTGTAGGCTACTATAGCAACACATGCAGGCCTTTATGTACAGTGGGGCTCGAAAGTTTTGGGCACCCCAGGTAAAATTTGTATTAATGTGCATAAAGAAGCCAAGAAAAGATGGAAAAATCTCCAAAAGGCATCAAATGACAGATTAGACATTCGTATAATATGTCACAAAAAGTTAGATTTTATTTCCATCATTTACACTTTGAAAATAACAGAAAACAAAAAAATGGCATCTGCAAAAGTTTGGGCACCCTGCAGAGTTAATACCTTGTACTGCCCCCTTTGGCAAGTATCACAGCTGGTAAATGCTTCTTGTAGCCAAGAATCTTTCAATTCTTGTTTGAGGTATCTTTGCCCATTCTTCCTTACAAAAGTCTTCCAGTTCTTTGAGATTTCTGAGCTGTCTGTCACGCACTGCTCTTTTAAGGTCTATCCATAGATTTTCAATTATGTTGAGGTCAGGAGATTGTGAAGGCCATGGCAAAACCTTCAGTTTACGCCTCTTGATGTAATCCACCATAGGTTTTGAGGTGTGTTTAGGATCATTATCCATTTGCAGAAGCCATCGTCTCCTTTAACTTCAACTTTTTCACAGATGGCATCAAGTTAGCGTCCATAATTTGCTGAAATTTTATTGAATCTGTTTTGCCTTCTACTCGTGAAATGTTCCCTGTGCCACTGGCTGCAATACAACCCCAAAGCATGATTGATCCACCCCCATGCTTAACAATTGGACAGAGGTTCTTTTCATTAAATTATGTGCCCTTTCTTCTCCAAACGTATAGTACCTTTACTCATTCCGGCCAAAAAGTTCTATTTTAACCTCATTGGTCCACAGAACTTGTTTCCACAATGCATCAGGCTTGTCTATATGTTAATTTGCAAAGTTCAAATACTGATTTTTGTGGTAAGATTGACATCACCTGGTCTTTCCAGACAATGATTGAGAACAATCAATGACACTGTCAGGTCTCAGCTTTCCAAAGGGGGCGGTGCATGCTAGAAACTGCAGGGTGCCAAGGGTGCCATTTTTTTGTTTTCTGTTATTTTGAAAGTGTAAATAATGGAAATACAATCTAACTTTTTGTGACATATTATACGAATGTCTAATCTGTCATTTGATGCCTTTTGGAGATTTTCCATCTTTTCTGGGCTTCTTTATGCACATTAATACAAATTTTTACCTTGGGTGCCCAAATTTTCAAGCCCCAGTGTATATATATTACCAATGCAGGATACTACTGTATTTAAAATTATAGAAGATATTCAGGAGACAACAACAATCTCTGGTGGCAATAGTATACAAGGACACATAAGGAAACAGACAATGTAACACAAAGTTGGAAGCAAATGCTGAAAAAATATTGGAACAGCTAATCAGGGTGTTCAGCAGACTTAAGAGAGAAAATATTTCCTGACATGGGAACCAAAGTATTGATCTAAAACTATATTTCAGCATGTTGGACAGTTGTGAGCAAAGCAGAAAAGCATTTTTGGGGCCGAAGTTAGAAAAGAAATGGGCTTCCTGGTGGTTTGGTGTATCGATGCAGTTGTGTTTGCGTGTGGATTTGGTTCCAGTCTCGTGCTGGGCTGTCATGTCTCTCTGCTCCATTTCCTGTCTCTCTGCTCTGTGGGCTGTTGCAGGGCCTGGAGAAAGGGATAAAGAGGGAGGTGGGATGCCCGCTCTACTTTAAAATGACAAAGACGTAACATGAATCAGTGGTTCATGATGAGGGGAGGGAGCGGTTAAATACTCCAGTAATCGCAGGGACAACGTTCCAACAGCGTGTAGTTTTTCATTGGGGTTGTAACCTGTTGGCAAAATAAAATATAACCCTGAGAAGAACTGGCGTTACATTATGAGTCTTTTGAAGTTTTCGGAGAGTGATCTTTAAGCAATGTCAATATTTTCTTGGTGAAAGTAAGGCTAACGTCATCCTTTTGAAGACCTCCTCGAGGCTGGGATTCATGCAAAGACGTAAAGTTAAAAAAACACAGTAAAAACAAACTTGGTCAAATCAGATCTGTCTTTGAAGAGAGGGATCACTGAAAGGAAAAAGGAGAGAAAGATGAAAAGAGAGATAGAAGAAGGGAGGGGAGGAAAGGAGAATGTAAAAGCCAATTGGGGGAAATAAAAAGTATAAAAAAGAGTCCTGTGTTGATATGTCATGACGGATGTAGAGAAAGAAAAAGAAAGAAAGTAATATAAAAGAAATGCAACCCAATGGTGGTAATACATTTAAGAGTGTCTTCGCAGTTATGCTGCAGATAGGAGAGACGGAGGGGAGAAAAGTATAAACAATCTATCCAAAGAAAGAGGTGGGGTGCACCTGAAATCATTGGAAAAGAGTGAGAATAGTTGAGTCACAAAAAGGTATTAATTACAATAATCGAATCAGACCAAGAAAGACTGAAAGAATGAAAGTCTATGAGCACGACAGGAAAGCGGGCTGAACTAAAAGTCTCAAACATTGAATCTGACAACAAAGTGAGATTAAGAATGAATTTAAAGAAAGAAACTGTGAACTAGCATGTGAAGTGGAACGAAAAAAACACATTGGAACAGCAAGATGAACCTGCAGGAGCAGAGACTGAGACAACAAGCGGTGATACATTAAACCAAGAACTTTTAACTGGAAACTGAAGGAGCTGAAACAGCGAGATGTAAAATACAAAACAAAAGCATAAGGCATTGGAAGGATAAAAGACACAAAATAGGAGAGGAGTAGCGTGCATGTATGTGTGTATGTATAAGTGTGTGTGTGTGTGTGAGCAAGATCCTGTATGAGCCGTGTGGAGAGCGGACTGCATGGCTGAGCAATTCCTGTCCAGTTGACTGGTTGGCTGTGAGTGTGTACGGTAGGGGGTCCCAGGGAGAGCTTTGATCATTACCGAGTGTGACAGAAGATTTCTGACAGAGAGGTAACCCCCTAACCCAACACACACACGTACCAGTAACAACATCACCATGACCACTAATGTTATACCCGGAGATGTAGCAGAAAGTGAACGAAAGTCAGTTTACCTGCTTTTTAGGTTAGAACTATTTTTGCTTCATCTGCATTTTTTCTCAAAGTAAATAAGGGCACAACGTTCCAAATGTTGCCCCTGTAATTTACCTGCTAGTTATTTATAATTATCTAATTTTGGTAGCCTGGAAAATCCCTGACAAACTTCAGGCAAATTTGAGATTTGTTCTGCAAGTCAGTTACAACTGAGAAGGGTCTGGTGTCAACCAGGCTAGGAGAAAGGGAGAAGGGCCAGCAAATGTTATTATTGTAATAAAATGAAGGAATATATCACCCAAAGTCATCGTTATGAAGCTGCACAACAAGATAATGCTGTGCAAACACACATACTCTTTCTCACACATATACTTATACCACACCCATGTGATTCTACACAAAAACTCAGACTCAGACATAAATACATTACATGCACTATTTCTGTTGCAGACTTATGCACCATTTCTAATTTAAGTGCAAACACACACATACCTACGTAAAAAAACCATTCATTTGAGGTCAGAAAAAAAGGCATAATTATTTTTTAACATTAATAAAATCCTGGACAAATAAAGAATATTTGGACAAAAATTAACCTAAACAGAATGAAGCAGCAGAATATTAATTTACTTGTTGCCGTATACATGCCAATGTAAAATGAAATAAATCTTAGCCTCACAAACTCAGTCTGTATTTGCCAATATGTAGTGCAACTGTATTTTTATTCAAAGATCAATATAACTGCCCCTGAAAAGGACCAAAAGTCACCCTAAAGGCAATCAAATCATTAGACCCTTTGAAAATAACAGCCCACACACATTCTCTGTCCAATAATAGAACATTAATTTCCCAATTTATTTTGTCTCTAGTTGCCAGCCTGCCAGTCCTTCAGGTGTTTTCATTGAGGTTCAGGTTTCTCAGACACTCCGTGAACTGGTAATTAGTTTCCCCTGGCTTTCTGTCTCATAGCCTGTGTGTGTGTGTGTGTGTGTGTGTGTGTGTGTCACATCCAGACAGAAATCAATTTCAGGCGGAGATCTATCAGCTTTTGTAGCCAGCGATCCAATCATCAAATAATGCATCTGATATCACGCTGTCGAGGTGGTCTGTTCAGGGAATGATTCACTCTCTCTCTTGTTCACTTTCTCATTCTCTCTCTCTCTGTCCAATTCTTTACTCTACCACCCACACACCTGCAGTATCTTACACATTCTGTCAAACACACACACACAAACAGACATGATGGATAGTATTTGGAAATACGTCTTTACCTCAATATCATCAGAGGAAAAACCCTCCCTCAGATTCTTTTACACTGTTAGATATCATCTGTCTAATATGTTCACACCGTGCCAGGAGATATTTTCAGATGAAGTGTTTATTTTTCATCTCTAATTCAGTTCCTACATTTTCTAAGATGCATTGGCGTTGCATCCAACTGCTTTAACAACAGGTGGAAAGAGCAACAGTGCATAGTAAGAAGAAGGAAGAGGTTTGTTTTAAAGGGGACAGCTGTGCCTCCTTTCACTTCAAACACCCATGTGTTTCTGGTGCATGAGTTGCTGGTTCATTAAAGGAGCAATATGTAACATATTTACCATATTAAATCAAAATAGGACCACAATATGTGATTAGATATTAGGGAGACATGCTGAGTTGAAATACTATCTTCTCTGACAACAATGCTAAAGCCTGTATTTTCTCCTTTGAAATTTTGGGACGGAATGTCTGTTCTTGTTTTGGCCTGTGTGTTGTTGTCAACTTCCCATTTTGACACCCGGGTTGCCAAACAGGAAACACAAACAAGCAAAAACAATGTGCTGCAACCATGATAACAGCAACCAAACAAACTGAATTAAGAGAGATATATTAAACAGTTGCATGACCAGAGACATGGTAAACCACGGGTAAATATTGGCGATGCATTTAAATAATGGAGACAGCTTTGAGCCAAAAAGGTTGCAGAGTTGGCTAATTTTCTCCTGAACAGCTAAGCATTGAGCATTATGTTATGTGACTAATTTATCACGACTACTAGTAGGGATGGGCATTTTCACTCATTTCGTTTTTCATATTCACATAACATTTTTATTAGTACTCAAGTTAATTACTGGCAAATAAAATTGAGACACAGCCGGTGAAATGATTCTGACTGGTCTTGGCTAACTTCACCTTGCTAACATGCACTAACTGCTAACGTTACTGGAGTACCGGACAAGCAAAATAACCTTGTAGCCTGAATTGTTGAACTGGAACACTGCATATGTTCTCTACAGGTTGCTCTGCAATGTATGGTATGTTACGTTATGGAATATTCTTGTGGCTAACATTATCATCACCAGCTACTGTATAAGGTTATGTATATATGTTAGACAGCAAGATGATTCCCACTTTGTTACAAACGGATATGCAACCATAATGCATAATGTACAGTCAGTGAAGAGACAAGCTGCTTTTAGTAAATTATTTTCATAGCATGCAACCACAACTATTTTATACTAACTATAACACACTAACTATAACACACACACACACACTTCACAATCCATCCTAACAGACCAAATATGTATGCATCTCTGACAACATCTCTGACAATTATCTTTCTATCCCAGTAAATTATCATTCCCTCATTAACACACATCACTACCTCTCCTGTAAAATTTGCTGCCCCCCTCTCTCTCTCCTTCAGGAAAAAGGTCAGCTCTCACCAGGAGACCCACCGGCCTGTCAAAGAGAAAAGGGGAAGAATGATGCATAGTCCATGCTCAGCTGGCTAAATTTGAAAATGCCATTTTTCCGTGTTAATATGACGTACGATTTCAAGTATTTTTTAGAAAGATCTCCCACAACACTGAAAACACTAAACAATTGGCAGTTGGCTTAAT
Source organism: Etheostoma perlongum (assembly GCA_026937815.1). Lineage (NCBI taxonomy): Eukaryota > Metazoa > Chordata > Actinopteri > Perciformes > Percidae > Etheostoma > Etheostoma perlongum. The sequence continues at coordinate 21,935,966 of CM049377.1, forward strand.
CCCTATTTTTCTTTTCTTTTCTTACAACCAACAAATCATTGCAGCCAACGTATGGTAAAGTGAGTGTGGACAGCCTGATTCTCTGCTGGATCTCAGATGGAAGAACCTTTGTTCTGTTTCCTCTGGGTCTCTATGATTTCAGAGGCTGCATTTTAATACGACTGAATTAAGCTGTTTTTATTTGATGACGGGTCATAAAAACTACCTGTTCATTATCATGACTTTATCTGGCGGATTAATGAAAACATTTGTGCTGCACAATCATCTGACATTTGAAATTAATGATCATAGAATGGGCTAGAGATGTACTCTACAGTACACAGGATAATGTCCCAAACCCTCTATTTTACTTTTCCACACCAAAGCACATGGCTGTTGTATATTCACTCAGGAGACTCAGTTTTAGGATGTAAAATCTGCCAGCTTAGTGTAGACAAAAGGTCAAATTTAGCTGGTGTTTACACAAAGTGTTGGCACGGACACCAAACCAAGACTAGGTTCATCATAAGCTGATTGTTGTTTTACAGTGATTATTTGTGAATTTCTTGTTGTTTTTATACTTATACTACAGATGGTACTGTAATGATAATTTAATTATTTAAAAGGTATTTTGGCATTTTTCAATCTAGAACTAACCCTATTTCCCAATGCATTTGTGTCTAAGTGACTAATCCTATACATAAAGCTGCCTTTTCTTGCCTAATGTGAACAAGAATCTTTGAAATTGGTCCTTTATTGGTCAATATACGTCCACTTACAGTGCTTGTTTTTGCCAGTGCCAGGTTCATATTTTGATTATATTTGTCTGACTACATTACTGAAAGATAGAGACGTTAGATAGAGAGATCTGTGTTTCTATAGCTAATAGAAAAAGCTTACCTCAGCTCTGTCTGCAGCTCTCCACTCTTTTTCTTTAGGAAAATGCTTTGGTATAGGATTTCTTCTCCTTTTTAGCTGGCATTAGTCATCCTTCCTAAAAACGGTCACTGCAGACCCAGTGGTCTGAAAGGTGCTGTGTATGGACCGGAGTCTTAGGTGCCATTTGTATCTGTGGCACAACTAGCCTCAACTTCAGCTTGAAAATCTTTTAGATAACACAAAGCTACACGTTCTGTACTCCAAAGCAACAAACTCTTCTCTCCTCTCTCCCCATATGCCATCCCTTTTGCTAGAAAAATGTGCAAACCCTAGGAAACCCTAGCATCAGGAGTCCCAGCAGGCTGGGTCTAACCTATATAACAGAAAGTTCAACTGAATTTGAGTTGCTTCGAGTTGCTACAGCGGCTAACTGAAGGCTGTTGGTACAATTAAATGCAAGTCATAATAGTTGTTTGACATTTGCATGAAAAATTCCCCAAAATGCACCAACACACCAACATCACAAACATCACATCACATCACATCATCAGTGAAGTCAAGTGCAGTGACTCAAGTTTCTTTGCCAAGGTGATGATAATGCTTAGGAAGCAGACAGCTAGCGGTTAGCCTCCTGTAACGGCACCTACCTGTCAGTCAAAGCAACCACCTAACATTAAGCCTAAATAAAATGTACTTTTTTGCCCCTGTACAGTTGTTGTGAAAAACAAAATTAGCTATAAAAATTAAAAAAAAAATAATAGTTTTTTTTTTAATTCTGCTGTAAAGTTGGGCATTTTAACATTGGGGTCTATGGGGATCAACTACCCTTCGGTGCCATCCTCAATTGGCTATTTCAAAGAACTGGTTAGAGGAACTGCATTGTTTTTGGCACTTTTTCAATGAATTTATTTCTCAGCCGTGAAGGTTGCCACTTGGTGCAAACAAGCATAACATTTTTTATTGCTTTGAGCGTGGAAATCAAATCTTCATCTTAGAAAATAATCTTGGCTCCATTAATTTGGGAGATTTCAACCACATCTCACACAGTCTTTGTTTAGTGATCGGAGCCAGCTAAGGTTTCATCACTTGACCTGAATGAGGGACTTTGGTGACGTGGGGAGAGACAGTGGTTAGCCTGTAAAACCACCTGTTGTGAGCTATCTTCACTGGCTGATGAAGACTGTGAGATGTGGTTGAAAGCTGTAAAAACTCATTAGTAGTCCTTGGCTCTTAGATTATTTTATTAAATTTGTCCATTGTCCTTTCAAAAATCAAATCACATTGAAAAGCCAAGACTATTCAAGGTCAAAAGGCTACCTCTCACTCCACTTTTAAAGTGTAGTTTAGCCTTTTTACTGGCAACAGAAGTGTGTAACAGTGCTTCCTAATGGGAAAAAGAAATAATCAAATAACACTGGTAATACTCTTTAAAGCTGCAAGCATCCTTGACTGTCCTCTACAGAGAGACTAGACAGGATTCTCCTCTTTTATTTCATCCTGTTTGTGTTCATTTTTTCCCTTACATTTCAACTTGTCCTTGTCGGATTTATCTTCTGATTTTAAGGAGAGGTATCCAGGAGGAATTTAGACAATGCAGTTTTATGTACCTCTACTGATGTGCTTTAATTCAAATTTTTTGCATCAGTGTAAACAACAAAATCTCAAGTAAATCTACCCCGACCATTACCGTACTTACTAACCCAAACACACAACACAGAGGAGAAGAATAGAGAAATGAATAAGACCTTGAGTCGAAGAGGGAATAAGAAGAATAAAAATATGAATTTGAAGGTGGATTTGATTCCCTCAGACAACTTCAAGGAGACTGACACAGGTGGAATATGAATGAGGAAAGAGTGTGTGTGTGTGTGTGTGTGTGTGTGTGTGTGTGTGTGTGTGTGTGTGTGTGTGTGTGTGTGTGTGATGGGGGGGCAAGAAAAGCGAGTGGTGGTAGAGAGAGACAGAGAATGAAAGAAAGAGCCGTTGATAGAGAGTGAAATGTCAATGAGGAGGGAGCAAGGAGAAACGGAACAGAGTGTGAGAGAAAAGAGGGTCAAAGAGCCTTAAAGAAAAACTGACAGAAGAGTGGAGAGAAAGACTGGTAAGCTAATGACAGGAGACAATAAGAGAGAGACAAAAGGAAATGATAGATAAGAGGTGAAGAAATAGTGCTGGCATTAAAAAGAAGGGAGAGAGTGAGGGAGAGAATTTCAAGCTATCAGGCAAAAATGGTGGGAAGGTCGTATAAGAAAGGTCAGACGATGGGGACTTGAAGTTGTACACAACGCAGATTCATTTTAACAACATTTTCCACCAGCGATAATATTCACAGGTGGTTAAATATGACAATACTGGTTATACTTTGGGCAGGAAAAAATGAACATTTGGAAAATTCTGACATAAGACTGCCATGTGATAAATCCTCATGGCCTTTGTGTTTTCTTTTGCCAGCAATGTTTAGAAGCCAAAGTTCTGTTGCCTCTAATGAGAGACAGAAAAGTCAAATGGAAGATGAAGAGGATGAGAGATGGGTCAAAGAAGGGAAGAAAGAGACTGGTAATAACACAGAAAAGCAATGGGAGAGAAACCAAAAAAGGTGGGAATGGACAATAGGGAAATAGAGGTTAGAAGACATGTAAGGTGACAATAGACAAATAAAAAAAAAAGAGAAAGACACTAAAAAGATTGAGAAAAAAACAGCCTGCAGATAAGCATAAGAAAGAGAGAGTGAGAAAAAAAGAAGATATTGAGGAATAGAGCGAGACTGAAAGATCGACGGGATGGATGGAGGAGGAGGGAGTTGTTCTGGGGATCAAACAGGTCTCAGAGATCATTTGACAGGAGATGAAAAAAGAGGGTGATGAGGAGCGAAATGGTTCAGATGAACAGACAGGGAAGATGAATGTAGAGGGGGAGTGGAGGTGATGAGATGAAATAGAAAGACAGGAGGAAGAAAAAGAAAAAAACAGCAATGGAAGACTTAAGTACCTGTGGTGTCACCTTTGTTGGTGCATGACGCCACCGCTCTGCAATAATATGAATGGAGGCAGTGTGGGCTGCCTCAAATTTCCCCTGTACTATTTATATATATTTGACAGGGGTTTTTTTTAATGGTGTTTCTGCTTTATTAAAGACTCAGTTTAAGTGAGACAGGATGAGGAAGAAATCTAACACTGTTCAGACAGAAGCAGAGGCAAAATTTCACCTCACGTCACAAATGAGTTTAATTGTTTGGCCTAAAATTGAGCCATTTTGATTACAGATTGTGGTTGACATCTCCTTCAACTTTTGTTTTTCAGTGGTGCATTTTATCATCAATAAATAATTGCTCTATTTATTTTGTAATTACGCTATGAATTCATCAACAACATCAGTTACAACATGTCAAGCTTCTAACAGCCTCTACACCTTTTCTGTGATAAAGGGTCAGATTTGGATAATAATGTGACTGTTTCATGAAACTAAAGAAAACGAGACAGGCAAAGCTATTCATTTTCTGCAATGACAGATGGTTGAGGTTGTTATATGAAAATCAGAAGATCACTTCAAACATCCTCACAAATAGATAGAGTATTAAAATAATCATACAGTACAAACAACCTTGACAAGAGCCATGAGAGTTGGATAGTTACAAGAAGCAGCCACATGTTTGAAGAGAACATAGCATTGGTAAAGTAACCCGTTTGTTTCTGATGATGGGACTTTTTTAAGCCTGGAGTTTGGGTTTACTACATCAATTGTTAGGAGCGGAGCCACAAGCAAGCACCAACCTCAAGGCTGAGTGTGATAGGCTGAGACACCTGTCAATCAATAGCTCCAAACATACTATATATCCCCAAACAAACAGTCTTGTTTTCGTAAAAAAAAAATTAAAACTGTCCACTGAGACACACATCAGAAGACATATGTTTGAGTTAAAAATGTATTCAGAGAGTTAGAGAGATCAAGTATAGTACAAGAGTCAGAAAAACAAGCAGAAAAATCAGATGAGACAAAAGAAGTGGGCTGATATCACACTGGTGGTGTTGTTACAACATGGGACTGGTCCTGAACCACTGACCCTCGCTGATATTTCCAAGGCTTATTACTTTTTTGACACATTCAGTGTCAGTTCCACATCATGCCATAAGCAAGGTGTGAAGGATGTGTCAATGTGAGCAGATATCAACTCAGCGTGTTGGTGAAACACGCTGTCCAAATGGATTTATGTTTATGTTTTTATTAGACACGATGCATCCTCTATAAATGTGAACTCACTGTTGACATATGTTATTGCTGTACGTTAATAGCTGCAACATTAATTGCAAAGTGACAGAACAATAAGGTAAACAGCAGGTTTAATAAAGAGCTGTTGAAGCTGCCTTTAGGAGGTGAAAAAAAGTTGCTGCTCACATTTCACATTTGCAGGGTTTTCTTCGATCTGAATTTTGTTTTTCGTGGTGTTTTATTGGTAGTGCAAGTTTTCTCACCCCGAGGCCTGCAAAATCCATTCAGTGTCCTTAATAAGATTTCAAAGATTCATCGTCATCAATCTTAAAATGAGCCTGCCTTTCTAAATTTAAAAAAAATTGACTTTTTGAAAGCACAGCAAACAGCAGGTGAAGAGAGAAGCCGTTCACCTCTGAAGACACACAAAGAAGCAGCCCATCACTCTTCTTACCAATTCAGTTCAGAGTACAGCTGAGGAAAGATTTCTCTTACTACCCATTAATATAACATTTGCTAAGGATGAATTTTGCAGATAACTACTGTATATGATTATGAGCCACCCCCGACAGTCTGCCCTGTCTGCGCTGTAACGTACCTCCAGGACATCGTGTCTGAAACGTCACTGAGTAAAGGTCAGACATTACCGCCCACAAAAATCAGATCCGTCACATTAATGTGTAGGGGCCAGGAAGTAGTGATTCAAGATGTTGTGACAACTAAGTGTGGGTGGACTGGTTGTGTACATGCACAGGCTAAGTAGTAACAGAAGATATCCACAAAATGCCCTTTAGCAATGTGCCTGATGCTTACCTCTGTCACGAAGGCAATGCTTATAGTGTTGTCAGTTATAAGGGCATTTCATGAAGTCATAGATTTTTTGTTGTAAACTTTGGGAGGAAAAGCAATTAGTTCAGATCCAGAGACAGCTAGCATTTATCTCACCTACAGCAGTTTAGCAACCGGCCGTCGTCAAGCATTCAGCCCCCACCTATTTTGTGTGGATGAGTAAACGTCACTTGGTGGTGTGAATGCAGCTATGGTACAAAGCAAACAAATGATTTATCACATCATCTAACGTCTCCAAAACAGACAAATCTCACAACCTAAATCATGAACTGGGCCTACATCACGAACAACAGTCCACACACACTATTTAAGAAGCTGTAGATTCAACCTTTAAATGGCAGCTGTGATCAGTGGCTGAAAAACTTGTTGACTCACTCTGCTGAACAAAAATAAGAAAGCTGGACTCACCAGTGTTAGATCTTTTTCTTTTGCTTGTAAGGAAAAGTCAAGGAAAGGTTTCATGGAACCAATAAAATCTTTGAATTAGATTAAACCCAGGTTATTGAGAAGTTTGGATAGTACAGTACGTAAACACATTTAAACACCTGAAAGAATAAGGCTAGCGTTAGTCTACACTCTGTTCCTTTTATTGTCAACAAATCACCCAACCCTTTCCAACGTCCCTACCCTCTCTGTGCATTGAGCTCTAAGCCTATTAACTACTAAAACATAAATCTTTGTAAATAGATAACAGATATACACTGTAGTGAACGTCTTTTTAAAAAGGTTGAACTATTTCCTCAAACACACATTACTCAAATAGGATTAAAAATTACATTTGTTGGGGACTATTTTCTACAGCGGATTAATACACATTTAGTGTGTATGCAGCAAGAGTTGTACGTGAGAACTCAATATAAACTACAGTTTGTGTGTGTGTGTGTGTGTGTGTGTGTGTGTGTGTGTATGTGTGTGTGGTCATGTTAAAGGGATATTTCACTACTGGAAAGATGAATATGTATTAAATTGGGCCATTTATGTAGTAGAAATGTGATTTTTTTTTAGAAGTTGGTGCCTTTAGATCGAGAAGAGCCAGAAAATGTATTTTTGGCTCATGTAGATGAAAGACAACAACTCCCAGAATGCACTTGCTTCGCTTCCTCACGAGTCCATTCCCAAGCCAGTTACATGGGACAGGTGACTGGCTAGCGTCACAGCAGGCTGAGGTACTGGTCTCCGTAGCAGGCGAAGCTCACATAGTGTGTTGAGTATTCCATCAGTAATAAAGTTTCCTGCATATTCTCATTCATAATTGTTGTAAAAGTTTTCTGCTGAAATGAGAGAGCCTGTTTAGCTTAGCTTCAAGATGGCTGACACTCGATTTGCATCGGGTACTGACAGTACCACCCCCTAAGTCCATAGCCTCTGGGCAAAAATGCCTTAGATGATGCAAAACAACGGTTTCTGCGTCATCAGAGGTTTTTTTCCAGACACAGAATAGAGAGAAAAATTGTCTCAGGGAGACATGAGGGAGGGAAGCAAGGCCATTTGAAAATACCAGAGTATTTCAGAGTTTCTACTGATACTTAGCTTAATGCTAATTGTGAAGTATACCTTTAAAGAAGGAACATGTCACCCAGTGCAACAGTGAGGCGCATTTATGTGTTTATAATCGTCACAATGGAGCTCAGAGAAATAAGTTAGATCAGGCTTCACATATTAGTACCGTAGAATCAAATTATTGTTAGTTTTAGTCTTTTTGTTCGATTTGATGACATAAGAACAATATATAATATCACCAGTCTTATCCTTTAATCAAACTATTTTTCTAATCTTAGTGGTCACACTTATTGTGATTTATTTGTGTGCATAAAACACGCTGAATCAAGAGGAGAGGAAATAAAAGGAACATGAGAGGAAGTAGAAATACATGAGGGGGAGACTAGGAGAGATGGACAATGAGAGCAACAGAGTGATGGAGAATGTACACCTGGGTGGTGTTGTTAGGATCACCTGATATCATTGGTGAACAGAGAGAAACCGAGGGAGGACAACAGGGAACAGTGTGGGGAGCAAGAGAGGAGGAGGAGAGGAGGGCGAGTAAAAGGGAGTAACGGTCGTCTCCATGGTGAAGCAGTGGTCGTCATGGTTACCCACAGAGCCCGGGTCAGTGGCTCCAGGAATGTGCATGCTGTTTGCACACACACACTCACACACACACACACACACACACACACACACACACACACACACACACACACACACACACACACACACTCTCTCTCTCACACACATACACACATTGTCATTAAATTCTCCCCCTCTGTTGTATGTGCGTATGTGTGTGCGTGATGACAGATGAGTCCTGTTGCCAGAGTCGCCGAGGGGTGTGAATGTCTACACCTCAGGAGGTAAGAAAAGAGCTGTGTGTTTTTAGTGTGTGTCAAAAAATGAAAAAGAGGCATTGACTGTGTTATTCCATCTTTTTTACTTCCTTTTGGGGATACAAATACATGTTTGCATCTGGTGTGTGTTGTGTTTTGTTTGTGTAGGTGTGTGTGGCCGGGTCAAATAGGTTCATAGCAAGGAGGGGTGACAAGACAACTGTGACTTAACTGAAGCTACCACATGCAGGCAGTTGGTATGTTTGTGTGTGTGTGTTTAACACAGCAAGGAGAGTAAGTTAACCAACATGCACTGCTGTGCTGCCATTTCTGCATCAAAAAACATCCAAATCTTTTTGCAAGTGGTGGTTTAGCACACTCAAACACACACACACACACACACACACACACACACACACACACACACACACACACACACACACACACACACACACACACAAGCACACAGACGTCTCCGCTTCAGACATGCTCACCCAAGCACAAAATCAAACGTTCAAGCAAGAAATTCACTCACTATTTTCCCAGCCTCTTTCAACTACATTTAGGTTTCAACTGCGATTCACATGGTTACCATGACAGGCACGTCACAAACTTGCCACACCACACTGTGTTTGGATGCCTGTGACCGTTGTTTCTTTTAATGTGCTTCCCATTGTAACCAGCGCACCACTGGTTCTACGTAAGGGATAATGTAGATCAAGCTGGTCATTATTACAAAATGAATCCCTACAAAGACGGAGGGGTCTAGAATCCCTGTGAAAACAACTACATACTAAAGAAATCAATAACTTTGAAGCAAAGATTGATGTAAAAATTATTTTATTAATTAAAAAATAATTGTTTTGATATAAAATGGTCCTCCATAGTCAATGATCAAAAGCGTTCTGTTATTCAAAAATAACAGACATTAGAATGCTGTTATTGACCAATCAGAATTAAGTATTTAACAAAGCCTTGTAATGAGTAAATCTGCTATTAATGCCGATGTGAGTTCAGTGCAGATTTGTGTCGCGCATGCGTCACTTTGCAACAAGTGCAGATGTGAGTTATGATTGCATCACTTTGTAACGAGTGCAAGATGTGAGTTGCGTACAAGTAGCCTACAAGATGCTAACGAGAGACTTCTGTAATGACAATACAGTACATGTACCTAAATAACAAAGTTTGTTCACTGCTGGCTACAAGTTAGCAATCAAACACAACAAAGGTCAGTTGAATGGCGTTTTGAGCAATCAATCAATCAATGATTAAACAATCATAGATAACTAAAACGTTTTTGAAATGATTTCCATCTTTGGTTATTGTTTGTAATGACAAAAGTTTATTATTTTATGGATTTCACAAATTTCAGAATGACACGTTATGCTGTAAACTACTTAAATCTGCACTCGGCTCACATTGGGCAGAGACACCTGCTCTAAAGCCCCTGGATCCACCGAACATAGCCTGTTACATTAGAAAACTGGAATATGAACAATAACAATAAACAAGCAAAAACAAATACAATACCAATGAAGGTAAAAGATTACTGTAAAAGAATAAAAACATGAGACAAAAGCAAGTTGAAACAAGTGTGTCTTCAGCTGCTTTTTAAAAGCGTCACCGAGACTGCAGAACTTACGTTCAAGTTAATAGGAAATGCGTTCCACAGAGTCAGAGCTACCACTTCAAAGGAACGGTCACTTTTAGTTTTCAAATGAGTGGGTGGGACCACTAGTAATCACTGGTTAGAAGACCTGAGTGACCTGTTAGTAGTGTACGAATGGAGCAGGTCAGAAATATAAACAGGTGCCTAACCATGCAATGCTTTATATGTAAGAACAGGAACTTTAAATTGGATCCTGAACTTAATCGGAAGCCAATGTAACAAGGATAAAACAGGAGATAATAGGCATGGTAGCTTCCTAACATTAACATGTCATCATGGCACTGTTAGCACCAAAACATTTACATTATTGTGTTCATTTGATAACAGCCTACACAAAATTGGACTGATAAAAGCTGAGCCAAGTTTGACAATGTAGCGATAAACCTGACAAGCTAAATCTAAGATGTCCTAAAACAGCAATCATACAAAGGGTAAAAAGTTTACCCTCTGTAAAATATCTGTACGATCGCTGTTTTAGGACATCTTAGACTTTACTTAGAAACTATTAGGTAACAACATGGCCAAGCCTCTGATACTTGGGAACATTTGAAACATTTCTTTCTATAACAAGGTTATTTCTTCATTTCCCACTCATTCTGCTAGTTGTTTCGTGGTGTGTAATGATCACTACAGTCTTCATGGGGCTGATAGCATTTACATGTATACACATTAAGTGTCTATCAAACTAGGAAGTCACAGTGACAACAGAAGCTGACCTGTTCAAAAATAAGTTTGTCTACACTGACAGGTTTTGTAACCCAGGGGCAAAGCAGAGCTATTAAAAAGGCTTTGTGAAAAGTTATACATGCACATAACCAGGGGGAATGGAGCAGGTTCCCTAGAGTCTCATGTAGGTCTGAAGTACTTTAAAGGTCACTGACAATACCCAGCATGTCTGGTTAAGCCAGCCAGAGTGCTACTAGTACTCAACCTGCAACCCTGACTAAAGCAAAGACTAAACATTCAGCAGGCATTTCTACTCCAGTAAGTGTTGCATTGTTCACTCACCTCCACCTCATTTTCACACATCAGACACATTTCTTGATTAAAATTTCTTCAATGCAGAAATCTTCATTGATTAATATAATGGCCATTTTTTGTCAACCTATTAAATGCCAACATTTTCAATGCAAAAAGAAAGATATAGCTCAATTAGCATCAAAGCATTCTCATATTGTTTTTGTCTGTGACTTTGCTAGATTTTAAGAGTATGACCATGCTAAAAGGCACTGACAATGAAAACAACAAAACCTCAAAGAGCAACAAATTGGGGATCAATTTGCACTGTGTGGTGAATCTTAACCCCTAAAGTCCAAATTATACTTTCCTTACTTTTCTTTATCTTTCTGCCATGTACAAAAAAGTCTTAAACAAGACTCTTTCTCATTGTTTATATTCTCTAAACCTTCACTGACAACAAAGTTACACATAAACTTGAACACTCTTGATCATGACATTGACCACGTTCTGACACGCTCCTTTGTGGCTCTACCTACAACCTTTGACAACATTCATCATCAAACTCAAACCCTTTGAATAGAATAGACCTGAATGGACCTCCCACTTCACCTTTATTGTCACTCTATTCAGTCTTCTGATCTGATCTCTCAATGGCGCGTCAGGCCCCATCTGTGAATACCTCGGGCCACACTGCATGATAAAAACTGAAAGGTTTCAACATAGACATCAACAGTCTTTCTGAATGACTCAATGTCCCAGTTGGCCTGTAATGAAACTCTTTCAATTACATTTTGGACAAGGAACTCAAATCTAATGTCTCTTGTGGCACCGAGATTGGCTCCTCTTCTAACTTTTTTGTGTTTGTATGGTCAAACCGCCTGCCGTATGCGACAGATTTTGTAAAGCATTAAACATGTGAAGATTGATGTCCACGTTCTTTGAAATAAAAGGCAAATTAGACATTTTTGTCAAATGTCATTTGTGGCACCAACATACCTCCTCCAGGGCCCTTTTCTGTCCTCAAGGAAACATAGAAAAACAAGATAATACTTCAATGTTACAACAGAGGACAGTGATTTAAGTCAATTAAAAAAATGTTCATGTCACTTAAGGGCACCAAGCACATTCCCTTTTCAGCAGTACACACATGGTACTAAAAAGAAGTAAATATACATCAGTGCAGATTTCTTAATGATCCTGTTCAGATTTGGCATCTGTTGGCTGTGTTCAGTTAATGGGATTTTCATTCTCAGATTGTTTGGCCAAGACAACACCAACAATGTGTGCCCAGAGTTAGATTTGTATCTATTATCAAGCTGTCACACTTGGTTTATGTTTGTTTCGTCTGTAAAAAAAAATCAAATAAATTACCTTTTATCTGAAGTTATCATTGAGATGGGTTTACCTCAGCATGTCTCTCGATTTTAAAAATCAGTCTCAGACTGGAGTTTCTGTATTTGGATCTTTTTTCCTGTGCGGTGGTGTAGTGTGTTTGAGGTAAACAAAATTCCTATCCATTTTCAGCCGTGAGAGGGTGCATGAACCATTAGCTTTCAGTAGCAGAGCCCATTCCTCCAGTGTCTGTCGGCCTGAGAGGAGAGAGCTGGCAGGCGGGATAGCTGGCTTCCTGGTTCATTGGCTGGATGGCTGGCTGTTACACTCTGGTGCAAAGAGATGCCAAAAAAGTGGGCATGGGAAAGCCTCGGGGGGGCAGAGAATAACAGATGATACAAAAAAGCAAACTTTGTAATTTAAATGCAATTGTGAGTTTTTCTGTTCTGTCTGAAATATACTGCTGCGCATAATAACAACAGCATACGGTGAGGTTTGTCTTAAATAGGTAATGACTCGTGTGTTATGAATCACTCAAAAAAGTAAATTCTGTATTCTGGCGAGGTTGGTGAATTGAGTCTGTTTGGTGTGTTCCTCGCCGTCGTCTGTCAGGAGGGCCAGCGGCCTTCATTTTGGCCGACTTGCAGTCGGACTCAAATGACCAATCTGATTGGTGGAGAGCTAACCCGGGAAATGACGAGCGAATGACATGACTAGAGTCTCTCAAAATCTGACGAAAATCTTTTAAAGTGACCTTTGCCGATCTGAAATCAAGACAGATTCAGCAACTGCATGGCCTATTTCTTGCTTAAAATGTTTTCAGAAACACGTTTCGGTGAATTATTTTAGTAAAATATGAGATTGTATTCTGAACAAGCCACCATGATGCCACACATTTGTCCAATCAGCTGCCGTTGGCATTCGGCATTGCTTCAGTGTGTTCCGAGGCACTTTTTTTGCCAACTCAGGGAGGCAGTCAGTCCAACTGCCTTTTTTGCCAACGGTCAGCCATCGAGTAGGTGTGTTAGGGCCTCAATGTGCTAGAGAAAGACAGAGGTGAGCAGGATTTAAAGAAGCAAAGAAAATGTGATTTTTTTTTTTTAACTCTGTGAATTGCAGATCTGAACATTTCATTGTTGTGTGATCAGGGAAAAGTCCGACACTGTCTGATGGTAAGCCAGAAATCTTTAAAAACAGATTGGTGCAAACTCTTAATCCTAATCCTGAGTACAATCTTGATAATTGGTCATTCAGTTTCAGGTCAAGATTGACATAAGCAGGTAGAAGAGTTGCATTTTATGGGACATGAGTATTTGTATTACTCTTGATAACTTTTTAAATTTCCAATACAGCTACAAGAGCTGTAGCTATGATTGTCCACTGCCGTTTTAACTAATGTACAGGGAGAAATCTATTTTAGAGGAAGCACAGAGACCAATTTGCCACTCTAACACACTGCTGGACTCAGCCAGGTCTGGTGCTTCATGCTCTCTGGACTCAACAAGCTTTGGCTGCAGACACACTGCAGTTTCCTCCTTAACATCTCCATGGTTAGACATGTGGCTTTTCAGCCAGCCAGCTGGCATAGAGACACAGGTTTCTGAGCAACACCCACAAAGCAGGACTTTGGATCTAAGATGGCTGCTATGTAATACTACAAAGTCAAAGTGCGGGCACTTACACTGACTGGCATGGCGAGTGCTAATCCACATTCTGGCACCAAACCGGACTGTTGTAATTACAGAATTGGGCTAAACAGTAAAGAGCAACAATGAATTTGAGTGTTGCCAAAGGCTCAGACAATATTTTCTGCTTCTACACAAGGATGAAAATGTCTCTTCTTAATGTTTGAACCTTTTCTGTTTACTCACAAACTATTTTTTATCTTCATATCTGTCTGTAAAGGGCTCAATTATTCATATATATTCATACAGTTGATGTCGAGAATGAAGAGTATATTTTATGTATTTAGGAAGGTTGTATAGCCCTGCTTTCAATTCACATCATTCACGTCATTAATCATTATTGTGTTATTGTAACACCTGTTCCTATACCAAACAAATACACTTCAGGTGTACAAGGCTTTCGAACCTGAGCAGTTTAACTGAACCCTGGAGCGTTTTGTTGAATAGTCTAGTTTGTTTGGGATGGTGTAAAAGCTCTTTCGTACGGTGGCCAACAGGGGCAAACGCACTGCAACTTAATGAAACATATGCAAATACAAACAAACAACCAAATACAAAAATGCGCTGCAAATACAGAAACAATGCAAAAAGAAAAGCACACAAGCCCCGAATAACAAATGCAAAAAAAAAAAACACTGCATCAAGATTACACAACAGAAGTTCTTCAGGTCTTTGGTGGGAGCCCTAAGTGGAACAGCTGGTTTTTGACCCCATTGAGAAAGAGAGAGAAAGAGAGAGAGAGAGAGAGAGAGAGAGACACATTCAATCTCAGAACAGTGTGCGCTGTTGTGAAATGGTGTGCAAGTGCTTTGAGACCATAGACTGTAAATATTAAGTCTATGTTTGAGATGTGTTTTCTCTCGTTTGGTGGGTGTGTCTCTAGTTCATTGGCTAGGCCTGGAGAACTTCCGTTGTGTAATCTGGATGCGGTGTTTTTTGTTGCATTTGTTTTTGCATTGTGTAGCATTGTGTTTTGTCTATTTGTGTGTGTTTCATTAGGTTGCAGTGAGTTTGACCCCTGTCAGCCACCATACTTTCAAACTCTGGTGTGGACCAAACATTGGGGTCTCGATTCACTTCCAAGTGCAGTAAAGTTCAGTTCACTTTAAGGGGGCTTTCCCACCTACTTCGTTTGATCTGGAGTTTCGGACTTTTCAGTTTTATCAAACCAAAATTACAGCTGTGAAACATCCCCTAGACCACGGTCAAAACCAAACAGCCAAAATTTGGTCCAACCAAAAGAGGTAGTCTGGGTCCGTATCAAGCCAAACCACAGTCCCCTTCATTTCTAGTGTGAAAGCATTTTTCATTTACTAGCCTGCAGTTTTAATCTTTAATTTAATGAAAGATTTAAGGGATGATACCTTTCAAATCCACAACCTATTATGACCATACATCACTCGTCATCTGTGTGACACACTTAATCTGACCTGTAGAACCTCAACCAAGGTTTCCCTGATGTGTGACCTTTTGGGGTGCTTTATTAAACCACATATAAGACTGCTGTATTGTTCACAGATAAGTGGTTTCGGTCTGACAACAGAGAAGGGCCAAAACTGCAAAAAGCGTCAGAGGAAGGGAGACTGGCCAAACAGGCACTTTGGCACAGAGCACTGCACAGGCTTCATTCATACTGTGAGTGGAGCTTAAAATTGTTTATTTCACTGTGGAGGAAACCACTTTGTACGTAATATTGCTACCTGCTAAAAGAACATGAGAATATGGCTACCATTAATGAAGAACATAAGAATGTGGCTACCATTAATGAAAAACTTCCCTGTAAGTTAGTTAGGGAGACACACTCAAACCGTCTCATTGTTCCCTTCTTAAATTTGTCATACATGCAGCATACGTCAATATAAGAACACTTCAACAAATTACATTCAAGTGCTGCCAGCAAGCAGCATCTGTCAGACACTTGTGTTGTGCCTGGTTTCTGTCTGCTGCTGCTGAGCCTCTCCATGAAACACACAGATGGGGTACCTCTCGCTTCCATCTTTAAGTGCTTGTTTCTTAAAAGCCGAACAGCCTCTCACAAATCTCATGGATCGGCTGCTGTCGGAATTAGTATTTCTCTCTCTCTGAAACAGATATTTTTTGTGTTTGGTGTTACTGAATTTGAAGACGTTCATTTCAAACACCTCATCTCATCGTAATGTGTCTCAGATCCGTTTTGTTCACACGGGAAAGGCCATGCAGCAGCCCATTAACAGTTCTTCAGAATGGTTAAGATTTTCAAACAATGATCCAAGTGGTAACTTTTCATTTGACGCCTCGCTGGGTGTCACCTTCACTGTGTCACCCAATTACTACCACAGACAGTTTGTCGTCTTTGGTCACAATTCCTGTGGATCAGTTCAGGTTACTGAATGTGTGTACTTAGTTTGTTCAGGCCTAGTTACACAAATACAAGGTCTTTTCAACACAGAAATATTTTTCGAGTGGGATGTGTGGTATATAACATTTTGCAACAGCCTGTTTGCTGCCTATCAGCGGAAGTAGAAAACCAATACAGTACATCTTCTGTGATACCCAACAGAGCAGTGAAGTATGAAAACCCTACAATATGCATGAAGCACATTTTACAACAGTAGGGGGAACATTTGACACTTTCATGATTCTCTGAGAAGATATTGCACACAACTGCATACATCTGCAGGTATATCAACTATTTACAACAGCACATTTGATGTTTTGTCTTCCATCATCATCACTCACTGTTCTGGTGTTGTCTCTTGTAGTTTACAGTTAACCTTACAGCATTTCACTATTTTTGCAAATTTGATTAAAGCACCAGGCTAAGTATCATGCATGCTAAATAAGTATTCCAGTTTCATTTCCACTGTATACAACAGTAGGCACACACAAGGTCATAATACTTTAAAATGAGATTGTTTTGTTGTTTTGATGTGTTCTGACTAACAGAGGGCTTAAACAGTATTAGTGGAGGTGTTTAAACGGTCACATCACATTAACATAGTGCTATGATGTTGCATGTGTGAATGACAGAAGCTGCTGCCTTTACTGAAATTAGAGTTTTAGGATTTTTTTGGTAATTGTCCAGGATATATCCATGAAAGAGCTTAAAAACTGACATTTTATTCTGATGGTAATGGATAATGTTGTTAAATTCACTGAAGGATATGTTTTTTTGATGGATTACCATGACGTTTTGTACAGCTATTCATGATCCCCAGATAAAAAATCCTCCTGACTTTGGGGATCTCCTGACTTTTACTTGACTTCTATTGCCGCCATAAGGTTGACATTTTTTGTTTTGATTAAAATATCTCAACAACTATAGAATGGATTGCCATGAAATATGGTACAAATATCCATGTCCTCCCCAGGATGAGTTGTAATCACTTCAGTGATCCTCTGACTTTTCATCATCAGGTCAAAGATTTCATTTGTCTAGCATTAGATTTTTGCCAAAATATCTTCAAATCTAGTGAGACTCCCATCAACCTCAGTTGTACAGTATGTTTGGTGGTTGCTAGCTACAGTGGTGCTCATAAGTTTACATGCCCATGCTTAAGTTGACTAAAAGAGGAAAAAAATCATGTTTTGGATATCTTAATGCCTTAATTAATAAATTATGTAAAATCCAACCTTTAAGGACACCAATTTTCTTTGTGAATGAATAATGTATTGTAAATAAATAAATGTTCTTCCTTAAAATACAGAGGGCATAAGTATACACACCCCTATATTAAATTCCCATAGAGCCAGGCACATTTTTTTTTTAAAGGCCAGTTATTTCATGGAACAGGATACTATGCATCCTGATAAAGATCTCTTGGCCTTTGGAATTAAAATAGCCCCATATCATCATATACACTTCACCATACATAGAGACTGGCATGGTTTTATTTCAGTTAGACTAATAGTCGGTTTGATTTGCATTGAGAGATGATTTTATGGAAAGTATCCCATGCCAAACTCTATGTATGGCAAAGGGTATGTGATGATGTGGGGGGGCTATTTTATTTCAAAGGCCAAGAGACCTTTATCAGGATGCATAAATCCATGAAATTGGCCTTTAAAAATAAAACTCTGCCTGCTTCTATGGGAATTTGTCTAGCATTTTTAGGAAGAAGATTTATTTTTTTACAATACATTATTCATTCACAAAAAAATCTTCAAAAGTGAGACTTATCAACCTCATTTAATTAAGGCATTTGGTATGTTTTTTTATTCCTCTTTTTAGTCAACTTAAGCATGGATATTTAAACTTAAGAGCACAACTGTAGCTGTATTAAAGACCAAGAGTGGAAACATGTCAGAACATGTATTTGTTATCCTTGACATCAAAACTAAAGTGTATCTGTGACTTTCTGATTATATCAAATATACTAAACCAAAAGAAATTCCTCAAGTTCAAATTGCATTGTCCTCGCCTCGTTTGATGATGATGTAAACAGTCTCAAGTTGAAATAAACCCCTTCACATTTAACTTAAACATGCCCGGCCTATCCAGTGTTAATCCTTTTGCATTTTTCCCTTTCTTTCTGCCTGTGTCTCTCTCCGTCTGTCACTTTCTCAATTTAATTTCTCAGCTTGAATCACTGCACTGGCACGACT
The DNA here is from genome assembly GCA_026937815.1 of Etheostoma perlongum. Taxonomy (NCBI): domain Eukaryota; kingdom Metazoa; phylum Chordata; class Actinopteri; order Perciformes; family Percidae; genus Etheostoma; species Etheostoma perlongum. The sequence continues at coordinate 21,954,433 of CM049377.1, forward strand.
GTTAACCAGACGAAACACTGCCAAAGTGGTTTACGAAATGTAGAATTTCTGCCAGCCTTCCGTTCTCTCCCTCCTGCTTACCCCCTGCCAGCTCCTTCTCCCCTCCAACCTCACCCACCCAATCACCCCACCCCACCCCACCCCGTCTTGAAGACAGTGTTGCGTTGCGGCTCTCTGCTCCTAAAGAGCTGAAACTGTCGGCCGGGGAAGCGGTGAAATGGAAAAATTTAATCGCATTAAGAGAAAAACCTTCTCTTTTCATTTGTAAATTCTTGGGACACGGTTTTTTTCTACCCTCTTTTTCCCTTTTACACCTTCTTCTCCCTCTCTCTCTCTCTCTGTCCTTACTCCGATACGGCTGCTGAGCTCAGAAAACATCCGCCTAGGCCTCAACACACATACACACACTTAAACTTAAGTACACACACATACATCAAATGTAAGAACACACACACTCAACTCCTCAATTTACTTCCGTCAAAGATTTGACAAACAAGGATGGGGGCCTGTTGGATGGGCGCGCAACCACACCCACACCCACACACACACACACACACACACACACACACACACACACACACACACACACACACACACACATTGTAATTCCTCTCCTTTTTCCTCTTAAACGAGACAGAGATCAAAGAACGTTTCACAGACTCCTCCTTTGTTCCCTCCCTCTATCTTGCTTCCCCTCCTCCAACTCAGTTAATGTACTTCAACAGCTTTTTCTTTCCTCCCTTCTCTTCCTCTTTTCTTCCTCTTTTTTCTTTCACTTCTACTTCTTTTCTCCTTCTTTATTCCTCTTTCCTTCCTTTCTTTTGGTTCCTTCTTTCTTGTTGAAGAGCCGTGTTCCAGTTTCCTGTCGTGTCCACATCCGCCTCCATTGTCATTCAGCTTCACAGCAGCCATACCTCTGTGACAGGGACACACACACACACACACACACACACACACACACACACACACACACACACACATACACTCTAACACTAACCCCCATCCCCACTTCTCTGTGGTTATTGACCTCTTTCCACTAAACACACACACACACACACGCACACACTGACATACACACACTGCTTCCATGGGGACGAACCACCTGAAGAGCTGAGGATTAACAGACCAGTTCAAACAGTGTTAAGAGCTTTTTTTCTCTAACTTCCCTGTAGAAACCCACTACACACACACACACACACGCAGGCACGCATGCACGCACGCATGCACACACACACACACACACACACACACACACACACACAGATTGCATCTTGTCTTGACATAACAAAAGTAAGATGTTTCCTTAAAAAATTATCTGTAACAGAGGTTTTAGTTTTACTTCATGTTGCCATCTAACTGTTGTCAGTACAAGTTGGGAGTTTTTTTCTTGCTAGTTTGAGACTACAACACACAAGCTGCAGTTTTTGTTCTCATTTATTTTTTTTACGTCAGCTCTAAACTCTGCGGCTGGTGTCCCCGCTGAACTCGATGGTATCTATTGTGTATAGAAAAGACCAGTTAGCTTCACATTCCTACTGGATACTGTCACACTAAAAAGCACAATAGAGGTGCTTTCACACTGCAAATCTTTTAGTTCAGAGCCGCAACGTCAGCCAAACTGTAATACCACTCACTCTGGTGTGTGTGAGTGTGTGTGTGTCTCTAATCTTTCATTTGCACTTTCTCTCTCTCTCTCTCTCTAGCCATCAGACGGAGCTCTCATGCAACCGGATCACTCCATACGACTCCACCTAAATGTGATTTGATATTGACAGAAATTACATTTAGGTGGAGTTGTGCCATGTGTGTCTCTGCATAATAATGTGTGTATAGTAAAATGTTCAAGAGTGAGATTAGTTGAAAGCAAACATATTTTATAGACTGAATTGCCATAAGAAAAATGTCCTCTACTGCATGCAGTCTGTCTTATTTTAAATACTGTAGGAAGGAAAGTGATGAGACAACATCCAATAATGGCCGTGCCAAGAATTGAGGTCCATCATTGAACACACACAGACTGTGGTTGCATTGATAAGCTCGCCAATTTCGAAGTGAGTAACTATAATGAATGTGTGAAAATCATTCAAAATGATGACATATTACACAATGCTTGGGGTTGCCTCCTGCCCTCCTGTAAGTGATCCAGTTTCCAAAGGCTGAGGTTTTCTCAAGATACTGTACAATTTCTGTAAATGTTGTTTGAATACATCATGCCAATTCCAACATATAGGATATCACCAACTACTACAACTCACCAGAAGAACTTTGAAGAGTATATAGGGGAGTCTCAACAATCTCTCCATATTTTATGAATGCCTAATTTACTGCCATGCACTGGGATATGAAGGATTTAAGATCCACAATGGCCTACATGCAGACCAGAATAGCTCACAATGAGTAAATAAAAAGGTGGCTGCATTTTCAAAACATGGAAAATTATCCAAGGGTAAATAATGTGTACAAAATACAAATTAGCTAGCAAGCTAGCAGTTTTCAGTAAGACTTTATATGTATGTGTGGTTCATGATGTCCGTAAACTATGGCAGACAACACTGTTTAGGACGCAGGTCACAGTCAACGAGCGTGTTTTCATGACGCTGGATGTTGTTCACTCTGGGATGAGCTGGGAAGTAAATGGTATGACATCATTTCCATTATTTCAATCTACATGCTCGAGACCAGCTTCAGGAGTGTCCAAATGCCACATACTGTAGGTCTTGGTGAGCAAGTTGCAGCTCAGCAGCATGTGTCATCATCCAGCAAAATGTAAATTGATTTATATGTTACTAAAACCTGCAAATCCTTTTTCCTAGCTCCTTATCTTCCTCCTCTTTTCTTATCTGCTTCCCGAGTCCTTATCTGCTTCCAATGTGTCCTATTTCTATCCGTATATACAGGCTTTGGAGATCAACATCATCATCATTATCATCCCCTTGCTAATCTTCTTTACAGGGAAACACAGCCTCAGATCAAAGCGGATGACCTGTGGGTATTGAATACATATAATCTGACTGGCGTGGAGGTGTGTTTATACGTCTGTGATGGTCCATAAGTGTTTAACCTGATGTGGTCGACTTTGTATAATCCCTGTACTCTGAGGGCCATCTGCCCCACCTTGAAGAGGGCGGAAAAACTCCTCATACCAATATGTCACAGGTACATTGTGCTGTACAAGACAAAACACCTCTACCTGTGGCACACAATATAATCAGAGGAATACCAAACAGGATAAACATGCAATATACTTGCAATTAAAGAGTCAGAGGAACCTAAAACAAACACTGGTGCAACATGCACGAAAAACACACAAATGTGTTATGCTCACAAAAAATATTTCTGCAATAAAATGTCTAAAAACTAAAAACTAAAATTTTTTTTATATATTTTGTTAAGCTGCATACTTACAGTACATTGTGTTTTTAACAATGTTCAAACCCATAGAAATCTGTCGTTTTATTCAGTAACATGGAGCATGTTGTTTGGTCACCTGTCAATAGCGCCATGTAATCTTTGTCGCCTAGTTGCTGTAACGCCCGGAAAAATATGGAAAATCTTGGAAACAACAGATGATATGTTAGAGAGTAACTGTAAATCATACAATGTCACAGAACCCTGGTTAACACAGTGTGTCACGTTTGCAGCGCTGGGCTAACCCAGGATTACATTTGGCATGTAACGTCAGCTGTATGGGTAGTAGACAAATCTAGTGCTAAGATAGCCAGCTAGCGCACCTCAGTCTATCTGCCTCACTCCCCGCCTTTCCTCCGATAAGAGACTTCTTCGGGATGAGAGCAGACAACAGCCCTGGGTACATAGCCACAGTGAAGGCCAATTTATGGTCCTGTGTTAAATCGATGCCGTGGATACGTACGTAGGTACATATAGATACGGACCCTAAACCGGACCCTACACTGTAGCCTGACGAGCACAAGCACCATGAGGGGGCAAAATAAGGGCTTTTCCCCCTCAGTTGTATTTTCTGTTCCCTTGTTTCAACTTCATACAGTCATAAAACGTACAAACACAACAACACAATTAGGCTACAAGTTCTACTTGGCGTCTACATAGCATGGGGCTTTAAACTACTAACAACAATGTAATTCTACCTGCGGCAATATTTGACAGAGAGTGACCGCTTCAGCCGTCCTCTCACTTCATTAATAAGGAAATTACTTTACTCCTTGGAAAAACCAGTGCTCAGGGCACCGCCGTACTGTTTACATGTCTTTTGACAAGGCAGCTGCATTTTTAGAATCTAGAGCAAGCTAGATTTGGATATGACATGAGTGATGGAGAATCAGATTGGGAGAGATCAATGACCCCTCACTTTTCGTTAGATGAAGAATCATTCCAGAATGCTACGTGGAGTAGCAAGACTCTCCTCTAGTGCGCTTTGGAGGAGGGTCTGGCAAAGCGAGACTACATTTCCCCCTACTCATTTCCGGATTCTCTTTCTCCATTAACAACATGAAACCAAGGACAGGGTTAACTTTTCATGCTAAAGCTTTCCAACCATGGTCAGAAAGTACTAGGAGACGCTCTATGCCTCTATTCGGTATTAGCTGTAAAGCTAATCCCGAATACGCTCCCCACACTTAAACACATGCAGGCTCTGCAGTGCTGAAAAAATCCCAGAGGAGACACTGACATTTATTATTGTGATATTTTGGTGTTAGTTGCTAGCTAATGTTAGCGTGCTTGCTCGCTAACCATCAGCTACCACCACAAATATAAGATAAGTAATTATGTGGGAAATACTGCAGCTATTTCATTAGAATGACGTCACATCAATAAACGTTAATAAACCTAACATGAATAAAACTTCAATACAACTCCCAACTAAACAACGTCATCAACAGTTTGTGTTTTTCGATTGGGAGACTCCTATAGAAACCCTTGCCGTCAAAAAATCACATATTGTACGGTTATATCTACACTTATTTACACTCATCTAATGTTGTTATTTTACATAGAAACAGATATAACTGCAAATAAACCAGATGCACAATGATAAGCAAAGAGATACTGTAAATGCAATCTGTATGGCGTGCATTGCAACAAATACAAAAGCACTGATGGATACAGAGACACACTATATGCAATGACTGAAGAACTGGAAAACATGCAAGCATACAGGCACAACAGAAATGCTGACATAAAGATTTGCAGAATGCAGGTACAGTCTGCTGCTTGGCATGTGTTGGATGCTTTGATCCAGAATTCCCTGTGGTGCAATGCATGTATTTTGAGTGCAGGAAACCTCAGTGGGAATAAAATAAAAGGTTAGAAAATGAGCATTAGATAGATGTAGCTACAGTAACGAATGCACTGAATTCCAAACACATCAATAAGCACAGGCGGCACGCACATGGAACATATAAACAATGCGTATATATAAAAGATTGTATGCAACATTGTAAGTGTAATAAATCATTGCCATATTCATGTTGATATGTATGTTATACAGTATGTTGATATAAACAAGTGAGTCCATCACAAAGAGAATTGCCTTTATATTGCATTTTTAATTGTATAAATTGCATTATAATGAATGTGCTCCAGAAGAGAATGGTCTTACTTTTTAACAAACAAAAGAATAATGCTACATGTAGCACCAAGAGAATCAGAAACTGTGACAGATAACAGGGTAAAAATCTAAAGAAAAGACCAGCAGCGAGGCAAGGGAGAAAAGGGGGAATTTATATAAAGAGAATGAGAGCACAGGTGTGATTCTTCGACCAGGTTATTAGCTATTGTGTGCAGTGACAGCTCTAATGGAAAAAATGACAGGTAACTTAGAAGAGAGAGATGGAATGCGAACAATATGGAGCCTAAATAAAGCACTGGGATGGAAATATAAGAGGCAAAATGAAAAAAGACAAAAAACAATGAAGGACAAGATGATGTAGTAAGGAATAGAGAATAGGCAGAAATGAGGCTGGTCGAGGGAGAATATCAATATGTCATTTGTTGCATAAAAGCCAGATATGGTGGAGCTGCATGTTTTACATGTTGTGTAGGTTTACGTCTCCAACACAAATATAGCTCATGTAAAATATGTAAGATCAGCCCATTCCTCCATTAACACTGCCATATTCATTATCCTGAGTGATAGTAAGCTACGTGCATGACAGAAGCAAGAAAAGATCAACAATAATGTCAGCTTAATCTAACTTTACAAATGGCAAAAAACAAACAAAACAACAAACAAATTTCAATCCTGTGCCCCCTGTTTCAATTATTCAGTTGTCTATAAATACCAGTTATATGTCAACAAAAAATATTTTTTGGATAGTTTTACAACAAAATTCCTCTCTCATCTTTTCCTGTAAAACATTAAAATATTTTTGATGGCTTATCATGAACTTGGGGGTCTATACATAAATGTATTCAGTCAAATAGGATTTGGGCTAACCATCATATAGTACCGCGTCCATGGCAAGTACATTACATCTTGCCAATATTCCCACAATTCTATTCAATTAAATGTAATTTTATTTATAGTATTAAATCATAACAAGAGTTATCTCAAGACACACACTCTATAATTTACAAAGCCCCAACAATTTTAATAATTCCCAAAGAGCAAGCATTTAGTGCAACAGTGGCGAGGAAAAACTTCCTTTTAGGGAGAAACCTCGGACCAGTGGTGGAATGTTACTCAGTACAAATACTTTGTTACTGTACTTAAGTACATTTTTCACATATCGGTACTTTACTTAAGTATACTCAATAGTGCATACTTTTGACTTTTACTTTTACATTTTGCAGCAATTATCTATACTTTCTACAATGTTCCGTTACATTTTCTGATCAGTTTTCCCCCCTACCAAAACGTCTTCCTGACCGTAAACATCTGTCTCACCAGTGAAGTTGCCATATGGGTTGCTACCCAAGATTCTAGATTGCTAATCTTTGACCCAATCAGAGCCCTATAAGGTTCTGGACCCAATCAGGTATGATCCTTCTAACCAAAGATTCTAGAGCCCGGCCAATTCCAAGTCTGGTTTGGTGCCTTAGCACAGGCTTGTGCAAAAATCTGAATATCAGAATTGGCCTCCATTCAATTCATGAATTAGAATTTGAATTAAATTGACTCCGTCCCACAGAAAGTTGATTTTCAATTTGAATTAGAATGACAGGAAGTGGAATTAAATTCATGGCAATTCAAAGAAATTCCACACTGCTGCACAACAGCAAGAATGTTGAATCTCACATACATTCAGACCAGGGTTTGTTTGTGAAACCACAGCTACCACTCCAACCTGAACTTCGGTACCTCGCTTCTTTCTTTGCTCTCGCAATACTACAACCACAAGAGGTCGCCGCCTGACAAGAAACGCAATTGTCGGTCGTCATAAGCTGCTTGCATAATCGACCTGTGGTCGTTTTCTGGGTGAGGACGAGCTGAATGTGTTAGGCAACAGAGTGAAAGATAATAATGTAAGAGGACCGGAAACTAGGGAGAAAAAAAGAAAGTGTAAGTGATTCAAGGTGAAAAAGGAATTAATGAGAGTAAAAGCGGAGGAAAAAGTAAAGAGAGGGAGAGTTGGTTTATTGCTGTCACACCAACCCAGACGGTGCTTGTGTTTTTTGTGGATGCTGAATCCTTAAAAGAAAAGTTAATTATAAAAACAACAACGAGTCAAGTGTGGAAGAAAAGAGATCATGGAGAGGGATTTGGGAGGGAGGAAAGAGGTGGAAGGGGGGAGGAGAATGAAGAAGAGGAGGAGACAATGTAAGGACGAAATTAAAAGCAATACAGGTATATTGAAAAAGAACATAGGTGAGAGAAGGGAGGAGAGGAAGATGAGAAGAGACAAAAGATAAAGAAGAAAAGGGAAGTGAGTAAGGGGGAGGAAGAAGAGGAGGAGGACAGGTGTAATCACAGCTCGGGTGGTTTGTTTAGCCAAGAGTGGTAGCGGTAGAGCAGAGGATTATGGGATTACAAACAGTGACGATGGTCATGTGAGTTGGCGTGGTCGACACTGACCCTGCTTACCTTCTCTCAGTAAGGAAGCTTAGCCTGGCTGTGAAGGTGAGGTCTCACACGCACACACACATACACACACCTGCCCACCCATCGTTCTATCTCATGGTGAGACTCTCAACTCCTGCTTTACCTCTTTTTTCTTTTACCTCTTTTCTGGCTTTCTTCATTTCCCTCCCCTCTTCCACTCCTGATACTCTCTTTTTAATTACCTTGTCTATTCCTGTCTCTTTATCTCCCTCCCTCCCTCCCTCCCTCTCTTTCTCTATCTCTGTCTTTCAGATGTCAGACTTCTTTTTGCCGAATGTTATACATGTACAGCTTATCCATGCCCTCACTGATCCAGCAGGATTCCTTGTTTTTTCTATCTGGAAAAGTAACAAATAAAACCGAAGACAGAGGAATAAAATATTGCAGTGTCAGGAGACGAAACTCAGATTATGTCCAGACTGTGAGGAGTAAATGCAGGAACAACCCTGGCCTTGGTAAGTTTGTCTTGACTTGATATGACGGCAGACATTGTAGCATTTACGTTATTTTATTATTCTTTTTGATCAGTTTCAGATTAGAAAATCTTTAGAAAAAACTAAATACAAAAACATAAAGAAATGACAAATAAAATGCCAATTTAAAACATAAATACATTCACAATTGAATTAGATGTTGGGCTATATAGACAACACACCAGCACAGATCTTTTCAAATATATCAAGGGCAATCTTATTGTTTCATTCATGGCAGCTGCTCAGGGACGAGCCTCATAATTAAACTGAATTACTATTTTGTTTTAAGTCATTATTCTGTTTGGTGTGGGCAGCCATTCAGAGGTCTGGGGTCAGGCTTGTGAGGGAAGTAAAAATGATTTTGGTTTGTATTTTTGGGGAGGCACACTTTTTTTAATCCGCGGCATTAAGAAATGATTGTGTGTCTATCAAAAATAAAAATAAAACCTTTCTTAAATTCTGAATAGAAGCTTACTACAATTTAAAACGGAATGAAAAACCTACAAAGGTGGATTAGTTGTTACGTGTTCATAACAAAAGTTATGTAAAAAGGTAAGTAGAAGGTTTTCTCTATTTCTAATGCTTAATACAAAATAATAACTGTTGACTGTGAGTTAATTATTCAATATTCATTATCCAAACATTCCATTGACCTCTATTGCATACCAACAACTGCAGATGTTTTAAAATGTCTGCATATTTGTTTGTTTATTTATTTTCAGGGGTAGCACATTGATCAAAATTGACCTTTAACAACATCAATGTAAATGTAGTTTAGTTCCAACAAATGGCATGGCTATAAATTAAACTAAGGTTAAGCAAATGAAGATTTAAACACTTCCCCTCAAATATAAAGGCAATACGTTTGTTGTTTGATTTTACCTAAACAACTGTACATCACTGCCTGTGTTGTTATAGTTGAGGTTATAGTTTACGGTTTTGAAATAACTACAAACCATAAAATAATTAACGTAAAATCAGTTGTCCTAAAAGAACAAGATTTTAACATAAGAATTGCTGCCATTAAAAAAAAAGTCATAAAATGTCACAATTATTTTCATAGAATAGTTACTGATATTGTGGTTCATATTTAACAAATATTTTAAGTGTGTTGAAGTGTAACTAACATGCTCTCACCTCAGTAGTGTGAGTGGATAAACTGCTGAACATTTTTGACATGAAAACTTTGAACATTCACCATTAATACAAAGATGTACACGCCTATGTCAACACATCTTATTTAACATATTTTTCTGGAGATATGTACTTCTGTTGGAAACTTGGAGACATGACTGGCATATCTGATTCATCACAGGTGTACAGACATTATAATGTGTGAAATAGTAAAAAGCCAAACTTAATGTAGAAACAGTGACACTATTACAGCAATCAACACATTTTGAGATGTATTCAGTATTATGACTTTCATAGCATTATAATATGCCATTAAAATCAAAACCACGCCTGGGAGTTTACACTTGGGAAAATATGGTTGGAGCTGATCCCAGATGACACTGGCCCTGATTTTATGCCTGGGGGCCACGGAAACTCAAAGAAAAATTGAAGTAAATCTGACGCTCACTGTTTATGGTACCATGCTAAGAACCAAAGTGCTGGACGAGGACCTGAAATTATGACCTGACAGCTATGTGACAAGTGCTTCACTGACATCCTTAGACTCATCTGTGTGAGCAAACAGAATCAACAATAACCTTCCTAACTACATCCAACAATGCAGTTAAAGTGAACACACACTAAAATATAGTCTGCACACACTGCTCAGAGAAGACTGCTGTCAGAATAAATAACTCAAATGATAGAAAAGATACAAAATCACGAGGCTGTGAGGACTACTTGTCTATTACTTGTCAAATGTACTATAACTCTTAAACACTTAAACTGCATGGGTGCACTTGCTCTTTTCTGGGCATTAGATTGGAGTGCCGCAAATATCGTCCTAATCTCAGCTGATTTCATGTCCTGATTGGATCCTTCCGGCGTTTCCTCTAGGGTTCGAGTGGCACCACAAACAGCATGGCCAGAGAACATGGCAAAGTAGAATACCAGGTATTTACCACCAATACGGAGAATCGGCTCCTTTCTTTAAAGGCATATTTTAAAGAAAAAACATGACAGTCTTCCCCGATAATTTTTCCTGAAAGGTTTAAAATAACGCACAGCATTGTATGGTGCTATACAGCATAAGAGTATGCTAAATACATAGCAGTAGAAGAAACTGTTGGTCTGCCCCGTGGCCAACGTTCGGTAGTTATGTCAGAGATAGAAAGCTGCAGCCAGCCAGTGCAGCAGGAAGCTTGCAGCTTCCAATTGACAAGATCTCAATGTCTAAATTTAACATAATGAGCAGGGTTTTATTGTTGTAAAGGATATTTTTCTCAAAATCAGATTATTTGATTGTTGACAGAATCAAATCAGAGTACCAGATAAATAACAGATTTTCCTTTCCTTGTGCTATTGGCACAGCGTGGTGGCTTTCATGGGAGAGGAGCAGACAAATGAACTGTGAGATAAAAATAAAAAATTAGAAAATGAAATACTGTACTGAAACATTTAAAATGCTAGATTCATATGCTCATTCATTTCTTCTTGGCAGAAGGACATACCATAATGACATGAATTATTTATGATATGTTTAATATTTTTAAGGATTTTTTTTATGTATAATTCACTGAATTAATTTTTCAAAGTTAACCTCTGAACTAATGTGTAGCCTAATATATAACCTGACACCTCCAGAGAGTATAACTGGTTGAAGGTGTTTGCTTTGAGCTGCGGAGGCGGTGGGCTCAGGATCAGCCTCGGCCCAGACAGATGAGTAAACACAGACCAGCTTGTCTGAACAGATTAGCCAGCTATCACGTTTACCATACACCACCACTAGCACTGAGTGAGGGATTACTTACAGTATGATGAGATTGCAGCTATTTTAACTAAAAAAAAGGTAGCAGTTCAAGGTGATGACTGTAAACAAGTAATTAAGTGGACAATAAAAGTGAGTCTCTAAATCTCCTTTAGGACAATGACAAATATAAAAATACAATTATAAAGCCTTACTAAATCGGCTTACTTCATATTCTACACATTTGAGATGATAAAAACAATTGTGAATGCATTCTCCTCTGATTTCGTTTTTAGGTGATCAGTTTAGAAACGCTGGGATGCCAGCAGGACGCTGCATTCTGTGAACTTTGACCTCCTTAGTATTATAGGCTTATATAATGTTGGTGATCTGGGTAACCTTCAATTTACAACATTTGCAACATTTTTAAAAATAAAAGGGTTACTTAAATATCAACATGTGAATGTTTATGCTGAAAAGGTTATTTTCTTGTGTATATGTTAAACACTTCTATTAAAGTTGCTGACTGCTAAAATTAAACCTAACGTGTGTTTCAACCTAAAGGTAATTGGTAAGTGTTTTAAGTTTAGCCTGGTTAAACCTCTTCTCAACACTGTGTGGGCGAGTACATACGGCACTTGACTGACAAATCCCTCACTCTCTTGCGGGACACCTTTAACGTTTCTTATTGGTCCATGGAGTTTGGTGACATCACATAATTTCCTTTGCGCCACCGGACTAGAGGTCTAATCAGCCAGGCTGATAGAAAACACATGTGAGTGTGTGTCCGAGACTTTAAGGGGTGCTGATATATTATCTTCTTTCCCCTCCTTGTGTATTAGTTTGCACGTAGTATATTTATTGTTACAAGAATCCCATGGCATTTTGAGTTGCACTTTGTCTCCAACAGACATTTGTCACATAGTGTTACATTTCCCTTTTTAATGGCTTGTTAGAGAGCATGCAGCTATCTGAGCTGTAGAGAAGGGTTTCCTCTGCTAACAAGCAATTGCCAGACCTTTTTCACCAAAATGTGACAACCTGGTAGAGAAAAAAAAGCTGGAGAACATGGAAATGCCACAGCCCTTTGTCACCTCCAGGGGAATGGGACACAATATGATACAGTGGTGTTCAGTATGACTGTGATCAAACCAAAAAAAACCTAAAAACATAAAGCTGACAAAATGCATGCAAAAGGGGAAACCTGAATAAATAGTGGAGAGGCAAAACAAAACACTTCCAAACAGGGCACTAGGGTTAACTGAATAGTTTGATGTATATAAAAACAATGTGAATGATATGCTAGGGCCTTTGCAGCCAATTAAACACCAAATGAGGGAATATCGCTAAGTTGAATAGTGTTCATTCTCTGAGGTTTTCAAACTGGAAGGCACAGAGAAGCTGTAGGGGCATACAGGCGGAGATACTGTGTGAGATTAAAGGGACAGGGGCATGCCGGTGGTCTTAAAACAACAGGAAGTCAGTTATTGTAGTTTGCCCACTTAACAACATGGTCAACTGTTGCAGCAGCAGCAGCTGTAACAAAGTCATATGTAAACGGAGACATGATACATATATTTTGACATTCAGTGTGGCTTAGAATTCCTGTGGATTTCATTATCTCTATGTCCATTGCGAATGAACATGCATAAATCCACTTAGAAATCATAGAAAAAATAAGTTCCCTATAGCTCCAGACCTTGTCCTTCAGTAATAATTTTGAAAACTCTAGTTCCAACACTAAGTTTTTTCAATTGTATCACTTACCTGTAGATGTCAGATTTGTGTCTCTGCATGTGTGAAACGGGTACAGCAGGATTAGTTACATATGTTGCACAAAGTTACAAGATTTAACCCCAAATAGCTTTGGGAGACTGTTCTGTTAAATTGCCATATTATGCTTTCAGCATATTTTTTAGCATACAGTACCTTTGAGGTTGGCCTATTGTTGCAAAAATAATTAACATTTGCATCATATTTATCCACTCCTATGTTGGTAAGAACATTACAAACTTGAAAATATCCCTTTTAAAGTACATTTAAAACAGATACAAAAATGTGTGATTGATTTGTGATTAATCGCGAGTTAACTATGGACAATCATGCAATTAATCGTGATTGAATATTTTAAACAAGTGTTTAAAATATTCAATCACGATTAATTGCCTAGTTTATAACAATATCTTGCGTCTGGTGGACACTGAGATGTTTAATCTCACGTTTTTCATTTCATTTCAATTCATGATCCAGAAGATTGTCCACACTCTGGGCACTTGACATTTTGAGCGTGGGGCTCAACAATTAAAACACCATTTTAATACCTGGACCCTGACTGAGTGTCTACTGTATCCTTTATCACTGAGTATATAAAAAAATCAACTGCACTAGCTTTCTTCATGACATGTGTGACTGAGGGACCCCATGAGAAATCTATAATCTGTCACATATTTGACTACACCCACTTAAAAAGGGGGAGATTGCAGTTGGTAGAGAAGATAAGAAATGTGTAATGCAGTATTTTAAGGCATTCAAATAAGACTGAGATGACAAAATAGAGTGCAGCTAAAAGACTAGATAGAGGCAAATGTCAGGATATCTTTCTTGTAGGTAAGAAAAACAGACAAAATCATGAGGCTTTTGTTTGTGGCAAGCTTTCAAAATATCATGGTTAGTCAGGATAAAATATGTGATTTTGTGATTTGTAGGTGCTAAACACTTAATGTTAGGTTTGTTAAATATCAGCAGCAGCAACAAATGATGCAGGGGAATAATTCTGCTCACCTTTATTGCTTGGTGCTCATTATTTGACCGTGAACATATCACAGTACAGACTGAAGAAGGTTAGACTTCTGCTGTGTGTTTTACAGGAACATGATTGGCTGTGAGGGCCTGAAGGGGTGACAGCCTAAAAGGTGGCCGCTCCAATGGCGTGGGCCGAGCCACGGTCGAGTCCAGACCCAAAGCCAGAACTGAAACCAAAACCGTACACTCTCAGGACTCACACTTTTTCATCAGCCATCCTTCAAGTCCAGCATCCAGTTTTACTGCCCTTCTTTCTCCTGCTTGCTGCATTTGCTGACCTAGGTATTGCTGGTCCACAACAGCCAGCTTGCCCTCCTCTCCTGTCTGGACAGCCTTTTATAATCTTCTGGGGCATCCCTGACTCTTCCTGCTCCGGTCGGCCAGATCCAAGATCTTTTGGGATGGAACGGGAGGGCCGTGTGGCTGTCTTTTATGAGGACACACTGGGGAACTACCCTTATTTTATAGACAAGGACACACCGGTCAATGGGGGGCTACCACAGCACACACGGCTGGACAACCACCTCCAAAAGACACAGCAGGACTTGGAGGCAGTTTTACCAGCCCCAAGGTACCTTGGGCTGGGGGTGCTGCGCTATGCAGAGTGGGTCCCCCAGTGGTCAAGGAACAGAGAAAGGCAGGCGATGTATCTGGAGGCATCGAGAAACCTGCTGAAGACTTTCTTTCCTCACTGGACCCCTGAGGAGGTGGAGAAGTGGTCACAGGTAAGGAAAGTTCAGGGAAAGAAGTAATAAAAAGGGTAGGTGGTAGAAAGAGCGGACAGCTATGGAAGAAAGGAACTAGGCAGAAAACAGTTTACAAGAAAGATGGAAGATAAAGGAACATGAAAAGATAAGAGTGATAAGGGAGAGGTTGAGGGATCATGGGTGGAAGTGGAGAGGACATTTTCAAAGTTGTTGTAGATGGTGGAGAGTGCAAATTGCCAATGGGGAAAAAAACAATTCCAAAAGTGTTTCTTCTTTAGTAAAGAGAAAATCTTTGATGCAAATATCCAGTGCAACTTGGCATATCACTATCAATATTATGTTGACAATGATATTTCATTCAGGCAAGTAGGGAACTGCAGGAAGAAGAGTTGCAGTATGAATTGATGACTCACCCTGATAAAGTGGGTCTTTGCATGATAACTCAGCAGAAACATGGTGTCATAACACAAAGGGCAAAAACATTTTTACTTTAATTCTGTCCAGTAAATTCCATCCATTTGGAGAGGTTTTGTAAACATAACAAACAAGTTTTGTTAACAGGGTAAGTGGCTGTGAACTCCTGCAAAATGTGTGATAAGATAGACACATGCTGTTAATTTGTGGTTTGACAGGACCATGCTAAATTAGGAGTAAGAGTATCACAATAGATATAACATATAATTTTATATAATTTGCAGGAACTTTAGTTGAGAAATGTTTGAAGTAGTAAACCAGATGGTAATGTCTGGTTTTGGCTTATCCTGTAAAGTATTTTTACATTTTGGGAAATACACTTCTTTGTTTTCTTCTCTTCAAGATTATTATTTATGGCTTTTATTGCCTTTATGATAGCTCAAGAATGCCAGGAAAGGGGATAACAAGGAGTAGAGCAGCGCATACTCTACCAGGTTAGCTAGAGGTCGCCCTGCTTCTTTGTATTCTTGCAAATATTTTGAGATAAGACCGACACCACTCCAATGCCTGTACACCAGACATAAAGCTACTGCCAGCAGCTGATTAGCTTAGCTTAGCATAAAGACTGGAAGCAGGAGGAAACAGCCAGCCTGGCTCTTTCTAAAGGTAACCAAAGTTACTAATTAACATGCTATATGTTTGTTTAATCCATACAAAGGAATCTTGTACTCACTGCGATGTTGCCAGGCAACTGATGGAGATTCTAGAAACCGATCACCCATAGTGTCGCTTTTACACAAATGAGATGTATTGTGTTAATTAGTGTGCTTCAGAGATGCTCATATAAGATGACCCGTCTCCAGCTTCATATTTAATGAAAAGACATGAGAGTGGAATCAATCTTCTCATCTTCAAGTAACGAAGTAAAGAATAAAGTGTATTTCCCAAAGTGTCACACTATCCTTTTTCATAAAGCTGTACTGATCACTGATTTGCAACATTGTACAGAGCTATTAAATTAATAAATGATAGCTATGTCAGTAGAAACGGTGTGGCAAGATCTTCAACAAACAATTGAGGAATTTATATCATATCACGGTAAATACTGTTATATCCCCTAACCCTTTGGTTAAGTTTGATAATTTGGACATTTCATTTTACGATTCACAAAAACGTTAAAAAACTGCAAGTCTTTAGATCACAAAAGAGGAAATGTCTGGAGGGGACTGAAAGAGGATTTATTGATCTTGTCACAGGTGGACTTTGAGGCAACAGCCCAGTCAGTAATGGTGGAAACTCTACGGGAGGTCAAAAGGTTAAGGCCCAAAGCATTATGGGGCGTCTCCCCTTACCCCAGCTGCTACAATGGTGATCCTGCCCAAACCATATTAGCCAATTTCACCGGCCAGTGCCCTGCTACAGAGATGGCCCTTAATGACGAGCTTCTGTGGCTTTGGAAACGATGTTCCGCCCTCTACCCTCTCCTCACCCTGGAGAAGCTGCAGGTGGGTAACAACACTGTCTTGTTCTTTTGTGTACCTTTTTACATTTTTGTTTTGGGGTAAGACAGTTTAAACTCATGCTGGAAGTTAAACTAAACGTGCTATAATAATTAAGAGAAATAAACTATATAGTAAGCAAAGAAAACCTAATCGTAACTTAAACAGAAAAAAATCTTATGCTTATGTCCACATAAGTTCTTACACTTTGCTGGATACAAGGAGGAGCAAAACAGTAGGGATGAAAGAGAGATCTAAGCCACAAAAGCTGTTAAAAACGTAACTACTGTATAACTCAAGCTTTTCTCAACTACAGAACAACAGCCCCAAGTGTAATACACCAAAAACTGAGTGGTTTATAGGTACAAATCTGTCATCTGTCCCCTTGTTTATAGAGTGGGACCTCAGGAGCCAGGCTTTATTTGTCCAGTCAAATCAGAGAATCACTACGAGTATCATCTCTGACTGGGACTGCATTTGATCTTCCTGTATTCCCATTGGTCAAGAGTGTCTATGCCTCAACAAACACTTTCCTGTCACAGGTGAGATATTAACGTCTGGTATTTGATCCAAGCACCCTGCATACGGATCAATGATAAAGTACAACAAATGGAGAGAAAGGACAGAAGTAGATTCATGTTGTTTCGTATCACTTATTATTCCCTGGTTTTAAAGTCACACTGTTTTGCTTGGGGAAAAAATAATAAGAAAGCTGAAAGGTGTTTTTGGATTTAGGGTGAAATTAGTGGAGGCCTCATTATGAAGTGTAATGGTGTGTATACTGTATCAAACTAATAAATACAAAGAGAGCAGTTGAAAAAGAGTGTGCTGTGACTTTTATAGCTTCTTTGCATAACTTCTTGTTAACAGGCAGACCTGGTCAGCATCATAGGAGAAAGTGCTGCCATGGGAACAGCTGGAGTTGTTATCTGGGAGAGAAGTGAGACTAAGACAGAGGTATACAACTATACATTTACATAAAGTGCATACACCCACGTGCATGTTTATCCACTGATATTTTTCCCCTAGGATTTCAATTTATCAAAACACACTTTTACAAAGATGCCTTGTGTTGGCAAAGATTTTCTTTAACATAAGAAGTGCATCTTGATACGTCTTTAAGGTCCGCTATTATGCTCATTTTCAGGTTCATTCTCATCTTTTGGGTTTTTACTAGAACATGTTTACATTCTTAAATGTTCAAAACACATTATGTTTATCATACTGTCTGGTTGAACATACCTGTACTCACCCTCTGTCTGAAGCACTCCCTTTTAGCAACAGTCTCTTTAAGACCCTCTACCAAAAAAGCCCAGTCTGCTCTGATTGTTCAGCATTTTCGGGTCTTATGCATCTGCACTCTCAGTCTCTGCACCGTCATTGCAGCCGGGGAGGGACTTTAACAGCTCTTTCTACCTTTATATAGTATAGTTGTCACAACTGTGAAAAAGGCCTGACTGCTTGTTTTAAGAAGGGATGTGTGTATTCCTCTGTGGACTGTTTTGACACTTTCACAGTAATTATATAGCACCTCAACCTGCTTTGTAGTTTAAAAAAAAGACATACATTCTACCTGTCTATTTCTCAGAGAGAGTGTCAGGACCTGGCAGAGTTTGTCCGTAAGGTCCTGGGACCCTACTCCATAAACGTAACCACGGCAACTCGACTCTGCTCCGCCTCTTTGTGCCAGGGAAAGGGCAGATGCATTCGTCAAAATTCAGAAAGCTCTGCATACCTCCACCTCCCACCCCCATCCGAATTAGTGGAGAAGGTGACTGAGAAGGTGAGTTAATATGATTTTAAGTAGATTTCAAGATTTAGCCATGCTAGATTTATAAGCCTATGTATTTGCTCCATAATAAATCTCAAATTCTTGAAGAAGATAATGTTCAGTTTTCGTTAAATTTGCTTTAGAACGGTGTTGATTCAAGGTTATGGTCATTTTAAAGGCTGATTTTAATTAGGTGTATCATGTTCCCAGGTTGTTGTGTGCAGCATCTTAATAGCCTCTTAATATGATACATTAACAAGACAAAGGGTTTTATGTTCTCTGCAATGTGTGTTTCTCTGGGCCAAATACTAAAATTACCCACAACAGCTTTTAGCCTTCAGATGGTATACAAAACTTGTCAAAGAATTTTCTTTACACATTGATATCTTCACATTGGCACAACAGATTTTTAACATCCACACTGCATTTGAAACGTTCCCCTTCATTTGTTAGCAATTTGAAATGTGATTGGCTTATCCACCAGGGTCTGCAAAGCTTGGCACTCACGTCTGGTATTACTTTATTAGAACTACACTTACTGTATGTCAATAAACAGTCAAAAGTAAAAAGTAAAAAAAATGACATATTCTCTTCCAGTTCTCCTCCGTTGAACAAAAGTTACTTGAAGTTTACTACAAGAACTCGTCGCTGTCATGACAAAACCAAATGACACTTACTAAAAGATGTGTTTCGTCATAAACGTTTATTTCAATTTCATTTTCAATTTATTTATAGTATCAATTCACAACAAGAGTTATCTCAAGACACTTTACAGATAGAGTAGGTCTAGACCACACTCCAGAATTCACAAGGACCCAACAGTTTCCTATGACTAGTATGACTTGTTTATAATGTTTAATGACACGTTCATGACAGTGTCATGTCACTCTCATGTAAATACCTTCAACTAAAGTGTAACCAAAGTTACTGTAATGTTAGAGGAATTTAGTTAGGCCAGACTGTGTTCCCAAGAGTTATTCTGTTGGCTATGACTTCAATGCTTTCCATCTGCTCATGCAACTACAGTGAGGAAAATAAGTATTTGAACACCCTGCTATTTTGCAAGTTCTCCCACTTAGAAATCATGGAGGGGTCTGAAATTGTCATCGTAGGTGCATGTCCACTGTGAGAGACATAATCTAAAAAAAAAAAAAAACAGAATCACAATGTATGATTTATTTTACTATTTATTTGTATGATACAGCTGCAAATAAGTATTTGAACACCTGTCTATCAGCTACAATTTTGACCCTCAAAGACCTGTTAGTCTGCCTTCAATGTGTCCACCTCCATTCCATTTATTATCCTAAATTAGATGAACCTATTTGAGGTTGTTAGCTGCATAAAGACACCTGTCCACCCCATACAATCAGTAAGAATCCAACTACTAACATGGCCAAGACCAAAGAGCTGTCCAAAGACACTAGAGACTAAATTGTACACCTCCACAAGGCTGGAAAGGGCTACGGAGAAATTGCCAAGCAGCTTGGTGAAAAAAGGTCCACTGTTGGAGCAATCATTAGAAAATGGAAGAAGCTAAACATGACTGTCAATCTCCCTCGGACTGGGGCTCTATGCAAGATCTCACCTCGTGGGGTCTCAATGATCCTAAGAAAGGTGAGAATCAGCCCAGAACTACATGGGGGGAGCTGGTCAATGACCTGTAAAGAGCTGGGACCACCGTTTCCAATGTTACTGTTGTAATACACTAAGACGTCATGGTTTGAAATCATGCATGGCACAGAAGGTTCCCTTGCTTAAACCAGCACATGTCAAGGCTCGTCTTAAGTTTGCCAATGACCATTTGGATGATCCAGAGGAGTCATGGGAGAAAGTCATGTGGTCAGATGAGACCAAAATAGAATTTTTTGGGCCAAAATTCCTACTGCAGTGTGTGCAAACCTGGTGAAAAACTACAGGAAGCGTTTGACATCTGGAATTGCAAACAAAGGCTACTGTACCAAATATTAACATTGATTTTCTCAGGTGTTCAAATACTTATTTGCAGCTGTATCATACAAATAAATAGTTAAAAAATCATACATTGTGATTTCTGGAAGATTATGTCTCTCACAGTGGACATGCACCTACGATGACAATTTCAGACCCCTCCATGATTTCTAAGTGGGAGAACTTGCAAAATAGCAAGGTGTTCAAATACTTATTTTCCTCACTGTATGTACCATATCTAGTTTCTCTCTCTATAAGATAAGTTCCAGGACAAAATTAGAATATTTAATTATACTAATTACTGTGACTGCACTGTAGATTGGTTCAATCTTTCCAACATCCAAAATGTCATTTAACAGTACAATAGGAAACATAAAATAATAAATAGGTATTGTTGCATACTTTATCATGTAAGTTGTTGATTAGGGATGTAATGACTACCGGTGTAAGGGTAAACTACAATAAAAATGTTGATGCTAACAATTACCATTTTCATTTAAAATATCATTATCACGGTGGATTACCATGGTGTGGAAACCTTGTGTTTAATCCTTCCCAGTTTCCTCAGAGTCTTCTGAATTTGCCACGCAGGCACACTGCGTAGCCTACTTGAAGTTGGAATCATGGTGGAAGGAGGAAATGACAGCACTCAAGACATTTATCAGCCCTCTAAGATGGCTAAGTCTGAAGCATGGGCATATTTTGGTTATTATAAGAATGCTGAAGGACAGTTGATTGAAGATAGTTATCCTGTCTGCAGAATGTGCAGGAAAAAAGTTGCTGCTAAAGGCATTGAACACAGTTAAACCGTGATAATACTGAAAACTGTGATAATGTTGGTCACTACAACCATGAGGTTAAATTTTCATGCCATTAATCCTTACTGTTGATAGGATCCTATTTAAGTTTAATTTAATAACCTGATTGTGGAAGACAGTGCTAGTTTATATCAAGAACATAGGACCCTGTGAACACAGGACAGCAGGAATATAGTGAGATATGAGGTGCTAGCACAATGTGCTGAGAAGATGAAAGCTTTGTAAGAAAATCTTTGATTGTCTCTTTGACTTCCTTCCTTTTCTGCTACCGAAGAGTTGATATACAAAAGCCTGTGTACACCTGTAAAAAGAGACACAAATTTCTCAACTTATGTTCTTTCTGTGTGGAAAGTTGGAAACAGAGCAACTCGTTTTGAGTCTCGACTGATAAAGATAACTAAGACAACAGCAGGGAGTCTGAGGTACGCTGTGTTTAGACAGGAAGAAAGCAGAGAGGGAAACAGAAGCTGTGAGTAGAGAAAGAACCGCTGGAGCACTGAACACAGGAACATTGTGTTGTCTGGTATCACTCGTCACTTTTTAGAAATCTCTGCATGGGGTTTCGGTAATAATCAGTTGTCAAAAGAAGTACAACACAATATAAAGTATGAATATGTTTCTATAACATAATGCAACGTTTGTTATTTCCATTTTGAATTTGAAATGTTTTCAAGACGGATGTTATAAAAAGTTTCACTGTTCCCTATAAACATTATTGCAGCAATGTGTGCCAATGTTAACAGCATTTTCTAACATCTCAGGCAGAGGCAGCAAAAGCCACAGATCAGCCAGACACAAACACCAAACCCGCTGAACCAGACCCAGCTGAGATCTGGAAGAACGACTTCCAGTGCCAGTGGTACAAGACTGCAGACGGGGACGTCTCGGACCAGCAGTCCCCCCAAGATGGAGCGTCTGTTGTGGGTACAGTAAAAGAGAATGCTGGAGATGTAATGGGGACTATAACCACTTCAACCATAGCCTCTTCAACAGCTTTTAGAACAAAAGGTGCCTCTGTGATTGAGTTAAGAGGAAGCAGTTCACCTGGTACTGGAAGTCCATCGCCTTCACTGGAAGTAACTACAGACGGTGGAATGAAGCCACTGAGTGCCCCAAACCTGACTGTTCTGCTGTTGCTGGTGGCTGTAAGTGTATGCTTGGAACATTAAAATGTGAACAAACCAGCCTCACCTGGAAAGTCTGGGCTATAACTGCAATATGAGCCCTCCTGAAGTGCCCTTGAGCAAGACACTAAATCCCTGCTAGCTGCAGGTGTGCTGCTTTGTAGAGGAAAAAAGGACAGCTCTCAGAGCTTGAAACTCCAATCCTGTCACTGAATGTGCCAAGAGACAGTAGTGGTACCCACACTTGTCACTTTTTCAGATTCTACAGGCTGTATTTAAACTTTTTAAGAGAAAGGAGATTTATTGTCATGTCAAATCAGCCATGTTATACAATAACCACAGATACAGTGGGGCTTGAAAGTTTGGGCACCCCAGGTAAAACATTTTTATTAATGTGCATAAAGAAGCCAAGAAAAGATGGAAAAATCTCCAAAAGGCATCAAATGACAGATTAGACATTCATATAATATATCACAAAAAGTTAGATTTTATTTCCATCATTTACATTTTCAAAATAACAGAAAACAAAAAAATGGCGTCTGCAAAAGTTTGGGCACCCTACAGAGTTTCTAGCATGCACCGTCCCCTTTGGAAAGCTGAGACCTGACAGCGTCATGGATTGTTCTCAATCATTGTCTGGAAAGACCAGGTGATGTCAATTTTAAGGTTTTAAATGCCCAGACTCATCTGACCTTGCCCAAACAATCAGCACCATGGGTTCTTCTAAATCGTTGTCAAGAAAAATGAAACTGAAAATAGTTGAAAATATCAGACAGAACAGCTCGCAGGATTGGGAGAAAAGCAAGTCAAAACCCACGTTTGACGGCACGATCAATCCAGAAAGACCTGGCAGACACTGGAGTTGTGGTACACCATTCCACTATAAAGAGATACGTGTACAAATATAGTCTTCATGGAAGAGTCGTCAGAAGAAAACCTCTTCTACGTCCTCACCACTAAAATCAGCATTTGAAGTTTGCAAATGAACATATGAACAAGCCTGATGCATTGTGGAAACACGTTCTGTGGACTGATGAGGTTAAAGTTGAACTTTTGGGCCGGAATGAGCAAAGGTACGTTTGGAGAAGAAAGGGCCCAGAATTTAATGAAAAGAACCTCTGTCCAACTGTTAAGCATGGGGGTGGATTAATCATGCTTTGGGGTTGTATTGCAGCCAGTGGTTCAGCAAATTTTGGACGCTAACTTGATGCCATCTGGAAAAAAGCTGAAGATAAAGAGAAGATGGCTTCTACAAATGGATAATGATCCTAGACACACCTAAAAATCCACGGTGGATTACATCAAGAGGCGTAAACTGAAGGTTTTTCCATGGCCTTCACAATGTCCTGACCTCAACATAATTGAAAATCTATGGATAGACCTTAAAAGAGCAGTGCGTGACAGACAGCTCAGAAATCTCAAAGAACTGGAAGACTTTTGGAAGGAAGAATGGGCGAAGATACCTCAAACAAGAATTGAAAGATTCTTGGCTACAAGAAGCGTTTACCAGCTGTGTTACTTGCGAAAGGGGGCAGCACAAGGTATTAACTCTGCAGGGTGCCCAAACTTTTGCAGACGCCATTTTTTTGTTTTCTGTTATTTTGAAAGTGTAAATGATGGAAATAAAATCTGACTTTTTGTGACATATTATACAACTGTCTAATCTGTCATTGTATGCCTTTTAGAGATATTTCTATCTTTTCTTGGCTTATTTATGCACATTTATACAAATTTTCACCTGGGGTGCCCAAACCTTCGAGCCCCACTGTACATGTGAAACTTGCACTGAGGTTTTTTTTTTTGTCTTTGCACATTGTTTTTACATTTACTTTGTCTTTTGTTATATGGAAATTATTTTGTAAATGTAAGGCTATTATTGCTCCTATTGTACTTAGGAGTTTTTCTTTCTGTTAAATAGATGTGTTGGGTTAAAGGGCCAGTTTACCAAAAAAAAAAGAAAGGAAACAAACAAACAAATAACATGATGTCAACAGATTTCACAAAGACTATTTTTTTCAGAATTAAGTAGATCCAATGAAAAATGTTGACAGTGAGGTTTGTACATTTTATAAGGTAACTGGAACATGTTTTTTTGGAAATATGCGTTGCTGTAATTTTTCTATTCTGACTGCACCACAGATAGAATTCCATTCACCTTTATTGTATTCGGGTGGCAGCAGAAAAGTCTGAGACATATATGTATTTTGTACATTTTTTCAGTAGTTAGTTGAGAATCATAATATCTCAATTAAATTTCAGAGGGAGTAATGGAAAAATATGTAAACTTTGGCCTTCAAATGTTGCATATTGTCAAAAACATCTGGGCTTTACATTGCTGCTTCCATCACAAATTATACTGCTCTCTAGCTCTCTAGCATCCTCTGCCTAAGTTCTGGTAAAATCATGCAATAATCAACAGAAAAAAAGCACAGGTGTACATAATAAAATGAATGATGGCTAAACTTCATTTAGCTTCTTCAGTTTCAGAGTTCTGGTATTGTGCATGTTGGCTTATTGTCACAGCTTACTAGGACACTAAAACAGAGCCATGGTTAATGTTATTAGTAACACCCGTGATTTTCCTGCTGTGAAAAAAAGACCCATTAGTCTCTACAATATGCAAGTAACTTCAACTATTATTGTGGTTAAAATGTAAATAAATAAATGCAGTATCTGTTCATTCAAAGGTCAAACCTTAAATTCAGAAATCAAACTTCAGTCCCAACTTGCATAGGCTTATAAGTATATCATTTTTGTTAAGTTATTGTTGTTTATATCCACTTATTTCCCATCTACACCCTTCAGTGCTCCTTGAGGCAGTACACTGCAAAAAAAAAAGACAGAAACTTTGTTTATGCAGCTCATGTAAATTTATTTTTCATTAAAATATACACTCATGACGAAGGGCATCTAAATCATTTTTTCAGTTACAGAAAGAGATCATATCTACACAGGTGCATCTGATTGTACAACAGAAAATTAATTTAATACATTTATATTATTAACAGTGACATTTCCTCTCATCTCAAGGATACTTTTGCACCTCGAAAATCTACCAAGATTCCCAAAGGTCCACTCTGGACATTTACCTTCATCTGAAAAACAGTTTTCATATCTTTATAGCCCCAGACATGTTTGAGTAAACGTCAGCATAATCAAGGTAACCAGTATAATTATATCCTTTCAGGTAAGCTTTTTAAAGATGCTCTCCTTCCTCTTTAATGTTCTTCCCAACAATTTCCCAATCCTTTGCCAATGAGGTTGAAAGTGACAATGAGACAAAGAGCAGATTTGACACAGAATGCTATCTGAGCTTTTTGTGAAACCAATAATATCTTTTCCCATAGAGTTGCAGAGCTGCATGTAGAGACAGTTCAACAAGGCAGAGCCAAGATTAAAATGTGTAATTATTTGCTTGTAGTATTGCTTTGATAACATTTTGTAGGTGAAATATCCCAAAATCCACCAAATGACATGCTGGCTGCCATCAGTAATAGATAAATGTACAAGTTGGTAAATCTTGTACGCGTACAATAACTTACAACAAGGCTACCCTACCCACCAGTGCAATGACAGATGTACCACAGTCTCTTCATTACATTAAGTATAATGCTCCATGAGAGCAAATGGCTTTAGGTTGGTAAAGTAACTAAGCCCAGCCACAATGCAGTCTTTCAGTGGCTTTTATCATTGAGTAAATTAATAAATACTCACTTCAAGGAAATGTGATATGCGTCCACGTTAGTTCACATGCAAAGCCTTTGTTCTGTCTCCAGCAATGTTTCCTAGATTTAATCCTCCAAACTTTGTGTCTAATCTTTTCAATGTTGAAGAAAACAAAAGCTTGAACATGCTGCATAGAAATGTAACTGTTCTTGGTGTACAATCAGAAGCATGCCATAATAGATTTGAATTTAATTTACAGGACCCCCCAAAGAATCAAATGAAGTCAATGCAGAATAAATGCAGAGTTATGATTCAAATAAAGGTATCCACCATTTCACAGGAGTAAAACTTAGTTATAGCCAAACCCTAAAATGTATTGTTATGGTTGTATATTGGCTGTGATTACTGTAAATGGATTCAACTGAGCTATTCTAATACATACATAATTTCTTTAAACTGGCTGAATCAAAACGGAAATTACACAACCCAATTAATGACACTGAGCATTTTGTTAGCTAATTGGATGCCTGGAAATTAAATTAGATTTTCAATGACTTGAGAAAATGAAGTGTTTTTACTTTTGATGACATTTAAAAGTAAAATCAGAACCTAAAGCTTTTCAAATATTTAAAGCCACTGTGAAGGCTACACAAGATTTATTTTCTACAGTCATGTGTTCCAAAACATCTTGGATTGCATTGACACAGAGGAGGAAGGTGAGGTTTTAGGACACGTGGCTAGTAGTAGCTTTAAATTAGAGAAGCAGACCTGCGATTTAAAGGTTGCCAGTTGTTAATTGATAAACTGTCTGAGAGAATCTGAGTAAAAAAGGTAAAACACTTCCATTACCTCTGACAGAGCCTCTTGAGTGTAGACTCAAGCAACATTTGAGCCAAATTGCCAAATTCTCCAATATGGCCACCAGTGGAAAAAAAAGCTAGCTATACTGGTCAGTTACTACTGACACAGAGTAGCAGTGTTAAAAAAGCAAGCACGATGAGAAAACTAAATAAATAAACATTAAAAAAAAGCCAGACACGCTGCTCCCCTCCCCTCATTGTGCCTGCAGTGAAAGAATCTGATCTTTGTTGCATAAGATTACAAAATAGATTCTCTGTTTCTGTGCAAAAGTCACTTTCTTCTAAGCAGTTCATACTGACCTCTTCATCAGCAAAAAGAGAAACACAGAGAGGAACATCGCCCCCATGTGGGGAGGAAAGGTTAGTGCAACCTGAACAAAGCAGGCTGGACGGATTATGACACACAATGCCTCCGCAGACTGAAGTTGAAAAAGAGGACACATCATCAAGGATCTGTTTTCACGTGTGTGCACGTGTTTGGGTGTCTTACAGGCACTTGACCAAGTGTCTCCAAAACGGCTTAATTTGTGAGATTTTGTTTCACAACAACTTCATTACAGGAAGTTAGGTTGCTTTAAAAAAAAAAAAAAATGAAAATAGAAGAGAAAGGTCAATCCTTTCTTTTGAGCAAATCATCTCATAACACAAACATGGTCATCTTCAAAAGATGAACAGGCGGAGGGACCATGAGCGCCAATCATCCAGCATGCCTAGTAGCAATGGTTCCAGGAATCCAGAGGTGCACTTAATCTTCACTGCAGTGTGTGTGTGTGCAACCTGCAGAAAGGTGGGTTTACTTGCAGACAGGCCTCGTTCAGGTTGTGCTTGATGTTTGAGGTGGGGTTACTTGCAGATCGTCTCCAGAGCGTCCAGGGTGCGTTTGATGTCACGGATCTGTGCAGCCAGGGTGTGTATGGGCTGCATGGAACGATCTAACTCCTCGCAGCGAGCCATCAGTGTGTACATGCCCTGGGGGAGCAAAATGACAATGCTTTAATAGACATCTCAGCCAAATCATGGTTGGATAAATCAATGGAAGCATGACAAGAATAAAAACTAGGATTGGGTGGCACTTTGTGACATCTTTTTATAAAAAAGCTGAATGGCTTTGGTCACCAAATATTTTTTTTTCAAGTTTACAAGTTACATTATTCATGAAAAATCAAATTATTATGATAGCTTATCCAACAAATGAAGGTCATACTGTATGTGTGTCCAAGAGGATGTAGAAAGGACAACAACTCAATGGGACAGGCTGAAAGTAAAGGCTCAGCTATTATCAGTCTGTAACCCATTAGTTACACACACAGACACACACAGACACACAGACACACAGACACACACACACACACACACACACACACACACACACACACACACACACACACACACACACACACACACACACACACACACACACACACACACACACCTTTATACTCATGTCCACAGACTCTCCTAGGCTGTCCACTGAGTCTCTGTAGGTCTGGATGTAGCCCACACTCAGAGCTGTCATCTGAAAGAATAGAAAGATGGAGAGATCAATCAATTACACAAACGGGTATGGCTGAGAAATATAGAGTATGTGAGTGTGACAGACAATGAAGCTAAACATACTATGTACCATGAACTGACAGAGTTTCAGACTCACATTCTGGATGGTTCCATTGAGGCTCCGCATCATCATCTCCACACTGTGTGCCACGTCCTGGGTGTGTCTCTGTAGATCCAACAGAACAGCAGGATCAATGGGAGGGATGTCCGCTAGTCTCCGTGACAACCCCCGGCTTCTGTAGATGGGACCTGAACAGTCCGCTGGTAAAAAATAATTATAGATTTAGATGGATAACATACACAAGTAGGGCTGCAAATATGGTAATGTTTATTTTCCACTGATTCATCTATAAATAGTATTATCTATAAAACGAAAAGAACCTGTTTTATTCAAACACCCAAATACTGATTTAAATAAGATAAAAGCTGGAACCAGCTAATGCTTACATTTCAAAATGGTTGATTACTTTTCTGACAAAAAAATGATTTATACCACTAACAGGCACGTGTGTCAGCTAAAAATTACTTCCTCAAAGAAATTGTGTTTACAAAACTAGCCAGAATGACACACAAATTATACACAAGAGCCAAAAAAAATCTTGCAAAAAGACTGCCAGCACAAATTTAAACAAATTATGGCACTTAATTAAAAGAACACAATTTGAAAAAGACGTGTGGCTAGTGGACCAAGAAAAAAAATAAAAATGCAGGTTTTCATCTCTGAAAATGATTCCTTTGGACCTGAGTTATAAATCCCTCCAGTCCAAACAACGTCTGAGTCATCCATGCTAATTGAATCAGCAGATAGAAGGAATGAGCTGCCACAGAGGCCATATTGACTGTGTCCCTGTGTTTAAATTGAATGGCCAGTTTAGCCGACGCTCGAATCCAGAGGGGTTATCTCTGAGAGTAGGGCAGCGGTTCAGTGTCTTTCTCCTGGAAAATTTGACAAGACAGATGGCTGCTAATGGATAGGCTGGACTAGGTCAACCTGCTGAACTGAACTTATATAGAAGATATCATTTCTGAAATTGCTGTTAAGAAAGTGTGTCCATTTCCATTTCTGTGGGGTTGAATCTCTGTCGCTTGTTAAAACACACACTTAGGCTAATTTAACCAGCAAGGAACAAGTAGGGAGATATTGAGAGCAGGGGCAACGTGAGTGTTTGTCACAATTTAATTATTTATCTAAAAATGATAAAGCTGGTTGGGATTCAATGAACAAACCTGAGATTTACATGTCCGACAGAAGGATTCTCTAACCTCGAGTCCACCTTTTTACGCCTCAAATTGTGACGCACTATACAGAACAAGGAGAGGGCCCAATTTTAACGATATGACGTTGCATTGAAGCCCGTCTTTTGTAAGTTATGACGCTGCATTGAAACATCTTGTCTGCATTCTAATTGATGCCCCCTGGTGGCCACAACCTTTTAAAGACCAGCCAAATATGCAGTCCTCCCCAATCACCAAAACAATCAGTAATTTGGATAAAATGACTAAGTGGGTAAAGGCAAATAATACAACAGTTACAACAGTCTGGTAAGTTTGCTGTAATGCAACCTTTAAAACAAGGAAAAGACAACACTTAGGCCATATTACAATATCCAAAATCTAAGATATCGATATAATATTGTTATATAGCCCAGTTCTAAGGGATTGGTGCAGACCTCCTGCAAATATCCACATTAATCAAGTTAAAATACACTACAAGATGATGATGATGATGATGTATGATCAAGATTACAAGTTGTAAAATGAAAAAACGATAAAAAATGGAATAAAAACAATTAGACATATGAGTCTTAAATCACTAAATTAAGTACAATTTGCCCATACCACAGTAACTTAACAAAGCTGCTACATTGTGACCAATCACAATGATTTATTTAAGCACCACTCGGTTAATCATAGGACAACAGACAACGCAATTAATTTGCTTAATATAGTGCGTCCATTCTGCATTCATACATTACTACTTGACCAAAGTTATGCATAAATGATGAGCAGTGGCTGACTGGGCCTTTAGCCTCTGCAGGGATGATGCATCTGACTGAAAGTCAGACACCCTGCACTGCAGTTTCAGCACCACTGCCTGTAAAAATGCTATTAACCTGCAGAAATGCCACGTCTGACACCTCCCTCTGCAGATGAAAATACAAACAGTTCGTCAGTTAGTTCCTGCCCCTCGAATATACCGCAGTTATGAAAGAAACCTACTTGGATGCACTACGCACAATCCTCTGCATCAGTACAGGATTAAATTTATGTTCACTATTAAAATCTGAAGTAGCACTTCTCCTAATTGGGTTATGAATTACAATAATAAAAAGAAGAAAATTCACTTTATTTGTTTAAATAAAATCTTGTTAAGTTTTCTTCAGCTCCATACTCACAGTCACTGCAGTCCAGACTGGGCTTGGAGCTCATCTTAATTTTCTGCTCCAGGTTCTTGGTGATGAAGTGAGTCAGGTCACCTTCTTGGCTGACCGTCCCCTCTAGCTCCAGAGCCGAGGAGATCGTGGCCCGTCTGCCCTCTGACTGGCCACCTCTGCCCCCTCCCCGGGCCCCTGAACCACCTGTGAACAGTAGGCAAACATCAGCTGAATAAAGTTGACAATGATACCCAGTAATTACCTAATAAAACTACAATTGTCACCATTTTTGTATGTTTTGTATGTGTACTTATTAGTAGAAGTAAAGAGATGAGCATTGAGCCAAACTCCAGTAAACATAAAATCAAAACATCTACCTCCACACGCTTGGCTGATTTCATCCAGGCTCTTGCTGTCCTGCATCCCCCGGACATTGCGTACCCAGACCTGGGCCATGACGTGTGGGGGGCAGGGGATATCCTCGGAGGGAAGAAGTGAAGGTGGAGGAGAGGAAGAGGACGAGGTGCTGGGACCAGGTGCTGAGGAGGAGTAGTGTCGTGAACACTAAAAAGTATGTTAGGAGTTGAACAGAGAATGGAGTAGAAGAGAAAATGAGGAAGAGAAGTTAAATGACTGCTTAATAAATCATGCTGACAAATCATTATGAAACCAGCCCAAGAGCGACATGTTTTTCTTGCCATTTACAATCCCTCAGATCTCTTTAATTGGACAGTTTCTTGTCTCAGTTTCAAATTTAGTCATTTGAAAATAATATCAACTTTGCTATTACAATATTACTGTAGTTGGCCAACTTGGTCATTTAAAGCACAATGGAGTCTCAGCATTTAGTCCTGATGGCTCTGCAACATTTACTTGCATTTACCTTAGTTCAGATTGTGCTCATCTGTTGACTGTTATTCTTTCTTAATCCCATGATGCCCTCCACTCTCTCTGGTACACATAGTTTAATAACGATGAATATAATCCTAAAGTCCACTCACCTCTGTTCTCTTTCCTGCACGCTGTTTAATCCACTTTTTTTCATTTTTCTCATCGTCCTCCTCATCCTGTTTCTCTTTCTCTCCATCTTCCTCCTCGTCTCGGCTGTCTGTGTCTCCATCTACAGTCTCTGTATCCGTCTGCTGCCTGTCTGTAGTGGCAGGGCCTCCTCGCTGAGATGACTCTTTGGAGTGTGCTTGCTGTGCTGGGTCCCACAGCAGAGCTGCACCAGGAGGCTCAACCGTGTTAGAGGCCTCATGAATGTCTGTGTCTCTGGAGCCTGATTCTGTGTCTTCTGAGTCTCCGGTGCATGTGGTAGCAGGAAGGGAGGGGTCTTTCACATGAGAGGCGTGTAACGATGAACTAGATGTTCTCTCATTATTGCACGTCTCTGTGTCCAAGCGGCCTTCGCCATCGTAAACTCTGTTTTCCACATCTACGTGGTTCTCTGTATATCCAAGCGCTCTCTCCTCTGGTGTCTCCCTATGACAGGGCACTCGGCTCCCCCCATATTTCACAGAGTGTGGAATGTGAGGGCCGTTCTCTGAAGAGATGGGAGTCACAACCCCGTTAGCTGTTTCTGGCACTTCTGTGCCAATCACAGGGGAGAGACTCATCCCTCCACCTGCTGCTGGAGAAAGAGAGAATGTAAGAGATTCTATATTTAATCTATAATTCAATTTGAGTGTTCTACCATATGCCATAAGGGTTTTACAATGTACCTCTGCTATCTAGGGCTGGGCATTAAGAATAGCAAACCAGTGTCAATACAATATCTGATAGCTGATCTGCAACCAATACCTTTCTTTGGGGAATATAAACATGTATAACCCATTTTTACTTACTGGATGCATCAGCATTAAAAGAAAGGACTTCACTATAATAAAATCAGGAATATGATCAGGAAATATCTGACAGTTTTCATTATACATTTTCATTTTGAGTTTCAGTACCCGACTATTGTGTTAATGTTTGATCAAGTAAATTACATCTATGCAAAATATAGGTTAAAAAAATCACATTGAAGCAAAACATAATGTAAATTCATGTGTGCCATAAAGCAGTTGTGTTCACTGGTTCATAGCATTGCCACTGGCTTACTCTGAGCCTTCAGATATCCAGAGATCTTAACCCTGTGTGTGTGTAAGTGAAGACTGTGACTCATTATACACCTTTGTATCCTAATACGTATTTTTTATCGTGGACAATACCATTGAATCATAACAGTAGCTGTCGTATGGGACAGCGGATCCTCTTATGCTGCTATTTTCAAGTGTAAAATGACGTCATATTAGGTTGCTTAGCTTAGTATTAGCTTATACACAAAACTAACTGTTAACACACTAGCCTGCATTGCATACCCTACGACAAACAACGACCGTGGAGGTTGAACGAAGTCCATGGACTACGTTGCATAACAGACAAACAGGAACAAAGAAATGAGAAGTCGTAAATGACTGCCTGTCAGCGTTGAGGAAGTTGATGTACTGCTGCTATTAGCCGCCTAGCTAGCTCGTTGTTAACGATAATGTTGTTGAATGTTAGCGCAGCACTGCTTACGTTAGCTGTCCAGGCCTTTAAATCACAATGCTTTCACAGCTTGTCTTTTTTTGTCTCACACTATTACTCAACAAAGGGAAATTGATTGTAAAATAAATGTATCAATTGATAAGGTCATACCACAGTGTAACAGCCTAATTTAACGAAGAAAACACTCACCACTGTAGTTCCTGTTCAGAAAAATGTAAGCAATAACCGAGTCCGATAAGAAAGCCCTTCCCCTCGAATCTCAACAGAATAGTTCCGCCTTGCTAAAATAATATCGTTTCAAGCAAGACTATAATAGTCTCCTTTTTATTGTTATGATGGCAGCTCGTTTCTATTGACATAGCAGTATATCGTGGAGTACGATATTTATTGAAATTAGTAAAACATTTTTTTTATTGTTGTAAATTCGTATTTAAAACAGATCTGAATATTTCCAGAGCAGTGCTGCTTCATGCTGAGGAACACCCAATGGCTGTACAGTCTGTAGCAACACTTGACTCCCGCATGTAGTGTCAGTGTGAGTTTATTTGTCTCTGTCGACACTATCACGGTTCATTCTGCACGTATCTCTGTTCTCCCACAGATGGAGACAAACACCATGCACAGCAGCCCCTAAGACAATAACTTCCCCAAAAATACAAGTTGCATATTGTATAGCAGCAGAGCATCCTGATGGCATGACCTGGCCTTATATATATATATATATATATATATATATATATATATATATATATATATATATATATATATATATATATATATATATATATATATACTGAACAGTTTAACAAGAATTCTTATACAGTGTATATATATATAAGAATGCTTGTATATATATATATATATATATATATATATATATATATATATATATATATAACAGTTTAACAAGAATTCTTATACAGTGTATATATATATAAGAATGCTTGTATATATACATCCAGTATATATATATATATATATATATATATATATATATATATATATATATATATAACAGTTTAACAAGAATTCTTATACAGTATATATATATATATAAGAATGCTTGTATATATACATCCAGTATATATATATATATATATATATATATATATATATATATATAACAGTTTAACAAGAATTCTTATACAGTGTATATATATATAAGAATGCTTGTATATATACATCCAGTATATATATATATATATATATATATATATATATATATATATATATATATATATATATATATATATATATATAAGAATGCTTGTTAAACTTCAAGAATTAATGTGTCTCTAAGGATATATAAAACACAGCTGCATCTTTTGTATACCCTTTGCAGCCATATCATACAATACAAGAATCAGCGTGTCCTGTTTTGACAGGGTGCCTATGTAATTTTTTGTTACTGGCCTTCAACAGACTCTTTTCATTATAATATAATGTATATAGTTCATCTTCTCATCAGACAAATGCATACAGTCCCTTCCTGTGATATCATGCTCACAGTATAGTCCTACAAATAGGTGTTTTACTAATTTCAGTCCATTCAGTTAAAGGACAATCAGGACAAATTTTACGCAGTTGTGTCTATTTGAATTAGCGTAACTGCAAAACTGTTGTTCTTGCTTTGCTTGATAAACCATTGATGAATTTAAGAAATGTGTTTTAAATTATTTAAATAATGTGATGGACTAGGTTTAGCATTTTTGCCTTCACAGTGGAAGCCAGGCCAGCGGCTTTTTAAACCCTTGAATGTGGTCAGAAATGACAAACACGGCTGCAGAGGAGGAGAGAAGATTAAAAAAAACCACACTGTCACCACATGTAAAGATCTTGTAAAATTTCTAATCCACCCCATCCTTTCAGGCCAGCTGTTCCCTCTCTCTCTTGGTGGGGAATTGGCTTTTATGCCATTCGTTCCCTTTCCTATTGGTGCCAAACATCAAAGCTTGAGGAATTTACCTAAAGAAAATTAGACTTCTGAAAAAGAACACTCAATAACCACTATTTTTTTAATCCAGATTTTCTTTGTGAGGAGAAACTGTCTCAGAGAAGCTTAATTGTCAAACAAGTAACTGCCACAAGAAAGGCAACATCTAGGGAAATGAGGCATATAAATTGAAGTCAATTGAAAGCACGTGTCTTCAAACATATTTGTTTTTTCCATAATAAAAGCTGGAGACTGCGTGTTGCACATTGGTAACCAAAATGACAGTGAGGGCCTGTAAATCATATTCCCATAAATCACAAATATTAATTGTATCCCAATTCAGGGGCAGGTCGGACCTGAGGAGAACTTGCTTCTCCTCAAATGAGAGTTTATCCTCACAAAGACCAAAACTAATGCATTCACATGCCCCTCTTCGACTCACATTACCAGGAAGGTTTCCTCAAATGGCTGAGAAAGGGGCATAGAACAAAAAGAAGGGGCCACACACTGTAAATTGCAATGCAATCTTTTCGTTTGAAATGCTATGGATCAGCAGTTCAGCAGAATTAGTTTTCTTTCAATAAAGTGATATGTATCAGTGGTAAACTAAGTAAACTCAAGGTTTTATAAATGTAAATGTAAATGTAAATGTACTTGGTTTAATCACTAGGAATGCTCCCACAGGTGTTTACTAAACCAAGGCAATCTTCAGCATTAATATTTTTTTATATTTACATTTTATTATCCAAATGTCAAGGGGGGAAATGGTGGCCTTTGAAAGGAAATTTCAAGGACTTTGTGAAAGGTGTCGTTGCTGGTGTAGAAGAAAACATATTCATCAAGAATGCTCAACCGGAAGATCTAGTGGTTACAAGTCAGACGAAAGGACATCGTCAAATAGAGATGTTTAATGTGTGCATATTCAGCTACCATGAACTATGTAAATGTCCAGTGGAATTAGTTTGAGAGTCACAGAAAACCGTCAGAGCCAGTTTGCTGTAAAATTCAATCTTAAGCATGAGCAGACAGTTTTATCCCACTGAAAGGAATACGGCAGTGAAGTGCACAAACCTATTATTACACCTAAAAGGCACTTTTATGAGCAAAAGGGTGAAATGAAGACTTTGTGGTCGAAGAAGCACTGGGAAAAAAACGTGAAATGGGTAGATGAGTCACTCTGTGTGGCAAATGCCAAAAGCCTCTCCTCTTGACTGCAGCTTTCCTACACTGAAGTGTTGTTTGTTGAATACCACCATGATGTAGGTTTTTATTAAGTCCTTTGAGGGAATGGAAAATGGCAAACACACAAAATTCTATTCTGAGTAACCACGCCTGTAAAATCCATTTTGTTGACAGCTTTGCATCAGGTTGGTACTAAATTTCCCCTATTTTGGTAGTCACTTGGCATTGAACCTATCAATGCCAAGTGACAACCAAAATAGGCGAAATTTCAGCTCCAGGTGCAGGTCCAGGTGGTTTGGTAAGGTGAATCTTTCATTTTGTAACAGGAATACATGTCTGGAGATAGCGGTCGAAATTGTGGCTGTGAAATCATCACTGACAATGCCAGGCCGCACTGGGCTTTATTCCAAATCTGTCACCGCCTCACCATCTTCACAAGGTGTAAGATTGGTTTAGAAATGTTAAACTAGCTTTGCTGTTCCCAGTCACATTTATGCACAAACCCACCACAGCTGTCCTCAGACTTCTACCATACGGTATGTGACTGGCCCTGCAGGATTAGTATTAAGGTATATAGGGTTAACTCTGCTTGGAAATCAAACAATATCTGCCCAGTTTGATCTTGATCATCTTTTCTAAAAATGAAAGAGGTGAAAAAATGGTCACTAAAATCATTTATGAGTTCTCTGTTTGTTGTTCACTCTGGTGCGCCATAATAACTCAGCTTGTGTCTCTGTCAATGTCTTTTGTTTGATTGTTTGTGTGTGTTTGTGTGTCTGTTTATGTGTGTCTTGCTGGTGAGCTGCGAGCTCCGTTCCTGCTGTTGTGTTTTTGTTGGGTCTCCCCCCTCCTTGTCTGTCCTCTCTGTGTTTTTGTTTTGTTTTTCGTTGGTCCTGGGACGCGTTCTTATGTCCCAGTGTATTGTTTGTTAATTGTTTAAATAAAATAAAAATATTTGATCACAAAAAAACCTCTGCTTGTGTCCAGTGCAGCTACGCTAGTGGCTTTGTGATCTTAGTTAAGCATATTAGAATGCTTTTGCTTACTTGCACTAAATACAAAGAAAGGTTTTGAGCTAATGATGGTGCTGGAAAAACAAGTCCAATGTCATTAAAATTGTTCCTCTTGATACTATGAATGTCTACCCTGACATCGTCATACTCAGAATCTGGTCACAATATGAACTTCCAAAGCTCAAATGTCGTGGGCCGGGCAAAATTTAATATGTCTGTACCAAATGACCAACCCGCACTCAGCACTGTCATCGCCAGAGTCAAGAAAACATGCAGCAGCTTCAAAAGAAACCAAACCCGTTTTCTTTTAGAGCTGGTACTGCTGAGGACTGATACTGCATGTGGTCAGGTTGGTGAAGAGAAACAAAAAATGACTTTTGACGGATTTTGATTATTACTTACTCAATAGGTATAGAAAATGAAAAGTAAACCTTATTTCTCAATTTCTTCTTTATGAACAGGAGGATTTTCTCAATTTTCTTTACACCAAAGAACATCAACATGTTTCTGTCTAAAAGTATCTGTGATGAGCATCTGAAGTTGAATAGTGACTAGTCAGCAATTAGAACATATTTCCACTCCTCACTTGCCAAAAGAAAAAGAGAGTATTCATCATTGGCTAAATTGACACCGATTAGTGTATTTATTGAAATAGGGGTCTAGTTTGCAAGACTATGTGTTACCCTTTGGCTATATTACAGTATAATAGGAACATACAGTATATACAAGATAGTTATGGTATCACATTGGTACTTTGTTAGAGAGTAGAGGCTTGTAGGATACAATGAAGAAGGAATGTATATACAATACACTCATTTATTTTAAATGCATGGTTGTCTGTTTTTCTGTGATATCTTGTTTCTCAGACTGAAACACTATCAGTCCAATCATTTACCTGAAGGAGATTCTTGTCTATGATTATGCTTACAAAGTAAAATCAGTCAACTCATCAGTAAAATAGAGGTAAAGCCACAGTTGCACATAGTTGACCAGAGCCTGTCAAGTTTCAAAAGTAGGGTGCATACATAACATTACAATCAAACAGCAGACAACAATGAAGTACTGCTGACCCCTTCGTTAACCACAAGGGTTTGGAAACAGTAAAGGAAGTAAAAGTTTATTGGGTATCCAGCTCGGTTGGAACGCGTCTTTCACCCAGAAGACCGCTCATCAGAACATATCAGTTGTTGATCATATGAGACGGTACTCTATGGGGTCACTTTGGCAGGGATGGATGGTGGTTTGGTGTTGTATGGTATGTTTCTGTTTTGTAGTGAAGACAGTGATGGACAGTGTGTCTGAGAAATATCGTAGCTGAAATGGAATGAATCCTTGTAAAATAACTACACTGATTTGTGTCCAAACCTGCTTGTGTGCATGTTGAATATGTGTGCTGGTCTAGTTTACTGAAAGACATGTATTTACATTAAATATGGTGAGCGCCCTGAGAGCTCAGTTGGCAGAGCAGGCGTCCATATTTAGAGGTTTACTCCTCAACGCAGCGGGCCGGGGTTCAACTCCGGCCTGTGGCCCTTTTCTGCATGTCTTTCCCCCTCTCTCTCCCCTTTCATGTCTTCATCTGGCCTGTCAAATAAAGGCCTAAAATGCAGAAGAAAAAAAATAAAATTAAATAAATTGCTTCATAAGAGCAGAGAGACGCAGCATTGGGGTCTGAATACATGCTGGGAGAGGGATTACAATATCTGGGCTTATCAGAGGAATCTTGACTCGTTTTATAATTCCAATACCACTGCAACAAAAGCAACTTAGTTTGTAAAACAAACAGAACATTAAAATAAAAAGGCAGGGGGAAAATGAAGAAGACACAAGAAAAAAATGTTTTTGAATTTGGTTTAGTAGCTTTAAGACCAATACTAACTCCAAAGAGTTACCATCCAGAGGAGAAGATCATGACTCATTTTCAGTCATTTTCATGCTTGGGCACAAAAAAGTGGTGTTTGTTGAGGAGTTTCCAAATTTATACCAATACAATGTTAAAATAATCCAGTGGGATTTTTAAAGTGTGTTGTTTGTACGTGCTAAAAAGTAGGAGAACTAAGAAATCATTAATATGGTTTTCACTTGTTATATCTACTGTATGTCTGTGTTTTTCTGCGTAGTTGTATATTTGTTATTGGCACAAAAAAACACAAAACACAAACATACTCATTCGAAAGCAGACATTTATACATATTTACAAAAAAAAAAGTCTCCGCACATAAGAGGAAACCAGTCAAAGAAAGTTTCATTCCGCAAAGAAGTCGTTCTGGAAAATCACAAGAGACGAATATTGACACTAAAATGTAAATACAGCAAAACAGAGTGAAACACAAGAGGCCGGTGTAATGAACAAGGAGCAGCTCTGCACCAGCGTCTTTGAAGGAAACACTAAATGTTTAAAATGGTACACCATAAAAATGTCTCGTAGAGGTTCTGCCTACTTCTCTTTACTCTGGTGTTTGAATCTGACACATTAAACACATCACACACTGACATACACACAATATCCACAAGCCACAGACCAAAGCATTTTTATGTTCTATAGGTTGGTGGATTTAATGCATAATTATGAGAGCAGAGACAGAGCCTGTTAAATAGGAAATGGGGAGGATATGTTTGGCTTCTCTACCCCTTTAAAATATTTTTAAAGACGGAGTCTAATCCTCAAAGACTCTGTACATTTCATATGCTTATGTACAATACATCTTTGCATATCTGCAACAAAGTCTCTCCTGATTGAAATAACAAAAATATAACAATGATTCTGTTAGCATTCAACAGCCCCCATGAGACTCACAGACAGTATGTCAGTGGCTACGACTCATACAATGTTGTTTGAATGCTCACATAAATTACTGTTTACTTGTCGTGTCCTATATGACATATTTGGCAGAAGTCTGAGAACACACCAGATCCTGATTTCATTTGAATCATACTGCCAGCTTCACACTCACCCACACACCCATTCATTTTGAGACGTGGCTATACCAGACACTTTCAACACTCAACAGTTACTGAGAGCAACACACGCTCATACAAACTCTTTCTGTCTTTACTCAAACACACACATTCAGAAGTAGGTCTCAGCACTGGTTAGCTCTTTCATGTGGCCAAAGCCAAGAAGCCAAAGAGCCAAGCCCATGTTCATTTTTTTGCAGGCTCTCCCTGCTCTGAGTCTAGTTTATTTTTCTTACAGCATCAAAAGTGTCTCCAATCCATTGCTGAGTTCCCCATTTGAAAGATTTACTGGCTTGGTCTCTGAACCTTTGTTTCAGCTCCTCTTGCTGTGATTCCACTTGTGTCAAACACGCACACACAGATGCATTCTGTACAGACAGACATATAACCAGCAGTGCAAAGGGATTAAGGACCCAGCATGGAATATCTTTACTCTAATATAAACAGAATTGCATGCTCAGCATCCTTATTATGGAACAAAATTAAATATATGAAAATATGAGAGGCTGTTATTATTGAACTAAACCATGCATGTAAATGCATCGTCTTCAAGTAAACCATCCAAAATAAAGCAAAGTCTTAATTTTGGGAGATTTTTCCTTTTCCCTCTCCATTCTCTCTGTAAACTACAGGCCAGCACTAATTTCTGATGTTTCAGGATTTGTTTGTATCTGTTGTTGTGGGAAAAATATATAAACTCTCAGAGAAACAGAAAGCCATTACATTTTTGATTTTGCTGCCCCAAGCCAAAGTAGTTACTTTAAAATGCCAGCGGGATGGGCCAGATTCTCAATTAAAAAGGACCAGGAATCTGGGAGTGGGAAGGTGAATTGGTTGATTTGGGAGCTTGATGTATTTTCCAAAAAAATTGACCTTGCAACTTCTGAAACAAGCAGTTACACTCCAGACTAAACAAATAAATACCACTAAGGAGAAAGTTACATAGAGGTGGAACAAGTTGTGTTCGTTTAACATTTTAACATTAAGAACAAATCACAATTTACTGCCTTGCAAAGTCACTGAAGTTGCTCAAATTACACACACCAGAGTCCATTTGACGCCAGTCCTGTTTAGCACTTTCTCAAGTTCCAACTTTGAATAATAAAGGCTTC
This sequence comes from Etheostoma perlongum, assembly GCA_026937815.1. Classification (NCBI taxonomy): domain Eukaryota; kingdom Metazoa; phylum Chordata; class Actinopteri; order Perciformes; family Percidae; genus Etheostoma; species Etheostoma perlongum. The sequence goes on from CM049377.1 coordinate 21,996,053, forward strand.
TTTATTATACATCAAGCCTACTTCAAAATTTACAGCCAGATGTCATCATCAGCTGGAGCTACAAGACCAGCAATATATTACTGCAGTTCTTTAGTTGGGCTGGACCCACTCAAAGTCACCAATGGCCCATTTTGGGTGCTGAGCCGTGGGTTAAAAAACATGCATGTTCTGTACAGAGTCTCTTGCCAGTTCAGTTCATCCTTTGGTCCTCTTCGAAACCTGTTTCCTTGTCCATTTCGTATCAAACACGACTAATTAAAAAAAAAAAAAAAGAAATAAAAAACATCTTGATATTCTACATGGTTCAACATGCTGAATTAATGACCAGTAACCAGTGACAGTAAAAAAAACAATTTGTATCCAATGAATAGAGAGACTCTTACATTTCAGTTTATATGTTTTGGAAATATGATTTTGATCAATTCAAATATCTCTGTGTTTGGCCAAAAATGTCTGGTAGTAATGACCCTGGATATGACGCTAAAAGTCATTTAATGTCTGTTGGAAAAAGTTCTTTTTTGAGACAAGTAAATGGAAAGGCTTGATTGTGCCTCGCCTAATAGCAGCTAAATATTTTTTTTTCCTCAGAAATTACAGAGGAAAAATTACATTTTGTAGCTCAAACTGGAGCTGATGTTGAGATGTTACTTTTGTCCTACATAGCAATAATCATAATTCTTATATCTACACACTATACTCATGTGGGACTCCAGACTATCAGAATAGGAAAGAGCATTTTTTCTGACATTATAAAACACATCAGATCCATTGTGCCCGTTTACTTTTTCCAGCACCTACACTAAGCTCTCTGTTGCATGACAAGCCCAGATATGTCTGTAAACCTTACCAGCTAACACTTGTGAATCTAAGGAGAACATCTACAGCTTCTCCGTCCTGGGAAAGCTGATCTGTAACCTCATCAAAGCTGTCGCCCTGCTTTTCTCTGCCTTTCATCTTTGCGGTCACGGTCAGTCATTTCGCAGTAAGACTCCACCTATCTGAAGAAACCAGTAGAACTCTCCCTGAAAGTGAACTGTTGGTATATATCCAATTGGGGGAAAAGATGCATAATGCATTGCAACTATAATACAGTGCTATTTACTGCTATTCACAACCTACAGTAAATAATGACCTTCTCAAAGCTCTTTAAATAATTCTCACTGCTAATCATTTCCCCAAAAAAACACACACATCACAGAGAACATTTAAACATTTTGTTTAGAAAATGCTGCTTGCAACTGCAATACCATAACTTTGAGAAACATATTCAAAATCTCAAGCATTTTGCATGTTTCTGTGAGATGCTCTTCAAAGCATACTGAATTTAATGGAAACCAGTGTCTGCCTGGAAGGTACGAACTCAATCTAAACACATCTGTTCTGCTTTGGAGAATAATTGGCAGTGTGTATGTGATTTATAATCAAGCCACCAGTATGGTCCTTTAAGGCAGCACTTCAGAGCGGTTGGATGATTTTTCAAATGCAGGATATCTACTTTTGGAATTTTTTCTTCTCAGTAGAGGCTCCAAATCCAAAACATGCTTTGCCATGTCCTTGTCACGACACAGACTCAATTAAACGGAGTGATCTGGATGTGCAGTTCATCCTTCATTCAATATGCTACGCAGCCTAAGGTTCTACTTTTTCCTTTTTATTCACAAGTCTTTTGTCCTCCTGTACATACTTCAGTTTGTGTGTGTAGCTTAGTTTGGAAGTTTGTCACTATAATGAAAGGATGTCTTTTTTTGTATGTAGATAAGTGCATGCGCAAATCAAAGTCTCTGTACATACAGTATGTGTGTGTCTCAGTGTATAAGATAAATGTGTGTACACGTGTGTCTTAGTGTGGACGTTACCATAAGTGTGTGTGTGTGTGTGTGTGTGTGTGTGTGTGTGTGTGTGTGTGTGTGTGTGTGTAAAAGTCACTGAAAATCCGCCCTCCTGTTCTGCGACACATTCAAGCGCTCCTCGGTGCCCTTTGCTGAGGCTTGCTCCTGCTCTTCCTCCCCGCTGCTCTTCCTCCCCCTCCTCCCCCTCCTCCCCCTCCAACTCCTCCTCCTACTCTTCCACCACCGTGCTTGTGCCTCTCTCCCCTCTCTTTCTCCTTGTTTGGCTTCACCATGATGTCACTGTGGCGACGGTGGTTGCGTGAGGGGCGGTATCCTAGCGCCCGGCAATGCTGGCTGAGGTTTCCAGGGTGAATCAACGCCATCACGTCCTCGTACCAGGGCTGGGTCCCTGCGCTCTGATAAGACAAGGCAGACCAGGAAGTGAGGAGGCGATTGGCTGAGGGGCTCCAGACGGCGAGGCGGACAGTGACGGCGGTCCAGTGGTAGCCATGCTCTTCCACCTGGCAGTGGTAGACGCCGCTGTGAGACAGCTCAGCTTGACGGATCAGGACGCCCCGCTCAATCACTACCAGCTGGTCACCTGTTACCACCTGGAAAGAAAGAGAGAGAGAAAGAGAGAGAGAGGGAGATCAGATGCTGAGCACTTGTGCCTTTGGCAGTCTGGCTAATATCCATAAATTAGTTATGAGGGATTTGTGGATGACTCTGATGCTCAAAACAAAAAAACTAAGTTATACACTTGTAAGGTACTCTGCTCTGTCTTTGCAGTTATTGACAGTCGCAGTATTTATATTGTGTGTGTGTGTGTGTGTGTGTGTGTGTGTGTGTGTGTGTGTGTGTGGTGTGGTGTGGTGTGTGTGTGTGTGTGTGTGTGTACCTGGTTTAGTTCCGGACTGTTCTCTCCAGCCTGTTTGTACCAGGTAACAGCAGCGTGTCTGGATCGTGGCAGACACTCCAGGTAGGTGCTGTTGCCTTCGGCAACCATCATTGTCCTCTGCTCCGCCTCCACTTGCAGCAAGGCTGAATGACAGCAAGGAAAAGATGTGACTGATTATAAATCTGTTTTTTGTTTAATTTTAATTCAGTTTAATTCCTTTTCCCCCCGAGAACTGTCTCTTTAATTTTTTATCAGTTTATCACATATTTCATATGTTTGCCAATTTACAAAATGCCCAGCAGTGTGTTTTACTCATTTAAGGAGTTTATCTGGATCAAGGTTCTAAGAATGGAGGGTTGTATGTTGTGCTGATTGATGATGACTGTAAAGCTCCTTCATAACATATTCAATCATACATTTTTTATTTTGGGCCATATAAATAAAACTGATGCTGTAACTAGTTTCATGTAATGGCGTTTTTCCATTAATGGTACCGGCTCAACTCAGCTCGCTTGGAACCTCGACTGAGGTGGTACAAAAAAAAGTACCTGTTGGCACGTACTAGGGACTTTTTTTCGTAATGGAAAACCAAAAAAGGCGAGTAGATTCGAGGCAAGTCAGGTAGGTACCATGCAGTGTAAAAAGGCTATAAATGTATCATACTGTAGCTGAGGCATTATTAAAGTGCAACAGTAATTGCCTGCCAAAGGTTACACCATGTTGATTGTGTGATTGTGATCAGTAAGTAGTGCTGAATAAACCAATACTTTATAGTAAATTAGCTCCTCACCTCCTTGTCTGACACACTGAGTTAGAGGATCCTCATCCTCCCCTAAGTGACGAGCGTTCCTTCTGTAGAGAAAAAGCCATGAAATTACAGTAAACAAAGAAATACAACTTGCTTGTCGTTTAAGAGGTTGCAATGTTTATTACACCCTGTGGTGTGGAAGTGTTTGACTAAATGAACAATACGCAGACATAGTAATAAATAGGTTTAATCCACTTGGAACATTATTGGATTTTGTGTGTGCTAAGTAGAAATTTTGGTTGATGATGATGATGGTGGCACTAGAGGAGAGGTCAGGGCGTCACCAAAAACATCCTCATTTGCAAGTTTCATGTAAATATGTCTATTTGTCATACTTTGTAATAGGGAAGTGTTGGTCAAGTGGAAAAAATGCTTACAATTTGATCAGAAAGATTTCAGTTCAGATGTAATTTCTGCCAAATTTCAAACTATCAACAAATGTGGTTCAAATCTGATTTGAGAAGATTAATTCCATGTGTTTGTCCTTTCCTATTCAGACTTTAGTGAATCTTTTTAACTTGTAAGAGATACATGCTACGTAGCCACATCAATGTTGTTTGGATTAACAGATCAAATTTATTGTCTACCTGCGTACGGTGGGCATGTAGGGGCTGCAGGCGTGTCCGTCCCAGGTGCAGTATGGGTCCCTGGCCAGGCAGCACTCAGCACAGGCCTGGCCATACAGCTCACACTGGTACAGGGCCAGCTGGGACACACCCTCCCTGGAGCCCACAAACAACCACTGCTAGAGGAGAAGTAGGAGAAGGAGGAGGAAGGGAAGAGGGACATGAAATATAGAGATAAAGGAGAAAATAATGGACAACAGGGGGGAGGAGGAGACATAGAAAATGATGGTCAGTGAAGAGGGAAGGAGGAATGGAAGTAGAAAAGAGGAGAGTAAAACAATGAAGTAGAGCCAAGAGAGAAAGAGGTCATTTAGTTTGCTCAAGTAAAACTACATTGACAATCAACAGCTAAACAAGATACATCTTCACTCTCTGAGTCACACATCCAACTCGCACTGTAACAATGTCAGTGTGTGGCCACAAGGAGTGAATGTGTTTGTGTGTGTGTGTATGTGTGAGTGTGTGTGTGTGTGTGTATGTGTGTCTTTCTGTCTATGAGAGAGAGGGAGAAACATGGTGATGCTTGCTTTTCATAATCGTGATGTGTGTATATGTGTGTGAACCATTTTTATTTTTATTTCATGAAACCCAGACTATTTTAATAATGCAAGGTGTATTTCTGTGTGTGTATGTATGTGTGTGTGGCATCCCTTCATTACTGCACCCACTGAAGTAGTGTAACCATAGCAACTGGTGATGAAGCTGTCCTTGGAGATACAAGGTGGAGAGATGAGTGATATGTGGGATTTTGTGCATGTTCGTGTGTGTGTGTGTGTGTATGGGAGTTTGGAAGTTTGAAAGTGAGTTTCTGTCTGTCTCTCTCATTTGTTACCTTTTTCTTTGAGAGTGTCATGGCTGTCACAGGTGATTTGTGCTGTGAGGAAGAGAGAAAAGAAATCCAGTTCCATTTGAGACAAACAAGAAAAGAAACTGTCGCACTCAGATACACAGACAGACAGACAGACAGATAGATAGATAGATAGATAGATAGATAGATAGATAACTAACACATTGACTTCATTTATACTGAGAAAATAATTTGTCTAAGGGATTGTTTGTTTTTTATGTAATGGGCTACCGGAGGAGTTTTGGGGCCTACAGTCATAAAAGACTTGACCCTATAATACATTTTTCTATGACCCTCCCCAACAATTTATTGATGACTTCTGTTCTGTTTTGCGCTTGGCTAAAAAGGACAGGTAACCATTGTTTTTATACAACCATGACATACTTGACTTACTTCTGCTGTCTCATCTTACACATCACACTCCGCTGTTATGGTGTCCATTGAAATTTTTCTTTTTCATGAATACAAAAGTTGGATGACCCTCCCCTCAACAAAGAATGAAAAGACATGACCCTCCCCTGTTTTCCTCCGGTGGTCCATTCCAAAAATACCGAAAGGTCCTTAAACAGCTTTGGCAGCTGCTGCAAACCATAATCATTTTAAACATGTTTAAATAATTAGAAGAGTTGATCTCATAGACTGGTAATCATCCATATCATTCCAATGGGTGCCACAAAGCACATACTTTACAATAGAGAGCAGAAAAACAAACTCAGACCTACCATCTAAACCACATCAGAGAGTTCAAGAGTCAACACTGAGTTTTTCATGAATTTGAGCCTTCAGTAGAATTAATATTGAGCTGAACTGTGGATGCAGGAAATTAGTGTTTTTTACAGTCTAACACAATAACTATGTGCAGCTGTGGAATTTTATGCTACATTTTTGAGTCTTGGTAAGTAACAAGTCTTGGATAATAGTATTTGCTACATTTCATGTTTTCATTTCATGCTAGTTTCCATTCATTTTCATGTTTTATGAACAGTGGATTTGTAGTTTGTATTAATGAACATTATGTTTGTTTGATCAACTGTTAGATCAAGTTTGAAGAGTCTGATGTTTGATTTTCTTACAATAAAGGAAATGGATGGACAGTGGCCACAATAGCGGCATAAAGGGCAGCATAAAATACATTAAAAAATCTTAAACACAGTACTCAAGTATATGATAAATATGGTAACCATGCAAAATCCCTGGTAGGCTATAGAGATTGCATTGTGTTTTGTACAGAAAGAGATTGCTGTACCTGAAAGACCTGCAGCTGCTCCAGAGTGACCTCCTGACTCTGACCGTGTTCTCTGGGCAGATGGATGGCCTTCAGCACCAGGCCTGAGTCTGCAGAATTAAACCATTATTGTGAAACAACATACAACATACACATTGGGAGTAAAGATCCACTGCACACACTCTACCTGTGCCGATAAACAGGACGTCGTAGGTGCCGTCCACGGCCTCCACTCTATCCACCAGCAGCTTGCTGAATTTGTAGTGAACACCCACTCTAACTAGGAGGGGGCGCTCTCCCAGCGGCAGCACATTTTCCTAAAACAGTGGGACAGTTTAAGTTTCTAATTTTCAGATTTAGAAAGCATTACATGTGAATGAACAATGACATTTATTTTATTGTGTTTTTGTTGAATAACAAAATTTTATCAGTGTTGTGACTGGTGTCCCTTTGCTGATTTAATATCTTAATCTTGCTTAAGAATTGGAATGAATAGAGTGCATTTGAGTGCACTCTATGTAAAATAATCCACAGTCTAATTAAATTAGATTAGTGTCATTTATAAAAAGTGAAATATCAGCCGAACCTGCAGCAGAGGGTGAGTCCTGCTGAAAAAGATGACGTCGTCAGGATACTCTCTGGTCGAGCTGTAACTTCCATATGTGCTGCTGGGACACTGAGAGAGACAAGATAAGATGAGAGAGAGATAAATAAAGAAACAGAGAGAAAAAGAAAAGGATAAGAATGTTTGGAAGACATTGAGAAATACTTAATCAATTCGTATGGTGTAGTTCAACTTAAAAATAATTGCCTGAAGGAGTTTTGAGTAACTTACAGTTCCTGGTCGCGGATAGGGCACCTTGCCTGTAAACTCCGCCCACTTATACTGAGGCCCCTCCTTATGAAGGAAGTTTCCCTTGAAAGCCCGAACCACATCTTCCATTCGGTAAACGCACACTGCTGAACCATTCAGGATATCACTGTGGATAGACAAGAAAGAAAGGATAATTGTCATTCATCACAGTCAAACTTATAATTTTACCATTTGTTATTCCTCCAGCGTACATGAATAAACACGGAGTATGCCTTTGATGAATTTACTTTATGAGTTGCAATAGTCTTAAAGCAGCAAATTAAATAATGAAGTGATATAGTGTATGTACTGAATGAAGAGCTGTGAGTCATTGTGGCTTTTCAGCATGAACGCATCAAGTCACTGAATGTGGTCCAACCCAAAGTCTAGCTTGGATGAATGTGCTGCTTTTAGCCCCCACCCCAACACATCCCATCCACCGTGGTTAAGATCATGGTTAAGATTTGGGCTAAGTGTATTTGAATTACAGATTCCAGTTGAGTTTGACAAGCAGAGCTGCCAGAAACAGAACAAATAGAAAGGGAGTGTTATAATGTTTTAGGGTGGGTTCCTTCAGCTCAGATGGCTGACACATCGCAGTGTGTTTAGTCTAATTTTCTCTGGAGTGAAGCTTCTTTTCTCCCCTTCTCAGAAAGGTCAGAGGTCTCTGTAGCTGGTATGGATTTTAGTTGCTCAATGGCACTTCAGTAAGGATAAAGACTTTCAACATGACCTTAGTTCTTAGACCTTAGACCTACGTATATCCTTGACGTTCCACTTCTGGGATTGCTCTGTTGCAGACAGAAATTCCGCCGAATTTCACTCATTTAGTCCAGATATCCTTTGCTTTGGGCTTCCTTTGTGTCTGCATTTTAAACACTGGTCGATTTATTAGGACTATGGTTTAACCTTTCCTCAGAGCTCTGCAGGATAAATTGAGACAGCCAGCTAGACTATCTGTCCAATCTGAGTTTTCAGTAAAACAACCTTTGCACGTACACATATTCCACCAAAACAAGTTCCTTCCCGAGGCTTTTTTGTAGTGGCACCGTTTTTTTCCCCGGTGCCTAGCACCGCCCAAGTAATCTGGCTATCACCAGACCAAGCCAAGCTCAATAGATTTGAGATTGAGCATTGGTCTGGGGAGTCTGCTCTATATTTTCTCTACACAAGAGGCGTGACCAACAGGCATAGTTCAAATGACTCTGTACGCAATTAGAAAGTCCTTCAACCAATTAGACCAATGATCCGGGTGACATAGAAGGGACAGCAGCATCAACGGGGTTGCTGCGCTTCGGTGGCCGCTATGTTGAATGTAACCAAGAAGCTGCTTCATCGCTTCTCTATCGTATCATGTTAAACCCGCCAAGAGCGCGGCAGGTAGATAAGCCAGTTTGTGTTTGGTTCCTGCAATATGGTGAACTGAAGCAGGAGAATGCAAACAAACAACGTATCTGTTCCCTTCAACTAATCTGAAAACTAATAAAAAAACAACCAAACCTTGCAGCGAGCAGCTTCATTTTCTCTCGATATATTATCACTGGTGTCTGAGATAGCATGTGTGATGGGCAAGAATCCAAATATGTGGACAGAAGGAGATCAAGCATAGCTGCTAAATTCTTATTAATCACTGTAATTTCATTTCCTCACATTTTGTAATTAATGGACCAGTTATGTGATGAAATTCCCAAACAAAAAAGTAAGGGATGTATGAATGAATGAGTTAATTAATGAGCATAAATATGTATCAGTAAATGAAAAACAAACCCAGGCAAACCAACAAATTAATAAACAAATGCTTCTCCAAATCAGCAATGTACAAAAAAGAAGTCTTACATGTAATAGATTCTCAATTAGGGTAAGAAATGATGCAATGAAAAACTAAGTGATACAAGCAAATAAGAGAGATCATATCCACAGCCAAGACTCACTTGACTTCATATACAGGCGACACAAACCTCTGTGTGTGCAATCATCAGTGAACCAGAAAGAGAAGTTTCCATTCAATGAATGACCTTTCTGCAGACTGCAGTTCTGTGGTCGGGACCCCACCCTGGGTGATGCTTTGGATTTCTGTCCGTTCCCCGCTGAGATTCCAGACACTTTCCAAAACCCAGAAACAGAGCAACTCCCCAACTGTAAAGCTCTGGCGCCTCAGAAATTAAGTTATTCTCAGAGCATGTGGTGCCCTCTGTAAATTTGGAGGAAATGAGAAACTGCAGGCATTTCTTTTCAGCCAGTGCCTATTTTTCAGTATAATTGTATCTGTTCACCTGTTATCCGTCTTCCAGTCTTAATGAGAGCCTCTCTTTTTGAGTACCAGAATTTATTTCTATCCATCTGTCTGCCTTCGGTCTTGCAGTTTTATGTTTGCGTTAGTACTCTGTCTCTAAAGGAGACTCTGTTATGACTGTCTTGTAACAAGATGCAGACAAATTACCATGTTGGAGATAGCAACAGAAAGCATATGGACTCCAATCAAACCCTTTTCAGTGATGCTTCATATTTTCCATGTTTTAACATGGTTTTTAATAAAGTCTGTAGTTGCACAGGCCTTCGTTGTTCTGGTTTGACCATGCATATTGTATTTTGCAATTTGTCTTTTAAGTTAAGTTAATTCTTTTCTCAAAATTTTTCTTGCGGCCTCCTCAAAAAAAGATCTCAGTGAGAAACTCTGATTGAAAGGAAAATAAATGAATAACTTTCTGTTAAACAGTCAGCACACTGATGATGATGTTGATATGATGATGAAGGCTCAAAGAGCTCCATTTAACAGAAATGAATGTGTTTCATTAATGAGTCACACTGTGACGGAAGACACTGAGGCCTGTGTTTATCAAGGTTCAAGTTCAAGGCTCTTAATAACACATTATATCTCTGTCACACATTAGTGTGTCATCACATGTCAAAGATATTCTCTTGACTGTGTTTATTGTCTTATCGAGAAGTTCTTTTTTCTAACTACTATCTTTTATAGCTACTGTAATTCTCCAAATAGGTTAACAAACACCTGTTTCATGTAAAATAAAAATATCAGGTTTGCTATTTTGTATACAAAACAGCATATTTTAAATAGTTATTTCATAGAGCAGTAGTATTTATCCTGAAAAAATTCCACCTGTCTGTTGTGGATTATTGACCAAGTGTCAGGTCAGTGGTGGGAAATCTTCTCCGCATGAATCATCACTAACTAAAATGTCACAATCACCTCCACTGTCAGCTGCAGTTTAATTCAAAGCATTTGTTTTTAGCTTATAAAGTTCCTTTAAGCTTCATTTACACAGCTACAGTAGCTAATGCTGCCAATTAGGGCCACAAAAGTGCAAAGTTAAACAAAAAAGTTAGAATTTCATCCCCACGATCAATGTTTGATTTTAATTATTTAAAGTACTTTTCCCTTGTTTGATCTGTAACAATGAGTGTTTATTTTCAGGAAATCATATAGTATGTATTTATCCCTTTGACCTGAGGCTTACATGAGGCCTCAACTGGAGCTGTTGGGGGTTAAATTCCTTCTTTTCTCTTCTCTTCTCTTCCACTCTTCTGAACTCAACTAACTGCTAGAGTTCTTTCTTTCACACTCAAAGGAAATAAGGGTTCTGCTGTCCTGCACTGTAGCGCATATTAGCTGCGCCTAAACATATCTGCAGGGGTTGTTAATCAATACAAATTACGCAATGCATTTTTCTTTCACTATAAACAATCTCTGTTGGAAGAAAACTCTCCACCCAGTGGAAATTGAAAACACTCACAATGCCTCCCAGCCACCATCATACTGGCACTTTCAACTCTTAAACAAGGGTGCACAGATTACTAAATACAATTTAAAGTCACTGCAGTATATTCCCTTACAGAAGTACATACCTAGAAGTGGTAAACAGGCCATAGATGAGAGGGTTCTTTTTGTCTTTTGCCTGGAGGATAAAGATGTCTTCTGGATTGAGGGAACAAGGAAAGGAGGGAGAGTTCAGAAAAAGGAGGGGAAGGATACAAAGAAGCAAAACATTAGTTAAGCCAGAGTAAAAGTATGACAGTGTCTGAACTACTGAAGAAGTTTTGATTGGTGTTGCACCTGCAAGTGTGTGTGTGTGTGTGTGTGTGTGTGTGTGTGTGTGTGTGTGTGTGTGTGTGCGTGTGTGTGAGTGTGTGTGTGTGCATCTATCAGCTTGACTGTGTGACTAATATTGTTGGGCGTGCTGGCAGCATGGCTGACTGGCTGCTTGTAATAAATCTGTAGCCATTAATAGCCAGCCACAGTGGGACAGCTGAACGCAAAGTCCGCCAAAGCTGAACTAAACCTGTTATCATACACACACACACACACAAACACTATCACCACGCCTCAGCCCTCACTCTCCATTTGAAACACTGCCAATCACAGCATTTCATACATTTTTCTCACTCGGACTGCGGACCCCTCACACAGGTGGAGTGAGGATTTGTTGCTATCTCCATCTGTCTTTAGAACCTGATGTCTCAGACACCATTGGCATTAGCAATTATTAAATGGTGTTCAAGCATTTGAGAAATTACCCTGATTGGATCCTTGGCAATGTTTATATTTATATATAACAATATATATTATATACCAAATGTCTGATTTTGACAAATTTTAAAGAGAAGATAAATCTTTGATCTTTGATGAGTGACACTAAATAAAGCTCTATATACTAACTTGGCACAATAAGCAACACTCTGGGAAAAAAATAATTCACTATTAATTAGCTACAATGCTGGAACAAATTTATTCACTATAAAACATGAATCACACAAAGTTTAATTAAAGGTAGTTTGCAGTGTTTTTGACCATAAGTGGCACTGTGGAATATTGCTTTGCTGAGTGTGTCCCCATTTTGTAATCTTGTAATAGATCAGCATCAATGCAGGTTTGTCAATATTAAACAGATTATAATTAATTTTGATAGACATGTATAAAAATAATAAAAGAGGTGCCTGGCAACACACTAATGTGTAACAAATAAAGCAAACTGCTGTTCCATGAAATCCATATCCTATGGTTTCAAAACAATAAAAAACAGACGGCAAATCATGAAACCAAAAATAAAACCTTTTAAAAGTCTCTCATTTACAAACTCACTAACAAGCATGTATATGTAACTGCATTTTTTTTTTACAAGAAAACTCCACGGGGTGTGTGATGTGTTTCTGAATTTGAAAAGGCCGTACTCCTTTCCTTCCAGTTCAGTGAACACAAAACCAGTCCATAAATCCAGTCATCCACACAATGACTGGTCAAATGGAGGCCATAAACCTTTAGCACAAGCACTACTGGTTCAACTGTGACAAATTGTGATCAATTTTGAATAATCTGCATTCTTGTATTTAAAAACATTACCCTAATGCATGGTTTTGAAATGTTAATCACATTTTCAACATTTTTGTCTTCATATTTCTGGTGTTGCTCATCGTATAATTCAGTTGTCTGCTGTCACAGCACAGACAAGGCCTTGGTTTCCACTGTTTTTTTGTTTTGCACTTTTGTCTCACATAAGAGTTGGATATGTTTTTATCATTATATCAAAATGGAGAACAGAGCCTTTGTTTTCTGGGTGGCATGCTGTGATAGTCTATAAATACATGACTTGACTCGGCTCTGAAGTTACAGTGGGACTAATAACTAAAAGTCTTAGCAACTTAATAAAAGGTTTTTATAGAGTAGTCAGGGTGATGTTGAGATACAAAAAGTGTGGCAACCTTTGCAGCAATAAAGGATGAAAAAGGATGTTCAAAACAAGGTTTGGATGTGTTCTACATGTCTCTGCCTCTCTTCTTCTCTCCTCTCCAAAGATGAGGCAGATATGTTGTTGTGGTGATGGAGACAGCGAAGCATATCACTGTTCCCACATTCCTGACGTTACTGCTGCTTCAGATGGCCTCCATGGAACTACAGCCCTGCAGGAAGCCTAATCTCATCTCACATACACACACACACACACACACACACACACACACACACACACACACACACACACTTCCATACCCAGTGAGGGAGTCGGAGTGTATACACATCAAACAAAGAGAAATGAAAGCACGTATGGCCACATGCATAAACACACAAACCAAACTGCAGGGACCAAAGCACAGTCGAACACACACTCATACTGTACGTATAGACACGCATTTGATCAGTAGGGCCCTTAGGGCAGAGCAGAGAGGAATATGGGTAGTCTGCAGCCTGCAGCGTACACATTGCTCACTCCATCACTTATTTAATGTATCACTCCTTCACTGTTTTCTTTAGCCCATGTGTGCTGTTATCTCGCTCTTGACTTTTGTTCCTGTCCTTTATCTCTCTTTACCATATTTTACTCATACGGTAAATCATTCCTCCTTTTTTTCCCAACCTCCTCTTCATTTGTTTTTACATTTCTAGCTAGTTTTCTTTCCTGCTCACATCTCCCTCTTCAACTCCTTTCATTAATCAAAACCTTTTATCATCTCTCCATTTTCTTTTTCTCTCCTACTGCTTGTCTTAAAGTTTTTTTATGGCAGTTTTGCTTTATTACTCCAGATGATATATATGCTGTTGGGTGAATGCTTTCATCCAAAGCCCCTCCATTTGTTTTTTAAAGGAAGGGATGAGCCAGAGTCAAAGGGAGGGCATAGGAAGATATACATGTAAACCTGTAGAGCTGAGTTTTAAAGCCACACAGCCAGCCTGGTGGAAGCCATTTCTGCCTCCCTTTAAACCTGGTGGGTGGTAACATTTACCGGGTGATCAAAATGGGATCTGATAGAGCAAAAAATGGATAAAATCCATTTGTAAGTGCACTCAGAACATCCACACATCTACAGAGGTGGTCAGAGCCATATTTGGCCACATTCACGATAAAGTAGTGATGCAGTTTGTCTGCAGGACACGTGTTGGAGTTGTGGAATGGTCAATAAACTTTGATGTGCAGAGGTGAAGCACAAGGAAACAAGAAAAAAAGATGCAGCCAGTTTAGAGAGATACAGTAAACAGGGACCTAAACTCCCATAACTATGACAGTGTTTACTTTCAAAGTAAAAGAACATTAACATCCTGTAAATGCATTACAGCCATGTGAGTCCTGATGACACGTTGGGCTAGACGTGGAGGAAAAGTGAAGTGAGGTTTTTTTGTGTTAAATGTCTAGGTTACATAATGTTTAGCAGATGCCCTTATGCCGAGCAATGTACAACAAGACAAAACTATCAAATAAAACCATTCTAATACGTTTTTTTTTAAAGTACAAAAGTTAGTCACAGTATACAGAAATTAATATTTTCCTAAAAGTTGAGAGGTTGACTTAAAGATTCAGTGTGTGATGTGTTTAGTTGTCCGTTCACAACCTTTTTCTTTTTCATGAATATTTACCACCACCATCAATTCCAAGTATTACTATTGTCTTGAAATTTTACATTTCCATTTGCATGAACTGGGGTAGACCCTCCATATTCATGCGCCGTCTTGAAATACGTTAACTGGTAAGGGACATACAGGATATACCGCTCAGTCTTTCATATTTTCGTTTTCACATGCTAAACTCACAGGTGCTGCTAATCTGCTAATGGGTCTCGTCACTTCCCGGCCCGGCAAGTTTGAAGAAGGAAACACGAAGGACCACACATATTCAAAATCCAAATTTCAGGAAACAGGAGTCTTCTTCTTTGCTCAGAAAAAGAAAAAGGATATTGAAAAGAGAAAAAGAGTGTCATTTTGAGGCGTGAAGGCTACCGTAGCTGCAATACGTACTTTGAACTGTGTGGCGCGAGAGAGTTGAATGTGATCCGTATATGATCTCAACACTAGATGGAAGAAATTCCTACACAATGGACCTTTAAGAAGCCTTGAGAAGTAGAATCATGATTTCTTTTCTTTTTTTAGCTGCGCAATTGTAAACAAAACAATGCAGAATAACAACACGACAGGCTATAAACTTTTATAAATCATTTCAAAACTACTTAACTACAAAACCAGAGAGAGGTGGAAACAGAGGATAGCGGAAAACTGAATACAGCGATTGGTTTCTGTTTGCTGCTCTTATGCGGAGTCTCACTGAAGTCTGCTAAACTACTTTTGAACCTGATGTGTACGCCCTCCTCTACTCTCTCCAGTGATAATGTTGTTTATAAAAACAGAAGATATCAATAGATGAGAAAAAGAATGAAGCCCAAACACATGAAAGAATAACATTTTGAACTAACACCAGAACATACTATAATAATACATGCATGTACTAAGCACAGCGGTGCTTTAAGCTAAATGCTAATGTCGCCGTGTTTAACCACTCACAATGACAATGCTGATGTTCATTCAGGACATTGTCATCCTCCATCTTAGTTCAGCATGTTAGCATGCTAATATCTGCTAATTTGCAAACAAACTGAAACTGACAGTTACATCATTAGTTTTTTGTCTTGGACAAAGTGACATTTTGACCTGTTAGTAGTGCAGGGCAAAGAGTTAAGGGGTCACCAATGTGACTGCTTGTCATCCTGAGCGGGACATTAATGTTTGCACCAAATGTCATGCCAGTTCATTCAATAGTTGTTGAGAAATTTTAGTCTGGAACAAAGTAGACCAACCGGCTGATTGACACACTGACACCGCCATGCATGCCCCCCGGTACTAAAAAATCTCCAAATACAAAGAAAAACCTGTAATCATTCACTGGCAAGGGAAAGCAAAATTTCTCAAATTTACTGCGTATAATGAGATGATTTAAAGCCAGGTAGAAAAAAGGCCACACAGCGTGCAAATGTAAACATGCTCATTTCAATATTGAAAGTGCTGCATAAACTTAACACGAACTTCGGTAAAGCCTGGAGGGAAAAACTCCCTGACTTCTGCTTGAAAGTTAGTCAGTGTCTCTTTCTTCTGTCTCTTCTTCTACTGTGCATTGAGCTTCAAATGAAAACAAAGTTAAACTTTGGAAGAAGCAGCCAGAATAACATTTTCCTTTTTCAGACTTTGAAGAAGACGTCCCAGTTATTTACAGCTCAGCTCGGCAACAAATTCACTCTTATCTCTCCGTGACAAGTTTAAATCACACCTGATTTAATGCCATTTCACCTTGCTTTTACATCCACCGTAAGTTAGTTACTGTGGGGAGATTAATGTCATTAATCTTCAGTGGGGGGAGGGAAAGCTAAACATGCACAAACTGAGTGCAGGAAATATGAGGCCAATCTGCTTCTGTCTGCAAAGTTATCTGAGCACTGACCAGGTGAGTCTAGGTGAATGTTTGATCATTTTTGAAGTTGAAGCAGGAAGGCGTGCAGATTCTAAATTATAAAATATGTGTAAATAATTCATCTGAATCATGTTGCGGTTACAGGATACATCTTCATGCTTTCTTTTTTTTCTCTCCCCTCTGATCTTTTTAACCACACCTCATTTCTCTTTCGCTCTGACAGCTGGCCAACATCTTTCTGTGCTGCTTTTCTTTCTCTGAATCTTCTTCTCACCTTCTTCTTCTTTCTGGCTCTTTATCTTTTCATCAGGTGATCATTCTCAGTCACTTTACGCTCAAATCCACCAGGCATTACCAGGAGGCCCCTGGGCGTCTCTCATTCCCTTTTTCTTTTCTCACTTTTGCCGCCCCTCCCAGTCTCCATCCCTCCCTCCCACTATCTCTCCATCCCTCCATCTCCCCGTCCATCTGTCTGTCTGGCCTATTTTCTCCGGAGCATTGTTCTTGAGTCTTCTTCTCTAAACAAAAAGCAGCTGTGTTCCCCTGAGGGAAGATAGTCTTGTCTAGCCTGTAAACCTGCAGCCTCTATCTTCCTCCTCCTCCTTCACCTAATTGTCTGGCCATAGCCCCCCAGGCGCACACCCCTATCCTCCTCATTTCTCTGCTGTTCATTCTTTCCCTCCCTCCCTGTCCAGCCACCCTGAATGCCAACATCCACCTCCTCCCTTTGTCATCTTTCTGACCACACTCCCTGTCTTTATTTCCTCCTCGCCATCTTACAGTAATTTGCCAATAATAGCCCTCCCTCCATCTTGTCTGGTTCTTTAACCCCTTCAGCTATTGGCCCTATTCCTTCTGCCACTGCACCTTTTTCTCTGTGACACATTTCTCCCCCTCCAGCCACTGCTGTTATCCCCATCCTGATGTCTATCTCAATTTTAACATTTATGTCCAGACTGAAAAATCCATTTGGAAGATGCCTACTCTTCCAATGTGGCAATGAAGGACATTTTGTCATTGTCTGGATACCTTTTGTCTCAAAAAATGCTTTTTTGGTTTCAGGATAGAAATTGATTGTATTGTTCAGAGTTATTGACCAGCCAATCAAAATGAGATAATCACTATATTATGTATCAATTTGGAAGAAACCTTCAATGTTATGGTGTCCATTAAAGAATGCTCACTAAGTCCATTAAAAAAAAACATTAATATGGCACTTGGTTGAACCAATCATTTACATTAAGTAGACTATGACTTTAAACAGTCTCATAATCTACTTCACATTATTAAGTGTGTAAAAATCTATAACTCCTGCGAGCTGCATCTTCTAAAAAAAAACCACATCTCTTCCTTGTTGTTTTCTCCTCCCTCCCCTCCCAATCTGCTCCATCCTTCCCTATTAACCCCATTCCCCTCCGTCCCTCCCGTCTCCCTCCCACCAGCCCCTAACACCCTCTTAGCTTCACTTCACCTCACTCACCCTTCCATGTCCTTTCAGGAAAAAATGCCTTTTGTCTGGGCTGTAGTATTTCCTGCTACATAAATATCACCTTCCCTTTTCTCTGATTCTTCCATCTGGTTTTGTCCTTCTCCCCCTCTTCTGGACACTGTAGAAAGATGTAAGAGATAAGATCTGCCAACGATCAGTGAGGGCCCTTTTTTATATTCAAAACGTTCTTTGGTCATGCCCTCTCATCTGGATTTCTGCACTTCTTAGCCATCCAATTCCTCTTTATATTGTTAAAATGTGACTTCCCTTGTGTCACTTTCAAGCCACCGTAGCTCAAGGGGAATAAGAAACTGGTGTTGTACCAGAGTCGAAGCAAGATCTGTCCATGCTTCTGCTATATCCACTTTAGACGTCTTAAATGACCTTTAAACACAGCCTCATTTGAAATGTTCTCTTAATTTTTCCTTTGTTATTTTCTTCCCGAGGATCAATATCTTTCTTTAAGACAGAGCGCCTTCCCCTGTCCTTTGTTCATCATCCACTTTCTTTACTTTTCATACCCTGAAGCCAAATTTATTTCAACCCTCTTCCTAATAAGATATTCTCTCTCTCGCTCTCTCTTCCACCTTCTCTTTCAGTGTTAGAGCAATAACACTTTGATAACAGTTTCTACTCCTCTTCTTCTTTCCTATTCCTCTATATTCCTTATTTCCTCCTCTTCTTTGGTCAACACCTTGTGCTATAACCTCTACCCTCTTTCTCTCTCACCCTCTTTCTAAGCCCTCCTCCTGTTCTGGCCAGCAGCTTCCCTGCTCCCTCCTCTCCCTCTATATCTTTCTCCTCTGTTTCTCCTCCTGATAAACTGGGCTTCCATTCAAGTATGTTCACACAAGCTATGATGGAGTAAAAAGGCTGAAAGGAGGTGTCAAAACATCATTTATATTCTTCAATATCACAAAACATGTTTTCATACCCACTTTAAACAGAAAGTTTTTTTGCTGATGAGATAATTAGGCAGTAAATAGCCAAAATGCATTTGTCAGGTTAATCTGACAGGACTGGGCATCCTGGTGGCTTAGTAATACATGTAACTGTACTTTCCTCAGTTCATCCCCCTCCACTCTCTTTTTTTAGTTTAATTTCTCTATTATCCAATAAAGACAAACTGACCCCAAGAAGATACAATCAACCCAAAAACTGCAGGGTAAAACTGTTCAAATGCTGCTTTAGATGAGTGAATGTGAATGTTGTCTAACAAATTCCACAAAAGGCTTAAAGTAAAGTCATTTGCACTGGCGCCAGGTGAAATGATCTCAACTCCCCGGCAGATTTTATTAGTACTTCTAATCTTCATATAATTTTCTGACTCAAATATATACCAACTGACATTTTTATTTCTATGTTGAAGCACACTGTGGTTGGTTAATTTGTTGTAGCATTCCAAACTAAATGTTTATTATATTTACATCTGTATTTACAAACTCCTTTACAGCTATCTTTGCATCCAAGCAGCCTTAGGGTAAATATAGCTACTGTCTACTGGTCTCTCCATCCTTCCTTCCTCTCCACCGCTCCCTCTTTCTTTCTACGTCTTTCGATTTATCCACCAAAATCTTTCTCTCTTGCCTTGGCAGACTTCACCTTATCAAATCACATACTTCATATTCTTCCTCTTCTTTCTCCCCACCTCTTGGTGTAACACTTATCCCTCAGTGAAGTCCCAGACTACCCCAGTGATGTCCTTCCAAACAGAAATACTCTCTATTCTCTATACTTTCCTGTTTGCTCCTCTCCCTCCTTCTATTCCCTTCCAGCATTAACGGGGGATATAGTTACAAGAATATGGGTGCTGTCATATGTCTGGAACATTGAATCTCTCCCACAGACAAAAATAAATGACAAAAATGCCTGAAAATACCTCAGTGTGTCCGGCCACAGAGGGCCGTTTGTCTCCAGCTTGAAAAAACTTATAGCATGACTGTCCTCTTCAACAGCTACAACCACAACAGGGACAACAGCAGTAAACAGCAGAGAATCGGCTTCCTTGTCAGGTTAACTCCTGAGTTGTTTCAGCTTGAATGGGCAGCATGAGGAACGTCTTTCCTCCATTAGAGAGAAAACACTAAACATGAAGCACTTCCACTCTGTTCCACTTCCTCTCTTCAATACTGTTGTTGTTTATTTAAATTATGGTTTAATACGGCGATCACATATAATTTCACACAATAAGTGACATCAACATTTGCAGTGAGCCTCATGAAAGTGAACCTCTCTAGACACAAAAACAACTGAACAATAAACTCAAAGCAAACCCGCCATGAGTCAGTCCATGTGGTGATCACGGACCAGATGCTCTGTTCAAAACAAAGCCAACCGTGAGGGCGTTCAAGATCTTAAATATGTGAGTCAACAACTACACAAAGACACTAGAGGAAAGAGAGGTGAAGTCCTCCAAATCAAACAACACCATTAATTGTTTGTAACTTACCGTAAGAAAAAGACATAGATCAGACAATGCTTTCTGATCTGACTTCGCTATCGACAGCCCAACATCATTTGGAATTTGTCTGGCTTCTAGCATCAGCGCCTAAGGCTCATGGGTATAGTTTTACAGTAAGACCCAAATATATTGTATATCAACATAGTAAGACTCTAGCCGTTCAGAGAATTTGAACAGAGGACCTTTAAGTTGTGAAGTGAATGTGCAACCCATTGTGTAAACAGAAAAACATTTTAGGATGGATTTGACCCACATGGTATTGAATACTTTTCACCTGTAAAAACAGCACTATTTGGGTTCAGCTACTATCTACTGGGAAGACAAGAGCTAAACCCAAATAGTGCTGCTTTTTTGTGTGTTTTACACAAAGACACACACATTAAAAAACACACTCACATTTGTGTCATTTGCAAGCAGCACCCTCAAAATGTTCAGCAAATTTTAACCATAACGTACACACACACACACACACACACACACACACACACAGCCAGGTGGAATTTAATGCTCTACTGCTATGAGGGACCCGCAGACTGCCAAAGGTTTATGGGATTTGTAGTGTTTCTGTGTGGCGGAGCGTAGCATAAACACAACACTGACAGCATTCTTGATCTGATGGGTTAATCTCTTGTATATGGGTTTGTGGTTTTGTGTGTGTCTACTGCTGAAGTGTATTCACAAACAACTTTGTTTGCACCCTTATCAGATGTGTAAAACGTGACCGCAGGCATGCCTGGTAGAAATGTTTATGCTCCTGACAAGTTGGAACTGTCTTGTGTACATAGACTGAGGCTCAAGTATGAGCTCAAATGCTGCATTTGTGTGTGAGCATTGAAATGTCGCATGTGTCTCTGCATTAGGGGTTGACTATATAAAAAGAAAAAGAGTGCATGATGTACTGTATGTGTTAATGTACTGTATATGTTCACATAAATGGTTATTCTGTGGGTAGGTGTCATATTGTTTACTCTGAGAATCTTCTGTTTACAAAAATAGCATAGATAAGACACCAGTCCTGTCTCCACAACGCTCTCCCTCTGTTTCCATGTTCTCTATCTGCATGTCTCAAATGTTTTTAGTTTTTTTTTTACCAAACAAATGGTGAAGCCATGTGATGCTTACATCAGAGTGGCGCAGCAGAAGTGTGTTAGGTTAATAACCCAGATGAAATCATTCCCTCCTAAAGCTTTCATGGCACTGCTGCAAAAATTACATTTATGCTTTACTCTACGAGTTCATGGAGAGTTGTAAGTCTTCATACACAATGCATTGTAAAGAACTGACACCAAAGCCCCTGTGGCCTAATGGAAAAGACACTGGCCTCCTAAAATAAGGATTGTGGGTTCTAGTCCCATCAGGGTGATTGACAACAGAGTGATGCAGTGAAAGTATACTGTGTCCTTAACCCAGAGATCAATGGTGTAAAACCATCCTCTGATTACTTTGTTTTACAAGATGAATGGAAGACGAATACATAATTAGTTAGTAGTTTTATCTATTTTTACTGTAGTACCGGAAGCTTGGTGAACTCATTTAATCCACAGCACTCAGCAACTGAAGACACCTGTTTGGGTGTGCAGGGCCTTTCCAATGTTACACAACTCTGAAGGCAGGAGATTGCTCTTCATACATTAATAGTATTGTGTTTATCACCACTGAAAATCAGTGCCTGTAGATGCAGACTTGGACATATGCAACTACAAGTTTAGACAAAGAGCTAAGGGGCTAACATCCTAATTCGCTCAAAATACACATGAAAGACTCATACGTACATATACCTGCTCCTAAGGAGACAAACCCCACCCACCCACACACACCCACACCCACACCCACACACACACACACACACACACACACACACACACACACACACACACACACACAGCCAGAGGACACTGGCATGAATCCTTGATGAATAAACCCACAGGAACTAAATGTTGAGGCTAGTTTCCGTGGTTACCAAGGCTGAGGCACGAAGACGAACCCAAGGTGACCGTCAGGGCTGTTGATCACCGTGGTAACGGTGGAGCCACACAGACACACACACACACACACACACACACACACACACACACAGTGAAGCTGTTGTTGAGCATTTCTAAATTTCTGCGTAATATCCCTTTTCATTTAAAAATATTTGAGCAAAAAGTTCTAACTCTTTGTGTATTGCGCTCATAAACACAAACACGCACATACTGGCTGATTATCTGAACTCACTTTTATGCAGCATTCAGTGGCAAAGCTCCAGCTGTTGATGTGACCATTGATTGACGCCTGTCTCATGTGATTAGTTTTACTGTGCATGTAATATGCTTTTGCCATTCGATGCCTGTGTGTACTCACGCAGCTGGTCGAAGTGTGTCTGTAGGCCGTCTGCTCCTGGGACTGAACACACCATACGAGCCTTCTGGAAGGTACTCCACTTATTGACTAAACTCCTCTGGCCTCCGATGTCATTCTACACACACAAAATAAAGTAAAATATTTCTAATCATCACTCATCATTCTCTCTTATCCTCACAAACACAATGTACTTAAAATTCAAAGAATGCAAAAACATAGATGGCATTGGTTTATTTGTATTTTTAAGAATATTCTATGCAAACTTTGTGGAAGCTAATGGGGATCCAAATAAAGATTAAATAATATAAAGCCTTTTTATGAAGATACTAAACTATCCTTTTTTTAATGACTATGACTTAAAATTATTTAGTTTTACAGCAAACTTTACTGAAAACACTTTACCTACAAAAGGCATATCTTTACAAGCTGGCAGGAACATCCAATCACACATAGCTGCTTTTTACATAAACACATACCTGAGCAGGTGCAGACACACGCACTGATCAGCATGTACGTACTACATGCAGACAGTTTCTGATATAAGCACACAAACACACAAACCTGGTCTCTATCTTTCTCCAACAAACACACTCCATACCTTGCACACACGTGCCACTCTGGAGTAGAGCACCTTCCCAGCAGCCCCTTCTGCCTCCTGAGCGCGCTCAGTGAAGAACACGTAGACCTTATCATCCTCGGAGTTATCAGTTTCAGACAGTGGCGCTACCTGCACAAACTGGGCATCTGGAGAGAGAGAGAGATAGAAAGACAGGTACAACTGAGTTTACAAACAGCAGAGAGAATTAACATGTATCTTGTTGTTATCAGAGGCAGACGTGGACACACCAGCTTGATAAAACACCAACCGGATGTGCAGGAGACGGTTTTAGAGATATTGATTTAGAGCAAAAGACATTCAGTTTAGAATATTCAGTTCACAAAGCAACGTTAAGAGAAAGATGATTGTTAAATGTATTGCTTTATGTCAATCTAATGACTTAACACCATAGTAAACACTTTACTAAAAAAAAAATTATATGTTGCTGATAATATATAATTATTGGATAATCTGATTGTTCTTTGCTTGAAAAAAGCCAGTGGAAACTGAACCATTAGCATGTACCAGTGTGTTTTAGTTCTAACACACCCTGACTCACACTTTACAAAGAATACAACCAAGAAACATCCTGGGTAGCATACTAACTAACTGCAAGGTCATTTTATGTGGTGTTTTCTGGATGAATCTATATTATACTGATTTCTTAAAGGACCTGGGACCAGCCATCTCAGGAATGTTGCAAAAGCAGAGACTTCTGTTGCGGCATCCAACATCTGTAGGTAAGAGATCAGTAAGGAGTTTTTTACTTTGTTCTGGTTCTCTTTGACATTTTTGCACTGACCCTGCAGCCAGGTGGAGTCGTACTGCTCAGTGCGGATGACATGACGGCTGCCGAGACTACGGAAGAAGGCTGAGTCCCGACTCATGAAGTCTGAGGTGATCCCAGCATACAGCTCTCCATCTACACAGAATAACAAAAAGGTCTAGCTATTTAATTTATTCCAACATATTCTCACAATAGTTCATGCAACTAGATGGCAACTTTTTGTTAGATCCCCCTGTTATGTCTTGCAAACGCCATAACCCCAGTGTGTAATGCAGGCTTTCTGTTAAAGATTTGTAGTCTCCAGCCCAAGCCAACTCTAAAGACATCTCATGGAGGTGGCATTATGGTCCCCCAAGTACCACGGTGAACTTAGGAGGCCATTGTAGGGCCAAGACCAACTTACAACTTGGTTCTGTCAACTTACCAACAACAGCGGAGGCTGTTTTCTGGAACGGATCGTAGGGACATTTCCCTTTCCCACACTCTGTCTGGCTGTAGGAGAGAGTCTGGTGCTCTGACTGGCAAAGAAAACAGAGACAGCAGTAACTCAGAGAGAGAGGGAGAAAATCAGCTAGATTCATTCTTTAATTCATAAATAATATTATTCAACTGCACATAATAAGCAGAAAGGCTTTTTTAGCTTACCAAACATACGCACAGAGTGAGCGGCTAATTGAGGGTAATCAGGCTAAGTGGAGGGATTTTAAAATGTGTGAAGTCCGGTCTTAAACTAGTCAGCACCACCAGCTCCTCTAAGTACCATGTCTGAACCTCTCTGATCTCACAGAGCCTTTCATGGGATTACAATTTAAACAAATATGAATGCAGGAATGCATATACCCACACACACATAAAATCACACACAGTCTCAGACCCCACATTCAGTTAAAACCTCTCTCACACACACACACACACACACACACACACACACAGAGGGAATTTAGAACCATTAACCTATTTCTGACAAAATGATAACCTACATGTGTCTACATCATGAGAAATTACTAACAAATCAGTGTGGAATGAAGAACTCTTGGGGTCTAGAATTACACTGATACTTAAATTTGACATAAAATGTCAACTAAAAAATCTACAGTGTCCGGTAGCCCCTGGAGTCAATAAAAAAAGGTACACTGTATATATTATAGACAGATGGCACAGGATGAACCCTGGTAGATATATATGGGCATAGGGGCAGACACCACACATATGATATTTCAGCTACTGATAGGCCTGTGTATAGGGGCTGGGACAGGGAGTCAGAACACACACACACACACAGGAAGGTGGGTGGCAGGAACAGCATTCCTTCATTATAAAAAAAGTGTAAATGTCTTTTATATTTTTTATGTCATTTAAATTGTGTTTATATATGTTCTATTGTATGGTTATATGTCTGCAAAACTAATTAGCCTGCATGCTAGCTAACTAAGGAGCTACAGCAACCATCAGATGCGATGGAGATTATGGGGGTACATGTTGTTATCAAAAGAAAATTACATCCACTACAAAATCCTGCAATTGCTTGAGGCAATACCTGTTGGAAGACACTGGTAGCTATGAAAGCACATCGGGGGTTGAAGGCTCCAGTGCCACAAACGTACAGGTGAGTCTGATTATAAGGCTGCAGAACTCGCAAGAAGTTAGCACACTCCAACTGGACAGAGAGAGAGAGAGAGAGACACACACACACACACACACACACACACATACATACATACACACACAGAGTTTAATTGTATTAAAATAACATCATCAAAAACATAAACTTTATGTTTGTCATTTGGATCTGTTGTGCATGTTAAAAATATAAATTAAACTTTGCCCAAACTGTCAGAGTATTTACACACAAAAGATATGAAGGGCTCTGGCTACACTGAACTTGAAAGTAAGATATGTTTGCTTGATGAGTATCACCTGTTTTTTCTTTATTCTCTGTCTGTTCATTTTGCCGGTTAGCTAAATTTTGTAATCTAGCTAACCTGCATCTTAATATCCTTCCCAGCATCAGAGCTGTTGTTTGTTCATTGTTCCTAAATGAATCAGATCCATTCAACTTTAGTTCCGCACTAGATTGTAAACTATTATGCAACTGTCTTGCTTTATTGCTGCAGAACTCTTTAGACAGTTTCTTGTGTGCAGCGGCAGTATAACATTGCAGCAGGCAGTGAAGAAAGGATGTCAAACCTGATATGACCTGACTTGTAGGCCACTGATCCATATCTGTGTAGAATTCTGTGTAAATTAATTTTTCTTCCCTGTGTGACTTTAAAACCAATCACCTGTATTCAGTCTGTGTGTGTGTGTGTGTGTGTGTGTGTAATCACCTCTGGATCCTTCCCAGCCATGAGGCATTCTTGGACACGGTCTGAACTAGCTGGCCAGTACAGCTACAGAGAACGAGCGAGATAAAGAAAACAAAGAGGAAGAGAAAAAGATTTAAAAAACAGCTTCTATTACTCACTCTAAATCCCAGATAAAAGGCTTTTGGCATTGACAGGTGCTTGACGAGGAAGGGAGGCAGGGAGAGGCAGGAAAACATGACTAATCTACATGAAAAAGGCAGAAGGAGAAGAGGGAGATTGTAATACCTCTTGTGAGGTAGCTTCAGGAAAAAAAAAAAAGAGAAAAACCAACTGGCAGTGCCGCTGAGTCCTGATGATGAGTCAAGCTGTCAAAGCAGCAGCGGTGGTGGCAACATGACAAATTAATCTTCCATTTAAAGGTGCTCTAAGGGATGTTGGGTGATGTTACTTCTTGTTGACGTTCAAAGTATTTTCAAACAAAACAAGACTAGCTTGCCCCCTCCTCCTCATCCCGTCCCCTCCCTTCTGTGCTTCCCCGCCCTAACCCCCCACCATCAAACCCTTCCTGTCGGTTTTTGCTGGAACGCTGAACGTTTGTGTATGCTTCGTGGTGCAGGTGGGCACAGTTTGTTTTTGTTGCCATTTGTAGACCCTGGGCTGTCTGCAGAGACCACGTTTTTCACAGTGTGTTCTGGGGACAGGCAGCTCATGGATAGTGAGGAGTTGTTTGCTGTATGTGACAACAAATGTTCTAGCCTAAAACGCGCGCGTGACATCGCTTAGAGCACCTTTAACTGACATTACCGTGCATTTAGCTAGTCACATGTGTACAGTAGTGTGCACAGTAAGTGTTGTCATTAGTTTGGAGAAAAGTTGATTTTTCTGGGTAAATGTCCTGTTATTGTAAACAATAATCATTTTGTCATTCATAAACATTTGTTTTAAATATAATTATTTGTGGGATTACACCAGTTCCAGTTGTGCCAATTGAATTGTTACAGCAGTAAACTATGCTGAGTCTGGCGGTATTGAAGACTCCATGGTCAGAATGCTATTTAATCCTAGTTAAACACGTTTGAGAGAACCAAACGGAAATCTAACGGCCCAAACAAGTTTTTATCTCTTGTAACTTGGTTTTCTGTCATGACAGATTTGTTTTCGTTTTGCAACAAGTTTCTAGTCTGTCTGATGTACATTAATGGTTTATAGGATACGACAGGCCAACAAGAATCAGATGGTGTGCCTAGTTTGTTAAAAGAACAGCAGGCTGTCTAAAAGACAAAACTGTTGTTTGATTTGTTTTGGTTAGACTGTTTCCCCACACAGAAGCCAACATACTTGCCTCACGTCTTATTCTGATCTTTAACCAGCCCACAGGCCAGTTCATTATACTTTATATTTTATTTTCTCCATAATGTATGTAGGCTTTTTGCCATGTGCATCACTGCCAAATAAGAAAATGAATGACAAAGGAAAAAGTAAGTAAAACCCCTGCTATGCAGAAATAAGAGCAAGCAATGAAACCTGTCAAATGGCTCAGGGTCAGTTATGAAGACATTAACTGATTTAAGTATTTAGTTAAGGCGTGAGAAAGTCTTCATCCACTTTTTCACTATGTCTGAATAAAATCCCTAGGTTGTTTAAGAATCAGGTTGTTATTTGCTTGGGTCTGTTTTTTTCATATAGCAGCTACATGACTAAACTACCTTCTCTCAGAGCAGTGAAGCAGAGATTGAATTGATACAATAAGTGAAAAAAAGCAGGAACGTAAATTTTGTTTTCACATCCCAAAAGTGCTAAAATATCACCCAAATGTAAAAACTCTCGAGCTGCTGATTTCTTTTTTCTTTTTTTCATCTCTATATGAGACTGAATTGGCTTCAATCTATAAAATGTGACACCAACTCTTCGAAAGTGATTAATGACAAATGATGGTGCTGTCAGGAAACAATTTCTTCTGGGTGTCCAGTAATCGTTCCCTGCTGAAGGCCTTCCCGCAGAGCCCGTTGCAGAGCCGAGACGATCAGATTAGATTAGAGACCACATTCCCTCTTATCTCCAAATACCACACACTGACAGGAACATGGACCACCACTAAAGGATTCTCACCAGGTAAGACTTCAGTCAATGTAAATGTACCTCTCAGTGACTGGCAGTTAAAAAAAACTAAAAGGAACTTAATGGGTTTATGCAAAATATAGAATTCACTAGCAGGAAAAAAAATACAAATCAAACAAGGAAAATTGATGTTGAGAAATGACTCATTTCTGTACTTTGGTAGGGAATACCAGTGTGCCAAGTAGTGAGAATGAATAAGGAACAAATATGCAACAGAAAGCCACAAACACACTTAAACCCTTGGTGAACCTTTGTGTAATGTGGGTTGCCAGCTGTAGACTCACACAGAAGGAATGCCTTGGTTTTTTTTGGCCTGATCAAAGAAAAATGCAACTGAAGGCAACAGTGTCACGTTTGGCACCCTGTGATGGACTGCAGGAACTGTTTACGTGTCCATCACTCTGTGCCAAGTTTTACTGAGTCAGTAAGACTGCACATATGTGTTAAGTTTAAACTCATGAAAAGAAAAGAAATAGGAATAACTTTGTCTCAAGCTGCACTGATAAGAAGCTCTGGATGTCAGTAGCAGAGAAAATAAACAGAAATGTGGAGAATATGGCACTGTGAGTGGTTTAAACATCACAAGAGAAGAAACTGCACATGAGGTGGAACCGTATAAACAGACTATAAATACCTTATGTACAAATATACTTTACTGCCAGCACGGAGCTGAGTTATGAGTCGACTATAACTATCTATCCTTTTGTTGGCTCACTGCATGGCTGAGTGGGTGGCTGGCCAGCTTGACTGCTGTCTGTTTGTCTGCTTGCCTACCTGATAGTGTGCGTGTACATCTGACAGATGAGGGTATTGATTTGATCCAGCAGGGCAGAGTTATGAAAAGGCAACATTGTCGCTGTCCTTGCTGTGACCCTGAACTTAAGCAGACTAGTTGGCAAACCGTCACCATGTCTGTCTGGATTTTAAAATGACAGCTGCCGAAGAAAACCCAGATTCTTTATCAAACCTGTAATTTATATTTAATAGTCAATGAGTTTTTCTTTCAACCCAGATTTCTATGTTCCTGTGCACCTAAAAGTTGGTGTGTTTCCTGCTGCAAATCTTGCTTTGGGCTTCTTTGAGTAAGAATAGCACTGATGTTAGATACGTGAAGCATCCCACAGTCCCATTAGCATTAGAGACGTGTGTCAGGGCGGGACCTTGTCCAGCGGAATCAAGACAGGGCAGCGCAGAGCAGTCTGCGTCAGGGTTTAAAATTCATATAAGTAAGCTTCATATTATCCATGTTATGCAAAAATCCTGGTATTTAAAATGTTTATATACACTTAAAAAGAAATTGATAATTCAACTACATCAGAAATTGCACAAAAGCATGACACTCACTGGTATAACAAATCAATAAATGAAATAAAATAGGCTAAAAAAGCATAATAGCTATCCAGCACCAATAAGAGTTCTGCTTTTTGGCAGTGAACGTGGACAGTGGTGGAGGTAGGAATGTGCGAAATGTGCAGAAAATAATTTGTGGCCTGACTGAAACCCATTATCTTGCTATCTGTTTGTCCATTTGGAAAGTTACAAAATAAGGCAACAAAGGGATTTTCTCTTTATTGTGGGTGTCTGAATAGTAGTTTATAGTACATATCATATATACATAGACCTCTAGTAGTGCTATGGAGCTGTTTTTCAATGAGTGGGTCTCCATTTTGTTTGCCTCTTACACACGCACAATGGACACGCACACATGCACAGATGACACGTTGCACAGTCCTGCTAATGGCGTCACACTATTCCACTGATAGTGGAATACACAAAAGCAGAGAATAAGACTGCAAGCTATTAAACATGGATGTAAACTAAGCTGGATTTAAAATACTTAAAAATCCGCTTTGCAAATGTTTTATCACTAAGGAAATGTATTCGACACGTCCGTTAGTTTCAATTGTTTTTGCGAGTAACCAACTCAGATACTCTTTATAATTCAATGTGAGTGAAGCTAATGTTTACCTGTTCAGGAGGAAATTAGCATCCTGAGCAAAACTAGGCGTCCTTTTGGGCTCTAAGCTGCCTCCATCTTTCAAATTCATCTCCAATATTTACCATGGGTTTGTTACGTCTCTGTTAGAAACATGCTGTTTTTTGGGTCGGGTAGAATGTATCTCCATTGATCCTGTTGGTTTGTTTGCTGCTGTCATGGCTGTAGCCTACTAATGTTACAGCTTTAGTGCACTGGGTTTACGTTTTTACAGGTATTTGTACAGTATATCTGGCAACCCGGCCTGGCTGTCAAACTGGGCAGTTGGTAACAACACACAGGCATTAGCATTGTTGTTATAAAAAACTTAGCATGTTTCCTTAATATGATACATTAGAGTCATTTTTGGATTTATTACAGTAAATATAGTACATATTGGACCTTTAACATACATTTTGTATGTTTACAAGAAACTCCAAAGGGCCCCTTTAAGTTCTACAACTAACACAGGCTTGTTAGGTCTTTGACATATTTCCAAACATAAGTGGATAAACCAAACATTACATGGTGATGAGGTCAATATTAAGGGCACATTTTAAGTGAACACTGGAGCTTTAATGGAGTGGCCGAGTTAGAACAAGGTAGAAAGGTGAGCCAGGGGGAGATACTGTAATTATACTGGTAAAATACTGTTAACGTCTGTGTGAAGTTAATTTATCTTAATATGAGTTACTGAAGGTAAAAAACAGAAAACAGAGGCTGTGTGTGTGTGTGTGTGTGTGTGTGTGTGTGTGTGTGTCTTCCGGTTCTAACCTTGCGTGGGTTCTGAGTTATGTCGTCCAGACTGGTAGACAGAAGATTATCTTTCATGGCCACATACAGACGCCTCCTGTCTTCGTCAGGCTGCAGGGAGTGCAGGTCTCCAGCCACCAGGGGCAGTGTCAGCAGGCGGCCATTCTGGATCAGCTCTGGCAGAGGAGAGGAAGACAAAATGAAGGATTACATTTAGCAGCAATGGGCTCGCACTTGTTCAGTTTTAAAAATGTGCAAGGGAACCTGGAAAAAATTAACATGTAATACACTTTCTTGCAGAGAGTATGATTAGAAGCTGGATTACACCTATGCATTATGGAGCTCAAGCCAGGTGTTGATTAGCTTAGCTTAGCATAAAGATAGAAAGCAGACGAAACAGCTAACCTGGCTTTCTAAAAAAAACACCTTCCAGCACCTCTAATGCTCATGAAACAATCTATCTTGTTGGTTTTAATCCGTACACAAACCAGAATGTTTAAATAACAAGTTGTGCTTTTACTGTGAGTAATGAGAGCCAGGCTAGCTGCTTCTTTATTCTTTATGCTATGTAAAAGTAAGCTTATCGACTCTTGCCTTTAGCTCTACTCTGGGGGGGGAGTAGAGTCAAGTTTTTAATGTCACTAATGGGACATTTGGTTTACACACAGGCATGGGTATGAAGAACAACAATGAACACATAAAGAAAATTGAAAATGCACACATGTGCAGACATGCACACTTACACACAGACACACTGTACCTGAACTACATCTCCAGACAGATTTGATGATAACTAACGATTCTGAAAGCACAGATAACAAGCATGCATCTTAAATGTTTTTTTTTAACGATTACACTGTTGCACCATGTAAACTATGAGAACTATGAGAACTCTGTACGTCCGTCTGTCTTATGTTAACTTTCATATTTTATCTGCCAAGTGTTCAGTGGATTGGACTTGGCATTGGCTCACAAAACTAAAAGCACAAACATATAGGCTTTAAAGCAGCACCAGGCATGGCTTCACACGTTGGCAGCTCTAAATAGCAGTGAGAGGCAGAAAAAGCTTATGAAACACAGTTTGAACTTCAAAACTCAGAAAGTTGAGACCATGTTAGTAAAATGCACACAGCATAGTCTTGTCTAGAAAACTGGCCACTCTGCGATGCTTTATACCAAATGATACCAAAGGGGCAAGAGGCAGAGGAGTGCATTTTCCAACCAGACCCTAAGGAGAAATTGGATTATATAATACAGCTTGTAATTAACATAAATTATTGCTCAGTGTAGCTTTAGCACACACTATTGGTACACTCAGGGGAAGATTTAAAGGAGTTTTTAATGATTAATCATTGTTCACTGTGGCAGCAAACTCAGCTTGCTGTTATTAAAAGCGAGATTGTGTATGGTTTTGTATCGTTAAAGCGGTGCTTCACGTCTTCCTTTTTGCAGTGATGGATTGCACCTCTCAAACACACGGCGTGTTTCCTCAAGTAGCTAAATCTGTACTGACACAAAGAGCATACAGAATAATCTGGTCAATATTCCTTACATTATCACAGGCATGGCAGTGCTATCTTTCAGCATGGGCACCTTTACTGAGAATCATTCATTCAAACCTAACAGCTTTAGCTAGCTAAGTATAGTGTGTATCAGAAATTCACAGATTTTCCAGTGTCAACCAGTTTCTGTAAGGATCAATAGGAAATGTAAACCTGCAATAGAAAGCTAATGTAGCTTTGTGTTTGTACAGACATGGCTCTTGATGTAGCTGTCTCCGTCAGATTTCAATGTAATCTGATCAAGTTAAAACCTGTTCAACTTCTTCTGAGCTGATGAAATGAAAAATACATCGTAATTAGCCAACACTATCCTCTTGTAGGCTTACCCAACACAAAGATAAAACTTCTTCTCATGGTACCTCTACTTTTCCCACCACATGTACAACCCAACAAACACAAAGATATCCATCAAAATATACATTTTTCCCAAACAGACTTGCTTCTCCACACATATGGTGATTATCCAAACTACAGCTGACTGAAGCAGAAAGGATCTTAGAAAAAAAGGAATTAATGACTCTGAATACCTTCAACACTCTACAGTATCTGTTCTTTATATGCTACATATCACTTTAGTTGGCACGTGGGTATAGTATTAGAAAAAAGAAAATGGTTTGAGAAGAGTTATGAAAGGATGAAGAGACTTATAGGGTGAATAAAATGTGTTGAGGAGTGAAAACTGAGAGGTAGAAAAGGAAAAAAGGAGTGTTTTGCATATGTGGTGAGAAGTGGGACACTGCTGGGTGCTGGAGATTGATCTGAAATACTGAGAAATAAATGAGACAAGACCGCTGTCAAGGACCATGAAATGAATACAGACTGGATATAAAATACAATGATAGATGAGGAGTATCTTAAGCTATAACACACAGGCAATGCAGGTGCCGATTGTTCACCTCATTTCAGCTTCACGCAGTCCCACAAATATGGATTACGCTCTGGTAACTAAAGATGCCACCGAGCTGTAAACTCCAGGCTTCACATTCGCCCATTTCCTCATGCACTTTTAACTGGTATGAGCACCAGACAAAGAGTGTGGACAAGTCCATCACGCTTAACTACATTTACAGGAATTTAAATCTGTATTTGTTTGGACGCGATCCAAATTCATCAAAATGTCTAAAACGCTGGGGTGACAGGTTTTCACAACTCTCCCCAATTAACAAGCAACATGCTGTGAGCCCATGTGACTTTTGTTCACGGTTTCTGGCTTGTATATTATTATGTGATCCCATAGAACCAAATATTGCAAGTCTGCCATTCTTTTGGACCAAAGAAATCTTTGTTAAATTTGCTGAATCTCTATCATTATATTGTATTGCTGATTTGTTTTCGGAAGCCTTTGTATCTGTATTTTTCACTGTGCACATAAACCACAACATAATTGTGAGACAGAAAAATAGCAAAGGTGGATAAAGTCAAAGAGAGGAGGAGATGGATTAGAGGATGGTAGGAATGAGAGCAAAGTGACGACAAAAAATCAAATGGTCTGATGGGTGTAGACAGTTACGAGATGAGAATAGGAAAAATGTCAAAACATGACAAGATGACAGACAGATGAGGAGAAAGGGGAAGAGGAGGGGGAGGAGGAGAGCAAAACGAAAAAGCAGAGTGAAAGAAATGTTGATGCAAGAAATTAATAAATATTGATGGATGATGATAAGGATGTGCAGGAGTTGGGATGTTGGGATTGGGCAGGAATGCTCGCTGAGGGTAGAAAAGAGAGCTCCTGTAAGAACCACGTTGCAATGACAGGGCTGGGGGGAATGATGGACATATGGATGGATTGAAGAAGAAGTGGAACCAAGAGAGAAAGGAGGATGAAGGGAAACCAAAAGTGTGAGGGAAAAATGTAGTGTAATAACAGAGTGAGGAATGATGGATAGATGGGTGGCTTGAGTAGGAGGAGGAGCGGGGTGAGAGAGGCAGATGAAAAAAGAAGCAGAATTGAGAGGAAAAAAGGATATAAAGACAGGGTGAGAAATGATGATTAGATGGATGACGGGTGAAGGGGAAAGAGCTGGGAAGATAGAGCATCTGTGAGAGAAGAGAGGAGTAGGAAAAACGTCGGATGAGGGAGGCAAAAAAAAATGATACTCAGGGAAGCAGTAAAGAAGGCTGTCAAATTAGGATGAAGAGGAAGAAAAGGAGGAAGAAAGAAAGACTGATGCTGGAGACAATGAGAGGAACCACAACATGCTGACAGTCAGGAGAAAACAAGAGATGGACGAGCAGAAAGGAAATGAGAGAAAAGAGAGAAGAAGGCATGACAATGGAAATAAGCCGAAAGGCTTATTAGCCACTGGGTACTTTGTTAATAATTCAAGAAACGCTCAGAGAGGTAGATTGTTTTGCTTCACGCTAATTTTGGCTTCAATAATTCCAGTGGGTGCAGCACAATTAATTTAACAGAATCGTGACTTTTCTGTTTGTTTTGTTCAAGGTTTGTTTGTTTGCTAAAGATGTCGGCACCCTTTTTATCCCCCTCAGCCTACGCTTTACTTGTTGAATTGCAAAAATATGTTGAATTGCAAAAAAAGACAAAATCATTCATTCCAACTTTTTAAAAAAAAAGAAAAAAAAGAGCAAGGCAATGTCCATTTAAACTATTTAAATTCCAAGCCCATTTGAAGACGAGACATTTTCTGCCACCGTCTTCACAGGGTACATTATCTATCTGAATTACAGTCTGTGTGGCACAAGAACGACATGACCTTGCTTAATTCAATATAAAGGGAACAGCTCAACTTAATTGAATGTGAAACCACCTCTGCAGTGGAAACACCAGCGACATTCAGCATCTGTTTCCATCGCAAGATCCTACTGGATCAGACAGGCTGAAATCCAGCTCGCATCCTCACTTTAGAGTGCATTAAATCAGCATTATGGCAAAGACGATGACATTCAGATCTGCAAGAGGGAACTAAGAGTGGCTTTGTAAACAAACACAGGCACACACGTACACACACACACACACACACACACACACATATATATACGTATACACATAACCCACAACACAATCTTTCAGTTTCGATACAACTTCTTTATCCTGCACACACCATATTACACACAGCATTTTTGGAAATCTTTTGTCTACCATATTGACCGCACAATGATGAATGGCTCTTATTCAGTATGAAAAACACACACATTCTTTTCTCCACCACACACACACACACACACACACACACACACACACACACACACACCCCTGACTCAGTCGAGAAACGCCAGCTGCACCCACCCCACCCATACTCTTGGGACAGTTGCCTTGGAAACAGCAACCATGCCGACATTATTTGTGACGGGGTGTGTGTTGTGTGTCGAGGGGTGTCTCTTGGCCTTGTCTCAATTGTCCCATATCTCTCTCACACACACACACACACACACAGATGAATGATTTGGCCAACACCGCTCATCAACACTCTGGCTAAAACACTGAGGGCAGTTTGGAATAATGGAGTGTTTTTCCGAGACATCAAAGCTATTTAGTAAATTGGAGGGCGCACATACACACACACACACACACACACACACACATACACACACAAATGTTTCCATATATTCTAGGATACAAAAAGCATAATCTGTGTCATGCAGCCTGGCTATCTGTCAGTACCAACATTCAACAGGATATTAACACACACACACACACACCTGCCAAGAAGACTTAAATGAGATCTTCAGCCATTACTAACTAAACACAGTCAGTAAAGGTCAACCAATTCACCTAAATAAATGCTTTTATAAGTCGTAGTGAAAGTGTAAGTGAAAGGTTCAGCCTTCGTCAGTGTCGGTTTGTGATGGTTTTATCGACCCAGAGGCAATCTGTTCTCCACTCTGCAGCCTTTTCAGAAACTCTGAATTAAAATTGATTTTGTTTTTAAATGACTCTGCCTTCAAATTGCATTGAAAGTAGCAAAATAGCGAGTTGTCGTGTGGCACGACAACTCGCTATTTTGGTTTCAAAGTACATTCTATGAAGAGGCTAGGTAATATATAGTTACTTCTTTGTGCAATATTTCTTCAGAACTGTCCTGTAGCTTGTTATTTTACTGAGTTTGGCACAGACCATATAACATAATAATACAATATTTACTGACTTTTATGTTCCTGCCAGTATACATGATACAGATGTAACTCAAAAGCTTAAATTCTAAATTTCTTCTATGATGAGTTTTCATTGCAAAATATTGAATTTTATCTTTAATTATTGTTGTTAGCTTAACGTGACACTGTTTAGAAATGCCAATTGTCGTATATGGTGATAGTAGTACTGTGGGTACAAGTTAGTATGGGGCTAAATTGCAGCTCTGCACAGGAAGTGAAGTTGTTAAAATGTTAAAAAAAATTCACAACCATGTTTTACCACAGTGATTTGCAAGAAACAAGTACCACACACTTGTTTATTGTCCAATGTCATCAAAAGTTCAACAGACTTCAGGTAAAAAATCCGACCTTCTGTCCATGATGCCAGTATTGTACGTTATCCCATATAATTTAATCATAAAAGCCAATAACAGTTATTCAGTCATGTGAGCCACAGAAGAAAAAGGATAGATAGAGAAGATAAGATATACTAATATAAAATAGATAATTATATTATCAGAGTTGCAACAATATCTGCCCATTCTGCAAACGCATACACAAACTTGCGTGCACACACACGCGCCTGCTGAGTGCAGCCATTCTTATCAGCATCAAGTTGACAGGGGGGGTCAACGAGGGTTGTAACCTCTGATCTGAGCCAATTGACCTTTAACTCCTGTCAGTGGGAATCAAAGACGTAAAAAGTTAAGACGTAAAAGAACAGAAATGCTAAGACATAATCCTCCTGGTGTGTGCACACGCACACACACACACATACACACACACACACAACATTGAAATGTCTGTGCATGAATGGTTTCTTTATAGTATTAGTTAGTATATATATATATATATATATACATACTGTATTCATGTGTGTGTGTGTGTGTGTGTGTGTGTGTTTAGTTAGTGGGTATTTTTATCCATGGTGAACATTAGATTAAAGGCTGTTAGTCATGGGAGCTCTGATGGACTTCGATGTGATTAGAGCAAATGTGTGGCGTGTGATACAGCTAAGAACATTCCTGCATTGCACTACAAACACACATGCATACATGCACGCGCACACACACACACACACACACACACACACACACAGCAATGCATTTGTGTGTTGGGTTTCTCATTACCAAACAGGCCTGCACACATGAAGAAAGACAGCTAAAGACTTGATACAACATGCAGGTAAATACTATTGGATGCAAATTGTTTGGTAATATGCCTCAAACGTACACAGGTTCTGGTCAACAGTCAGCGCTCAACCTATATCAGGTTGCAGGTAACCATAGCAACAGTACTAAATAGGTAAAGCCAGAGATTCTCACACAGTTATTGGCTGTGGGATGCCACAAATATCAAACAGTCACTGAACAAATGGGTATTCTTTTATTCAATGAGGTCAGTACTTCTTCCGTAAGTTACAGCCCATAACAGCCAGGCTGGGCAGTAAAGATGGCAGCACCACACTCTGTCTGTACCTATCAATAACAAAACTGTCACTGTCAAAGCTTCAGATGTGTTGGGAAGAGTTGGTTGTTAAGTGATAAGAAATCAACAAATTACTTAAAAAAAATCTTTTGACCGGTTACTTAGAAATAACAATCTCAGAAAAGAATAATCCCTAGTAGTCGGTAAAGACCTTTTCAGTGATGTTTGAGATATATGCTTGTGGATATAACCAGGTGTGTCTGTGCTTAAAGCTGACGAGGCTGTCCAAAGATGCAGGGACATCACAGCAACCAAAACAATGGAGGAAAGCTGTGTGACAGGACAACTCTGCTCCATCTGTATCCATCAGGTAAACAGTGAACTTCTGCACTGTGTTCCATGCTTGCATCGCAACACATCAGGACTGAGATGACAACTGCACACTGGTGACAGGTAGGATGTTTGTTAATTTGGTCAGCACGCAGGCAGTGCTGCTGGGTTATTCCGCAGTTTGTGAGTAATAAGAAGATTTAGAGGAAACCTTCCCAACTGAGTGCAATAGTTGCAACACATATAAAGTAAACTATAAGAATAGTTCTGTAAGCCTTTGCACTGGCACAGTGAAATATGAGTGACATATAAGAAACAAATGAAAGAAAGGCTGATGAAATAATCAAGTCTGTTTTTCAATCGTAATCTCACTCTTGGGAGTCCAACTTTGTTATTTTCCTGGTGTATTACCGTATGTTCTCCTTGTTTTTACATCCAGACGCACCACTTTTTGTTACACACGCATGCACGTGCACACGCGCGCACACACACACACACACACACACACAAGCTACACTAATCATTGATTTATCCAGTTATTCCCTCACAGCCTACAGCATCGTTCATGTGAGTGTGTTAGTAAGCTACACACGTGTGTAGATTTGTTTCTGTGTCTGTCTTTGTCTGTCTGTTCATCTACTCGCCAAGCTCCAGGGAACATTAGCTGTCTGGTGCAACGTTCCCAGGGGGAGGACTTTGTTGGCTGTGCCACCAGGGGGGATGATGGTGGCGGGGGCGAGGAAACCGGGGCATATTTCCTGTGGAAATGGGGTTATCACTTACAATTACTGGTGCAATTACAGCAGGAGGCCTGCAGAAGCCTGGGAACGAAGCCTATAGGCACACAGATGGGCACTCATGTTTAGACATGCACAAGTATGTGCACACATACAAAATAATTTCTAACACACATGCATGCAGCTGTTTTAAAATCTCACTCTGTCTATCTCTCTTATGCAAGGATCACACCACTCTACATTTGTGTCTTTTGTGATGGTCGGTATGTCAGAACAGATGTTCTTGGTGCCTTAAAGTCTACCGTGACTTCAGAATCAACCATGTATCGTGGCCTCTCACAACTTTCATATAATGTAAAGGTGATCGGGCAAGAATCAGTAATGTCAAAATCAATGGCATCCAAAACCTGTAACAGTGTCCTGGATGCAGAATCAGTTGTCCACCACTATGATTTTCTTTTCTTTCTTTCTTTCTTTCTTTCTTTATTCCTTGGTTGGTTATATTGTATATTCCAGTCTGTTGACAATGTGTTGAGGATGTCAGAAACGTTGTTGAAATAAAATGGGTTGGTGA
This sequence comes from Etheostoma perlongum, assembly GCA_026937815.1. NCBI lineage: Eukaryota > Metazoa > Chordata > Actinopteri > Perciformes > Percidae > Etheostoma > Etheostoma perlongum. The sequence goes on from CM049377.1 coordinate 22,035,871, forward strand.
AATAATGTAATAGATACTGATGTTGTTGTTGACGATAGTCATTGCTGATTATATTGAGTCAACTTTGTAGGCCGATATGCACGTTTCCTACCCTATGTAGGTTACTTTGACGCTGCTATCCTTTCAAATTGTACTGGTATTTATTTCTCCTCGTGCTGTTACGTTTGTGTTCCAGTTGGACTATGTGTAGAATTTGTATGTATTCACGTGTCTTGTATGTGTTTATATTTGCTGCACACCTAATTGCCCTTCGGGGACACAAATAAAGTTGAAGTTGACACTTCGCAGTGCTCATTTTCCCACGTCTTCAGATCATACCAACATTAGGCTGACATGTTGTAGTCTTATACATCTTTAAATTTGCCAAATTTATACTCTAATCCCTTTGGGCTTCATGCCTTTAGGTTAGGAACCATTGTTCTATGGTTACGTAACTGTTCCTAAAAAAATAGAAAAAATAGCAACATAAATGTAAATGAATTAATCATTATTTACATGCACATTAACTAATTCAATATGCATTGCTTCTATCTGTTCCACATGGATTCTCACACATTCACACACACATTATAGCCAAACACAGACGCAGTATGTCTGGACTGTGTCACTGACAGACCAGACCAATGTGGACAGCTTGACCTCCGACCTCTGTGCTTATGATTATTCATCATCATCAGACTGTCGGCCTGGGTAGCCGTGCTGCCACATACAGACATTAGAGTCCATTCACTGTTTGCCTTTTTTTCATTTTTATTTATCCAAGAGAAGGTTCACTGAGAACACTCATTGTTTTCTCTGCTTCACATTAACACAGTTACATCTAGTCTCATTGCCATTGCGGAACAATGTTGGTGGCTAAATGCTTTGCGCATGGCTAGACGGACAGAGATTTTTTTTTTTTTCTCATACTAAAATTTCTACTTGGTTTGGGTTTTTGAACACCCAATACTTAGTTCTCATATGACAAAGATGAAGAGAAAAGATCGGCCCTAGTTACCGTCTTGTCTCCTTCCAGCAGTCAATGCCAAGTAGAGTGGAGTGTTAGTTCTTACCAATAGACTCATATATTTTGTAGAAACAGGTACGTTCTTCCCAATAGACTCATATATGCTCCATACGTAAGAGGACTTATCACAAGAGAAGCAAGCACCCTTAATGGCCTGGTGAAAAATCACTGCAGTCTATAAATTGTCTGTGCCTTCTACTTCTTGGCTCAACATCAAAGCATGCTAGGCATACAGTATACTTCTTTGACATTTGCTTCAGCAAATGGGCAATAATGATATCTCTACATCTTAAAAATGGGCACCTATAAGTAAAGTAGCCTTCCTCTGAAAGTTATGTATAGCCATGATTCTGCAGTAAGTTCAGATTTATATTTACAATAAGCCTTTTGGGTCAAATTTATGACGAATGCCTAAAGCCCTGCCAGCAGACGATAACAACCACTATCTGTCTCTGTACATCCTCACTATTTTCTGATAAGTCCTATTTAAACAGGAAAAGGAAGTCTGACTACCAACCTTTTGTGGCACTTGTCTAATGTTTCCATCACTGACACAACAGACAGGAACCACAAGAATTTGATTCTCGATTCTTGTGGCTTCTTCTTGTTTACGCAGCCTTGGGAATGCCAGATCGCTAACACCAAGGGTTAAAGATCAGATGTTTAGTGCTGGTGTACATGTAGCACTAATCTGAGGCTTTACTGATGTCTACTAGCTGCCATTTTCCTTTAAGTTATCTTATACTCAATCCTTCAGATTCTTCACAATCACTGTAGGAAAAGTGAGCTCGATATTTACTTTGAGAATAAACCTATGAGTATGCACTACAAGTCTACACGCCCTCTATATCCTGCGTCTCCAGTCATTTACAGCTAATGGGGTAAACTGCTGGTTAGAGTTGGTCTTAGCACTGTTGATCCCATCTACTTCTGGATTCCAGCTTGCCAACCAGTCAAGTGTGTCTTTGTGGATTAAATTCCCTCATGGAGCTAAAGTGAAAGGAATGTAGTGAGAAATATATGTACAAAGCTGAAAAGAGTGACAACCCAAGATGTCCAGGTGAGGGTTACTAAAAAAATGTCTAGCCAATATGACATTTTGTTTTGCTCACAAAAAAGGTTTATCCCCTGGCCACTTGTGCACAACACTTGGGTAATAGGAGTAAAAACCTTCTACATGTCTCTTCAATGTTACATAGGAAAGAAATGCTGACACACAGTAAGAGAGGTGAGAACCTCAGCTCCAGATTATTGAGAGCAGGGCAGATTAGAGCAAATTAATACATAAGGGAAATAGAAGAAATATAAAGCTTGTGGGGTTTTTTTATTGCTTAATTACAGGCTTCAGGCTAAAGATTACCTCTGATATTAACACCAGTAACCTCTCAAGGGTAAATTTACAGCATGTCCACTGTTGTCAGAGGTTGTTGTTGCCAAAGCAAGGGTGTAATTAGACTCCCTTCACTGTCTCTGTCCAGAGAGAAGAGGAAACCCTCAAGCCCCTTAATCAGGTTTTTTTATGGCTTAATAGGGCTTAAGTTTAGTTAAAGTTTTGTTGCGAGAAAATCTTATCACATATTCTGGAAAGCAGAAGAAAACAATTAGTTGAGGAGGCTAAATACTTTTCAAGAACCTGGCTTCTACTTTGGTGCTACTTTATATTTTGTCAAATTACTGTAGTATTAAAAAAAACTGCAAAATAAGGTCTCCTTCAAGAGCAAATGGCTGCCCTATTTGTGTTTTTTCTAAAGTATGGGAAGGGTAAACAGCTGCCGTTTGACTCCAATAGTGACAAGCAATGTAGCGCAACCGTTGGGGACTGCCTCCATTAAAATTAATAATAGAGAATAGCCTGATTCTGTGCCAGATAACCGTCCCAGTGAAATCCACATCTCAACAACATCCCGAGCCCTGAGCCTGGAAAGCACTGGCCTAGATAGAAACAGATCTAAAAGAATAAATGCATAATGAAATATCTCTTGATTTTTAATATTACTCTGAAGGCTTTTGTGCTTTATTACAGTAATACACAGAGAGAAGAGAACGTTGAGGTTGGTGGAAAGTAGAGGAAGATGTACAACATACACCGAGGAACAGGTCTTACATCTTGACTTACAACCTCAACACCACAAAGAAACATATCAAATAAAACTGGAGCTTTTACCTAAAATTATAGTTTAATCTAAGTGCAGAATTCCAAGATTATAAAAAATAACAAGTTCTTTGAATCAGTCCAGTGGGAAAAGAAAACCAGACAGGTTTTGTATTTGTATGTACTGTTTCTCTGAGATCTTCAAAAATACACTAAGATATATTTCAAGGTTTAAGAGTTTGCAAGTTTTGTTTACTACCACATGGCTAGCTATATGAGGGTCTATGACAAGTCAGATCAGTAATAACGTCTTTAGATTCAAAGGAATTCCACACTGAGCCAAAGTAGGAGTGGGAGAGAAGGAAATACTTTTGACAATTTACAAGCAATAAAACATTGTGATGAGGTTGATATTGTTACATCGCCTTTTACAGTTTCATCAAAACAGCTGAAATGTATTTTTGTAAATACTATGAGTGAATAAATGATAAATCACCTGTACAGTGAAGGGGTCAAAGCTGTAACGGCAAACATTTGAATGCGGTTTAGAGTCTCTAGTCTAATAGTGGCCATGACAGCTGACAGCTGCTTTTTCATGTGTCTGTAGGCTTGTTTCTGTCACAGACAACACAACTGCACAACATCCTTATACTTTCTTAAAAACAGACAGCTCATCTAGTTTTGTATGAAAGCAGCTGTTTATGGCTCCTTAAATGTTGTCGCTGGGGATGATGGGCTTTGTCCTTCATAAAGTCACAACATAAAGATAAATATTAAAAAAGTAACGCATTTTTGCTCTAAATTTAATTTTACAAACATGCACATGGGCAAACATGCATCTGGAAAATGATGAACTGATCTAGCGTTTAGTAAAACCAACCAATTTACATGATAATAGCATGAAATTGAAAAGGACTCATTTGCATATACATTATAAAGAAAGACACTGGGGACACAGTGGGATAAGTTTAAACGCCTGAATCACAACCATAACGAGTAATCAGCAGTATGGAGGTCAAAGGTCAAAGCCAATGTTTTCAGTCATGCCAAAGAAACTCAATTCCCATATTCTCCAGTGACTGACTAACATTACTAAATGTCTACGGTAAACCAATTCACTAAGTGAATGCTGTATGAATAAAACATGACTATCCATGTGGGAAAATAGATTCACACTGACTTAATCGTAAACCTTTCAAACTCCCTTTGAGGCATTTATGGAGCTTTATTCTGTGATTGTGCCGATGCATCTATCTCATGGTCTCGTGTGTGTGTTTTAAGTTTGAAAGTAGCCACTTTTGGTGTGTCCAATATGATTAGTTCAATAGTTCAGTACATGTTTTTCAGCTAATGCTTAGCAGGGAAATGTCACTTTTGTGTGTGTGTGTGTGTGTGTGTGTGGTACTGAGATGGTATCGCTAACTGCCATCAAGAAAATAACACTACCATCCACTGAATGGCTGGGATAATGGACTCATTACACATGTGTCTGTGTGTGTGTGTGTGTGTGTGTGTGTGTGTGTGTGTGTGTGTGTGTGTGTGTGTGTGTCTGTGTGTGTGTGTGCGCGTCCACTCCCGCATAGGGGCGACATGAAGTTTGAGTGAATAACTGGGATAATTTTGTCATTACGAGAGAGATGGGGGTTTTAGAGGTAATCAGGCATGTATTTAAGTATTTAAAGCTGTTTTTTTTCAGGTCAGTCAGTCTGATTACAATTCACCAATCAGAACAAATCTCTCAGACGGTGAAAGGACCTCTCTCTCTGTCAGACTAACAGCTCTGAATGTCAGTATCATCTCCACTTTAACACCTGTCCAGACTTAGGTTCACAAAAGCTAAAAGGAAAAAACATGCATGCTATGTCCCATTCCATACTCAACATACAACATACTAAAATGACACAGAATATACTATGTTTTTACAGTTAGTATAGAAGAAATTAACAAACTTTACAGTTTTCCGATCCAGCTATGAGAATGTTCATGTGAAAGAAGTTTAGATGTTAACTACAAGCAACATCATCAAAACCATGAATGAAGCACTTAAATAGTACTACATTTAAAGGAACATGCCGACTTATTGGGCCTTTAGTTTATTCACCGTATCCCCCAAAGTTAGACAAGTCGAAACATACCCTTCTCATCTCCGTGTGTGCTGTAACTCTGTCTGACGGCCCCAGCATTAGCTTAGCCCAGCAAAGATCCTGCAGGTAACTGGTTCCAACTAGCTACGGCTCCCAATAAGTGACAAAATAACAAATAACAAGGTCACATGAGACACAGCCATATTCTAACTGCATACTAACTATTACATGAATATGGTGGTCATTACTATTGCTATTGTTGTTCTCGGGCTAGGTTTATCCCCTGTAATGTTACTGTGTGTCACAAATGCACTTTTTCACCCCAGAATAAAATGAGCGGTGGTAGAGCTAACGCTCATGACTATAGCCTTTACCTTGCTAATGAATTGGATTCCACATAAACACAATCAGTCCGTGTTCGTTTTGATTCTCCCCTCGACCTCAGTCTGTTCGGTATTTTGTCTATCAGCTTCCAAAATTTGTAACTCTTTCTCTGTGTATTCTGGCTCAAAAAGATACGGTTCTGGATCTTGATTTGATACCAAGTAAAAATCCTCTGACAATTCCTCAAAGTCAGCCATGATCACCAGTGTTGTTCGTTACCAGCTAGCTATTCACATTGGTTTTATTGACGGAAGTAACTGTGCTTTTTGGTGTTGCGCCAATCACTCTGCCCAAGTAGCACTGCCTCGCCTTTCTGATAATAGCTAGTAGCTAGTTGGAACCAGGTACCGGCAGGATCTTTGCTGGGCTAAGCTGATGCTGGGGGCATCAGACAGATATACAGTACACACGGAGATGAGAAGAGTATGTATCAACTTGTCTAACTCTGGGGTATATGCTGAATAAGCTAAGGTCCCAATAAGTCAGCATGTTCCTTTAAGTAACACTATTTAACTATTAAGTAATACAAGTACTTAAATATGACATGAGATGAAACAAGGACATACTTGCTGGCAAAACTGATATTATTAATGCAACAATATTATCTTATAACTAGAATAGAATAAGAAGCTGTAATATAAATAACATAAACAATGAAAGTAGGTTATACGGCTATAAATTAATATAAATAAAACTGGTAGAAAATGAACACAGTTTAAACTACTTTAGCTCTACATTTTGCAGCTTTACTGTCTCCTCCTCTTTCGGTTTCTCTTTAAATCTTTTTTGTTATCTTTGTTACAGCCATAGTAGCATCGGGGGGCCATCGTTGTGTTACTGGAAGCCAATGTCTGTGCTTGTCATAGTGTTGTTTTAAACCCTTGTGGCCTAATGGATAAAGCAGTGGCCTCTAAGCTAGGGATTGTGGGTCCCATCCGGGGTGATTGACAGTAGAGTAACACACCAGAAGCATGCTGGTTGTATAACCTAGAGGTCTGTAGTATATTCCAGCCCAGTCTCATTGTTATACACAACTGTCTTGTTGTTGTCGGTGGTTCCTGGGTGCAGCAATTCCTTTCCTTTCTTTTTTTCCTAACCACAACCTTCCCATTGTTGTGGCTGGCATGTTTTATTTCCCCTGTTGCGTGCCACAGAGACGGATTGTGTCCCGGCGCGAGTTGTTGTCGCTGTCCCGTGTGTAGCGTTTCATTATTGCGTCCCCCAGAGCAGCCCAGTGTCATGGCAGTTTGTGAAATGGTCACATTCGAAAATCGTGACCTGTACACAAATCAATAAATCAAAATAACGTGACCATTTCTCAAATTGGCATGAGAGTGGGTTGTCTATTCTTTAGGGAAGCTCAATTTACTTTAACCTCCATTTTAATGACAACAATAACCCCACTGAAAACAAAGATTAACCTGTAGTACAGAGCAGCAGAGAGGGAGAAATCATTGATAGATTTGACTCATTTTGTTACGAAGAGAGAAAATAACACTGCATTCAGAATTATTGTGCCTGCACCTGCTCTGGAAAGAGAAATTGCAGAGTTGCTGAAAAGCAACATCCTTGAAGCAAAGTCAAGGAGTGGTTAGAGGTGTTGACTTTTGGACTTTGGGGTCTGAACCAGATTTTCCCACTTTGAAACTATTTGTACAAAAAGTGATGTACTTCTTTGTGAACACTTACATTTGAGCCAACATTCTCAACCATGATCACTGTCAAGAGGAGACAGAGAAACCAGCCCACCAATCCACATCTTAACTGTGTCACAAGGATTGCAACAAATGACAAAAAATAAGACATGAACAGTAAAAGAAGTTAAGGACATGCATGCCTGCTTCTGCTCCCAGTATTAAGGTAAACCAAGGTTTTACAGATACCATTTACTATCCCTGTAAAAAAGATTCCACAATTTAGCATATTGACCATATGGTCCAGACATATATTAAGTTTCCACCTAGTCTTGTTGTTGTTAGACTTTCCCTGCCTGGTAAACATGTCTTTCAAACACCATATTCACAGTTTATAATGCAACCATCCATCCCCTATGAGTTACTTTGTCTCTTTATTGCCACCTTTGCCATGATGACCTTTACTTGCCATTGTTGACAAAAGCCAGTGTTTGGCATTGTAGTTGAACTCACTATTCGTCAATAGAACTGGTCACTTTGTGTACTGTGAAGCCCCACTGTCCTAATGGAGAAGGTTCTGGCCTCGTAAACCAGCAATCATGGAAAGTCCCATCTAGGGGCACTTATCAGCAGAGTGGTGCAGCAGAAGTGTGCTGGGTCCATAACCCAGAGGTTGATGGCTCAAATCCATCCTCTGCTAACAGCATTTTACTGGCAACTGGGCAACTCTGAAGACATTCCATATATACTGCAGTCACAGTAGACACCATTGGTAGGACTGTGTATCGCGTCACACGTTTGCATGTATATGCGTCGTTGTGCGTGTGCTTGAGATAAAAAAACAGGGATGTACTTATAGAAAAACAGTTCTATAGTGCTACTAAAGGTGTAAAACTCCAAACTGTTTTCAGGGATCCTTCTGTTTTCTCATCTATTTTTCTCACCAGCATTCAGTTTCTTTTAGAATTTTTCAGCTGTAAGCAGCTCCTTCATTTCTGTTGTGCATTGTATTCTTGGTCATTAGCACAATCAATAACAAATACTGACTGAATATAGTCTGCTCACTGACTTCACACACTTACTGAGTGAGACATATACAGTTTTGTATTTTTGTCTAGAGTATGTGCAGTACATACATACTTAAAGCCTCATTACAATCAGAACATTGCTCATTTTTGGGACACAGCTTTAGTATGACGTGGACTGGTACCAAGTTTGCTGCTGCTGGCAGGTGAAACCTTTCTCTGTAAAAAAAAAAATAATGTTCAGCTTGAAGTATTTCAGAGTTTCGCCAGTGTGGTTTTGAACATGTTTCAAAAGCTCAGTGAATGGGCAGTTTCTCAGCCAGCAGAGGAAATTTGAAAATCTGCAAAATTATGATGTTTTTAGTCTGCAGAAGTGTACAGTGCAAAGTTTTCTTTCAATACCATGCATTAAAAAGGGTCACACTCTTTTATATTGAACGTTTGCTGGTATGAGACTGAGAAAGCACTACTACAGTTTTGGTTGAGATTAACACCCTTGACTGCTAAAGTGATGTGTTGACTGTGTATTAAACAGTAATTTCACTTTTTTTTATTCTCTATATTCCTTTCTTTTTTCATATGTGTCTTATGTTGTACATTATACTGTGTGTTAACATGTTAAGTGAATTAATGATCTCAATCTGCACATAGTCCATATAATTTGGTTAGTAGTTGTTTCTCTTTACCATCATCTGAAGCGGTTCTCTCCGCTGTTTTCTACAGTGGTTGTCAGCTAAGAGTTGAACGGATGAAAAAAGTCAACATGTACAGTGTCTCTTAACCGTTAAACAACCTCAGAGTCAAAGTGTTTTAAGTGGAGCTGAAATCCTTTTCTAATTACAGTGATTCCCCACCAAAAAATCTCCTCCCTCTAAAAAAACCTCTGTGGTGATGGGGAAATGACCACAGCATGGAGCTCCCACAGAGAGGGAAAGAGTGCACACACACACACACACACACACACACACACACACACACACACGAAAGGGGACATCACAATCCCTATTACACACATCATATATATATTTCTTTTTGTTCTCTTCCCAAAGATGAACATACTGGCCCCTGTACCTATTAAATCAAATCATGAGCAGAATACACAACAAAGACTGAGGTTGGCAGATATCCTAGAATATTTAAGTACACACACACACACACACCTCTTCAAATTTCACATTCAGATTTCATTAGAGCTAAATTCCCACCTGGGAGAATCCAACAAGGTTTCCCTTTTCCCTCTGTCTGTACTTTCTAGGTCATGATTTGTCGACTTCAGTCTTATCACATCTAGCCTTCTTAACAGACCCTTTGTGTTTTGGCTTATGTAAGCATGTGTAATCAGTTGGTTTCTTACTCTACGGTGTCTCTGGTAAACATGATCAAAGGGAGGAGTTTAGCTCACCGTAACTAAAGGCCTGGATACCTCATAGAAGCTTTTCATTTGAAAGCACTTCACTGTAAATATGGCTGAGAGGGCAAAAGATTGAATACCAAATCCTTTTTTTTTAATTAGAAGATGCAGGTCTTTGCTTTCTCATTACTTATAAATGTTGATTATACCTACAGTCAACAACAAAACACCCAACATGGGTCAAAGTGTTCAATCCCATCCTGTTTGGACACACACACACACACACACACACACACACACACACACACACACACACACACACACACCTGCTTCTGCAAGGTTAAAACTAATGGCAACAACTATTAGAAGATTGTGCAGCAAACGCTGCACCATTTAGAAGGAGCTGTTGACTTCAATTCAACCATGCATAAACCTACTAACAGGAAAGACTGTGCTCTTGTCTAACACTGGCATGTTGATTCAACAACATGTGTTTGTGCAACGTGCTGCACAGTGGCAACTAACAAGTGCATGATGAAAAAGACTGAGCCACTGAGAAAAAGAGGATGATACATCAGAATGCCAGTGCACAATTCAGTTCTCCTCCACAGTATATGTTAAAAATATTGCTGCAATTTCACATTTTATTAACATTTAATAATGGCTTTCCTTTCCCATTTTTATGGAGGCTCTGTTCGGTCTTTCTGCAGGTTTTTTCAGCAACCTCTGCATGGATTTTACTGTGGCGGCCAGATTGGCCTAGGGCCAAGAAATAATTAATTTGGTAGTCATCTGGATCTTCTGCCATCAGATGATTATTTCTTAGCCATGACTAAAACTAACAGACATAGACACTTGATTGGGGGGGCTGTCCTGTCAAGACTGAACAAATGTTGTTTTGGGTGTGAAGCATAATTGATAAATTGTTTCAAAGATGTTGGCCTAAGCTTGGATTTTTGCAGGATGTACATCTAAAGGCAAAATGCAGTAAATAATGTTTTTTAAGAAGGACTTGTTCTCTCAGGACACCAAGTTCTTGAGATCTGGAAAAATGCTAAAATCGCCAAAACAAAGTTAAATGGGGCAAGGAACATGACGAGTCAGGCAATCAAACAGGTTTTAAACCATCTTCCAGTTTAGCCAAACTATGGAAGAAAAAAACTATAATCCAAACAGTGCTTTGTAAACATCCACCACAGATTATAGATGCACTTCAAATCTGACTCACTCTTCTTTCTGTAAGTGTGTTTGTACAGTTATCTAGTGTATTAAAAAATAGAGCCACAGTTCAGTTTACTTACAAATAAAGTAGTTAAGATAATCTGGTTAAAGTATTAGCTTGTTTACAACCTGTCTGTCTGACTTGTGTTTCTAACCCCATCTGATTTTGCTGTAGCAATGTCACATAACTAAAAGAAATTATTGACAAAACTATAAAAATCAGACCCAAGTTGGAATAAACTAGAATTTTTCTAAAAGGTGCCTTATAACCTTATAGCCAGCTTTCACAGCTGTCCCTACTGCAATATGCTGTAACCATTTCTAAATGCTGAATATGTAATTTAGAGGGGGGGGGAACTCTATTTCTAACATTGTGAGTGTGTTGGAGAGACAAAAATGAGCTCTTAAATTATGCCACTTCAGAGGGGACCTCATGGTGAGAGAGAAGAGAAAGTGAGGTGGGTGGGGGCTTTCACAGCCAAACCTAACAACTGGAGGAAAATAAATGAATACAGGTGAATACGGAGATGGAGGAAGTGAGACAATGTGGGAAAAAAACAAAATGTGTAGAGGAACAGAATGGTAGTCTATAATTTGTGATCCAAATATCGCATAACAGTGCGTGGGCAGTAACAGAACAGGAAAGAAAGAAAAGTGAAAAATGAGAAGGGGTGTGTAATTCCTGTCACCTGCATGTGTGTGTGGCGAATGAGAGTGAGACAGACGTCTTCGACAGTAAGAACGAAAAAAGACTTCAACCACTGAAGACAAAAAAGCCTCTTACCGGAGTGTGTGAACTGCAGTCTTGGTTGAGATGCTCTCCATGCCCCCGTTAAGGTAGCCCCGAGGTGGGCTAGCAGGACCGCTGTCACAAGCGAACACATACTCCTCCTCACACACAACACGCACACTGAGTCCAAGTGTGAGTCCAAACCTAAAGATTCAGGCAACTACAGTAACCAACCCAGTGTCAGTCAAAATCTCAGTGTTGCATTAAACACACACACACACACACACACACACAGGGATACACACTCTTAGTCCAAAGTGTTGTACTGTGAAAAACACAAGTCCAAGTCACAAAGATGCTGAATCCAAACAGTCTCGAGTAAGTCCAGATCCTGAAAATGATTCACTGTTCCTAACAGCAGCACTCACACTTTACCATCTGTGTATTTGTGTGTTTATATCTTTTGATTGTGTGTGTGTGTGTGTGGGCTTCGGAGATGAACGGGAAAATGTATTCCAAGGAAAAACTAAGTAATCTCACCGCTGCCTCCTCGCAGCTTGACAACTCTCTTCTGTTCTGTCTCTCATCCCAGCTTCTCTCTGCATGTGCCTGTTCTCTCTCTCTCTCTCTCTCTCTCTCTGTCTCTCTCTCTCTGTCTCTGTCTCTCTCTCTCTCTGGGAGGGATCAAGATCCCAGATCATTTTGGCCACCCTGCACACACACAAATGCAGGCACGCACAACCTTTCACTGCTCTGGGAAAACCTAGTTAAAGTAGAAATGAGAGAGACCAATCAGCTTTCATCTTTATTCCGATTTTTCTCACTCTTATTTTCTCAGTCTCTCACTTCCTTTCTTTCACTCTTTTTTGCACTTAGTCTGTCACTTACCTCCTTTTCTCTCCCCTACTTTCTTTCTTTGTTCACAATATATCTTATCAACACCAGTGATAAATCCAAGCTTTACAGAAAGTTCACAGTGACACAATAAACTAAGTGAATAGTCAATAGCCATTTTGATCTGGTAGCAAAAATCACAGAAAAGTAAACAAAGATCAAATATGCAACACTAACAGAAGAAATCTGAATATGCATGCCAACATAAACACATATTAGAATTAGCCAGTCAAATTTAAATTAAAAAAACGCTTTCAATTAACGTGGGTTTCCAGAAGCAGATTAAAAAAAATATATTTAGATATGCCCATCAGAGTTGAGGTGCCCATTAGCAAATGTTAAGCACCCTTTATTCATTCATATTGCCAATAGGCTCCTGCCTCTGGACCTCAGACTGTGTGCAGGAGATATAATCTGGGGCCAAGCCATGGAGTGCATTAAAAGTACAGACTAAATAAAGATTGGTTTCAACCCAATTTGCGTAAATCGTGGTACCCAGTACTGGGTCAATCTAGCCCAGACCAACCCATGAACATAAAAACCACTGGGTCACCAATCCCACGCAAAGAATGGCTTATTTCGACCCATTATTATATTGTTGATTGGGTTATTCAGCCATACCAACATGTGGTTATTATGACCCAGCAACAGTGCCATTTTTACATTTCTACTGGGTCATAAATTAAACTAAAAAGGGGGGTGTCATTTTTGAAACTACACTTTCTCTGCACCAAAGTCTCTTCCTGAGTCTCTTTCTCATTATTTTCTCAGTTTCCACTCCCAACCCAAATGCAATCATTAAAGTCTGTGCCTTGGTTCTTGCTGTGTTATTTTAATTACATAGCTGCTCACTGGGGTACAGCAGCGCTGGTTGAATTTTTCACCATCTTCAAGTTCAATCACAGGCTAACACGGACAATTTATTCATTCTCCGAGATAAATAATGAATTTAGGCTGCGTGCAAATGAACAAGTGTATACTCTCTCCAATGATTTCTGATTCGTAAATAAGTCATTTATTTTTCACACTTGTTTGCTATTGTATAATTAGAAGAGATTTTTTTCTCCAAATATGACCCAGCAGTTTATTTATATGATTACAATACTTGTTACCTGGTGTTCACACAACCTCCTAAAGCTTTTAATTGAATGAGGGCAAATTGGGTCATACCCGCCTGTTAATTACATTTATCTAAATTATTCAATAGAAGAAGACAAAAAAGTTGCCTCGTAGTTTACAGACTTCAGTGATGATGTTTTAATAATGGCCATTAAATGTTTAAGTTGTTCATATCATTGGGCAAAGTGCTGTTCTCTGCAGCTCAGTACAGCTCCATCATTCTCTAAAGACAACATGTTTTTTCTCAGTTTCATAAACTTTATTATGGCTGTGCCATCGGTGTTTGAATTTAATCTGATGAGCAGGAGGCATGTTGCATGAGCCTCGTCCAATAGTGTGTGAGCGGTAGCTAAGACTAGAAAAGCGTTTTATAAATGCAGTCCATTTACCATTAGTAGTAATACTGTTATTATTGTTACTGCTTACCACTCAAGTCTCATTGCTTTGGTGTTTCTATTGTGGCCCGATCTGATCTCAGCAACACCTCTCAGTCAAACAGTGTAGATATTGCTGACTTTGTTTACTTATTTTCTGTTGATGATGTTCATGTAGGTCGCGCGCTCTTTACTTTGGGCAGTTGGATCTATGGCCAACAAAATAAAAGGGGCTCCTGTTGCTCAAGTCGCCATGTGCATTGCATCTCTGAGGAGAGCGCAGTGCTGTCAGTTTAACCGCTCTTGCCATAAAACTGACTTTGCCATAGGACCTCCTTAATTCTCAGTTCATAAAGACAGTTTAATTACAAGTTCTTCTTCACCAACCTTACCTGATTAGTCAGCTTGTTAATTACAATTGAAAACCTCCCAGCTAGGATGAACAAAAAGCCTCTGATCTCTCTCTGACAAGTAATGTCAATTAGTCAATTAGCGTGTGAGCTCTGGCTGCTGGGATCATTACTGGTCTCAGATCTTACCGCTGCTATTCTCTACAAACCACAGACACACATCCATTTACTCACTGCACATTCCCTGGTTCGTTGATTGAGTGAGAATGCATTATCTAATGAGTGCTCATTGTCATCCTCTTGTTGTGTATCTTTAGTTTCATGAGGTTTGTGCCCCCTTTTGAGGCTGATATGAACCCTAATGTTACTAATTCACAGTGTATATGATAGTCATGGTTGATGTAAGTTGTATGAAAGCTGGATTCAGCCGTTTCTCAACACACAAGTGAGGGTTTTTTATGATACTGGCGACTGTTAGTAAGTTTTAGACAACAGGCTCCCATTACAGTGGGATTTATAAGTGAACTTGGGTCACTTAAAATGTCATATTATTGTAAGGGCTTCAAAAGTAGAGTTAACGGTATTTGTTCTTAAACATATAATTTTAATGATAGAAGAGAAGGAGAAGCAGCAAAGTGCTGTGGGTCGGACTCGGACCCCCCAGCCGCTGCTAAGGACTCAGCGTACATGGGGCACACACTCTACTGGGTGAGTTAGAGATCGCACATAATATTAAAGATTCCTCCACACCACACCATGGATGTATTATATTAACGCACCGCACAGGTAAGACCATAGACAAATGGGTAAGGCTGTGCTGCCATCTTACGTTTCTTCCCGCCGCGCACTTGATTGGGGAATCTTGCGTTTTTAGGAGCACCAAATTCACGCGAGAATCTTTGGGAGACTAAACTTCTAACGAGACTTGGTTCGTATATGAAATGAGCCGTATAAATGTGTACTTTTTTCTCAAGTTATAAGTCTTTCTGGACGCCAAAACTAAACAAGACAAGTACCGACAACTAAACTCTAAAACTGAAACTGTCGCAGCATCACAGAAGAAGAGAAGCAACTGTTAAATAAATACACTTTAGATGTAATGGCAGCATAACATCACTAGAGGTCAGTGTGTGATTGTGTAAATTCAGTATAGGCTACTCTACCTAAAAGAGGGGAAACAAGCATGGTCCTGAATATGTTTCAGAAATTTAAAATATATATATATAAGCCTTCAGAAAACAATAGCAGTTGACTGTGGACATGCTTTTTAGTTGTCATGACACCTGAAAGGGTTATTTTCCTTTTTTTTTTCCTGGTGAAACTGAGGAAAGAATATCAAAGTAACATCACACAGATGGCCTGTTGAAATGAAATATTCCAAACAATATAATGTATGACATATGACAATATGATAATAAATTTGTCATAAAGATATGCTAGGGCCCAGCACACAGATTATTTTTTTTTTCATTTTTACAAAATGTTGTAAAAGAAAGGAGTTATCTTACGTGACAAATCACCTTAAGCAACACTCCAGATTTCTGTGTTTATAGGTTTTAGTAGTGAAGTCAAGTAAATCTTACTTTCTGATATGTTTTTAATCTCATATGTTAAGTATTACAACAATATAACATAGAAATGTAGCATACCCATAAACGAGACATGTTTTAATGTATGCCTTTTACTGTGATGTTTAATTTCATTACTTTATTTTTTTTAATTATTTCTAATACTGGCCAATTAAATGTAATTCCAGAGACTCGTTCTTTCTTCTTTACCAGATGGGATGGAGTTTATGACAGGGAGGAGTGGGTTTGGAGGGAGTTGGGCTGACCGTCTTGCGCGCTCCCGTCATGATGTGTTGGAACCTTTGTGTGGGGGCGCGGCTGACGGGAGCGAGCGTGGTGCTAAAACAGTAGCCAGCAGTGAACCTACTGTAAAATATGAACATTAGAACTGCGGTTGAGTAATCCTAGTGAGGCTGAGAAGTTAAATAATAGGTGATTCTTGCGGTCAACTGTGGGAAACACTGGGCGTAGTGTTTCGGTGCGGACAACCTAAAAATAAAACTTTGGGAAACAACAGAATAGGTGGGTGTATGCATGACTCACAAACATGGGGCAATCCTTGTCATAGCCACTCCAAAGTCATAACAAAAAAATACACCTCAGACAGAGGGAGCAGCCAGTCCCACCAGTCAGTCCAAAGTCATCACCAAAGATCGTCTATTTGAAAGATGAATAACTGTGGTTGAAAGAGATATCACTCTTACTGTACTCTCAATGCAGTAGCAGCATACATAAACACTGTGTTTAAAACACTGCGGATCTGTGTGGACCATACTACTTCGAGATTATCCATAACTCTACCATAACTCTCTCTGAAATTGGCTGGACATTCTTGGGTCTCACAATGCCACAGGTCAAAGTTCAATGAGGTTGTGACCCTACATTAATTGAGATCTCTTCATAACAGGAATGTATTTTGCTCAACCTTGATTCAAACAAATAGAGATGAATTCTGTTCTTAATCCACCTTAAAGGTAAGGCTGAACCTTTTCCTCCCCGGGAGAATTTCTTTTGCATCATCTCAACAATTTGCACAAGGTTTTTGGGGGAAATTGAAGAACACAAACATATGATTGTTATGGCCAACAAATTCAAGCCAAATATAGTCATAGTTGTAGGAGCCGTAGACTTGTCACCCGTCATCACTCAGTCTTACAATGCAGACTTTAAAAGGGAGAACCGTGAAACAGACCCGTATTAATACAATGTGGTGCCCCTGGGAATTATTATTATTATTATTATTATTTTGAAAATAGTGTTCATAAACGAGTGATGTATGGTCTTTCAACAAGTTCAAGTTAGTAATATAACAATTTAATATTAAATATTTTGAAAGGTGTGTCATGCCTTGTAAAAGAGGCAGAGTGAGAGGTTATTCCTCTTTTCCTTCCTCGTTCGCTGCCTGTTTCGATAGATCCGTGCCTGTTTCACTGCAGATGATAGGCTCTTGTGTAACCCGCCTCTCCTATCTCCTTCCCTCCCATTGGACGGC
This sequence comes from Etheostoma perlongum, assembly GCA_026937815.1. Lineage (NCBI taxonomy): Eukaryota > Metazoa > Chordata > Actinopteri > Perciformes > Percidae > Etheostoma > Etheostoma perlongum. Next base: position 22,053,195 of record CM049377.1, read on the forward strand.
CCCCTATATCTACTTGTTATCCAATTGGACAAGTCGGGCGGGCGATGAGCTCATATTGGTTAAAAATAGTTGGGCTCGCGAGGGGCTAAAAATAGACCGGTATTTAAAGCCGGCGGTTCAGCTCCAGTGTGCGCTACTCCTCTCTGTCTCCGGCTGGCAGCAGGATAAGCAGGGAGACAGGGGGAGACACAGAGAGAAAGAAGCAGTGAACAGTCTCTCTCCAGCTCATTCCTCTACAAGTGTTGCACCAGAGGCGTTGTTTCTTACATGATGCCCGGCCACCAGTTTTGGGTGGAGTAGGCAGTGATGAACTTCCTTCCTTCCCTTTTGACTCTGGTTTCGTTCTGAATTTCTCTCTAAAGAGCCACAGCCATTTCCCTTAACAGAGACTAGACATTGTTAATAAGTAATGAATGACCATAAAACCATAGCTGTGATTGAGGCTAACCCACTTGTTTCAACAAGTTGCCTATTATGTTAAAAGTCTCTTATTCAAATTCAGTGATGAGTTTGTGTGTCCAACATGGCTGCACATTCTGTTGCAGTCTTTGTGCTATTGACTACAAAGAGAGGTAGCTAGTATGAAGCATATATTTATGACGTGTTGTGACACCGTTCGGGTGTAGCCTTGTCAGCGTGCAGTCACGTGGATAAAGGCCATTTCTGATGAAAACACTGAAACGCAGCCATCACCAGCAGTATCATGTCACTAAGTAGGCTACATTTTCTCATGTAGGCTACTGTACTAAGTACAAATTTGAGGTAGCCTATTTCCTTTTTTATTTTATGCAACTCTATACTTTTATTCCACTAAGTTACATCTCAGAGGGAAATAGGTATGTTGTAATTTGAATCCACTACATTTATCAGACTCATTTTTCACATTACAATTTTCATACCCTTGTTGTCTAGTGAAAATTAATTTGAAGGGTGGAGGTGGAGGTTGGGGGTGAGGCCTTGACCAACTGCCAACTGCTCATTTGAAAGCCATGATGTCTCTTTCTTATGGTTGGGCCAAATTCTCTGGGCGGGCAAAGCAGAGAAAGGGGAGGTAACCGTGCCCCTTATGACCTCATACGTTGCAAGATTCCAGATCAGCCTATCTGAGCTTTCATTTTGTCAAAGGCAGAGCAGGATACCCAGGGTTCAGTTATTCACCTAGTCACCATTTCTGGCCACTGGGGGACCATAGGCACGCTGGGGAAACTCATATTAATCTTAAAAACCTCATAAAGTGACATTTTCATGCCATTCAGCTAAACACATTTTTAAAAGTAAAAAACTTGAAAATGCATCATCACAAAGCAGGAAAAAATACTTCTTAGATATACGTGGTTCTTACAGTACAATGACGCTACATACATATTATGATCTTCTAGAATATGATGCATTTCTGTTGATTAAACTACACAACAGTATGTAAATTAATTTCAGCAGAAATAGTACTGAATGCAGGACTTGCTACTTTTACTTAAGTAAAGGATCTGAATATTTTTTCCACCATGCTTGCTGTTATTTCTTTGGTTTTACTGAAGAAGAAAAATATAGTGGAATGTGAAAGTGGCCTTTCCATCAGCCCTCGTCCGCCATTGAGAAAAAAGTGTTTGCTCCAATGCCCTGTTTTGTGCTGAAGAGCAATCCAGCAGATTTCCTTGTGAATCCAACTCGAGGGTTATAATAATATACAGTAAAATGCAGCTTAGTGGCCACTAGCGACTAACAGTGTTCTGGCTCAGATGGTCTAGTGTTTTACAGTAAGGGTAAAAAGTGCTCCTTTCTCATTTGCAGGGAGTCATTTTCACTCAGAGTGGGACAAAATGACTACTTGTTTCCTCTCTCATCCACCTACTACACCTCTTGTAATCCATCACTGGAGGCCTCCTCCTACTATGCATCCTCCTATTTTCTATACTGGTTTATCCCACCACCTCCTACAACCATAGAACACAAGTCTCCTGTGTAACCGTAGTTCACTCTGGGCATTTTCATGATGTAATAATGTGGAGACTAGAGTTTGACATGTGATCTGAATGGCATGCAATGGGAGGAATAACAGTAGGAAAGCCAGGAATGTAAGAAATGTAGGTTCTACGGCTCACAAACCTCATCCTTGGATCTTTTATTGAGACTACTGCAACTACTAAGTTTTTAACTTCAGTTCTAAATTACTAGGCCCTACTAGCGGATGCTTGCTCGGTGACAATGTAGGAGACGTGTGTCTTTGTGTCCCCTCTTTGAAATACCCTTGCCATATTGTCTTGAGGTTTGTTGTTATATATCCATAAATACCTATTAAATTGGCTGTTATACTGTACTTCCTCTCTTGCGTTCTCTTCTCCTTCATGCTAACAGTAGCACCAAAATATTGACAGTCGCCTCTGATCATTTACTGCTCTGGTAGCATTAACAAACAGTGATTTCAGTATTCATATCCAGCTCAAAACACAATCAAACATGGAGAGATTGCTGACACTATTTGGTCCACATTAGTTGTAAAAATGTAATATAATGTATGCTGCGTGTGAGGCTAAATATATGTTTAGATATGAAGAGGTTACTTTAAGTGCATACTCCTTGTGAGCGCCATCCTGCTCGTACATCCATTTTATACCTGGATTTCCACTCCTCCTCAGCGCTGCTTTACACAACTCCTGTGTTTTATTGTTGGTAACAGAGCAGTTCCACACCACACACACGCTTGCAACTTCTCGATATTACTCCACAACATCCAGCTTCATCCCACACAGGCTGAAACTGCGTCACCTCGGCATCCCACACAGTCCGTTCTCTCTGCAGCACAGGTCTCAGAGTGAGGCAGCTGGCACATCTCTGAGTGATGTGTTGCTTTCTGCTCTTCAACCAGCAATCATCTTAATTACCTGTATTGTACCTGGGTTTTTATAAAGTGAGACTACAGAAGTTGCAATGACTGGAATACACATTGTATTTCCAAATATTTGTGGCGAGGTACAATATGTTTACCTCATTTATATAGTTGTCCCCTAATATCATATTTTAAGTCTCTTTCCCAAAATTCAGCCTTGGTGCAGAATTACAGCCACTAGAGCCAATCCCACAACTGCTACTTTGCTCGTTTGAAAGCCATGTCTCTCTCTTATGGGTGGGCCAAATTCTCTGAGTGGGCAAAGCAGAGGTAACCTTGCCCCTTATGACCTCATAAGGAGCAAGATTCCAGATCGGCCCATCTGAGCTTTCATTTTCTCAAAGGCAGAGCAGGATACCCAGGGCTCGGTTAACACCTATTGGCATTTATAGCCACTGGGGGACCACGGGCAGGCTGAGGGAACTCATATTCAAGTTAAAAAACATCAAAGTGAAATTTTCATGCCATGGAACCTTTAAATAATGAGGTGGGATGAAAATTTGGGGGTGTAGCTTTAAGGTTTGGGGAGAGAACTAATTCAAATGCACTTGGTTGACTAAAAATCCACATTTCAATAGTGGCTGGTTCATGTTTCTAACACAAATCTCACCAACTTTGTAAATAATTATATAACAATCGGTTATAATTGAAGGTGTCAAGCATGGATGTGTTAAGGTGGTCAGACTTTTTAAGTCTGTTGCACTGACAAGTCAACAGTTGAGCAATCTATGGATTTTAGTTCATCCAAATTCTAACAAAAGAACACCTTCCATGTAAACATCTTCAGTCAACTAATGATTCTTGATGGAAAATTAAGTATTTCATTCATGGTTCCAAAAGTGTTGCTTTCTTTCCTCTCAGCAGTTTCCTTAATATTTTTTTAGTTGATATGCGATGTGTGTGTCATGTTCAGCCCCCCCCCACCAAACACAATGAATAGGAGCTAGGTGTTATAGAAAGTAATTTATTTCACAAACCAAAGCTAGTTTACAAATAGATTCCAGTCCTGTGCGTGTGTATAACCTAGTATGAACAAACCCACATTTTATATTTACAGACTTTGCATACAGCTTGGCTTTCCGGTTCTTTTGTTTACATCACTGCTTCAGCATCCAAAATTTGGATTTAAAAATACAATAAAAGTAGAACTAAAAATTTGTACATTATAAGGAAACTTACATTGTTTTTCCTTTTGTCTTTTAAGCTGAGTTTGTGTTCAAAACAAAGAACAGAAAAAGAGCCGGTGATGCTCTAGACAGGCAGCCGAGGGGCCAGCCTTTCTCCTGACTGCCTAACAACAGCATTTGGCAGGGATGATTGACGACTCGTGACAACCAATTGTTAATCATCAGAAAAAGACACCTCCTATTTTAAATACTGATAGACAACATATTTATGACTCTTTTTTTTCCCCAAGCAGAAAATTAAGTATAAAAACAACACAAGACCAAGTTTCTGAACTGGCTCCTCCCTGTAGGCCAGGAAGAAGAGCAGGAGGGTTCAACTTTGTCAGGAGAGCCTGAATATGCCAGTAAACACTCAGAAGAATCAGGGAAGGCTGGTGGCTGATAAATCCCAAATATGACTGGCCACCCTCACCATTGTTAGAATGGAAAGTCCTCACAAAAATACCCCAAAATGACATATTTCCAATAGACAGGTAGTTAATTCTCACTCTGACAGCTACTGATTACCAGCATGTTTTACCCAAAAATATATCAAGCTAGCCAACCTGACATTTCTGGCATTTCCATGCACAGTACAAAAAAAGTCATGTCACATGTGATGTTTGTCTTTTTAAGATGAACTGTTAAACCAACAGTTAAACAGTAAAAGGCAGACATGTATATGGTGGATAGCATGGTATATCACAGGCACCTTTTTTCTTCAAACATTAACTAGTTCTGGTTATTGTAAATTTGACCTTTATACATGCCTAGACAAAAAATGAATAGTCCATCCCAAATAAGGATGTCAGTGGTGTGCATGTAAACACAATACTCTCCACTTCTTGTTCTTGGTCCTGCTCTAAAACCAGGGGAGGTTGAGCACCAGCAGACAGCTATGTGGAGCAGGAAGGGATGGGAGTTGAGCGTAGGTTAGAGTTGACTCAGGTTGTACTATGCAGGGCAGCAGGCTAACGTTGTCATCCAGTGGAACCACAATTCACCTGCCACTTCCACTGATTCAGTCCAGTGAACGTTGGACATTTCAGAAGCATCAGCTGAGCACCTTCTGGAGTAGACAAACCAACCACAGTAAAGATTCACCAGCATGTGGGTACTTTCAGTCCAGCCACGACGTGGACGGTATCACAAGGCTGCTCCTCTGGAAGTAAGTAAACTTCACACTGTGCGCTACAACACTGCTATAGTAAGATGATAGTTTTTTTACTTTGAAACCAGTGCTGTGGGCACTTTCTATTCAAATTGTGCAGTGGAGCACTCACTGTTAGGTGGTGTAACAGATCATCTCAGTAAGAGTACAGCTCAATGTGTTTGTCACTGAATGTTTGAGCATAGGATTAGCCACAGAGAGACTAACCTGACAGCACGTGACCACTTGAATACTGTGGATACAACAACCCAATCCGGATGAACTTTTTTGAATGCCTTGTTTTACAACAGACATTTCTTGTTTTTGTTATTGAATTGAACTGCAAGCTAATCCACCTCAAACCTGTTTAGAGCAGCACGAGAATAATAGTTTACTGGTGATTTGTCTACTTTGGGGCCCAGGTAATTACAGCATATTACAAGTAGGCTGAACGTGAAAAACTATAAACACTGCAAAATCTGCACTGGTTTGGTCTTCAGTCTCACCATGATCACACCCAGGCTTCAGTCTTCCCATCCCTCAACCTGTCCAACTCCCCATTCCTACTTCTAGGGGATAAATATTACTGGGGATAAACAGTGGCCATTTACAGTGGTACTCATTAACTGTGGTGTCTGCCCCCCCCCCCAATCCATCTGTCAAGTCATCCAGGCAGGAAACTAAACCTTTTTTTGTTTTTTGTCCATACTGAACACAGTCAGGATGATCCAATAATTCACCAGCAACTTTCTCAGTGTTACCAGTCAGCTAGCCTTGTATGAAGGCCCAGGATCTCCTAATGATCAGTGTAAGTGGCTTGTTGAAAAGACAAAATGTACCAGCGTTTGGCTGATGTAAATTTCCCAAATTGATAGAAAACCCACGGGAAAAGAGCCCAATGGTTTACAGCGGTAGTCGTCGTCCCCTCCCCCCTCTAACAAAGCATCCCAAACCCAAGTCCCTGGGTAAATTCAGTCCATTTTACAGCGGTAGTCATTTACTGCACACTTTTCTTCACCCCCCTCCCTCTCCCATCTAGTAATCCCTCAGTCCCTCCCGAGCCCTAGCTCCTGGGTACTGTAGCCCAAGGTAAAAACAGTCCAAATATGTCGGCCATTTTACAGCACTACACATTTATTGCTCTTCTTTCCGCGGCGAGCCTGCAGTGCTGCCCTGGTGGCCATCTCAAACACTTCCCGCACGCCGTCCTTGGTCTTAGCGGAGCACTCCATGTAACCGAAAGCTGCAATCCGGCCAGCCATGTCCCGGCCCTCCTCTGACTTCACTGGCTCCTATTGGATGAATAGAAAACCAAGAATTTAGATTAGTATCACATTCACAGTAACCATGAATATTCATAAGTCTACAAACTACTAGCAAATAAAGATAAGTACTTCTTTAAATACTAGTCAATACTAAGGGGTTGAATATCCCAAATGGCAATAGATTTCTATGAAGAAAAATAAGTCTAAATAGCTATTTGTGCCAGCCAAAACAAGAATTAGGGTACCTGTTTCATTTTGGCCAGCTCTCGGCGCGTGTGCTCATCGTTGCGCAAGTCTTTTTTGTTTCCTACCAAGATGATGGGAACGTTGGGACAGAAGTGTTTGACCTCTGGGGTCCACTTCTCTGGAATGTTTTCTGTGAAGGAAAAAGACCATAGAAGAGGATAGATCAACAATCATTGCCTACTTTATGTGTGCATGTCTGAGGTAATTCTGGTTGTCAAACTAAACTTGAATGCAGAGCCCATTACGATAGGTGAAGAAGCTTTACTAGATTTAAAATGTCCCAGGTGTGAGATAAACGCTCTAGCCATGGGAGGCCACCACAGCTTAATAATGGAAAAAGTGACAGGCAAAAGTCCAGTCTTGCACTGTGATAGTCGAGTGATTACTATTGTTGTCTATGTCTCACTTAAGAAAACAGGAAATGCTAACTATGTAAAAGAAAAAAAAAGAAAAAAAAAATGAACTCATAGGAAATGCTGGTGCCATTTCTTCTCGCTATAATTGAAAACCCGCATTGAAAAACAGACAATAGAAACCCTTGCATAAAATCTATTTGATGTATCAGCAAATACCCTTATCTTTAAATTAGTTTAACAGCGTTAAATCACAGGACGCCAGCATTTTGATCAGACCAACATTTAAGAAGTAATTTAATTTAAACTGCAAGCCACTGCAAAGATAATTCTGTTTCTGAAGACAAGAATAAAACACAAAGAAAAGCCTCCATATCTTAACTGAGCATCAAGTGGGAAGGGGGGGGGGGGGGTCCCACTTGGTCAGCAAAAACACTGCTTTAAATGGAGATGTATTGTCTGAAGAATGGTCATGTAAACCAATTTGAAATTACAAGCTTTAGTACAATCAGCCGTTGTTTTATTATAATTGTAACTTATTCCGATTTAATCTTATTTAATTCATGTCTAGCACTTCAATTATATGTAGCTTTTATCACCTTATTTTATGCAAATCCATTTCAATGTGATCACAGAAGTGCTGTTCTTAATCATGATGACAGAAAAGACATGACTTGTTAATACTTTATTGTCCCTTTAGGGAAATTTGTTTTGGACTCCAAGCTGCACACATAATGCCTTGACAGTTATAAACCAAACAATACAGCACCATGTGTGTGTGTGTGTGTGTGTGTGTGTGTGTGTGTGTGTGTGTGTGTGAGAGAGAGATTTGTACTCACCCAAGCTGTCAGGGCTGTCTATGGAGAAGCACATAAGGATGACGTCAGTGTCTGGATAAGAGAGAGGTCTAAGCCTGTCATAGTCTTCCTGACCCGCAGTATCCCAGAGAGCCAACTCCACCTGACAGACAGACAGGGGTAGAAAGAAGGACAAAGGAATGTGGAGTAAAGGGGAACAAGAAAGAGAAGAGGAAAAACAAAAGAGTGAGAGAAGTTAATACATCATATCCATCCTGATCAGCACAACTTTCACAGTGAAGGCAGCAAATAAATGAGATAATAAAAGGGCTAGTCGACCTCGTCCTGACCAAGAACTAGAAAAGGACAGATTTATTTTCTTATTCCACGAGAGGAAGTTAGTGCATCATAATACCAAAAGGAGTATAAGAAAAAAAGCAAAGAATGTGTGACACGTGACAAGAAGTAGCCTGAGTGTTCCTCAGCAGCACAGAGGGTTAGAAAACAAAAAGCCAACAAAGACTCAACGTCCCAGAATCCCATTAACCGAAATGAGGTCAGGATGTGTGGGGTTTTGAGTGACGAGTTGGCTGGGTGCTGCAGTTATCCAGAAGCGCAGCATTTTAGATTAACGACAACTTAAAGACAACACAGAAACACCTACACATATTTTGTCAATTCATTTGAAGGCCTGGGACTTAGCCCAAACAAAGCAGTCTGTAAAAACAGACTAGATTTAGCAGATGACTGCTGCAATGTGAGGGAAGACATGAAAATTGAACAGTGCAGTTTCACACCAGGGACCTGGGCCTAGATCAGAGTACATTTAACCTCAAAGTCCAGTTCGTTTGATTAGCGTCAACACAATCCGTGCCCAAGTCCACTTGAAAAGGTGGTCTTGACTACAGTTCTTGCTGTCCACGGTGTGGATCAATCCATTTCCCCCGAGGCGCCACTCTGACATGACAATGAATGGGTTGACTGCTAGTAATGACATTTTTTACTGCAATTGTCTCACCTGTTTGCCATCCACCTCTATGTCAGCAACGTAGTTCTCGAACACGGTGGGGACATAGACCTCAGGGAACTGGTCCTTGCTGAAGACAATCAGAAGACAGGTCTTTCCACAAGCTCCATCCCCCACTATCACCAGCTTCTTACGGATGGCTGCCATCCCTGGAGGAACACAGAGGAGGAGGTGGTTATGATCAAGGAGCCACAGAAAAAGCATTCAGAAGAATCAGAAGTACAACTGTTACAGCAGAGCATTTGCCTATTCCGAACCATCAACATTTGTGATCTTAGGGGGAAATACACAGCAAAGTATACCGTGTAAAAATGCCAGGACAGCCCATAGATTACGGATTAAAAAACAAACATGTTTGTGTGTTGAGTAGTGTTGCATTATGCAGGTGCACTGGGCAACACTATACTTCACACATTTAACCACAGAGCTCGAAGAAAGCAGTTCAAACCTGAAGAAAATCGGAGAGAGTAGGGGCGGGGGAAAAGAAAACAAAAAAACCCTGATTCTCAGATACATTGCGATTCTCTCTAGAACGATTCAATATTATCAGATTCGATAATTTTTTTTAAATTTGTAGATTTTTATTTAAAACTTACTGTCTCCAGAAATGTACAAATCCCAAAACAGAGCGACTGTGAGAGGATGGGATAATGGACAACAACTTAGAGTTTAGGCAAGAGTGCAGAAAAAAAAATAACCACAAATGTTTTGTATGCACATGATTCAAGGCATGCATAAAATAATTAAGCAAAACACAGAGGCTGTTTATCTACTTTATCACATTACATCTGACCACCTCATGTTAAAGTTCTAAGAAGCCAATCCTCCACCTTAACCATGACTGAGCCTCTGACGTGGAAGATCACTGGGAGGGAAGGTGACTTCCACAAGCACGTTTAATGCTGAAGCTGGGAATGACAAAATAAAAACCTCAGTAGACAAAAAATGTCATTAAAACTTGTGTGACAAATACTCTATATGTCAAAATCTAACAAACTCAGATTTATATGTATTTTTTTTAAATCACGCATGGAAATGTACAAAAAAAAAAATTGTTGCATCAATAAAAATCGGTTTAGAATTTAATTGTTGGCCTGTGAATGGGAATCTTGAGGTGCCCAGAGATTCCCACCCCTATAAGACAGACATGTACTGGTCTTCATATTTGTGTCACCCTTCAGGCTTATTTAATATTGCACAAGTGGACTGACAAGAGCAGAAATCACTTAATATTTGGTGGCTTGTTGGCCAAAAAGGCAGAGGACAGTATGTGTAAATCAAAAGCTGAAATCACACCAACATTCTGTAAGCTAGCGGCATTTTAGGCTAAAGACTGACTGACTGGTTTACAATGATTAGGTATGCCAGTATCAGCAGGAAGACAGTGCTGTGTTAAGACATTTCTGTGTACGTCCCGGTTAGGTTTCTGTCCTGTTCTTACACAACATACAGTTGTCAACATAAAAGGTGTCAAATATGGCACAACGCAACAAGAGCCACTAGGAAGTAAAACGTAGCTGATGTTCCAGTAATTCACGACAGTAGAAGACTGAACCCAACAAATGTGGCAGTGTGGGTGTGAGAGAACGAGCTTGCCCAACAGAGTTAAGGGAAGTTGGAGCAAAACTGTTGATTTGTCTGTGAGTCTCTTAGCAAACAGAGGAATTAGGTTTAATTGTTGATTTGCTATTGAAATCTTTAGAATGATTCAATTCTTGTCAGTGTATAATATCAACATTTATGGTCACAACGACAGAATTTGATCACAAAATAAAACAGGAAGCAGCCATTTCCCTTCCTACTTGAACAGGAACCGTATTCAAAAGGCACACACATTTTATTCACTAAGTGCACATAAAACGCACCTCAGGTATCATGGTGGCACTGCTGCAGAGAAAACTTATAAGCACATGTACTGTGTGCTTATTAACTGCACAAGGACAACTGGACCCAGTATAGAGAGGGTGATAAATCCTATCACTGACGAGTTATTTCCTCCTTGTTCTGAGAACGTGCAGCTGTGTGCGGTGTCAATCACCTTTCTCTACCCTGCTATCTCCAACAGTGAGTCAGCTGAAGGCGTGACAGAGCGCAAACTCCCAGACACCTCTGCTGTGGTTTCTCAATTCATCATCTGAGCTGCAGTTTTAATCTGCTGCATTTCTGGAGCTGTAACATAGCGTATAGCCCAGGTTAGAGGTTCAATTCTCAGTGTCACTTTTGCCCCTTTTGAACAGAGACACGGGGCACCAAGGTTTGATCGTTGATTAGCCTTTGCATAAGAAGATGGTCTCTGGTCCAAACAGTTAGCCTTCCTTTTATTTTTTGTCTGTTTTATTGCAGTCTGTATGCAACTGGCCTTTTCAGACACAAGTACTTGTATGCTTATCGTCAATTACTGCTCTCTATTAGCGATCGACCAATTGAAGGCCTGGACGATTATTGTAGCTGATAATTGGCAATTTGCAGATTATCGGTATTTATTTTCCCAATAACCAAGTTAATTAATAAAAAGTGCGCTACTTTGGCTCCGCTACAGCTGTGTCTCTTGCTCCAATTTCACTCACCACTGAATCTCACTTAATGTTCCGCACACAACACTATCTGATTGGCTAGATGGTATATGAGTAACAGCCAATCAAATCTGAGGCTGACGTGCAGCAGCCTCGAGAGTCTCCGGCTCCAGTGGAACTGGTTGCGCCAAGTTGTATAATTTTTTTTTAATTTATTTAAAAAAGGCAAGGCTGCAGGAATTTCCAATTGCAAAAACAGCCCAATCTTGTGGTCTGTTCTGTTAGCTTGCAGTGTTAACTAGACTTAGTCTGGCTATCACCAGACCAAGCTAAGCTCAATAGATTTGAGATTGAGCATTGGTCTGGGGAGTCTGCTCTGTATTTTCTCTACACAAGAAGCGTGAACAAAGGGGATAGTTCAAATGACTATGTACGCAATTAGAAAGTCCTTCAACCAATAAGACCAACGATCCTGAAGACGTAGAAGCGACAGCGGCATCAACAGGTTTACTACGCTTTGGTGGCCGCAGTGTTGAATGTAAACCAGAAGCTGCTGGGTCACTTCTCTATCGTCGTGTTAAACCCGCCAATAACGCGGCAGGTACATAAGCCAGTTTGATAGGTGCCCGCAAAATTGTGAACTGAAGCAGGAGAATTAAACGTGCAGGTTTCCAGACCGAACTGCAGGGCAGAGTGGGCGGGGTTTACTTAGTCTAAACTAGACCATAAGCATTAAAAGGAGTTTACGAATGTGGAGTGATAATTAAAAAGATAATATTTATATATTATAATTTCATTTTTTCTGTAAATGCATATCGGTACCAAATATCGGTTATCAGTTCCATTAACTACCAATACTCTGCATCGGTGCCTGAAAAAATAATGGTTGATCCCTACTAACAATAGTGACTTCGATATCACAGCCTTTTTTGCCCTCAGTCCCATTAGATTCTGACCCCCAGAATGCACCAAAGCACTGCAAGGTCTATAATTGGTAAATGAATCTCCAAGTAGGACAGCAGTGTCAAATAAGATTAGACCATTTCCTCCATGACTTGGAGAAAAAGGAAAAGACAAAAATGGGGGCAGCTGTAGCCTCGAGGTACGTGTGTGGTCAATGCTTGAAACATTCGACCGGCGGGTATAACGGCCAAATAACAATGTCCCCTCCTTTTAACAAAGGCTGGCTAGGTGCCTATAAGCAAGTCATTAACCCCACAAATTATTCCTTAAGCGCAGCTTACCAGAAAACATGAGTTTTAAAATTGGTAATACAAAGCAGCCACTAGGCTTTCAATGACAGCATCAGACAATACGTTTTTATAAAAAACTGTTCCTAGCTCAGAAAAAAAGATGCTGGAAAGCACTTAACAGGGGAATTATGAAGACAAAACACAACAGGAAAATCTCCATTAGCAGTGGAGACTGCTGCGTCTCAACTGCCTGAAGTCCAGTCTCAGTCTAGAATTATTCTTGCTCCACTGTCATGCACAGTAAGTACTAAAAAATATGCCAGTCAATCGTATTTTAGTTTTCCTAACCCCCCCCAAAACAGAAATAATAATCATAATAATAATAAAAAAAATAATAATAATGGTTAGCCGGTTCCTGGTTAGACGTACAGTGCCGCAAAGCAATCCGTTACATCGCGAGACCTGATATCACGCGATACTTCCTGATGCTGAGTCCGGCGACTTGCCGGCCAAAAGTTGCGAGGGTGCCTTTTCCGCTCACAGGCGCTACGTGGAAGCGAGAGGACCACCGTTCCACTAGAAATAAAGTCATAACCATTCCAATGACTCTGAAGCTGTTCAGTTGAGGTAAATCAAAACTAGAAAAAATAGTTCCCTTTTAAAGTCTTTGAATTTTACTAGATGAAAGGCTGGTCGGTGTAATGTTGACATTGATCAACCGGAAGGAAGCACTAGTTGTTTGCTAGCAGAGCGCCACCTATTGTACTGGAGGTAGAGTTACTCTGGTCATTCTCCCCATTCTTCCACGCTCTTGTCTTGGGGAGAACCGGCATAACCTGGATATTTACTAACTAGGGCTATTGTTGTGCAAGTAAAAGCACGGCATAAAATAAAATTAAGAGACAGACAAACAACGGATAAGGAGAGACGGGGATAACCCAAACAGGATTAAATAAACAGAGCAGGATACACAGAGCGCAACAGGGAACACTCCTGTGATACGAAAATAGAAGACAGCTTTGTTGAGTCAACTGACTTTCCCAAACTGGATTATTTGATACCGATTGTGCTCCTTTTGAAAAACTGCCCTTGCATTAAACTTGACAATGCAGCTCATCCAACTGTCCTTAGCTACTTAGCTGAATAAGCCACACAATTCTTAAAACAAAGAAAACTTTGATATATCTTGTTTTTCAATCTAGTCCCCCCTTGATATGGTGAAGTAGGCTGTTAGCTGTCATCCAATCAAACTGTTAGCTGCCAGTCAAACCCCTCCTGCATTTTCATCAAACACGAAACTATTTGTGGCATTTTCACAGAGTGTTAGATGAAACAGCATTCATCCTGCATTGTTTCCTTGTATGACACAGCCTTAAATATATTATTAATGGTTACTGTGTGCTTGATGATTCATCAGCTTGTCTTTTTGAAAACCCCCACATATGCAACAGTTGCAAAGGCCTGTGTGTGTTTCTTCCAGGAAATACCCTACACAGTCTACAGCATAGAAAATTAGCCACCTCTTAGTGATGGTTAACTGCCTGTCGACTGATATTTCAGTTTCTGACAGTCCTGAATTTAAAAGTCAACCAGATTAATCATAATGCTAAGTAAAGAATTGAGTCTTCTGAGCTTAAGACAAGGGCTGCAGTTGAATATTCCAATTTCCCTATGAAGGTTCCTAACTAAGTGAAATGACCCAGAGGTATTTAAGTGGCATGATAAGAGCTGTTTGAATTATTGAAAAGATATGAAAAAGGGCATCGTTGCTTCCTTTATCACCTATTTTAGCATAGGATATACTGGCGCATCCTTTAAGAATGAAGAATAACAGCATCCGATAGAACCAAATAGATGTGTATTTTTCATTAAAAGCATTTACAGGAGTTGCTCACAGAAAGCACAGATTTTGTGTTGACTGAACGACATAGCACTATATATTACTATATATTAGTGCTGTGTCATATATATATATATATATATATATATATATATATATATATATATATATATATATATATATATATATATATATTTTACTGTACATCGCAAAGAGTACACCAGTTTTGTGTGGGTTTTAGCTGGTAGATAAACTACCTGGCTTTGAATAGTGTGCCGGGGCTACATATGTCTTTGCTCCTATAGAGATTAACGCAGCACTGTAGAGATGTGTTAGTGGCCTAGCAGCGATAAAGGAATACAGACAGGCATCAGATTTGGCGGTTATAGTACCCCTAAAAACGTATAGCATGCTAATGCTAACAGTGTACTTATTATTGATTAGAGAGACTGCTTTCAGTAATTGTAAATGTTTCCATGTGCCCAGTAATGTCACTGGAGCAAATATCGTGGAGCATGTAAGCAGCTAAACTAAAAACTGTCGTGATAAACTTAACAGAGACAGAACTACATTTTTAACTTCTAAAATAATCAGTGAGTTTATTCTGCTATTCCTCCTTTTATTCAAAATAAGACGGAAAATAAAATGGTAAAGTAATATTCTAAACATGGTAAGAACGTGCAGGGCGAAGTATCTAAGAAGTCATTCTTCTGGACCTTGTAGTTCCACCACGTAAGACCCACAAGCAATAACATCCACTGTCGCATAATTACGTAAACAAGTCTAAGTGTGGTCAGGTTTCCTTAGCACCGCGGTTGTCTTTTCCTAAGTCCTTGTAAATCCTTGACATCATGACGTTTTCCATCAAAGTGAAGAAAAAGTGGTTGAGAAAAGACATGACTTAATTTTTTGGACTCTTCGATTGCAACTTGTTCAAACCACCTAGGTAATCATTAATGCCACGTTTAAAGCCCCAATAAACAGATCCTTCATAATAAGCACAATCCTTTCATAATACACACTCTAATCCTTACAATAACAAAAAAATCCATTAAGACTATAATGAGCCACTGCTGCACAGTAAAACACTTCTAAATGCGGACACACATGGAAATGACCCCTTGGAGTAACGAGACAAAGCACTCTGGGACCCAGGACACAATTAAATAATATTTTCAAGAAGATTAGCAGATATTCAATTAACAATTTAAAAAAAAGAAAAAATGAACAATTTTTAGCAAACCCCCCAAGAGAACTGGCGCATATATATATATATATATATATATATATATATATATATATTTTACTTCAACTTCACGGGTGACAGTGTGTAACCTCTGCAATAAACCCTGCCTTACTCCCTCCCCTACCTTAGGTGCTGCAAAATGAGCTACCGTCTTCTAAATAACTGAATGCTATTCCGGAGGGTTTTGTGCAGGCTATATGGCAAGAATAATTAAGTGGGTAAAACATAATTCCAAAATGATGTCAATGAACCCCCATCCAAAAACAACGAATTTCCAAAAAAAAAAAAAAAAAAAAAAAAAAAAGTCATTCACATCTAGATGTAGATGTCATACATCTTGTCTTGACATTGTGCTACGAGATTATATATTGTCTGAGATATTACCCATCGTACAGCTTGAAAAAATGTCTCTTCACTATACAGCAAAATTACCTTAATGTGTGTCAGGTTGAAATTGACAATCATGTGCATTACTGCCATGTTTCCCCAAGACCATATCACATCTCTAGCTTTGATTTACTATTGCATGAAAACAACTCAAACACATTATCAATAACCGTAGTCAATAGAAATATAGTGTCGGTATCACCCAGCCCTAGGTGGTCAGATGGTTTACACTTGCATGGCTGGTTAGAAAATTGGCCGTGCTTTGTGCTGTTTTCCAGCGCACAGAGAAAGTTGTGTTTCTTGCCTGTGAGAGCTCCCAGTGTTTAGTCAAACATTGTTTTCTAACCAGCTAGCCACTGGGTGGGTCACCAGAAAGATGGCGTCATCACATAGGCAACAGATGGCTAGTGTGTCCGCAGTGGAAGAATGAGTGGGTGGCCCCAATCCAAACTTAACACCAAGACCCACATTTTATACACATGACTTCTCAGAAGCTATTGCTACGTGAAAACTTAAAAACCCCTACCAAGTAGCTACAGACTGTGTGCGCTATGGTCACCGACATGTCTAAAATCTAAAAAATTAGAAATCCGGGTTTGGTGTTGGAAAAATAAAGTACATTGTTATACTATGGAATCATTAGTTGTTCCTTATAATGTGTGGCACGTTAGCGGAAAACTAACGTCTAAAAAAAAAAAAAATATACCACAAGCAGCCATTCAAGAAGCGACGCTGAGCCGTTGGGAAGCCGCCTGGTCAGCCGGGGCAAGCCAGAAAATGAGCCTCATTGTTTGGTTACGGCTGGATCGCCAATCTAGGCCAGTCTTAACGGTTCAATTTGTAAGCAACACTTAAGTTTTCACAGTGTAAAAACACCCCTGGGTATACTTTGACATAGCTGTTTCGGTCACAGCAGTTTCTACACTCAGAACACAGCGGGTTTCGCCTCAGCACAAGTGTTTGGCAATTGCGGAAGCGGCATTGAAATTGAGGTCGGCTAGGGCAAAAGCTAACGTTAGCTAGCTAACGTTAACCTCGCTGGCTTTAGCGAGAACGGCCTTTTAAAGCTCCGGGCAACTTTTAAAATAACCCTGTTCGCTTTAAAAGTTAACAATACGAGAGAAGTATCACTTCATAATGGTCTAGTATTCCAGAAAGTAGTTTACCTGCAGTGTATGTGGCTAGCAGTCGGATTTGTCAGTGTTTCGCGGAGCAGAATCGCTTTGCCGACCAGTCGAGTCGCTCGCTGCTTTCCCCGGTCTCAATCTGATACAATGATTTACTTCACGGGAGCGCGCCGCCAGGGTTTGTAGTTTGTAGCTGGGGGAGGGGTGACGGGTACGAGCCTGAGAGCCACACCTGCGCGGGCACGAGGTGTAAGAGCACTCGGAGCAGTATGGAAATATGTAAGGTTACGTTAAGCTATACTATTTCTTTATTTGTCTATGGCTATACATCACTGTCTATTTTTTTTAGACGTGACATTTAAACGTTCATGTTTATTTCATGTTTAAATTTAACAGTAAATGATTCTGTTTTTAACTTAGCAAAACAGAGCTTTACAATGCCAAGGTCAATATAATAGTCACCTTTATCTGTGTATCCTAACTGGGGTCACTGCATTTCAATCTTTATTAGGCTAGCCTACCCCTGGTGTTTTTCAGGAGTCCCATGATAAACACACTAAACAAACTATGACCATACTGGTCGAGTACACAATACTGTGGGTTAAATCCCCACGAAGCACGTATAGCTTTGAGTCAATAGTGTTTTTGCACTAATCAGAGTTTATTGAGCCCATTACAGGTTTGCCAACACTGAAGCTGTACATTTTCTCTCATTGTAAGTACCTGTGGGCCAGCATCTATTGTCCAAGTGGAAATCTTTACTTATTGCACCACCTGGCGGACAGTTTAGGTAACTAAACAAATACCAAGAGATGAGGGCAAATCATGTAGAATAACAAGTATAGAAATATTCCACCCAGTTGTAAAATGACATAATTCGAGTATCAGCAGAGTTGAGACTCCCCTGGAAAGTGTTACCTTATTAATTACTAATAACTAGAATAAGAAAGAGTTCTGGTGTTATGGTCCATTTAGGTTTATTTTGAATGTATGTCCTTTGTAGACAATGATTACCACTTTTAAATACAGTGTCTGGGAAAATTGCCCAAGAATTGGGTGTTGGGAATTGTGTATTTATCATAAGTTAAGTGGTCACTGTAACTGTGTGTAACTGTAGTCTTTTTAAGTTTTTTTAAGGGGGTCATATTGGTATTTTTTATTGCGACCATTGTCAGTGTAGTTAGTTTGTCTTAACGTTAAGGGGAACTTTGACTTGAGAAAGCAGAATTTATTATGTGATACCTGGTAATCCCACCTATAAATACCAGAAAAAAAAATGTTTAAAATCTACCCACTTAACAAAAACAGTGGCTCTTTAAAATTACACATCAGGATTTGGTAGAACATTCTTGATTTTCTTTTATAGATAATTAGGATTCACTGTTGTTGTGGGATGTTACAGGTCAAACCATTGAGCCACCCCACCACTATCTAGCCTGCCCTTATGGTAAAAACACATGTACATCCACAGCACAGCAGCAAATAGTACAACAATAACGCAGGAAAGACTAAAACACTGGTTTTAATTTCATACAATCGTCTTTTATTTCATATACAGATAAAGAAATATATCCGAAAACTAAAACAGAAACGTAGGTGCAACAGCCACAGTGCAGAGAGAGCGACAGAGAGACCGTCATTAGTATGAACAAGATTTGATGGTGCAAAAGTAGGGACAGACAAGAAAAAAAAACAAATAAAATGAAGGAAAACTTTGCCATAATGCAGATCAGCCTCATCTGTAATCTGCCATTCATTTAAGGGCAGGAAAACAGCATTCATAGTCCAGGAGACAGGTGTTACCCCAAAGTCACTATTTTACCAAACAATTAGATTATAAAGTGATTTGTTGCCTGTCTGGCTAAAAGATAAGTCAAGCTACTAAAATACGTGACTACACCTTACAACTCACAATCAAACCGTAGCAAATGACAGATTTTATGCCATGCTGATGTAGTCACGTAACTACATTCTTGACTCGACGTAGCCCTCTAATAATAACTACTGTAGTAATTGATTTGTACCTGCAAATGAAGACTAGCAAATAAATCACTTTAAAATATAATCCCCCTCTGGTTATGTTAAGATCCCATTCATTCGAGTTGACATAAAGATTGGTAAGAAACTTGACATTCATCTGCGCTTTGACAGAAAACCAACGTGGGAAAATGTAATTGTTTGGTTAAAACTGAGAAAGCACCTGCTGAGGTTAAAATACCAGTCTACCAGACCTGCCTGTGGTGTGTCCTTAATAATGACAAAAAAGTATGAACCATGTATGTAGCCACACTGGAATCCTAGCAATTAATTATCTGTTCAATGAATGAAAAAGTTTGGCCACTGACAAACCCAGTGACATCCTGCATTTCCCTCACCTGTAGTTTTCCTAGTTTGTTAACACCAACTGTAAATTACTCACACACACACACACAGCACACAACTGCATTCCTTTCTTCTCTTTGAGGATTACAGCCAGAACGAATGTAAATACAGAAAAAAAAACAAGGGGAACAAGGATGGAGAGTGTGGAGGTTTGGCTGTGCAACCTTGGCTCGATCTGAAACCTCAGAGTGCCAACCTCAACATTACACAACTTCATAGTTATCTCCAGGCATCCATGTTCAAATGGGTTTTGCTGCATTACTGATTTGGTTACACTTTACTTGAAGGTATCTACATAAGAGTGACATGACACTGTCATGTACGTGTCATAAAACATTATAAACAAGTCATAAATGTTTATGACATAACGCTTCTTTTAGTGTCATTTGGTTTTGTCATGACAAATTATGGTTAGGGTTCTTGTGTCATTTCAGTCTTATGTAGAAAAGTTAAAGTGTTACCACTGATTTTTATTGTAACATCCAAGCTAAATTGTGCCAGCAGCGAATATTAAAAAAAAAAAAAAAATCATTCTGTTTCCAGATTAACTTGTAATTAAAATGGTGAGAACTGTATAAAACTGTGATTGCGCAGTGTCCATCTGTAATTACTCTATGTATTGGCAGTTTGAGATTTCAGATATTTAACTAGTGCTCTATCTTTTGCACTATGAAGCTGAATTTGGATTAAATACCACAACACATCCATATTTAATTTAAGAATGGCCCCACTCATACAAGGTAAACATTGTCTTGCCATAACGAGCACAGGGAAATGAACAGAAGGAACAAGGATAAAAACATGATACCACACACATAATTTCATCACTCTAATATGGCTTATTACTTCCAATACGTATGAGGTGAAAATCAACTCTTTCTCATCCTGTTTTCTCAGGAGCATCTGTTCCTAAACTGGTGATATTATCACTTATTCTACAGCTTTACACACCAAGCCGCACTGCACCATTTGTCAAAAAGCAAATCTTGTGATGTTCTAGACTATCAAATGTATCAGCTAAGTCCGGACATTGAGACGGAGCCTGTGGGCTGAAGGTTTCCACAGGACCTCGCAGAGAAAAACATAAGCTGATCAGGAATCAGATTCGCATGTTTGTTGTTTTTTCCATTTGACATATTCCACCATTTTCAACACATCTGAATACAGCTCTTACATAGCACTCCTGGGGTATTACACAAGGTTGTTGATAAACTGTAAACATACTTTGCTGTGTGCTCAGAGTTGGAACATATCCAATCTTAAAATCCAATAAAAAAACACAGGCCACTACTCCTGGGCGGACACAGGAGGAGGAGATTTCGCCTACTAGTTGATCACAGAGGGATATATAAATAACCCACTGTCTTATTTGTTTTCAATTTAAATGTATGCCAATTCAGTAAGTGACAAATAAAAGGACCAGGAAAGCCACTGTAAGTGTATTCTTCAGAAAACATATCAGATTACTACATTTGAAAAAAAAGTACTTTATATTTGAGTTAAACATGTACCAACACATTTCTGTAATTACTTATTTCAAACATTTTGTGTAGTTCCCAGATTGCAAAGTCTGCACAGTTCACTTCAGCTATTTGGAAATCCTCATTTATTATGAAAACATTTTCAACCTCTTGGTCACAAGTTTTAAATTTATTTTTCAATTTGTCACCACTGTGATGGCAACGTCTGAAATAATGTATTGGCTGCAACTGACTTTAATTAATAAGGACAGGAGTGAAATTGGGAATTCAAATTATTTGATCAAGAGTCATTACCGTAATAGAGTGTGATATCTACGGCAATGACTGTCTACAACATGTATAAATCACTGACTGCATAGCATTAATGAAGTGATTTTTTATGAAACGATTCAGCTGCCCATCAACCTCCCAAGAAAATGATTCACCACTGGCTCTGCTTGGCACTGCATTTTCAGAAATGAAAGATTTTACGAGAGCAAAGGATGTGACTGGGAAAACCATGGCCAGGCTGGTGACTCTAAAAAATACCTGCACAATCTGTGAACGATCATTCTCTACCCTTGTCGGCACCAAATGACTAACACAACCATGTCAGACAGTGACCACTGTGTATTACATGCACCCAGATTATTGTATCATTTTTGTATCATTTCAGATTATAGAAGATGAACGTGTAAAATGGTACAGGATGATGCTCCAGGAGTAGGCTTGATAATGAAAAATACAATAAACTCATAATTCATGAAACAAGAATCATATTCATCATCCACAGATGTGTGTGTGTGTGTGTGTGTAACGCCATGAACATGTCATGTTAGTGCACAGGAAAAAAAAAAGGGGGTTTTTTTTTTGTTTTTCTTTAAATTTTGTTTAGTCATGAACTGACCAGAACAACAAACGGGGGATTAAAAAAATGGGTACACAGTCCATTTCTCTGCCTTTTGTTTCAGAGAGACACCAGGTGAACCTGGCCCGGAAAAATTATTTTCACCTCTTCAAATCTTGAAGTTTTGTATCATAGTTTATCAGCAGGACAGACCTGCACCAGCCTCTTTCCTCTGGTGCAGCACCACTGCCAAGAACGTGCTTGTCATACGTCCTCCATTACACTCCTGGTTTCTGATCAAGAACCAGTTAACCATAATCCACGGTCACTTGCAGCCATTTTTTCAGCGCTTATCAAACCGATGCGCATAGAGTCGGCCTTTGATCAAGAATCAAGAAGTCAGCGTGCGTCTCTGTCACTGCAAGCTTTCTCGAGGCAGACTATCGGAGAACTATGGCGGCGCCGAAAAAGACTTGGAAAAAGAATATTGTAGAGCCATTTTGTTATTTATTTAGAAAGCAAGAGAAAGAGACACATGAAGCGGTGGACCGAGGACTGCAAGTTCGGTTTATGTCCGGAAACAGACAGAATTTCAGGTTTCTAGTCATATGCAGGAAGGAAGAATGAAGTGTCCAGTTTGCACATCTACACTGAGCATTTACAAACAGCATGTCTGAGCGGAAAGCACTTTACAGTTACCACCCCTTTGGGTTTCATCATGTCATTGACAGTGTGTTTGTGAGCACATAGTCTGTGTGTATGAACTGGTCAAAGATGTTGTGTGTTGGCGTGTGTGATATCGAGTATATACCTACTCACTGTCACTGAACATATTTGTATACTAGTCAGGGACGCTGACTACACTAGTAAACCTTCCAGTAACACCGAACAGAGCGTGCATATCTTTACACGTGTGCTCTATTTGTTACGATCTAGCAGGTGCATCCTCGAAGCTGATAATGCTAGACTCTGGGTGTTGCGCTCCTCCTGTCAATGGCCCGCCGCTGCTCTGCGACATCGAGGATGAGGAGGTGGAGGAGAGAGAGCCGCCAACAGGTCCCCCTGCTGGTCTCGGCGTGGAGGATGGGTCACGCCCGCCTGGGAGGAGCGGCTGTGTGTCGGTTCTGACCTCGTCGTCCTCATCGTCTTCTTCGTCGTCCATGCTGGGCCAGGCGGACTGGTCCTCCACACGCTTCAGACGCTCGTTCAGAGCCTTGAGGGCCAGTTGTCTGGAAGGAAGAGGGAAGATGCCCTTCATTAATCCCATAAGGAAGTACTGCTGCACAACAAGAGAGGCCTGTTTGTGATTATTGCAGCGCTCTTGTGTAGGTGTAATCTAATGCTCACTGTGCTTTAATAACAGTATGAAATATGTGCAGTAAATCGAGCCATGTGGGGAAAAAAGATGAGAACTTTGCTGTCAAGGCTATTAAAGTGAGTAATCCGTCATCTCTTACACAAACATAACATCCCTACACATGCAGAGGACAGTAGGGGTCAGAAAAGAAATCGCATTGAGATTTTTTTTGTGATCATTTTTTAAATAATTTATTTTCCTAGAATGGTTTACAGCAAACAAGCAATCATATCTGTTTCCAGCAAAACAGCCCGAAAGCAGAAAAAGCAGAAAATACATGGTATGGGCTTCTTTACAAATAAAATAAATATCGGACTGACTGACATGTAATGTGCGTTGTTCTTAGAAAACAATTAGTTTTCAGAAATGTCCCATTATATATTGTCTCTAGAAGAACATAATTCAGCTTTTGTTTTGGTTAAAGAAGGAAAAGAAAATCACAATAATCAATACTATCAAATCACAATAAATGAAAATCGCAATACTAATCTAATCGGTACCCATGTATCGTGAAAGATTCAAATAGGGACAAAAGCACATCAGCCCAGCCCTAGAGCATAGGGCAAGTAAAAGTGCAGCACCATTGGAGCAGTTTTGGGGGTTCAGTGCCTTAGTTAAGGGCATCTAGCCCATTAAATTGTACTACAGTAGATGTTGTACCGGTTGAAAGATATCTACAAATGTCTTGACTTTGATGATAATGTTTGTTCTCTTGTCTTTCAATTGACAAAAAAAGCAATGCCAGCAAAGACAATGTTTACATGGACTGTGAATGTTTGATTAGGGGTAGGTTAAAATAATAGATTCTTCAATTAAAAATCAATCATTGTGTGAGTGATCTGGTATCGAATAATAAAATCCTGAAATCAATCTTTTAATATATGCCTTTTCCCCATAGATGTGGGGAATTCATCCCCTTCTTAGTCTAATGGACTGGCCTTCAATCTACTGATCTTTTTGTAACTGAGGTGAGTCCTACACAATTAGAATAAACTGATAAATGTGTGAAGTCACAATTAAGATATAGATATAAAAAAGAAAAGATAAAAAAAAAACAGGGTAACAACACTTTATGCCACTACTGTCATTTTTTGGAATAAAATTTGTCATTTGTTGATTAAAGAACCAATAACTTCTTAAATCATCACAATAAGGTTTAGTCTCATTTAGCAGACGGCAACCATGTTTAATGTGCGTCAGACTGGAGAAGGGAAACTAACAAGAAGATTTGATTGCAGACTGAAACAATGAAGTTCAACCAGTTTTCTGGATACAAATTTAATAACACTTGTTTGATATCACAACATTTTCCAACTGGGAAGTTACTGAACATGTGCAGTTGTGTTCAGCAATTAGCCTGGATGGAAGTTGTAAAAGTAGAAGCCATCTTTTGATGTAAAATTATTTTTTTTTTGTCTTTAATCGACACTCGGTGTAGAGAGACAGGGAACAGAGAGAGGGGTATGACATACAACAACGGACCCCCAGTCTGGAGCCAAACTGAGGATGTTGTGGCTGTGGCTACCTGGGCTCACAAATCCCCCCTGACTTTTAAAAAAAAGTATAAAACACCCCTTGACCATAAAGGAACACAGATCTATGTGCATATGCGTTTGAAAGAGAGAGCAATGACATCTATCTGTAACTGAACCTGTATGACAGCTTGGTAGAGTGTCTGCCAGACAATGGGAACAGGAGGATAAACAAACCTCTGACAGCTTGTGAGTGTTGGTGAATGTGCTATGAGGCTGCCTTCAAGATCTGGCACTGCGGCTAAAAAAAAACCACGTTCATTTGAATGTGGGTAGACGTTGAGGCTGTGGCAGTGGGGCCACGGGGGGGTGTTGGAAAAAAGCCTGGAGAGGCCTAGGACAAAAAGATTGGAGAAACAACTTTTGGAGAAACGCAACCTGACATCACGCTTCGGTGACCAATAACATAACTGCCGATCAATGTAAAGCATCACAAGGGAACCTCTATCACACTAGATCCTAATTGGCCAGTGTCAAATTTTTAAAAAACTAGGCACCCCAATCTATCAGACCACCCTTTGCACGAGATCAGTTTATAAACATGCTGATGTAAATGTTTAACTCTTTTTTTGCTCTGACTTACCTCCTCCTTTCTGCATCTTGTGGGTCCGTCCCTGGCAGGCTGATTGTGATGGAGGAGGGCGCCCCCACGTCATACCTCTTCACCATCTTCCTGCACACCTTCACCTTCACAAGGGCGGCGTGGACCAGCCCCGCCAGCAGACCCACGGCCGGCTGCAGCGCCTCAGGAAAGAAACTAGCGAAGGCAAAGTGGTCCGACATGTCCCCACGGCCCCGGCTGTGCCTCTGGTAGAAGCGCAGGTAGACCCAGCCGGACAGGGCACCATAGCTGTATGCAGCCAGGGGGGGCCGAGCTGTCGAGCAGTCCTGCCAGGCGCAGTAGAGCCAGGAGGAGGAGGACCAAAGCTGGTGCTGCTTTGAGTCTTACCTGAGATGGGAAGGAGAGACAGATTTTAGTTCATGTAAATAAAAATAATTAACCAAAGGGACAGCTGCCATTTTGTCTACAGACCAATGTGGCTGCCAGTTCCCACAGTTCACCCAAGTCAGCTAAATTCATGAATTGAAACAACAAACAATAGCTGGTTGCCTGCCAGGGTGGCAGGCGGGAGTTATAGTCAATGTACCAGCGTTTCAATGGAGTACATTTCCTAACATGCTCAGCTGAGATGAGGGAGATTAGAGTGAAGTAACCTAGTTTTGTACAAACACAACATTGCCAAAACAGATTGGCCTGGTAGTTTAAGAGACACATTAGGAATCTGTAGCTAATGTGTGCTTCAGCGAAAAACTAAAAGCCTTATCTGGACACTCAGTGTAAGCTGCCCTGCTGATCAGATTTAATCTTAAAATGTAAATTAATAGATCACACTTTAGTCACATGCCTAAACAGCAGGACACAAACCAAACAAACACTCAACATCTCATAAATCACTGGCTTATACAGCTTCAATACAACAGCATGATCACTGTATTTGACAATCATTTGATGTGTGTGCTCATAAATTGTTTAAAGCCCTTACCATACCACAACGCCATAAAAACAAAAACTAAATGTCCAAAGTGCTACTTGGATTTTACAAGAGTAAAACAAAACAAAAAAAAACCTTCTTACCCCAACATAAAATCACAATTCAATAATCTGGGAGTCATCCCACTTAAAAAGGAGCTGTCAGTATACACCAAAAAAAAAAAAACAGACCATATAGAAGTCCTTCAGTAGATAGCCTATAAATCAGTTTATTGCCTTTCTTATGGCTGTAGTTTGTAGTGTTGTTATTCCAATAGTATATCCCATTAGATGTTTTTCACCAAAGTGTTAGTAAGGGACTGAAAGACACGACTGGATGCTTTCATGCAAAACCACAAACTACAGCCTCCAAGATGACAACACCCCAGAATGTTCTTTACCACATGTGGATTTCCAGCATTTCTCCAATCCCAAAACACGGCAGTATGCTGTTAGTAAGTGCAAATCTGCACATTTCACTCAATACCACCCTATTAAAGCTATAGTGTGTAGTTTCTGAATCTGGTATTTTGCCTTTACATCATCTTGTCCTTTTTCCATGTGTATCCATTGTGAAATTCTATATTAAGTTAAAAGGAGAATTCCAGTCAATTTCAATACGTACAGTAGCTCTGTTTGTAAATTTGGATTCCCCATTAGCTTCAGCATACACTAAAAGCTATTCTTCCTGGGGTCCTACACTCTTTTCTTTGACAGTACTCATTATGACATTTCATTACACACACACACACACACACACACACACACACACACACACACACACACACACACACACACACACACACACACACACACACACACACACACACACACACACACACACACACACACACACACACACACACACACACACACACACACACACACACACACACACACACACACACACACACACACACACACACACACACACACACACACACACACACACACACACACACACACACACACACACACACACACACACACACACACACACACACAAAAATACAAAAATACAAATCATAAGTAAATCTTAGTTAACGCAATTAATACAAGAAATTAGACAAAAGACACTACTCCGAATAGATTAATCTATTTTAAGAAATATGATAACAAAAGCCCCACACCAAACTAATTTTATATTAAATATTTAATTCCTTTGAAATGCATATTTCTGAGAGTTCCATTCACACATTGCTCTGTACCTAACTGAACGTTGAATGGACTTAGTTTTCACTTTAGGTAAAATAAAACTCCCTCCTACTGCATGCCTCGTTGGATAATGATGTATAGCAGTACTAAAGGATAGTTTTGTGTATAAAGTAAAAGGTGTTTTGTTTGTTATGTAAAAAAAACATTAGCGAATACACAAATCTAATTTGAACTTTAAGCCATGAGAGTTGTTCATGCATTTTAATAACATTTGATCTAAACCCACACGAGAGAGCCACACGTGCAGCTTTATTCTGAATCACTTGTAATTCTTTCATATTAATTGCTGAAGTGCTGGACCACACCACTGAACAGTAATCCAGATGTGAAAAAAAACAAAGCCTGAAGGACTTGTTTAACTGTCTGTGGTGTGAAGATGTTTACACACCTTTTAATAACTGACAAGGTGTTGCCCATTTTAGTTACCAGTTTATGAACGTGTTTGTCCCAACACAATCTATCGTCAATCATCACACAGAGTGCTGTCAGTAGAGAGAAAAATGAAAACAATCAGTGCTGTCTACACCGAGTTATCCTCCTGCTAGCGTTAGCACCCAACATGCTTAAACAGGGCAAGTCTTAAATGTGTTTTTAGCCTCTAAACAAGCTAAAAATGTTATTATAAGTGCCTACCCATGTGAAGTGATTTATCCAAATGATCACAGCAAATTTGACTGCTGCAGATGTGACAGAAAGGCATGCAAGTTGTGTTAATTCAGCCAGTGCACGGACCTCTGTTTATTTCCTGTTATTCACACTAGTCCACACTAGTCAAAACACGCCTTTCTCTCACATCTACTGCAGTCAGATTCACTGTGTTCACTCTGAAGGAATCACTTCACATGGGTAGGCACTTTTAATGACATTTTGAACATGTTAAGAGGTTAAAAACCTGCTTAAACTTGCCCTGTTTAACTCTGTTGGGTGCAAACTCTAGCAGGAGGATAACACAGTGTAGGCAGCACAGAGTGGTTTCATTTTTTTGCTACTGACAGCACTCCAAATTTACAAACAACAGAGCTATGTACTGAAATTGACTGGAATTCTCCTTTAAACTTAAAACAATTCACATTTTACCGGTATGCCATTTGTGAATATGGCTGGGGGCGTCCTTGATGTGTGATGGCTATAATCTGACACAGGCTTGTTTATGTACACATCTCAAGGACTAATGGTTAGGTGTCCAGTTCTGTTTACATTCTTGTTGGACTGAATTCTCAATTCAGCTTTGCTGTCCCACACTCCTTATTGGTCCGGTAATATTTAGTAGCATACCCTTAGCCAATAAGCATCAATGCAGAGCAGAAATTACTTTCAGTATTTGTTAGCCTCACCTGTGGCACCCTGAGCACTGTAGTATCCCCCATGGTCTGCTTCAGCGCCACCAGGACACCTCCCAGGAACCCAGCTGCTCCATAGGCACGAACAGCAAACAGGTAGTCCAGGTCGAAGGTGGCAACATAGGTGAGGAGGTAGGAGAGGCCTGCCAGGAGGCCTGCAGAGATATTAACCACTGCGAAAAAGATCAAGAGCTCCAGAGCGCCCCACAAAGGCTCCAGCAGGCGCCCACAGGCCATAACTATGCCCACATTGGCAACCACACCCCAGACATGCTGCTCTACCACTCCATGGGTCACCAGTGTCCACACCCAAAAGTTTGGCGGAAAAAGGTAACCTGGGGTCACCCCCAGTGCGTATGGAGTGTCGACAGCCCATGACAAAAGATAGAGGAGTACCACTACGGCACTTATACTTTTCACTACCACACTGGTGCTGGCAAGGGCAGCCAGAAAGTGCTGTCGTGCCACTGGCAGGTAACGATTCATTGTGGTGTGTTTTGAAGAGGATGCTTCTTGAGCAAATCAGCTCAAGATGGCGAAACAGCAGATCAGTTGCTTCGGGTGCAGCAAATGTTGGATCCCGGTGTGAGATTTAATAATGCCAAGAACAACAGGTCGCACCTGTAAAACCTGACAGCATCAACATCCACACTTCTCTGTGAGCCTCCATCCGGATTACTGTCTTTAAACTGGTTAAAGATTGTTTTGTTAATCAACTCTGTAGTCTATTCTTTCTATTCAAATAAGTTCAACTTTGGGCAGCAGTAGATAAGATTGAAGATGCGATAACCTTAGCTAGCAGACTTTTTGATTTAGCTGCCGGGCTGGCGACCTTTAGTCGGCGTGGACAGAACAACAACAAGGTTATAAATTACCACCAGCTAGCACCCAAATATTCAAATCCTAGCTGGCTAACTGAAACAAATATACCCAAGTGTCCAACTTCTTCAAAGGGTATTGGCTGAGTTAGCTTGTAAACACAGGAGAGCTAATGCTAGCTAGCTGTCAAACTGAGAGCTAGTTAAGTTACGCCGATTTATATCCGCCCCGGAGGAGGAGAGGTTACGCCTTGGTTTGATTATAAAACAGGGCAGCCAGTATCAGTTATACCTGGTCGATCAAACCAGCCTACGGAGCCCCTGCCCTGGTCCCTTGCGCTCTCTCGGCCCGGTGTTTACCGGGCTAGCCCGAGGATTCTCGTAGCTAGCAACAGGCCTTCAAAACAATGTTAGAGACGTTTCTCAACCAGCGTCAATTCGCGAATAGTTGAGAGGTTCTTCACACTACCTTAGCTTCATTCGTTTATTGTATTGGTCTTCCGTCTTTTGAGAGCAAGTCACCGGAGAAAATTATTGTATCTTGGCAGGCACTCCTCCCTGCCTGTACCACCACTCTGCTACTGATCTGCGCTGTCTGCCATCGTCATCAACAATTGGTGGAGAAAAAAAAATGTCCAGTCACGTAACGTTTCAACACCAGAGCATTCTGGGAAACCGAGTTTTCAACAAATGACGGACCAGTCCTCCTCGGTACAACACAAAGTAAATACAGCTGAGTTAAGATCTGTGGTTAAAATTAATCGGTAGATGACGTTGTTACTATTTAGACCTTTGCTTGTGGTGGAAAGCAGCTAAATACATTTATTAAGTAATTTATTTGTCATCTCTACGGTTCAGAGGGAAAGAAGCCTACATGTATTTACATTTAAAAAAAAACTATAGTCATTAATTATTTTGTAAATAACTATTTTGCATAATTATATTATTTAGCAGATTTGTTTAGCATTGGTTAACTGCTCGAACATTATTACAACATTACAACATTACATTATTACTGGTAAATGCATAACTAGCCAAGAAAAGGCCAGCCTAGATATAACATTCTAAAAGGAGCCATTCTGCATAATGAGTGTTTTTACTTTTCATACTTAAAATACGTTTTGCAGATAGTATTTTTGCATAAAAAGATAATTCAGGACTTTTACTTTAAGTACTTTCATACCATGACATAGGCCTACTTCTTCCACCACAGTTAGACTAGCTAGCACATTCAATAATGTTCCTTGGTGGTTTAAACTAGTAGTACCTCTCTCTTGTGGAAATACTGTATAATTTCTATGGATTAGGTCACACATTCCCTGTAGTTAAGTTTTGATGTTCTCATTAAGATTTTTAGGCTATAGGAATATTATTGTTCACTTTAAAATGGGTCATTTGCACATTTATTGTCTAAACAAGCTGTTCCTTTGAGGGTTCCTAGCAATATTATATTCTGAAAACAATGTAATGAAAAAGACACACATATAACACAGATGCATTCATTTTATTTAGAACAATTAGAACTCACATCACATTTAGAAAGAAGACAAACCGTATACAAATAGATTAGGGTAACATGCAACAAGGACACATTAAACAGCAACCGTCACTCAGGTGTTACACCCAGCCAACCACTGATTTATCTCTGGCTGATAACCTTAAGTACTCTGGTTTATAACTTTGATTTAGAAGAAAAAAATCGTTTTTAAAATCCAAGTCTAGTTCTATGGTGATAGTGGGTGTAAATGCAATTTATAATCATTGTGGATGGTAAATTGGAACATAATGGTTATGGATCAAATGAGATCTAATGGAACGCAGGTGTACATACAAAACCAAAACAGGTAGTCAGGTTCTGCAATTTAATTACCATGCAAATGAGCCAGTGAGCTATGTGAATTCAGTTGTTTGTTTCTGCAAAACCATCCCCCTCTGTGTGCAGGACATTAATCAAACAAGATACTCCTCGTTATTAGTCAGATGTTTCACACCTCTCACTGGAAATGGAGGTTGATTTATCCGTTACGTTTATCTGTTTTATCCTCTTTTGGTGGGTAGAATAAACTATATAGGACACTACCAACAAACCAAAACCTCAAGTAACCTGCAAAATAAAGGCTGGTGAATTTGGGGATTTACACATTGGTCAGGTGAAACGTTTGTTGGTTTTAATGCCCTGGTTCAATTTTAAGGATTTCGATTCTACGAATCTAAATTTAAAACAAATACAAATCTGCTTGTATGTCTGTGTGTGTATATATATATATATATATAAATATAAAAGGTCTCACACACACACAAACTCCACTATGTGAGTGGCTATTTATCAAAGTAGGACATACAAAGCAGGTCAAACCAAACCCAGATTTCACCATCAATGTTACATTTCCTTGATCTTACCACTACATTACGGGAACAAGATAATCAAATATACTGCCAAAAGCAATGGCATTGAACACACTGACATCTACACGAGTGCAAATAAATAGACAGAAGACAACAAGATCAAGTTATGTCTACAACTTTTGAGATTCAATAATAATTTCTTTCACCAATTATTACCAGCTTTTCTTTAAGAAGACCTGTTTTTTTTTATACAATTTTGCATGAGTAGGTATACCTTCTCGCATGTTTGAAATAGTGAATTGGCCTACATTGTTTTGGTTCATTCATTGTTCCCATTTCTTTTTTAAGGGAATAAAATGTTAAATTTTGAAACTACACAATATTAGGTTTTCATGTAAAACTCTTATTGTTGAGATTATATGTAGTGTGGTCTTAAAAAACAATGAACAGAATAAAGCTGTCTGGAGCTGATTCCAGATTCTCACATTTTTATTATGAGTGCGTGATTATTATTCCAAAGAACAGAAAAAGACACCACCAAGTACATCAAAGGTCCATGAACTCTAAGGAACATCAGACAAACTGTTTTAGGGCCTTTGGGTACATGTTTTCTATCTTAAATGGATTCTACAGTCTGCTTACCATAGAGTACATGTTTCTTTTCCTTCAAGACAAATTTACACTGTAAATGAGTGTTACAATTGAATTAATATATCATT
Organism: Etheostoma perlongum; assembly: GCA_026937815.1. Taxonomy (NCBI): domain Eukaryota; kingdom Metazoa; phylum Chordata; class Actinopteri; order Perciformes; family Percidae; genus Etheostoma; species Etheostoma perlongum. The sequence continues at coordinate 22,085,936 of CM049377.1, forward strand.
GTTTATACGTCATTGGGCTGTGGTTGAGCATAAATTATACTCTTAGTACTTATACTTGTCTTGTGATTGTAAAAGTGGCTCCTTTTTGTGGAGGCAGTTTAGTTGTTCCATCACATGTTGCTCAGTTACCTGAGTGTGTGTGTGTGTGTGTGTGTGAGGGACATACAGGCGCATACACTACATCTTCTCTTCTGCTACTATTGATGAACAGAAATTAGGTAAACATATTTTTTAAAACATGTTTCTTTTTATTTACAAACTTCAAAAAAGCAAAAAAAAAAAAAAAACCTATCTAAAGATAATCCAAGGTCGTACACATTATACATTGATAAACTACACAACAGGCTTTGACTAGAGCCAATCCTCAAAGACAGCAGCTTTAATCTTCTACTCGGCTAAAATGGAATTCAGACAGTCGACCGAATCGATATGTATAAATAAATATGTAAATTCAAGTAGAAAGCCATAAAATAAAAGGGCAGTCAGTGCGACAAACGCAGAGCTGACAACCAAACAGGTCAACACTGAAGAAAATCACTTTTTTTTGCCATTATAGGGATGACAAAGATGGACATTTCTGATGATATGGCAATGAACATCAAATGAAAGGAAAGAAAAGCTCTTTATTATTTTCTTCTCTCTTTTCAGCTGATGATTGGACTGCTTCAGTTTCTGACCCATTGTGAATGAGCTTCATTTACATGCACATAAATGGCTCATATTATGAAATACTTAAGATTTGTATACCAATTGTGACCAAACTCGTGAACAGGCAGGATATTCGGATGCATGAATCTAAGCTCATAAGGTTTTAACACAGCTCAGCATTACGGTTAATATTGGTGTATTCCTGGTATCCTTTTTTTTGGGGGGGGGTTCTCATAACCAAGAGCTGAGCTCTGCAGAGTTATCTCTAATGGGATATGATATTTATAATTTAATAATTGGTTGGTACACATGTAAGTTCACATGTACTGGGTCAGACTCGCAGACCTTCACTTTAACAATAGTAATATGACCATACAAATGTACAAACAAAAGAAAGAAAAGCAAAAAAAGGAAGCATTGTACAAAAATAAAAATGAATAAATATGCACCGTTACGAATAAATTAATTTGGTAAATTCAAACATTGTAAAAAGAAGAACAAAAATGAAACATAAGTAAACTAACAATTTAAGCCTGAAGAACAAATACAGGAAAGAGAAAAATAAGGAAATTCTCCATCTTTAATTGACGATGTTCCGAGTTTCACTTTCAACCAAAGAGCTGTTGGGAATTTGAAGCTCTTGCTGCAGCCATTTTGGAGGAGAACATTTTCCATTGAAGGACAGTGCAGACCGTAGTCGATCGGTTTGTGTGATCAGAGGGGATCAACTGAAACAGCAGAGCGATGGTTTATAGTAAATTTAAAGGGAACTTGGTGACATGCTGAAGCTTTCCCAGCTTTCAACCATTTTCCAGATGTATACATACAGATTTCTGTCTCTTTTACAGTGCAGTACAGTGCACAGTGTTACCTGCAAGGTCATACAGAGAGATGGATATGTACTTCACGGCTGTGGCTGTGAGGATGCTGTAGAGGCATTCTTAAGACACAATTCTCTTCCACGGAGGTCTCTGATGAGCTTGTGCATTTCTCGCTTTTTGGCAAAGCTACACCATCTCTTTAATAATAATAAAAAAAAAAAATCTGTTTCACAATGACCTCTGTTCCCAAAACGAGATGAAAGAGGGAAATAAAAACAGCAGAGCAGAGAGGTGCAATCTGTGTTGTCAAAATGAATTTTCAAACCGAGTCACACAAGTTTCTTATTTTCAAATTTTTAAATGATTCCCTTAAAAACAACACACAGACACAAACATAGTAACGGGACAAGCGTAACCAAAGCTTGGGGTCTGCAAGATCAATTCCTCTGGGGTTGTACAAATACATATATAGGCTTGAGTGAGTGTTTTGCATCGCTTTTCGCTAGGCTACAGTAAGACTGTGGGTGAGATTCAGAGAGCCGCAGTGACCGCCCGTCTCTCTTTACCTCCTCTCTCTCACAGTTAACATTCAGAAAGATGGAGGCAAAAAGGCATTTTCTGTTGGTTGTTTCTCCGCTACGAGGAGGACACCTCATAAAAACACAGTTTTTCTTCTTCTCCTTTTCACCTGGCTGTCTTTAGGCAATGATTGTTTTTTAAAAATCAAAAGAGATTACATAAATATAAAATGTACTAAATAAGAAAAATCAGATCTTCCCACGTCTGATGTTTAAATAGGAGTCTTAAAAAAAGGCCTGGTTTAAAGGCATTTGATTAGGCATACATTCTTTCATTACAGTTTTAAGGTTGCAGTAATTGCCTTTAACCTCATCAAGCCTCAACCACCTCTTCAATAATCCAAGATGATCCCACTTCTGTAGTTGTTTTTCTTCAAAAACAAAAATGTACAATACCCCCTCTGTCCTGGCAGTGAATTATTATGTTCAATCAAAATGCTTTAGTTTTTTTTTTTTTTTTTTTTTTTTTTAAATTGAGTTTGATCTTCTTTACCATTTGAAGAAAATATTCAGTAGCAATATTTAACAACTAACGAAGAATACCATTTCAGTTACTGATATTTAACAAACATTTCTACCAGCTTACTAATTTTTCAAATCTTTTTTTTTCTTAAGCAAATCCACGCTACTGTCATCTTTTTGATTAGCTGAAAAAAAGCCAAAAAGTCTTGACATTTTGCAAAGCTGCAGAACTAGAATCTCTAAAGTAAACAATACAGCTAGTGGCCATTTGTGGTCACTGCAGGCCCACACTCAGCAGTTCTTAGTCCAGTGATTAGTATTTCAATGCCAGTTTTTTGACAAAAACTTGGAAGCCCAAAGTCCTCTGATTTTCATTTTCTTCTTCCCCTGGTTTCATCTTCTGACAGTCAGCATTACGATTTGTAGCTTGTGTCCAGTCTTTTTTCAATCCCCATTCAGGCTGTTTCTCCAAGGCAGTAGAGACAAACAGAGGAAATACTTTAGCAGGGGCTCAGTTGTCACAATGTCAGTTGCCTTTAATTTTTTGTTAGTTTCACTCACGGCCTCTGTCACAGGCCCTTTGAAGCCAGGAAAACAGGATGACATCCTATTTTGATGAGTTCTAAATTGAATCAAGCTTACTCAAACAATATCATCATTCGTCTGTCACTGTCCCCTCACCTCAATTACATCATCATCATCAGAGCTGCTGGAGCTGCTGGAGCTGCTGGAGCTGCTGACAATCCCACAGTTAATAAGCACCGGGCCCCGGCAGCCCTCAGACCGCGCTGAAGGGGAAAAGGATGAAGGAGAAGATGAGGAGGAACTGGAGGCAGCAGTGGGAGGGTACTGGGAGAGGAAGCTTGCTCCAGCTGGACCAGGAGTGGCGGCTGGACCTGGTAGCCCTCCAGGGAGCATGGAGCCTGTGTAGAGGCTAGCCATAGACTGACTGTAAGACAGAGGGAAGCCTGCTGGGAGCATCCCAGCCATGCCCACCATGCTGGGGCAAAGCATAAATGGTGGCAGGGCTCCTGGAACGGAACTGGCAGCTTTGACTGATGCAGAAGATGATGAGGAGGAAGATGAAACAGCAGCCGCAGTGGTTGTTGAGCAGGAAGAGGAAGAGGAGGTGGGGTCTGCGTTGGCTCCGCCAAAGCTGAACAGATCTGGGTACATGTAACTGGGGTCTCCCAGTTGAGTGTGGGGGGGCTGGAAGTAAGGCGAGCCTGCCCCCATGAAGAGTGGGTGGTCCAGTGATCCACCCAACATGCCGGGGTTGAGGCTGAGAGGAGGGAGGCCGTAGCCCCCGGTGAAGGGGAAGCCTTGAGTAGCCAGAGGGGCTGAGGAGTGTTTGCCTGCAGAGGGCTGCTTACTGGGCCGCTCATCCAGGGGTGGGGTAGAAGCATTACGCTTGGAACCTGTTCTCAGGTCTTGGGCTGCAGTGATGTCCATGTTGGGCTGGAGTACACTAATCACAGAGGCATCATGGTTACTCATATTTTCAGGAGAAAAACTGCTCGCACTGCTGCCATTGGTTTGAACCGGTTTGGTGGAAGGCAGGTTGTTCATGTTGCTCTCTGCTGCCCTCTCTGGCTGAGCTCCAGAGCCTGCGGCGGGGTCAGCTCAGTGCTACCTGTGTAGCGCTGCAACTCGCTGATGATCTCTGGGCCGTCAGGTGAAAGAGGGCGGGGTGCAGTCTTGAAGGGTACCTGCTGCATCCTGTCAGGTGACAGGCAACCGTTACTGCCTTTGTTTGACACTTCCTCTGGCATAGCCTGGGAGTCTGAAAAGAAAAAAACAGGTTAGACATTAGCTTTTGGACTGGGTTTGGTTAAATAATATAATGTCAATAATAGTTTGTGCCTTATATTTTTACATCTCTGCTTGTCTAAACGGGGCTCTTTAACTCAAAGATATTCAACAGGGGGTCCTCAGAGTTAGTGCAGGGCGGCTGCCAAATTATGTTTAAAAAAGAATGTTTTGGAAGTTTGTTTTTTCAAAAATGAAAATGTCTGAAAACCATTAGGCTGTACACTGTAGGCTACATGTAGTTCGGGGTCCCTACTCTGTCTCTCTTTCAGTTAAGGGTTCCTTGGCATAAAACCGTTGAAGATCTCTGCTTCAAGCGGAAATCAGTTCTGGTAATAGATCACTCTACCTTTGGGTGGCGCTGTAGAACTCTCCCCTGCAGTCTTGGACTTATTAGCAGCTCTGATGGCAAAGATTCGACCATCGGACGACCTGATGTAAGTCCCTAAAACAGATACAGGTGAAAGAAATGATCAGTACACAGAGTTTACCGTGACCTACTTCATTAAATGAAGGTTCTTAGAGAAGATGCAGCATTGTGATTACATATAGGGTTACAACTGATGATTATTTTCATTGAAAGGCGCTCTAAGCGATACTTACGATACTTATTGTTGACGTCAAGCATTTTCAAACAAAACGAGACTGGCTTGCAGAGATGGCAAAAGTACTCACTTCCCATACTTAAATACAAGTACAGATACTTAAAAGTAGAAGTAATAAAAGTAGAAGTATTGACTTAACTTCTTTACTCAAGTAAAAGTAACAAAGTACAAGCTTGGAAATGTACTTAAAGGAAAAGTAGCCTTGTGAATGGCAACCATTTTTTATGCAAAGCTACCTAGACCACACATGTTACCAGAGTGCAAGCTGAGAAACTTCAGTGGACGTGGAAAAAAGGCTCTTTATATGCCATTGCCTACATTGTAAATGGATGTCTGCCAATAGGCCTAAAACATCCCATATATGATTATTGAGACAGAGACTGGGACTCCAGGTTAATAAGATTCTGTGAGAGTTCACAGATCCAGTTTCTCTGTTTTAATCTTCTCCTTAACATTTAAGGAATCTACATGTATGTGTGCTCAAATATGGCTTCTGGAAAGAAAATAAAAGGACTAAATATGAATTACTAAACTGACATTAATTAAGAAGTTCCCCAGCCCACTGGCCAGGAGTCATTCTTCATCATCTCAAACATCTCTCAGATACGGCCGAGGATGATCGGGAATGTCTTGCTGCTTGTCTGCCAAATCTCTGGGATCCCTTTTCAATCATGTTGCCGTCCATACCACTATGTGCTAATGTTAGCGTCATCAAGCCACAATGATTTGCCACGAATGAATGCAGAATGCCGCTCAATTTGTTGAGTCGGCTTAGTGGTGCATGAAGTGCAACGTACTATATATTCCCATCCAATTAGATTGAATATGGTATTTATGATGTGAACACTAACAGTAACTCCAGTGAAATGATTTGAAACTTGTTAGTGAGGACTAGATTAGGACTGTATTTAAAGCGGATTCTGGTTTCCAACTTGGCCCTAAAACATGGACGGAGACAACTTCTGTCTTTTGATGCTTTATTACAATCAAGCAACATGCAACCTAGCTAACAGGTGACACAGACAAGAACACAAACAACAAAATCACTAGCTAACTTACTTTAAATGTGCAAGAACTAAAGACCAATACAACAACATGCTTAAATGAACTGACAACATAAGTTATACGACTTATGATACAACTACAATTCTCAGATGCACACACACAAGCTCAACTGATCATCCTCCGACGGGACAGCTATAGTCTTTTTTCTTTTCTCTCTCTTTTCCCTGTGTGGCGCGTGCGCCTGCTCACGGTGTGAGGCGCGTGTCTGCGCTATTCGCTGACATGCACTCACAATCACACCTGCTAGATGACCTCTTGTACAAAACTAAAGTAACGAGCCAATGTTGTAAAGTGTAACGAGTAGAAAGTACCAATATTCAGGTTAAAATGTAAGGAGTAAAAGTAAAAAGTGGCCACAATAATAAACAGTAAAGTAAAAATATCAGAAAAAAAATCTACTAGAGTACAGTAACAAAGTATTTGTACTTCATTACTTCCCATCTCCCTCCCTCCTCCTCATCCCGTCCCCTCCCTTCTGTGCTTCCACATACTAGCCCCCCACCCCCACATCCTTCTTGTCGGGTAGTGGCTGTAACGCTGGAACACCGTTTGTTTATTCTTTGTGGTGCAGGTGGAGACAGCTTATTTTTGTTGCTGTTTGTAGACTCTGGGCTGTCTACAGAGGCCGTGTTTTTTTTAGCCACTGCGCAGCCGTTCTGCAACTGGTGGAAATTGGGTGTAAAGAATTATTGTACCTTTGGTGCCTCTGATGATGTGGATGCTCTCTCCAGCAGTGATCCTGGCCTGGACATCTGTTGAGCTGTTGGTGCTTGGAATAACGATGTCTGAAAGAGACCAAGAAAGAAATTTACCAGGGGTAGATAGAAATATCAACTATTCCTCATCCAATGTCAGGGCGAGTAGAGGATTCGTGGGTAAAACGCATCCAGAGAATGAAGACAAAGTAAAAAGTAAGATCAAATACATGCTCAGTTTGCCTACCAGTAGTGGTGACGATCCTCTGTACAAACACCCCGGCTTTTTGCAGGCAGTTGATAGGAAAACCTCCGAGACTGGATCCTGATTTGTCATTGCCTGGGTCGGAGCCTGCAGACGCCTGACGGGGCGTCATGGGAACTGGAGTTGACTGGACTGGCCGGACAGTGGCCCCGGGCTTCTCTTCAGTACGCGGAGGTGGTCGCCTGAGCAAAGTTATTTATTTATTTATTAGTTCATTAGTTGTTGTGTGCATTTAACAAAAAAACAGGTTAAAAGGTTGTTAATCAATTCACAATGAAAGTTTCTTTTTTATTAAAAGAATATCTATATATAGATAAGATAGTATATTTTGTTGCTGCTGTAAGTCACTGACCAGTTCCTCTGACTGAAGGCGGGGATGTTAGTGAGGCTCTGGTCACTGGCAGGGTAGTAGTGAGCGTAGGAAGGGCGAGTGTATGGCACAGACGCCCTCTTCTCCTCTTCGTATCCTTTCTTTGCTGCTTTCTTCTCAGCCTTGCTCAGCTTCAGCTCCCTGCGGTCTATCAGCAGTGACTCGTGGGGGAATGGTTGCTTAAAGGAAGAATGAAGATAAATATGTATGAGAAGCAGAGCTTATTGGAATTTAGAATGCAAACATCTAAGTGAATACATGTGAAAATAAAGTCAATTATTATAAGTAAATGGAATTTGTCTTATACCAGTGAATTATCTGCAATTCAAATTCTTAGCCTCACAAAGCAAGCTTAAAATCTTGTGAGAGTTTAGTCTGGAAAACATCCACTGAGAATCCAGCAGGTTTAATTATGAGGTGAATTACCACCTTTCAAACTGCAGAACCTCAGGAGCTATTTAAAAACAGTGTTAAAAATATAAAGCAAAGTGTGACTGCAACTGCTTGGCATATTTCTCACCTCAGATTTGTTCAACAAATACATTTTGATGGATAACTAATAAGAACATTAACAATTCTTGACATTTTCATTGCCACATAATAACCAGTGACATATTGAGCAGAGGACTGCCAATCATCTCTTGGACAGCCTACTTGAAAATGAAACTTCACCACAATGAATAATGCAAAAACTGTATGCAGGGCAACACACACGTCCCTTTAAAGCACCAGTAGGCATTTAGGGGACAGTGTCTCCTCCGTTCATCTACCTTAGTAACGTGGTGCGGATAGAGGAGCAGAGCCTTCCTGAGGACACTCTCCATGCTGTCGTGGGGCTGCAGCTGGACCTGTGACCGGTCAGGCTCCTCCTCTACGAAGTGAAGAAGAGACTCCACTTCCCTCTTGGTGAAGTTCAACACAGGGTTTAAGTCATCCACCACCCGGTCTAATGAAGGGAAGGAGAGAGAAAAAGGAAGGGTCCAGAGGAAAAGGGGTTTTAGACAGAGAGGAAGAGAAAGGAAATGATGGGAGTTCAAAAAGAGAGCAAATTGTAAAAAGTAAAAAAAAAAAAACTGGACCAAAAAAAAAAAATAAAAAGCTGATTTCCTACAGCTCTCCAAAGCATAGGCGGCCTCAATCTGTCTTGCCAGTCAAAGCTTACAGCAAACACTTGAGACCGTTTACTGTGTCAGACAAGAACTTCTTGGCAGAAGAACTCTAGTTTCAACACAAAGCGGATTATTTAGATGTTTTTTTTCCTTTTTGTTTGCTGGGTGGTAACACAGAAGAGCCAGGACAGAGTCTGATTACTGACAGATGTTTGACAGCGCTGTCAGCTGAAAGCAGTAATATTTACTATACGGGTTATTCATAAAAGAAAAGACAGGGTACACAATATTTGTATATCCATGAAGAAATTTACTTTAAGCTTATTGTATTTTAATGTTTTCTACTTTCCATTCTGATCAGTGTTGTACGTTGTTCAGTTCTGTTTTTCTTCTTCCTCCCTTCCCCTCACTTTTTTGTTGGTTCATATAGTGTGATTGTGCTGCAATTTCAGCCAGGACTCTCAGGACGTCAAATAGAAGAAAAAAAATAAATAGAATTAATGTTGCAAAAATGTACCCAAAAGCATTGGATGTACAAAAAGAAATTAAAATTGAATAATGCTTATCCCAATCTGACTATTTTACAAATGCCCACAAACTCTACCACTCCATCTTTGGTATGAATAACAGCAAGGAAAAACTCAGGAGCAGCACAACTCATTTCGTATATGTGGAGTAGGCTCAGTAGACCTTAAAGACTTACACCTTAAAGACTTTGGAGCATTTAATGAACACTCAATTGAGAAGACAATTAACCAGGCAGTACATTATAACCACGATGTGTTATTGTGCAGTGCCGTCCCAACTCTCTGAAGTTCCTCTCTTCCTGAAGGTGTATTTAAAGCTGGAGGCGTTCCATTTAGCTGATCCTTTAAGGTATACAAATATATTACAGGGGCCTAATACAGATGCTAAAGTCTAATTCTGCCCTACTTTCTCTGGGAAGTATGCTTATGTGTGGCTGGCCCACCGACCTCCAAAAATATATATATATATATATATATATAAAGAGACTGGCCAAGTATTCTCGTCCTGTGACCTATAAATGACCTGATGTTGTCTGAGCTTTCCATTTTTCTCATACCACAACATGGTGTTTCTGAAAATTCCACCACAGAAAACATCTCCACATTAGATTACCGGTAATTCTAGTCTATATTCGACGTTCCACTTCCGGGATTGCTCCGTTGCCAACAGAAATTCCGGGATTTCCCTCATTTAGGCTGGATATCCATTGCCTTGGGCTTCCTTTGCATTTTCTCAGATCTTTGCAGTGTAAATTGAGACAGCTAAGTAGAGTATCTGTTCAATCTGAGTTTTCTGTTGCACAACTAAAACAACCTTTGAACTTACACGTTCCACCAAAACAAGTTCCTTCCCAAGGCTATTTTGCAGCAGCCCCGCTGCTTTTCTCTGTGCCTAGCATAGCCCAAGACGACTGATTGATTTAAAGAAATGTCAATAGACCAAAGCACTTTTTCCCCCATCCCGGAATGCTGTGTGGACTAGCCAGAACCTCCTAATTCTCGCCTAAATATTCAAACAAAGTCATTAAAGCCTTCTCCGACTCACCTGACATGCCCTGTTTGGAAATCTGACGGTCATAGATCTTCTTCTCCAGCGTGAAGTCGCAAACCAGCCGGTAGATATGACATGGCTTCCTCTGCCCGTAGCGATAGACACGGCACACTGCTTGGGCATCATGGCATGGGTTCCAGGAGGCGTCAAACACCACCACACGGTTTGCCCCAATCAGGTTTACGCCCAGACAACCAGCCCTGAGGGTTATGTTTCTTATTGTCATATAATGTCCCCACTTTTCACATCCATTTTCTCTCATTAATATTACCGTTATTGTGTGTTTTACCTGGTTGACAGCAGGAAGACCCATGCTGAAGTGTTGGACGGATCGTTGAACTGGTTTATCAGTCTCTCTCTCTCTGAGGCTGTTGTACTTCCATCCAGTCCTTCAAAACACCACAAAACCAATCGAGAGTTAGAAGAGTCTTGACAAACTGGGTGACTTCACTATATAGTGCAACTGTATCCATGGTGATTTTATTCTTCTCATGCTATTATATATAATCTAGAGGTAAAATTAAACAACTGTGTGAAGAGGACACAAGTTCTGAATAAAGAAAACATTCATGCAAAATAAGATAACCGTGCACATAGATAAACTCAGTTCACTTTTACTAGGTTGACAAAGTGACTTTGTGGATACAGCTCCTATTTATTGAAATATCTCCGAAATACACAAACAGGAACTCTACAATGAATTCCTTTCAGTGCCTGTGGAAAAGTCAGGCTGTTATCAAGAAACACCAGCAGATGGCAGCACTCATTGTAAGTCAATTAGAGGAGCAGTACCACTGCACACCCAAACTACTGTAGTCAGAAATACAGTCAAGAGATGATAACTTTAAGCTACAAAGATGGAAATGTTGGTACAGCTTGAATCTGACTGGGACGGATGTGTAACCCAGGGATTCCACAGGATGCGGAACGGCTCCACTGCGTGTCTGCTCCGTGCTCCGCCGTACGTCAACACCCACCAGGTCCCGATCTGTTGCGTAACGCCTGCGGCCATGACTGACAGCTGAAGTCACAAGGACGTACGAGATCTTGCAAATTCACGTAGAATAGAACCACAAAAAAACAAGAGTTTGTTCCATCAAGAGGAATAGAGAGGAAAAACTCTGTGCTGTGTTTTCAAGGTGTAGTGCAGGGAAATATGAGCCGCCGTGAGCACGTTCTACTTTATTTTGAATATTAACCGGATGTTATTATTTTTTTTGCTCGACTTCCTGTCCTGCACTCTCTGCCGTGTGCTGAATTGCTGCGGAGCTCTCCGGCATCCAGTAAAAATAGAAGATCTGCGTATCTTTAATGGAAAACCAAATTATTCCGACGCCGTTCTGGAGCGGATCCGCAGCCGTTACGCATCCTGTGGAATTTGGGGGTAAATGTGCAATCAGCACACACAAAAGGATAACATGATGTATGAGATATACTTATTGACAAAATGGGTTAAAAACTGTTCATAGATAAATAAATAGATAGACAGTTGCAATTTGTATTTTTTTTTTTTTACAAAAAGACAAGAAAAACAACTGATTTATGAGAATGTACCATTAGTTGAGAATGGCGGACAGAAAAACTGAGTTAGTAAACTGTACAGAATATTCAGAACATGTTCCACTGAACTACACCTGTTTCGCAACATTTGTGTCACCTGTCACTGGGCCTTAATAGATTTCTAGTTTAGAATATTTATCGGACCAAATACTGAACAAGGACAAACATCTTTAAGTCATAATTACTGATCACTTACTGTAGTAGTTGAGGTTGCGGACCCAGTTCTGGTTGGGTTTGTCTCTGCTGGACGTGTTGGGCGAGGGAGGCACTGGTCTCTTAGCCAGAAAATCCTCAATCACCGTCAGTGTGGACAGACTCTGGCTGCAGGAGAAAGACAATAGGCAGAATTGGGGATTGGATCACATGCCAGAAGCTTCAGCAATGTAAAGTAGAATTTAACCAAATCAGAAAATTAAAGCTGAGGTTAGGTTCCCACTTAGTAATTTGTTTAGCTACAGTTAGTTTTTGTTTATTTGGTATATCACAAGTGTAGACGTAACTGAAAAGAAAAATAATTGATATAAATCCAGCTGACTAGTGTGTCTGATCTCGTACCTGAAGACGAGGATTTTGTCTCCCTTCCTGACGCTCTCCTCTATCAGATGGAACAGCAGCACCATTTTTGCAGAGTTCTCCAGGAGGCCGGGCTTGTAGTCATACATGATGTCCTTTGCCTGGCCATGCGAAGAGATATGGTTAAAATGTACTGTACTATTAAGCATAACCCTTTACATTCATACACCTTTACAGACTTAAAGGAAGTCAGGTTACATTGCTTATAAGCGAGGAGAGGCAACGAACAAAGATGTGAATTCTATATAAATGCTTAACTTTGCACTATTCAATGCATCATAAATTGTGAGATTTAACTTGTTCTAAGTGTTTTGATATGAAACCAGTGCCTCATGATGTCTTAAAGAAGCATATCATGCACTACCGAGCATCTATTTGTAGTTTTCTTCATTATACTGTGGGTGGCAGCACTGAACCGACAGCAGCATCTCAGTAAGGGGGAACATAATGTTCCGTTTGATGTTTCCGACTGAGATTTTGGTTGAAAGCATTGGTGGCATTCTTAAAAAAATGCATGATGCAGGTTTGTTAAAAGGAAGCAAACATATTAAATTAGTTGTAAAACTCTTTTGTATCAGAGTCTTTTGACATACCCATTCATAAGTGATGACCTGATTGGCTTTCTCCTGCAGCTGGTTGAGACTCAGTCCACCAATGGGGTTAGGGTTCTCCAGACGCTTGGACTTTTGATTGGGTGTGGTTGGACACCGGGCAGGACCTGTGGAAGTGATTTCATCAAGGTCCAAGTCCTGGTCACTGGCCAGGTTTTCCTTCTGTAGGGCCTCGTACAGCACGTCTGGATGGTTCCAAATCTGAAGAATAACAGGGAGTCAGCGGTGTGAAAACAACAATCACTGGATTTGCATAGTATGATAAATATACAGGAATTTATCTTGGTGCAGAGGCCTGTTGACTTAGATGCAACAGTATTACGTACTGCAGGGACTCAGACAGAGCAAGACGACATTTTTAGAAGTAATTTCAATGTTTATACTGTAATTGTTGATAAATGACTAAAATGTGTGAAATGTTGCATCTGCACTAAGTGCAAAAATCATTTGCACCTAGTGCTTATGCAAATTTTGAAGACATCTACCATAGATGTTAAATAAAAGGTCCTTTTGAATCTAGGTTGTGTTCCCCACACATGCCCTCCTCCTCACCTTGCAGCAGACGCAGAAAGCCTTCAGTGGGTTGAGGCTGAGCCAGCCGGAGTTTCCTGCCTCTTTGAAGCGGTTCATGAACTCTGTGTAGAGTGCCCTCTGCAGGGGAGACAGACGGACCAGGATCACATGTTCCTCTTTAGAGGGCAGCTGGTCTTTCAGGACGTCATGACCTCGCCTGGAATAAACAAATGTACAATATTTTGTAAAATATTACTTAAAATGAGTCTGACTGTTTTTATATACTGCTTCTAGTTTTAACAACTACTAAAAGCGCTTTTAGTATAGGAACCATTCACCATTCACACACATTCATACAATTGCTGCCACCTGCTCATCAGATAACCATTCACACTCCGATGGTGCAGCATTGGGGGTGTTCAGTGACTTGTCCAAGGACACTTCGACATGGAACTGCAGGTCCAAGGATCAAACTACCAACCTTCCAATTGGCAGGCAACCGCTCTACCACTGAGCCACAGCTGCCGCAATAGAACCTTTGTATTCTCTATTAAATCTTTTAGGAGCATAGTTGTGGATTTGTAAAGGCAACCGACTTACCTCTGTACGAAGCCCTCCAGCAGGCTATGCAGAACGTGGCTCCTGTACCGCATCAGCTGGACGTCCTGAGGCGTGCTGTCCACACACTGCCCATTAAGAATGGGACGCTCAAACATGTTACTGAATTCCTGCCGTGTACCTGAGACACATATAGGAAATAAAAACTGTAGTGAGAAGATTAACAGGAAAACAAGTGAGAACATCTCCATGCTAATCTCAGGGAGCAATTAGTAAAATTATTTCCTGAAACAAAACGCTGATCTTGCCCCATACCTAGGAAGTCTGGTCGGACAAAGTCGACCATGCACCAGTACTCGATGAGGTTGTTCTGGAGCGGATAGCCAGTCAGGACCACGCGGCGTCGGGTTCGGATGTTCTTCAGAGCCTGTGATGTGCTGGCGTGGCAGTTCTTGATGCGATGGCCTTCATCACAGATCACCACGTCTGGACCAGGCCGGGCCAAGGCTCTCTCAGTAGCTGGAGGAGAGGAGAATGGGCCAAAATACCTTCAATGATATTCCGCCCTGGTGCTTTAAAAGGTAGCATATATTAAAATGATTTTGCCCATATTTCCCCTCCATTTTCTACTCCTATTTGTTCCCTCCTCTCCCACCTTTGAGCAGTTCCTGCTGCCTGTCCTCTTCATCCAGGTCGATGACAACTGGCCCCATTGTTTTTTTGGTCTTCTTTTTCCTCCCGGCCACAAAGCTCTTCTTCAGCGACAGGAGGCGGTACATCTCGTAGCCCATCAGTAGCACCCCTCCGTCCCGAGCCCAGTCCTCCACCACCTTGGCTCTGGACGTTGTGTTCCTAAGTAAGGTAAGGAAAGGTAAATAAAGTTACTTCTTGTGTTTCTTGAAACACCTCAATTCCAGTCACAGAGAGGATTTGACACATTGTTTACTATATTTTGAATCACTGGTCCATTTGCACAGAATGAACACCACTCTCTCCTCATTTGTGCTCTCCCAAAGCAATACAGAAAGTTGTAAAGAGTACATACAATTTAACCAGCCTAGCGGCACACAATATAAAATGCGATGTTGGAGCGGTTTGCTCTCTCAGGGATGGCTTACAAGATGATATTGTATTAAAAAGAGAAAACCAGAATAAATAGTTGTAATTGTAATCAATCATCTAATTGTGATAATTGCCAATTAATTATGAATAATAATTTCAGAGTAGTGCTTGAACAGTACGAACAAATGCTTGCTAATTTTATTCATTTTTAACACTGTTAAGATATGTTATTAAACTGAGACAGAATGTCACAGTACAGTGACACACACACACACACACACACACACACACACACACACACACACACACACACACACACACACACACACACACACACACACACACACACACACACACACACACACACACACACACACACACACACACACACACACACACACACACACACACACACACACACACACACACACACACACACACACACACACACACACACTTTAAAAACCCATATAAAAAGTATGGTTAAAGAGGCAGGTGGGTGAAAGGATTCAGGCTTTACACAGGAACAGCTTAAAAACAACCAAAAAATCTTCTTGTTCCCGTTACTCACTTGTGTTCGTCGTTGAGGATGTGAACCTTAAAGGCACGAGGCGTCACCTTTCCTGGGTCTGTATCTGGAGGTAACGCCTCCAGGGGCGGGACCCACATGTTGAACTCTGACAGCCAGTTCTGCAGTGTGTTCACCTGGGATAAAAGTAAGTATATAAATAATTGTCAATTGCCTCATCGTCTTACGGTCTGATTTGATCAATATTCTTATCATCATACTGTGTGTCTACATCCAAGCACATTTGACCCTTCACATTTCCTTGTATTCCAGTCCATAGGTGCTTACAGGTACGATGGCGAGTACGGTGTGAGCCTGGGTGTGCCTGAACAGAATGTCGATGAAAGAAATGACTTGCAGCGTTTTGCCCAGGCCCATGCTGTGAGCGAGGATGCAGCCGAATCCGCTGCTGCTGCCGAACCGCTCCACCGACTCCACCAGGTTGTCGTACAGGAAACGGATTCCACCGATCTGAAGAGGAGACGGGAAGAACAGAGACGGAGAAATGAGTCGGCTGGCCCTGACTTCAAGAAGGTCAAGAAAGAAGGTAATTCTTACAGTATGACTTGATGGTATAGTAAAAAAGAAAAGGGGACCAAGCGTTTGCTTTCGAGTGCAGCAGTAATAATACCTGGTGTGGTTTGACTGCTCGAGCCAGCTGAGCTGACAGGAAAATGTCGTCCTCTGTAGCTGGATGGTTCAGGTTGACCAGCACCCTGCCCTGGCTGTCCGCTCGGTTAAGGGCGTCGTTGACGTGCGCACCGCTCTGCTCGCTCTCTTCTACCTCAATGGATTCGCTGCTGTGGTGGATGATGGAGTCGTCCTCGTCCGAGCTCAGATTGATCACATCTGCCCAGAGGGAGGAGATGAGGTTTACAAAAGTCACATTGCAGGTCTTCCAAACTGTTTTTCTACATCCCACTTTAGAAAACACATTTTGATCTCAGACTGACAACTATATTCAAAAAGGATTTGACCTTGCTTTCATATATGTATTTAAGCACATTTTATCTACATAAACTAAAAGGAAATATTGGATTAAAAAAAAATCTGACTTTAATAACACTTTCTGATGAAGAACCTTTTAAATGTTATCACATGATAACTAAAAAACTGAACAAAAGAAAAACATAGGAACACCTGAACAAGTAACATAGTAATTTTGATCACAGAATGACTTTTCACATGAAAATAAATCGCTGCTATATTTTTATTGGCCTTGATACATTTATCAGGGGATGTGGGATGAGGTGACAACATCCAACATGAACGTCTGGGTGTGTGTGTGTGTATGTGTGTGTCAGAATCCATATCTGATAAAAAAAGGACTTGAACGTCAATAGTATCAAGTGTTGAAAGTTATACAAGATGGTGGACTGCAAGGGGCACTGCAAGAAGAGGAGGGGTGTGTGCGCACGCGTGTGCGTGTGTGTGTGTGTGTGAGCTTATATAAAAGGCAGTGAATGGCTGGTTATACAAGTAGGATTAGAGTGGAGGGGGAGACCGGTTATGCAACCCCAACTAGAAATGTCACTGACTGTGCCACTGCGAGTGTGTGCGTTATTTATTTAGAAAATAAATATATATGTGTGTGTGTGTGTGTGTTCTGTCTCATAACCACAATTAACCAGCTTTACTGCTCTACAGACCCACTCTGATCTGCCCCACAGACACACTCTCCCTTCATCTCTCTTCCTCTCCTCTCTTTGTTTTTTTCCTCTCCTTCACTTATATCTTTTTCAGTTCCCAAATCTACAGATTATCTGTCTGTTAGTTTGTTCATCCCATCTCTCTCTCTTTCTCTCATTTTTGTGTTTTTTGGGCCTGCAGTCTGCTCTGTCCTCTTTCCAACGCAGAACCTTATGCGTTTATCCCCAACTGAGTGTGTAAAAAGTGTGTGTTTATCCTGTCTGACTGTTTGAGGGGCTCTGTGAATGTGCACTCAGACAATACGGGAACAGCATGTACCCTGAGAAGGTTTTAAATATTCTGCTGCACATGGCTGCTAATCTACGAAAAAACACACACACACACACACACACACACACACACACACACACACACACACACACACACACACACACACGCACACACACAGACAGACAAGCTTGTTGACCTAGGTTGGAGTCCATTCAACCTTGAGAGAATTTAAAGAAATCTGCATGAATGAAGATTTATTTTTTTAAATAAAACAAAACTTCCTTTATATTGTCTTTACTGTGCATAGAAGTCCCTTACTTTGATAGATCTAGTGTTAACAATTAACTGTCTTTGTGGGCGTGATGCACATTATCGCCAGCATTCATTCATAAAAATCATCCAAAGATATGGCCTAGATGTCTGCTGTGTTTAGGTTTTTTGAACCTTATTCAGATTTGGGTTGCCTTTCAATCCTCCGTTATTTACCCCAGAAATTCAAGCTGAAGCTGCCTTTTAATGTGCCGACTTTGCAGAGCCCTGGGCTCAGAAAGCAACTTGAAACAGAGTGTGTAATTTAATAACCGCATGGCTGTCATGGGATGATTTGGGATTCTTTGCTTAATCTCTGAGAGACTGATGGTGTAGAGATGCCATCAGTTCTGGTAACTGCCTTCAAGCAAGGTATGGGACATCAAATTGCACGTATATTGGTTTTATGGCCTGTGGTTGAACTCAGCAGCCGAAATGGCCGAATGTTACGTAAAATAAAAAGGCAAGACAAAGGAACATTTTAAAATCACATTAATCATAACCATCAGTCTGAACTCTGCCTAAACTCTTAACTTTTATGTATATCGTGATTGTAGCTTTATTCATGGCCCTTTCACTGACACCTATGATACAAAACTGAAAACTAATTACTTTAACAGCAATGTTACAGATTTTAAAGGGGCTTAAATCTTTTTTTACACATTTTTATATGTTATACTGAAAGAAAGATTGTAAAACATACAAGGCTGTATTTTAAACAACCTCTGGCTTTTGCTCTAGTCAGGAGATAAAAAACATATTTTTATGAGTGGAATATACTGTGTATGTACAGGTCCTGATTGTCCTGTGAGCTTCTCTTTATAACGCTGTAACCTATCCTGTTTTTTAGAACTTTAAGTTGCCAAAGAATGTCAGCTTTCTCAAAACTGAATCTATTCTCATCAAGCTGTGTTAAGCATGATGAGAAATAATAGAAAAAAACATTCTACTGAATCCTTAGTTGTTAAACAGTGAATTTTTTTTTAACTGGACCTAAATAACTTTCAACACTTGACATCTGAAATACGTTGTACCAAAGCTCACACTGAGCTGTTTTGGTATTTTAAGAAATAGCATCTGGCCTATTTAAGGCTTTGCCTTGCTATGGTGACAGCTCAGAATAAACAACCGGATGATGGATAATAAATTAACTGCACAGCTCTGTGTCCCTATTTGCTTTCATGACCTCCCACAGCCATCTGACCTACTAGCCCACTTATACAATCAAAAGGTCCAAAAGCAATCTGTACCAGAGACTTTCAATGTGTGGGGCATAATTTAGGCAACTGAACTCCTCTGTCATTGTTACCTCAACCAAGTTTGTTTTTCTGTCAGCAGGTTTACCCAAAAATACAATTCCAAGTATTTGTTTCAGAAAATTATGAATAAATTATGGAAAAAAAGGAATGTTGCTGATCGGAGTTGCTCCAGGACGACTGTATGCAGTGTGTAAGTCTCACCTGATTTTTGTGTGTGCTCTTTGGCTACGGAGGTGGGTACGTTAGTCTTGCAGTCATCCTCATTGATGCCAGTGCTGCTGGAGTCCAGGCAGATCACTTCCTGTCTGACCGACTTCACTTCGTGCTGCGATGCCGTTGATGCCGACACATGCTTTGTCACATCACCTGGAGAGGAGGGGAACGATGCAGCAAAAAAAGAGGAAAGCAGGAAGACGGTTGGAAAGAGACAATGGACAGAAATCAAAGAAAAGATAGGGTAGGAAGACAAAAAAAAGAGAGTAGGAAGAGAAAACATAGGGGTGATGGAAACAATAGTCAGTTCTTACATTAAATGCAGGCTTTGCAGCCACGTTACTTGTCCGCAGTGAAAGACAATGTCAATAGCTGAACTCTACAGGTTAAATCATTTGGTCAATGGTTGGGATTCGGAATTTATGATAATGTACAGTACATGTCAGAGAATTAGTGCTCAATGGACCAGTGGGGGCTGTTTTTATTTATGGAAACATTGTTTGGGGGTACACGCTCTCACCAGTTGTGTATTCAGGTAGCAGTGGTACGGGGAAATCAGGTTTGCTCGGCTGCTCTAGACGTTGCCTCCTCTCCAACTCGTCCTGCTGGGCGGCTTTGGTCACTGCCTCTAACTGATGCTCCCTCAGTAACTTCCTACACAGCCACAGAGAAAAAATATTGAATTACTGTATATGTGTGTATATACAGACACAGTAATGTGTTTTTACAAAGTAATAACTGTCATTGTATTTGTGTACTGCAAGAAAACACATGGTTTTTAATGTATACACACATTAATATGATGCTGAAGCCTATCAAACAGCGTTTTCTTTTCTGTTTTTAGCGAAAAAAGCTCGGATAAACGCGCTGTATAATACCTGCCCAGTAAACAGCAAAGTTAGCAACTACTTTAGCTGGTGAAAGTAGCAAAACATGTAGCTGCTTAAGAGCCAGATCCTGTTCTCAGGAGTTGGTGGAAACAAAACCAATGCTGAATAGAGAGTCTTACATTTACTGGTGGACAGACCCATGACTCCAAATGAATGCTAACGTTGCTAAGTGTCTGCTAACAAGTTAGCCACAGAGCCCATTTTAATGCTGCATGTCTGTTAGCTTGTTTTTGAATTCTGTCCCTTAACGGACAAAAATTGAGGAGTGCAACTTTAAGCCATATCATTTGAGGAGTACATTGTAGGCTGTAAGGCACCTTAAGTAAAAGGCAAGTCAATGAACAATCCATTTTGTGTTGTAGGATATTATTATAAGATGTCAAAAGAATTTAATGATCATGATTATTTTAGTTTTATTCTGCCACTGCCCCAAGACGTTTCCAAAGAAACAGAAAATTGGCAATATTTTGATGGTTGCATACCTTCATTATTTAAGAGAGAGCATGATATTAAGACAATGGATTAATTGTAATAGAATGTAATGATACATTAGTTGAACAAATTCTGATTAGAAGAAAGTTAACTAACACATTTATAATGTAATAGACAAGCACCTTGTAACTAAACAGAAATGACACTTGCATACACAAACACTAAAGTCTCAATCTGTGACACATGTTTGATATTATTGTAAAGATGCTGTTACGTAAAAGCAACATCATACTTGAGGTTGAGCTTTGTCGTTGTTGGCAGCCGGAGGAATGAAGCTACAGACTGAGCATGCGTACGTATAATCACTGACAGATATCATCAGGCATTGTGTGCTTTTATTCTTTAAATTAGAGAGTGAAACTAAGAGCACGAGGAAGAAGAAGAAGAGAAGAAGAAGGCATGAAGAGACACAGTAGAGATATGATAAATCCTATTATTCAGCCAACAGTGAATGTTATTAGAAATACAATAATTGTTGAATAAGCTGAGTGAGTGCGAGTTTACTCTGCACCTCAGCCGAAACATAATCAGGGGATTGTGTAGTAATCCCTTTCATCTCAAGACTCACTGCAAGCATTCAGTCATTTTCTAAAATCTAGTTTAAAGAATGGCTGAAAGAAACTCAGCCTTGTAGTCTGGTATACTTTCATTTTCAGTCCCTTCAGGAATTCGCAAACTCGCAATCTCAACAATTCACGCAAATTCAACCAATTACCGCAATTTTGACCAATCACGGCTCTTTACCGCAAATTTGACCAATAACCGGAGTTTTCCACGACTTCAACCAATCACAGCAGCCCCATGTGCCAGACTTTGCGTCAGTATTTGACGCTGAGAGCCACTGACCAAGTGGGAGTGAGAACGAGTTGACGTGACACACATACGTCACCAAATTAATTTCCTTGTTTCTGATATGAAGACGAGACGTTTGTGACTTGAACATCTCACATAATATCTCACATAACAGAAAGTACGGCGAAAGACTGCGTAAAACATTTCAGACTGTCCTGCCAACCTGTATACATTTTAACATCAATGTATGCTGTAACAATTTTCACTCTAAAGTCACTGAAAGCTGCTGCTGCTTCAATCCTTTCCTCTCTCTGCAGCCCCTGCTCAGTTCCCCCAGTGAAAAAGAAAAGAAAAATTGCAACTTTCTTTTGCAATTTGAACTGTCTCTTGCAACTTCATTGCAACAAAAATACAAAAAACATTGCAACTTTTATCGCAATTTTTTACAAAAGCTCCCACAAAATTAGGTATTTTGGGCAGCAACAATCTCAAAAAAAGGCCACAAAATCTTGGAGAGACTGCATTTTGTTGTAATATGTTATTGTGCCTAATGTATTATCAATGCTGTGTTAAATTTACTTTCATTGCTACTGCATTGACCTGCGCATCACTGGCCACTCCAGATGTCCAGGGTCTACAGTTGCAATTACTCTTCATCTAAAGCTTTAAAAAGAAAAGGATGGCGAGTTAATTGTTGCAGCTTATGTGTGCAGTTTAAGCATCCCTGCAGTATAAGCAAGTGTCTGTCCATTTGAACTCTTCAACTGAGGCGTTGAAGCGACGATGCCGAGTACAGTACCTGATGTTGCGTCTCATGTGTGCTGGTTTGGAGCTTCTCTTCTTGGTTCCTGTCAGGGCGGAGGGAGAGGAGGGGCTTTGGCTGGCCGGCCTCGAGCGGGGTCTGGACGCGGGCTCGGAGGGAGGAGGGCGGGCCGGCGTCCCCCCTGACTGTGAGGTAGATGGGGGTGGGGTACACTGCCACACGGCCGAGTCGCCTCCCTGAGCCTCATTCTCGGAGCTGAAGGGGGCACTGTGGGACTGGTCTGTGTGAAGAAGACGGGAAGAGAATAAGTGATGGTTAATTATAGTGTAAAAAAATTAAATACAAATTTTGACAGGAAATTATGCTATGAGTTTAGATTATTATCCTTCATGATTCTAGATCAATTTCACAAATATGCTAAATAATGCTACATCTCTTTAGTGAATTTCATTTAAAAAATCCTAATATTGTGCTATTAATTTCGCCCTGCTTTTGTTGGTGACTGAGGGGAAATGGCACCAAACAGCCTTTTTCTTCCTTACTCAAAAGACATTTTAAATCATCAAAAGTATTCGGAACTGCCACATCCAGGAATCTGTATTTTTAGGCTTGGTAGGTGTCTGCTCTCATCCCTAATTGCACTTGCAGTTACACACCTCTTAATCATAACTGCCAGTTAACAGTCAAACATAAATCACATAAATGAATCATTAGGGGATGAGAACAATCTCCAGTCAATCATGCAGGTCCTGCCAGTAAAGCATGCAGACAATTTTACTGCATCAGCTATTTATTATTTTTCCAATAGGATATCTTTATTAGTCAGGTGAGTGTGTTGGTAAAGATATTTGTGGTTCATTCACACCTATCTGGGTTCAGATAGGTGTGAATGAAACCCTCCTCTCTCCAGGCTGGATGAAAGATGGACCAACAGTGAAAACACTGAAAGTCTGCGGTGCAATTTTTTAAGCTTTGGACAAACCACAAATCTTCTTTCTAAACTAAAGTGACCACTGGCCGCCATTATTAAAGATATCATTTGATTTTTGTCCAACATTAAGACAGAAGCTCACTCCTTTCCTGCTTTAAAAACTCCCTGATGACATCAATTAAATAAAGAAATTATTCAAATAAAAAAAAGGTTAACTGTCGTTATTTTAACCAATCCATGCATCTATTCTTACATTTAATAGGACTTGTTTTGCTTGTCAAACTGTGGATATCTTTCTAATCATGCATGTTGCACTGTATTTTCAATAGAAACTTTTCAAATGTATTCAGGTTTCATCTGAACTACATTTACAAAACACCATTACGAAGATGCCTCTCCTTTTGAACCACAGCACACTTCAAAAAAGAAAAATCATAAAAATGGCGCCATATGGCACCTTTAACTCTGTTCTGCTGTTCTTATTTCTATTCCTCAACCTTTTTCTCTAACCATGTCAGTATTTCTAGTTCTTGGTTTCTTCTCATGCCTGTACTACAATGTCACCTTTTTCTTCTTCTCTCCTCCTCCTCCTCCTCTCTCTCACTTGCTCTGGCAGAGACACACTGAACCAGATCTGAGGCTTATGTAAGAGCTGGATCATAAATATGGACAGCTTATGAAACACAAGGAAGGACACAAACACTGACACACCCGAGTCTCAGTTACCCACATTATGGACACACGCACGCACACACACTCACACTCACGCATGCACACAGAGCATGGAAGCTTGCGATGAGCTCACTGCGAGTTGAAAAACAACTTACATAAAACGCCTTCAGTCCATCTACGTGATAAACTGGCTGCTAATGACACCAGCCTGGCTCAGTAGTTGGTGTGTGTTTGTGGTATGCTTATGTGTCTCAGAGTGGTATTTCCCAACAATTACCTTGCAATCATTGCTATTTCAAATTAGTGAGTGCCCAAGGCTATTTATTTAGAGCTGTCATACGTCCGCCAGGCAAATTTGACATGCTACATTAGAAGTCTTTACAGGTTTCACTCAGCAAGTAACCACGTATAGACCCTGAATCGGAGTTGGACTAAGCCAAATTATAGATATAAATTAACTAATGCACATCAGGTTCAGGTAGACTATCCACAGGTTTGTTTCAGACTGGGTCCAAAACCTTGGACCTGTGAAACACATGATTTTGTTTTCCAGGACTGAGCTGCCAGACATTGTGTGTCTAAAACAGTTAATGTAATAGATTTAAAGGAAATTGGACACAAGTGTAATTGGTGTATTATTAGCAAGACATAACAGCAGGGAAACAAGAAGTTCTTTCACATGAACATGTCCCAGATTTGATTTACACATCCCCGTTTCACCCTTGCCTCCAGCTCCACCTTACACAACGCTTATATAACAATTCCTGAAATGCAGAGCACACACACACACACACACACACACACACACACACACACACACACACACACACACACACACACACACACACACACACACACACACACACACACACACACACACACACACACACACACACACACACACACACACACACACACACACACACACACACACACACACACACACACACACACACACACACACACACACACACACACACACACACACACACACACACACACACACACACACACACACACACACACACACACACACACACACACACACACACACACACACACACACACACACACACACACACACACACACACACACACACACACACACACACACACACACACACGAGACACTCAGGGGGCAGACAGGAAGGGAATCAAGAGAGGGGAGAGTGATGAAAGCGAGGTCATCATTCAAAGAGAAATAGAGATGCACTTCAGAGTGAGAGGACACACACATGAATGTTTGCAATTCTAATGATAATTATTTATAAAGAAAGGTTTTGCTTAATTAGCTTGCTGGCTAAGAAGACCAGAAACAATCTGCTTGTTGTTTAAGTGAACTAAAGTGACTTCATGTATTCTCTGAAAACACAGAATTTGGTTGTTTTTTGGTCGTTATTTTTTTTTTTTTTGGCAGCTAAGGAAAGCTTTGTAACTCCACTGTCTGTCATCTCATTTGAACTCAAGCCGAAACAAAGATTTGGTTCTTGGCTTTGTCAGAATTTCAAAAACTAATTTATTTGTTCAGAGTAAGTGTCAGCTACTTGCACTTCACTAAATGATGGTTTAAATTCTCTACATTCAGCCCCAAAGGCATGCCCACCTCATTGAAAAAACATCCTGGTGCACGAGTCCAATAGAGGTGTTATCTTAATGTGAAAATTGGGAGTTTGAGAGTCAATTGTTGCTAGGTGACCGTGTCAAACTTAAACATTCGGCTGCTGGTAATGACAAGATGCAAGCGGGAAAATAAACTAAATCAATCGTGACAATACGTGGGCAAAATGAGATGATACACTTATGAAGGCAGTCGAGCCCTTGGCCTACATCACCACAGACGCACACTGAGCAGAGAAAGTGAGAATGTGTCTTGATGAAATACTGAATCATCGGCAGTCAGCAAGTGTCAGAGTAAATAAGCACCCGCAGCATATTTTCTAGGCCATTAATTTGTTCTGTTGGACACTCCCTGTGGGTCTGAGACGTGCTGCTCCGCACACACAGAACTAAATGTACTTGAGAGATATGCGCTCAAAAGAATGAGGGGCTGCCGGCAATAAAATCATAGTTAGTGTGTAATTGTGTGTGTCTGCGTGTGTTTCTCTCTCTCTCTCTCTAGAGGGGGTTTTCAGGGGGTGAAATGTCTTCTGTGACCACATGGGTTATGTAACTGGATGGTTATATAACAGCATCTATGTATATGTTAAGTCTTGTATAATGGTGCGTTCATGCTACCTGGGAATATCAGGGACCACCCCCATGATTACATTTTTTGTTTTTAGTTTTTTTCGACTGCCAGTGTTCACATGATGCGTGTTTTTCTTCTTCTTCTGTTATATTGGCATTTGGCATAAGAACTTGTTGCATGACGGCCACCAGCTGTTGGGCGTAGCCTAGAGCATCAGGTGTGTAAATACATGGAGTTTCCCACCTCTGATTCCCACAGGAAATGATGTGAATGATGACGTTTTCACTGGGAAAAATGTTTTTCTGATGATTTTTTTTTACTTTTTCCTGGGATTTGGGAGACTTCTTCTAAATGAGGGCCACTTCCAGCGTTACGTGTAATACCTGCAGATGAGGGACATGTAAGTAGTTCTATACAATTTCCTTGTAGATTAGGGTGAACTTGTGTGTTTTAGCAGTGTTTTGTCATTGAGAACGAGGTAGCTAACCGCTAGCAGCGCTAGCTTCTAGCTAGTAGCACAGTACCTAGCTACAGCGCATGTGATGCCTCACTCTGTAGCTAAGCACACAGGGTAAAAAGAGAGCTGCAGCAATGTGCAGTACAACAAAAATATTGTGTTTTTGGAAAATTAAACCATGTAAACCTATTCTCAAAAATACAATTATGAATCTGAAAATGAGCATAATATTTTTTTTTTTTTTACATTGATCTAGATGACAACATACAGATAAGTACACTACACACACACACTGAAGAAGGCAGAGTGCACCTCCTCCACAATCCCTCCTTGCAATCACATGTTTCACTCCAAAACAAAGAGGAAATACGGGAAGGAGGGAGACTCAACAAAAAGCAAGAGTGATGTCATAATTTGGGCATTTTAAGCATTAAAAGACTTGGATATCAACAGGTTTTTGGATATGCGCACACATCGCTACGCCGACCTTTTAAAAAAGCTGGTGGAAGGAATGAAAGAGGGACGCTGTGCTCACACGGTCCAACAAGTCTGCCACCGCTGGTAAAAAAAAAAATGTATTTTGCACAGCTACATGTAAAAAGGGGAATATTCACTTTCATAGCCATGTAAACTAGTCGTAGAAACAACAGCGGCATCAATGGGTGGCTGTTGGTGGCCGCTATGTTGAATGTAAACTGATCAGTCGCTTCTCTATCGTGTTAAACCTTCCCAATGGCCCAATTGGTTCTTGTGAACTGAAGCAAGAGAATTATACCAGCAGATCGGGGCTGGCAAAAAAAAAAATAAGGGCAAAAAAAAAAGCGTACTATTATGTGCATGTAAATGAGGTCAATTTCAGGCTGTTTTCTTGGCTCTGAAAAATAACTTAATAACCAGTAACAGTAATAAAAACAAGTGTGAACCTATCGAAAGAAAACCATGAGCCGCAACCCAAAACCAACTGAACTAAGAATCCACGCTTTTCAGTCAAGAGTGTGCGTGTGTGTTTTCACACAGTGGCTTCCTTAACCAACAAATCCAACTTTTAATATCTGAACTTTTGTTGCACTGACCTACATACTGAAATCAATTAAATGACAGAAGTGGGTAGCCTGCCTTCGTCTCGCCCTCACGTCCTCCAACTGTCTACATAAACAGATTATAGATGATGGCAGATCGACAGACAGACAGACAGACATTGCGGTGGAGAACACACACACACACACACACTCAACAGTCACAATTAATGTCTAAAATCAGATCATTTCTTTCACTCCTTGTTGACTGATGTAACATATTAAATCATTCATTTCATGAATGTTTGTTTTGTTAGGTGTGCAACTTATATTTTTTATTATCCATTATTCTTCTAGTTAATAATTCCTACATTTTGCTTTATAAAAAAAAAAAAATGACAAACCTGTGGATTGCCACTTAGAGAAATGTATGTTTTATCTACAGACTGCTTCCATGTTCTTGTTTTAACTCATCAGTGTCTGCAGGGGTGACCTGAGGAAAACTATCACAAGAATCAAAAGTGGAGAAACAAACAGCCGGTTAATGAAAAAGAAAAAGAAGAAGCCAAAACCAAAGAAGAAAATACTTGTGGTTTCCTTCAGTTGTGGTTTCCTTCCTGAGACAAACTGAGATTTAACTGGGTTACATAACTTGCCTTGAGAATGACAAAACAAAGACTAATGCGGCACTCAACATAACACACACAGAAACCGACACACACACCTCTTTTATATAACAGACTGCCGTTCATCATAATGAGTTATTAAGGCTGCTTTATTAGAGCGAGGCAGGTTAGTTATAAAACCCTCCCACTGTGTGTGTGCGTCAGAAATGAGGCGGTGCAACAAAGACAAAAACAGTGAAAGAAGGTAGAGAAACAATTACTACTATTCTTATGTATTAGGTTATGAGACAGCAGCAGAGAGGTGAGTCAGAACACTTGTGTGTAGGCCAGTGTGTCGCCCCACACACACACACACACACACACACACACACACACACACAATTATGACTGTGGTAGTCATGCTATAATCTGTTACATAAACCAATGTTGGCAGCCTTTCAGCCTCCAATCAACTTCTTAGAAATCTGACCTACTCAAAACCAAACCCTTTACAGCTCCTTATACATTGGACTATATACACTGGCATTTGACAGTCTGAATCTGTTGGTACATCGTCAGAGATTTTCGTAAATTCCTTCAAATAATAAACCAAAATGGTTTATTATTTGGGTGCTCAATAAATTCTCAATACCACCATGTGTTTCCGGACATGCAGTCAAGACTGCAGTCAGCACTGTAGCGGAGGGATGAGTTAGAGATGAAATTTGCATTTATGATCTATAAGACTGACAAGCCAAAGGAATGAGAGACAAACAGAGAAGACGTGGAAAAAAAAAAAGCAGAGAAGAGAGAGGGAGAGGAGAGGGGGGAGAAGAGTAAAAGCCATTGTGCAGTTCTGGGATGAAAAAAAAGAAACAACAAAGAAAGCAGCTATATGGTCTGACAGGAGGAAGCAGAGAGATCAAAAAGACCCAGACGTTAGACAAAGACAACAGAGGGAAGTGGGAATGAGAGCCATGTGGCCACACTGGCGAAGCCTACATCCTGCTCTGAGCTGTGGCGTTATGAAAGCAGCCAGACTACACGTGTTCCCAGGGTTTGGCTGACCCGGCGCTGTTCTGAAACAGGACAGGTTGTTCCTGCCTGGCGCTGAGGCCAATTACAACTGAACAGAACATGCAGAAAAAGAATGTACAACAAACTCCATCCTGTTTTATTGTACCACAGGTGTTGTTGCTATTAAATTGGCTCTTGTTTTTTTTTTTTTTCTTCACAATCAGTAGTTCATCACTGATGGCGAGATTGTACTCACAGGAAGATGTGCGAACGAACACACACACAACAATGGATTTCAGGGAGAACAGTGTGTTCTTTTAGCCTTTATTACTATTCGCCCTGCTACCTTTGTAGAGATGACATGGCATCTAGTATCTCTTTTCACAACAAGCCAAACACACAGAGCAATCCCTAGAATTACAAGCATGTAGACATTCATTATTTCTTCAAAAAGGATCCGTATGAATGCTTTGCTAAATAAATGGCAACACAGTAAAAAGGAGACGCAGCAGAACTGGGTGCACCCTGAGCAAAACCAAAGAAGATGACAGGTTTTTACACGGTAAAAAGAAAAAGTCTGAAAAGATCATCATCAGATCATGATTCACACACATTTGTTTGAACTCTTCAAATATTCAACTGCAGTTGTTTTCTTGTTAGGTGTCATCTATAGTGCCGGGCTAAATGAGTTTTTTCGTGAACTTCATATACACATTTGATTGTATTGTCTCTGTACTCCGGCACATTGGATGTAAAATGAAACAATGACTCAGCTCTAATTCAAGAGTGCTCACATCTATAATGGGGGGAACACTTAGTATGACACTTAGGACAAAGGTAAGAATGATACCAAATATAGAGACTTTGGACACTCAATTAACAAACTTTAAGTTACATTTACTTGAGTGCCCTAAAATCGGGAGACAGTGCATAAAAAAGCCTGTAATTCTTGCAGTTTGTAAACAAGTGAATGTAAAGAACGTTGAATTAAGGTTAAAAGTCAGCTGTTTCAATGAAACTTTAAATCCAAGGTGCAGAGACAGCCTAAGAAATGTCACGGTCCTTCCATTTACAAGCTGCACTTTACAATAAGACAACATCCGCAGATGAAACATGCAGAGTCACACAAAAAGATGCTCAAAATAACAAGCATATAGCATTAACCTATTCTATTAAAAAAAAAAAAGTTTCAGTCAGTGTTAAGAGTGGTACTGAAATCTTTATTTAAATAAAGCTTTGGAGTTACGGATTTGATCCACGTTTACCCTCTAACCCACTAAGGAACAATATGTTTTCCTGCTTCCACATGCTCACACTTCCAGCATGGCCCAATGCTAACCAGATCCACCAATCATGCACCGGCATTGGTTTAGGTAACCGTAGAAACAGCCAATGGGAGAAGAGGGGACAACAACAACTCCAGAGAGAGAGAGAGAGAGAGAGAGAGAGAGAGAGAGAGAGAGAGAGAGAGAGAGAGAGAGAGAGAGAGAGAGAGAGAGAGAGAGAGAAAAAATGGGGCGAACAAATGTAGGGAGTAGGGATGGATGAATATGACAGAGGAGAGATAGCATAAAGAGATAGGGCAGAGAGAGAAAATGAGAAAAAAAAGAAGCTAGATGGGCCATGCATGCTTAAGTAGGTATGGATCCAGTGTTACACAACAATGTTAAGTAACTTAACAAGCGTCAATCAACTACTGCTGCACATTCTAGAAACTTGAGTGTTTATCATCTCATGACATAAGCTACTGACGAGTTCTGCTGCTTTCTGTCGCCATCTCTCTTATTTCTCACAAAGTTTATACCCCCTTGAGGTCAGGGCTTCTGCCAACCATGCCTCAGGAGTCAGGGTGATGATGTCACATACCTGAAAATGACTCGGATTCGTCCAGGAGCAGCATGGTTATCGAGTAAAGAGAAAAGTGGCGGTCTTCTCAGCTATCTTTCTTCTTCTCCTCTTATCTCGTGCTCTCAAGCTCCCTGTCAAACTGACAAAACCAACTCCTCTTTTAGGAAGAAAAAAAAGACAAAGTAAACAGGAAGTGTATTTCTCCTCTTCTCAGCCTTGTTTTACACTCAGCGGTTCTTTAATCTACTGCCTCAGTGACTGACTGCTTACTAACCGACCGCTCTGTGTGCTCCTCTCTGGTCCTCTCTGGTCACCGGCTATGTGAATGTGAGGCTAAGGCAGGCAAGTGGGCTGGCAGCTGAAAAACTTACATAACCCTTCATGTTGGGGCTGGGGCCCACTGAGGGGGGACTCATACAGCTGATCATCCCTCATTACCCCTCCCCTTTCCAAAAGAACCCCACCACTCCTTCACACACTCAAGATTACATAGCATGTACGGAAGCAGCCGCCCATACATTCATGCTGCATGCTTTGCGTGTTTGTTGTTTAGTAAAAAAAAAACAAAAAAAAAAAAATGGTGATTCTGGAAATACGTTTAACTTAAACTTTAATCTCAACGATGCTTGTCACTGATTACATAAAAGTACAAACAACTACATTTTAAAACTATTATGTGACTGATATTCATTAAAACCAGGTTGGATTTCACCCTGGATGTATTAAGAGAACTGGATACAGTGTTCGGTGGGAAGCCCTGTAGATTCCAATGAGAGTGCTCAAAAGGGCATAAAGGAATCATGGAGCTCGGATCTTCCGCGTTGACTGGCCCATGACGTCACGATGGGCATGTGCACTAGCAACAGTTTGTTTGTGTTGTTGTAGCAAACGGTAGCAAAATGCTCGTTCATGAGCTTCTCTCTCTCGTGTCTCTTACAAGTATAGCTTAGTTTGTTGGTATACATGGCAAACCCATGAATTCACCGTTTCATTGTCTAAAATAGTCACTTACGTTAAACATTGTGTTTTCAACGTTCCTGATCGTTTACATGCTTCTAAATAAACGATGGATGTATTTAGAGAACCAAGGAGACGTAATCATTATGTTGTGCTACTAGCAAGCGACAAGCTAGCTACAAGCTAGCTCTAGCTACTAAGGTTAGCCTGCAGTTTCATGAACAGAGCTTCCCTTAATACACCCATGGCTTCATATCTTATCCATGTTAGAGGCTTTACAGCATACAGCCCTACTATGTCTGTGGTAATGTTATGTAGTCATATAGCTGTTAGCTGTGTTACCAGTCTCTTACATCCATGCTAGCTACCACTAATGTTAGCTATTAGCTAGCCGATAGCCCTGGCAGTTTAGGAAAACGCTAATGACGTTACAGGCTTTACAGCATATATACAGTACATTCATACATTCCTTGGATGTATTATGAGATAATATCATTAATGTATTAATAGGACACATGGTGAATTACCACCATTAGCTATATCCATTATTATAGCTATAGGGCAGGATAAACATGAATTCGAAGCAACACGAGAGAGCAGCTAAAAGATACAATGAGGTGGAGAGCGCACAAATAGGCACTCCCATACATAAAGCGATGGACACCGTCATTCGGAAGATGAACACCACAAATTGGATAATCCTGATCAAAGTTTTCAACTTTCTAAAAAGCAAAGACCCCTTTACCTCGTCTGCTGGATCTCCAAATCATTAATGGCTCTGACCTGGCGCGATTGTGAAGCTACAAATCTGATCAGGCTTGCAGAAGGTATTTACTATATTAAAAATGAATAACCTGCAAATATGTGATCAAATTTTAAAAGATGTATTAATGCATTACTTTTTTAAACAAATTAAAGTTTTGAATACATTTTAGGATAAATCTTTGTTTATATATCATTGTTATGTGACCCAGATAGTATAATAACATAAAGCCTATGAAGTAAACCATGCCTGTTATATTATAAAACATTTCTCTAACTATATCCCCCCCTTGTCATGTGTATAGCAGAATGAAGGGCATAGAGTGGGAATGTGGCTGCAGAAAATTACATCAAGGTCCCAAAAACCCCGTCACACTGACTCCAAAAAATGTAAGTCTCAAAGTTAGGCCACATGATCCATGCAGAACCTTTTTTGAAACAAAGTACATAATATTCCATTGGCAGTAATCTTGTGATAAGACTTTGACGTTATTGAGAGAATGCTCTAAAAGATAATTTCCATTTTTTTAATATTAAAACAGCTCCCATACCTGCTGGGATCAAGAGTTTAGCACCAGAATAGACTCACAAAATGTGTAAATTTACATTTTAAAGACATGTTTCTAGAATCCACTCTGTTGTGTTTTACATTTGGTCATTAACATAAATGCAGCAGATGTACAACAGCACAACAACTACACAACACATCCATTTAAAGAAAGTGTCAAGAAGCAACTTTGTCTGATTTCCACAGGTAATTAAAACAATTTGTCAAAGTTTTCCACAGACCTGTAGGAACACTTATGAAATCTTACAGGATTAAATGGCTTATTGCTCCAATACTAGAAGCTGCTTTTATTAGCAGCAACTTAAGTCTCTTAAAAAAAAGGACCATTTACTGATAACAATTAAGTTTTACCCACATAACGTAAACTTTTATTAAAGTCCTTGTGAATCAAGCCATGGATACATTTTTTGGAACAAGGGCAACTATTGCATCCATTTCATAACATGTCTTATGAAACCTCTGAGCTCTACTTTGCCTGAGTGGCCCAACAACTTGGCATTGCACCACATATAGGTCAGTGTGATAGTTGTGACTGCATTCATGCACTGATAAAAAGACAATACAGCAGAAGACATATTGGGATTTAAGAGCGATAAAAAGAAACAACTAACATGTCAACTAACCAGAGAAGCAGTCACACACTGAGAAAGTGAGTTTAAAAAATAAATAAAAAAGGTTCAAGCTACTCACCCATGTCATGTGGTTGAACGTGTTTTTTTTTTTTTTTTTTAAATTGTCTCCTACGCTGGTGAGGGATCCATGCTGCCTCTACGCTTTGACTCTTAGTAACTTACTCCATCTGTAGGGTGTTTCTCCGTTATGCTGCTGACACACTTTGTGTCACGTCCAAGCCGAGCGTCTCAAAGTGTGTGTGTGTGTGTGTGTGTGTGTGTGTGTGGGAGAGAGAGAGAGTGTGCAAGGCTCTCACCATCTAGCTCTAGTCTAGTTTTGCAGCTAGCTACGCTCCAGTGACGACAGAAGGCCATTGGACAATTACAAAACAATGAGTCGCTTAAAAGCTGCCCTGATCTGCCGGGTGTAGGCATCCCCCCCACTCGTGCTGGTTTTCCTGTCTACTTCCTCTTCCTCCTCCACCCTCTCTTACTCCCCTCCCCCAGGCAACTGACACAGGAGTGAGTGTGATGTCAGCAAGCCCCGCCTCTTCAAGAGGCTGCCTTAGGTAACAAGGGTAATAGGGTTCAACCAGGAAGAGACTGACAGACCAAACAGGAAAAGAAGGTGAGAGAAAGGTGAAGAAAAAAAAACTGTGTTTACTGCATCATCTGGTCGTGTTGATTTGTGATCATTTCACTGGAAAATTGGGAAGATTTTTTTTTTTAAACCATAATGATTATAAATCCTTCCAGACTGATTTTGAGATTTTAGAGTACAAACTGTGGGAATAAGGAGGAAGAAAAGAGAAAATTACTGAAAGAAAGATTTGATCTAGCCAAATCATCTTTATTTTACTGAATTGTGTTATAAAAATATGAACATTAAACACTAATATTAGTCTGAATAGACTGAGGCATAGAATAATTTACAAGCATTCTAATTATATTGCATCTATGTGAAACTTTCAATGTTAAATTACTGTTGAGACTGAGACTAGTAGATTCAACTTAACCATTAAGTGTCAATTAGTGGTGGTGTGATGAACTGTATAGGCCTTATGTATTATGAAACTGTTATTTTGTCCACACCTTACATTTTGCAAAAATATATTTAGTTGGTCAATTTTGGTTCAGTTACCCGAGTAGTGAACATAAATTCTCATACAAATGGAATTAATTCCAATCAGCTTCGTCAGAGAAACAAAATGGTAACATTAATTGCACACTAACACAATGATCATTTAGACCCTTCTATGACTGTGCTGAGGGTGATGAGGCAATAATATGAGAAAAAAAAGAAATAGGAAATCAAGAAAATTAAATGAATAAAGAGGAGAGGAGGATATAAAAAGGAGTAGAGATAAATAAAGTCACATGCTACTACTTTCTGGTCAACACACGGCCCCTGTGTTTGGAAATTCTTTTTTTGGCTTCACAGGACGGTATCACACATCGTAAACTCCAATAAACACATTGTAAACACCACAATTGCCACAAATAGTAAATTTCTGAAACATGTCAAGGCGAAAACATCAATGCTGAGAATAGGGAGAGGAATTACGGAGAATTATTGAGAATTTATCAGAGAAAAATAAACTGGAAATTACCAGGGACTAGAAAGATATGGAGGTAAATACAGAAAAGAAGAGCGATAAGCTTGGAGAACGAGAAAGGAAGGCAGAAAAAAAAAGATTAATAAATTAGGGGAAACTAAATAGTTAGCTAGGGCAAGAAAACAGCCAAACAGAAGATATGATGAAGTCAAGAAGTTAAAAAAAATACAGGGAAGAGAGAAGGAAGGAAGGAGAGGGGGTTGTTTCAAGCTTCAAAACAAGCTTGTGAACCTCAGGACCCCTTTAAACCGTCATTGTGGCATGGGATTATCCTTCACAGATCACTTTACACACACGCACACAGGGTGGAAGGTTAGAACCCAGTCTAACATGGCTTCATACACTGACCCACATTACTATGGAGCCTGGGGGAGGGACGGCAGAGAAAAAAACTGAGTTGGGGGAGGAGATAAGAGGAGTTGGTAACAGCAGCAATGTCAAGAGGGGGACTGCCTGGCAAAGCACAAAAATACATGCACACACACTCACACACTCACCTTTGCCACACTACCACAGTTCTTGTATCCAGCCACGCCTCCTCATGGAAGGAAAGCTCGCATTTCATGGTTTACATAACCTACATTGACCAATAGAGAAAGCAAGAGGGGGGTGGCATTTTGACTCAGTGTTTTGTATTTTTGTGCACTGCTTTGGAGAAGAATTCAGATCCTTTCCTTGAGTTATAGTAACAAAATGTACTTATGACACTGACTGCAACAGAACAAGAGAGAGAGATTTATCAGCCTATGTTAAGTAACAGGGACACTGAAAGTTTCTTCACACTATTATGGTTAAATTTTGCAATTGATCCACGGTTCACATGCATTCCGAACCGTGAGTGTTGATCCATACGGACCAACATACACCACTATTGTTAACGAAGCCAAAGACCTGTGCCAATAAAGACATAAAATACCACTATTTGTCACCTGAAGCATCACCATCCAATATGGCATGCAGTGTGAAATCTAAAGCAATTAGATCCATGCGCTGTAATGAGCAGCCACACAGCATTAAACGGTAATGTCTCTGTTTTTCTTCCGCCGTTAATAAACACATCACATACGCTTCTGCTTTTTTTAAAATTATGAAACACATGCTGTTGGCAGAGCAACATCACACTGTGGTCGTATTGGGAAGCTGCCAGGTGTGAATGGGAAATACGGGGTGTTCTTGTAAAGAAAAAAACATAAACCTGTATAAAAGTATGTGTATGTATGTAAATGTTTTTTTCAATTAATGCTACCTGCTTGACTTGGTCCTCTTTTTTCCATTCCATATTAGTACCGCCTCATGCGTGAGTGCGTGAGCTGTGGCTGGTCGTCATAGCAATGAAACTGCTGTGACCTAACTCAAAACACACACACACAGAACGTCAAAGATGTGTAGTTTTTGATTCTCGGCATGTGGCTGTGGCCACAGCAAGAAGACAAATTAGTTTCAAAAGTAGCTAGAGGCAGCAAACCCCCCCCCCCCCAAACAAAAAAAACAACAACGCTGGGTAAACCAGTTAAACACGGCGGTTTGTTCAGGATGCCCCCGTCTGTCGCTAGCAATGATGACGCAGTGAATAGCGAGGATACTCTCCGACAGTAGCCTGCAGGTTTTCACGGTATTGCCGTTGAACAGAGTCGAGGCACTTTGAGTAGGTACCACGCAGTGGAA
The DNA here is from genome assembly GCA_026937815.1 of Etheostoma perlongum. Classification (NCBI taxonomy): domain Eukaryota; kingdom Metazoa; phylum Chordata; class Actinopteri; order Perciformes; family Percidae; genus Etheostoma; species Etheostoma perlongum. Next base: position 22,122,937 of record CM049377.1, read on the forward strand.
AAACGCCATAAATGGACTGTATTTATATACTGCTTTTCCAGTCTTAACGACTAGTCAAAGCACTTTCACGTAGTACAGGAACCATTCACACACATTCATACACTGTCGCCAAGACTACCATACAAGGGGCCACCCCTTCATCAGATAAACATTCACACACATTTACAATCCGGTGGACACTCGGGGTTCAGTGTCTTGACCAAGGACACTTCGACATGGGACTTCAGGGCCAGGGATCAAACCACCGACCTGCCGATTGGCATGCAACCGTTTTACCACCAAGCAACAGCCGCCCCAATATAGTACTATTGTTTCCCTTTCTCTCTGGGAACTACCTGTGTTCCACCGGTGCAGTTTTGATGGAAGATGGCAAGGTGATGCATCTAGCAGCTGATTAAACCACCAGATGCCTGTAACATTCGTGGGAGGAAACATGTTTACTTATTTTCTTCAGAGAGAGTGAGAGTGTACTCTGCCTACGCACAGGCAGGGGAGCAACAGGCTAATTAACAGACTATTACTCTCCTGCTCTCTTGAGTCAGAGTATGTGTGTGTCTTATGAAAGATGTGACTAAATCTTATGACAGCCTCATCTGAGCTCAGAGAGCCAATAACATGCAGGACACACCTCAGAGACTCTCCCTCAGACACACGTGACCCAGAACGAGTCCCAGCAGCCCTTGCATCAAGGATTTAGTTTTCTGTAAAAACACGGCTAAGTTGTATTAACAGGGTCTTCTAGTGACTTGAGAATATGGATAAATCTAGCCTTACAGTGGTTTTCATCACATTTGTCAGATTTTTTTCAATCAGCAAAAGTGTTTCTTCTTAAAGTAGAGCTCCCCCAGGGTTCAATTCTAGGACCAATCTTATTTACCTTGTATATGCTTTCCCTCAGTCACATCATGGGCAGACATGGTGTTTCATGTAACTGCATTTCATTGTTAACTGTGGTGAAAAACTCAGGTGTATTTTTTGATTCTGGCCTAAATTTAGTAATTATATCAGCAAGCTTGCCTATAACTGTTCCCAAAATTCGACCAGTTTTTAATTTTAAAGACGCAGGAGTGGCAACTTCTTTGGTTTGTTTCCTCATAATGCAACTAGTGAAACGATAGACCAAGTCTAATTTCTGTGTAAACGTATATACAATTGGCGAATAGATCAATTCTGATCAATGCATTCAAGTCTATCTCCAATTGACCTTCAATCTCGGTCAAGTGGCACATTTCCATTGCATCATTTCTAAATGAGGGAAACATGAGAGAAGAAGGAACACAGTAACAAGTGTCCTTGGGTTTCTTGAAAGGTGCTATATAAATAAAATGTATTATTATTTTACCAGCATGGGCCTATGAAACCACAGGCTAATCAGAAACTGGCATTTTATACACACTTGGAAATACCTATGTGATGACTTCTAAAATACCTGCAAATAGCAACAGAACTTGTCATTTCCCACATGTATGTGTGGGTTGTGATGCAAGTGATCACCATGGCAACCCTAAAACTTTCTTAAGAAAAAACACTGACAAGAAAATTACTATTCAACTTTTTAGAAGTTGACCTGACCTTCAAACCAAACGTCAAATCACTTCTAAAAGTATTAAGGTACCAAACACAGAGGTATAAATCAAGTATAAATCAGCAACAGTAGACAGAACCATACTTCTACACATTTCCATATTCTAGTTGTAATGATGTTGTCACATCAATATTAAACTCCCACTCACTTCATTATTACTGTCTATGTTCTCCTACTGTACTTTTATATGTTATACTGAAACATGCCTCCTGTCTTTAAAATGTATTTACAGGTTTGCAAAATCAAAATGGAGTTGTTAAAAAAGATGGTGAAGAGCCCAAAGGAGAAATAGAATGAGAGATAACATTAAAGCAAGTGGGCGAAAGCACATCTATCAAAGCACCTTACATGAAAGAAATAAAAGAATATTGTCATACATAGATGTAAAAATGACAATGGAGAAGTATGATAATGGAGAGGGATTAAGGTAAATCAATTAAGATCAGATGGAGAAAGACAATTATAAAGAGAAGAAAAAAAATGGGAGAAAACAACGGTGGAGAAAGGAAAGGGGGGGATGTCAAACCTTGAGAAAGAAACTTTCACAACTCGGAGGGGGTCGGCATCCTGGTGACAGTTGTCATGGCAACCATGGGACAGACGCAGGAGACGGCAGGTGGTGATGATGTCACAAGAGCAAAATAGACTTGCAAAGTGAGGAAGATGAACATGTAAACATGTTTTTTCAGACCTTTCACTCCTTCTACCACTTGCCAAGACGACGAACAGCATCCCCCTCTCGATCTGTGCTGTAAATCAATCCAGTTTACAACATGTCCCTCAAAATCTTACCCAGTGGCTTTCAAATTACAGGACCTTAAATTCATGGTAAAGTGCACATATTATAACTTTTTGGCTTTTTCCCTTTCCTTTATTGTGTTATATATCTTTTTTGTGCACGTTACAGGTTTACAAAGCCCAAAGCCCACCCAAGAGGGACTTTTATAACACACGTTAGAATGCTCGCCTAGCTGCTAGTGTGGCACGCCCTAGCAGTACTTACTGCGCATGTGCAACTCCCAAAAAAAGATGAAGTGAGATGCCTCACTCTGTAGCTAAAACATAGAGCTAAGTACACAGGGTGAAAAGAGGAGCTGCAGCAATGTGCAGTACAACAAATACATGGTGTTTTCTGAAAATTAAACCACACAAACCTATTCTGGTACTACCTCTAAATACAATTATGAACCTGAAAATGACCATAATGTGAGCACTTTAGGCGTTTTAACTGCAACACATGCAGTGTCAGCTTAGGTTTTGTAAGGCTCTTAGCCAAATTTGAACAAACCTCTTCTTACAAATTTAAAATGCAACTGTGAGTAATGCAAGACAATATTAATGATACTAAAAGATGACACTGAGGCACACTGCATACATTTTTCCAGTCTAAAAAGATTGCTTAGCAGTTTAAAAACTGAAAGACTAAAGACTTAGAGAAATGTTAAAAACAATACAATCACAACTTCAATTTAAATCATGTCAAGGAATAAAAGCATTAAAAATATGAGAATATGCTGAGCACAGTTAAAAATTTACAAATATTAAATCTATCCAAATGGAGTGATAGAAAAAACAATTGCTTGTTTAAACATGTATTGCTTTTCTAAAATGGTGAGGAAATGTGTTTGACCAGACAGCACTGCAAATCCTTGAATATTTTAATCCCTTGCCTCCAGTCTTTCAGCTGTAATAGATGCTACAACTGTAATTTTCCAAAATACTGATGTATTAAAAGTAATAGTTTGAACTAAGCTGTCACTACACTGTCTGGCAGAGAGTTAACGTTGATGAGATCGATACCAATCTACATTTTTTCCACATTCCCCTTAACGTTGAGCTGCAAAAAAGCTCTGGCTGCCTCGCCAAGGAAGCTTGTCAAAAAGTATGGGGAAGCTTTTTGACTCTTTGGCCTCTCTGATGTGGCAGCGTTCTCTGTTCGACCAGGAGAAGCTCATGCAGCCACGGCACGGCCAATACACGGACACTGACACCTTTTATAAAGTACATATTGACAGAAATGGTATTGTTAATTGGTCGCAGCGGAGTTTGTCTGCAAAGGACGCCTATATTCCGATCCTAACGCCAGCCGCCAATCGGAATATAGGCGGCACTTTATTACCATAAAAATTTCAACTTTCTGATTGACGCTATTTACCATAAGTTGAAAAATTTCAACTTTCTGATTGACGCTCAACATGCTCAAAACGCCCAACACGCAACACTGACAGATTTGCCGCTCAAGTCGGTGGCGGTGTGAACGTTTGATTAGGTGACAAACACACACAGTGAGAGAGAGAGAGAGAGAGAGAGAGAGAAACACACATCCTGGTGGTTACTTGTAAAGACTCATTTAAATAACAATGGTAATTATTATAATTATATTACCTACTCCATTAACCTAACTTACCTAACTCTGACTTGTGCATCCTAACCCTTAAACAGCCTTTTTAAGCTGTGAACACCAGACAAAATGTCCTCTCTTCAAAAAGGTCTAAAACTCAAGCTGGTGCTCACAAAGACAGAAGTACAAGAGGGCACACACAGCTATGGGTGGAGGAGTAAAACCATTAATACTAAAGAAAAAAGAAGAAGCTGATTTTAAATTTTGGGACAATTGTTATTCCTGCAGTTAATCTCACTTTGTCTCTCTCATGTAGTTGACACCTAATCACTTTAGAAAATAAGATGTTTATTTTACTGCAAATCAACTGAAAAAGCATGGACGAACGTTACTATGGTATATTGTGTTTATGAAATGTAAGACAAAAAGTTAACCTTTCTGATCTCGCTGCCGAACCTCCCTCTATCTCTTAGTTCTAAAAACCGCAAGCTTTTCTCTCTTCGTAATGAGGTCAAAGTCGTCCAAAGACTAACACCATTAAAGTTATCTAACTAAAGTTTAAATCTTACCTCCTACACAAAAACACACTGCTAGAGACCCATCTATGCACACACAACTCAGCATCTATTAGAACTAATGATGATTCATTATACAAACCGAGACAAGAGTTTAATGGGGGCGTCTAGATAGCTCAGTTGGTAGAGCGGATGCCCATATATAGAGGTGTACACCTTGATGCCTGGGTTCGTTATTTCACGTTATTTCCCTCTCTCTCCCCTTTCATGTCTTCATCTATCCTGTCAAAATAAAAGCTAAAATTGCCCAAAGAAATTATCTTTAATGGGACTTTGATTCCTGAGAGAGGACAGTAGACGAACGGCTGATGTGGAAAGTCAGGTCACATATGTGGACAATACAGCCGTTGGTTCAGATCAGATCAGATATCAGATTCAAACTGTATATAAACATAACTTTAGCTAGCTGACATACATGGAGGGAGAGACGGAACGTGGGGAGAAGACTAAAGAAACGTACTGTACCTGATGGTAAACAAAACAACACGTATCAATGCTAAATTACGTTACAGATACAGAAAATAAATTTGCTGTTATGTTACAGGTTATCCACAGACGATTACTGTAACAATTAATGTCATTAAACACAACAAATCCATGATGACTAACACTTAAAGAACCTGATCAGGCCATAATCTACCGTTATGACTCACCATACAGGTGTACCCACTCGTCCTCATCATCTCCATCGTTGTCTTTGTCTTCATCAGTGATGTAGCAGATCTTGCTCTCCCTTTTCCTCCCATTCAGCAGCTCCTCCTCTTCAGACATCCTGACCTACAGGCTGCTGCTACCGCAGCATGGCCACACCACTCACCTGAAACAAAGAGTACAGGTGTCAATGAATAGATGAACAAGTACAGACATACACACAGACCCACAGAATCAATGGATTTTAGATGTACAGTAAATGACTTGTGTCCGTGGCTTCTCTGCCATCTGTCACCCCACACAGTCTGAAGCTTTTCTCATAAGAAAAAAAAGACAACAGGAAGGGGGAAATACAGATGTTTGGACAGTAAATGTCAGCGTCTAATGCGGCGAAAAAAGCAGCCTTTGGCATGTGTGTAGAACGTACTGGGGAGAGAAGCATCTAGACTGGGTTTAGCAAGTAGTATTTAAGGGAGACATTCCACGTAGGGATATTGGTCGGGGTGGTGGATGGGTCAAACACAGGACTTTCACCCAGTAGAGCGGCAGGGTTTGTGTCCCGTGTGTGTCCTTTATTGTCCCGTTATTGCCATGTGTCAGGGAAGCCGCTTTCTTCTTTGACCGGCCCATTATTCCTGCGTGTCACAGAACCGTAATCCCACTTTTGACCTTTATTCTAAACCCAACCGTCCTGTTCCCGCAAGTCACGGAACCGTAAGCCCACTCACGATCTTTCCCTTAACCCAACTGTTCCGTTCCCTCGAGTCACGGAACCATAAGCCCACCCACAAGCTTTCCTTAACCTAACAGAATCAAAAGGGACGCCAATTGTCCCCACCAAGCATCTTTAGGTAAAGCTTGTTTTATGATGCTAAAAGGAGACTTTTACCATCAAAAACAACGACAAAGGCACCTGACCAAGTGTCCGTATTTTACGAGATGTGAGTGAGAATGTGTTGGGTTAGTTACACAGGACCATCTGAACAGCACAAAAGTAAGCTGATAGTCTTAATAAGCTTTGTAGCAACTCATTTGGTAATGGCTTGAATGTAACAGACCATATTTGTAAAAGTTCATTTAACTTAATTTCAACAACAAAATTGAGTATTTGAATCTAGTTTTATAGTTGTTTGTGTATTCTTCTGAGGTAAGGTAATGCATCAAATTCTTTTCTTTCTGCTGCTCATTAGGTAAAGTAAAGACAGGAGTGTATTAAGGTCCTTTGGTAACAGAGGTAACAAATATCATGACCTTCAGATGAGAGAGAGCTTCAGAGCAGACAAAAGGAAATGTACCACAGAGAGAGAGGCTCTCAAGAGTATCTGGGATGCTTTTAAAGCTTCATCTCTCAGCAGCAGGAAAATTACACTTGCATTACTCGCAGGCATTTCTCTGTACCAGAGTGAAACTATTAAACTGTAACCACAGACTGCTGCCCTGCCCATTATCAGCGGTGGTTCGGTAAAAGCAAAGTTTTCATCCTGTGTTGTTTTATAGCTCTATAATTCTGTTATGTTCAAGAGTCATAATTTAAAGGGATGGTTCAGAATTTTGAACATAAGACATTATTTCCAAGTTAGCCAGTGTGTTATTTTTAATCAGTGGAGACAGATTAAAACTTTTCATCCAGTCCTTCCAGTTGCAGAGTTTGCTGGTGCTATGCTAGCAGAAGTCAACAGTATCTGCTAGCCTGCCATTAAAAACACCCACTCCACAGTACACCAAAGGCAAATAAATTATAAAGTCAGACTATCGATGTAAATGTCTGAATAAATCCACGCTTGCATCACATTGCAATAGTTTTTTCCCTGTAGTTGGTAGCACAGGCTACAGCAGCAGCGGAGTGATATTAGCTAGGCAACCGAGAAAGTCAGTTCACATGACAATCACGCAAGTTCATTTACCTGGCGCTGTCACTCATTGCTACAGAAGTAGAGGACATTGCACAAAGGAATCAACAGGATATAGTACTATATCTACCAAGGGTGTAGCTATACCATTGCTACACTATTGTCACTCTCCACAATGCATTGAACTGTAATGTTATCTCCACTAATGTCAGTCTCAATCTATCAGTAGCAGATAGGCTAACATTATGAAAGGGTCTAACTTTATTAGCTAGAGTAGCCTACCAAAAGTTAATACCTGTTCATCAGTAGCCGTTGGTGCATCTGGAAATACGAATGGAACCGCATTCGTTGTCAGTGACTGATCCTTGTCCCTTGCAATCCTTGTGGATTTGGGGGGGTCAAAGTCATCTGGTCTAAAATGATCACTACAAATTTGCAACTTAAGTATAGTCTCCGCCGGTGTCTCGATGTCTGAGCCAGCAGCAAGAAGTCACAGTTGGTTCCTATCTGGATCTCGCAATGGACATTTGTGGAAACTTTGTGGTGCCCTTCTGTTTGATTTATTTTTACAATTTCTAAATGCACACTGCATCACCATGTTTCCTAGTCCTTTGTTTCCAATCCAATGCTTCAATTACAATGTAGAAAATAGTCCCGAGATGCAAGGGTAGTTTTATTTCTAACATTATTCTATCAACAGACATATACATCGGTAGTCTGGCGTTATAATTTATTTGCCTTTGGTGTACTGTGGAGTGGGTAGGACTGTTTTTAAAGGCAGGCTAGCAGATACTGTTGACGTGCGCTAGCCTAGCACCAGCTAACTGCAACTGGAATGACTGGATGAAAAGTGTATAAAACTGTCTCCACTGATATAAAAAACCCTCTGGCTAACTTGGAAATAAGGTCTTATGTCCAAAATTCTGAACCACCCCTTTAAATTGTTACAACTGAACCCAAAAATATCGTAACCAATGTCATAATCAACAGCAGTATTAAAGAAACCTCAACTTTAAAGAAATTCTGAGCAATTTAGAAAAAAGAATTATTCAAAATCATTTTTTTAAACCAAATATATACAGTAAATCAGATGAATTCACCAAGTAAAACTCATTTGGTTAAAACAAAGGCTTTGAAGATTATGCACTCCCACACGGATGAGCCCAGACACACGGTATCACAGCGAGGTTAACTCTTGATTACTTGCCAGCTCAACTTGTGTAACGTTACATAAAAGGTAGACCCGGACAAGCTGACTTATTGGCCCGACAGGGTGGTTTTACAAGCCTCATAAATCTAACCAAGCTAGACTTCATGGACTGAGAACCAGTAACCAAGGAAAGGAAAGATAATCCCCCCTCAATATTTACCATTGGTAGATGACAGGACTTGACCTGTGTTTTCTGTTTCTTTGCAACATCCTACACAACCTTCTTCCACTATATAATTTATGAACACAATGCACCCTTAATAAATTATCAATGCTGTTATTTTCTGGAGACTTGTTGTTATTCACGATAAAATATAAAAAAAATGTTTATCCACAAAATAAAACCAGGTAGAGCTTTTTTTTATTTGATTAAAGTTGACGAAGGTGTACGGAAGAGGATTAGGGCCACATGTGAGTTATGACATACAGTATATCTCAGAATTCTGACTTTATGCTAAAATTTGACGAAATATTTGATAAGGTTGTGTGTAAAGTGTCCTTTGTATGAAAACATGCAACTGATTAAGACACAAATTAAAAGAGTAGTGCAGAAGTGGTTTGGAGCGAGCACTCAAGTGTCACTCAAGTGGCGTCAACACGCGGTGACGAGAAGCGGAGAAAAGCCTGTTGTCCTGTTGGGTGCGCATTCTACATCTTTTATAAACCTCTAGTCAAAATGTTCACCAACTTAATTTTGTGTGCTACCATCGCTAAGCACAAAACACAAAAGTACAGCTGAGGTTCACAGGAGTAAAGTTTTGCAGGAATTTGGTCATGGAAAACCCACAAGCATCAAAAAGCACTGGTTTACATGGACAGCAGTAACCGAGGTAAGGGTTAAGCCAGTTCTCCCCGTATACATGAACGGGGAAGAATGACAGGAGTAACTCTACCTCCGGGAAAGTAGGTGGCACTCTGCCAACGCACAACTGGCTTTTTTGTCCAGCTGACCTGTCAAAATTACACAAATCAGCCAATAAATAAGTAATATTTAACAATACTTTTAATGTTTTATTTACACACTTTTGTCATAATGACTGACAACTTGTTCAGCTCATTATAATGTTATCTTTAACCAATGTAGGGTTGAAATTAGTAAAATAATTTTGTTAGCTAACTAGTATTAACGTTAGCCAGCAGTTGCAGCAGGACTGCTTGGTCCCTCCACTTTTTTGCAGAGTCACAACGTTGACAGCCCTGGAGATGGACAATCTATTTTGCCATCTCCTGGTGTTAGCTGATGCTTTAATGGGTTTAATAAAACAGACGGACCGCAGGCTCTTTGCTGCCAATGGCCCGCTGATTCAGGAATCACTGCTTTGTTGTATGGTATTATTAGTTAACCATGCACAAACATTTAACCTTATCATAACCTGGTAAGGTGGAGAAATACCCAGGTTACTGAAGGAGCTCTCTAGGTCTGTCAACCGGGTTATGAGAACTTTTAAATCGAGGTAACATGTCGTTTTAAAAAATCAGGGTGTTGCCTTTACTTGACTATAATAGTTTTTTTAAACTACACGTAAACGCACTGACTGTTATCAAGATACCAATCACAGAACACACTGTTGGGGAAATGCATTACAGTTAATTGGAAACAAGCACATACAGTACTTGGATCGGTGGAATTCTTATGTAAAATTACATGCCAGGAATGTGTTGGCTGCAGATTTTGGCTTGGATGCCTTTTTATGTGTATAGCGATGGAGTCTAATCGCCAAAGACTTTTTATTTGAGCTGTACAGTAAATCTTATTTGCATGTCTGCAAACATGTCTCTCCTGATTAAAATGCAATTGTCGTTCACACACAGGTAGTGTAACACCTTACATTTAAAAAAAAAAACAACAACATTCATTTGATCATTGACACCTCACATCAATGACACAAAAATCGCTTAATTGAGCTATGAATTATTTACAAAAACAGTCAAACTAAAATATTTGAGGGTCAAATCAAAATGTTAATAAAAAAAAGTAACATATCTGTGTTTTACATCCTACACCAGGGTTCTTTGACATTTTTTAGGCCAAAGACCCCTTAGCTGAAAGAGACCGTGTAGGGAACCCTTAAACATACATTTATGGCCCATACAAGACTGAGTTATTAAAATATTAGACATATTCATATATTTATACATCATGTTTTGATGTTAAACATACATGTAGTACAGTGAATCCTTAAGCTTGACTGTATCTGTGGATGGCTACCTTAGTGGCTAGCTTACCCATAGGCCAGTAAGCTTATCACCAATGTTGTTTAAATTGGAGAAGAAACATCAAAATAGGTTTCTAGAGTTCTTTGTTGATGATATGTTGGGCTTGTGTTTAGGTATATTTTGAGACATATATTTTACCTTTTGGAATTTATTTTTTATAATTAACCAATAACTTGGTGGGACGCCTGCAGTAACCCTTAGGGTCCTTTACCCCCTGTTGAAGATCACTGCCCTACACTCTTACCAAGGTGTTCCAAGGATGTTTGATTCAGCCAACATTGCATTGTGGAGTATTGTGGCCAGAAAAAGTAAGAAGCAAAGAGGAAGGAATAATAAGAATAAAAAAAGGAAGGCATAAAGAATGAAGGGGGAGATGGACAAAGACTGAAGGAGTTGTGGGATAGGATGGTGGAGAGGCAGGGGGAGGGGAGCAGTCAGTCTGTCTGTCTGGTGTCCTAATAACACCCCTATGACCAAAAGGGGGAGGGGGTGAGACAACCTAAATTTCTCTATTTAAAAAAAAAAAAAAAAAGAGAACACTGCCTGAACCAGCATGAAATTTGAAAGTTTTATGTTTTAAAGTAATACCATTGAAAAAATAAGTATAATAGAATAAAAAAACAAAAAAATAAAAATAAAAAATGTTGCATGGGACATGCAAATAAAGAAACAAGTATATTCCAAGGCACTCGCAGTTCTTACATTTTTTGTAGAACTGTAATGGTGCAGGTGGATTATTTTCTGAAATACTGACTTTATTCTTGTAATAGCCAATTATAAACAAAATATCACGACTCCGCCAAATCTCAGAGAACACAGACTGGATGAGTTATATTTTACACAAAGTTTTGAACATGAGCAGAAATCTTGCTCAAACACATCTGAGATATTATAGTCCAGGGGTCTCATTTATAAACGTGGCGTACGCACAAATTGAGGCTGAAAATGTGTGTACGCCACTTCCCACGTAAAGGTTGTGATTTTATAAAAAACAAAAAATGACAGGAGAATGCCATGCAAACTCTGGCCCATGAATATCCTCCAAATTATCATGAAGATAAACTCAACAGTGTTATTTGCACTTGTACTGAGTGATAATTGTTCCATACATACCTTGTAATAGCCAACTCAACAACTCAATTCGTTCTTAATGTTTAATCGGCGTTGTCTCACCGTCTCATTGTCCGCTACGGAGCGCACGAGATGAGGTGGCCCGAGTTCATGGAATACATGATAGCATCTAATACCCTACCATTAGATAATGGCAGAACACAGTGTAAATAACTAAATGTAATCATATATATTCAAATGTCAAAGTCTGAAAATACAGCCGTTAAGCTCTCGCGCAGTCATTTGTCTGTTGGTGACAAAACCTGCATGAAGAAAAGTGTGTTTGCCTTTTACACTTTCGTCTTCAAATTGTATCTCTGGGTGGGGGATATAGTTGAAACAGCTAAGTGTTTTATACAAATATTAAAATCTTCAACTTTATCACTTGTTTGGATATTATCAAGTTCAGGTTTAATCCTATCATACACCTGTAGGTCTTGTATATATTGAAGCTGTCCCTGAGTGCCGTAATGCCCGTTTAGTCAGGTTTACCTAACAGGGTTATAATTTGATTTTCAGCAATTACCGAGCGTCTGAAAAGTTTTTTTTGCTTTTTCTCCGCCAGTCGTCATGATTCGGCATCACGAAAGAACAATTGCCAGCGCCATAAACATACATATCAGCATTCACAAGGTGCTTTGCATTGACTATTTTGGCATTTTTGGCTTTTGGGCTTACGTACACTTATCAAAAAGGATCCTACGCACGTTTTATAAATGAGACCCCTGGGGTTTATTAATTCATTAAAATGAATTACTATACCATAGAGGTGCATAATTGTCATATGCACATTTAAGGAGGTTACATCCTCAACAAAAGAGAGAAGAGTAAATGATGCCTAGACCAAATTTGTGCTGACTCAGACATAATTACAAAAGTCAATCTACAGGAGAATAAATAGTTGAAAGCAATACAGAATGCCTGACAGTAATCTAGGTTTCCCTTTACATAAGATATTTCCAGCATACATTGATTCAGGGAAAAAAAAAAAATTTGAAATAAGGGGAATAACTATTTATCAGAATGCAGGAAATGAAAAGTTTAATGCATTTAGTTTAGTTAAATGGGTGCGGGCTAAGCCCCAAAACTCCTCAAATCCTAAAAATGCCCCTGGGTTTCACTGCACATTCTGAGCTTTGTAGTGTTACATCAGGGTCAGGGCTGCTGGACCGGCAAGAATGCTGCAAATTGTGAAAACTGTATAAAAATACAGTAACTCTCCTGATCAGAAATTGTATTGTACAAAAAGGCCAAAGCTTGTGACTGCACTTTTGTTTTGCAGCAGCCTTCCCCCCCCCCCCCTTCAACCCACCCGTTCCAACTAGAACAAATTATTTGCCCGTGGGAAACTGACTTCAATATTAAATATCAGTCATTCACGTGATATGCTGCCAATGTGAAAAAGTGTTTTTACAGGAAAAACCTGTAATTTGAGAGAGAGAGAGAGAGAGAGAGAGAGAGAGAGAGAGAGAGAGAGAGAGAGAGAGAGAGAGAGAGAGAGAGAGAGAGAGAGAGAGAGAGAGAGAGAGAGAGAGAGAGAGAGAGAGAGAGAGAGAGAGAGAGAGAGAGAGAGAGAGAGAGAGAGAGAGAGAGAGAGAGAGAGAGAGAGAGAGAGAGAGAGAGAGAGAGAGAGAGAGAGAGAGAGAGAGAGAGAGAGACTGCTGGCTAATAATGCCGCTGCTGAGCTTACTGGAAGAAAACTTGTACAATATGTATGCATCAAAATCTTTGGTGTCAGAAAATGAAACGATAAACTAATTTTAGTAGATTCACTTAGCTTTAGACAGTGCTATTTTCCTTTAAATTTACAACCACTAACAACAGATGAGTCTGCTTTGATAAACTCACTAACAGCCTGATGATGCACTACACCGATGTCAACTGATCACACACTGCCCGTTTCCCAAAAGCAGGTCATTCACAAGAATAGTCCTTCAATTTGTGGCTCTGAAAATGGATATTGTATAACATCTGGCTTTTAATGTTGGACTGGCTTACAGACTAAGGAGCTCTGCATCACATCCCTTGCTTGTGTAACAGAATTACACAATATTGAAGGCTGGTGATGGAGGCAGTTAACCAATTAAGTCGTGTTGCCTTCACTAAAAAAAGACAACACATAATGTTCAAATACACACTGCATTTGCAAAATACTCAATCTGCATCCAATGTGTGTTAGTGCAGCTCATTTTTTAGTCTCTTCATTATCCCATGCAATTGCTTACTAGGTATTAATTCAGACATTGTTGAAGGTTCATGATTTCTTAAAATCCTATTTGTGGGTTTGCTGTGTTGACTGGACCTCAAGTCAGGAGAGGGACCTGATCAATTCATGTTTAAGTGTATTAAAAACATGTTTCTAATTGATTATTTCTTAGAACAAAACGTAATGATATTACATTACATCCATTAGTAGACTAAGTGTATTCTAACTTGATAGGAACAAGTAATAGATGTCATCAAAAATTGGAAAGGCATAGTGTGGCTGTAGACTCAAACACTGTCTCAAATCCATACTAGATACTAATTCTATACAGTATATTCTTCATACTACTTGTTATAATAAACTGTTTTAGCAGTTAGTATCAAAATAGTCTAATTTAACTGGTAGTTGCTTTGCAGAGATGTTATACCTTATTCTTGTTTTTCACTTTTTTGGCACCTTTTCACCACTACCCACAATTTATTTTAAGGTTTTGCAGGTGTGATCGCCTCCTCCATTTTATTTGTGCAGTGCATTGTGGGGGAACAGTGTCCATCAAGAGCACAGTCAAAATTAACTGTATTTTGCAAGGGGGTAAGCCTCTTTTCTCTAAGCGTAGCTCCTATGACGCCATTTTAATGCTACCAAGCCATCACCTGCCATTAGCATTCCATTGACAGCCATTCATTTTGACATCACTTTGACATTAACTAACTTTACATCTGAAGCATTTAAATACTCTATTTGTCCATTGTTTATTTCTAAAGAAACACAACAATGTATAAAAGGCCCCATTACCTTGTATCTCACGCGACTTACTGTCACACAGTAGAGGAATCACTGTATAGTACAGAGTAAGCTCTCAGACAGATTGGACTTACATTAGCTGTGTAGGTTTAATTACTAATGTTAATTAGCATTTGAGTTAGCAATAACTAGCCTGTGCCTATGTTATCTTCTTACATATACCTATGCTCTCCGTCTCTGCAAGATTGGGAATGATGGAGATTTCTCTTGGCACAGCTACCAGAAGACTTACAACTTTCAGACACGTTGCTCACGTCACATCTACATCGTCAAGCTCAGTTGGAGGCTGCGCATTAACGCTCAGGAATCACCGGAAAAGGGCTTCTAATATCCTTCACTGGTCTCCGTCCAGAACAACGGGATCTGTTGGTCCATTTCTTTAACTGTCTATGGTATGTTGTCTGCTTTGGAGTAGTTACTTTTGAAGTTTGAACACACTGCATACATAGTATGGAAGTAGTGTTGTTGCTTGATAAATGACACACTATCAAAGTTTTTATTGATCAACTAATTATTAGACTAATCAACCAATCATTTTAGCACTGACTGGCACACCCAACCATTAATATAAATAAAAACATCATATTTAAAACACCACACTGTTACTTATGCTTCAGTTCAGGGGTAGAAATATACATTTTTATATTTCTTGATCAAGTTTGCATCATGTTAAACACCACAAAATCAAATAAGCATATCAGAGTTTATGTAAATGTGGCCACAGTATGACCTGTAACATACTGTATTCCTTATACCTACAGCTTGCTGATTCTAATTTGGACCTCTGACTGCTCAGAAACAAACAGTTTTTCTAATTCTGTCTTTGAAGCTGTAAATACCTACAACACGCACAAGTTTACTCAGGATAAGCCCTCAGTTAATGCATTGGCCAAGACGCCTTGCACAAATTAGTGACCTGGATCAGTGAACAATGCTGACCTGCATTGACTTGCTTCACAGGATATTTTTAAACAGGTAAACCCTCGGGCCAATTCCAGCTGGGTGTCATATCTAATCCCTGACCCCCCACCCCCCCCCCCCCGCCCCCATGTTGCCTTTGGCCTGCAGTACCCAAGCACTGTTTAACAAAGAAAACAGGAAGAAAATGAGGAGCACCGAAGCAATGCAGGAGCTCACACATTTTCAGAGTCCATGTAGTTGAACTGGGAGGGGTCGCGAGGCAGCAAGGGGAGGGGTTAGAAATCATTGCGCCGAGATGACCTCTAATTGGATACTGCTGGCTGGTCTCCAGCTAATCAGTAAGGGTATAGAGGGTTCATTGGGGTCGTTTATGGTTTACATGGGGACACTGGAGGGGAAGGGTCTCCTTTGCTTAACCTATATATACACACACACCACAAAAAAAGGAGGGGGCTTATTCTGCCTGCAGCCAATACCAAACTGCTAAAAAAAAAAGAAAAGAAAACAGACCTTCAGAATGAAGAGAAGTAGATGACTGCACTGACACTGAAGAGTTACGGTGAACAGCTGAAACAAAACTGTTTGGTTTTTTTTTTTTCATCATTATCGCTTTTTCCCCACATTTGTCACTTTTTCAATGTTGTGGGTGAGTTTTTTGATATTTTTAATGTTGACATTTTCAGCGCTTATTTTGACGGCCTATTTTTTGTGACAAAAAAAGAAAGAAAAAAGAACTGATACGGGTCAGTTTGACCCAAGGACAACACGTTAACAGAAATTAATTTCCTTCCACAATCAAGATTAGACAGATTCCTTTTCAAAACCATATTGGCAAGCCAGCAGATGTTTATCAAAAGAAAGATTTTCCCCGTATGTCTCTCCGTAGACTTTTACATACTTCTTAAAATCATAAGTTGATTAATGGATAAAACTATTTAATTGACACTCACTGCTTTCCAAATGTACAGATTTGCTGATTTAGTTTAATATCATTTTATACTCCATTTCTTTTGAACTGCTGGTTGCACAAAAGAAATGAAGGCATCACCTTAAATCAACAGAATTGATGATGAAAATAATCATAACAGTCCTTTTTATACATGTATTAAACATAATATCCAATCATGTTATATTAAAAGATTTAAAAAGGTGCAATATGTCAACAATGTTGCTAGACGCTTGTTTCACATAGCCAGACATTACTTCACAACACAGCGGAGTAGCTAATGTTAGATGCCGGCTATATTGACAGTCAGGTGCTCACACGGATCTCTGCACCCAACTGACAGGCACACTTTTTAGGCTTAGACTTATGGTAGTAACTGCTAAAACACCACAGCCTCACTGTCCTCTCCAACCGACGGACAGACACACTTCCTCGGCTTAGAATTACGGTGAGAACCGCTAAAAATAACACCACCTTGCCGTCCTCTCCACCCAACTGAACACACTTTGTCTTAGAATTATGGCAACAATCGCTAAACCTCCTGGGCACTGCCAAGGTGCTCTTGAGCAAGGCACCAAACCCCCCAACTGCTCGCGGTGCCTTTCCATGGGCAGCCCCCTCACACTGACATCTCTCCATCTAGTGCATGTAGATGTCCTGAGCATGTGTGTGTAGTTCAGGCCTGTGTGTAATAACAGAGTGTAAATTGTAATTTCCCCTTGCGGGATTACTAAAGTATACATTACTACTACTACTACTACATTTTTATTAAAACACACTGCAAAGTCACGGCCCTCTCTTCCAGATTTACAGCACCCCTCTCGTCTTAAAATAACTCACCGTTCTTTACCATGCAAAACCAACAGTTGCAAAACTATTAGCAACCTCTGGCAATTTTGAAGTGGCACCGTTGCTGACCCTTTGACTTCTTAGCTTAATCATTTATAGGACCAAAAAAAGTCTGCAGAGGTAAATAACTAAGACTCAGCAGTTATTCAAGATACTCCAAAAGCTTTGGGCCGTCGCTTCGTTAATACATTTATGTGGCAACACATGCAGTAGCCACAGATGTGTCTTTGGACTGTGGCATTCAAGCTAATTATTACAGTATGTAAACTCAAGTACTGTAGTTCGGAATCCGGTTTGTTACAAATCAGAACAGATAATTGAGTTCACATTAGTAGTCAGTTTGGCTGCTTATATAATTATTACCACGACAATCCAGTCATGTTAGTCTCCATTATGAAGCAATGAATACATATACACTTCGATTAGTTCAGTAGGTTCCAACGTACAAGTAAACAACAACACCCCCCCAAGGGAAATGCAGGTAAGTTTTTTCCCTTGGTCAAGTAAATCTCAGAGGGTTATCTGCCTTGTACCAGAATAGTCTTCATTTTGGTGAAGATGCAGTTACTTTCTTCTGTTCCTCTGCTGTCTGTACATTGGAGCTTCGGAGGGCGTGCCGACACACACACACACACACACAATAACACACACCCGATTAATTGGTTTGAGTAATTTTTCATGAACAAAAATTTAAAAAACTGAATACATTTGAGCTGGGACAAAAAAAAAAAAAAAAAAATGCTGTAGAATGTACACCAGGTTACCATTTATGGAGACCACCTGTACAATATAATGCATTCCAATACAATAGCCTGCAATAAATCCTCTTTTTTTTAAGCCAATCCCATTTTCATTGAGTGTTATGCTGGAGTTGATTTTCCCCTACAGTCATTTTGAAGCGGCGCTGTATTACACTGCCTCATATTAAGGAGTTTCTAATACCTGTTGTAATAAACAACAGACCAAACGTCACAGTTCGAGATAGTTTGTCAGGAACATTGAACCGAGTCTGTGACCTTTCAGTTGTGAAAGCGTTCCTCTGACAACTGAGCCAGCCTGCTGCTGTGATGGCTTACAGCCATTTATCCAACTTGCCCTTTCGTTACTTACAGTTTTATGATCCCCAAACATGAACAGGGTAAAAAGAAAAAATCCAATTAGACAGATCTATGCGTACAACTCCAGTGATGGACAGGCATATACTGTACATGTAAAATGATGTTTAATGTACAGCAGATTTAATGCTGTAAGCCAGACAGTGGTCCCTTATTGCATCTATTGCTTTATCCCCTCTAGTTTAACAACTATGACAAGAATCAGGGATTTGGATTTAATCATTTTTAACAAAATACACAACATACAACATAACCCCCTGTTTTATGAAATCTTTATACAGGATCGGGGGGTGGTCGGCTGCAAACAAAAACTCCTAAAATACTGTGAATTCCTACTGGAATAAACTGTCCTTTTATTCCCCACAGATCACAGCAATGCAACAGGCATGCAACAGGCATCAAGCGTGCAACAGGCACTCAATACGTGATGCTAAGTAAACACTACTTTGCAAACACAAAATCTCAAATACTGTTTCTGCTAGGATAAGTTGCCCCTTTACCCCCCGCAGAACACCATAAAGCTGCGAGCACACGCTCACACTATCAACACGTGATGCAAAGTGAACACTACTCCGCAAACAAAAACACAAACGCTGTCACTGCTAGAATAAACGTGTCTTTTTATTCCGCCACAGGATACAGCAGGGCAACAAACGTGCAACAGGCACTCAATACGTGATGCAAAGTAAACACTACTTTTAGAGCTCTTACCGTGACACAGGACTGGAGAGCCGTCAGTCCGAGCAGAGCAGCATCAACGTGGCTGGGCGTCCGTACGCGACCCGCAGCAGACTCTGCCAGACCGAGGGACTCCCCATCTTTTTATTCTTTAGTAAACAAAGGATCGGGTGTGAGCAAGGCCAATTCCTTGCTCTCAGCCCATCCTCTGTGAGCAGGTGTCCTGCCCCGAAAGCATGTTTTCGAAACAGGAAGGCCGCTCTCAAAACATGTGAGCTCAACTCAAAACCGTTCCCAACACCCGAGCTCGGTGGCTCTCAAAACATGGAGTAAATAGGTTATACAATTGATAAATGAAACACAAAACAATGAATACGGCAAAGCAGCAGTGTATCGACAAGTTATACAAGTGACCCACTTAGCTGTTGTCAAGGAGCATAATGCAAAATAAACTTTTCACCCCCCCTTCTCATCACCCCACCCAGACAAAAATCTAAAAAAGATGACACGGTAATTACAATATTCAAAACCATTCAACAGAATAGTAAAAAAAGACAAACCATAAACCAAATAAAGATGTATGACAACACCAAAAGCCCATTACACATGTCTCTAGCCAGCACAAAGCTTCTTAGGAGCCCTCCAGAAAGTTTAGGTACTTTCCCCATTTTCTCGTAAAGACTGGATTGACGGCACTCCTTCATTCTTCCATCCTCTTAAATAATCTGTCTGCCTGTCTTTAAACTAGTCTGGAATTCCTCACCTCTTTTGGTGAGAGAGGAGAACTAGAAATTGCTGACAATGTCCCGACACGATCCTCTCCCATTAAAGATTTAAAAGTTATAGTAAGTAAACTAAAAAAGTATTAGTAGGTCAGACACAGCGGTCCACCCACTCCCTACAGTACATGTTTTTAAGAATTAATAAAACATGAGAAGGAGCGGAGGTCAGATTCATAGTCGCTCTACATTCCTTCCTCCCTCCCTCTCTGCGTAAGTGATTTAGACTCTACACAAAAAGGTAAAACAGTTACTAAATCTCTACTTAAACCCATTTCAACTACATTTCCTAATGTGATGTTTCAGTCTCTGAATGTGAGCAGTGGAGGTCAGTCAGACTGTTCTGCCCAGCATCACTCTCCCTCTTGGGGTTTTACAAGGAGTGTAGGTCAATCAGACGCTGGTGCGTCCACCCCTCCCCCACTGTTTTAGGGTTCAGCGAGCTCAAGAAGCAGCGTGGGTCAGGGGTTGAATTTCACTTCTCTTATTTGATTCAGAGGAAACGACGTTGCAGCCCTCTGAAAAACACATTTCCTCGTTTCCTCTCTCCTCCATCTCTCCCCTGCTTCCTCGGTGGAACGGACTAAGACGCACGGAAGGGAAGCAAGTGAAGGAAATGTGGATGCAATTTATGGGATGTGCAATTCAACCAGGGAGACCCACACTGGTCTCACCTCCCTTTCTGTCCCCATCTATAGTATAGCTCAAAGAGGTGGATGGATGCGCTGGTTTCTACCCATTCTTAAAATGTTAAATTTCATGTATCGTCTTTATCTCTGAAAGACAAATATTTTTAGTATTTTCAAATACAATCCCCAGGGCGAATCTTTCATGATATTTGCACTGGCTTGTTTTAAATAATAGTATTTCTTAAATCAAAGACTTTGACATAGCAAGAGCAGGAGTAGACTGACGGACGGAGTGTTGAAAGGATGAAGGGGAGGGATGAAAAAGGAGAGTGCCACAGAAGCGTTCCTAGATAATCCTTTCAAAATAAATGTGACTAAACGAGACAAAAAAACTAAATCAATATCTATGCCTGGCATGATGCTATCACCATTATGCACAAAACAAAACTTGCACGAATAATAAATCAGGCCAGCAAGATCCCTCCCAAACCTCCCTGACAGAACTTCACACCCAGTTTGTGCTCATGAAGCCCACTATAAATCACACAGGATCCCACCCAACCTCTTCACCAATCCTTTCAGTTACTGCCATCAGGTTGACGCTACAGAGTCCCATTTGCAAGGAAAAACAAATAAAATCCTTTATACCCACATCCAGCACCACACTAACAACCATACATAGACTACATCAAACAGCTCCATTCAGGCTTCTTCTTGCACAGTTTTTGCATTTTGCACATGTTTGTACAGACAAATGACAGACATGACAGACAAAGTTTTTATTATCTGATCTTAAACAAATTAACCCTGGTAAATGATTTATTATTTTCTTCAAAATACAATACTTACCCAATACACAAAATAGGCACATGTAAACAGTATTGACAATAGCGCTGACATAGCCACGAGTGCAGAGCATCCATTCCAGACAGTCTGATCAATCAATTAACTTGAGGGGGGAGGCTCAGCGCTGGCCTGGTGTATCCGGTACTTTTTTCCCCGACCTCAGGGAAGAAAAGGCCAATATCTGGGTGGCAGGGCTCTTTAATGATTCTCCTAGCCTTATTTTTACAGTGTGTGGTGTAAATAAAAAAATAAAAAATACAAAAATGATACAAAACAAAAGAATTGTACTGTAACCTTCACACCAACACCTATCTCCGTCACCAACCATTTATAAAAAAAGAAACACTTTGGCACCCAGTAGCTGAAGGTTTAAGAATGTTTAAAGACAAACCTTCCACAACGACGACAATAAACATTCATGCAAAATCTTCTTCTGTCCCAAGGTTTGTCCGAGAGAATGATAAAATGAAAAAGAAAAAAGCGGTTTTGGAGAAGAAGGTTGTGTCTGGCTGAAGAGGTTCTCTAGATACCTGACCCAAGATCATCAAAGTCTCTGAATCAAAAGCTACAGCTGAGGCAGACAGAAAAACCTAAAAAGCTGACTATTAGAACATAATCCTACGGCCAACCTGATACTGTGAAACAAAATGCCTGGTCAGCGATACAATTACACCCCCCCCCAAAAAAAATAAAAAAACATGACTTGAAAGGCAACAGTGAAAGCTACATGTCACAGCCGCCAAATCTCTGCCAGTAATTAGATAAAATAGTCAAAGACAACAGATGCGTTTCCTTTGCAGCAGGAGGAAAACAATCTGAAGCTTCAACTCAGCAACAAACTAAATGTTTTTGTCACAGATCCCTCAAAATCAAACAACTTCTGTCTGAAGCTACACACATATTTAACAGCCATACAGACAGAAATCCAGAGTAGAGATAACACCCACAGTAACATCAACTGACCAGAATGCACTGCAACCAGAAGACATGTTTGGTACTGATTAAAGCATGACTGACTTTTTTAAATTTTTCTCTGCTCTCTCGCATCACACTCTCCTCAAGCTCAAACTCTTCTGAGGGTTGTAAAAAGGCATGCTGGGAAATGGAAATTACTGAAGTACATAGAGGGAAAGTGGGTACGTCACAGAGGGAAACGCCAGAGGAACTGTAATCAAGTGTTTGATCAAACTGAGGTGTTATACCAAAAATACACCTTCACCTTTTTCACTGCAGATATTCTGGCTTTTGGAACCAGGTAAAGCATACCTTAAGATAATAACATTAACAATGGCTCAGTCCCAGCAAGTGTCCCAGTAAGCCATGACAGTGGCACAGCATGCACAAGTGAAAAAGTTGTATAAAGCCTTTTGTGGCTCTAGAGGGATGATGTGACGTCACTTGAGTCTGAGTCAGTTTGGGGCTTAAGACTACCGTGGAAATCTAAAGTTCTTGCAAGAGCACAATTTGAATTTGCTCAACGAGTTACTCTAGCACCGAGTAATGCTGCTCTATAACGATAAGCTTGCATCCAAGCTGCACCAATCACATTGGTGTGTCTGATAAAGGTGGTCCAGAGGCGAGCTAAACAGATGACAACAGTCTAATCTACCAGTTAGCTCCGCTGGTAGCTAAGCGTATGGGAGTCTGGATACAGCAACCCGTGTGCTGTTGTCATTGGTCGTAGTGTTATCTTATTGCGTGCAGTGAGATTTTCAAATGCACCCTTGGTACCACCCCTCAAGATGGGCGACTTTCATTACTCGATGCCAGACCCTTAATCTTTCGGATTTGGGTCTGGATTTCCAGGCTAGCTGAAGACTAGAAGTCTGACTTAGAATGTGAAGTTAGAAAGTAAACTAGCCAGACCTCTGTACCCCAGTCCTAATCTCCATTTCAGGGTAGCAGATCAAGGCTACATTAGCCACTACTAGCATAACAAACTTGAATCTCAAACTCAGGAGTCAGTATTTGAGTTCCACCTTGAGTGCAAGTGGTGTATCCTTTTAAAGTCTTTTCTGAAGTCCCAAGTCTAAAGCTCTTTTGTGTAACCATCAGTCTCACTGAAGCTAGTTCAAGCACAAATGTTTTAAAGTGGTTGCTTAGTCAGCTAATTACACACAAACCTCTTCTCCTTAGCTCTTTACTTCAGTCACATCTCTGTTCACATATGATCAACTGTCAAAAGTTGCAACAGTTTTCAACAGAAAGTGAGTGGACACAGGAAACAGTATTAACTACCAGGGCTTTGCTATTCACCATCTCACTTCCTAGTTTTACATAGCCTATCTCAAATCTTTCTAGTACAGCTGATTCCACCACTGAGGCTGAATGTTGAAGCTGGTTACCTCAAATACAAAGAGGTGGTCCTAAATTATTCTGGCAACTGGAAGAAACTTTAGGTACAAACAGATAGTAGCTGATTTTAAGTGATTATGGAACCACCTAACTTGGCATTTAAGACCATTTGCATAACTCTTTACATAAGCCACTTCCATGTTTGATTTGCTTTCATAGCCTAACTGGCTGTTAGGTAACACTGCCACAAATTGGGCGCCCATGCATTTCAGCTGGACTATTTAACCCCGCAGATGCGTCAGCTCTGTTTGCTGTTCGTGAGCCCGGCTCGTTTTACAGCTTGTTCCGAGGAGGCATGTTATGCAAAAAGAAAGCAGCATGCTTGCTTGTTTCATAGCACGGAAAGAGGCTGCAACAGCAATGCAGACAGGAGGAAGCGGAGGTGCACTAGTGCAGCGTGCTCCTCTTTTGTCTGGAGCCTAATTGACGCCCCGCAACAATGCAAAGAGAAACAAATATATGGTTTAACAGCAAGAAAACATAAACAAGCGGACATCCAACCCGGTGTGTAGCTCACCTTCTGTCCCCCGTTTCTGCAGCCAGTCTCTCCGCCAGAAACGCTTTTATTTCTGAAGTGGTAATGAGATGCAGGGCAGGCTTGGCCGCTTCCACTCATTCATCAGTTTCTTGCTCAAAGAAAAGGGTCGGTCCTGGTAGTCCCTGCATGCGCTCTGCACTAAAAAAAATCCATTACGAAAGTTCCGGAAGTGCACGAGCATTCAAACGGTCGAGGGTTACTAAAGGCACAAAAGCTGCATACATAACAAATGTGAATCACTGCAAGTTGTGATTACATTTGTGTTTAATAACTTAAATTGCTGTTCTAGTTATTATTATTATATTATTATTATTATTATTATTACTACTACTACTACATATTCTTCTATAGCTTACTCTGTTTTACCTTTATAGGCTATACAGTATGGTAATGTTCACATACTGTTGATTTTGGCTTTAGGCCTACTAACTACAAATTCCTGCCTGTTATGTTATCCACAGGCTACAGTTTTAATGTTTAAAATGTCTGAAAGGTGTCTGAGAAGTAGATGGATGGAAAATAAAAAAATATATATGATGTATTTGTGACTGCATGTATGTATGCATGTGTGTCTATATGCATGTGTCTATGTGCGTGTCGGTAGGTAGATATATTGTGCATGTATACATATATAAATAAGTGAAGCATCAAATTGTATTCTACGTAACTAAAGTATAAAAATAGAAAAAGACCAGATTTTCATTTTTGAACTTCCTACTCCTTTTCTTGAACTTGGGAATTTCTTATTTGAATCAGTTACAATGATTTTGGAAGATTGGGCTGAAATGTACATGTTCTTATTTATCTGTTTTTTAATTGTAATTGTTATTTTTTAATATGTTTCTGCAATTCTGCCTCTATAGACTTTAGCTCACGTTGAAGTTGGTTGGAGTTATGCTGGAAAGTACCCAAGTAATGTACTTAACAACCTTAATAGAAAAGGGAGACTGCTGTCAATCAGGCACAGTCTGTACACATCCACACAGTCCTGAGAAGAGGTCTACGTAAAAATAAGACAAATAATTAAAAACACAACTTTGACTTGAGTGTCATGAAATCCTAAACATGGACTGATGTTTACTCATTATCCAATAACTTCTTGGAATGGACGGCTGATGTGAAACACTATGTGAGCTTTTAGGTCCACTCACACAGCTTGTTTCTGTAAGAGACTTCCACTCTACACTGCACACTGTCTGTAAAGATTGTATTGCTATTTCCACCAGATGGAACCTGGACCTGGAAGGGCAGTAGGCCTACAAGTTTCACTTTTATAATTCCATAAAGGAGTTTGATAACTTCATCTAGCTGCCACTTGATACTGTGTCTAGACCACATACCTCTCTTATGTCAAACACAGCTGTGATTAATCATCATAAATAGCATCATATCTGTTTCCATTGAACAAGCTTTCTGGACAGAAAGTGAAAGCAAATATGATGCAGCCTTTACTAGAACAAATGAGTGAAATTTGGTATGACTGCAACATAATCAGATGTCTATCACACAAAATCTAATCATGACCAATTTGGAGAACACCACTTTGATCAATTATCAGTGACCAAATAGCCTTTTTTCCCTATGAAACTCTGCACTGAAGATATGACATTCTCTTTGTTTGTCATTGATGAATCACATAAAAAACAAACATATTTGATATTTTCACGTAATTTTTTTGTTTTAGAACATGTGTACATTTTGCAGTTCCTGTGTGTGTGTGTATGTGTGTGTGTGTGTGTGTGTGTGCACATTATTTCTGCATTATTTTTGGCTGTAAGTTTTATTCAAACTGTGTTAGAATCAAATCAAAATTTCATCTTCTTTTATCATTTTTGAAATGATAAAAGAAGTTGGAGTGAAGCATAGACTGGCCTGATTTTGTTTTATATATAGTGCAAAGTGTGTTCACTAAACTTTAACTAGCTTAATCTTAACTTTAGAGTAACATGAGTGAATAAATTCTTCCTTTAGCCTTTTGTCTAAATGTAAAATCGTATTTCAATACATAAAAACAATGAAAACAATAAACAATGTCATCAAGCTGGAAGTCAGCTTTAATACACTTATTCAATACTTTTAAATTTATGTTTTTTTTGTTAAATTTTAGATCAAATTCAAATTATTGTCATTGCACAGAGCACTTCAACAACAAAATGCAGAAATGCTGAATATTTTATACATTAAACCTAATACACCGTGTTATGAAACCGCTCAGCAGGTGCACTGCAGCACACCGGGTGACCAAACATGCAGTAGCATTCTTTACCTAACCTTCTTGTACTGCACTGTACTTTCTTGTTCTCCCATTCATATAGTGTCCCCTACTGGCCAACGTTCCACATTGCGTCACATAATTGTGGATAATGCAACTTTAACACGGGTGAAACTGAGGATGGCAAGATAGACACCTGTTTTGGAATGCACTTTTAATGTATTGTATGATTGATTTGAATAGAATAAGAATTGGTAATAGGTAGAGATAACACACATGGATATTAACCATACTTACAACAAAGTGGATGACAAACAGTACTGGTAAATAGTGCACAAAATCCAATTGGAAGACTCAATCTTGCCAAGATGTCCAAAAAGAGATATATCAGCAGTTCCTTTTTAACTTGAAAAATGTCTCCAACTAGGAGCTGCGTGATACCCTAATAAGGCTCCAGTTAAATAAGCTGGTAATACATTGCTGGACATTTCTGTCTGTTTCGGATGTAGAATCTGTCTTGGTTTATAATGGCAGCTCTCCTCTCTTTACTTGATCAGCTCCCCTCTCACTGAAAGCCCAAGTGTAGTCTACTGTAGGTGCACAACTGTGCTGTGGACATTTTCGTTAACAGCTCCAAGCAACGAAGGGTCTCATATCTCTTTTATACTTTCATTCTTCCTTTTCTTTCAGTCCTGTCATCTATTTATGATTTACTCTATCTCACTCTACCCTTCCCTTGCTCACTATTGATGCATTTCCTCTCCTTCCTATTTCCTCCTATCCATTTTCTATCTCCGTGACTCTGTGCAACATGTTATTTTTGCACTAAATACTGTGCAGGCTTCCCTACTCTTCTTCTTTCTGTCCCTGTCTCTCCTCAATTACATTTCCATCAACGTGTTGATCTCCTCTGTAATTCTGAGGTGTCTGTGCAGCAAGATACTCAGCAACGGAGGAGCAGAAAATAGAATAAATGTCAAGATAGATGAAGTAAAGGTGTTTGTGAGCAAATGAAATTAGATATCCTTGAAACGACAGCAGAGTTGGATGCGATACTGGCTGCTCAGGAAATTGGAACAAGGTCTGAGGCTCTGCCATTTTTCTTTCATTTTCTCACACTTTCTTCTTTTCTAAAGTCAGTTTCAGGCAATCTTTCCTCCTCTGAGCATGGCTTCTCTCTCACAAACTAGCAAACTAGTAGCAGCACACTGCAGCAATGCATTAATCTTCATGCAATGCAGCCAAAATAAAAAATCAAAATCAATGATGCTTTATTTATTTTAGACTGATTGTAATTCACTTCATAATAAATGAAGAGTAGCAATAGCGGTCACAAAAAATAGTAGTTTGTAGTAGTTCTTTGTAGTAGTTTGTGGCATAGCAGGGCACTGTGTGGCATTACAAGGCACTGCAGGACGTAGCAGGGCACCGCGGAGTGTAGCAGGATGTAACATGGCATCGCAGGACGTGTAGCTGGACCATGGCAACAGCTGCTACCATGATTTTGGAGCCTCCCTGATCCAAGGAAATATGCTGGGGGAAAAGAACATAAGGACTCCGGGGAATGACTCCCCAGAGCTAGGTTAGTAACAAGATCCTGGGACATGGTTGCACACAAATGGTAAGATAGAGGAGAGAGGAGCTCAGTGTGTCGAAGAAAGTCCCCCAGCTGTCTAGAACTATTACAGCATAACTAAGAGAGACAGGGTAAAGAGAGGAGCCTGGTCAGGCTGTACTGCCCTGCCTCTCTCTAGTTTTATTATATTATTGATTATATGATAGATACATCTGACAACTATGACGAGAAGCAGGTGGGCCGGGTTAAGCGGACGCTGCGACTCCTCACTCCCTAACTATATTCAATTCAATTCAATTTTATTTATATAGTGCTAAATCACAACAACAGTTATCTCTTTACCAGTAATTTAATTTAAATTTGCTTAATGAATTAATTTAGTGGGAGGTGGGAGAAGGTCCTCTACTAGCATAGTTGAAGATTACAGAAACAAGTATTTGAGGGGTAGCTCATACTGGACTCAAGGTCTTAGCTGGGCCCAAAGTGCACACACTGTAACAGTCAACAGGCAACCAGAGAGACAGAACGACTGAACAGCAGAAGTTGGTGTGAATCTTCACCTGCGTTGACCTCCTAAGTACCCTAGATGGAGCCACTTACCATACAATAACACAATGCACTGGACTTTTTCATTTCTAAAGCAGGTTTTAAAGATGTCATGCGTGTTTTAGGCTACAACATTTGTTGTCACATACAGCAAAAATCTCTTCACTATCCATGAGCTGCCTGTCCCCAGAACGCACTGTAAAAACGTGGTCTCTGTAGACAGCTCAGGGTCTGCAAACGGCAATAAAAACAAACTGTGCCCACCTGCACCACGAAGCATACACAAACAGTGTTCCAGCGTTCCAACCAATAACCAACAGGAAGGATTTTGGTGGTGGGGGTGCGGGGTTAGTGCACGGAAGCACAGAAGGATGAGCAGGAGGGGGGGCAAGCTAGTCTCGTTTTGTTTGAAAATACTTTAAACGTCAATAAGAAGTAACATCACCTTGCTTAGAGCATCTTTAAGTATGTAAAGTGTTCACACTCTGCACATGCACATGCTCAAACTTTGCACACAGAATCTACCTGATTATTCAGTGTTCTGTTGACTGACACTATTGTCTCACAGTGCATCTCTTCATTAGAAACCGAGGAGTGGAGTGTGAGAGAGTTCAGGGCTTTCTGTGAAGTTGACAAGTGTTTAAGGTTCCGCTCCCTGGTTGACTTTTTGAAACTTTAATGCACACGTTCCTTGAATCTGCAACTCAGCAGACTTCGCTGAAAGTAGCTACAGTGAACTGTCTAATTTTCAATCTCATGATCATAAATGACCTGTGACCAAAAACAAGACTAACCAATTAACTAAAAGAAGAAGATATTTCCAAAGTCACAAAATAGTTTACGGCAGGCAGACCTGCGCTACAGTAACGCATTCTGATGGGACACAGTCTTTGGTGTTAAAGTCTGTGTTTCAGTATCCAGCCAAGTAAAAGATAACCAGAGATTTCTTTTTAAAGGCCTAATTGTTTTTTCAGTTTATTTGAGAAGGTATCTGTTGTAGTTATGGCTGATAAGGGGGGAGTGCCATCACATAAAAAAAGAAAATTAAACGAAGAACAATTTAAAACTAAAAGGGAGAGTGACAGACGACCGGCAAAAACCCACATGAACATAGCCCTCTTCCTCCTAAACAGGTATGGAATATGTCTCTTTCATTTCATTAAGTAACTTCACAATGTGAGACATGGTTGTACGTAACGTCAGTAGCCTACATGAAATTACCAAAGTAGGCATGCAACACTTGAAATGCAATAATGCATGGCTATTGTATTTTCTTATTGTAATGTTTTTATGTCTGAGCAAAACATTCATTGCAACTGTATGACCTCCTGGTAACGCTAACTCTTAAAAATCTTTAGGACAGCAGGTGTGGTAAAAACACCACCGCTTTTTTGCAAAAGGGCTGCTTGAATTAACACAAACTGAAAGTTCCTCGTAGCCATTTTAAGGGAAATCCTCAGCATTGTGAGCTTAAAACAGTGGAAATTGTAGACATAAACAAAAGAAATAATCCCTGTGTTCCAATACCTATAAATCATACTATCTAGTATATCATATAAATATTTAGTACGTCCCAATACATAGTATGTGAAATGCAGTATGCCAAAAATACCAGGATGTCTTTCTGCATCCGGTCACATTTTGCAGAATACAAGCCAGCATGCTTTTCTGGCTGTTCTGACCGCAATCCTTTGTGTAACGTAAGCAAGAGAGTTAAAGTTTAAGGTGCAATGTTAAGACAAAGTAGTATGCATATGCAGATATGAAACCAATTTACATCTATAGCAGTATGTCCCAATGCAGGGGTGGAAGACCTATTCAGATCCTTTACTTAAGTAAAAGTAAACTAATACCACACTGTAAAAATACTCTGTTACAAGTTAAAGTCCTGCATGAAAAATTTTAAGGAAAAGTATGTACGTATCACCAGGAAAATGTAGCTCAATGCAGAAACATTCGCACATTTTTAGAAACTGGAAACGATCCAAAAAGTTCTGTAAACCAACAAACTGTTTGATGGGCAAATTATTTCAGCTGTACTTGTAGGTTTATGTATTGTTGGGTAGTTTAATTTATAATAAAACATCAAATTTTAAAAACTACATGTGTTGTGTGTGCAAAAATCTCAATTTGTAAAGCTGTCAGTAAAGTCTTACCTTACTTAATTGTCTCATATCCACCTGTTTGGTTCCTTCACTAAAATATAATTAATGTAAAAAAAAGCTTTAGGGTCAGGGTCTGTTTTATACAGTCTATGGTTAGGGTCTTGGCATTGTGAATACTGGCTTAGTGGCTTAGTGGTATGAGTTTCTGGGACACTCATTGATGTAAGTAGTTGTACCGGTGCCTTTCTTACTAAAACAACTCAAAATGTTAATCACTCCACTTTGAACTTGGATTGTGTGTTTATTATCTCAGCATCTGCATCATCCATTGTTTCAAGGTCTATGCTTGCTTTTCTCTTTACTTGTGTGTGTGTGTGTGTGTGTGTGTGTGTGTGTGTGTGTGTGTGTGTGTGTGCGTAGCGAAAAGGAAATCACGTGTCGGCTTGGTTGCTCACTTATCAGCTCCGCCATATGCTGCTTTATGTAAAACAGTCTTGTTGAGAGGCCTTATGTCATTTTTAATAGGAGCAATAAACTGATAAAGCTACAGTGAAAAATTGTACTTTTAACTTCAAAATAATATGCATATGCTAATTGTAGATTTATTGCCACCATTATTTCAAGAGATCCCTTTTTCAGTATCTTTACTGTCTGTAAAGCACCATGTCCTCCCCCACTGTTAACACAGCACCATGCCTACAGAGAGCAACAAGCCGGAGCTGTGGGTGGATGTTTTTGTATTGCTGTCTGTTGTGTAGTCCCTGTGTCATTCTAATCTCTCTAGTCTCTTAAATCAGAGGTTATCTTTTTTTCCATCCAGCCAAGGACCCCTTACAAGATAGAAGCTGTACCGGGGACCCATGGAGAGAGAAAGAGAGAGAGAGAGAGAAAAAGAGAATGTATTATAGAAATGTGTTATAACAATAATAAACATGCATTAAACATGTACAGATTCTAAGAGTTATGGATTTGTTAGATTACAATGTAAACTATGACCTATTATATGACCTAAATATAGATAGAACATTATTTGTTGAACTTTTCACTGACTCCCTGGCTGAGTGCCACAGATCCCACATTGAGAATCACTGTCTTAGATTACATGTTTTGCCTTTGTTTTCCAACCATTTCCTCTTTGGTTCTTTTGCTCTGCTGCTTTATTTATTTTCTCTTCCTGTCAGCCATCTGTTCAACTAAGTATCTAACTATTTCTGATAGGTTGTTATATAATGGGATAGAACTGTATGGTCTGACCCAGCTTGGCAGATTCTGGTCTTCCTTTAAACAGTACATAACTTCAGCCTGTTGATCTGATAGTAAGCACATGCCATGCTGCACAGAGGAGAGTGTGCCAACATGTTGGCCACTGCAACTTTAAAATGTATGTCAGGGCTGTGTGTATGTCAACTTCTTTTGCCCTCTATACTGGCTTAAACATAATCCCGCAGTAATAGTGACCCACACTTAAAGGAGTAGGTGTTATTTTGTTTCCTGTTGTTTAAGTTCACCATGGAAGGAAATGCATGTCTGCCAACACCTTATTGCCTCTGTTAGTAAGCTGTGGGAATCATCTATAAAGAGGATTTCTCTGGCAAAGATAGTATATTAACATTCCAAACTCATCAGATGGCTGGACAGTTTCCTTGGGAGCTGTCCAAGAACAATTTACTGATCAAGAACAAATCACTTTCCATCAAGTGAAAAAAAAACTTGTGTTCAGCATTTAAGATCTCTAAAAAAATACACATACTGTGCAAGTGTGTAAATTACATACCGTAGCCTAGTTAATTATTATTTCTTTCTTCATTTTCTTTCACTGATTCACCATAAAGTAAGAAAGGACACAAAACAAATCAGTGACTTGGAGGCAAACAGGCAACCAGTTTATAGCTTTTTATTTGTGACAGTCTTACAATAGCAAAGCTGCTAACAGTGCAGTTTTAAACCAATATTCATTAATCAGGTTACAGTTAAAATAAGCCAAATAATTCCAACCTTTTCTTCACCATCATCATCAACTTCATCATCATCACAGATTTCAGTCAGTCTGCTCTGCTGCAGGACACGCTGGCTGCTGCCCAAACAGAATGCTGACATAGACCCAATCTTTCCCGTCACCCACATTAAAGTAATTAACTCTGCATTCAGAGGATGGAAGGGTGGTCCAACTCTTTTGTGAGGCATGGATAATTTGCAAAAAATGAAGGCAAGAGTTGATGATGTTGCACTCTCTTTTAGGTATCAAGCTATACATTCTATGGGGATCAGAAATATAAAGTTATTTCTAGCTTTAAGTTATTCAGTTCATGTTCACATTCAGATGAGTTGTAAAAGGCTGTTTGATTTTTTTCCATCAGGAAAAAGTCACTGAGTAGAAAGAGAATTGATGAAAGGAGAAAGAAGTGAGAATACTATTTAGTATAGCAGTAAATAATTGCATTATGCTGTCTGTATTTATGAAGCAGTCACAGGAAGAGAAATCACCTGTGGTTCTGGCAACATTTAACAGTGCACACACTTATTTTTCCCCCCTGATTGATTGTGATTTGGAATCCGATCAGTTTCTCCATAGACAAGGGAGGGAAAGAAAAAACAAAACAACCAGAAGACTTTTCTGTTATTCCCTTCAACTCATTTAGACCTGCTCCAAGCTCTCCGGGGAACAAACAAATCCACACCCAGACTTTCTCTCTTATAGCTTTATTTGAAAACCCAGCATGTGTTGTGTGAAAGGTATTCTTGCTTGCCAGACCCACAGTGCTGCATAGTAAAGTCTGGCGTCTGGCCCCTCCACACATACACTCCTGGATGGAATGGAAGGTTGTTTGCATAGCTTTTATTATGCTTTTTGGCTTTTTCCTTTCCTCTATTGTGTTGTATATCTTTTTTTGTGCATGTTAAAGTCCACCCCAATGGGACTTACCATCTCCAATAGAAAACACTGTTCACAAACTGCTCCAAACAACTCTATTGTAGTCCAGCTTTTACTTCCCTGACAAACATGTGTGGCACACCCTCATACTCTGCTTCTTAATGGCTAGCAGTGTTGGGCCAGTTACTTTTAAAAAGTAATTAGTTACAGTTACTTCTTCCAAAAAGTAACTAAATTAGATACTCAGTTACAAATTATAAAAGTAACTATTTACTTCAGAAAGTAACTAATGCGTTACTTTCAAGTACATTTTTAAATGCTCAAATGTGACCCCACTTCCACCCCTCTTTAATGGAACCTAAAGTACATGTGCATGTTCAATTATTTATGATAAATCTGAATATTATAATGACAAAAGGTGGGTACTACTAGCCATAACTTTGGTTTGCAGAAGAGGCCTGTTTAAAAAATCTGTGGATGTTTGTTAAGAGTGAATTATAAAAAAAACAATATAACTGTCAATACTAATAATGGTAAACATTTTAGAATAACTATTTTTAAAGAATTTAAATGTAAAGATGGCATCATTTTTATATTAAAATCTGGGATTTTCATACTGTAGAAGAATGAATGGAATGCAATGGCTGCTTGGCAAACACAAAGAAGGTAAAGTCCGCAGCTTAATGCTCCGAAAAAATACTTTAATAGTGAAAAATAAGGCACACAACGTTTAGGCTCACAATTTTGCCTTCCTCAGGTGCTTGGGAAACACAATTATTCAAAAACTGACATTTGGAAATTGGTCAGCTATTGTATATGACGTGCAGGAAAATGGGCAAAACAGTGGTGGCCCTTTGACTAGTCGACGAAACGAGTAAAAACTGTCTTTTTCCTAAATTGTTTGGGGAGAAGAGGTGAAGTCAAAGAAGGGCAAACACCCTGGAGATAAATGGCAAGAACTGTCTCCTCTGTTGCTATGTCTTGACTTGGACAGTGAAAGTGCTGATTGAGGTCTACCCCACCTATCAATCATTCTATCAACCATTCACAGTTAACCAATAGGGTTTCCCTGCTTTGGCCTGTTGCTTGGAGTGAAGTGCTGGCACGTTGCTCATTTTAATCTCCTTAAGTATTTGCCCACACAGTAGAGTCAATGAGTCAGTCTGTCAAAGTGATCGATTCCGGTGTTGCAGGTTTCCTGAGCAGTCAGGAGTTTCTGCTGGAGAAGGAAACAGTTTGCTGGATAAGAAATGCTGGATGTGTGTTGGATTCCACAATTCATCAGCCACTTCATGATAGCAGATTGAAAAGAGACAACTTGGAGTTCTGCCATTACAGTCTGGTACTTTAGAAGTGACAGATGTTGGTAGCTATTTCATGGCCTCAAAATGCCAATTTTTAAGTATCCTTGCTTATTGTGGTAAGACTGGCAAGCATTTGCCTTGTATAAAGCCAGTGTTTATTATTTTTTTATTTCCTATTTTTAGGAAGTCTGACCGGAGTAGTTAACTATGTAAAAGGCAGACTCGAGAAACTGTCCATTTCATCCCCAATGTGGTTTATTTACAGGTGTAACCAAAAGCAATGTACCAAAAAAAAATAAACTAAATAACTTTGCCTTAACTCAATTCATAACCAAGTAATTCTAGATTACCTTAAACAAAACATAAAGTGCACACTTCTACACCTTCAGGCTATCTTAACCCCCATGCCACTCAAAACCAACTGTTTAAATAGGCTTTCTGATTAGAAGGCATACCCTGTCCATACCATCTACAGGTAAATATGAAATCCTTTCCCCAACAGAGGTAAGAGTAAACATTCTAACATTCTAATTATTTGGTGTAGAACCACATTTATCGTTATCCTTAGCGCATATCATATTATCTAGAAACAAACAGAAAGCAAAACATTAAATAATTTAAAAACATACTTCATCTAATCCCCCCCCCATACTTGGTCTAGCCCATTGAAATCACAGATGACATCACATCCAGTATAAATAGAGGAAGTAAATTAACATTTCCTCCAAACAGTAGGAGGCAGTAATGCTGTCGGTACACGATCCGTCCTGCCTACACGATCCGTTCTGCACATGTGCAATATGTTAGCGCACGCGCAGATGATAATCATGATGTACGAGGATTTACGGCACTTCACGATCTGTTTCATAGTAGCGGTCTGCTGTTAGCCTCCACTGGAAAGCTAACGTTAGTTTAGCTAACAGCTAATTTGGCTAACTGCTAGCTGACAGCTTGATTCAGCCTAAAATAACGTTACTCAAACTAAACAGTGGGGAAAGCAGCTACAGCTAAATTAAGACTTTACAGTAATAATAAAGACAAGTATTGAGTGATTGTGTTTTAAATGAGCACAAGTAAAGTAGAACTGACGTAACAGCTGTTACATATTTAAACGGTTATTTTCATTCATTCATTCATTTTACATGCTGTCTCAGCCATAGACATATATATGTCTATGGTCTCAGCTAGTGGTTAGCCGAATTAGCTGTTAGCTAAACTAATGTTAGCTTTCCGGTGGAGGCAAACAGACTTTCTTTAACTGTCTATGTGAACAGATCGTGCAGTGTCGTAAATATGCGTTCATCATGA
This sequence comes from Etheostoma perlongum, assembly GCA_026937815.1. Lineage (NCBI taxonomy): Eukaryota > Metazoa > Chordata > Actinopteri > Perciformes > Percidae > Etheostoma > Etheostoma perlongum. The sequence goes on from CM049377.1 coordinate 22,159,065, forward strand.
TATCAACTACGCATGCGCGAACATCTTGCACATGCGCAGAACGGATCGTACAGGCAGGACGGATCGTGTACTGACAAATGCAACACATAGGATGTCAACTGCCGTAAAACCCAAGAAGAAGAAGAAGAAGAAGAAGAAGCAGCATTTACTTTGTCTGGTGTACATGGTATGGTAAGTAAACTAACTTCTAATGAAATTGTCCAATAAAATAACAATACTGGTGTGCAGTGTTGGCGAGATGAAGCTTCAAGAAGCATGGGAGCTTTCCAGCAAATTGGTTCTCAAGGCTTTATTTGCTCACAATACCCCCTGTTGGTTGGAGTGTAAAACAAAATTGAAAAAAAACAACAACTGTTTAGTAAATGGATTGCCTTGAGAGGTATGTGGCTATCAAATGTGTGTTAATCAATCCCTTGATCATAATATGATAAAGCAGGAGGAGCCATATTAGTATTCTTAAGGGTGGAGGGCAGTAAATGTGCTTGTGTAGATCCTGGATATATAGAAAACAGTGTTGATTCGAACAACTTTCCAAACCAGTCATGTTGTATGTATGGGCAGCGAGGCTTCCATTGTCGTCAATGACGTAATTTGTCTAAAACGATACAAGCCTGTTTATCTGCTGGATATGTAAATAAGCAACTGTTTACTAACAAGTTCACCATATCTCTAATATCCACCAGTGTTGTAGCAAAAAGTGACCATATTTGGATGAGATGGTGGAGCCAAGTTATCAGCTAACACTAATGCTAGCTAGATAGCTTGGTTAGCAAGGTGCATCCTTAATTCATGTTAACTGTGATTTTAATTGGGATGAAAATTTTGGCTAGCAAAAACAGGATTAAAACAAAATGTACTTACCAGAAGGAATTAACAGCCGACACCTAATATTGTCTGAATTCTGAACAAGGCCTTTATAGGGGACCATAATATTACTATTTTTCATGAACTAAAAACACACTGAAAGGGTCCAAGTTCTAAGACAAAAACAAGGACAGCACCCAAAAACAAGTTCCCAGCTATTTAAATCTAGACAGTGCCATGGTTACGCATTGGTAAGCCTCTATCCTGATTGACGGATCGCTGTGGTAGCGACTTGTCAATAACAAGGTAGCCACGCACTAATGCATACCCTGCCTTATCATCTATTTTACTCTAAATGAGACCATCACTTACTGAATGAACATCATGCTGCATTGAAGACTTGAAACTAGTGATTGAGACCATGAACTTATCATGAAAACGTTAGTCTCTCATTGGCAGACAGTGCTGCAAAGAAGTCCACATAACATACCGGGACAGGAGAAAAAAACAAAAACAATTACAATAGTTATGGGTAACGCTAAGCGCTGTACTGTAACAACCTTAGACACAACGCTGGTGGACTCAAATGCATGACTCAAATCAGTAGAAAGTTTAACAAAAATGTTTACTTGGAAAGGTCAAACAACGAAAAATGCTCACTTGGAGGATTAAATAATGTCACAAAACTTATACACAAAAGGTGTTTACATGAAGTTCTGGCTAGAACACTTAACGACACTAACACATGGACAGGACAAGGCGAAGTGGCACAAGACAAAGGGAGACACGGACTATTTATACAAGAGGCAGGGGAAGACAGGTGAAACCAATCAGGGGAAGAATGGCGGGAAATTCACACAAAGGGAGAAAGTCAGGGTCTGAAACGAGGGGGAAAGTGAATACAAAATAAAACAGGATGTGCACAACAAGACTAGACATTAGGGACTTAACTTAACAAACTTGACAAGACCTATCACGTACAGCGCAACAGTGCTTTGGCAAAATAGCCTCGGGAAAGGAATTTCTTTGGTGCACGTGGACAGATAGTCTAGGTAGCTGTCTGGATTTACCCTGCAAAGATCTGAGGAGCAGTTAACCATAGTCCTCATGAATCGACTGGAGTTCAAAATTCCAACACAAAGAAAGCCCTAGGTAATGGACAACTGGCCTAAATGAGGGACAACTAGTGGAATTTCCGGCAGCACAAGAGCAATCCTGGAAGTGGAATTTTGTGTATATAGACTATGAAAATGTTTACTGAGGTTATAAATCAAGTAAGAATTAGACTAGACTACATGCTTTCCATTCTGACAGTTTTTTGCAACCAGTGGAGTCCCCCCCTTCTGCCCTGTAAAAAAAAAATGCAGGTTCAGGGCACTTCCACATTGGAGTCACTTTTCTGACCCGGAGGCCACGTCCACTTCTTATATACAGTCTGTTTTAAAACTCATGCAGATGAACGCTCTGAAGCTAAAGTAGTAAGTTCTCTTTTGGGCTTAGATTGTCTTCGCAGTATCCTGTTCCCAAAGGACAAGAATGAATATCCATGCTCAAATGTCCAAGTCACTAAGCCATAATCAACAGATCTCTCTGTTGAACAGCAACACACACTGATAATAAAATGGGTCTGGACTTTTGACTCAGAGCAGCCCCCTGCCAAAGCCATCTACATGACTGCTTTTGTGATATAACATCTAACACATCTTACACACATAGCAAAGATGGCAGAGCACCAATAGTCACACTTGTGCTTTTTTACCTTGTAGTTGTATATTAACTGAAGTGTTTTAATTAGACAGTATGGGCATTATTAACCAACAAGTATGATCTAACAAGCATTTCTAAATAGCTCTTATAGAGTACGGAGAGTGCTCGGTAGATGCACAATTACTTTATGCCTATGCTGGTACAAAGCCAGCTTCTGACTATGTTTGGCACTTAGCTGGGTTGTCCCTGTGGAGTGCTTACTTTACATTAGCATTGCTTTGAATGAATTCAGAAACATTACATGCAAGTGCCTCAGTTCTCTTAATTATGTAATTTCTCGACAGAGCTTTGTTCTGTCTCCAAGTTCTTTAGAATTATGTTTTTGTCCAATTTTCACCTCTCTTCAAACCTGTCTCTGTTTCAACAAATCCTCCACACATACAACCACATAGGTTGTTTGTTCCTACCCTCTTGGACAACCCGCAGGAGCGTTTCCTAAATTGGCCGGTGGAAGCCTATCAACACACCCCGATACCAGAACGTAACGATCAGTTTTAAACACACGGTAAACGTTGTGAAACAGTTGCAGTTTGGTTAACTTTAGGCAATAAAACTACTTGGTTAAAGGACAAATCTAGCGCAAAATGAACCTAGGGGTTAATAACACATGTGTACCGAGTCAACCGTTCTCTGGGATTTGTTTTCATGCTAATTGAATATGACCAATTTTAGCGCAAACCGCTAATTACCTTATAATGCTAGTCGTCGGGTCAGGTAAAGTAAAAAGAAATGTATTTCTATACCACTAATAAGGCTCAAAATAGCACCACACTTCAACGGTAGCATAATGAGGGTCCCCACACGTAAACCGGAGCATTGAGAAGTTTTTAAGTGTATAGACAGTTTATTAAAAAAATAGTTCAGAAAGACAGTACCGTTCACGTATACAGGCAGGCGCCATCTTGGGAAAACAGTCGAACGGCGTGCTTGAACTTTGTTACTAGTTACTGGTTGCACAGTGTTTGTCGTTCGACTGGTCGTACTTTACCCGTGCCCCGACGACTAGCATTAATCCCATTGGTCCCATTCGATTAGCATGAACAAATCCCAGAGAACGGTACACATGTGTTATTAACCTCTAGGTTCATTTTGCACCACATTTGTCCTTTAAGTTTAGGTGAAGATGGTTAGGTTAAATTAAGTATGTTTGTTACGTTACTTAAACTTATGTTTGTAATTTGACTTAAAAGTTAACCTCCATATATTAGTTAAAATATGTCAACATTAACTTCTTCTCTTGTCTTCTCTTGTCTACTTTGTCCTTGGTGTAACCCTGTTAAAAGTTGTTTATGTGGAAAACACAATCACTTCACATTTTTTAGCCCTGTTAGCCCTTGACTGAACCAAAAGTATGACCAAAAGCGTAAGAAAATGTGTGAAATTGTGAAAGCTGAAAGAAGCTTAGAGGAGAATTGTTTTCTCTATATCTTTTGTAGCTGGAGCACCAGCGCAACATTGTCTCTCTTTTCTCTACATTGAGAGAGACACTGCACAGTAAACATGCTGCGCTGAAGTTAGCTGGCAGGGTTTATTCATCTCTATAAACTCTGGCCTCAGAGAGACACTTGGCATTGGAACAGAGTGGACCTTTTCCCAGTGGCTGAGGAGACAAGATGCTGCTTGGAGGCTGTTATCTGAGGGACTTTGTTGTTTTTGGTTAATGGGATGGATTTAAGGCCCTTTTTCTCATTTTGTTTTTCACAGACTCTCACTTTCTTTTAAACATGTTGTTTCTGTTAAATAAATATTTGCTGCTGTTGGGGTTGTTGCCGTTTTGTCCTCACTGGTGGTGGTGGTGTTGCTGCTTTAACTGACAATGATTCTCGGCAAGTCAAATTAAATATGACAAAGGTCTTTCTAGTGTTTGAATTTGAGGAACTGAACAGAAAACATTCAAAGGTGTGTTTGGGGATTTTGACATCATGAGGATGAATTAACATTCTACCATTTTACACACATACTTGTTTTTATAAGGTGTATTCTATATTTTTTGACTAAATTTGATTTTTTTTTTGCAAACAAATTTGAGTTATATGAATTTTGTATTCTCCATCAGACGTACCTGGCACAAAAACATAATGGTAGTTTAACAATTAAATGAATACATCAACTATTAGACTAGATAAAGGTACAAATGTTTGGCTACGGTCCTGGACACATGTAGACATAATTCAGGGACTGCCTCAAGGCCTTGATCAGTTGATTCAGTGCTTTAATTATGCTTACTCCCAAACACATTTTCAATTAATCAAATGACCACAAATCAACAGACACCTAATGAATCTAGGCCCTCTAGTGCCTAGGGTCAGTGGCACACAATCCTATTAAACATTCATACACCATGTTTTTCCATCATATGTGCAGTGGTTTAAAAAAAAAGTTTTAAAATGCCATATCATGTTTAAAACAAATACTATATTTGCACCTGCACCTTTACCCAGCCGAAGACCTGCATGTGGTAGCAAAGGAAAATCCCTCATTTATTGGCTCTTGGCCTTAATAAATCAAATGTCATTTGAAAGTTGCAACAAAGTTTGACACATCCTGGTTAATAACAAACAAATCTGTCTAAAGACATAACCTTCAGCTATGTTTCTAGCGAATATTTAGCATTCTTCACCAAAATCAAATATGATTTGCATTAAATGTTAAAGGAGAAATCTGGTCGATTTCAACATGTACCTCTGTTTGGAAATTTGGAATGCTGCCAGTAGCAAGAAAAACAATCGGTGCTGCCTACACTGTTTTATCCCCCTGCTAGAGTTAGCACCCAAAAGGCTTAAACAGGGCAAGTTTTAAATGTGTTTTTAGCCTCTTAACATGTTCAACATCTCATTACAAGTGCCTACCCATGTGCAGTGATTCCTTCCAAGGGAACACAGCGAATCTGACTGCAGTAGATGTGACAGTGTGCCTCTTCTGCAATCAATGGAAAAGGCATGCAGAGACATTGAGGTGCGGTCAGTCCAGGGTTGGATATGGCATGCAAGGCCTCATTTCCCCCGTTGCCTGGCCAGAGATGAATTGCTTGTAATGTGAATGAGGTGATGTGGCCAGACCCCAACAGAAGGCGGGATCCACACATCCTCCACCCCATCATTTACAAAACATTTAGTTTACCATTGCACTGTAATTTTAGTGCAATTGTTTTATTTTGTTTACAGTAACATATTGTATCCATTTCTGTACTGTAATTCTATATTTTTGTTTTAAAAACCTGCAACAGGAAAAAATAATCTATGTATTTTTTTTTTTCTGATGCCTTTCTATTTTTGCATTTATTGACCAGCAGGTGTGTAACAGTGTTTTTAGGCACGTGATACTCCGGTGCAGTCGATCTTGACGCCAGGCGCGTTCATGTCACTCCTCATGCCCTTCTTTAAGTGAGAAAGTGTCACGTGAATGGGGCAACCTCTAGCTCACCCAATAAGAGCGTGGGCCCTATGTAGGCTGAGTCCTTTGCAGCGGGTGAGTTCGAGTCCGACCTGCGGCCCTTTGCTGCGTGTCATCCCCCATCTCTGTCCCCCCTTTACCCGTCTATGCACTGTCACTATCAAATAAAGGGAAAAACCCCAAAAATCTTTTTAAAAAGTGTCATGTGAACGCGCACGTATACTGTAGCTCCCTCCCGCTCTTCCTTCACTTTCGTCCTCCCAGCATCAGCAGCATTGACAGTCAGAGAACGCATGCCCGCGTCTGTGGTTGCCCATTTTTGCTCTTCAAATAGCCATTTGTAAATCCAATAATTTTATCATGCAGATAAATGCTCTTGATGGATGTTCATTTCTGGCCAATCAACATTATTTTGAGACAAACATGCACATTTTTACACCATGCGTGCTGCATACTGAAAATTCACATTACAATCATTCCATTCTGCATAGGCCAAAATTAGGCAATATTTTTTTTCTCATCGTCGTATGGATTATTGACAATTTAGTTGAACTGTGTTGCTTCATTCAGAGCTGAGGAGCCTAAAATGAGTTTGCCAATTACAAATGACAGGATGATCTAAATGTGGTAGATTCACAGAAGACATACAGTAAAGATACACAAACTAATGCGAGTTATGAACAGAGGGGAGGCAATGCTCAGAAATTAAACAACCTAAATGAATACCACCCTGAGAAATATAGGCTAATTATTTGTCTATTTGTGGTGCCTTTTATATGATCGCCAACCGCAGGTTCTTTTCATGTTACTCCATATTGCTCGTTGTATAATCTTGCTGCTGCTGAGACCAAATTTTACCCACGGGGCTCATCTAACTATTTAACTTTGATCTGATCTTATCTCGGTTTCTCTCGCCTCTCTCGCGCTTTTATTTCCCCTTGCAGTGGCCGTGGCCGCGCGGCGCGTTCCCTATCACGTCAGGAGGCAGCCCACTGGTCCTGAAGCTGATGAGGATGATGGCGGTGATGGAGGATCAACGCTGAGTTCGCTCTCCCAGTTTTCGCTCCCCTTTTTCCATTCATTATTTTCTGACTATTAAAAAAGACAACATAGCGTCATAGAAGAGACACCGCCGATTTGACCGAATACCTTTCTCCACCTCCCTCCCGTCTCCTGAGCCGAGACAGAGATGGGGAACGAAGCGAGCATGGAGGGCGGCGGGCAGCCCGGTGAGCCAGGAGCCGTCGGGATGATGGGCTCGGTGATGCCCGGAGGACCCGCAACAGGACCGGGGGCAGGACAGCACGTGAAGCCGGTCAACGGAACCGCTACTGGGGGAGGGATGGGGATCGGAGGCCCCGGGATGGGAATGACAAGGTAGGAGCAGCCGTAGTGATCCTGGTTCGACTAAACGGGGCTCAGTGAGTGCTCTGGGTTTACTACATCTCAATCTTTGTTTTACTACGGAAATGGTTGATGAATAAAAGACCGGATGCAATTTGCTTCAGGTTTTAGAGAAATGGGGTTAACAGAGTGTCACAAATTGTTTCCTTCTCTCGTGTATTATTTTAAGGAGGATATATGAGCTGATGGTGTGTTATTACCAGGAGAGGAGTGAAATCCCGCGTCGATCTCTGGATGCTGAAAACCGAGCGCTGTCCGTGGTCCTGAAACGCTACAGCTGCACCGCTGAGCCTGAATGTCTAATTTTATAGTGTTTCCCAAAATAGGTTTGACATTGCATGTTAAGGTGGTTCACAACCACCGTGCCCCTGTGCTCTTTGTTACGGTTATCACCAGCGATCATTTAGAGCGGTTATGGTCTAAAATTGTGGTTTTATTCCCCGGTGACATGTGCTGTAATAGTATTTCCTCCTTCCTCCAGGTCGGGTTGTGCTTTGGCGTATTGTGTTGAATGGGACGTGTCTTTGACAGCGGCTGAAAAATACACAACCAAGCCCCCGTTTTTTTCAATATTTTTTTTTTAGAAACGTGACCATTTGGACGTTTTTGTGGTTTGTGCTGTAGATGTGATGCAGCTGGATGCTTAAAGCGTCTTCATACTCTCGTTTGTTTCCGCATGGGCGAGAGGAGGGTGCTGCTGTATGTGTGTGTGTGTGTGTGTGTGTGTATGCGCGAGCGCTCGCACGCGTGTGCGCGCGCCCTTTCGACAACGCCAACGTTTCCGTTAAAGACATAAAAGCGTCTGACAGAAGGTGCTTACCGACATACCTTACCATAGCATGTTAAACCAAAGCCTGTCATATCAAAGCCTAATACTGTGCCACATAAGCATTCATAATTACACTTAAGCTATATCACGATAACAATAACCAAAATTAAATGGCTAATATCTTCTCACTATGCTGATATTATCAACATACAGTGTCACCCAGTTCAGCATCTACTGGATGACTGGAGACTATGAAATAATCATACTATGGCTTAACATCAACAGCACTATAACATGTGTGTCATATTCCACTATCTTTATCTATATTTATCATAGGAAATGTGTGCTTCTTTGTATTAAAATTTTCATTTAACATCTATAGGCTATGTATGAGAAACTGTGGGCCATTTTGGACTTTATAATCCAAACGTGCAACCCTGTTCTCATAATACGAGTTTCAGACTTTGTCAAGGACATTATATATAGGCATATACAAAAATCTTTTAAAAGTGTATTGGAGTACCCTGGTTAGAAGTTGTTTTACCATACTACACCATTGCATGCAATGGCATAACCCTGATCAGAACATCTGTACAAAAGCTACACAGTGGACACACATCAAACCACCACCTACATACAAAGTAGTAGCTTTTCTATCGATTTTGGGAGTTTCACTTTCTCCCCTACTGCTCCGATCTCTCTGTTAGCTTGGCCCAGCTAACACATTCATATGGAACAATCTTTTGTCTATGCCACAAGCCAGGAATTCCAGTTTACTGTAGGATACCAGCTCAGCCAGGCTGTTGTACAGAGACCTAATCAGGTTGACGTTTTGTAGAAATAATACCACAGTAGGGCTACAGCTGGCCTACAAACACACCATGGTGTGTGTGTGTGTGCATGTTATAATTAGGACACAGTCTGGGTTTGATTCATGCCTCTGCAGAAGAGAAGAGCAGAGTGGAGCAGCACGGGCCTATCCATCATTATATAACACAGGGACTCAGAGCAGATGACAGCTTTAGCTCCCTTTCAACAACCGAGCTGAACATGCTCTGATGCATTCTGTTGAGGGTATTCTGAGTAATGTAGTGTTCATCTTTGTTGCTTATATCAAATATTTAAGATATAATATATCTGCAGGTTTCTGCACTCCTGGTTGCAGACCTCAAAATTGGCGCCCACATTTCAAATCCTGAATAAAAAGTGAGGGGTGTTGCGGCATGAAGCACCTCACATTAAGTATTTATAACGGCGTAATGCAAGGCCATGTGAACAGATTGAATCACGTGCAGAGCGTGTTTGCCTAGCCCCCCCCCCCACACACACTCTCACACACTCTTACACACTCCCTCCCTCTTCTGCACTGCTCTGCCTGACTGCCTGTTCCTATCACACTCTCTCTCCCTGTCTCCTCTGCACACTCACATGCCTTGCTACTCTCCTTTCCTTCTCCCTTTTTCTCGGTCTCTCTCTCTCTACACTTGCAGTCTTTATATAGGAGCAAGGATGTTCTCTCTCAATTCCCTTTCCTTCTGTCCCTCTTTCTTCCTATCCCACTTATTTTATTGCTTTTGTCTGACGTTCTTTTTCAATCACATCTTTCCTCTTTATGCACTTTACCGTGCTGTCTATCTCTCTATCTCTCTCTTTCTTCCCCTATACCTCTAAATTAACATAAAACTCAGTCATCATTTTGTGCTGTTTACAATGTACAACGTATAGCTGTATGGCAGAGATATGGGTGTTTTCTTTAAAGGATAAGGCAGCTATTGTTTAAATTTCTTGTCAACAAAAGCTAATAGAAAGACCAAAACCAACAATGTGTTAGTAGCATTAACCTTCCATGTCTGTGGCACTCAGTCCCAAGCCCATTGGTTCCTACTGAACATGCACCACAAACAAATTATTGCATGAAAAAAAGGCTCAGTAACTTTCTAAAAACAGCTGGATACTGTAGTTGTTAGCAAACAAACAGGAGGACATCATGCATTTTTAGTTGTGGATAAAAATAAAATGTAATCAGGACAACATATTAGTCTGTGTTCCATATGTGATGAATACATTTTATTATGTTACATCCCTATGGTTAAGTGTAGCCAGAAAAACAACTGTTATAGGGTTAAGGATACATCATGATTTGGGTTAAAATAAGTATTTTTGTTAAGGTTAGGGGGGCACACTCATCTCACTTCTTCATTTGCTCCCATAATATTACGGTTGTGAAAGAGCTTTGTCACTTGAATGTAAACATATGTTGCTTTGGGGCATTAGCTTAAATAAGTAATACTGTCTCTCTTCTTGACAGCACAGTCTCTGCAAATATACTGTACATTTCCCTCCCCCCTCTCTCTTCCTCTCCACCCCCTTCTCAACCAATAACCAGCAGCCCATAAATGGCTCTGCCTTTACAATGAGATACAACTGTAGTGCTATATAGGGGAGTACAGATAAGGAGTGAGAGATAGAGTAAGGAGAAAGAGGAAGACAGAGAGCTGAATGAGGTGAAAAGGGGAGAATAGTGAAAAGGTGGGAACTGAAGCTGGTGGAAATAGATCAAGTGTAGTGTGGGTGTACAATGGGGAAAAACCTGAAGGGACACTGAAAGGGGAAAAGAGTGATGTGGTAGATAAAGATCAAGAGGTGTTTAAAACTGGTACCTCCAGTCAGGGGTCATCCAGGAACAACCAGCATTATAAACAGAATATATTATATGCAGGAAAACAATCAATCAGATTCTTGTGATTTAATGTGAATTATACCAGATGTTGGACAGCATGTTTCATACAATACAATTTTATTAAATGATATATGTAATTGTATAAATAAAGTACATTTGAATTTGAGAATAATTGAAAATGGAGAGGACAGCAGAAGTTGAAGAAGGCAGAGTTCATAGAGAAAGGACTCAGGGCCTAATTTACAGCCTAAAAGAGACAGAGAGAGATAATTAGTGAGGGTGCAAATCTGTATAAGGGGAGAAATAATAAAAAATAGAGAAATAATAAGGAACATGGTAAAAGGTGAGGTATAGAGAGATGTACAGTAGATATCCAGATGGCTAAAGATAATGGAGGTAGAAAGGAATGAGAGAGCATAGCAAAGACAGAGACAGACCTTAGATCTACAGCACATATGGAACCAACCATTCCCTTTCTGTGGCATCGTGCTTGCAGACTGTCGTGGGTATATATAATAAAAAGACACATAGTTAACCAAAACATACCTGGTGCGTGATTATTATCAACGGTAATGTTTGTGAAGTAAATGGCACGGTTTTAAACAGAATGATGTATTGATGAATGTAGCTATAACATGTAAATCTCCATAGTATAGGATGATAAATATGTGCGCAAGAAAACTATGATTACTGTGGGGATTTGAGGAATGGAAGGGTTAACAGATGATTTGAAACACGTGATAAGTAACAGAACGTAAACTAAACAGACATACATTTAGACTCAGTCTTTTAGAGGCAGATAAAATAGGTAGCGCATCGCTTCCATGACGACAACAATGCGCCCAGTCACACAGACTTATTTGTCACATACAGTTGAGGCTGTGTGTACATTTGTGTGTGTGTGTTTGTGTAAATGTATGTGTGTATGTATATAATCAGTAACTGTGAAGAGCTGCTTGATGCCGAGCTGTGTGTAAGTGAGAGAGAGAGACAGTGGTAGATTAGTGTAGGAGAGTGTGAGTATGTGAGTATGATGAAAAAAGTGTGAACATTTAGTCTATTTTTTCTTTCTCTGACACACTACACCCTTGGGACCAATTGCTACTTTCCAGAGAGGCATGCATGTGTGTGTTTGTGTGTGTACATGAGTGTGTGTGCATGTGTACTGTAAGTGTGACTTTTTTTTTCACCTCTTGCAGAAAATCAGCAGCCTGTCACTGCAGTGTTCAGTGTGAATGAGCGGTGCAACTGAATTAGTTATTTAGGCTTTTTTTGTGATTTCTCACAGCAGCAGAGAAACAAACGCTGATAAGTTTCAGTTTCTGATCCACTGAGTGGGCTGGTTACCGGCCTTCATTTAGCCTTTAGTCGGTGAAATTGAAGGTGAAGTTGAAAAAGATCAGTTGGGAAGCTGTTGTAGTCCAACATTTCAGTTTAAATGTCAGGCTGTAGCTAGTACAGAAGCACTGATAAGTCCAATATTACCTTTCCTTTCAAAAATATCTGGCTTTTTAGCTGCCAGATGCTGCCGTTTGGTGCTGCTGTACAGTGGGTTTCTCAGAGGTTGATTCTGGAAAATAGTTGCCTGCTGTTGGGTAAGAGGTTAAATTGACTAAACCATACAGTACAGTAAAAATGCCATTAAAACATAGCAGTGAGATAAAACGAGGCTTAAAAGCTCGGTAGAGCTGCAGGGTTGGGTGCTAGATCTTTGTGGTTTAATCTGTACAAGCAAAATATGTTCATGTTACATGCACATAGACTTGATTCCTTTTCAACAAACAAATTGATAAGTGGAGCTATATGAGTTTCAACTGATTTATGGCCATGCAATAATGAATGGTTGAATGGATTATTAAAGGTTATTGTTTGGCAGCCAAAACCTGAATGCACCAACAGGGAAACATTTCAGAGAAGTCTCTTAATTCAACTCAACTTTATTATTATAGCACACAGCAGAGCTCTGCTGATGTCAATGCACAGAGGCAATAAGCGACTTAGCTGCACTACTAAACAAACAAAAAAGACCACTTTGTCTCGGGCTCTCAATCTCTCTCTAACTTGTCTTGTCTTGTCACTATAAATTCTGTCTTCTCTGTGATTTTGTGTGAGATTTCAAACCATACAGTTGGAAAACACTATCCTGGCTGAGATTGTAGGTCAGCTTTCTGACTCTTACCCGGAAAGGCAGTGAGCACGTTCTTAGTCACCATCTTTAACTGCCTGGTTAACAAACCGCAGCCTGACCTCATCTCAAAATGACCCCCAAAAGTTCCCGTGGATGTGTTAGACAGCGATTTTGAACAAACATAAAAGAGTTAGTGTTAGTGTGTGAGCTTGAAAAGTGAGATTTGTTTTTAACAAATTGTGTGTTTGTGGAAGTGTGGCAGAGTGGGCGAGAAACAGACAGAGGCTCTCTATATATTTACACGCCCTGTTATCAGGAGGACATGTTTGCGGGAGCCTCCAAATACTAAATGTGTTTGGGTGGCTGCATCAGGAGATAAGATGGCAATAAGCACAATATCACAGCCCAAGACAGTATTGGTTTTCAGCAAATAGATGCTGTCGCTGAAGCTTATGAGTCAAACGCAGAAATAGAGTGAACAGAAATGATACGGCCATCTGAACAGGACGAGGAGGGAAATCTGTGGAATCACAGTGAAGACGTTGGTGGTTATTGGATTATCTGTTGCATTCTTTAACCAGGAGAATGTAAACTCCTGCAGTCGCTAAGTGAATTTGTCCTGGTAGACAGGACTTTACCCCAAAAGTCAATGCAATGCCTGCTAAAACACAAGCAGGTCACACTAAAAAATGTCCAAAGGAAAAGGCTTTTTCTAAACTCATTCATGCCAATATTGGTAAAAGTCAAACTAAGCATACAGGCTACATTATGGAAATTATTATAGTGACTATTTGAGTAAAACACAAACAATCCCGCAAGGAGCTTCCTGCCATTCTGTTGGTCAATACTACTCTATTGTAGCATGACAAACCTGAAGTCATGCATGACAGAACTGAGACTGAAACAGCATATCTAGCTAGCCTGGTTCCAGACCTCTGAACTGCCCTTTGTCGTTATGTCTGTGCTGGTTGGAAAAATAATCAACAACAAAGAGTTTTGTAGGCGAGGTTAAGAATGTTGATGTCATTTTCCTGCATAGCTCACATCTGTGAAACATATCAAACAGAATAATAGTCACAAAAATGGCAACAAGCGTGCATGAGACGACACAGCTGTGCAGGTTGTTGTAAGTCAATTTACAAAAGTAACTCTAAGTGTCTTTAATTGTTGTGAAAACCTAAACCTCCTATAGCAACTGTTACCACAGCCTCATTGTTGGCTAAATTATTATTCTGCACTGTACAATACAACTGCACTATACAACAAATACAACTCCTAAAAGTTTTAAAAACTAACCAGTTTGCGTCTAGCATGTGTATGGTGTTTGATACTCAAATGTTTAGGGTGGAATATCACTTTAAATATATATTACAAGGGTCACAATGAAAAAGAGGGCAAGGTAAAGTTTATAACTCCCACGATATTTCATCTATGAATTAGTTGCAAGGTTGCAGAATGAAAAAATTAATGTAATATTGCTTTTCAAGCATTACAGAGGATGGGTTGGAATCAAGTTGGAACATGCCACACCCTTTAAACCTCTGCGAATGAAGGATCAAAAGTCCAGATTACGGAGGCATCCTGGTTTTGGCAGTCGTTCCCTTTCCAGGGCTCAGCGGGGATTTGTAACAGACACTCTGACCTCATGTAGTGGGCAGAGTGCAGTGCTACCTCAACCTCCACAGCCAGCCCTGCCGGTTTCCACAATGATGCCAAGGTGGTGTATCAGACCTTAAACAGTATTAGTCCCGTGTCTACTGGAGCCTTCGAGGACTTTGACATTGTTAATTTGGTCTCCACTATAAGGCCAACCGGAGCTCACAAAACATTACTGTGGTTTTATTTAAGGGAATAGTTTGCTTAGTTCCGTTAGGACCAAGAAAGAAAGACTAGAAAAACTCTGCTGTCCACAGTTTACTGATTAGCCCATCAAGGTCAGAAAAGAGCAATTCAAAAGCCAATTATTATTCATGTTGTTGAATAACTATCAAACCACAAAAGTAAGATTATACCTTAGAAGCCCTTTGTTTGTTGACCTATTAGCTAAAATAGACATTGTGTTTGATGATTTAGGCTTTTGGAATAACCTTTTCTGATTATATAAAAGTATTCACATTTACCTTACTTATAAACAAGCTCCAACAAGTTGTGATTGATCCTCCTAATAAGCACTGATTGAGTATTTTTCTATATACTAGGTGTTTGAAAAATCTTAGATATGTTTTCCACTGTATGCTAATTTGCTTCTATTGGGACTTGGAAAAAAGGGTTCTCTACTGTAAGTCAAAATACAGAATAAATGCACAAAGTGACACTTTTTGCAGACATTAACTGTAAAACTTAAGTTGACAAAGACAATGAAATGTA
Source organism: Etheostoma perlongum (assembly GCA_026937815.1). Classification (NCBI taxonomy): domain Eukaryota; kingdom Metazoa; phylum Chordata; class Actinopteri; order Perciformes; family Percidae; genus Etheostoma; species Etheostoma perlongum. The sequence continues at coordinate 22,174,377 of CM049377.1, forward strand.
TTTTCATCCTCCCTGTTGACCCACATAGCACTAAAAAGGGTATGTGACTATGTTTTTCTTGTGACAGACAGAGGTTTGTATTATATACAGTAGAAGCTTTAGTCATTTTTGGAAAGGGTTCACAGTGACAGTTTAAGTGTTGCTTTACATGAATGTCCGCTTCCCCTGAAGGTATTTCACAACTATGTGTTTCACACAGAGCGTTTCAGTGTCGTGTGATCCATCTGTGGGTTGAGGGGTCCTGCACCCAGCCAAGAAATCCTGTCCGGCCAATGCTCTGGTGTTAACAAATTGATCTGCTCTGAGGCAAGCTGTGTCCCAACGCACTGCTAAAATTATGCAAGGGCAACAGCCAAACTGCACAGTGTCTGCCAGAAAACCAATACAACATGGGACAATTAATAAGCCAGCTCTGGTCTGAACGAACTCTCCAGACACTGAGACAGAGACCGACACACAGCAGCCTGCCCTGACATTTACCTGGATGCAGGTGCTCAGTCTCCCTTTGGCATGTATTTACCATTTTCAATCCAACATTGCAGGCTTGGATCATAGAGCTTTAATTCATGTAAACCTGGCATTGAAAACAATTAACGAATAAGCCACCTCTCGTAATAACTGACCTAGAATAAAGCATTGAAACAGTACAGGATGATTGCTCTGCAAAAATCAGAAATACATAATTGCACGTCTAAAATACATTCTGTGCACAGTGACAAACAGTGCTCAATATATCTGGTTGTGTCTGTAATGTATAGGCAGCTAAGGCGTCCGGTATACTCACCGCAGAACAACCTGTCGTGCGCCAATGCAACGTCATGGGAGCGGTGTAACTGTTTATACTTGCGCATGGCGGTCGCGACACTACTTGCAGTCTTCTCCTGAACAGAGGTGGCGTTAATGAGGAAAGGCTACCGACTTTGCTATTTCTACAGACTAGAAGAAGAAGAAAAAGGGAAACAATGGCAGAACTGGCAGCAGCATTGATGTCAATGTTTCAATTTCAATACTTTCTTGGATCAAGCCTTTTGTTCATCGTAAAAGAACTTTCTTTCTTCTTTTAAGAATCTTAAACCAGTTAGAGAGACTTGCAGTCACTTTGAGAGCCCTGGCATCTGGTCACCTCAAAATCCTGGTGCGCCAGCGAGATTTACGTCATTTTGGCGCGGACACAGAAGAAAAATGTTTTTGAAAATTGCGTCTGCAGCCTACAAACTGTTGGCTGATTGGTTTGTGTACAACAACCATATAAACGCACAGGAACTCTCCACGGCACGCATGCATGGAGCGCCGGGAAAGACTCTGGACACTTGGCGGCCTGTAGCGTTAGTGTGTGTCTGTATCTGAGTGTGTTTTGTCTCCCTCCCTCCCGTCTTTCCTCTCTGTTTTTGTTTTTAGGCCCTGGGACGCGTTCCCCGTCTCAGTGTATTGTTTGTAATTGTTTGTTCCCTAAATATATAAAAATAAATACAAATTTCATCACAAAAAAAGAACATAGCAACGCACAGAGCTGACTGCAAGCCGTAAACAGGCAAGATGCCAAAAACTGCGGCGAAACCCTCGATTGAGACACATAATCCAATGCCCTGTATACATGTAGGCCTACAAAGAATCCCTTGAATACCCAAATAATACTGGCATATCCCACGTCTTAATCGGAAATGCTAAATTCAGGAAAAGGCCTTATTCAGAATATTCCAACAACCTGTATCCAATTCGGAATATTGTCATATTCAGAATAACATTGGAATATTGTTGTGCATGTAAGCACACTGAAGTGTATATTTCTATTTTTCTGTGATGATGTGAATGGCACCCTTCACTTGCTGTTTGTTTGTTTAGTCAGGGATACATTTCCTCTGACTTTCATTTTTTTTTGTCAGATAATATTGTGCTGTGCTCTGCCATTTTCCCGCCGCTGCCCTAGCGAAGGTCACACTGTTTTCTCATTATGTTGTCACCAAGTGACAGTAAATGTTACCTGTATTGATATGGTGTGTTAGGCTATGTGGTATGTGTGCTTGCACTGTGTGTGATGAAGCTGAACACAGCACCACCTTGAACAAACTACAGTAGTACATAGTCAGTGTATGTGTGTTGCATTTTTTGTTGTTACATCAACTCACATTAGCCATTTCCTCTTGTATTGCATTGTATTGTGAAGCCCATTGATGAATTTTTCTCTTGCAGACACACATCTGGCCCCTCTCCCATTCAAACAGATTTTCAGCCAAACAGAACCTGGACGGACCAATCACAACCGTTTATCTCACATTGGGCGGGTTTAAGACTATGACTGACAGAGCAGCTTCATGCTTTAATGATGTATCTGGCATTCTCCGTCCAGCGCAATGCACAGGGCTCACACAGCTCTAACTGTCATGCTAAACAAATATCAATTAAGATTCTGCAACTGTATTGCATATTACTTACCTAAAATGTTTACAGAAACATTTTAATGTACTGTTTAGCTGTAATTTGACAAAGTTTATTATTTTATTTCACTTTTTCCTGCTTTAAAATCGACCAAGCACCGCTCCAACTTACATGTGTCGCTCAGAGCTACGTCGTTTTACTGCTCTGATTGGTCATAGGTATATTTAATTGCGTCAAAGACAATGTTCCCTTAGGGCATGGTTACATATACAGTGGCTTGCATAGGCTACGTTTACACACTCATGCTAAAGTTGACTAAAAAGAGGAATTAAAAAGCATCTCATCTCACGATTGGCATGGGGAACTTTCCATTAGAACATCTCTCAATGCAAATGAAACCAGCTATTAGGCTAACTGAAATAAAACCATGCCAATCTCTAGGTATGGTGAAGGATATGTGATGATGTGGGACCATTTTAATTCCAAAGGCCAAGGGAACACATGGCAATAGGCTATTTTGGATCCATGAAATTTAATAATACAAATCTGCTGGCTTCTATGGTAATTTAACATAGGGGTGTGTATACTTATGCCCTCTGTATTTGAAGGAAGAACATTTATTTATTTACGATACACTTTTGATTAAGGCTGCGATTTTGCCAGTCAAAGTTCACAAAAGTTTAACTGCCCCTTCGCCTCACATAGAATGGAAGTGAACGGGAGACGGATAATGTTAAGTAAGATACTGTATATACTAAAAAATCACTAATTTCTCCATTTGTTCGCTGATGGAGTAAAGCAAAAGTTTCCTCTGGATGACAGTTTCATTTTCAGCACAGTCGTTCTCCTGCAGTCATTTGGACTCAGTGGGGCAGGGTTGGCACAGCGAAAGACACTTAAATCGGATGTTTTTGTTATCAGCATGAAATTAGAAAAAAATTGGATTTTTGAATTTAGGTCACTTTGGTCGATGTGTTCAAAGGTTTGCGAGCACTTTTCTAGCAGCTTCAAAAGGAGCTGCAGCTTCTGTTTCCTGTTATCATGCCGATAGATTTTGTACCTAAATCCAATAACAAGCCAACCCCGTTCCAGTGCAGGAAAGCAAAGACTCTCTCATAGTCTCAAAGTCTCCACTTTTAGAAGCATTTTAAATATGTCACAGAAAAATAAAGATGCAGTTGATTGGTGAACAGTCGTTTTTTATACAGAATAAAAAAAGTAAATAGAGCTGAAAATATAAAGAGTTGGATAAAGAGAGGGAATAGAAAAACGGAAGCAAGATGAGATAGTAGGATGTCAGAGAGACAGCATGTCAGTTGGAAGGTGGTCCAATGCAAGTTTGTCTGTCACAAAAAGACAAAGAGGTTTCAGTCCTGCTCCTGGAAGCAGCTCGTACCAAATCTTTTACAGTTTTCAGAAGGTGTGAAATAACTCCTTTCATGGTCTTTTCCTAAAATCTCTGTCAACTAAGTTACTCACTAAAATAGAACTTACATTCAAAAATCCACAAACCAAGCACTGTACTTTTAGAATAGTATTTCCTTAAATCAGCCATGCCTGATCTGTGAGCAGATAAGAGTAACCATAGGTCAACAATTTTATACCATTATTAACAGAGCAGTGAGCTAGGGTACCAGAAGTAAAAGTCACATTCATTTTGTACATGAACAATATTCGCTGACTGAAAACTCTCCTGGTTTAATCACCAGTGGTAAAGCTGAGCAGCTGTGTAAAACATATATGATAAAATGTAATTTTTATGGGGCGCCTGGATAGTTCACCTGGTTGAGCGTGCGCCCATGTATTAAAGTGCTCATATTTTGCTTATGTATCTTTTTTATGCATTTAATAGGTTTAGAAAGTGAAAGAGCTCAAAGTCCACCAGGGACCAAAAGGGACTTACTAGCTCCAACAGAAAACACTGTTCACAAACTCCTCCAAACAACTCCATTGTAGTCCAGCATTTACTTCCGTAACAAACGTGTGTCATTTTGCGTCACTTTGTTACACACGTTATAATGCTCACCTAGCTGCTAGTGTGGCATGCCCTCAAACCAAGCTAGTTAGAGCAGAGGCCTGAAGAGTTCAGATAGTTGTGTTGCCATGTCCAGGAGGCAGTGCAGAATTAAAACGTTGCCACTCTGAAACATCTAGTAAAGCTGGTTCAGGTTGTTCTGCCTGTGTTTCAAGATCAGACTCGCTGGTTTGTTTTGGATCACACTAGCCTACTTGTGATGGCCTAACCTACTCTGCTTCTGACTGGCTAGTAGTCCTTACCTGGGTCCTGCGCATGTGTGACTCCCAACAAAGATGGAATAGAAATGAGATGCCTCACTCTGTAGCTAAAACCTCCATCCATCCATCTTCATCTGCTTATCCGGTATTGGGTCGCCGACTATTCTACCTAAAAATGAGCATAATATGAGGTCTTTCAGGCACTGTCCTTGATGACGCAGCCACAGGTTTAATTCCGACCTTCTGCATGTAATTCCCCTATCTATCTCCCCTTTTATATCTTCAGTATAACAAAAGCCTACAATGCCCCAAATAACTACTTTTTATTGTTAAATGAAATTCAGAGAAAGAGAGAGATTTTCTACGAGTATAACGTAGAGCCTATCCTCCTGCCATCATAAATACATTTATACATATGTTAAAAAACAAAACAAATGACTCAGCTCTTACCTACCCAAAAGGCCATGAATTAAACAAAAACGAAATTACAAGTGACAAATGAGAGGCATGCTTATGCTGTGAAGTGAGCAGCTGTCTGCGATCCCTGCAGCTCTACTTTTGGTGCAACACCTCTATGTTTCTGAAGGCCTCGATGAGCAGTTGCCTGCTTGTCTTTGATTCTGTTTGACAGTCTTGTATGACAGTTAATGAGAGAGAGAGAGAGAGAGAGAGAGAGAGAGAGATCCAAATTTCCAGCAGGGCACATGTGGCTCAGCAGTTCTGTTGCATTGTGGCTCTGTCAAGGACAGGCTGCATATCCTCACCGTCACACAGCAACCTTATAACTCCAGTCTCGCCCTTATTGATTTCATCCTCACTTGAGAAGTGAGTCCTCAGTGAGTCCTGTGCTCACTGAGTTTTATGACCTTCAGGCCTCAGCAGCCCAATTAAAACCCATGATCTTGTTTCAGACATGGTCACCTGGCATTCTGGGATTGAAACCACCAGGTTGATGCTTTATAACACCACACATGATCAATGTCTCACCACAGCCTAATCAACAAGTCTGATTTGAAGTGAAATTAGCTTAGTGCTAATTTGTGCTTGCCAGCTGTGATCCCCTTGGCTAATAATGTGATAAAATCAAATCAGCAACAAATACTTTACAAAATACAAATACTATACTTTTTCTAGTTTAATCAACCAGCCTGACAGGACTGTATATTTGCAGACATTCAGGCAACTAACTGAAAAAAAGAAGGAAAATGATTGAATAAACAGTGCCAAGGCTAAAAATGATCTGCTGACATCCAGTCAGCAAAGCACACAAACATAATGTTACATGATTAAATGGAAAAAAAAATATTTAAAATAAGTCTTTTATTGAAAAAAACAGACTATGAAGTCTAAACGGAAATGTGTTTCACCATCAAGAAACAAGAACAAACAGTTGAAAGTACAAAAACACAATCTCTCTTCTCAACAGCAGTGGAAGAACAGCAACTAAGCCTGTTACTGCACTCCATCTTCTACATGTTCTGTTCGTAAAGAAATGTTTTTTTTTTTTCTGGTGCAGGAAATAGTGTGATGTTTTGTAAAACAGCGAAAACGTAGGAAGAGGTCAGGGTAAGTTACTGGGTAAACAATTCATATTACTTTGACAAAGGCAACTGAAGTTCATGTCCCCTCTCAAACTTCAAGTCATCATTGACTTTTTCTAATCTTGTACTTGCTCCATAGTACAACTAGTCAGAAACACCACAGGGTCCTTTTAATGAAGATAATATAATAATGTAGAACAATTCAAATCATTGAGCGTGGACGCTCATACTTGCATGTGGACATACAGCAGTAGTCTGAGAAAATAATCTTGACTAAAGGTCAACTTTGCTTTAGAGTCATTTGCGCTGCCTGTTTCATGGAACTTGTACACACTCCTCTTAACCTGTTTTCCAAGTATCATGCTAAGCCATGTTACTACATTCATTTTCAACATGTCATCGCACATTGTATTATGTTGTTCTTACAGCAACAAGAGGCAAAAAACAAATTAGGAACAGCACACTAGTGACGATGATGATGATGATTGCTGAGAAAAGATTTTTTTTTTGCCTCTTTTGCAGCAATCTGTTTCAGGAACTATAAAGTGTTGAGTGAGGTAGTTTCTATTTATATCCGTCTGTCCCATTTACTGCCCATTCTGAGTGTGCAGCAGCACAAATTAATCCTTTTATTACACACACAGCATGAAATAGCCTAGCTGCTGCTGCTAGTGGAGCAAAAACATGGCTGGTTGTGGTAAATAATATTTAAAAGTATGGAGGGAAGAGAGAATTAGACAGATGTATTTATGTCAGGTGTAAAGAAAAACAAAATGCATTTCCAATAGTGTAACACGTACCTTACCAAAAACACTGAATGGGTGTAAAAAACAATTCTGAGAGCAGCAGAAGTGTGATGATATAGAAACAAAGACAGACAACTTGCTGGGCATCCAAATTACTACAATATAAGATTAGTTAATATAAGAGTTACTCTAAATAAATTACATTAGTAGTAATTGATTATTACAAAAACAGGATGTACTGTATGTTTAACTGACATGGGGCTCAATAAGGGGATAGTTAGGTTTAGGATAAGATTGTGGGTGGTGGGGTTAAAAAATGTACATTTTAGTGCCACACGGGACAAGAACAGAACAGGGAAAGTCCTTTGTTGTTTGACCCATCCACCACTCCAACCAATTAAAAAAAAAATCCACAGAATTTTAGGTCTTTCATACTATTTGCTACCGTTGTTGCTCTTAATACTACTTCATCTCACAGCGCTGCGGCCTAGCTGCTGCTCTGGCCAGTGCATCCTGTACAGACACTAAAGGGGGAGTTTTGTGACACTGAGAGCCACTGACCAAGCTTCAGTATTTAACAAGTAGGGAGTGAGAACGGGTTGATCCAATCAAATCCGTAGGATAACTATTCACTCTGAAATACATCACATTGCTGTAAAGATGCTCTAACATTGTCCAAACACACATGCACGCACACAAGCAAGCATATAATGCATATATTTGCATGTATATTTTACTTTCAGTGTTACTGTTAAAGTCTATTCATGTGAAACTGCCAAAAACATACTAGCCTGTTTATTTCTACTGCATGTATCTTCACACTTGCTTATTCCTTGTGTTTACACTTGCACTGTTCATCCTCTCCCTTTTGGTTTTTGCTCTGTTAAATTGCATTTATTTGCCTCACCTGGGGATAGGAATTTCAATTTAAGTGCAGAGGAGATGGTAGAAGGGTGTTTTAAAAGTTCACAATACATTGAGAGGGAAACTTCTTCGATCCCATGCTGATGCTCTGATTCCTTATTCCAAAATGTATTAAAAAGATGTAGAGCTTCAGCTCACTATCCCTTTTCTTTTGCCAATTGCAGTTTTCCAATTATTAAATCCTTGCCTGGTAAACACTATATATCTGCCATTGCATGTGCCGACATTTGTGACAGGGGAACAGAAACATGAAACCAACTTTGTGATAGAATACTCCAGTCTGACATTCTTCCACCGAACCTGCTCGGGTGCAGTCTGGCCAAAGTTACGCTTTAGGGAAAACCTGCAGATTAGAAAAGTGTCCCGCTCTCTAGTTGTGTCTCCATGTTTTATATATTTGCAAATATATATTATTTCTGTGTGGCATTTTTATGATTGGTAGAACCGGGCCTGTTTTATGGACTGATTCAACCTATACAGATTCAGATTGGTAGATATTGATTCATAATGTTGTAGAGTCAGATTGAATTCAGTGAGCAGGTGCAGCAGGAAGGGAAACACCTTTAAATGGATTTCCATTTGTGTGTGCGTGTGTCTGCAGGCATTAATATGTATACATGTGGGGATGAGAGAGAAAGAAAGGGTGAAGGATAGGTTTCCAGGTGTGGAGCAGCATGTTAAGCAGAGTAATTCTTCCCTGAGACCTTCTCTCTCTCCTCTCCTCTCTCCTGCATCTTACTGCTTTTTCACTTTGATCATTTTTGCACCTGCCTTCATTTGTCAGAATCTGGCTGCTTTCATTTCAGCGTCTGAGCCGATCGAGGCAACGTCTGTAGTCAGACAGCGATAATCACTCAGTCAATTAATCAATAAGCTGGCCAATCAGAAAATAGCCCTGTCAATCAGTAGAGCCATGTCAGAGAGACCAGCTAACAAGTAAACAGTCAGAGAGCCTGCAAGTTACCCAGACTTTGCTAAATCCAGTTTCTTTTCTAGCCTTTTCTGTCTTTGGGACTTCATTGACATGGAGAAGAGTTGAGGCATTATACTTCTCAATCAGTCTCTGCTGTTGTGTGTGTGTGTGTGTGTGTGTGTGTGTGTGTGTGTATGCATAAGAAAGAGAGGTTGTTTGTGTACATTTGTACATCCCATTCAATAGGATTGCAAGCGCTATGCATACTGTAGGTGCAGGTGTGTGTGTGTGTGAGTGTGTGTGTGTTTGTTTGATTGTTTCATAATGAGCAGTCTGTTACGCACTGGGGTGTTAATGGCATCTCTAACGGCTGACAATACAGTGAGCCTGCACACAGAGAGGTAAATTTAGACTGGTGTGTGCATGCAGGTTACTGTCTTCCTATCATACTGTTTACATCGAATATTAGCAAATCTGCTGGAGACACATTCAGCACAGAAAGAAACATACTGGTACATGAAAATAACCAGGGCACACACAAACAAACAGTTTACACACTCTGCATGTACATGAATGCATACATCATTTTTCCACACAAACAAAACATAAAAAACGTTTAAATGACAGAACAGTGGTAGTCATTTAACGCTTCAGAAGGTTACAAAGATATGGGCTTAAAACATAAATAAAGGGAGAGGTACATTAGACATCTGGTTGACAGAGTACCAGTGCTGCATATACAATAAACGCTTGTGTGTGTCGGTGTGTGTGTGTATAGACAGGCACCTGGGTATTGTAGAATACAGTTAGTGCTCTCAGTCTCCATCCTCTCTGGCTGTAAATCAAACGGCAACCATCAAGCATCTGGTGTGGTGGGCCTACTATGCATCTATCTTATTCTTTTTTCTATTCTATTAGAAAGAAAGCCTTTTTTGCAGCCGGTATCCTTTATCAACTACCCTTCTTTAATTGCTTAAAGCCATTTAGAGATTGTGTCCGTTTTTTGGGGGACGGGTGGATATCACTTCCACATTTGGGAACAAAATTCATTATTCAGCCTTTTAGGATGTGTCTGAATTTAAATCCAGGTCAGTGTGTGTGGCCTTTACTCAGCACCATGTGGTATCATTACAGTCGTTTGCAGCAAAGCCCCTTACACTACAACTGTTGATTACATAACAAAGCTTTAACACGTGCTTACATAGCCTACTGTAATACTGTGTTGCACATTACTCCAGTATGCTGATTTTACTTTAATTCTTTTCAACTACTGATTAAAACTTTGCATCTCTAATGTTGAATCACTACTAAGTTCATCAGTTGATGAACACTATCATCTCTAGTTCCATGATATGAAAGCTTTAACTATTTTTAAGACTATCTAAGAAGATCATCAAACATGGCCGAGCTCCAAGCTATTTCATATAGGCTACCATAATTAGGACTATCAATCTTGAAAGTCCTCTTGCTGAGTTGCTATCATGTTTTTGCATGGGAGAGGACTGATGTTTCACATAATACACAGACATTAATATTGTATTATTATTGTTTAGTTATTATGTTATGTAGATCTTCTTACTCTCTTTCTTCTTCCTCATTTATTAATGACAAATTTATATCGTACCAGAGCATTTTCACTTTCAACTAAAGAAAGAAATTATGTACTTTTGAGCTTATATGTTATATAGCGTTAGCTTAAGCAATATGAATCAAACACCAAAGTGACATGCTTGAGTTGTTGTTGTTGTATTGCTGTTTTTTGCATTCAGTGTTTTTGTTCTCAAGGTACTTTTCAAGGTACATTTCTGCTAGAAAGTAGTAGGGCATCATCATCTCCTTCATCATAGTTTAGATGTGTCAAATTGTGCCACAGAGAGCTGGGACGATACAGGTTTTCATGCCAATGAGAGCCTAATTTAATTCATTGATTAATTTTTCTTCCTCTTTAACAGAGTACATTGGTGAAAACCCCTGGTCTAGTCTTTGGTTTGATTGAAAAAAGAAAGAAATGAAAGCCCTGCAGCTCCACAATAACAGCCTCTGAATGACAAGCATATGGCTGGCATTCTGACATAGCCAAACACCAGAAAATACATGGTGTGATGTAATACAGAGTAAACTTATCACACAGAAAAAAGCATTGCCCACTTATACCTTAAAATAGTGCCATGCACTTGTTAGAATATATGTGCATATTGTCACATATTGTCAAGTTCTATTTCCCACTTCCAAAAATCTTGTTTTCCTGTTATAATTTGTGGATGCAAGGGCCCAGGTTCCCCATAAAGCTTTATTTTTCATTCCAAATATATGCTAAATGTATGCATGCATGTGCTTAAATATGTTTCTTCATTGCCTCCACTTGTGCATGCAGTCAATACGTTTGCATGTACCCAATAGACTTGGTGCCCATAGTAACAGCCATTAGCAGGGTGTGTTGTGTTGAATCGTCTGATGGAGCAAAGAGGGAAAAGAGCATCGGCTGCAACGCCTAACAGCAGCACTATGGCCCAGGTGAAAATATTAAACAGTGTTGATAAGGGGTTGGCTTCACGTTTTAATTCAGATATCTGAAAAGAAGAGGCTGAAACTATTCCTGCACTACAGAGTGAAGAACTAAGGAAAGAGGTAAGAACAGCAGAGATATGAGATATGATTCTGAAAGTGACCTCCTGGTTTCCTCCCTGAGTTGAGGAGTGACTCTGCTGTTCTCAGACTAATAAAAAAGTCACAGAATGTTAGCAGAGAGGGAAGAGACTCAGTCCTGCAACCAGCTTAAGGTAGGAAGGGAAGACTTCTTAACAGTAGCTGAGCCAGTGTGGTAGCAGGGATACACTACACTTTACCTGCCTAAAAATGTTAAGCCCTAATGTTCTGGTAGCTAATGATATACAAGCTGGCACTTAGTTAGCCCAAAAACATGCTAACCAAACTGATAGCTAGCTAGTAGTAAGTAAGCTATCTATCTATCTGCCGACCTTCCAAGATCATTAATGCCATGGGCAGGAATGCATGAAAAATTAACATGAACATTTTCTACTTAGGTTAACTAGCAAATATGTGCTCCCCGAACTTAATATGCACATCTCTGAAGAACTGAGAGACAGGGAATGAAGAAAGGGAAGGTAAAAAGAGGGGACAGAGGAAATGAAGAGAGGACAGAAAAAAATGTGAGGCGAAGTAGAGAGAAAGGAGAAAGAGAGGGGAGGCAGATGGGAATAAATGGGCCGTACAAAAGCAATTCTGTCAACAGCCCAGAGTGGGAAGAAATGGAGGCAGAGGAGGGGGAGGAAATAGATGTTTAGTTTGGGTCCACCAATAACCTAAATAGACTTGTTTTGCTGCAGGTCTAGAGGTGGGATAAGGAATGTGCCCGGCTAGGGGAGAACATGATCAGGTAAATCCTACCCAAACCTCTGTTTGTTCTGTGTATCAACTGGAAGAGAAGAATACTAAGGCTAACATCAATAAAAACTGAAAGCACCTCCTCCGGGGATTTTCTGGGATTGCAAATAAAAACCTGCAGTCAGGCAGCAGACTACAGTTCACCCCCTTACCCGTCATCCTCGGTGCAATGATCTAGCTAATCAACAATATATTAGAGCCGGTTAATTGGTCAAGCAATCAGCTAGTCCATGACAATTAATATACAATATAACAATAATATTAGTAATAATAATTTGTAAGACTTTGAAGTGTACAGTCAATAAAATCTGTACTTTTTGTCACTCTGGCCCTACAAAGCCAACTGCTAGCCTTTAATCTCAATTTATACTTTCATGGTCCTTGTGGTTGCAAGGGTCCGGTTCAGTCTGTGTGACGTAAATGTCGTCATCTGTCCTTGTCTGTGAGGGTCAGAGGGGGCTTTCCAAAAAAGTGACCGCAGTGTGCGACAACTGGCGGCGTAGAGATTGACTGTGCATGTGTGGAACACGTCACCCAAGCAGATAGTAGAAACAGAACTACTACACGTCTGTGGTGTCCGCAGCTGTCCTTGTACAAGTCAGATTGGAGTATAATCAAGGCTTTACTCAATCCACTTTAAATGCTCGCCGCAGGTGCATCTTTTCTACCAAAATGATAACAATCTCAGTGTCAACAAAAATGTCTGCAGAGGAGCGCTTCCAGGACTCAAATTGTTTGTTTAAGTTGCTCTTTGGATGGGACAATCATATATAGCAAAACTCAGGAAAAATCCAAGGCACTCTCACTGGAAAAATCAAAAAGCCTTTATGGTTATGGCTTAATCATATTAAACCTTTAAAAACAACTCTAACACGTTTCGGCACACAAGCCTTCGTCAGGGAGTCAACCTCAGTTCAACCAGTGTCAACACTGTTCAACACTGCACAAATTTCAGTTAACATTTACATTTTGAAATTGCTATACAGTAGATGAATAAATACAGAATGTGTACACAGATAAAGTTTTACAGTCTCTGATTTTGACCTACAAGAGCGTTTTTCTTCGGTAGACTTACCTTGTTGCCAAAGGTCCACTTCTTCGCGAGAGTGGAAATAAAAATGTTGAAAAAGGCAAGATTTAACAAAGGAAAAAAGAAAACATTGGGCGAGCGAGGCCATGGTCAGTGCACACTAAAATATAATAGAGACTGAGAGACAGAGGCAATGAAGAGAGAAGTTATTGAGCAAAGAAAGAGGCTTTGATGGAGAAAAAAGTTTATAGAGAGAAAGATTACAGAGGAGACAAATAAAGAGAATAGAAAAAAAAAAAAGTAGAGACATAGAAAGAGAGATATTGTCACAACCAGACTGTCCACAAGAAGAAAACCTTTTAGTTATAGGAGAGGCAGACTGGAACATTGTGACATGGGAGTTCAGCAAATCAACATTTCCAATTTCTGTGTGCACTAAGCATTCAAGTTGGTAATACGTACCAAGCCTATACCCATTCAATCACTGACAGCACAGACAATACAATAGCAACGCATAGAGTATAATAGAATATAATAGAATAGTGACTGTCAACCCCATGGCCTGTGTGTGACTTCAACACACAGGCCATATACATATATACACTCAGGGGTGTTGGACTGTGGGGGGTTGGGGTGGGGGGTGGGGGTGGGGGCTGAGTACCCAGGGCCTTCATGTGTGGAGGGCCCAAAAAGTTGCTAGAATAAATAGCTGTTGATGTGGGGAGGGGCCTATAGAGAATGCCTTTCTACCAGGATTTAAGAAATTCAAGAAAGACTGAAATTTCAAAATCAGTGAATTTAAGACAAAAAAGTCTTAAATACACTGAAATATTTTCTATATTTTCTAGGTCTTAAACAATTTTACTGTAAACTGTTCTAAAATGTCCCTATTGAAACACGGTTTTATTTCGTGGTTTTGTAGTTCTTCCTTTCAATAGTGTAGTGTATATGTACAGCTTATTATTACTCAGTGTCACTGTTATTCAATTTGAATACATTTCATTACTCTGCAAGTACTTTTGTGACTCTGCATTTCGTTGTACTTTAATGTGATATAGGTTTTAAATTATAATTATAAACATCTTACATGTTCTTAAGATGTTTTATCTTAAAGAAGTCTTAAAAAGTCTTACATTTGATTTGTTGAAAGCTGCAGAAACCCTGTTCTTTAGGGCCCAAATGTTGTGCTACACCCCTGGATATACTACTGTATGGTGCAATTAAAGTCAACACATAGACATGTCTGAAAAATCATTAGGTATACAGGGAATATAATACAGTAATAAACCTTTCATTTTGCATGATTTCAAAAATATGTTGAGATATTTCAGTTCCAAAATTCAAATGAGTTGTCAGATGAATAAGGTTTTCCCTCTTTTTTCACTGATTACCTGACTTCCTGATTACGGTCATCAAGTGTTATTTTACAGGTGTTTTAGTGGGGCAGCTAGCTTGGCAGAAAGCTTAGAACATTTCTTGTATAGAGCAGTAAGTAAAGAAAATTAAGACTTAAAATATTCATACAGAAAAAAATAACAGAATGATGCAGCAAATTTACAGCAACAAGTAACAGCAACAAAAGAACTACTTATGAAACTACTGAAGAGGTCTAGATGTATGTACTTTATGTGTGTTATTTTCTGACTGAAATGTACGTGTGTGCATGTCGCACATTTGACACACAAATGTGTACTGTATGTGTGTGTGCATTGTCGGTTGCTGCAGCCTCTTACTTTCCATTTTAATTTGTTGATGCCTGTGGAGGTTCGGAGGTCCTTCCACAGCTTTCAGCAGCTACTAGTAAATCAATCAGTTATAATTTTGCTATTTTTAATGTTGTTTCTGCTGCTGGTTCCCTGGGAGTGAGAAGATAATTGAATTTGTTGGAATGCTGTGACAATTACCAGGCTGAATACTCATTCATTTAATAATGCATTCGATAAAATAAAATCTTTTTTTCATTTAATACGGGGGTGGCAACAACCAAAGTTGCTTATTTCATTGACTCTGCTCTTGCATGGGGCCGACAGAAACTACGCACAGAAACTACGCACTACTGTAGCTTTAAGTGTGTGCCGCTTTGAGTGATAAAAATGATAAATGATAAAAAGTGAAAAATAACTTGTAACCCCACACATTAATGCAGTATAAAATGCCTCTGGCTTGGGAAATAACGCATCTTACATAAGAGCAGACAAACACATTTATTCCATCTTTACACTTTTGCACTTGTATTCTTGGTTTTGGGGGGAAGTTAAAAAAAGAAAACACCATGCAAAATCTTTAAATTAAGTAGGTACTTACTCCAGTCCAATGAATAAAGTTTCAACAACGTGGAGAAATCACTTTTTGTCCTGCTTACTCTTGATGATTTAAGGATCTTGCTATGAACAATATTTATCGGATCTATGTACTTGAAACAGTACTATGAAACAGAACAGAAATAGTCCATAGTCAAACTTTCAATGTTGTTTTCAATGTTCTAAGGACTGTATGAAATTTCTATAATATAGGGGTGGTAACAGGAATTTAACCCGACCCTTTAATTGTAATTAAAAGAGTTGATGTTAATCTCTTTTATTTTGCTTTGTCACTCTCTTCCAGGGGTCCGATGGGCAGCCCCAAGCCTGGTATGCAACAAGGAGGCCATGGAGGAGTAGGTGGTATGGGAGGAGGAGGAATGGGGGGAGTAGGAGTAGGAGGAGGAGGTATGGGAGGAGGAGGAATGGGGGGAATAGGGGGAGTAGGAATGGGCGGAGGTGGAGGACTAGGGCCCAGAGCTGTCGAGCCCTACCGCCTGGCCACTCACGAGACACCGACTTCCCCCCGACATATGCAGTCAAGCCAGGGGCCCGGCATGGGGCATGGCCCCGGGTCTGGCCATGGGATGGTTCACGGTCCAGCTGGGTCCAGCATAGGAGGCCATGGAGGTCAGCCAAGTCCTGGTCAGCACGCCTCCCGTCGAAACCTCCAAGTTGACTTCAGCGGTTCGGGCGGCTCCAGGACAGGCCGGTCTCCCTCTGTGTCTCCTGACCGCGGCCTGACGCCCACCTCGCCCTACTCGGTGCCGCAGATCGCACCAATGCCGAGCAGCAAACTGTGCCCTGTGTGCACAAGCACAGAGCTGTCCAACCCACCGGCTGTACCCAACTACAACACCTGCACCCAGTGTAAGGCCACCGTCTGTAACCAGTGTGGATTCAACCCCAACCCGCACCTCACTGAGGTAGGTCAGGTTTGACAAGGAGATATGTTCATCTGTGTGTGTGTGTGTGTGTGTGTGTGGTCATAATGATTTAATTTAATTTTTTTTTGTTCTTATGCCTGTCCTTACTTTGCCACTGGGAATCTGTGCAACATGGGAAGATTGTTGAAGTTATCTGGTGGCATAAATGGAATCAATAATTAAATAATGCAGATTTTTTTGTTATAGTTAGTGATTTAGCATTTGGGTATGAATAATTTAATCCTGTAGGCGGAGAGAAGTCGCATTTGATTAATGTTTCAGGTTTAGATGATAAACAACAGAAACAAAAAGTTTATTCCAACGCACATAAGTTTGAGTGTGGAAAAGATCCAGCAGAGACAGACAGCGTAAAGATTTTGTCTGGCCTGTTGCTCGAGTCAGTGAGGGAGAGGAGAGAAAGAGATGCTTTTGCTTTGGATGTAACATTAGCTATTCTTGTTTTTTGTGCCAATATTGCACTTTTGACTTGAATGAAATTCAATTGAAGCAAGTGAGTGAATAATACCAATGATATCAACGAGGTCAAGAACACAGAGAGAGAGAGAGAGAGAGAGAGAAAGAGAGCACAATTAAATTGATAAAAATATTAATAAAATGCTTGAATGAGCAAAGACATGAGAGCAAGAAAGTATAGAAGCTCTGTATGTGTATCTGCGATTGACTGTAGCCATGGTTCCATACACTGGTTTTTATGCGAATTAAGTAATATTGAATGAAAATTTGATTAACTTCAATGAATATCATCACAAAGTTTGTATGTTCAATCTCATCAGATTTAGTCTTAAATGGTAAATGGCTTGTGCGATAAACGCCGATGGAAACGTTATTTGCTGAATAAATAATGATGTTTTATGGTTGCAAACCGTCATAAAATGAAGAAGAATTTCCGCCACGTAATTCTGCTTTTTTTGCAGACATGGCGGGTGTCATCAAAGACCAATATAAGTTGGCGAACGAGGAAACAACATATAACGCCTATTGTAGATAGCAAAAATGAAATGCCATAACGTGCATCTGCGTCTGATCATAGCGATGTTTTGATATCATTGTTGTTGTCTTATCATAGCTTTATATGTCACGATCAGCTGGCACTAAGTAAGCACTATTACAACTTGCGCAATATTAATCATTTGTAGGTAGACGGCGCGATCCATTTCGGCTAGCAAAACTTTGTTTGCAAATGTTTGCTTGAATGTTGTGCGATTCCGTGCAAAAATGAATGAAAAAACGTCTCAAATCTATTCGATATACCAATTTGACCGCAAAACAGCATGTGACGTCAATACGCAGAGGTTGTTATTCGCTTTAGCGCCGTGTAAACACGGCTTTATTCGCATGAATGTTTTAAGCAAACTTCAGATAATTTGATTGACAAGTGGATGGAAACACAGCTAGTGAGCGTTAGGGCTCAGCAAGTGGCAGTAATTCCTACCTGAGGCACTGACGGAATCTCCATTAATGTGCAGAGGAAAGATACAGGGGTCGTGAAGTCTGTATGTGTGTGTGTTGAAGTTCATTGTACTTTGCAGGTGTAATTTAAAGACAGGAAACAAAATGTTGCAGTATTTGGCATTCAGAGAGAAATGGAGGGATAAGAGACTAAGAAAAAAGCACAGATTAATGCGACTAAAGTTATTCAGAGGTGGGTTGAGGGATGAGGAGAGGAGAGGAGGTGAAGAGGCCATCTTTGATTGAGAGGAGCCTTACGCTTGCCTTTGGTGACGGGTTCAAACTATCAGCCCCGGTGTCAGCGACTGGTGACAAATATCAAATCACAGCCTCCCTGGGCAGACAGGAAAGACAACCAGAAGCACGAGGCCACGTCTGATATATTAGCCATGCTGGCACCCATTGATTCCCACTGATGTCAAGTCTAGGGGCATATAATTGGCAGACAACAAGATAAACACTCTGCTGGATTAAACAAACTGTGGTTGAGTTGTTGTCTCATTTTTCATTTGCTTTTGTGGGAAAGAACATTGGCACCAGAATCATCCATGTGTACCTGTTCATCATTCACCCTGTTGCTCTATGCTTGCAAATTAGCATCTACTGCCGAGCGAGGGTAAATGACTAATATTATTACAGATAACAACACAGATAAGCTGTAGTAGTAATTAGAAGTGCTTTTTATATTTTATTTTAATCAGTGGTATCATGCAGATTCACCACAAACTGCTGCCTCCAAAATAAGCATAGAGCTAAATCCACTTCTCTGACACAGTGCCAGCCAATACATGCATGCCTACACAGTGAACATGTGTATGATCCTTAAAGGTGATCTATTATACAGCATTTTCAGGTCCATATATGTATTTTGTGTTTTTACTAGAACATGTTTAGAAGCTTTAATGTTCAAAAAACACTTTTCCTTCTTATACTGCCCATGGCTGCTGCACCTGTATTCACCCTCTGTCTGAGACGCTCTGTTCATTCATTCAAGCTAGGCTAGGGTTGAAGGGGTGAACTAGCCAGCTAGCAAACTGCACACAATGGCAGACAATGCTAATATTGTCAACCTGATTTTGACAAAGCCATTTGAAAGTTTTCCTTATAACTTAGAATTAAACAGCAGGGTAGATCAACACCTAAGGTTGATTTAGTTCAAAAGATAGGGAAAAGTCCCAGGTTTTTTCAGCTCTCCTGGTGTGACAAAGTTAACTTGCTGACTGGAAGTGCTGTGACAAAGAAATTGTACTGCTGGCCATGACTCTTGATGAAACCATCAAATATATTATTATTATTATATATTATTAATATATATTATATTATTATATTATAAATAAATGGACCATTTTTATTATGTAGGCTGAAAATGAGCTTCCCCTCTTTGAAATACCAGCAGCTACCACTGGTGTACAGCAATAGATTATATGAGCACGTTCTACCTTCAGATGTTTCAGCAGCAGTGTGACCAGAAATTGGGAAGAAATTAACAACATTGGGAGCCATCTTTAACTAGAGCAGAAGACGAATCATTGAAGGCTGGGTGTTGCGTGACTAGGGATGTAACGGAATGAAAATTTAACCTCACGGTTATAGAGACCAAAATTATGGTTTTCGGTATTTTCGCGGTATTTTTAAGTATGTTCAATATGTTCAGAAAGCACTGATAGGCCTACATGCTGACAGTTTCAAATGTGTAAAAGTGTTTATTATATTAAAACATATTGGCAATAGGCCAAGAACTTGAACCATATATGTCTGACTTTGAGATCCAGAAAGATTTTTTTACAACTCCAACATGAAGTTAACTATGAAATTGTATTTGATATTACATGTGAAGTTGGATGTGATTCTGAAATATAAGCAAATAATAATTTGACTTAATATGAACATTATTCACCAAAACTAAATGTTTACATTAATTTCTTTGTAATAATTAACATGTAATATATTCATCAGTAGCACAAACTGAGAATAAGAGACGACAATACAGAAGGATCTGACAAGAGACAAGGGAAGCACAGACATTATATACACAAGGTAATGAGGTAACGAGAGGCAGGGGACAAGAGGACGTCAGGTAATCACAAGAGCGCGAAGACACAGGAAGTAAGCCTAGAGGCAAGACGAGACAAAAAAACTGACTTCAAAATAAAACAGGAAACAGAACATACAGCTACTGAGGGGAACACAACACAAGACCAACAACACAAGACTGGGGAAGAACAAGACCCATACACCAGATCAGGGAATAAACACAAACAATAACAGAAAACAGGATACAAAGCCCCGATAAAAACTGGAACCATAACAGCAAACAGTGTAATACACCCTTTTTTTTCAACAAGTGTGTTTATTAATTTGTAGAGAAGATGATTACACTACAACAAATAATACAGGTGCAAATCGGAACTGACACAGTAAGGCTCATCTTCAATAAAATAAACATAAACATGACAGGGCTGTAACATGCGATAGTTGGTCCAGTAGATCAACATGAAAGATCCTTAAAAATCACCTGTGGTCCAAAAGTTAACCTATCCCAGAGTTGGCCTGAAGAGAGAAGCATTTCACATAAAACGAAGCAAAGACAAGCAGACATATATATATATAGAGAGAGAGAGCATGCCTCCAATGCTTTCCTCCACTCTAAGAATACCATAAAAGATCTCCACATATTGTCAAAGACAAGATATTTACCCTTTAACGTAAAAGTGAGTTTGTTCAGTGCAAGACAGTCTGACAATCCTGTAAGCCAGACATTAACACTTGATTTGTTAGTAGATTTCCAAGATTTAGCTATGGTATATTTAGCTTGTAAGATGCAGAAAGTAATCATAGATTTGTTTGCCTTACTGAGATTATGATTCACGGGAAAAATGCCAAAGATGCACAGTTTGGCATTTATTAATAGCCTTATACCTGTGACATGTAAAATCATATCCATCACTTCACTCCAAAAAGCCTTAGATTTGCGGGCAGTCCCATAGGCAGTGATATAATGTGCCCTTTCTACCACATTTGTAGCATGTATCGGGATTATTGGGGCTGAATTTATTTAACTAAGTTGGTGTTACATAAATTCTCATTATCCACATACTGAAGTAAAGTGTAATACACCTTTTAATAGCTAAGCAGGTGGCTCCACAGGCTAGTCTGTTTAGGGGCGATTGCATGTTGCTAGCAACCTGAATATCAACACGTGGCTGCACAAGCGATATTAAACAATCTGCACATCTATCAGCTATGCAATAAAAAAAACACAGCAACAGCAATATTATCAGGGCGATAATATAGCTCTTTCTCTCCAAATAAAAGTCGTAATAAGGGCTAAATGTATCCACATCGTAGCAGAAGACTAATTGAAATATGAATAAACATAATTAACGTTTACACAGATAACGAGGCAGTAAAACCCCTGACAGTTAAGCAAGCTACAGAATAGTTTTAACTTACGTTCTGGGGTACATAGCTACATAACTTCAACAAGTCCAAACATGGAAAATCAAAAAGTCTGTCCAGCTGCTACATTCTGTCCCCTTCCCCTTCCTTAGTGTGAAGGCTTCGCATGAGATCAAAACGATGACTCTCATCACAGATTTGTCAATCATCTCTTGAGAGAGAGCAAGTGTTACTGTCGTAACAGTTTTTTTTTTTTTTTTTTTTTTTTACAAGGCTGATAAATGTCCTGAGTGCTGTCATCTCCTACTTCCGACATGGTTCCAACTGCAAGAATTTTCAAATTGTCCTTCTGTACAGTACAGCAGCTTATGTCTAACTCATGTGGGATTATCTTTAATTATGATTTATCTTTTTATCTCTACTCAGGTACACATGTTTGTCCGTGTTGTTTGTGTGTGTGTGTGTGTGTGTGTGTGTGTGTGTGTGTGTGTGTGTGTGTGAGTGTGAGAGAGAGAGACAGAGTGAGTACTGCAGGTTAATAATAATGGATGATGTTAATGAAGTGGAAGGAGGAAGGAGTTGATAAGCCTCTGGTTTAGGGATTTGGACTGCCTTTGTGATACACACAAAATATATACACACACACACACACACACACACACACACACACACACACATATTAGTACTCCTACTTGCCTCAACATAATTCATGCAGGAGGCATGTGCAATAAATTGTGATGTTAATTAATTGAAGGAACCCACAGGGATTTGCTGTAGGGCGAGCTGGAAAACATGACACAACAGCATAAAATCCAACCACCACCCTAGTTAAAAAAAAAGAAAACCGTTCTCTGTTCCTGCCACACATATGTATAGCAGAAAGATTTTTGGGTACTCCATGCTTATGTAATTTAATATTTTCCCAAAACATGCATGAATCTAAATGTTTGAAAAACACGCATGTGAATTGCACACAAAGCTCTGCTGAATTTGACTTTCACTTCCTCATCTTATATAAATTAATACACTGGTCCTGCTATTGTTTGTGTTCCCATGAATTATGGATTAGCTCCCTAGTCCTATAAACAGTTACTGTCTTCTCCATTATTAGCCCTGCTAATCAATGTTCCCTTAATCCTGATAATCTAATAAACAGTGCCACCCTGTGAACCGATGCAGTCAACATTAGGGTAACTTAGCCCCTTGGCTAGATTGTTACACATTAGCATGCCACATATGCTTATTTACTTCTCTTGGTTTACAATATGTAATAGAAACACAATCTCTTCAACCTATTTTTTGTATTTTGTTTTATTCAGAGGATATCTACCCAGACAATTTGACAAGTTCATGTTCACAGTGATGAAATCATGGGAATGTGCATATACAATTTTTTTCACCCTCTTTAGAAGGAAATACTACCCATAATTATTCAAACTAATTAAAAATTAGGTTTTTAAGTCACACACTATCCTTCTATATCCCCCCAGCTCTACGTGGCAGAGCTCCAGCCTTGTTATGTCTACAGCTATGGATTAATACTTCAACTAAACATTATCCATTATTATCACACTTAATCATTGGATTGATGTGTGTGTGTCCTGTTAATCTAATAAGCAGTGTCAGGCTCCATATCCGTTGTACTATGCTCTGATTCCATTTGCATCAGATAACAGTTAGTAGACTTAGCCAGGCAAGCCAAAGATATTATTTTATAGAAACATGTCAGGTATGGCTGTGACTATTATTATCACTATTTAACAAGCACAAAGCCACACATGAAGTCCTGTCATGCCCTCCTCAAAATTAAAATGTCTTCTTCATGTTTAAACAACTGAAACGTGATTGAGGAAAACTACCTCCCACTTTAGAGAAAACGAAGTTGTTGCTTAAAATTTGATCTTAAGAGCCTTGTTCTGTCTAGAATCACAGATCATTAATTTAATTGATGGCACTCTCTGTTCTGGTAATCTAATAAGCACTGCCAGCATCCATATCTTGTTACGTTCTGACGCCTTTTGCATCAGATAACATTTAGAAGACTAAACCAGGAGAGGGACACCAATTATCTGACCAAAGAGGATCAGAGAGAGATCATAGTCCAGGTATCTGATGCTTTCAGATTAATAATTGATCTTTGTGATCTAATGATGAGTGATTGGATTTGGATTGGAGATGCCCATCGGCCTCAGCTTCACTCTGTGCTCATTGCTAATTAGCAAATGCTAAACTAGGATGGTGAACATGCTATATACATTATACCTGCTTAACATTGGCATGTTAGCATTGTCATTGTGACTATGGTAGCATGCTGCCATTAGCATTTAATGTAGAACACGGCTGTGCACAGAACCATTAGCATGGCTGTAGACCACTAGTCTTGTAAAGCATTCAACGGTTTTTAAACCAGTAACTGCCCTTTAACTGAAAGAGAGACAGAGCAGGGACCCCCTACTATATTGTATAAAATGTTAAAAAAAGTTGCATATTAAACTGGGCCTAAAATAATGTGTAGGGCAGCCTAAAACCTTTACACTTACATTCTTAGTGCATACAATACTAAGCTATTAAAATATTAATTGTTGGCATGATTTTAATAAGGCACAGTGAATCCTTAGGATGAACTGTATCTGTGGATGGCTATCTTAGTTACTACCTTACCTATTGGCCAGCCTTTAATCAGTGGGGATTTATATTTCCTAATAATATGTTGGATTCATGTTTTCAACAAATTCCAAAAAATTATCAAAATTTTGGAGCCACCTCTGCAGTGACTCTGAGGACCCTCTGTTGAAGATCTCTGCTCTAAAGTGTTTATCACTATCCTTAAAAGATCCTTTCCATCATCATTATACACTAAAGCACATTAGACATATTTACATACATTAAACTATTTAGTCATTTTACTTAACCCTTGTGTTGTCTTCCCGTCAACCATGAAAAAAAAAAGTTTTTTTCAACACTATGATCGCTTTTTCCGACATTTTTTGGTCACTTTTTCAATGTTGTGGGTGCTTTTTTGATGTTTTTTCCAAAGTTGACATTTACAGTATTTATTTTGAAGGCCCACTTTTTGTGATAAAAAACTGAAAACGAGTCATATTTGACCCAAGGACAACATGAGGGTTAAAAATACTTGAAACTAGAATCATCTGTGTTTTAGAAATGTCTACTGCAAAAAATATAGGTCGCATTTTTAATTCTTAAATGGATAAGTAGCATCTTGGAATGAGCCAAATGAACCCCTTTTCATTTGATGTTTACGTGTGATGTGTGTCATGTGCTGGCATTGTCAGTTTAGCACCTTAAAAGGATAAACCCTGAGTGTTGCTGCTCTTATGAATATGGATAAGGGATATTGAAACACCCACACGCTATGTATTTGCAACTCATTTATGTGAGTTATTCAATCCTTAAAAATGTACACCTGGGAAAAATGCTAAAATCCTCTCTGTGGCGGTTTGTATCTGAATCCTGGGCGTGAAAATGATGTCTAGATTGGTTGCAGGTTGTGCACCTTTTCCAGATGTTCTGGAATTGTGAAAATAATTTCAACAATCAACCATTATGTTAAAATTGTAAGTTGTCCACCACAGCTGTTTAATACCACTCTGCAGTCATAAGCTTATAGCTGGAGTTTGAACCAGAAACCATTTGCTCACCTTCCCTCACTCACAAAGCAAAGCATTACTGATTTTTAAGTGGCAGATCAGCTTTGGAGCATAACATAATCTCAGTGGTTGATCTCAGCCTTAGTGGGCGAAGTCCTGGACAATCATTTTTTCACAACAGAAACTAATGATAACTAATAATCCAATATAAATATACAGTAATAGCTTACTCTGTTATTGAGCCATTTGGCTAACTAGCTTCATACACTTGCCTTCCCCCTTTCTTACCTTTTGGTTTAAAATTGTACTGTAAGGCATTTAACACCAATAATGGCCCTGTTACTTTTAATGTAAAGATTATAGGCAAGGAAGCAATGAAGCATCTCTAATTAGCATTTCAAAAATTGAATGGGCCTTTTCACAGCAGCCATTTTGACATGTCACAGCAGGGCAAACACAGGTGAAATGAATTATGGTCATAGCCGTTCCAGTGACCAAGGCCTGCATGCTAGCTCGTATCAAGGCCCTGTCCCACCTAAATGGAACAGAGACAATAATTAATGTACTTAATTACACCTGTCTTTGCCCTGCATTGACATGTCAAAATGGCTGCTGTGAAAAGGGCCTATTAGTTTTAATCATGAACTGCAGTTCACTGAGTTTCATTTGAATATTTTGATAGTGCCAATATGATACCACTTTTTTTCTTACTTCTTAATTTTTAATATTTTTTTTTTACAACATCTGACTTACTTTAAGAAATATAAACATGTTTTTATAGAAAAAATATGTTTATATTTCTTAAAGTTTCATTTAACCAAAAAATCTTTAAGTTAAGTCTTGAACTCGCAAAATTATGCACTGCTTGACCTTTTCTTTTGATGCATCAATCCCATGTTTTAGCTTCTGCTTTTTTTTTTTTTTTTTTTTTTTTTTTAGCAAACATAGCTACAGAGCATCATGATCAAAGTGTGAACCCTAATGCAAATATGTTGATAAAAGTGACTTCATAAGCCATTAGTGAGCGGAATGTAATGCACGCAATTTTGTGCAGGCTTTTATCCAAAGTGCCTTCAGTGGGCGGTGCAGTGGAAATGGAAACTTAAACTTTGTCTGTCTAATGACAACTATGTAACAAGTAACAAACAAATTGATAGGAGAAACAAAACAATTATGATTTTTACAAGATCTTGAATTCAGTGTGGCATTATGCTAATCTTTGCTATTGTTTACATTGTCCACTAAAGTATATCTACTCTTAATTTCCTCATTAAAATCAAAATTGTCTACTGCCAAATCACCTTCTGTGTATCAGATAATGTTTCAAATGTAAAATGTTTCATTGTAGCAGTTAAATGGATATGCAGTACAATAGAATGAAAGTGGTAAAATAGACATTTGTTTTTATGAAAATTGAGTGATTTGATATTGTTAATTTCTGTCATTTCTTTTCTCATAGTGATTCCCTGTAATCACAGGCTGATTGCACCTGTTTAACTCTCGGGAAATGACCTTTTGAGCCACTACACCCTGACCAGAGGTTTAAAGTTAATGCCAATAAACACAATAAAATAAAACAATATAGTAAAAGTTTATGAATGTATGATGATGTTTTTTTTAACAAAGACTTGGTCTCGGCTACATGCATTAATCTCTCTATAGTCTCTCAGCATTCTGGCAGCACGTCTTCCTCCCCGTAGCCTGTTTGTTGTTCAACAGACTGCGTGCTAATTTTAGACTCAGCGTGCACGTAGGGCTGCTAACAGAAATGTGTGTCTGTACGTGTGTGTGTGTGTGTGTGTGTGTGTGTGTGTGTGTGTGTGTGTGTGTGTGTGTGTGTTTGTGCTGGACTAATCTGCAGATTGTGCTTTTCTTTTCCCTCCTGTCAAATCTTGCCTGTCACACACTCCATTTATGTAAATGTGTGTGACTCCATTGTCTTCAGTGACACACATACACAATGTGACCATTTTAAAGTTTCGCTTTACATTCATCTTATTATAATTATCATTACGATACTATAATTTTATTTAATTATCATGTACATGTAATTGTTCTTTACCACACTCTGTATTTACAGAATTTACACTGGCAGCTAAGGGAGAAACTATGAATAAGTCACAAGAGGGTTATTATATTAAGATTTTATTTGTGTCATTTTAGAGATGTTTTACATCAAAAGCAACAAATGGTTTGATGACTGGTTTTAAGGGTGTCTAAACATAACCATGAAAAAGTAAATCATACTTAAGTTGCTTTGAGCAGCTAGGGAAACCTAATTAAATCTGTTGTCAGATTGAAGATTTTGCTGGTATATTCAGTTTGAAGTTTTTTGCTACTTTGCGGATAGATTCATTAAAACGTGATGTGACTTCTTTTTATTATTTGTGGAATGAATATCATCCTGTTTGTGAAGTTAATGATATTGTGTTGTCAGTTCTGCCATGTTTGTCACAGTTGTCCCCTTCAATCTCGAACTCTTTATTTTGCACCGTAACTTTTCAAACTATGTATGAATGAATACGAGAGAAAGAAAAGACTCACAGAAACAGTTACAGTGAGAGAGAGAGAGGAAGTGATAGAACAAATCAGAAGAATAAGAAAGGATAGGAAAAGAGTGAGAAAGTATTGGCTCAAGGTTTAGAAGAAAAAAGGCACAGGCAATAGACAGGTACACGAATATAAACAGATTTAGGATGAATATGTGGAGAACATTCCAGCCCATTGCATCTTTGAGCTATTGCAATACTTCATCACGGCTCATTATACACACACACACACACACACACACACACACACACACACACACACACACACACACACACACACTGTGAAAGGCAACATCATCGTCATTACCAGAAGGTTCTATTTTTATGATTGTAAAATTAGAATCACTCTGGGGACTCTGGGTTGTTTCACAAAAAAAATTATAGAAAAACATACATACTATAGAATAGAATATAGAAAATAAGAATATAGTCAATAGATACAATCTCATGAATGAAGAATATTAACTTAAGGTCCATGCTTTTGTTTGGAGCTATCACATCTTTCTTCAGTGAAAGGAACTGACTCAGGTGTCATCACGTAACAATTTACTGTCTATACCTAATTCAATAGTACGGTATAAATAGGTGCCTACATGGGCCAGTGTGATGAGTGCACCCATCTCAACAGTGTGTGTTGACCCAATGCTGGCTGTCCTATTCCTGAGAACAGTCCTGCTGATGATGATCATAATAATAATAATAATAATAATAATAATAATAATAATAGCGCTAATGACACAGGTTACAGGAATGGCACTTTGGTAATTACCTCTTACATTTCTCACTTATGATGTAATCTATTTATAACCCTGATGGCAATTTTCACTCGAGAGGAATGATACCGATTGCTAATTTTTTTCTGTGTAATGATGGACACAATCGCCTTGACCTAAATGAGAGGATATATTTTTATCACCGCGGACAGAGGATAATGATGATAATTTAGACGACACCTAGAACTGAGATAAATATAATGGCTGGTGTCAGCTCATCAGCTCCATTGTCTCTTGCTTTTCTTCTGTTGTACCGACTGCTGCCCAAATCTGTATGTAATGTTTACGAACAAACTTATCTTCATATAAAAGGCCTTACAGTACATCGATTTTACAAAAAGAACAAGGCAGGATGTGTTCATTTTTTCAATATTTAACCAAACAACAATCTTTCCTCCTAAAGATAATTATCTGTGTGCTGTAACAGAAACAAAGCTTTTAACAGTAGTAAGATTTTGCACAAAAATCTGATCACGATATTATAAGTTATTAACTAAATGGCTCCTAAGAGAGTCCTAACTCAATAGTGCCAGGATAGTTTCCCCAGCTAAATCCAAGCCAAATGTTACTTCAGTTCCAAAAAGGAGCTGGTCTGTTTCACTGCAAATCATTATTGACAAACTCTTCACACAGTTTGAACCCTATGGAAGCTTCCTACCATTAACATAAATTCTAATTGAGATGCAGAAACACCGGTGAAATCATACAACAGTCGCAAATAACTTGCATTGGTCATTAGCGGGTTGTTGTTGCCAGTTAGAATTGAAAGTGATTGCCTGAATCCTGACATGTAATTAAGTTTCATTTTAAGTAGTGAAAGTAATCACCTTTCAACTTCGCTGAAATGTGGGAAAAGTATTTTCCAAGCAGTGTTGGAAATACAGAATCCCTTTTCCTCTCTTCTCCAAACTAGCTGCAGTGCACAGACATTTTCTTTTTTTCATCTTTTCCTTCTTCCCTCATTCTTAGCAGTTTAGATCCACATTTCTTCCTTCACTTTCTCTTTCTAACACCCTCTACCTTTTATCCACCTCCTCCTCTTAACTGCCTGCCTCTCGCTTTCTCCATCTGCTCGTCTCTAGTTGGTCTCTCCCCACTTTCCCCCTCTCCTTCTCTGCGGTGGAGGAAGCAGTCTGTCATGCATGGCGGTCCGTGAGTGAGCGGCGAATCAAAAGCCCCAGTGTCGGCATAAACCTCCGCCAAGCAGCAGAAATCCTATTTGAAAGTCTCCAGATGCACTGACAGCTCAGTGGAGAAGCACACATATATGGAGACGCATACACCATATACTTATGAACAAATCTAGAAATGTGTGCATTCTGTATGTAAAGCACCACACTACATATTGTATATTATATTATATCGCACATGCATATTGATTCAGCACAACAGAATGCATGTACAGTATACACTTTGTATGGCAAAGAAGCCCATCAAGCAATGCATAAACAATTGAGACATTTTGCTCTGATCCAGATCTCTGACCAACCATACATCTCAAATTTTGATTAAGTGATTAATGAAAGGACTGGTGTAGTTCTCTTCAGTGTTAAACAGAACATAGTCTATATCTATCTATGGCAATGAAACATGTTGATGTCTATGGCAATGAAACGTTGGTCTCATGTCTGAATAATCACCTGATTCACTTTTACGTGGCAAATGCTATCCTACTAGGTCAGACCTAGTAATGTTTCCATATTACGTTTTGCAGGTCTGAACTGAATGGCAGATTGACTAAAAGCTGCAGCAACTCAAGGAAAAACTAACACAAAATTTTGGATTCACTATGAGAAGCGAGTGTGAGCGTCCTGTTAAGCTCACAATTGTCATTAAAGCTTAAATATTCAAATAAGTGATGCAGCTTGTGTAAGAACAGAAACCACACCTTTTCATAGCATTTTTAAACTCACCACTGCTCTCTTTCCCTCTGCTCCCTTGTAACAAAGATTGCACAATCATTGTGACCCTTTCATGTCTGAATGGCAAAAGACATCACTTTAACAAACAGATGAAGCCAACAATGTTATGTATTCCATTTCTAAAAAGGGCTAGGAGAGGTGAATTTATTATGCAGTACTCATTAACTAAGACAGCCTGCCTCTGCTGGCCAGTTACATAATACTATGATTTACTGTTAATAATTCTGCTCCTGTCTAGCCCACCTATTTTCCCCACTTTTCATGACAAATCTTTTGTGAAATATTTTCTGAGCAATCTCTAAAATCATGCTCATGGTTGGAGCACTAAAAGCAGCCGATTAGTTTTCTTCCTGACAAGATCACGAAGGGATACAGAAAATTATCCAAATAAAAATTTTGAAAAACACGCTCCTTTTTTTCTCTTTCTTTTTTAAAGGCACTCTAAGCAATGTTGGGTGACGTTACTTCTTGTTGAAAGTATTTTCAAACAAAAAGGCTATCTCACCCCTCCCTCCTCCTCATCCTCATTTAAGAGAGAGGGGGAATGACATGCGGCAAAGGGCTGCAGGTTGGAGTCAAACCCTGGCCTGATGCATTGAGGAGTAAACCTCTACTGTATATATGGCCGCCCTCTTTACCAGCTGAGCTATCTGGGCGCCCAAGGATGCGTTCTACTTTACCAGGCTCTTTCTGACTATGGGTTGCCCCAGTAGGAATAACACCTCTAACCCTGCCTGTGTCACTGCCCTGTTCTTTCCAGTTAGTCCAATTAAATCTCCACTCCATTCGACATACTTCTATTTCCCCTTTTTCCTACCCAGTCTCACTCTGAGCTCTCACCTTTTTTTGCCTATCCTATTTCTTCTTATTGTTTTTCCTGTCATTCCTTCCTGACAACTTTAAACATTCCCTCTACTTGACTGTTAACAGTTAACAGTTAAGACTGTTGCCACGGAAACTGAGTCATCGACGGCAAAGGTCAACTGTGTATCTACTAAATGTATGCAGGGATGGCGGGTATTTCGGTTTGTTTCCATGTGTGAAGCTCTGTGGGCATGTTGGGACATCTGCTGGAAGCGACTGTGATGGTAACAGCATTATGTGAGTCACCAGGGGACATGTACAGTACACGCAAACACAGAAGCAAAATCAGGCACGACATAACTATAACACACGTAAACTGAATGAGAACATTTGCCTTCTGTCTCTTTTCTTATGTCTTTGATCTCTTAATTTCTGCTCACTTTATATTGTATTGCTGACTAGTCATTCAAAACTGTTACCTAGAAGGTGTAGCTTTATAATGCAATGTGATGCATATTTTTTAGCAGATATGGGTTATGGGAAACTGTATGTGTCTGTATGTGTCACTGTACGGCTAGTTCATGATCTCTTAAAATAGTCCAGCAGAAGTATGATAGTGATAGCTGTCGTGTGTGTGTGCGTGTGCATGTGCGTGTGTGTGTGTACCTGTTCTGCCTCTCTAACTTCTCCTCTCCAACCTAGCACTGGTAAAACCTGAGCAGGCAGCCATAGCTACTGGACAGACAGGAAGTAAAATCTTGCTGAAATGTGTCACTGCATATCATTTTAAGTACTTGAGAAGTTATGTATTTATAAAGAATATAGTTTAAATAGCAATATAATTTGACCTTGAGATAAATATGGATTTTTAGCATGTGATTTTGACTATTCCTGTACATATATTAACATATTGACATAAAAATATTACTATGATAATACTAAAATAAAATAATTATATTTTCCACTTTGGCAATTGTAAAATTTTTGATTTATTATTTTATTTTCAATTCTATTTATTGTTATTGTTGTTTTTCTCTCATTTCCTTCCACTTTCGCTCCTTCTTGCAACTGTCACTTCTTCTTTCCCACTCTGGTGGGGCCCCCACCACCCTGGAGGAGTTGCTAATACAGTAACAATTGCATGACCCCTCATTGGCTTCCCACCGTAAACATGGCCAGTTGTGTTTATTGGATTGCATCAGTTTCCTGTGCTGCTAATGGAGCTGAACCTTTGTTTAGAATTCTGCACAGGCCTAAAACGGAGACCCGAACCCAAACCGCACCTTTCAGACCTGACCCAACTGACCCTGCCTTGTATAGCTAAATGTAAGACCCCTATGCTACGCTAACGTCTCTGCAGCGGGTGGGAATTTTAACATTATGTCCAAGGAAAAGTCTAAAGCACAGAACTCATAGAATTTTACTTAGACAGTCATTCTAACTTCAGTATTTATCATTACGAGTGTTGATATGGGAATTTCTCTGCCGTCTTTTTTAAAAAGGAGTCTTTTCTCCCCTCTGTTGTCCCTCTTTTTACTTCGTCTCCTCATCTTACCTTTAATATATGCCCACATGTCTCCTTTACACCCCCTTCTCACTCTTTTTCCCATCTTATCTTTCTGCCCTTTCTCTCTCACCTTATCTCTCTCTTTCTTTCTCTCTCTCTCTCTGAGCTTTTCTGGCTTGTCTTCTGAGGTGTGCAGCAGAAATGGGGAAGGAATGGAAGTAATCTTTTTGCATGGAATTATGGTGAGGATCAGGTCTATTCTGGGGAAGTAGGGTGGTATGGGGTAGGTAGAAAGGGAGAAAACTAGAGGGACAAGGATTCTCTCTCCACATGCATTAACCATGAGAGCAGAGCAGCAGAGAGGCTCCAGGCATGCAGCACACACCTGTACACATACACACACACAGATACACACACACACACACATGCACACGCACACGCACAGACAGAGAGAGTGCAGCTACAAGCCCAGGAGTTCAGGCGCAGGAATTTATAATGAGTTGTTTTAAATGATGAATGCTTTTTGCTGGCAGTCACAGATGCCTACAGATAGAAAGGCAGGCAGATAGACGGCAGCTGCGCTTAGAAAAACTAACTGAAAAAAAAGAATGTAGAGAAGGGTGTTAGATTTGACAATTTCACCAAACCTGGAGTATCTTGGTCTTATTATTCCTTTTTATAATTCTATAATTAGTCTGTTCATCAAAGAGCTTGTCTGTTTACAAGGAAAAGTGAATGGGATGTGCATGTCCACAATGACCCCACCTCATTTTCCCTCTTGATGTTGTCAATCTGGTCTGTGGCTATATTTCGAACAAATCCGGGGTCAATAAAATCCTCCAAATTCTACATGTCGTTTGTCGCCCTTTAGAATTTCACATGGAAGTGACTGATCGGAAGAACACCATTTGTCACAACTTTAAACTTCAGTCTTGAAAAACAAAAACGTTTAATGATGTAGCAATGCTATGGTTAAAGTTTAGTCAAGTTTAAACACATACAACTTGGCTATAGTTTCTGGAAAGATTGTGGTTTAGGTTGAAATGACTTAATCAAGGTTATTGCCATGGATACGGTAAAAACCACATGGTAAGGTTAGGGAACGGTGGTGCGTGAGAAACAAGAACCACATTAACTGTTGGTAGGAAATGGAAACAAACAGTGGTGTCTGGGGTCTATTGTTTCGAGTCATCATTTCTACAGCCGCTATCGGCTTTGTTGCTTCAACATTAACAAATGGTGTTTTGGGGGATTTGATGAGATGACTGTTTCTCTTGTTTTTCTTGGGAGGACAGCCTTGTCAAATCAGTCAGTCAACCACCTGTCAGCTGAGAGAAGTTGTTTAAGGACACAGCCTTCTTCATAGACTTCCTCTCCTTCACTGATCTGTCAGACATATATGTGTACATGTCCGCACACTTTTGATCATCCTCCCCCTTCTGAAACAGACTCAAACACATGCAGATGCCACTGATGTCCACCCCTATCACACTTGCACACACCAAAGGGGAGGAATATGTTGGAAATAAAAGGATAAGAGGAGAGAAGGAGGGAGAGCACTGGTTGATGGAGAGGAAGAGAGTGGCCAGAGGAGGTTTTTAAAAGGCTGATTGGGTGCTGTCCCTGCGTGATAAGACTGCTTGAGGTGTTTGTGATGCGACTCATTCACACTCTTACACCTCTGCAGACAGGTCTGTGCTGTCTGGCTGGCTTCCTGGGTAGATACATGTCTTATCGGCCTCTTCCTCTTGATGACTGCAGACATTTTGGTGCAATGTCCTCAATATCATGACTGCCTCATGGGGTATTTTAAGATATCAAAAGAATCTAATCAAAGCAGAAAATGAAAATGTTAAATCAATTCATCAAACTCTGTTAGTGGGTCACTCTTCCCATCTAAAAAAGTCTGAAAAACTTTTAATCTTTACCTCCAACCCACCCATAACTAACCAAACATATGCATGGCCACAATGGTGAATACCTCATATTTATTCTTCAAATTCTGCTGAAGTGCTTTTCAAGAGAAGCAATGCAGATCATCTACAAACCACATTGGGCCACCAACGATTGGCAATGGATCCGGGAAAACCCATGGTATTGTCTTTTCCATCGGCTATTATTGCCCAAGCTTGTTACGTAGCTGCAAGGGCAGGGAAACCCAGTTAAATAGTCAACACATTAGATGTCTGAGATGCTGTGGTTAAATTTAAATTCAGGTTTTCACAATCTAGCTGAGATAAAATAGCATTTTTTTGTTTGTTTGCAACAGCACACATATCTGCGCTGTAAATAACTTCTAAGGACTTTTCAGGACTAACATCCTGTATTTTCATTTGATAAAGGAAATTAAACTACAAGGGATACATTTATAATACATTTTTTTAGTTTCATGATGGTGCCCCCTAAAGTTTTTTATTCTTTCGATGGAATTTGTCTGCGTAGATAGACACGTACTTATTTCTGGCCAATCATATCTAACGTAGAGCAGTCACATCAGCGTTCTATCATAGGCATGAACACATGCCTATTCAATATCTATCTTTGCTTACTCAAACCCTTTTCATTTTCATTTCCAAATGCTTCCAAACATGTTATGAGTTCTTCATCCATCCATCCATTCATCCATTTATCCATCCATCCATTGCACTACCTCATGTTATTGTTTTTCTGTCTGACTCAAATCTACTATTGATCTAACAGCACAGGCTTAGACCCAGGCTTTTAATCACAAGTTGCGCATACACACACACACACACACACACACACACACACACACACACACATTTCTATTCTTTCTACATACTTGTTGGCTGTATCATATTGGACTGGCTCAAAGTGTTGAGGCAGATTTTAATTAAGAAACATGCATTATAGTGTGATAGTGGTCAATATAATCGACCAGTTGAGGTTATTCAGTCAAGGGAGGCAATGGATGAATGGCACAGGTGGTGTGTGTGTCTGTGTGTGTGTGAGTGT
Source organism: Etheostoma perlongum (assembly GCA_026937815.1). Classification (NCBI taxonomy): domain Eukaryota; kingdom Metazoa; phylum Chordata; class Actinopteri; order Perciformes; family Percidae; genus Etheostoma; species Etheostoma perlongum. The sequence goes on from CM049377.1 coordinate 22,209,784, forward strand.
GAGTGCGAGTGGATGACGCCGAGGATGACATTGAGGATGGGAATGTTTTTTTTTCTCCTTCATGCGAGACTATGGTGACAGAGCGTAGACTGAGATGGCATGATAAGAACAGGATTTATAAAATTGGAAAGGATGTTGAACTGTGTGAGTGTGTGTTGGTGCATAGCCTCAGAAGTGAGAGGTGAGCGTGTTTTATGACTTTCTCTTGGCCAGGAGCTTGCTGATGGTAATCATGCTGAGATAGACCTTTGTGGGGTGTGTGTGCGTGTGTGTGTGTGTGTGTGTGTGTGTAATTCATTTATCAGGACAAAGGAGAGATGAACTGTCAGCTGAGGTGCTATTGGTTCTTTAATGATGTCTTTCTCTGCCTCTTTGGATGTTACATTTCAAGGTTCAGATTTGTCTCGCTATTACAGTGGCCTGTTTTCAGAACTATTAGTTGGTTATTAGAAAAGAAAGATATCCACTATGTAGAACATGCTCAAACTCTGGAATGTTTCTCATTTGCTCAGGAGGCTCAGTAAGTGCACGTAGATACTTAACATTTAGTATTAGATATTAAAAAAAAAATAGTGGTGATGTGAATTATCATAGGTTTAAGAAATCCTCAGGACACAAGGTTTCAGAGCTATAAGAACATTTGATATGTGATATCCACCATTTCCTCCAGTTTGGCAACATGAGTATGACAAAATGAACTCAAGATGAAAACCACTGAGGCTCTTATTATGCTGTTTCCTTTGTGTTATGAACACCAGAGAAGTACGGACAGAGTTACAGGAAGTGACATCAGATTTGATTCAGTTTGCAGCTGACAAATGAGGACATTTTTTGAAAGTGAGGATATTTTGGCCAGTCTTTTTTTTTTAGGCTTGGTTAAGGTTTTAATTAGATTAAGGTTAGTATAGGCATGACGTTGTGGGGGTCAAGGCTATGGTTAGGGGCTAGAGGATGCATTATGTCATACTTACAAACTTGTAGAAAGAATAGATGTGTGTGTGTGTGTGTGTGTGTGTGTGTGTGTGTGTGTGTGTTGGTGAGTGTTTCCATAATTAGTTGTAGAATCTCAGTGCTTTGTCATGGGAGTACTTCCTGGAACGTCCTTTCTTTGTGTGTAATATTGATCAGTACATTAGTCTGCTGCCATGACTATGAGCAGCCAACTGTTCAATCACTGAAGTCACTCTGTATAAAAGCCTCCACTCAATGACTGACAGTCAAGATAAATGTGAAACATACAGCTTGTGGCCTTGCAAATTCGCTAATGTTACATTTCCCATATTGGCCTTGCTCATATAATATATTCCTCATAATTATGAATCTAATATTTATTGTAACATTTTCATGCAGCAATTCTTCATGCACCTGTCTCATACTGTCAGGATGTCCTCAGTACAGAATGTACAGTACATTATGCTGGTGCATGTAAGGCTGTGTAATATAATGCATGTGGGTATGTGTGTGTACAGTCTATGCATTAATGTGTGTATAGTCTGTTCCCATGTCAGAAAGAGAGAGAGAAAGTGAGCTGCTCAGACCAGACCACCAAACCACAAACATCTTCTAATGCCTGTGGTGGGCTCCATTTATACTTTACATTACATGTGACATTTCCAGTTACTCCAATTACAGCTCATGGCAAATTTGTTTACCCTCACTTTGATGTAATGAAGGCACCTGTAACTATTTCGTACTTTATGTCAGGGAAAACAAGGCTCAGACCCAAAAATGCAAATTAAGGATTTATTAATACAAGACTACAATAAAAGGTGTCGTGAGGCAGGCAGGCAGGCATAACAAAGAATAACCAAAAATCCAAAAACACAAACCACAAGAACAAAAAAAAGACACAGAAGGGAAAAAACACCAGGAAGGAGTGATACAGGGAATGAAGGGGAGGGAAGACAATGAACCAAAAAGAGACAAAGAAAGCACAAAGACTAAATATACAAGGTAACAAGGGGAAAATGATGGACAAGGTGACATAAGGGCTGAAGAACAGGTGAAACAGCCTATACTATCAGGGGAAAACACAATTATCATTATGCTGTAAAAAGTCAGGGCAGGGCAGCCAATCACAAAGGTGGGAAAACACAAGCCAGGAAGTAAAACAAGACGACATGGGAGAACAGAGAGACTACAAAATCTAACTAAGCATGAAACATGAAACACACATGGAAAGACAGAAAACATGAGACAAAGGAAACAGAGAATAAATATACACAATAAAATAGGGAAAACTACAACAGGAATTTTCAACCATGACACTTTTATTTTTCATAATAGACCTCTTACAGTTTCTCAATAGTGAGAAATTGTGCAATGAAAAATCTCAGTGATCTCAGCCATTTCTGGAAGCAGCTGTTATACTCTACTACTCCAACTGTGCTGTTTCACTCCCCCACTGTTTTCTAGAGCTTGTTTTGATCGATATAATTATGCTGAGACTGTCACAAAGACAACAGCTTGAACTTAGGAGGCATGCTTCAGAAAATTGTTCATATTTCAGTTTGTCACTTCTTGTAACATGAAGTGCCCATATCTGATGTCAAAAGTATGAAACTGTCAGCTGCTTCATATATGGGATAGATTGGACTGCATTCATAGAGCACTTTCCTAGTCTTAATGACTACTCAGAGCGCTTATCACATTACAGGAACCACACACATTCATACACTGATGGCCAAGGTCTCCATACAGGGTGCCACCTGTAATGTAATGCACTTGTAGTCGTGACTTCTTCTAGCATTGTCTGATCAGCATCATCGCTGGGCTGAGTCTGATGGAATTCTGAGTGGAAAAAACGGAACAGGTGCACATACAAATTAAACTTTTTACAGCATAATAATAATTGTGTTTTACCCTGATGGTATATGCTGCGTGTTAGGGGGTATACAATGCACCCCACCTCCCAACAAAATATACCCACTAATTAGTCATTACTATACCAACATTTCACTACTTCAGAATAATAAGGTTATATCTGTGAATGTCTATCTAAGGTAGTCTCACAATGAGTTTTCCTTAGGACGTGCCATTTCTGAGTCTGTAGCTTTAGAGGAGGAGGGGGGGTCAAGGTTGAGGCAGGGGGTGGCCTTGACCAACTGCCACTTTGCTTGTTTGAAAGCCATGATGTGTCTCTCTCATGTGTGGGCCAAATTCTCTGGAAGGCCAAAGCAGAGAAAGGGGAGGTAACCATTCCAGATCGGCCCATCTGAGCTTTCATTTTCTCAAAGGCAGAGCAGGATACCCAGGGCTCAGTTTACCTATCGCCAGTTCTAGCCACTATGGGACCATAGGCAGGCTGAGGGAACTCATATTAATGTTAAAAACCTCATAAAATTAAAAATCATAACATATTCATGCCATGGGACCTTTAAGAACTTTAATTTACTTACGTAGACTACGTAATTTTAAAAAAAAATCAATGTTGACTTTTGGTTTCACACGGGATACAAACTCTTGGGTTTCCCGGGAAACCCAAGAGTTTTTTCATTCGATCTCATGCAAACCTGTTAATGAGAATGCCTTGTAGGCCCTACCATTGTTGCAGCTTACAAGGACATTCTTATACAATTTAAAACAGATGTATTTCATTTTCATATATAATGAATATGATAAAATGTTTTGTTTGTTTTGTTTGGGCTTTACTTCAAAAAACCCTGTGCCCCTGTGCAATGGAACCAAATAGAAGGCTGGAACACTAGTGTATGTTTCAGCCCTATTTCACAATAAAGTATACACGCCAGTGTATACAGTATTCTATATTGGTTTCACCTTCAGCTTGAACATAAACAATGAATGTGCAGTACTTAGGTGGTGAGACTTACACCTCTTTGCGACACTAAGGTGGTCAAATTAAAAGAGAAACCACTGAAAGATGGTTGATAGTGATGGGGCTTCTACATGTGTGGTGATCCATTAAATATGTTGAGGTGCCCTTGAATGAGGCACTTATTATCCAAATGGCCCAGTGGAGCTGCCAGAAGTACACAACTGTGGCTGGTTGCACTGGACAGTTCCCAGGTTATGTATGACAGCATGCATGCAGCAGCATAGTGATGGAACACTGCATAAATGTCCACCAAAACAACTTCCTGGAAATAGAGGCATTTTCAAAATGAAATACAAAATGAGAACGTTATTGGGATGTAGTTTGTTTTTATTGTGTTAAATGAACTGCAAAGGGAAAATGTCTGTTGATGTTTCGAATCACACCTCAACTTTTCTCTGTGAAACTGGGTTAACACCTGCTCAGTACTTGTAGTGTTTGGAGACATGAATATTTTATGTTGACAGATGGCCAGTGTGTATGTGTGTGTGTAAGTGTGTGCTGTATGTGAGTGTGTTTTTGAGTATTACTGTGTCTGTATCCATGTCACACTTTGTGTGCAACAGCCACAGGAAATAGCTCAAACTGTCATCAAGGCCTAGAGTGTCAGACTTTCTTTTTTTTCTCTCGCCTAATGACAGAATCATGGCTTCTTTTCCAAGGTTTGTGTGTGTGTGTGTGTGTGTGTTTGTCTTGTTTGAGTAGGGTTTACAGAGAGACACTAGTGAGTGGGTGTAAGTGAGATAAAGCCACCAATCAAAAGTAGTAAAGATAAGGGTATGCATACTGTATTCATGGTTTGTCAGGTACTTATTTTCATATTTATTGTTTTCTTAATATTGTTTTCTTTGTTTTTATTATTATTGCTTGAACACATGTTACCCACATGGACTACCTGGTGCCTCATTTAATGTCCTTTTAGCAATTTTCTTACTTAGTAAAGAGTAACAGAAAAAACAACAGGGGTAGGGAGATGTAAGGAGACCTCATACATTTCCTCCTCTATATGCTGTTTTAACTCTTTGATTGGATCTCAGTTCTCGGGCCTCTTCTCCTCTCCTAGCTCTGTTTCTTCAGGGTAATTAATGACAAATTAGATTAGAGTCCCAGTGAACTCTGCTCCGTGCAACTTCCATTGCTGCATGATATGGGCTAAGTAACATACTCCAACTATTTTGACAGATATTGCAATTGGCGGAGTTCTGCTCTCCACTCTGCTGATCTGTTAAAGCCAGTAGATGCACTGCAGTAGATTGAATCTGCAGAGATTCAAGCAATAGGAAGTTTTTGGAATGTTTTTAGTTTGACTTATTTGTGTGCTAACTCTTCTTCTGCTGTCTTGTATGTGTTTTGATTACTTCTAGTTTCAATGTACTGTATATAGGAAAAAATATAACAACTGGATGACCAGCATTAAAGTCCTGATTAAAGAGTCCTGCCCCAGGCAGACAGGTGAGCTCCAAGAAGTGCCAGTGAGTGTGTGTGTGTGTGTGTGTGTGTGTGTGATTGTGTCTTTGTTTGTTTGTTTGTGTTATAGACTCAATACTGACAGAGTATAACCTCTTGAATAGATAGACCAGACCTCCAAGTTAATTGTTATTGTTACAACAGGAGCTCAGGTGTGTGTGTGTGTGTGTGTGTGTGTGTGTGTGTGTGTGTGTGTGCCCGGAGGAGGGGATTTTTTTGTTCGTGGATGAGTGAATGCAGAGGTGTTTGCAGAGAAATAACAGTGACGGCAACATGTGACATGTGATTGAGGGAATCAGAGTCCTGCAGGTTTGAAGAGAGCTGAGCTACTTAGGATAAGCTGGGGATGAGAGGCTGCAGAGTGTGTGTGTGTGTTTGCCATCATTTTTTCATCATTTAACACTACCTCCTTCTATGTTACATTAAGGAACGACATTTTTTAAAAGTTGATTCAAGTAGATTGTAGTTTGCTGCTCTACTGTATGACCCTTTGTATAGGGACATTGCAAGTAGCTCATTAAACCAAAGTACTTGTGTACTTGTGTACTTGTGTAACATACAAACATAGAGTATTGATTTCTCTCATAGTAAGAGACACAAATAGTGTGTTATGTTGTTACAAAGTGTCTGATTCATCATTGCTCAATCCTATCTCAAACTAACATGCAGCATTAGTTTATCTATTAGTCATCAATTGTTAGCAGCCTCATAGATGCAGTATTGGTTAGAACACTACACCTACTAGTGTTTCCGTGGAAAGAGCTTATTTCTTGCAAAGTTTAGACCACAGAATGTGAGCATTATGCGGCAATGAAAGTTAAGTTTAGGCATTAAAACGATTAGTTAAGTTAAGGAAAAAGTTTGTGGTTTGGATTAAAACACTCCTAAGGAACATGTATTTCCTGGGTGAAATGTTTTCCCGGGGAAGCAAACTCCCCTCCCTGGCTTGAAAGTCTTGTGTTTAATGACCCAACCATCCACCCCACCCTCCTCCTTACACAGTCCTCCAACCCGCCTGTGCTCAACGCTGTTAAACTTCAGCAGTTGTGAGATAATTAGGGCTGCAGGAGTTGCTGGATATTCACTCTGGTCTCTGATGCTTGGCCCTTCAAGAACCATGTTGACCAGTGTCAACAGTAGGTTTGACGCAGAATCTTGTTGGCAGCCTTTTGGAACCCAGTGAATGGTTTCTGCTCTTCAAACATATGGTGACGCACAATTTTTGCAGCATGGGCAAGATGTACGTCATCACTGTCCCATTAAAATGTCTTGGTCAGTGCTGCACCAATATCATCAGAGAATGCAAGAAGGGCATCCCTCCCCGGGGTCTAAGCTTGCAGGTCAGGGATCTGAGCCAAGAGTCTTTCCTTCAATCTTATAGTGTTCACTGTAGCATCAAGCCTAAAGCCAATCTGCAATCCTTGACCTGTACAGATGAGCCAAATCAGCCAGCTTGAAGACTGATGCAGTGCTGTTATTCCCTCCAGGATTTTGAGATGTTTGAGATGAGGAGTTTCCCGCTACTTAAACCAATCCCAGCAGTCCCATGTGCCAGAATTTGAGAACAGGTTGACGTCACACGTATGTGGCCATATTAATTTCTTGTTTTTCGAGACGCGTGTAACTCGCACATCTCATATTTACTCACAAAATGTACAGCAAAAGAGCGTGCAAAACATGTCAGACCGTTCTGCCAACCTGTATGCATGTTAACATCAATGTACTTTGTAATGATCACTCTGATGTCACTGAAAGCTGCTGCCTTTTCAATCTTGTCGGCTCTCTGCAGTGGGCAGGGCTGCTCAGTTCCCCTGCGACTGACGCACACACACACACAAAACCGAAGATGAGACGTACAGGATGACCTAAATTGAGGGACAGCTACGCTGTTATTGTAAGTGCAATGATAAGTTAAAGTCCAATAGGTCCTTTATCAAACCGTTTGAATGTGTGTCCCAGGCCATGCCAGGATAGGAAACTAACAATGTAAAGATCAACAAGCCACTGACAGACATGTTCAAATTTGATTCATTCAATAAATTATTGTTTGTTGTCTTAAACCAACCATTTTCATATTATGACAACATTTACAGCATCCTGAGCTTTTTTGGTAAGGCTCCTAGGAAAACCCAGCCAGAGTAATTGTATTCTCCCCAAAACAAGTTTCTTTTTTATTTTTAAAGAACTATACAAAAACATTTTTTTTGTAACTTTCTCTGTCTCCCGCAACTTCATTGCGACAAAATTTTATCGCAATTTTTTACAAAAGCTCCCGGTAACATCAGGAATTTTGGGCCGCAACAATCTAAAAAAAGTCTGGAGGGACTGTATTTAGGCGTGCTTCCTAGATCTATATAACAATTACAAGCTATCCATCTGATTTTTTTAACCTTCACATTATTCATCTCAGAACACTGTCATGTTATTTACCTCTCGGTTCACTGCATACAGTGTGCCACACCCCCGGAAGGGATGTCATAACCAGAATCTATATTTCTTTTATTTTCGTACTTGCTTATGATGAGCTCAGTGTTGGTTATGGAAATATTGGCATGTATAGGCCTACTATATATCATTTGGTTCTCAGGGTTACTAGGATGTAAATAATGTCAGTTATTGCATGTGGGTCCAATCAAAGAGGACATTTTGACAAACCGCTGGCAGACATTTTGAAAAAAGGCTGCCATGGCAACCAGAGTGCGAGTTTCCAAAGTCCTAATTTTGTTCCCAATGTACTGTGTCTATCAACACGTCTGCCAATTTTGGTGCTTTTATCACAAAATGAACAATTGTTACAATTTATTGACCTATGCCGCCCCACTATTACTATTCATTCAAAAATCAGCTTAGGCCACTTTTATGCTTGCAGCTGTATTAAAGGGCCAGTTCACCCAACTTACCAAATTAGTAGTAGTTTTGGTTTTGTTTGTCTATTTTACATGTCTTTTGGAACTACTTTTTTCCGAGGAAGTAGTGTCTATATGAAAACCGTTCACAGGTTATCACAGAGTAAGTGGTACACTGGAAAGGTTATTGCTTTTGAATTGGGAACAGTCAATATTATATTTCAATGCTGTGAGAAACACATATGAACATCAACAGAACGCAGGTGTTTAAATGATTCATGGGTTTTAACCAGAGTGAAGCAGAAGTGAATACTCTGTGCTGCTGTGCTGCTGATTAAGCTTGACATGAGAGCTGAAGAGCTGCCTGGATTAAAAAACTGCTGACTCCTCTCCCTCTCCATCTCCTCCCTGCTCTTTCCCGTTGCTCCATCCCTTGCTTTATTTCTCATTCATTCAAGTGTCTCTTGTGATGTTGCTTATAAAGCAGAAGGATATACAGAGACTCATTAAAGTCAGCCCCCCTTCTTTGTTTTTCCCCCTATCTACCTCTTTTCATCTCCCTCTTGCCATCTTCATCAGATGTAATTATGGCTGCACAACGTAGGAGGAGCCTGCACAGCAAAATTATACTTTCAAATCTCCTTCCGCTTCAGCTTTTCAAGGAGCGAGACCTACATTTTCAAGCTGATCAGAAAGAGAACAGAAAAATGGGGGTGAAGATGAAAAACAAGAAAAATGTAAAAGTGTAGGAGGCATGTGAAGAAAAGAAAAAAATAGGGAGAAGAGAAGCAGGGAGTAGAGGAAAAATGGCTACAAAGAGAATATGTTAAGGAGGAAAGAAGGATGTCAGGCTGTAGCAGTGGCTGTAGTCGCTGAGTTAACAGAACATGGGATCAGTAATGCTGTCAAGCTAGAAAATGCCAGAAAGAAAAGCATGCTGGGACAGCACAGTGGGAAGAAGTGCTTAGTTAGGGTACGTGGCAGATTTTGTCTCCATATTTTCCCCTCAAATTCAAGGAGCCAACTTGTCCTTTAGCAAAAAAAAAAACTCGGGAAGGGGGGGGGGTTCAGTGAATGGTGGGCGGGGTGATACAGTTCGGTTGCGCATGGCATTGTGGGAAGGAAAGGGGATGGGAGAAACGCTTGAAACGTGCACAGATTTACTAGCATTGCTCTGGTTGCAGAGGAGCTATAATTGCACTATTTATGGCAGCGGACTGGCTGTGTTGGATGCAAAGCTACAGTAGGACAGACAGGACAAGAGCAGCGGGTTGACACAGTTCAGAGAGGAGCTGTGTGTCTTTTGCAGTCGGGAGAAATTAGAGAGCAAAGCAAGGTCTGGACACAAGGGAGTATCAGCTCTCATCTGGAGGAAGAAGAGAATGAAGGAGGAAGACATGGAGAAGAGGAGGAGGTGGGGTGATATTTTTATTTTTAGATGCTGAGGGGTTATTTTGTATTAATTTAATTTGACTGTGTGTGTCTCCTATTATATTTGTTTGTGTCTCACTCGTGTCACTTGATGTGCATACCTGTGTACCAGTGGGGATTTATGTGTGTGTCTGGGAGGGATTTTTCACTCAGGTTGCGGTTTCGGATCAGCAATCACCAAGCACTGAAGTCAATTTGTGGTTGATTTACCTCTCTCTCCCTCTATTTCTAGTTGATTACTTTTACTTTTTACTTTTCTCTCTGCACTTATTTTTTTCCATGGGAAGAAAGATGGACCTTATTCTATGTGTATCCAAATGCACTCTCTCTATTATCTGCAGCTTTGAACTTGGCTGAAATAATAGATGAGACACTGGTGCACCCTGTCTTAGTCAGCAATGATATTTTAAAGTAATCAATAGCAATCAGCTTTGAAAGGGAAAATCAATGAATCATAGTGTTGTTTTATATCTACTCTGTCCTCTATCTTCATTTATTATCTTCCTTTCCTCCTTTTCTTTCATTTTATTTGCTAAATTTGACCTGGTTTCAGGTCAACCAAACGGCATCATAACCTCTTAGACCTCACAGACCCAGTCAGCAGAACCTAATTTTAAATTCCAGTGGAGATCTGAAAGATGCCAAATATGTCACAATACATTTGGGGAATTATGTATAAAATGATCCACAATACATCTAGAATTTTTAATATTTTTAGAATATTTCCATTTTGATGGATTGAAAATAGTTTACTCACTATAGATATGTAGCTTCAATGAAGAGTTGGAACAAGCGGATATGTACAGAACATAAAATTAAACAGCATAAAATTATTTTTTTCCAAGGGCAAGGTTAAATAACATGTAACCTGTCTCTTCTCTGTCTGCAGGTCCAGGAGTGGCTGTGTCTGAATTGTCAGATGCAGAGAGCTCTTGGCATTGATATGACCACGCCTCGCTCTGTGAGCCAACAGCAGATTCACTCTCCGTCTCACCAAGCCAAACCAATCGTCCAGCCTCAGCAGCCTGCACCTCAGCCAATACAACCGGCAGCAGCAGCTCAGCCCAAACCTTTGGCACAGAGTCAGCCCACTCAGCGGCAGCAGCAGCAGCAGCAGCCGCCTCAGTCTCAGCCTAAGTCTCAGCCCTATGGCCAGACTCAACCCTATTCCCAGACCCAGCCATTCCCCCAGTCCCAGCCATTCCCCCAGTCCCAGCCATTTTCCCAGTCCCAGCCATACTCCCAGTCCCAGCCATACTCCCAGTCCCAGCCATACTCCCAGTCCCAGCAGTATCCCCATCCTCAGCCCCAGACTCAGCCTCATACCTCACCAGGTTTGCAGAGACATCCAAGCCCTGGCGGAGCCCAGACTCAACCAGAGTCCTTTCAGCAAGGCATGAGGTCTGACCCGTACTCCCAGAGAGGTCCCGGGGCTCCAGCAGCTGTTGGAGGTCCCGCAGGTGGCCCCAACCAGCCTGGGGGTCCACGGATTCCCCACCCTGGTGCTGTGCCTCTCCCTGGATTGACCAAGGCTCCATCCCAGCCTGATTTGGGTCGCGGTTCCCCGATACACCAGTCAGTGGCACGGCATCATGACCAGACTAGAAGCGCCGGTTCCTCCCCAGCCCACAGACCTCAGAGTCAGGCGCCTCCTCCTGCCCAGGACGGCCTGACCAAACTGTTTGGTTTTGGAGCATCTCTGCTCAATCAGGCGAGTACCCTGATCAATGTTGACCCTCTAGCCACCGCCTCCACCCAGCCAAGCCCTGCACGAGGCAAAGTGGTGTTCAGTAATGCAAGTACTGACATCAAACAGCAACAACAAGGGACCCCTGGCACCAAACCATTCAGTACGGGGGGCCCTCATGCTCCAACTCAAATGGGTGGCCCTCATGCGCCAAGCCAAATGGGGGGCCCTCATGCTCCAGCTCAAATGGGTGGCCCGTATACATCGAGCCAAATGGGGGGTCCTAATGCACCTAGTCAAATTGGGGGTGCTCATATGCAGAGCCAAATGGGTGGTCCTTATACGCAGAGCCAAAAAAGGGGTCCTGATACGCTGAGCCAAATGGGAGGTCCTCATACGCCTAGCCAAATGGGAGGGCCGCAAATGGGCGGTCCCCAAATGGGAGGTCCCCAAATGGGTGGTCCCCAAATGGGCGGTACCCAAATGGGCGGCCCACAAATGGGCGGTCCACAAATGGGGGGTCCACAAATGGGTGCGCCACATGCAACAACCCAGAAGCAACCGACCAAGCCGCATCAACAAGGAATGCCGCAACAGCAGTCGCCTGCCCATCATCAAAAAGGGCAGCAAGGACAACAACCTCAGCAAACACCTGCTCATCTGCAGAAAGTGCCGCAGAAGCAGGAGCCCATGGCAGCCCCTGTGCCTGCTCCAGAGCCTGTGAAGCCTAAAGTGAACTGTCCTCTTTGTAAAACGGAACTGAACATTGGCAGCTCTGACCCGCCCAACTACAACAGCTGTACGCAGTGTCACAGCCAAGTGTGTAACCTGTGTGGCTTCAACCCCACACCGCATCTGGTGGAGGTAAGAGGAGTGTTACACATACATGCAGTACAATGTACACACAAAGTCTCTCACACACAAATACATATACATATGAATGCAAGGAAAACATGTTTGACAACTTATTGTTGTACACAGTGCCATTTAAGGAGGAAAAAATACTTTAGACTGATGCAAAACCATTCGGATTAACACAGGTGTTAATCCGACTAGGCACATACCTGTTCTCCTAAACTTGCTGTTATAGTCCCACTCACCATTTGGGTAGCTATGTTACCTAATTTTACTGCTTTGTTGCTTTTATGTATTTATGTTTCATGTTTCAGGAGAGAATATGACAATTGACAATTTCCGCCCTACTTTACGGCGCTATTCTTTCCCTCCGCTCCCCCCAATCAAAAGTTGCTCCTGGCTACTTCGTTTAATATTGCTCTGCGCTCAACTCAGATTTTACCCCTCTACCTAAATAGCTCCCAAAAAAAGATAAACGCTGAGTTGTATCAGATGAACAGTGCCCATCCTACCTTTATGCACAAAACTCCAGCAAAAAGTCAGCCGGATGACAGGCGCTGAAAAGAGGGTGCCATTCATCTGCATGTACTTTGCTGCAGTAACACATGCTTGAAACTCATGGTGTGAGCAATACCAAAGCAACATTGGAGTGGGATGGAGTGGGAGATAAGGCTAGACTCATTTTAAAAATCCACTCTGTGCTCCATCCAAAACCCTTAAGGCTCGTGCTCCCCGCTCTCATTCCCCGCTACACTGCTCAGTACCACTTAAACCACACTTTTTTTGGTTTCCATCAGGTGGGTCTTTGCCCCACTTGCACTGAAGGGCCTGTCGCCTATAGTCTTACACTACACATACATATTTAAGAACCAGAACTGTACTTCCACACACACAGACACACACACACATCAGAATCATCTCCTCCCAGACAATCAATACTAGACCTGAACCTCTCATCTTTCCTCTGAAGTATTCACTTTTCTCCATGATTTAGCTTTTAAAATTGTCAGTGTTTATTAGGGCTGGGATGATGTGCTTTTGTCCCGATTTGATTCTTTCACAATACATTAGACTTAGACTTAGACTTCTCTTTATTAATCCTTTTGGGATGACTCCCGCTAGGAAATTGAAAGTTCCAGCAGCAGTTTTAGCAAGAAAAAAGAAATAAAAAATAGATAAAAAAGACAGTATAAAGACAACAAAATAACAATAATAATAATAACAACAACAATAAGAACATTCGTCAAGTAAACAAAGAAAAGACCATAAATTATTATTAAAGTGTCAGTGTTACATGGGTGCCGATTAGATTTGTATTGCAATTTTCATTTACTGCCATTCAAGAAGTAATGCAGTTCAATAGTATTGAGTATTTTGATTTTATATTCCTTCTTTAACAAAACCAAAGTTTATTATACACTTCTAGAGACAATGTATTACAATGTATTATTATCCCAGAGCAATTTGGATTACAGCCAGCAGTAACAATATATAAACCAAATGACAAAAAAACAAAAAACACAACCACAATAGGACTGCAACATGAATTAAATTTGAATTTACAGGATATTATTAACAATTGGGATAACAACCGGGACGAATGACATTTTGAATCTATTTGTTCTGCATCGCGGCAAATATCTGCGCCTGGAGGGGAGCAGCTTGAATTCACCCCACAAGGGATGACTTGGATCAGCCAGGATGGTTCTTGCCTTTTTCAAGGATCTGACCTTATACAGGTCATGTAGGTCACCTAAGGGTGTGCCCGCAATTTCGCTGCACACCTTCACCATACCTTGCATGTGATTTTCCTTCACTAGCCTTTCAAATATTTTCATGACAAGAGATGTAAGTGCCACTGGCTGAAGTGGTTGGGGGTCTTAAAAGTTTCAATCTTGGGCACAGGAACAATTATTGAGTCTTTCCAAAGACGAGGGACCATATGCAGCTGTAAGGACATCTGGAAGATGAAGCAGAAGATGTCTGCCAGCTGAATAGCACAGTTCCTCAGAACTCGACCCCCAATCCCATCGGGACCTGGACTTGTCCTTTCTTTGACCCCATGGAAGAGTTTTGAGACCATGAATTTATCAATTGGCACAATATTATTTACCTGATTATGATCATCATTTTTAAAAACAGACATCTCCTTGCTAAAATCATGTATATTAAAACGGTTATAAAAAACATTCAGTTCATTAGAAAAGTCCAGGTCGGTTTTCCCATTCTGAGAAAAAGAACACTTTTTTGGACTGCAACCCCATCATGGTTTTCAATCCCTCCCATGCAGGACGTGAATTTCCAGTACGCAACCAATTTTCCACTTTATCTTTACATACGCACTTGGCGAGCTTAAGTTCCTTCTTCACCTGTTTCGATAGAGCCCTGTGCTGTACCATGTCACCCTGATTGAAGCTAATGTTCCTCTGATTGATTACGCTTTTGACAGATTTGGAAACCCAAAGTTTATTATTTGGATAAATGGAGATGGATTTCTGGGACATGATCATTTCCTCACAAAGAGATATATAGGCAGACCCAGTTTCTGTCAGTTTGTCTAACTCCAGACAGGCATATTTAAACACATCCCAATCAGTGCCAGTAAAACTGTCTTGGAGCCGCTGAACGGAGTCTTCCATCTGTACCAGAACAAATCTTTGTGCCGCCTTGTGCCTCTTCAGGACCGATTTGTAAGTTGGAACTAGATAAACAACATTATGGTCAGCATTCCAAGAGGGGCTCTACAAAGAGATTTGTAAGTCTACTTAACAGTCCCATAACAAAGGTCCAGACACTTTGAGTGATGGGTCAGACAAGTGACATACTGGTAAAAGTTACAGAGAGACTTCCCCGGTTTGCAGTGATTAAAATCCTTGACCAATTGCCACTTAGCTCATTTGAAAGCCATGATGTCTCTCTCTCATGGGTGGGCTGAATTCTCAGAGAAAGCAAAGCAGAGAAAGGGGAGGTAACCGATTCCAGATCATCCCATTTGAGCTTTCATTTGCAGAGCAGGATACCCAGGGCTCAGTTTACACCTATCACCATTTCTAGCCACTGGGGGGCCATAGGCAGGCTGGGGGAACTATTGATGTCATAAAGTGAAATTTTCATGCCATTGGACCTTTAAAGCTTGAGCAAGAACAATCTTTGCTGAGCTTTGTTGGTGGCCATGCTGTTGTGGCCCTCCTCCCTAGGGGGTTTGGGAAAAGTTTGGTTTTCCAGCTCCCTCCGTTAGGTGAAGCAATGCTAATGCTAAATATAAGCCTTTTCAGTCTTCCCGCTTGTTGCACATGCACGTGACATACGTTGCGACAAAACGTTAACAATTGGTTATGGCAGATCCAGATTGGCTCTGGCCAGATCCAATAGTTTTAAACTTAAACAGAGTACCCGCCTTCAAGGAAGTTAACACAATGGAGAGTGGCCAGACTCTCTGTACAAATGAAATGTATGAGAGTCTGGTAGGACCAGACTACTCCAGTAGTCCATTAGCTGTAAAATGAATGAAGACTTGTTTTTATAAATGTTAAGAGAGGCAAAACAAGCTTTTTCATAGTAAACTCCATAAGAGTAGGGTGAAGAAAGAGCATAAAGAAAAGATAATGCTGAAATAAAAAAGCCAATATTCTAAGCTGTGCGTACAATTTGCAAGAAAAGGAGATGGATCAGGAAAAGAAAGCATAAAAAAGTGGAAAATGGAGAAATGCAACATACAAAGGATAGAGAGAGAGAGAGAAAAAAACATAAAGACCACGCAAGTGCAAAAAGGCAAAGGACGAGAGGAAATGATGGTTTCGAGAGACTCACAAAACAAACATTCTTTTCAATTATGCTTTCTTTCTTTCCTTCAAATCGATTACGCTCATGCCACAATGAAACGGGTCTAAAGGCAGACTGCTCTCTCGCCTCCCCTTTATCGATCCAGACACAGGTTTAGAGGTGAAAAGAAGGAAGAAAGGAAGCAACAGAAAAGATGGGAAGACAAATAAGTAAAGAACTTAGAGGGGGAAGAAGAATTCAGGATAGTGGGCACAGTGGGTCCTGTAGGTTTCTAGAGTGATAATGCAAGAAATTGAATATTTAGGGAAGAAGGGAGGGATGTATGTAAGGAAGGAAGAAGAGAAGTCTTAAAAGAACACACCAACTTATTGGGACTTTAGCTTATTCATCGTATCCCCCAGAGTTAGATAAGTTGATACATACCCTTCTTATGTCCGTGCGTGTCGCTAGCCTAGCTTACCACAGATCCTGCCACATAGCCTACTGCTCCCAATAAGTGACAAAATAACGCCAACATGTTCCTGTTTACATGTTGTGATTTGTATAGTTACAGCATGTGCAAATAACAAGGTCACATGAGACTCAGCCATCTTCTAACCGTATACATACTGTGCAGAATAGTTCCCAGTATGTATACGGTTAGAAGATGGCTGTGTCTCATGTGATCTTGTTATTTGTAGATACTGTGAGTATACTTATCGCAACATGTAAATCGGAAAATGTTGGGGTTCAGACAGGAGCGTCAGACAGAGTTACGACACGCACGGACATAAGAAGGGTATGAATGGACTTCTAACTCTGGGGGATATGGTGAATAAGCTAAAGTCTCAATAAGTCGCTGTGTTCCTTTAAGGAGGAAATAGGTAGGAATACAGGAGGGAAACCAAAGAACAAAAGAAAGTCAAGCAAGGAAAGAGATATATAAGGGTACAGGGAAGAAAGGGATGTTGCGGGAAATAAGCGGTGAGGTAAGAAAATTTGAGAGAAGAAATAGATGTAAGAAAAGACAGAAAGAATGACTCGTGTTGTATTTGAAGCCTTCAGGGTCTCTGGGGAGTACTGTTGTTAATAGTACTGTACTGACATGTTCTGTCACAGCCTCAAGATAAACCTAGAGATAATATACGCAGTTATATATGTGTACTACTACTGTGTACAGGACAATGAAAACTATACACACACAGCAATAAAAAGAGTGGTTCAAAATGTTATTTAGACCGTAAGAAATTGTTGCCATTAACTGTTACACACTGTACATGCAGATATAAAGACAACAGTGTGTGTGTGTGTGTGTGTGTGTGTGTGTGTGTGTGTGTGTGTGTGTGTGTGTGTGTGTGTGCCTGTGCATGTGTAATGTGGGTTAAGGCCTGCAGCTCTCCAGAAGAAGTGAATGAAACAGAAAAGAGAAAATAGACAGTACGAAAAGAGGAGGAGAGAGAAATGTCAAAGAGATTAAAAATGACAACAATGGCCAGCAGATAAAAAGATTTCTTTCAGGTTAGTAAATTAGAAATTAGATCAGATCATGATGATGCAGTGTATTTGTTAACTACTACTAACTTTTGAGTCCTAGTAAAGCCAGGACAAAATGTTGATTAGGACTGGGGAAGATGGAGACCATACACAAAGATGATGGAGGATAGATCAATAGAGACATATGGAAAAAGGAATGGGAAGAAAAAGAAGAAAGGATAAGCAATTAATACAGGAAAGGTTTAACCAGACATGCTGAATCACGTGCAGCCTTCAATCCAGAAGGGAAAACACACACATACACACACGCACACACACACACACACACACACACACACACACACACTAAGACAGTATGTAGAACAGTAAGGAAAAAGATGGTAAAAAAAACAAGTGAATCCACTCTAGGGATGGCAACGTCGGCCTGTCAATCAGTTTGTCCATCCCCCCATCCACTTCAGTTCAGACTGAAACATATCAGCAACCATTGGAGTGATTCTTTTTTGCCATTCCTGTTTCCCATTTATGAAGTTGACAATGTAGTTTGCATGCTACACTAAGATGGTAGTCATTGTTAGTTATTATGAGCATGCTGATGTTAGCATTTAGCTCAAAGTAGTACTGTACCTAAGTAGTACAGCCTCACAGAGTTGCTACGGCTATAGACTCCTAGCAGTTACATAGGTTGTGTAGTTTCACACTGTTAAGCCATTTGCACAGGACTAGTATTACCAGGGGCCCCCAATGTGTTTTCTGCGTCACATTCGCACAGGATAAATGAATCTGTGTTTTACTTAAATTTACTGGCATTACCCCCCACATAAGATGTCAACACTTTCCTTTATAATTGCCAACGCAACCAATACAACCCCGTATCACAGAGATACAGATTCACACTTGCCTAATATTATTACACAGTTTGTGGAAATTTGGTAGGTCATTTACGGTGGAATTTTTACTTGACAAATTAAAGACATGTCAGATTTGCATGGGATTAACATCACAGACTACCTATTTTACTAGAGGTCTCCAAGTACTACTAGTCTCGTACGAATATGGCTTTAGTAGGTACAATTTAAACCTCTAAGTTATCTCCGTATTGACATTTTTAAGGAGGCAGTGTCTCCTGGAAAAGGAAAGTAAAAAGTCACTCAGTTTATCCTGTCCCTTCTGTGCCTCTCTGTCCTCTTTGCTTCTCTACTTGTTTCCTTCATCCCTTCATTCTTTCCCTTTTCCATGTAACATTTATTCTTATCAGTCCTGTCTAATCTAATAGAGCTTGAAAGGGACAGGGAGTGTCTGAGAATATGTGGTGTATGTTGTGTGTATATAAGCAACAGTCTCTCAGAATTCAACATGAAAATATATTAAACAGAATAACTTAGTGTCTGGTAAAACATCCCCCTCATGAGGGTCTGAATAATGACACACATGCATGCATGCATGCACGCACACACACACACACACACACACACATTTTAGACATATTAAGACACACATCCAGGTGGACTGGGTACAGTTAAGTAAATAATTGTTCCGGCAGCAGTGATGACAACTGTGAAAGCCTGAATGACAAACTGGACAGAGAAATGGCCTCATTCACTCTATGAATAAGTAAAAAAGTAAAATGGCTTTTATTATGGGTGCAAGATTCAGAAAATGTCACGATTTGATTCAATATAATTTTTTAGGTTCAGGATTTGATTCAAAAACGATTCTCAATTTTAAAAAAATAATTCACAGTATGTAAATGTAGTTACTTTTCCCATATTTACGCCATTACAAAGGAAAAAATAAATAAATAAACATTAATCGATTTTAGGAATTCCATGAATCGATTTTGAATCGGTAGAGCTTGAATCCATTCATGAATGTGAATTGATTTTTTTGCACACCCCTATTGTGAAGCAATTACAAGCAATGCAATGTATAACTCCTTTCACTGCTCCCTGGTGTTGTGTGAAACAATATTTTTACCATGAAATCAGAAAAATGGAGAAGAGCTGATTATTGACTGACTTCTTGGATAAAAAAATGTGAGGCAGAACAGCAACATACAGACTAGTTGCATTTCCGACAAAGTAGTGCTGCCCCCACAACTCTTGGACTTGTATTATTGAAAAAGATGTTATCCGCCCCCAATATCTAGAGCAATCTATAGCAACTCCAGTGGTTTTCACAGTGGTTTTTACAGTGAAAGAAGTTTCTTTTTACATGAGACTGCTATAGTACTGCACACATCTATAATATGCTATGCTGTATATGTGAGTGTGTGTGTCTGTGTGTTTCTTTCCATGTATAAATAGTGTCTAGAAGTGGATTGTACTGGTCCAAGACATATTCTCTTGTATTACATTTAATGTTTATTTATGCTTTGTCCCTCTTTCAAATAAATCACGTTCCATTCCATTCCATATTAACTATCTGTTTGCAAAGTCTGCTAACGCACACATTCAGAAGCTCTGCCTCAGGAAAACGCCACAGTGGCCAAAAAGTTAACTTGGGTAATTTGATGAGTTTCTCTGTGTGTGTGTTTAATTATGTGTGTGTACATACAAGTTCCCCCAAACCACTGATTAGTCATTCTAAACGTTGCTATCAGCACAATGGGGGTCATTAGGGTTAATGGGGTAGAGCTAGTTTTGATTATTTTCTTCTGTCCCTTTACCTTTTCCCTATGTCAAGCTGCTCTCAGCTGTGTTCTCTTATTGTTCCCCACTGCTTTTTCTTCCACTAGGGGAAAAAACAATAAAAGAATAACAATCTGTAAATTGATAAGTAGTGGGCAGAACACCCAGAGAAAAAACAACTAATGGAGCGAGGAAACAGCAAGAAGAACATTTTAAACAGAAGCTGCATAATGTTCCATAAACTGTGACATTAGTCAACACCAAACAAATACAACATTTAATAATATAACATTTTGAAGCTCCACTGTACGTCTTCCTGATGACCCTCTCATAAATGTATTAAAAAGTTAGCTAAGTACACAATAAGATGTAGTTCAAGGTATAAAGATAGTCCTATTTGTAATCAATACTATTCTATTTGAATGACCATAAGTTGTGTGGTCCACACTTGGTCAGTGTAGATTGATAGTCCACTGTGGGTAATTCAGGAAGTGTGTGTGTGTGTGTGTGTGTGTGTCAAAAGTTCTGTTCAACTGTGCTGGTCAGCCTCTTAAAATAGTACAAACAGATTTTTGTATTGTTTGTATTTGTTTCCTAATCTTTTACTCCTTCCCTCTGTCCTACATCTTTCTTTGGCTCCTAATTGTGTTCACTGCTTCACTGTGACCGTTGGTTGGACGGACGTGTTAAATCTAATTTCCAATTTATCCGTTTTCACTAAAGATGTGTAGATGAGTGTTACTGTTCAAATGTAAGAAATGTGAGTCTTTCTGGGGGACTGGTTGCATGTTTAAAATAGGTACAAACTACATTTTTGCATATCAAAATGATCCAAAAATATATGAATAAAGTATTAGTGTTTGCCTTCAAGAATTTGTGTCAGTCCAAAACTACTGACATGCATTCAAAACGAGGGCCAGAAACGAGAAGAGGTGACAACGACAGAGGAGTCAAAGATAGCAAATAAGGATGGAGTGAGTCATGCTTCTCTATTTAGAAAGAAATCTGAACAAAAATAGAGGAGAGCAGCAGCAGGAGCGACAGAGCTCCTAATGGAAGTATGGTTCGCTCCTGCACTTCAGGACATCTCACTACAATTAATAATACAACGACTCGCCATCCCCTTCTATCCTTCTTCTCCTTCTATCCTCTTTCTCCTCTTCCTGCCTCTGTCCACCGCCTCCTCTCCATCTGTTCCTTTCATCTTGTCCTCTCTGCCTCCTTTTTTATCCTCTCTCTCCCACCCAGATTTTCCCAGGTGGGATTCAAACTGGCAACTTTCCGATCCCTGACCTGCTTGAAGTGTAAATACTGTATAGTCTCCCCACCTCTACATATTTTCATCCTTTTCTCCTCTCTCTATTACATTTCTATTTTCTTTTTTCTTTCTTTTTCACAAATTGTCCTCCTTTGTTCTTACATCTTTGCAGGAAACTTCATTTCAGCTTCACTTTCATTTACTCTTTTTCTTAAGTCTTCCGCAGCTCTCTCTCTCTCTCTCTCTCTCTCTCTCTCTCTCTCCTCTCTCTCTTTTTCTGTCTTAGAGCTGTTCACTTATTCAGTACACCAAACTTCTTTCACTTTTTTAAGATCTCATACAATATGCATTGCAAAACCTGCAAGACAAGTAACTTTTTCTGCGTGTGTTGTTGGCTTTTTTTCTTCTTTTTTTCTCAGCCAGTTGCTTGTCGAATTGGTCATCAAAATCACGACACAGAAAAAAGATAACCATCTGGTAGTCTGACAGTGAGTCTCAACTGTAAACTCTCCTCACTGAAGTAGTCAAGATGTCAATGCTTGCAAATTTGTCATATGTATTTCAGAGATTGACCTTAATTGAGTGATCAGTCAATAATCTTACGTAGTTTCAGTGATGAATGAGCTGATAAAAAATATGCTGTATTATGTAATATGGCATTACATTGTGGAAAGAAATTCTAAGTGAAGTTGTTTAAGGACATATGTTAAGTGTTTTATGTAGTTGAAAACTATGTACTGTATTCAAACAAGTCGTTGCCAAAGCAGTGAAATGAATTGATAAAACGATTCCTTTCAGGTAAAGTGTCACTAAGTATTTGAACTGCTAACTTCAAAGTAATTTAGGCTGACGTTTCTCAAACTTGAAATAATGAATAATAAATCGAGACCCAGAATACTCCCAACAGGTTTCCAACCGATTCTTCTCCATGACTGAGATTAACCTGATTCGCTGTGATGCCCAAGGAACGCCTTTAATATTTGAATATATCTTGAACATTTTCGTCAACTGTTTGATGTTAGTTTTGTGACCTAAAACTTTTGTGCTTACGTATTTCTGTCCTGAATCTTAAACCCTTTTTTTTTTTTTAAATCTACATCTCCTATGCAGACTTCAAACTCTTGGTGCTCAGTATTTTTTTCCTTTTAGACTGACGTCTGTGCCTGGCATCACATGCTTACTTGACTTCTCTTTTCTTTAAATACCTGCTGATGACGTATACTGAGACACCGCGCTGGGTTTGTCTCACTTAGTTTAGTCAGGCGGGTAGTGCAAGTGTTATTTTAAGATGTTTCTGTTAGTGTGATGAGACCAAAGACTGACAAAGGCATGCCTGACATTCATTTGTTCATTTGACAGTGATTATTGTTATTTTCTGGTTCCTAAAATATGTGTGTAAAACTACTTTACTAATGTAAAATCTTTTTAACCTTTACCACATTTTAACCTTTAATCACATACACTTTCTGATGGAGGAGTTTTGTGTTAAGTTCAACCCATGGGCGTTAGTTTGGTTTGAAATGTGCTGGGGACAGAGACGCATTTTTTTTTTTTTTCTTTGGCGCAGGTCATGCTTAGAGAGACTGTAGCTTACTAATGTAAATAAATAAAAAAATTTACAGAAATGTGATGATGGCCGGCACGTTTTATGAAGAAGAAATCCTTAAGTTTTCAAATAGCATTAGACATATGAGCGACTATGTTCTGCTTCATGTATCTATGTACCATGTTGACACTGTGACATGACATCAGACTCAGAGAGAGGAGCTACGAAAGGAAAGAAGCGTGTAGCCAGCACAGCAGCAGAAAGGCTGTGTCTGTGCCTGTCCTGTGGGGATAGAGATACTATATGTGGATTTGTTGGCATCTGTCACTCAAGAATTATGTGTTATGAACTTTATTTTTTTTAACTAAATTGAGCTTGAGGTTTTCAAAAAAAGTGGTGGGCACAAAATGACTCATGACTCCTTCTCTCCCCCTGTCTTCAGTGTTTACCTCCATTTAATCCTATTTCTCATTCCTTTCCTGTCCCTCTAATTGTATCCCTTTGCCTTTCATCTCTCCTATTCTTTCCTCTCTTCCTTCCTCTTCCATAGTCTGACAACATCACTGTTTGTGTCTTCCTCCTCGCCTGTCCTGCAGGCCTATACTTTCTTTCCCCTCCTCCCCTCCACTCATCCCACTCCCGCATCTTTCCTACCCATGTTCATCCTTCTGTCCTCCCTCTTCAGTCTGCCTCCACCACTCAATCTGTCTCCCCTTGCTCTACTCTTCTATCTTCTCATTTCTCCATCCTTTTCCCCTATATTTGTATCTTCTCTTTCTCATTACTTTCTTGTTGTGTGCAGCTCTTGTTGTTTGGATGAGTTACAGCTCTATCTCCGGCACTTTTGTTCTTTTTGTGTTTGTTTCTGCGAATATAAAGCTCTCTGCCAGAATAAAAGGCTGTGCTATAAAGCAAGAATTTAAGCTACTACTTTTTCCCTTTAATATTGCACCGATGTGTATGTTGTAATATATTGCTATACTACCTTTTGTGACAAATTAGGTAGTAGATCATTGTGTAAAAGATTTACTTTTCAAACAAGATGAACGTTCCACTTTTTTCATTAGACTTCTTTTCTTCAAATTGTAGCAAATATACGTATGAAACACTTCGCAGTGATAGAGATCTGCAAGCTAAATGACATGCAGATCAGCACAAACAGAATCATTTGTAAAATGTCTAAACACTTAAGTTTGATTTTAAATGTGTTGCAAACCACTCTCACGTCAGTGTGTGAAATGGTCACGTTAGTTAATCTATGGAATCTTGTAGAATGACATGTTTTACTCATTTTTTTCCATGTTGGTGAGTGTGATTTTTAAAGATTTAAAAAAAAAAAATGGGAAGAATGTTTTCATGGTCACAGCACGACAATGGTAGCGAGTATTATTAAATGCAGAAAATCCACGTAGGGAGGTTGGTTGGGGTGGTGGATGAGTGGATGTGTCCTGGCATGGCACCGTTCTCGTTTCCCGACGTGTAGCGTACTGTTTCCCCGGCGTATGGCGTGTCATTTCCCCATTGTTCTTTTCCTAAACCCAACCGGTGCGTCCCCTAGATACCTCGGCTTGTTTCCCGGCGTGTGGCATGTCGTTTCCCACAAATACATTACGTTCTCAGCAACACAAAAAAAAAATCGTGTCTGTGTACACAAATCAATAGATTAAAAATAACGTGACAATTTCACAAATTGCAGTGAGACCATGCTGTTAAATGTACCAATAACAGTGTGTAGAAATAAAGAAAAGAAAATGTAATTAGATTTGTATATCTTGTGATGAAATAATAATATTCACTGCAAAACAACATTCAAAAAGCAAAAGAGAAAGTCATTGTGTGTTGCAGTTCATCTGAAAAATGGTTTCTGACTTACTTTGTTTAGTTATTATAGTTAGATATACAGATATACAGTGAGTGGCAGTGGTGTAACAGATAAACTCAACAGTGGCAGGAGAAGGCGATGAGAAGGAGGGCAGTGAGTTTGTTCCCCCTTCGTAACCACTGAGGAGGGGCGGGGGATGATTGCAAGGAAACATACTGTTCCAAAATGTTTCCTGCTAAATTTTTCAGGAGGGCAGGTGAGCACATCCTCTATAAATAGTTATATACAGATAATTATCTATGAAAATAATCCTTCATCACAAGCAGTAATTATGTTGACTTTAACTAAAACATGCGTTGTTGCTGAGCTACAGATCCCTTTTTAATCACTTTATCCGAGCAGCTTTTTTATCTTTATCTTAAAAACGCTTTGTGCATGTGACATAAGAAAGTAAGAAAATAAAGGAGTGTATCCTATGAGAGTATTTTCTTTCCTTATGTTTCTGCTGCTTTTCCCTTGTATGTGTGTGTGGGGACCCTGCAGTCAGTGGTAGGTGTTCTTGTGAACGTCAAATCGCGTCGCCCTCAGAGAGCCTCAACATCTGAGACATACTACGCTGTCCACAATGGGGGGGATATATTTGGGAACAAAAACACCTCTCTACAAGAGTAATGGAGCCTGTTTGTGATCTCTTGTGGGACACTTATGTGAAGACACTTTTGACATAAAGGCATAATGTGCGGGGGAAGAGACAGAGAGAGACAGATTAATTTGTGTATCGTCGGTACAAAACACAGCAGATCTCGGGAGTCGAGAAGAGGTGTGTGTGTGCTAGTCTGTTTGCTAGCCTGTGAGTTTCTGTGTGCAGTATCTTTTAAGTTCTGTATTTCTCCTGTCCTACTTTCAGTACTCTCTCCACCATGTTGCCTTTAAATAGGTCAGTAAGGAGAGCTGTTCCCCTACCTGGGCTACACAGCTGATTAATAACACCCCTCACACAAAGAGACTTCTACAGAAGCACAATGTGTGATTCTGAAAACAGTTAAAACCCAAAGGAAAAGAGGGGAATTCCTTCACCATGGTGAAGAGCGAAGGATCATCTGCTGGGAGGCAATGAAAGACTACATATTTTATTAAGGTGTAGAGGTGTGAAAGAATAGGTGTGAAACAGGAAAGATTCTTCTCAAAGCTGTTGACATGAAGTGAAAAATATTATTAGCTGTTCCATTCACATATTGGATGTGCATTTTGAAATATAGCAGTAGAAAAGTTAAATGGAAGCAGCTATACTTGATGAAACTTCCTCAATTCTGCAAAAAAAGGTTTATACGCCTGCTGAGGTGTTATTTGCCTTAATCGAAAAAGAGTTGATGACCCAAACAGTATATGAAAATGCCTTTGCTAAATTAGTTCTGATGTAGAGAAAATTTTACCTCACAGGACTGATCAACTGTTTCCGGTGTCTGTGTCTTGCCGGATATTCCCATAATGTGTCTTCATCTCCGGACAGCATGAAAGATGGCCAAGACTCTATGACATCAAAGAACAATTAAAACTTGACCAATTGAACCAAATGGGGGAATTACAGCCATGCACTTAGCGCCAACGTATGACAAAACTACGCTGCAGTCTAGTTTGTTCGATCCAAACCAGTTGATACCTAATTCACATTACTTTTTGGCACTTGACAATTGAATGGAAACACACATAATGTATGCTGTAGCATTACATTTCCCTGAAAAAGAATAAGGGGCCTACTGTAGTTCAAACACTGAAAAAAAGTCTGAGATCAAAATAAAAGTGTATAAGTTAATGGACAGGACTTTTGGCCATATACACATATACAGATACTACAAATCATGTGTTTATGTTACCTGTGCATCTGGTACCGTAGTGCCGGAGTATAAAAAAAACAACATTCTTTCCTATGGTTAAACACCTGCATAACATTACCATTGACATGAAAAAATGACTTTGTAATGACAAACTAAATGGAGAACAGTGCTGGTAGAGTGAGGTAGATCTCTGATGGCATCAGAGTTGTTTGAGAGACTGAATGCAGCTGGTGAGTCAAAATGAGGCTCAGTGTACATCAAAACCACTGAAGAAGAGCTGTAATGGAGATCCAGAGTGGTGTTAAGATGGACCTCAGTGACAGTTTTTCCAATTGCCGTTGATGGAAAACAAGATGAGCACTGTTTTACTAAGACAAAGCCTGAGGGCACAGATGAGATAAGGAAGCAAAAAATACTATTAATGGAACTGAGTCCGCTGCTGAGCCATAATGAAAGATTCTCTTTGAGCAGTATGCAGTGTAGAGGCTTGATCTACTTGAGTCAATATGGATGATTGGAGTAATAGTGTGACATAGAGCTTATTGTCCCTAAAGGTACCCTGAGGTTTCTGTTTGAGAAATATGTTGACTTTAAACTGGATCTTGAGCTGTAACGGCTGATGAGATGAAATGCAGTTTTATACTGCGTCTCTTTAAAGTAGGAAGTCACAGCTGGCAGGTGGTCATTACAACCACAGGAAAACAGGAAAGAAAAAAGTCTCCATCAACATTTTGTTGGTCCTGTGTGACATGCTGCTGCATTCAGCAGCTCATCTTGTGTCAAAGATTTGTGGTACTGTTGTATAGGCATACCAATAGCATTGATTTATAACATGACAAAATATGGTGAAGGTTTCAGCCCTGATAATAAACAAAACAAAAAGTAGCAAAAGTAGCATAGCAAAAGGTGAATGGTAAAAATGATATTTTTTAAAAGCCTTCTTCCCGCTGATTTTGTTTAGGTAAAAACTAGTGTCCTGTCTTTTCCTTTTGGCACAAAGATTTCCCAGGATCTTTGAACACAGCATACGCTTTTCAACATTCTAAGCTCTGATGTCAGCAGGAAACTTGGCAGCCGTTAACTGAAGGACTTACCGTCCTGCGTGGGTAATACTGAAATAAAGAGCAATGTCTCTATTTACATCTCTCTGTTTCTTTTATTTTCATATCAAAGATAAACACCTTGAATCCCTTTACATGTTATCTCTCTCTTACACACAATGTTTTTACTGTTTTTATGTGTTTATTTTTATGTGAAAGAGTGAAAGATGTGAAATCATACAATACCACACATACATCATAAAAGGAGAAGGTGCTTTTTAAAGGAAACACACTATACACACACACACACACACACACACACACAGTCATCACGACTCAGATTGATTAATGAGTAAAAAAGGATGAATCACTCAGACACATTTTTCTCATCTGTCCTTTTTGTTTTTGTTTTTCTTTCTTTCGTGGTACCACCAGTTCCATTTGTTCAGTCAATGCACCTTTTAAACTCCCACACTTCCTTTGTGTGTGTGTGTGGGTGTGTGGGTGTTTCTAAACTGCTAGAAATAGAACACAAAGCATCAAAATGGGAATTGCTAAAGGTGGTAGATTGATATGTCATTAACAAAGAGCCATATATATATATATATATATATATATATATATATATATATATATATATATATATATATATATGTGTGTGTGTGTGTGTGGTTGTTGTTATTATTAATAAAAGAGATTGGCAAGCCAATTAATAAAATCATGGACACAAAGTGAACACAAAATGTGAAGATTGTAATATTTTGAAAATAGCCCTTAGACTTTGCAGGAGGATGTTCCAAAGTCCAGTCTACAAAATATCAGATCAAACCTTGCATAACCAACTGTAATGACCAAAAACTAAGACAAGTGACAGTAGAGAAATGTCACAAGATCACACCGGACTCATGTCGCCAGTGTGCAGGATTCACAGTAATGAGGATAATTAAATTCCGTTAATTTTAAAGTCTTTCAATTACTTTCTTTCATTCAAAAAAACAACACAATCAGAAGTATTGTTTTCTGTTTTTGGGATTGTCAAAAAACATTCCTTTCTTCACTCTCTTTCTCCTCTTCTTGTCAATCTTGTTCTGTCTTCACATGTCTTTCTATCCATATTTCCAAGCCAAATTTGGAGTCATAAACTGTAATTAGTAACTGAATGAATGAGCCAGTTCTAGTAAGGGGCAGTTTCAATGTGACAATGAAAAAAGTACTCGCTGAATGAGTGTTAAATATTCTATCAAAGCATGTGACCACCAGCTATTGACACAATTACCATAGCATGGTTTGAGATCAAAAAGCTGGAGGTGGTAAATGATTAAATGGTTCCACCACAGGTTACGCTGAGGGAAATAATACCTATACTTTATATAATATAACTATATATTATATCATTGAAGAAATCATTTCCATCCCACAAAAATTCAGCAATGGGGCAATCTTAATTTATAATGTGAAATGTCATACCCAAAATAAATGTTTTTGTGTAGACCCAGGGTCACTTCTGATAGGGATTCATTGTCTTGCTTAAAGTCCACATAATAATAAAAAACTTAATATCTCCACTTTTCTGTATAACTCCCCTTGACAGCCTGGCAATGTCCTCTGTGGTTGCCATGACTGATGTTGGTGGTCCGACTGCCAATCAGCTGTCATATCCTGTATGTGTGGCTGCTTGTCGTTGACACTGACAGTTACCAAGATGTGACAGACACACAGTGTGTACATATTTGTGTGCATATGAACAGGCCATCACTCAAGCATATGTCTATGTAGATACAGATAACTGTGTGACTTGACTTGTAAGCTCTGTACACATTCACATCCAAGATGCACACACACACAGACGCACATTGTAAGTATACAGGCGATTAATTGTCCCCAGATAACAACCCACATAGACATACACAGATAAGACATGGAGTATAACAAAGTAAAATCTTTGTTGCTCTGTAAAGCAACTAATAGCATTCGTTTTGCTTAAATGTCTACATTTGAGAGAGAAAGAAAAAAAGAAAGACAGACAAAGAGACTGACAGGACAGGGAGTGAGGAAGAGAGAGAATGGGGGAAAAAAGGGACTAAGAGAAATGAAGGGAAGCACCAGACAGCCATGAATGGAGACGAGCGGGGAGAGATTGAAAGTGAAGGATTGAGAGAAGAGAGAGAGCAAATCTGACAGAGTGAGCAAGATAATTACCCAGAGAGAGAGAGAAAGGGTCAGAGGTCACGATACTGAGAGAGAGAGAAGCAAATGAGAGAGAGAGTGAGAAAGAGAGAGAAAAGAGGGTATACCCTGCCAGATCCATTTACTGTCTTCTCCTCCCCTGTGCTACTTACTGAATGGATGATTCTCAGGTGGACTATGCCATTCTGTTGGTGTTTGGGGGGGCTGTCCCTCAGGACTGAAGCCTGATGTGTGTTTGTGCTCCATTACCTCCTACGTTCGTCCCTCCATCCTATCCTTTCTTCCAGCTGTTCTCCTCTACCACTCAGACTTTCTCTCCTTCTGTCTACTATTTTCCCCTCTTCCTATATTTTCTATTGCTTTATTGGCCTTATGATTTACGGGTTTATGCATGGTGATGTGGATATCAGACTCAAAATGTATATAAGTACCATCAAACGCATGATTTAAAGCCCTGATTAAATTACATGTCTATAAGTGAATGAGAAAACTAGTTACTGTATAGCATTACATAAAAGTTGTTAAGAGCATTAGCAAGAGTAAACCACTAAAAGACAGTCACTATTTCTGTCTCTAAATTATTTCAACTCCAATTTTTACGTTACTTTCAATGAACATCAACACTTCCTGTGTATATTTCACATTGAAACCCCAGCAGGAAGTAGAGAGACAATGTCCTTTGTGCCGCTGGATTTACATGTGTGTTACGAGTGTTACGTAGCTTAAAAGCGATGAACATTTTGAGTGCAGTATTGCATTTATATTAATGACATCAACAGTAAATTAAAACACAACTGGATCTGAAAACAGGGAGATCTTGAAAGTCTCATGAGTATGATACCCATCACTCACATTTAAGGAGTCAGTAAAAAAACTGATAATTTCTATTTCTACTATTGAACCTCTTTAAGGAAGGAGTTTAAGGCTCTGTGACCACATTTCATTACAGTTTTACAGACCTGCTGAAGCTGTTGTGAGTAAAACCCTTCCACTCAACACTCTGCCACTTGATATACAACTAACAATAAAAACACATTCAACAGCTTTGGTCAGGAAGCCTCCATCGTATTGGAGATGGACAACTTGTACTGCACCAATACCTGTTCAGTATAACAGAAACTCATATACTATTTCAGTCTTTAACTTTCATTTCCATCACTGTTATTGCAGAACATTGTTTATTCTGTTTGATTGCAGCGAGGTAGTTACACTCAGTGACAATAGTCCATAGCTACTTGTTGAAATGATTCTTATGTTTAAGCTGTAGTTTGTAGTTTCTGTTGCCTCCATGAGGAGTTTTATGTAATGGCAACAACACAGTCCACATTAGCTTTGTATTACTTTGCTGATCTATTTTTGCTACACCACTGAAGCGTGGCACACACACACAAATGAACGTGGAATACATCCATGGTTGATGCTCCACGCCCCTGACTTGCACCTGACGGACGTGTCATGTGAGTCTGGCTGCTCGAGAATTTCAATAGTCCTCATTAATCCACCAAATTTAAAATTACCACCAGGGCCTGAAGTTAACTTTTTACCAGCCATTTTTTTTTATAAAGGTGAAAAACAGGAATCACATGAGCGCTCCAAAACAGCAGTCGCATTAAATCGACTTCTGTTACTTTTCTTTGACTCATGCTCATCTTTTTGTTGGTTGTTTGTTTTAGCTCGCCTCTTTACCCCAGTAATGTGCCGCCACATCTTTATCTTTAGACAAACTCCAACAAAATCCGACTTCTTTGAAATGTAAAATAACAACAGTTCTTATTGGCTACCTGCCAATGTGGCAGGTACAGTAGATTGACAGTGTTACCCACCAATTGTTAAATTCACTTGCATTTGGCGGGTGGTCGGGTGTTAATTTCAGGGCCTGATTCCATCACAAAAAAGCACAAGGAAACAGAAAATAGATGCATCCGGTGGAATTTCCTGTGTCACCGGAGCAATCCCGGAAGTGAAATGTCGAGTATATAGACTAGCTTTGAATCAATTAATTTGGCAATGGCTTCGATGTCACGGACGTTCATTAACTTTTTGGGTTCCGAGGCTGTGTTCAGGCACACAGATGATTTTGCCATGCTTTAAAATTGTTGTCAATTTGAACAAATATAAGCAGTATTTTCAAAGTACCATGACAGTTTTATATTTAGCAAAAGTTCAATAATATCTAAGCAGAATGTATTTAATGATTGTACTTGAAGGTAATTAATGATAACCTTTATACACCAAATGATAAAAGAGATCTGTGCCTATATTTATTTTTGGTTTTATAGTCCAAGCAGAAGGCAAAAAGAAGCTAATGGAGAGTGATTTCAGTCTTGCTAAGCAGCCATCACAGTCCTTTTCTGAGTTGCCGCATTACATTTAAAGTACCACTCAGGAATACACACACACACACACACACACATACTCTCTCTCTCTCTCTCTCTCTCACACACACACACACACATGCACAGGGCTCAGATAAATGATGTCTTTGTGTAATTTAGGCGTGGGTGTTCATTTAGTTCTGTCAGTAGCATGTTGTTCTTTTACTCACTTCAGTGGGAGACACACACAGACACACACACACACACGCTCACTGCCTTTATCTCATTGTACACAGTGACAAATCTCGTCAACAGCTCTCAGAGAGCAAACCAGGTAGAAAGACAAAAAGAGAGAGAGAAACCAGTTAGCACACATGCAAAGGACATCCACATCCTAACACACGCACACACCCACACCCACACACACACACACACGCCTATATGGTTATTGCATTCATAGTGCTAAATCTGAGCAATAATGGTCCTCAAAAACAACAGGAGAGAGTGAGCAAGAAACACATAGAGGGGGAGAGAGAGGGAGAGACAGTGATGGATGGCTTAAGTAGAGTGAGGTGGGAACAAGCAAAAAGGTTAGGATTGGACTGTACCAGGATGCAGAGTGGGGTGAGAAATAGAGAGAAATGATAGAGAAAGGAAAGTATAGAGACACAGAGACTGAGAATACACAAAAAGACAGACTTGATGTATCGTACTAATGATTGGAGCAATATGTGTCAGTTTGTGTACAGTTGCTGGACAAATGTTGCTGTGTTTTGGATGGACACTTTCATTTTGAAGTTGGCAGACAATGTGCAAACTAAACTTTAAAAAAACAAAACAGGACTTTTACTTTTGAATTCCATAATGATTTATTAGCTTATTTGTAATAAAAAGGATATAGAAATTTGCAAGATTTCAAAAAACAGGATTCTCGTTTGTGACAGCCATCAAAACCACTGAGCGGGATGTAACATACTATTGGCTAAAATACATCACAGACATGAAAACTGTGGCCAGATGCACTGGAATGGTTTCCTCTGATTGGTGCTTTTCATCTCTGGACTTCTATAGTGTGTGTGGAACTAGAAAAATCCAGCTGCAACCAGCAGCTCAGTGGTTTGCATTCTGCTTCTCTCTCTCTCTCTCTCTCTCTCTCTCTCTCTCTCTCTCTCTCTCTCTCTCTCTCTCTCTCTCTCTCTCTCTCTCTCTGTTTTGTCTCTCACACCCAGCAGTTGTCTGTCCCCCTGCTGGGGAGTTGTGGGTATTGCATTTGGGTTGCCTCTGTCCGTGGTGCTCAGCTGTTTCTGGACTATTGCATGAATGAACATCTAGTATTATGTTCTCAATGGATAGATTTTAATAAGATGCCTTGATTTTAATTGACATATAGCGCAATTTGTCATCATTACTGTAATATATTACTAAATGTATTATTTTATAATCACAAACAAATACCTTCATACAGTACCTTTTCTACACTAGCAATGGTGGTGGTAAGGCAAGGCGAAGGGTCGCTGTGTCAGACATGTTCTGTGGAGGGACAATTTGAAAACATAACAACAGAAGCCATAATTAGCCATAATAATTAAATCACACAATCAGCAATGGCTTTGGTCAAGGATGCCTATTTTAACTTGTTAACAACTGAGCTGTACACTTGAGAGAGTGACATGCAGGCTTTGCACAGCCACACATATTCATATGTTTTATGTCTTGACTTGCAATTTGCTTTTAAGGACTTGTTGCTACTAGTTAACTTAGATTTCACCCCAAGGATTTGAAACTTGAATTGCGATTAGCACGGACAGACTTGAAACTTAGTTTTGATTATAGATGTTGTCTAACCTCTGGCCAACTGCTAAATAAATATTGAAAGAAACACACCCATGCAGTGTATTGACTCACAGTCTGATTGTTGATTCCAAACTCAGTTTCTCTGTGAAATAAAAGAGATGACAGCGATGGGGAAATAAGAGGGATGAGATCAAGAGGGAGAGACATTAGAAAACGAGAACAAGATAAAAGAAAAACATGATGAGAGTGAAAACTGTATCTCAGCAGGGAGTGGCTGCAGCTGTCAAACTCCTGCTATAGCCTCATATTTATAATAGATCACTATATTTAGGGACACATCTCTTCAGCAGACTGTCATCTCCACTTCTCTGCTTGTCCACGGCTCAAATTACCGTCTTCACAAATAGATACTGTGCTCTCCTCTACTTTATGTTAATAGTGTCTGTAGCCAAGGGATGTCTCAACTAGACCTTTTTAAATGTTGGAGAACCCAGAGAACTGGAAGGGAAAAGAAACACACATACACACAAAACAAGTGGGATGAGACTCATTACTTTATGTCTGCATTTACAATATGAACCAGTAATGTAGAACAGTTACGTGGATGTGTAATGTTATCCTAGCCTGGCTCCGCCCTCCTACGTACTTCCGCTCAATTTTCATTTCCCTTCAGGATTACATCTGGGTTTGTGGTATATTCTCGGGTTTTCTCTGGCCGAATCTTTGGTGGTCCAATCAGCGAACAGAGGGAGTGGCTTTGGGCAGATCCAATAGTTTTAAACTTCAACAGAGTACCCGCCTTCAAGGAAGTTAGCACTTGTCAATGGAGAGAGGCCAGACTCCCTGGTAGGAAAGTCTGGAATCTGGTAGGACCAGGCTAATGCTATCCACCATTTTAGGCTAATTCTCCCGGTGATGTCATTCTTTACTGTCTGCCACAGTAACTCTAATCTGCTAGATCTACTATAATTTAAACATACATATGTCATTTTAAGGGAAAATGCATTCATATAAAGTATGTGGTTTAGGTTATTTTCCCATTGTTTTTCAAATGACATAACCCATACGGCAATGAAAGCTAAACTTAAAATATTACAACAAATGCATGTGTTTTAATGAATGGGGGGGGATGTTATTTGTGTCAATAACAGTAAAACATAGGGCTTGGGATCTGACAATAGCTGTTTATGGTCTATCAAGCTGGCAATGCCTCATGGTCAAAGAATCATTGAACGCTAATTTTATTCCGTTGATTGACTGACTCAGCCCAAAGCAACTGTGTGGACTGCCAACATCTGAGTTGTGTGTGTGTTTGTGTGTACCTTTCACATCTGTCTCTGTAAGGGCCAGTTTTAGACCTTGAGAGTGAGGGCTCAACAGAGCTGGTTAAAGGACGAGTTCTACATTTTGGGGAGTATGCTTATTTGCTTTTTTTCTGTGAATTAGATGAGAAGACAGATACCTTTCTTTTCAAAGGTACAAATATCTGGTGACCAACACCTTTAAAGCTTGGTAATAAACATGGTATATCTTGTATATTTAATCCATTCAAAACGTGTAAAAACAATGCTGGAACTTCCTGGAAGTCACTATGAGACTGTACCCATGGTATTGATCTTCTCGTTTATGAGACTGTCCCTGTGGTATTGATCTTCTCGTCTATGAGACTGTCCCCGTGGTATTGATCTTCTTGTCTATCTCTTTCCAAGAAATAAGCAGATTGCCCAAAATGTTGAACTATTCTTTTAAGACTTGGTTTAAGGGTTAAGATTAGTCTTGGGTTTAGGCTAAATACAATCAATCCCCTCTTACTCCACTTCTCCATTTCTTTTAAATTCATGCATCCATCTCTCAATTCCCACCATTTTTCAATTTCTCCCTCCCCTCTCTGCTTTGTTTAC
The DNA here is from genome assembly GCA_026937815.1 of Etheostoma perlongum. Classification (NCBI taxonomy): domain Eukaryota; kingdom Metazoa; phylum Chordata; class Actinopteri; order Perciformes; family Percidae; genus Etheostoma; species Etheostoma perlongum. Next base: position 22,245,486 of record CM049377.1, read on the forward strand.
TTAATCTCACGTTTGACTCCTCACTGCATTTTAAAGCTGTGCTGTCACTCATGAATTATTATATGCTACTACTTCTGCAAGTTTGTCCTCACATGACATGAAAGACAAATATGCAAATTATGAGATAGGTATATACTGTGGAAATAAACTCCTTTTACATATATTGTGAAACAACCTGTATGCAATGCAGTCTTCCTGTTTGTTTCTCCTCATTGTGCAGTTTCAGAAATGTGGATGCTGCTCCTGTTCTTCCATGCCTCACTTCCCATTTTCTCTCTACTAATTGCACTGTCAGGGGTCTTCCTAGCCATGTGTGTGAATTAATGGTTATTGGTTATTGATCTGTGAACAGACGGTTCCTCTTTATTTCAGTTCTTTAGATCATAGCAAAACACAAATAGGCTTAATGTTACATAAACACACCTCTACACAATCTGAGAAGTTTTGCCAATAAAATAACTTTGTGAAACCTTCATTTGCTGAGTATAGATAATGTCTTTCTCTGTTTCCCAATGATTTCTGTCTTCAAATTTGGTTGCTCTCTCAAGAGTGGGATAGCAGTTTCTGGTTCGGCCTTTCTGTCATGCTCTGTGTAAAATGACAAAATGATGGGTGCAAAGCATTCACACTGATACCTAATCAATGCCTATCTCTGCTGCAGCAGCAGATAGGCAGTGTGTCATCAGTGCCAAGAGATGACAAATAATCACTGTGTAGTCATCGTGTTGTCCCAGCAGCTACTGCAGATCCTCCAACAACCAGGGACTGAATGGACACTCCCATACATGGACATATGAGCAAATGCATGATCCTCCTGGTAAATATTCTTAAACATTACTGATAAAAAAGCCTATAATAGTCAACTGCACTGTAGGAAAAAAGTAGACAGGATTACATATTATCAACATTAGTCTTAGCTAACAACCACGATTCTTTGTTTTTTTTGTCTAAAGCTCTTCTACTATTCCTTAATTCTCTTTTGCAGCCCCCATTTTTAAACCTAATCTATCTTTCTCATTATCTCAGTTTCACATTTGCATATGTAAAATGTACATATATTAACACAAACTCGATGGGTAGTAGTTCTTCTTAATGTGTCAAATTCTAAAAGCTACTTACATTTTACTCTTTAGAATTTAAATATGCCCACTGTTACATGGAAAAAGAAATGGGGAAAGAGACATTTTGTGCTAAGGGTGAAAAGAGGGAAAAGGAGAAAGATGATGGAAAGAGTTTAGAGCAACAGGAAGGGAGTAGACCCAGAGACAAGAAACTATTTAAAGGACACTGAATTTGAAATGATAATAAAAAGAACTGTGTACAGTAACAGGGATTTCACTGTTTAGATTGTAGTCTTTTACAAGGATTCCTGGGCTTTAATGCAGCATGAATCTCGGCTGAGGTCTGAACATTTCTGCAGCTCAGCATCTGAAAAACCACATGTATATTATTTTGGGAAAATACAACAGATTTGTTTTCTTCTTTTTCTAAAAATTTGATGGGGCTAGTTACTCAGCACTGTGTATTGTCAGTGCTAACAGCTAAACCCTCCTCTTTGTAGTTTACTTTTTATACCGAACCAATCTTTACAAAAACTGAATCAAACCCACAGCAAATGGTGATCTAAAAAATAAAGTAGTACTAATATCTACACTACCGGTCAAAAGTTTGGGGTCACTAACAAATTTTCATACCACACCATTATATGCAGCATACCAGCTGATCTGAGAGGGTGGCTGATATTTAATGCAATATCTACATTGCCCATTATCAGCAACCATTCCTCCAATGTTCCAAAGGCACATTCTGTTATCTGATTTGACATCATTTTAAATAACTAACTATAAAAAAAAACATTAGAGAAGCCTTTTGCAATTATGGAAGCACATAATAAAATCTGAAAACTGCTGCCCTGGTTAAAAAAAACATGCAACTGATCTCAGCTGGTATTCTGTTTATAATGGAGTGCAATAGAAATTTCTAACTGACCCCAACATTTTGCCCGTTAGTGTATATCACAGGCAATACACGCGCATAGGTAGTCAAGGCCAACAATAAGCACAGTGAAATAATAGCTTGTTAGTACTAGTCTTAGCATGTGGCTAACTCCCAATGAGCAGCCACAAAAGCAGAAGGCATACTCATCCTTCTGTGCAGACACCCCCAACCAAGCAGAAGGACCAACTGAAGCTGCACCTGTTGAAGTGCCCTTGAGCAAGACACCAAGTCCCATAAATGGTAGAGTGAAGACTGACCCAATTTTTTTTTGGCTGCACAGTGTGTGCAATTTTAGAGGCTGACTCAGCACACTGTTAGCCAGGCTCAAAACACACACACACACACACACACACACACACACACACACACACACACACACACACAGAGAGAATGAGAGAGAAAGTGAGACAGTGAAGTACAGACAACATTGACCTTTACATACTGTTTCTGTGTGTGTGTGCGTGAGAGAGAGAGAGTGCGCGTGTGTATGTGTGTGTGCGTGTGTGTGTGTGTGTGTGTGTGTGTGTGTGTGTGTGTATATTACTGCTGGGAGCCAGGTGGACCTTTACAACAGTGTCAACCTTTAAGTCATATAAGAACATATTCAACTCATAATTAGTACATTTTCATTTTCATTCTAATAATGAATCTATTTATACACTATGTTTATGTTTAGCCTGACAGCTTACATATTGTGATACTCATTAGTTCTTATAATTAACCCAAACAACAGCATATATCAAAACAACTGCAGCTAAAGATGGGATACAATAACACAATTTTGCAACATATTGTGTGAGTGAATATAAATTAGTAGTCAAGACAATAAGCACAGTGAAATAATGGCTTGTTAGTACATGTCTTAGCATGTGGCTGACTCCCAATGAGCAGCCACAAAGCCACAAGCCACAGTGAAATCAATTCTTCAAATTATGTTTATGCTAATTTTGTATATTAGCAGGTACTATTGCATCAGTAAACAATGCATTTTTGCACTTTATTTTTTCTTCTTAGTGCCCGGTAGAGGAAAATATGTTTTTGTTGTAGACTGACTTGTTGGTAGTAAAGCAATAACTCACTGCTGATTAGGAGAAACTTCAATCCTTAATCACGCTTCAATTCAATTTTTCTGATTCATATTCCACACAAGACATTGGCTCCAATCATAACGGCCAATAACGCTATTATGCTAATACTATAATGTGTTTTTGCATTAAAAATCTTTGCCTGGGTAGTTTTACAGAATTAATTGAAGATTAAATGACGTGTAATGATGTGACAGGTACAGTTAATGTTTTTTCCCCTCACTGTTTGTACTCAGGAGCAATCATGTCTGACCCTGTCAGCTCTCTGTGAGCTTCACTCACACAGTTGCTCTTTTAAAAAGACAACGCTTGTGTTTTTGTCTAAATGTCAACACGGCATCAGCTTTGTTCTGGGGAGGCAGTGAAGCTCTTTGCACAAAAACACACACACACACACACACACACACACACACACACACACACACAAGCACACATAGAAATCCTGGCCCCAAAGCATTTCTCAGCCAGAACTGCCAGTTCCATGAGGCAGAACTAATTCACTGTACATTTTTGGAATCCGCCTCTCTTTTCTCTCTTCTTCCTCTCCTCTCATTTCTTCTCTCTCCCCTCATCCTCCTCTCATCTCTCTTTCTAATTCGCTAATATCCTTATCCTCTGTCTCTTTCACTCTGACATTTTGCCTTTTTCGCTTTCTCTTCTCCCTCCTCTCCTTTTTGTTCTGTCCTCCATTTTACCCATCTCCTCATACGTCCTCAGACTTTCCTAACTTTTTCCTCTCTTTCAATCCTGTTTTCAGCATTACTCCTTGTGCCCTTCTTGTGCTACCCCAATTTCCTTATTCCCTTCCTGCAACCATTTGATGGACACTGACGTGCAGTTTACCCAAGCAACTGAAACTGTCAGAAAACCCTATGTTATTGCAGAGTAAAACATGCATAAACAAAACAGCATTGAAAAACTGGTAATTTAGAAAGATGTTTGGGTTCTGACATAACAGCTACATCTTCTGTACTTCCATTCTATTACTTACTCTAATCAGTTCAGTGTCTACTGTTCCATCTATTATAACCTTTATGAAACCTCTCACTCACTACTGCTAAGTGGCTAACTGTACTGTCACATACCAAATGGCAATGTATAAACTTTCTGGTAAAAGTGGGAGTTCCCTGGTTTAATACAGAATTGCCAATAATATTGGTGTCAGATACTGATGTGCAATAACCAAACTACATTTCCCTTTATTCAACACAAATTGTTACGAAAAACGTTTAAAAAAATTTGTTCTAAGCAAAGTAAGATCTTGCCTCGTTCCATCACAAACACTGTATTTTATCTATTCTATTCCACCAAAATCCAGCTTATAAGTAAATTCCATTTCAGTCTATAAAACATTTGACTGTTGGGTCCGTATAGTTGGCATTGTGCCTGGATTGATTCCTCTCTAGTGTGGTGGAATAAACAGGAAGACCAAAGCTGAGACACATTCTTATTTTCCTTTCCCTCTCATTTCACCGTCAACACCCTCTCATTTAGTTCTCTGCAATCATTCTCTCTGTTTTCCATGTTTTTCTCTCCCTGCAACACTCCATCTTCTCTGACGTCCACCTCCACCTCCACCTCCACCCCCACCTCTACTTATTTTCCATTTCACATCCTCCTCATCCCTCCCCTTCCATCTCACTCACACATCTCACAGTGGAAGACTTTCCCTCTCCTTGCTCTAAGCTCTCGGCTAAATTTTCCTCCAGATTTCTCATGTCTATTTCTTCGCCCTGCGGGATGAGCCAGCAATCTCCCCTACCCATAATGCTCCTGTCCAATTGAGGACTGCCTCCTGCACTTCAAAGTACACATTTCAGCACTTCAAAGGGCTGCAGTCCCTCTCATACTAAAACCAAGGCCAGATCAATTAAATCCTAATAATACCCATCATACCCCCCTGCGCCCCTTCCCCTCCCACCACCACCACCACTGATAATGAGGTTCAAATGTGGGTACACACAGCGAGGCAAGGCAACTCAATAAACTTTTGTGTCTCCAAAGAGTTTGTGTTGCACCTCTGCGGATAAAAACAAGAAAATAGTACTAGTATCTTTAATATGTCTAATATAGAAATGCAGTTTTGGAAATGTTAATGAAGTTACATTAATAGGCAGGGAGATAGAACGAAGGTTGCTAAGTATTACAGCTCATGTATAGTTGTATATAACACAGCAGGTTATTCAGCAGTCTCTCTGGATGGATTTTCTCTTTAAAGCTGCACACAGAGCAACATTACTATTCAGTTGGACTTTTTGTCCACCTGAGAAAAATATCTTGTTTTTATAGCTGCTAAATGTGCCAGCTAGCTGACCTTACACTGACCTTATCAGAGCTTGTTTTCCTGAAAACAGTTTGACTGAACCAAACAGTAAATATGCAGTAAAACCAAAAGAATGAGCTAAAAGAAGCTAAAAAACTCAAATCAAACATCATAATTTGATTCATTGCTAATACAGGAAATAATGATCAGTAGATTTTCCAGCAATGTAGGACAAACCTTGTACAATGTACAATATGATAAATTAGTTTTAAGGTGTTCATTTGTTTCAGTGACAAAGCCGTATGTAGGATCAACCGGTTTCACTCCAAACGCATAAAATACAGATGTTTGGGCACTGGCTGTCCGCGTCTGATGCAACAAAAAAGGCACTCTTTGGTGTGTGTGTAGAACATACTGGGGAGAGCAGCATCTAGATGGGGTTTAGCAAGTAGTATGTAAGGGGGACATTCCGCGTAGTGAGGTTGATCGGGGTGGTGGATGCGTCAAACAGAGGACTTTCACCCAGAAGAGCGGGGTTTGTGTCCCGTGTGTGTCAATAACAATGACAAAAGCACCTGACCAAGCGTCCATATTTTACGAGATGGGAGTGAGAATGTGTTGGTAGGATATAGCAGTAGTGGAAGTTAGTTGACTTCATGTTTCCTGTTGACCCAGTGCTGAGGCCCACTGTAGCGCTGCCCTGCTTTGCTGCTGGCTAGATGCCATCCTATTACTGCAGGAGTCAAAATCCTCTCCTCACTGCAGCCCCCCCCCCCCCCCCCACACACACACACACAAACATAAACATTACACACACAACTGCATGCATAAACTCTTGCAGGAATACAAACTAATGCACTGCAAAGATTGTACTGTCGTCCCCTGTGCTTGATTGGTTTATTTTTGTAGACGTTTTTATGTGTGATTATGTCTTTATGCGTCAGTCAGTCCCAATGAGACAGGAAGCTTGGTAAAACTAGCTCTCACAACAGATTTGTGGGTCAAACTCTGAACAAGCCATGGCGCGCCTTTAGTCTGTTTCTGTCTCTCAAGGCTTTCTCCTTTAAGCCTGCTTGTCACAGTCAGGTTCAAATCCCCGCTCTGTCTGATCTGGGATCTGGGCGAGAAAACTGTCCTTTAAAAGCTAATGTCAAAATGATGTTGAGCAAGGCACTTCACTTCTACCCACTGCATTAAAAAATAAAATAAAAAAATACAATCTCCAGTGAATACATCAATCAATGTGAAATTCAATTATTATTCTTCCAGTGGCCTTTGTTTGTTTTTTTCTCCTTTGTCTCTGTCCATCTCTTCCTAATAAAAGACAGGTGAAGTTCTGTAAAGGTCCTACCTATTTAATGCCTTTCAAAATCTTTAGAAATGTTAAAAATGGATTCAAATGACCCTAAAAGCGACTTGGTTAAGGGGAAAGATTTTTGTCACAGTTAAACACCGACTGTGACAGAAAGCAGTGTCCTCTGTTCAAGTTGCATGCTTTTTGACACAATATTTTCCTGGCAGACTAGTCATAATTCACACGGCTGCTAAAGGTCCTTGTCAATTAAATGTCAACATGTGTTGTTTAAGGCTTTTTTTGACAAAGGTTGTGGGGTTTCTTGTGAAGACTATCTCCTCAAACATGTAGTTTCTTATTTCTACACATTTAGTACACAAGATACAATATAAGTTCATTTTGAGTTGATGGAACATTTGTGTTTCTGCTACATTAGGCTAAGCTAGTCTCAAGTCTATCTCTTGAACATCTGATCCATCTTTCAGCCTGCTTGTTATAACGTTTAGCTAATTTGCTTCTAATTCAGACTCGCTGCTTCTTTGTCAAGCTATTTAAGGTATATGATGGAACTTCCTCTTTCAAGGTTTAATTTGAAATCAGAGCGTTATGCTCACAGTCATAGTTTTGGCTAATGTCAGAATTCATCATCATGGCAGCTATAATTTCACAACATATGCTAATGAGTACAGTATCATCAGGGAAAAGACGTGGGCAGTTCACCTCATCTGGGTTTGATGTCAGCTCTGTGAAAAATTGCTGGCTGGCCGGCCAGAGACAGGAAATAGAAAGAAAATGAAAGAGGTGACGGTTTAATGTGGGCAATAAAACATAATGTGTACGCAATAACGCACACACACACACACACACACACACACACACACACACACACACACACACACACACACACACACACATATACACACACACATACACACACACATACTGTATATATATAACTTTGTGCCCACTCTTTCCATGAGGCTCCATTGTGATAATCAAGGAGATTTTAAATTATCTGTAAAATGGAGATCAAACCTGATTCGGTTTTATTACCAGGTTGTTGTCAGTCCTCTATTCTTTGACATTCCATCTCCACTCTTTCTCTGCCTTCTTTCTTTTTACTCCTATTTTCAGCTCTTCTAATTTGTTTCCGCTTTCTTTAGCCTCTTGTTCCTCTCCTCTACCTTTCTTCTTCACCCCCTCTAATTTATCTCTTAGTAGTTATTCTTTCCTTCACTGGTTTTCCACTCTTATAATTTATCCCCTCCTATCTTTCTTCAGTGTCTCTCCTCCGCGTCTATACTTCCTCCCTTTTTTCCAATTTATTTATCTATTTCCTTTCTCACCTCCTTATACTTTAGTTCATTCTCTCCTCTCTCTTCCTCAAGCTTGATATATCTTCTTTTTTCTCTTTTTCTTCTTCCCTGGCTCTTGTTGTCTTAACGTTTTCCTCCTGCTTTTAATGCCAAGGCTCCTATGCTACATTTCCTACATTCCCTTCTCTTCCTTTTAGTCTTTCTATACCTGCCTCTCTTCCTTCTTGCATGTACTAATGCAACAATGTAAAAATACAAATACTATAATGCTACTACTACTACTACAACTACTACTACTACTACTAATAATAATAATAATAATAATAATAATAATAATAATGTATACTTTATTAATCCCGCAAAGGGAAATTACAATGTCTACACACTGTTGTTATTACACACAGGCCTGATGCATTAATGTGTAAATAACATTTCGCTGCTGTAGCTTAGTGTAGCTGTAGTGTATTTTTATCGAGGCTATTATATAAACTGTAGTGTAATCCAGTGGTTCCTAACTTGGGGTCTGCTTCCCTCCAAAGTGTCAAATCTGATACAAGAGATGAGAAATGAGGGCAGAAAGATAAGGTGTTGGGTGTTTCTCTCATCTTTGCTTTTTTTTTTTTAAGGTAATCTGAAAAGTTGGTAGGTTCAGCTGGCAGACCAAGGTAGTAGCCATTAATACATATATTGCTGATTTAAATCCAGTTCTGTGTCATAGCATGTGGCTGTGTGTGCAGATGAACGGCTGCTCGGTCACAGCCACAGATGGAAGCCACGCTCCATTTATCTGCACACACTGTCATGACAAGAAGACACATTAAAGTCGGTGAAGTATCCCTTTAAGTAAATGTACATAGTTACTTTAAACCACTGCATAGGCCTAGATAATAAAAATATGCGTTTCCCATTACGGTTTCTCTCACCTCCTGGCTATCGGTCTTTCTTTGTTACTCTATTTTCTGTTGTAGTCCTTTTCTGTTTTTTTTCTTACCCCCATTTTGTGCACAGTATTTCTAACACACAAAATATTAATGGACAGCAGATAGGGAGCAAAGGAAGAGAGAAAGATGAGTAATCGAAAGAGTAAAATGAAAAGTGTATTTCAATGGACACAAGTAGCGAGAGGAAACAAAAGTGTAAAGAGGAGACAGAGCTCAAGAGGCAGGACTTAATAGAGTTTATATGGAAGAGCTCCTATGAAATCTGCTCTTTGTTGTCATGTAAAAGTCAGTCTCCTTACATACAATGACTGATGCAACCTGTGCACCGAGCGGTGAAACCTGCCCCAAAAACTCACACAGTGTCATAACTGTGAAAATAATAAGCAAGTCAGGGAACCAGGAAGCAACCATGGGAAGATGGAAATTATATGTTCAAATTTAATTGTAAATAAAAATGCTCAGCATTTGATTGGTAGGAATATTTTCTTTAAAATAATATATTTTGTATAATTTTATTTTCTATGCAGGATGATGTGACTTGTACGTTTTACCATTACAGGAAACGGTGTCACTTTAGTGGGGACACTCTGCTGTACATTGGCAGTCTGCTATATTTTCAGAATCAGAGGAAATGCACAGCCCAGCAGATACTGCAGCTATATTTTGACAGAAACTGATATGTCCAGTAAGCCCTCAATCATAACCTGTCTGCGCCCTGATTGGGTAAAGAGGCATCGTTGGAAGAAAGTATCATATTAAGTTGATTTACTGTGAGGTTGTGGTGGTGATGATGTAGTAGTCTGTGTAGCCGTGACCTGTTGTTAGTAACTCAAAGTGTAATATAGTGGTGATATGTGGAATATTGTCAACATTAACGAACTTAAAGAGATGTTTACTTTTCATATGGCCTATGCCTTTAGCAGAAGAAGGTCATTTCCCAATGCTGTGGGCACTGCAAATAAAACTCTCATTTCTGTCCATCAATTGGGAGAAACGTCATCAACATAAACCAAAAATAAATCTGCATGGCGAGAAACTGCTGCGATTATGTTAAGAACTGTCTCTCTACAATTTTAAAATCATTGGTCACTGATTTATCTGCCTTGAACTGTGTTAATTCCACACTAAACTAAAACATAACATAACAAACACAAAAAAAATTTTTTCTCATTATAACATGATTGATTTGTCAAGTCCTACACTTTTTCATCATCATCATCATCATCATCATCATCATCATCATCATCAATATGTACTTGTCCACTTCAACACCTCCTCTTCTGGTCCTTCCTCTTTTGTTGTCCATCTCCTCTCTCCTCTGCCCCCACTTAAAGCCAGGGACATTAGACTCAGCAGGGAGCCACATTACTAGAGGCTAAGCTGAATTACAGTGTGTATGCACGCACTTATGTGCACGTGTGGTGTCACTCACTTCCCCACTTCTCCTCTCCTCCACCCAGTGAGCTCTTCTTTCTCCTTGTGCTTGTCATTTCGCTCTCCTTTTGGTAAGCCTTCAGCTATATAGGCCTCCTCCATTTTGCGTTGATGTTAGCCGTGTGACTACGTGTGTGTAAGTATGAGAGTGTGTGTGTGGTGCAATAGAGTGCAGCCTAAAGCAGCAGCCAGTGCTAGGGAAGTGTGCGCTCGAGCAGAACAATGGTATTCTGGGTAAAAATAGCCCTTGCTCTTTTGGAGGGAGAGAAAAGGAGACAGGGGTGATAGGGAGAAAGGAGAGAGGGAGGGTAAGAGCTGACAAGGGGGAAGATGGAAGTGTAAAGTGTATAAAAAAGCATGTGCAAATGTATGAAAAGTAAAACACAGAAAAAAGGATAAGAATGAGTCAGACTAAAAGTGAACTGAAAGTGAGAAAGGCAGAGCATCTTTGCACAATGTAAATTCTACGCAGTATTTTAAATTGAGTGAGTGACACTGGTTTGGTATGTTTGCCATGGAGTCTAATTGTATTTAACGTTGGATTGTATTTGTGATATGGTTGACTAGGGCTGGACAATGTATTAATGTAAACCTGGATTATGGTAAATGTTTGCAAAATCACATATACAATCCACCCAGTTTTACTACTGAGCTGTTTTTATCTCCCAGTAATGGAATGTAAAAGAAGCAGTAAGGAATCGATCTTGGCATTAGTGTCAGACTTCCCTTCTCTCTTCTTTTACTTTCAATTTCAATGTGTAGATCATCATTATATCATTTCTCAGCATATCTGCTGTCTTCCTGACTATGTGATTAAAGTTAGGGAACACCATTTTTAGGAGTAAAGAGTGATTTATACTTCTGCAAAAAAATCAATGCCATAGGTGGAGACATGAAGCTACACTGGACCCTACACTGTAGCCTGACGTGCACCTCTTGAAAAATGTAACTACACATCGAGGCGACGTACAGTACGTCATGGCTTGGTAGTGTTGCATTTTCCCCTGCTCATTTCCTGGTTCTCCTTCTCCATACACAACATGATATCAAGGAGAAGGGTTAACTATTCCTGCTACAGATTTCCCACCGTGGTCAGAAAGAACAGGGAAAGACTTTGTGCCTAGAGTCAGTACTCGCTACAAAGAGAATCACCCTCTCTCTACCACACACGCCCCACATACACACGTGCCGGCTCGACGCAAACATCAGCACACAGGTTATAAACATCAGGCCACTTACGTAGGTTACGGCGAAAACTCAGCGAGAAACTAGGTTTCTCCAACACTGGTTAAGGCATGAAGTGTGAAATAATTGCAAAAGGAGAGAGGAAGAAATTGCTAAAGAAAAAAAGAGAGAGAGAGAGAGAGAGAGAGAGAGATGGAAGGTTGTGTCAAAATAAAATACAGAACAATACAATGCAATGCCAAACAGATTTTTGAACTGACAGAGACAACTAAAAAGAAAGAGATAGCGAGAGATAGAGAGGGAGAGTCTGAAGGCAGAATTAGAACTGATGGAACATTTTAGGGTAATTGACAGGAGGAGAAAAGGCCAGATTGTGTGTGCTATTCAAATAGTGCAGCAATAGGCTATTCTGTGGAACCACACACACATATATGCTTTACTTGCTCACACACACACACACACACACACACACACACACACACACACACACACACACACACACACATCATCTCATCTTAGAGTGACATAGAGCAGGGTTCATATGGTTTATATGAATACTGATGTTTTTGTCTTTCATATAATGGTGGCTATAAGTACTACAGTGCCCACCACTCGACCCAAAGCAGCATTAGTCACTGTGGAGTCTTTTGTGTGACACTTAATAACAGATAAAGCCTCAAAGGGATTCAGAGAAAGGGAGTGAGAAAGAGAGAAGAGATAGAAAAGAGTGAGGAGAGGAGGGGAGTAAGAAAGAGGTTTGCTGAGTTTTATGTATAGATGATTTTATGAGTGGGTGGAAAAGAACAAAGATGGAAGATAAGTGTTCAGTAGGATGGCTGTATCTGTCAGTTATTAATAGCATGAGTAATATTGCTGCTCTTTAGTTCAAAACAGCATAAGGAGAGAGAGGGGGGTTAACAGATTGATTTTTATAAAACCTTTATTTTAAAAACTATGAACAGCAAATCAAAACCACATTTTTTCCATCACAATAAATAGGGCCATAGAAAATATTTCACATCAACAAACAGGTAATTTACACTACAACCAATCACATCTCTCTCTCAAATATTAAATCATCTCCTACTACGGAACATAATGCATTTTTATAGCACCACTGTTTCAGAAACTCATCAATGTTATTCATTTCTTTATAAAACCAAAAATCAACCCAAACTCTGGCTTTCACTAAAGAGATGAAAACAGGAAGTGCTTCCTGTCCTGTCCCGTCTTCTACTTTATTCTTCTTGCTACTGTAGGACATTTTTGCCTCTCCTCCAATCAAGTTAAGTAATTGCCATTTAGAGGCATCAGCTTTTCTACAGTCGGCTCCAAAAATGAAAGGAAGCTTAGACCACTTCTCCCCAATCCTTATAAAAACCTTCTCCAGCACACCAAACAGTGTCCAGAGTCTCTGGCATTCATAAAAACAGTAAAAATCTCTACTCTCTACTTCGCCACAGAATGCACAACTACTTAAAACTGTTGGGTTGATCACAGAAACAATAGCATTTACAGCAATGCACCATGTAAAATCTCCACAGTAAATCCCCAGTCCTTTTCTTCAGAGGTGATTTACACAAAACCCTCCATGCTGGTTTCACACTACTGTCCACACCCAGTCTCTGTCTCCACACTGTGTCCACTCTTCTGTCCAATTTATCTCAGTTCAGGAATTTTACATAACATTTGAACACAACCTTTCTTTTGACAGTGTACAAGTCTACATAGCCTACTTAGAGTCCATCATATTCAAAAAATCCATCCAGTTTAGGAGTAAGCCCCAACTTTGGAAAAGGATCACTCTCATCAGGGCTTTCCATGCCAGCACAGCAATCCTGGAGCATTTTACATTCCTCCACCGTCAGTCTCTCTGTCCACTTCTCTAAAACGTTCCTGGTCTGTCGAATAGACCTCTGCCCCAGAAGAGAAGCCAGAGCTGATGTATCAGTCAGCCCAGGCCCTGCTACCTCAACTATTCACTATTAACAGAAGATGTGTGCTGTAGAGATACTGAAGAAAGAATGAATATTACAAAATAAGACATACATCGTCTAGTTTTTAAACAATAAAAATAAAACAGAAACATTAAACAGAAACAGAAAGAAATGTGTCACTGTGTTGCTGAACACACCTCTATTGCTTCTTTATTTGCACTTCCCAGAGATCATCTGTGAATCAAACACTGACAAGCCTTTTCAGCCATGGTGGCTATCGATGTTCATACTAAGTCAAATCTTTTGTTTTAGTTAGTTAGAGACAAAAGATATGCTAGTGTGTGTACATGTGTGTGGGTCTGTTTGTGTGCACGCATCGCAGTCTAATTTTTGTATCATTCAGCCTCAACGCGTAAGAAGTGAGTGGAGTTGATGGGAGGTAAATAAGGTGTAGCTGTCAGTGTAACTTGGCCTTTTGGAAACAGCTAAGCCTGCTGCATCTCTGACAGAGTGAGTGTGTACAGTTTGTGTGTGTGTGTGTGTGTGTGTGTGTGTGTGTGTGTGTGTGTGTGTGTGTGTGTGTGTGTGTGCAGTCACACAGGGTTAGGGCATTTAGCCAGCAACATTTTATTCAACATATTAATTTATTAAGTCTTTAAATTGTATTTTTGTGAAACATAGAGCTGATTGTTTTAAAGTGCCAAATATTGCATTTCCTTCCAGACTGATGATTTGGAACTTGAAAACAATGACAAGGTCAAGGTAAACTTTATTATCCAAAAAAGGGAAATTCGGGTGGTCAAGGTGTAGATACACAAAGATACACAAAACATAAAAACGGATTTAAATAAAAATATAAATATTGGATATAAATACATATAAATACTCAATACGCCAACCCCCCTTTCCATCTCCTAACACACATAAACACCCACATATGCACACACTTACACAGGAGGAGCATTACCCTTACTCTGACATACATTCTCACAGACAGACACACATATACTGTATGTGTGCACACACAGAGCATTTCCAAGTACCCTCAAAATATATATATATATATACACTACCGGTCAAAAGTTTGGGGTCACATAGAAATTCCCATTGCACTCCATTGTAGACAGAATGCCAGCTGAGATCAGTTGCATTGTTTTTTTAACCAGGGCAGTAATCAGATTACATTATGTGCTTACATAATAGTAAAATGGTTCTCCAATGTTTTTCTAGTTTTTTATTTTTAAATGATAGATTAGTACACAGAATGTGCCTTTGGAACATTGGATGAATGGTTGCTGATAATGGGCAATGTAGATATTGCATTAAAGATCAGCCCCCCCACCCAAATTAGCAGGTATTCTGTCTATAATGGAGTGGTATGGAAATGTATAAGTGACCCCAAACTTTTGACCGGTAGTGTATATATATATATATATATATATATATATATATATATATATATATATATATATATAATTTGGGAAGCTATAATAAAATCAAATATCTTCAAATATATTTTATTGGCCATATTATAGTTATATATAAAATAACAATGTCTTTACTATTGTAGAAAACAGGCAAGTTGTCACTAATTTCAATTCCATTTTATTTATAATATCAAATCATAACAAAAGTCTCTCTTGAGACACTTTACAGATAGAGTAGGTCTAGACCACACTCTATAATTTACAAGCACCAACAATTCTAGTAATTCCCCCAAGTGCAAGCAATTAGTGCGACAGTGGTGAAGAAAAACTCCTTTTTAGGAAGAAACCTTGGACAAAACCAGGCCAGTGTCTGATGTAGCCGGTTAAGGGTGTGATGCACAGTGGCAATAAAAGTCACAGTAAAGATAATGGAACAGTGACTATAAATAGTAGTCGTAGTAGTTCATGTCTTAGCAGGGAACTGCAGGGCGTTACAGGGTGTTTGCGTGGCATAGCAGAGCATAGGTGGAAGTAGTGGGATGCAGCAGGGTTTAGAAGGACGCAGCAGGATACGGCAGGACATTGCAGGGCATCGCAGAGCGTAGTAGGATGTAGCAGGGAGTGCAGCAGGACCACGGCGACTGCTGTAACTAAGATTTTGTTGCCATCCTAATCCAAGGAAATATGCTGGGCACATAAGGACTCCAGGGAGTAAACTCCCCAAAACTAGGCTAGTAACAAGTATTTCTGGGACAGAATGCAGACAAATGGAAAGGGAGAGGAGAGAGCAGCTCAGTGTTTCAAAGGAAGGAAGGAAATTCCCCGGCAGTCTAGAACTATAATAGCATAACAAGGAGAGATAGGTTAAGGAGAGGTGTCTGGTCAGGCTAGAACTCTCCCTAGCCGGATCAGGCATTACTGCCCTGCCTCCCTGTACTTTTATGTTATTGATTATATGGTAGATTAATCTGACGACTATGAAGAGAAGCAAGTGGGCCTGGTGGACGCTGCAACTCCTCACTGCCTAACTAGAAGCTCCATCAAAGAGGAGGGTTTTCCAGTTATTCTTAATTTTTATTCTTAACTGTGTTTGGTCTTTGTCCTGTGTTTCAGAAAAAGGAGTGGTTATGTCTCAACTGCCAGACCCAGCGGCTGATGTCCGGAGGCGGTCTCGATGAACCTCCACTGCCTGTTCCTCATCCGTCTCCCAAGCACCAGACAATGGGCTCGCCCCGTCACCAGGCTCCAACCAGTCAGCAAAGCCCTCTCCACAAATCCACCAATCAGCAGGGGCCCAGGCCAGCCCACCCGCAGACGCAGAAAGCACAGGCAGGAACTGGTGGTAGCGGACCTTTTGCGCCCACTGCTGCCAAACAACCGACCGACACCAAGATCACGACACCAGCTCCGGCACCAGTATCAACCACAGAGACCCAGAAACATCCTAAACCCACAGAGGAGAAACCCAAAACTGAGCCTGAGAACCAAACTGCCAAAACCACCAAACCGTCCCAGAAGAAAGGAGAGCAGATCACACCGATCAAGGAAATCAAGAAGTCCAGGCACTATGATGTAAGTCTAATTCCTTTTTAGTAACATTGCTTTATTCCAGTGTACTACTCTGTATGTTAAGCTATGGAAAAGGACGAAAAGGTGACACTAATAAAAAAAATGGTTTTACGGTTAGAAAACGTGAACCAAGAAAAAAAGAAGTTGTACAATACCAAAAACATGAAGCTGATTTTCAGTGAATATTTTGTAAAAACCATAGTGTAACATACAGGCCTATGTACCAAAATGGCTATTGTTGTGTGGCCTCTTAAACATTTAGAGCATGTATGCAGGTTAAGTTATGTGAGTATGCATGGCTGTTTCAGCATGGCCTTGCTTTACATTCATACAGTTTTTTTCATTGCACTTAATGAGCTTAATGAAAGCTCTTGTTCAGCACCAGATATTTGTAGTTTACAAGATTTTTCCCACATTGGACCTCCTAACACCTCACACACGACAGGGAATGGAACACCTCTTACACAAACAGCTATTGAAGTGACAGCAACATCTGGTCCTTTGGGACTGCACTGCTCCTTTGTGTTTAAATGTACAGTATATTTGTTGATATGTACAGTCCCAAGATATTTTATTGTAACTCACTGTAAAACCTGACCAAGCGGCTGGTTGAAGGCAGGATCTGATGAAATGGCTTCCTTTAGAATTTAAAGAGCCTAAGTCCCGCTCCCCTTCCTAGCTAGATTTTCTGTGTATATTCCATTGTCAAATTTGAACACTTTGTAAATTACGGAAAGCTATAATTACATTTATTTTGTTAGCATCCAGTAAACATGTTTACCACATGGTAAAAGCCTGATGGGAGAAAACATTATTTTGTCCCTGCTAAAAGTACAAGGTGTTCAATTTTAACATCCAGTAGTAACAGCAAGAGATGCCCATTAATCTTACAATATGAAAAGACCCTAGAAATGTTTTATCTTTTCAGACTGACTGAGTTATTAAAGTTGGAGAAACAGAGCTAGGTTAGCTTGATAATCAAACTGAATTGCCATATTGTTTAAGCTCATCCATTCAGTCCGACACTGTGTTCACGTTAGCCGATTTCTCTTTGGGAGGTAGGGATATTTAGTTTTTTTTGCTATAACTAAGCATTAATGAGTGAAGTATGTTGTCCTTTCCACTGATGTCATTTTTAGTTGAAAGGGAAGCCACGGTAGCAGTTGCTAGGAGCACTTAATTCAATTTTTTGTAATTTGCTGATTTAAGATTCTTTCTGAAAGTTGCCCTATTAACAACTTGTAATGTACAGCTGTATCCATCTCATTCACTCTTGTTGCCATATTTCTCTTGCTGTTTTTATCTCAAAATATCTCAATGTATAAAAATGCCACTAATATTTCATGTGAATTATATTTCAATTCAGTTTGGTGATCACACCCAGCCCAGTTTTTCTTTTGTTATACTACAAAGTGAAAATTTGACACCACAAAATATAGTTGTGGTATGTCATGACACTACCTAAGATTTTCTGCGGAGCCTCGTTATTTAAAATTGTAAGTTGAAGCAATTACTTTCTCCTGAAGCTGTTTGGAAAGCATGTCATTGATTTCCTCTTCACAGAATGCTGAGAATGCAAGTGGCAGCATACATGGATTACCTTGGGGAGTGGGAGTGGGAGTGAGAGAGAAACACAGATGGAGTGAAATAATGCCTTTTCTTACTCAGCGGCAAGAATCACTTCTGCTGAAATATTATAAAAAATTGGCTGCTTTGGGCCTTTTCAAAGGAAAAGTAGACTTTCCTCATCTAAGAAACTGCTAGTCATCTAAAATGCAGATAATTAAAAGTAATTTCTCCTCTGAAGTATTGTAGGAGGTTTTCTAGAATACATTTACATACTTTTGTATCTATTTTGCATTCTGTCCTCCACCCCCTTTCATTCACCAGGTTAGTCCCTTTGGTATTATGATTTATCAAAAGACATCTGAGACAGAACCATTGATTAATGAGTTTTGAGTAGTTTTTATGATGTTAATGCTACAATTGCTCATCAAAAAACTAAAATGTTCTAACTCCTAAAAGACACAGTTTGACTAAGCTCTTTCGATCAATGGCTTAAACAATTGTTAACAAACCTAACAACTATAAGCCACTTCATGATAACTGTATAATTATGTGATTTATCTTCATACTGTCATTTATTATATCATTGGAGATTGACTTATAAAAAAAAAAATCAGACCAGACCTGAAGTTTTATTTTTGCATAAGACTTTATCTTTGTTACATATTTGAATTGTAACTACATTGTAAGGAAAGAAACATTTATGTAGGATTTTGTTCAAAGGGCTGACATAGCTTATTCAGTTTTGGATATAGGAAGGGCAAATCTCTGCATTTTGGACATTAATGACATCTAACTGTTCAGTGTTTTCCATTATAATTCTACATCCATGGTGAAACTGAATAACGACCTCAAGCCTATTCTCTTACCCCTTACACGTTCTCTCTAAATGTAATTCTTGTCTCTTATTCTTTCTTCTTTGTGCAATTTAAGAACTTTTTTTCACTTTCAAGCATTCAATTTTGGCCCACATATGAGTTAATTAACAACTCTAATAAAAGAAAGTCTTTATCAAATAAAGTGTAATTTCTGTAATGGGATTTTAGGGTTTATAAGAACCAAATTAGATGTGTTTAGATGAACAAAAAATTCCCTAGACAAATTGTATCACAATAGAGCAAGACATGTTTTGTATAGACCTCCTATAAATATATATATATATACCACATCATTAATTGGTAGCTAATGTTCCAAAAATAATGGATGATTCACATTAATCAAATGCTATTAAAAACCTATTAAATCACCAAATGTGCGCAAACCTTTGGCACAGTAGTTTGTATTTATCCATGTATTTTTAGGTGTAGCGTTCAAGAGAGCTTTCACGATCATTGCTTTATCTCTTCTTGAAATGCTGAGATCAGAGTTTAGTCTAATGACATATTTACTATCTTTTTATTAAAAGCTGAGGACTGCAGTTTTAGCATGCCTGTTAAAGCAGAATTATAACACATTTTAAAAATGAAACATGAAAAATTTGGAACTATCTTGTTATTTGAAAAACATTTAGGTAACACATGTAGGTCCAGTATTGCACAGGCATTGGTGAGATATATCATGTTGATCCTTGATTTTCAAAAACCAACTTACATTTGTTCATAGATAAATATTATATTATAATGTATTATAATATTATTATAATTAGACAGAAACCATTTATTTCATATAAAAAATCTGAATGTACACTACCGGTCAAAAGTTTGGGGTCACATAGAAATTCCCATTGCACTCCATTGTAGACAGAATGCCAGCTGAGATCAGTTGCATTGCTTTTTTAACCAGGGCAGCCGTTTTCAGATTACATTATGTGCTTACATAATAGTAAAATGGTTCTCCAATGTTTTTCTAGTTTTTTATTTTTAAATGATAGATTAGTACACAGAATGTGCCTTTGGAACATTGGATGAATGGTTGCAGGTAATGGACAATGTAGGTATTGCATTAAAGATCAGCCCCCCCACCCAAATTAGCAGGTATTCTGTCGATAATGGAGTGGTATGGAAATGTATAAGTGACCCCAAACTTTTGACCGGTAGTGTATGTGGGTTAAAATTGTATACAATTCAATGTGCTTATCCTACATCAACACATTCTCACACTTTGCATAATTATAAATTATGATTTAAAAACCCTCCATTACCCAAATCTAATATATATTTCTTTCTTTCTTCTGCTCTCTTTAGGACACAAAAAACAACAGCACCCATGACTTGTCACGCAGCCCTCAAAGCCTTAGTGACACCGGCTACTCCTCTGATGGCATCTCCAGCTCCCACAGTGAAATCACAGGTCTAATCCAAGAAGAGGAGATGAAGCTAAGTGAGAGGGGGATCAGCGGGCGTGGCTCTCCACCAAGCCCTTCTGAAATCACAAAGCTAGAAAGCTCCATGAGGCCTTTGCTGGAGAAGAGCCTTTCTGAAGAGAAAGTTGACCGAAGAGGGAGGAAGCACAGAGACTTGGATGACAGAGGGAAGCAGCGGCCACGCTCCCTTTCAATTCCACCAGATGCATACGACTCTGATGAGGAACTAGAAGATATACTAGAGGAAGAAGAAGATGGAGGAGACTGGGAAGGTAAACGGAAGGAAGGGAAGGAAGAGAAGAATGGGAAGAAAAAGAAGGAAAAAGAGGCTGAGCCCACAGAGATGACAGATGAAGAGTTCATGAGGAGACAAATTATGGAGATGAGTGCTGATGAAGAAAATGAGGAGGAGGAAGAGATGGAGGAAGAGGAAGATGAAGAAGATGAAGGATATGGCTACCAGAAACCCAAGAAAAGCCACCATAAACACATAATCTCTGACTCAGGGAAAGAGAAAAGGCGTCTTCAGCACCACTCCAGCAGTTTCGAGGAGGAAACTAAGAGCTCTACTGATGTTTATAAAGGCTCATTGGAGGAGGGTGAGGAAGATGTGATGGCATCACAAGGAGGCTTGAGGCGCTTCAAGACTATTGAACTCAATAACACCAATAGCTACAACCGAGACATGGAGCTGGGCAATGAAAATGACTTGAGCCTTGATCGTGAACCAGAGCTAGAGATGGAGAGCCTGACAGGATCTCCAGAGGAGCGTTCACGGGGTGACTACTCCTCCACTCTTCCAGCCACTTCCTCCTCATATGGCTCCGGCCAGTCTCCTACTTCCATATCATCAATGGAGGAAGACAGTGACAGTAGCCCCAGTAGGAGGCAAAGGCTGGAAGAGGCCAAGCAGCAGAGGAAAGCACGCCACCGCTCCCATGGCCCTCTCCTTCCCACCATTGAAGACTCTTCGGAAGAGGACGAGCTGAGAGAGGAAGAAGAACTTCTGAGAGAGCAAGAGAAGATGAGGGAGGTGGAACAACAGAGAATAAGGAGCACAGCACGAAAGACCAAGAGGGATAAGGAGGAGCTGAGGGCTCAGAGACGCAGAGAGAGGTCCAAGACACCACCTAGTAATCTCTCACCAATTGAGGATGCTTCTCCGACAGAAGAGCTGAGACAAGCTGCAGAAATGGAAGAGCTCCATCGTTCTTCTGCTTCTGAATATTCCCCTCAGAGTCTGGACTCAGAGGCTGAGGGATACGAGTCCAAACTTTACAAGTCAGGCAGTGAATACAACCTGCCTACCTTTATGTCTCTCTACTCACCAGTAGAGAAATCATCAACTACAACAACCACCACAGCACCATCTTCAACTTCAAAACCATTAAAGAGCGCTGAGGAGGTTTATGAGGAGATGATGAGGAAGGCAGAGATGCTTCAGAAACAACAGCAGCAACAGCAGCATCATGGAAGACATGGGCAGTACTACGAGGAGGATGTTAATGGACAAGGTTACGATGACGAGTATGAATATGAACAAGATCAGGTAGGATATGACAATGAGGCAGCAGAGACAGAAACAGATATATATGAGGAGATCCGACAAACGTCTCAGAACATCACCAAAATGCAGCAGGCCACAGATGAGCAAGTAGAGATTGAGATTGAGAGCTCCTACCCAGACAAACAGCTCCTAGACACAGGCTCAGCGTTTGCTAAGCTACTGGAGCAAAGCAATGCTCTACTTACTCCAGGGACCAGCCCCACCCAGAGCTCAGCTCCTGTCTCCTTTGCCGAGACTGGAGGACGGATTCCTGATGTCCGAGTGACACAGCACTTCTCTGCAAAGGATGGACACAAAGATAGGATCAAAAGCCAAGCAGGAAAGAATGGAATAACTCCAGCAGTGGCTGCCACAACTATTGCAGCTTATGGCGTTTATGCCAGAGATGCAGTAACTATTTCTCAGACTAGTTCAAGCCACACTATCACGTCTACTCAGTCTGGTATATATGGCCGGCACATGGCAAGTCCTGCCACATCCTCAGCTACAGTCTCAAGTGTATGCAGCAAAATTGCAGAGATTACCCAGGCCTACAGTCAAAGAGAAGTGATTACCAGAAGGGTAGGGGAGACCAGGGATGTGCGAGACAGCTCAGCATCTTCCACTGAGAGAATTATTGAGCCACGTTCTCCCAAGTATACTACTTATTACAGGAGCACCAGTCCTCCTCTTTCTCCATCACCACCACCACAGAGTCCAACCCGTACACCTTCCAGGAGAAATACAGCTGAGTTCTCTACACAGACTTTCAGTTCAGCATTACGAATGTCAGATTCAGCTGGCTCTGGGCCTACTTCTCCAGTGACTGCTCAGGGAACCCAAACTTCATATCGATCAGTTTCCCCACGGCTCTATCGTCAGCAGTCTTCCCAGGATACCCCATATTCCCCACCTCCAAGCCCAGCTAGGCCTATGACAGTCAACACTGCTACTTCTCCCCTGTCTTCACCTACCCGATTTAGCCGGCAATCAACATTTGACAATTACTCCCCATGTGGCAGCCCTCCAGACACGCCACCTTACCAACAGTCTCCTACACGTAGCTTCTATCAAACACAAAGAGTTGAGAAAGTTAATGTGGGGACAAGTATGGTCACCACAGTCAGCACTTACACCAGAGGGTCCATGTCAATGGATAACATCTCTCTCTGTCGAATATCTACTGTCCCAGGCACTTCTAGGGTAGAGCAGGGCCATATGATTCAAGGTGGAAGTGTTGTGGACCTCAGAACAGCCACCAAACCAGCTCCTATTATCATGACTGACCAGGGAATGGATCTTACCTCCTTGGCAAGTGAAAGCAGGAAATACCATGGTGGATTAGAGGGTAGTAGACATTCAACAATTGTACAGCCATTGATTATGAACCTGAACACCCAGGAGATCACTACACCAACCACTGTGAGTGTCACTGTGGCTGCTTCCATGTTCATGACCCAGCCTAAACAGCCAGCCGTCTATGGTGATCCACATCAAAACAGAGTAGATCTTGGTCAGGGCATGGGTTCGGCAATGTGTCTTTCCCAGAACAAACCACCAATGTCACCTCCAACTGACCCAACAATACCAAAAATTGATGCCAAACTGGAAGACCTCAGTATCCAACAGAGAGAGCTACAAATACAGCAAGATAAGTTACAGAAGCAACAACAGCTTCTTGAACAGCAGTTGCAGCAGCATCATCAGATGCAACATCAACAGCAACAGGCATCAGCTTTGGCAAGGTACAGCCTTACTGGCCAGATCTCACCTTTTCTGAAAAAGGATTTGCTAGTTAGTCAGAGTAGTGCTGCCTCAGCTGTGGTCAGTGCTGTATCACCAGTCATTAACCCTGAGCTGTATGGCACTGGTCCCATTGAGCTAAAAGGGAAGCCCAGTCCTCCTGGTGTGATATCAGGAGGTAAATTACCACATAGCATTGTAGTACAGATGGATGGAGAGCCAGAGAAGGCCAGAGCAGTGACTCAGCTAGTGAAAGTAGAAGAAGGACAGGATGCTATGGATCTGACTGGAGGCCAAATAAAACCTGATAACCAACCAGCTTGCTGTGATGTTGTTTATCGACTTCCATTCGGTGGAAGCTGTGTTGGGGGTGAGAAAGAGGGCATAAGGCCTCCATCTGCCCCACCGCTCACCTATGAGTCTGACCAAGAAAGACAACCTGGAGGGTACCATGAATATCCAGTGGATGAAGGCAAGGCCTACACATTACCTTTCCCTGGTAGACTTCAGCCTTCGATGTCTGATACAAACCTAGCTGAAGCAGGGCTACAGTCCTACCATTCTAAATTAGAACCACACATCCAAGCCTCAGGAGATCTTGCCATAGATCTAACTGCTATGAAACAGGGATATGGAGGGTATATGGGGATGCAGTATGGTTCCTATACAGATTTACGACATGGAGGAGACATCACAGCCCAAACACTGCCTATAAGGAGATATAATTCTTTGTCTAACATCAGTTCAGACTATGGCTACACTGCTCGTGACATTGCTAGCTTCCAAGAAGCTAACTTGGCCCAGTACAGTGCTACAACTGCCAGGGAGATCAGCCGCATGTGTGCAGCACTCAATTCCATAGATCGATATGGAAGCAATCCAGACTTGATGCAGTTTGGTAGTTTGGGAAGAGGAACCGGGTCTGGGGCCTCCAGACTTGCAGCAGGTCTTGGCATGAGACAAAACCTCCTATTTGGATTAGATGGGAAGCCAATTTCCCATAGTCAAGCTCTAACCAACCTTATCAATGCCAGGCAGGCCAGTCTCAGAGCCATGTACCCTGCTGCGATTAGGTCGTCTGATGGGATGATCTACTCCACGATTCAGACCCCAATTGCTTCTACACTTCCCATCACAACTCAGCCTGCCTCTGTTCTTCGCCCACTACTGAGGGGGGTCTACAGGCCATGCCCCTCTGCCAACATGACACCTGTGCCCCTATCTAGTCTTAGCAGACTTCCAATGAGCGCCAGAATGTCCTTAACTGGACAAGCTCCAGTCCGTTACCCAACCCCAGGTCTTCTCCAAACAACCTCAACCACTGCCACAACTGCTGGTGCTGCAACAACTTCAGCACCAGTAGGTGCCCCAGTGTCTGTTTCTATAACAACTACTAGTTCTACAGTCCAGGATGAACCAGTTTATCTCGGTAAAGGTGCATCCTCATCAACAGAGGTCACCCCAGTACAAGGAACAGTCATACCAATGGATCCACAGCAGCAGCCAATAAACCTGTCCCAGGCCCACCTGAACAGTCAACAGCAACAGCAACAAGTGGCAACTGCTCAGCAGCCCCAACAGCCTCCTCCATCAGCCCATGCCTACCCACCATCAGCTTCTTCACACACTCACGGCTACACCCAACCTCCAGTTGGCCCATCTGGCCCCAATAGTGGCTTACCCATTCCAGGGGGACTTCCTCCCTTCCCTCCACCAGGTGCCATACACAAGGAGGGTGAAACCGAGGCAGACAGGCTGCATCGGCAGCAGGAGCAGCTTCTGCAGATGGAGAGGGAGCGTGTGGAGCTGGAGAAACTCCGGCAACTGCGCCTGCAAGAGGAGCTGGAACGAGAAAGGATAGAGTTGAAGCTGCACAGGGAGAAGGAGCAGATGCTGGTGCAGAGAGAGTTGCATGAGCTGCAGAACATCAAGGAACAGGTAGAGGGGGAAACAGGAGGCAGATTGGAGAGTATTATAGTTAGTGTTTTGTTTCATGTTTTGTGGTTGTCGGTTTTGCTATGGATGTTGGTTTGTGTTTTGTTGTTTTTGTGGTGGTGTTATTTGTGGTGTATCTTATTGTCTTATTATCATTTTATATAATTTAAATTTTGTTCTTTCAATGTCACATCTTTTATGTGCAACCAGTGAATTGACTTGCAAGATACAGTGCATCATTCCCTGAAATATATATTCTTTTAACAAACAAATTCTATATACAGTATAAAATACATGCATGTATGCAATGCATGTTTTCTATCAATTCCTACAAAGAAATGAATGTAAGAAATTGTGACGGATTAATTGAACATTTGTTGCCAGTGAGACCATTAAATATCTCTTCAGAAGATTGTGTTAAAAATCTGTCATTGTTAGTGAAAATGTTATTTAATGTAATGATTAATGGCTTTATTCAAAGTGTTTGTTCAAGAATATTTGCATCCAGCCAGTCCTACAAAAATATAGTTTTAGTTTGCATGCGATGTAGTTCACTTTACTGGACATTTCCTGTATGTAAAGTGTGCATGAACATGCCTGTAGTATGGATGTGTGATATATCATATATATGTGAAACTAATGATGCTCAGATTTTGGCTTCACGTGCCATTTGTTGGTTTGATTTAAATGCAAAAGAAATATGAATCCCATTACGTTGTATTCATACAACATTTGAATATACCACTTTACTTAGCTCCTAATAGCCTTGTGTAGATGTTGAACATTTAAAAGAAGGGCTAACATGACAATTTTCTTCTTTTTTGATAGAACAAGCAGTTGAAAATCTTTCAAGTTAACTCAGTTAAACAGGTGTGGAAGCCTTCCTTAATGAGAATGAACTAGAGATGGAATGTTTAATATGCATCTCATAACCTACAGTGTAAGCGGGAAAAATAATCCTTTTTTTGCACTAGCTTGTCATTTATGCAACAAAGAAAATACATTACATATTTTCTCATGCAAATTATATGACTGGCACCAGCAATAACCAGTACATGCTGCACTTCATTTATGTTGCGCTTCCATTATTGTTTTTTGCAATATGTAAAGGGATTGACTAACTTGGAACCATTTTTAAAACTAACCCATCAACACAAGAATAACTCCATGTCACATTCAGTGTCTGGAGTCATGTTTTATACAACCAGATGTGACAAAACTCAACAACCTTATCCTCTTCTGTCTTTACTCTCTCTCTCTGTTTCATCTTGTCTTTTTTTCATCATTTATTGTTCTTGTTTGATAATTTCTTCTCCGCTAAATCTATCCACTCCTACCTCTCTCTTGTGCTATGCTT
This sequence comes from Etheostoma perlongum, assembly GCA_026937815.1. Classification (NCBI taxonomy): domain Eukaryota; kingdom Metazoa; phylum Chordata; class Actinopteri; order Perciformes; family Percidae; genus Etheostoma; species Etheostoma perlongum. The sequence continues at coordinate 22,272,384 of CM049377.1, forward strand.
CTCCATATATTTTTTGTCTTGTACTATCTCTGTGTTTTGGCCCATGTGTGCTTCTTTCTGTTCCACCAACATTTTGTTAGGTTCTACAGCAGCAGCAACAAGAACGTGAGAAACAACTTGTTCTCCAGAGGGAGCAGTTGGCCCAGCAGAAGTCCCAGCTAGACCAGATCCAGTCTTTACAGAATCAGCTCCAGCAGCAGCTTGTAGAGCAGAAGAGACAGAAAACAGCTGCAGCTCAGGTAAGGGAAATAAGAAACACTTGCAGATGGCATATAAGTGATGTGACATATGCTACTTGTAGGATGGAATTTAGGATTGATGTTGAAGTCAGCTCTTAGCTGCAGAGGCAGAAAATGTAGGGCATAGAGAGTGCGATAGTACAGCATGCTTTGAGGAGGCATCACTAATATAATTTTTGGCCTGCTTGACACCTGTCTACACATGCCAGAACCCTGGCATGGACTTATCCACCTGAAACTAATTTTTCTCAAAAGGTTCATTAAGCCACAAACACATATTTTGAAAACTGGTCTGGTAAAGAAAAACTTGAATATGTAAAATCAATTGTGTGCAACATAATTATAATTTGCCTTCTAAAAATGATCACTGTAATTGTTAACAGAATTGACTTCTCAAGCTACATCTCATAATGTTTCTATGTATGTCTGCACTCAGCAAATTCCTTTATGGACCTCTAAGATTGTATTATGTGCAATATACAACGTTAAAAAAATATTTTTCTTTTCTTTAGATGGGCTCCCGTTCTCTCCCCAACTCTTCGTCAGAGATGTGCCTGAGGAGCCAGCAGGAACACATGGAGACCAGGAGCAACATGAGGAAACACAGCTCAATGACCAGGCTGAGCAGGGATAGCTTGGACGGAGACGGTGGGGTGTTTTACGGCTCCCCTCGCAGGATTGTGGACAGTTGTGTGCAGACGGACGATGAAGACAGAGAGGAGAGGTATATGTGTGTGTGTGTGTGTGTGTGTGTGTGTTTGTGTGTTTGTGCGCGTGTGTACATGCATATTATGATTACTTGACAGTTATCCTACATCTTTCTGTAATAAAAAAAGAGACACAAGCAGAGATGTCGATGCAGGCTTTATGAATAATTTATAAACAATTTCACACAGACTAAAGATGTTACATTTCTGAGAGTTTCAAAGGTGATACAACATCCAGTATTGGTAAATGTTCAAGCTTGTCAGACTTGTTTTTACATTTTTCTATGCTATGTGTTTCTATGTTAGCACTTTATAATACAACATCTATTTTAATATTCTTGTACATTGCATATTGTGTCTTTCCTTCTTCTCTTCACTCAATCACCAGGTACATGATGCGTCATCGCACTAGAAGGCGTGGCCGTAGTGTTGACTGCTCCGTCCAGACAGATGACGATGAGGACAAGGCTGAGACTGAGCAGCCGGTCCGCCGAAGACGTTCACGTTTCTCACGACACACTGAGTCCAGCAGCACTGCCACCACGTCCACCACAACCACTGACACCAAAAGCGACACTTCCAAGATGGTATCCTCCAGTATAGCCATTCAGACCATTAGGGAAATGTCTTGCCAGACAGAAGTGGAGCACCTAGGAAGAGTTTCCCCGGCAATCCATGTGACAGTACCAGACCCAAATAAAGTAGAAATTGTACACTATATCTCCGGGCCTGAGCGGACCCAAAAAGGACAGTCTCTAGCATGCCAGACTGACCAAGAATCCCAGTCACAGGGGGTTGTAGCGCCCCAGCTCAGTGTACAAACCACAGTCAGTCCATATTCTTCCTCTACCAGTACCGGTACACAACAATCGGGTTCTGTCGACCTCCTGACCCAGCAGCGTCAGCAGCAGCACATTGCAGCAAATGCAGCCAAGTTTGAACGACGACGCCCCGACCCACTTGACATCAACTACCAGCCTCATAACCACCTCCACAATGAGTCCATCTCCAGCATCATTCGGCAGCAGCAGACCCCCAAATCCCCACAAGTCCTCTATTCCCCTGTCTCCCCAATGTCCCCTCACCGCCTGCTGGAGACGTCCCTTTCCAGTGAGAAGCTGAACAAGGCCCATGTCACACCTCAGCAGAAGTCCTACACAGCCGAGTCCCCCCAGAGACACCCATCTATGCCCCGACCCATCAAGAGCACCCAGAGGTCCATGTCAGACCCCAAGTCCCTCAGCCCCACCACAGATGAGCACACCAAGGCCAGGCTGTCCCTCTACCAACAACAAGCACTTCAGAGCCAGGTAAAGTCACTCAAACCATGCTGACACACACATTAGCACACAATGAAAGCAATTAAAGCACAGTCTAGATAAGTTGGCACAGTCTAGATAACAGTTGAGATGGTATGTTATCAACTAGATGAAGAAAAAGTATTTTTTGTTGTTTTGACCATTTGCAAATCATTGGTCATTGGTCATATTTGATATTGATTTTGAAAATTTGATTTAAAAAAAACACCTCTTGAGACCTTCACTCAAAATAACCTGTAGAACAAAACATCTTTAGAACTACCCTCAACACTTTAGTAAAATTTCAGCTGTAAGACATCCTCAGTGTAAAAATCAAAGCAACAACTTGATGGTATCTTACTGTAGGTAGCCAAAGTGGTTATAGAGCATCACATCACTAACAATTATTAAGGAAAGTGTTCAGGTTAACAGTAAAAAAGTAATCACTGTCAACTGTCATCATCACAGCTGCACATCTACCACAGATATTGAACACATTTTGGTAGTGTTGCTTGGAGTTTTGATGGAATTGATGCATCTGCCACACTACCAAACAGATTGTATGTGTTGCTCTCTATAGCTTCATGCTAATCCTAGTAATGCTGCCTACTCCACTGTCAAACAGAGGTCAGATGTTCAGGGCCTTCTTGCAGTAAATCAAGTGACAAAATATTGTTCATTATAATGTATACAATAAAATACATTTGATAAACCAATATAGAAATAACATCAACAGAATTAAAAAAAAAAAAGATTATTAGGCAAAATGTAAAACCTTGGGCAGGGTTCACACAGTCACTTTTATGTTGTTCAGTGGGGTCAACACTTGCCAATGGCATCAATACTGAATGGCCTATATATAACTTTAATTGAAATCATTCCTTTTATTCCACTTTATCCCTGTTTTTATTTTGTGAGTGCTATGAATGTTTTACGTGAATTTTATGGTGTCTAATTCCCTTTGTTTTGGATTTTTCAGATGTTACTGTTTTGTTTTCTACATTCTTTAGAGCATAGAGGCTTTATCAAGTCTACCTCACCCCCAATTTGAAACAAGTGACACCTAATCTTATGAAACAATAGCTGCCATGAAAGTTAGATAAAGTGAATAAACTGTTATGCTTTTTTGAGGTTATGATATAAACCTCTGGTGAAGACAGGTGTTTAACAGGTCACCCATTAACTAACTCAATTTGATACTAAACTAGGTATCTAGTGAATGTTTCTTCTTGTTTTTTACTACCTGTAGATATATTATGATAGGACAGTCAGGTCATATGATAGACATCAGGACTAATCCACTTTCATATCATTGGCTAGTGTCTTGCAGTGTCTGCAGCATACCAAGCTGCTGTACAACCTGCCTTTAAAATGACTTGCATTATTTTATTTTAAAATTTGTTTTCTTAAGAATTGTCCACCTTCCCTCAAAATGATTGATTTCGAGCAGTTTTTATGTGAATGTTGTGATGAACAACTCCTTTGTTATGTATAGATGTTTCACATTGCACAGTATTTTCTTGCCTAATCTTCTGAGGTGTTGGAAGTATGTTTACACTGCCCACGTGTTAAGATGTAATGATTAATAAGTCCCAGCAGGGATTTTTTTTAATGTTGCCACCCCCACACAGATTGACATGATAAACAACACACTGTGTTATCTATATACAAATTAAAAATGAACATGGTTGATAGGGAAGGGAAGATGAAGTTTTTACATATAAAAAAAAACAAAGATGAACCAACAATCATTCGGATTTTCATGTAATTCATGATATTGTGTAGCCATGGGGAAACATTGACTCATCTGAACAATATAAAAGTGCTTGGCTGGTTTGAATTTCATTTGGTATTATTTAGTTCCATATTGTGCTGTCAAATTATAAAGCTAAAATTATATTCAAATACACTAAAACGTCTATCTTTTGTTCTTTCTTTCTTTTTTCCTTGGTTATACAGGGGAACACAATGCAGTAGGCATGTTCTTAAGATCTGGAGTTTAAGTTTGCAGCATGATGCTATCAGAAACAATCCAATAGTCAGGAAACATTCAACATGTGGAAAATGTACAAAACCTCCTGCTGACTGCTTGATTGTGTATACATGTCTAAGTGGTAGCATCCCGTTTTGTCTTGACAGCTTGAATTCAAAAGTAATGGATTCAATAAGGTGTTGGTAACATCCCTTATGGCTTTAAATCCGTACACTCAATAGCATTTTCTATATGTTGGCCATAATTTAATTGCTGCCACCCTCCCAATCCAGTAGATTTATTCCTTGACAGCATTCCTTTCCAAAATCTGTTTAGCTAAGCTTTTCTATTCATACAAATGCCACACAGTCACACTCAGTATGAAGTTGACCAAGACCCACCTTTTCAGACCACTGTACTGATGGTCTGCAGTGAACCCAGCCTTTAAAAGATAATTGGTTTGGTCATTCCCTCGCATCCTCCTAAATATATATAAATATTTTACTCAACATTTTTAATGAAAATAAAAGTGTACTCAGTATTACATAATATGGGACAGATAGTTGTGTTTGACATGTTAACTTTGTTGAATCACAAAAAAGATTTAAGTTGTTTGCATTAGATGTTGATTGATTAACAGAATATTGAACCACAATTGGAACTAATTTTAATAATTTTGTATGTCCTCTAATACAAACTCCCTTCTTGTTTCCTGTTGTTCTTTTCTCTGTGTCTATATGTGTCTCCTTTCTCTCCCTTGTTTATCCCTGTTGTTGCGTCCTCTCCTTGATTTTTCTGTTCCTTGACCTTTTTATCTTTTTGAGGTTTCCTCCTTGCTCTTCCTCCTGTTCTTCATCTGTTGTGCACACCATCTGTCCTCCCACCTCCTTCAACTTTCTCTTCCCACTATGATCCCCCTCAATGGATCTCCTTCTACCACTTCTAAACTATCTCCTGTGTCTCTTACCCTCCCATGTCCATGTCAAAAATGTCTCAAATTAACTTTTTTTCATTTTTATTTTTTTGCAAATTTCCCATCTCCCATCCCTGTCCATTTAACTTGTTTACCATCCTATACCATTGTTCTTTCTCCACACTCCCCTTTTTTTCTGTTTTGCCTCTCCGATTCTTTTCATGCTTCTTTGTCTCCTCATATTCTCCTGCTTTCCCATCCCCCTCCCTCCCTCTCTCTCTCTCTCTCTCTCTCTCTCTCTCTCTCTCTCTCTCTCTCTCTCTCTCTCTCTCCAGCTGGCAGCCCTACAGCAGAGCTCACTCCTCCGTAAGGTAAAGCGAACCCTGCCCAGCCCTCCTCCGGAGGAGACTACCACATCAGGTCACCTGCCCATGATGGCACCTGCCCTCCAACAGGTCTACCTGCCCTCCGTGCCCAGCCTCAAGCCAAGCTCCAGGTCTGGCCTGGCTGCCAAAGCCAGCCTCCTCAAAGACCTCACCCACGAGCTGAAGGCCGTGGAGCAAGAGTCAACCAAGCTAAGAAAGCAGCAAGCTGAACTGGAAGAGGAAGAGAAAGAAATTGATGCTAAACTGAGATACCTAGAGCTGGGGATCCACCAAAGGAAAGAGACACTGGTCAAGGAGAGGGAGAGGAGGGATATTGCCTATCTGAGGTGTATGGGGGACACTAGGGACTACATGTCTGACAGTGAGTTGAATAACCTACGTTTAGCAGCTGCAGCTGCATCACATGAGACCAATGGGCTACTGTCAACGAGGCCAAGCACCGCCCCTATGAGTCAGTTCACCAGCGACCTAAACACAGCAGCCCAATACCCACCCGCCTCATCCTTCCTCTCCTGTCAGTACCCCCAGAGCCAACCAGCAGCACCAATTCAGCAATCAAGTGTGCCGTACCAATCTTCGACATTTAACCAGCCTCCCTATCCAACAGTATCTCAGTCCCAGGCACTGCCACAGCCCACGCCCCTACAAAGCCATGTCCACCCTCCCGGACCTTCTTACCAGTCTCAAACCTCCTACCCTTCCCACACCTATCCCCAGACTCAACCCCCTTACCCCCAGACAGACATGGGGTTACCAGCTGTACCTCAGCCTCAACCCCAGTCGGGGCATACAGGTTTTGGGCCTGCACCGCCTGGTCAGCCCCCATACCCCACCCACAGCTCACCCTATCCCAGCGCTGTGTCCTCCTACCCTAGCCAGAACCCCCCATACCCTGGGCAACCCCAAGCTGATATCCTGACAGTCCACCCGGGAAGACCAAGGCAGACTTCACTAGCCGATCTGGAGCACAAGATGCCCACTAATTACGAGACGATCAGCAACCCCACTGTTGTGGTGACCACTACGGCCCAGGACGCTTCCTACTCTAGTGCAGCCCCCTCTTATGGTCAGTACACTGGATCAACAACTATGGCCAGCTCCTATGGGCCATACGGCTCAGCACCAGTGTCCAGCAGTTACGGTGGGTACTCTTCTATGCCACCTAGCACTTATGGCCATTATACATCAACAGCAGCTAATTCATATGGCCAGTACACCACAACCACTGCCAATACTTATGGCTACACCACAACTACAGCCAGCTCATATGGACAGTACACTTCTACAGTCTCCAATGCCTATGGGCACGCTGTAGACAGTCCCTCCACATATAGCTCTGCAGATGGGATGTATGGGGCCCCTGGCTTAGAGCAGAACATCCCAAGGAACTACATGATGATTGATGATGTAAGCGAGCTAATGGCAAAAGACGGGCTGGGCACGTCGACAGGGGACATGATGCATCATGGCGGAAGTGGGCGTTACCCGGGCGACATCCATGGCCACAACAGCACCATTGGCAGCACAACGCGAGTGGGAACTGGCAGCTCCTCGTACGGCAGGGCACCTGAAGAGGAACCAGCAATGCAGGAAGAGCTGTACGACCACCACGGCAGGGGTAAGAGCAGCTACAGGCACGGACCTCTAGGGGGCAGCAGCAGCAGCGTGAGCGCTAGCATGGGTGGGGGATCCTCCTATTACTATGACTACGACTTCAAACATGGCAGCATTCGCCCTGGGGTACAGAAACCTCCATTGTCCTCCAGAAGCCTTCTGGCTCCTGCTGTCATGTCCTCCAAGCGCAGCAAGCACAGAAAACTGGGGAGTATGGAGCAAAAAATCTCTAAGTTTTCCCCGATTGAGGAGGCTCGGGATGTGGAGGCAGACCTGGCCTCCTATTCCTCAGCGACAGTTGGGGCTTACCCCTCCTCTCACATTCGAGGGCGCAAGCTGATTGAGGATTATGGCTTCAAGAGAAATACTTACGAGGCGGGCAGTGGCACCACTCATGGTAGTCGATACTATGGTTCAACCATGGAGGAGGATGATCGGATTTACTACACCTCCAACGGCCGCTCCCGTTCTACCGGCTACGGCATGGACAAGATCTCAGCCAGAGACTACTCTGGGTATCGCAGCCGATCCTATGAGAGGGACGACCGCTCCTACCGATCTGGCTTCAGCCGGGGCCGCCACCCAACCCGACAGTACTCTGAAGAGGAGAGTCCACTCAGTCCCCTGGGGAGGTTAATGGGTTCTGGGCGATCATCAAGCTTAGGCCCTGACCCATACGACAGGCGCAGCAGTAGATATCAATACTATTATGGCCAGTATGGTTCCAGCCACTCCCTGCCAGACGTACAAGACCACATACGGGACCTTCCCCGGACACATGTCTACAAATCGGATGATACTTACATTATAGACGATTATCATTGCGCTGTGTCAGACAGCGAAGGTAATTGTGGGAGCAATGCCCACACAGTCTCAATACCTACTACTGCCCCCGCCGTTTATCTAAACGTCCCCCACCCACCCAGAGGCTAGCCATAGCAAAGAGAAAGAAAAAGAGAGACAGAGATAGCCGTTGCATGCTGATGTTTTCTTCTTCCTGAGAGTCACTTGGAGCTCTTTTATCAGTGGACTGCTGTCTGTCTGCCTGCCTGTCCATCCTTCCACCTGTTCGTCCAGTCGTCTGTCTGTCCAGTACTCGCATGGTTCTACGGCGTAGTCATTTTCTTCGTTCGCTACACTCTGATTCACTTGAAGGTCTTATTTGCACGACACAGATGGATTGTGTTTTCTTACAGAGTTTTAATTTGTATTGTCATTTTATTTGAGGTTTTGTTTACATGTGTTTTAATTTGTGAATTCTTTGTCTACACTGCAAAACAGTCCATCACAGTCATTTCTATATTTAAATCTTATCCTTTAGAGATGGCCAGTATTGTTGTCTTACTGCAACATTTAATCCATACCAACAATATGCCAGGCAGTGTTTAAAGTATGTTTGTGCAGCAAAAATTATTTACCATGTCATCGGCTTTAAATTTGAAGCTGAAACATTTAAACACAGAAACAGCTGCCAAAACGGACCGTTTTGCAATGTTTGTTTTGTCCTGTTCATATTGTCTTGTAATTTGAACGTGAGGTGTATACTGCATGGATGTAAAACTTTTATTTGTATTTTCTGCCTTTCTTTCTGTGTCTTCTCCCTCCTATACTTTTCTTTTGCATGTGGTTGGTCTTCTTCTTCCTGCCGCCTTCCTTCTCTCAGCCTGCATGCCGCTGTCTCCAAACGACATGGAGATTGACTGTGATCTGCTCTCGGTTTCCAAAGCCTACCATCTGGGCCAAGAAGAAACTGACTGGTTTGAGAAGCCACGCTCCAGTTCTCGACACTATGGCAGCAGCCACTCATCTGGGAGGAGCCGGCACGGTGTCAAACACACCTACCATGATTATGATGAGCCTCCTGAAGAGGACCTGTGGCCTCAGGATGAGTACGGCCACGGGGGGCGACACTCTACAACCCGTGACAACAGGCAGCATGGCAGCTCTAGCAGACACTCATCCGCATCACGTCATTCAGATGAGCCAAGGTCCTCACGGTCATCTAAGGGGCACCCCAAAGACCCGTCAATGCGCCAAGACCCCTCAGCACGATCCTCATCTTCAGGAAGGCGTGGTGAGTCCAGGTCTGGAGGGTACCACTCTTCCGACTACTCCCGAGATCCGTCTGCGCATCACCATGGACAGCGCTCCTCCAGACAGGGGGACCCGCACCGTTCTTCTCGCAGCAAGTCCCAGCCGCCACTGGACATGCAGGGCCAACCAGGTAAATACCGGGCACCTTTACACCTGACAAAAATACTTAAAAATATCTGTCAGGTGTAATGGCATTACATTTGCACTTTAGTGTAGAAGTTCACAATTTATACCCCTTCATCTCCATTATATCTTAAAACGTTTTACAGAATAGAAAAAGATGCAATCTAGCTAATTGTGTGATTATTTAGCTTGATACATTTGATACATTGATACATCTAGTAGTTCAGTAGTAAAATGTTATCATTCAAAAGTAATTTGCTAATCACATTTTATAACTAGGGCAATATGAATGGTTAGACTTTATTCATATTCTGGCCAGTGTAGGCAGTCTGGCGCCTGTCCAGAATGAACAGTTGTGCCAAAATGTCTCCATTTAAAACAAATTAAATGTCTGTGACTTGATAATTTACAGGCACATTTCAAATTCACGTTTGAATCAAGTCAATTTTAGTTATCCAGCCCCTTTATCACAAAACACAATCACATCATTTGTCTCAAGGAGTAATACAATCTATACAGTACACGATACCCTCTGTCCTTAGACCCATTATTTGGATAAGGAAAAACTATCCCATAGCAACTTTATTTGGAAAAAAGGGAGGAAATATCAGGAACAGCAGAGGAGCGATGATGTAAATGCAGAACAGACTAATTTTAAATTACAAAATGGACAGTCAGGATGACAAAATTATAGTGAATTTGTAAACATGTAGAATACAATATTTCCACTATGGAGATCTGGAAAAAGGACAAACTAAACAAACACACAATAGGCCCACCATCCACAGCAGAAACAACACAAACATAGAAAAGGAGAGAGAGACAGGGACAAAGATCCTTATCCCAAACATCTGGAATGAGGCAGCAACAACCAGGGAAGAGAGGTCCCAGGACGGCAGATGGTCCAGAAATTTTACAGTATTCTCATTAACAGGTCAAACACGGACTATACTACTGGGCTTAATAATTCATATTTATTCTTTAAAAAAATGTAAGTTTGGATTCAAAGGCCTTACCAGAGTCAGACTGTCTGTTATCAGCAAGAAGGTTTTTCACGGGAAGGGGGCAAGGTAGGAAAAGGCCCTGCAGCCTGCTGAGATTATTTTTTTTTTACTCCGGTGACAGACAGGAACCCTGTATTCTGATAGCGGAGATCAGTGGAAATGAATTCCATGACTGTAAAATTTGGCCAAGATGTGGAATAGGATAAGAGAAAAGCAAAGGGCCAACCCTGAGGTACTCCACATTTCACATCAGAAACGTTTGATGTAGTTAGGTGTTCTGTGTTCTTTCAGATAAGTACGATTTTAACCATGTGACAGCTATAAAAGTTTAATAAAAGTTTGTTCCTTTTTTCCACTTATGTTCTAAATGTTTAGTGAGCCACTAGGCACATTTTTTAGTCACCCTGGATAAATAAGACCATGAACCATATGGAATCAATGAAGTGAGATTTTTTTTAAATGTATCTTACAGATCTAACGGTAGGTTCTCAAATAATTATTTGACCAATAATAAACTGTGATCATTGGATAAGATCCATGTGAATTCCTATTTAGGTCTAAGGCAAAAATATTTAATACAGCTTGTTGTTCAGTGTGCGTTTGATGCTTTTTTTAACTGTCCCCTCAGGGATCAACAGTTTTTAATTAACTACTGTATATCAAGCGTAACTTTCCAATGGAAATGCTTTCTCCCAGGGCAGCACTGCGGCTGTGTTCTTAGCAGCGTATTTATTAAATCGCTGGTTTAATCTTTGCTTACAACATTTGTTGGGTCATTCTCTCTTTCATTGCTGCTTTACCTGTCAGTTAGTATTGTAGACAATGTAATAAAAACTGAAAGGCCATTATAATAGTTTAAAAAAAAAAACTTAATGTAAAATAATCAGCAAATTTGAGTTTTAGGTTCACAAAAGCAAAACTTTCTCGGAGACAGTAATAGTCTCATTGGATAACTTAGACCTAATTGAGGTCACCAGTCGAGGTTTTCTATTTAGGAATTGCATTAAAAAGTAACTGATACCTTTTTTCTAGTTCTTGTGGTACATTGAGTCAATTATGGAACAATGAGCACAAACCTTTCATTTAAAAATACAAAGTTGACCTCCCTCTTTTCACTCAGGCTCCTCCAGGTCGGGCAGCAGCTCTTCCCGGGGCTCAGGGCACCTCTGGCGGGCCTACTGGATCAGGGCGACAGGGTGGTCCAGGTTCCCAGACAGATGGAGCTCCAGGACAGAGGACCCAGCTCCAACAACAAGCCCAGACATCGGCAGCCAGGCAAGGGCAGCCTGGTGTCGCTGCAACCACCGGCCCTCAGCAGCAGCCCCCAACCCAGGGACAAGGCATGGGAATGGGAATGGGAATGGGAATGGGGCAGGGCCAGGCCAAGCCAGGGCAGATGGGACCAGTGGGTGGACCCATGGGGCAGGCCAGGCAGACAGGTCCTGCAGGAAACACAGCACCCACCATGGTGAGTAAAGCGAAGGAAGATTAGTAGTATTAGTAGTATTTTGTATTTGTATTTATTATAACGATCCCCATTAGCTGAGGCCTAGACAACCAGCACGTCTTCCTGGGGTCCTAAACAACATGGTCTAACACCCAGTTGCTTGCTAGATAGTTCATCTTAGTGGACCTTTCAATCCTGTTGTCCCTCCAACCTCCATCCTACACTTCCTCCCAGTCATCTATTTTCTTTGCCCCAGCTGTTCCTTTCACCTTTTCCTATTTTTCAGCCAGTCTTCACCCACAGCCCTTGCTTTATCCCCCTGTGTCCCTCCATGCTCCAAAAGATAAGAGCTGGTCCATCTCCTCCCAGTTCAGATGGTTTATTTAAATTCTGCTGAGCCTCTGTTGGCAGACCTTATCTAACACTGTGATTAACACTGAGGCAGCTGATAACTGAATGTAGCTCATTCACTGTCTGCTAGACGCTCAACAAATTGGCACTCAAAATGTCTCCCTGCAAAAATACAGTATATTGTACCCTGCATTTACTGCATAATGACAAATCCATGCAAATCTATTTGGTATTGGAGTCTAGAAATGTGATTATGACGTTTAACATGACAATTCAAATAGTTTGATTCTTTTCCTTAATTCATTGTTTCTAGTAAATACATAAATGTGTTGCTAATAAAGTTGAACTGTCAGCATGTCTCAAAATGATTCACGATAGGTTTTCACTGCTGAAAGGTGTTTGATTGTCACAATGCTGCATTGTTGTACTATCAGCAGAAGAGCAAAGTGAAGTATTTAATATGGTCTGAAATCAAATTATGCAGGAATTTGTCTTGGAAATTTTTGTGAATGCTCTGCTGTGGAATAGCTCCGACAAGAAGCCATAAACAGTAGTTGTCATTCAGTCTGCAAACTCATACACTTACACTCTGATGTTCAGTCCATTGTGTAATTAAATTATTGATTGGGTTGCTGTAAATAATAAAATGCTGTATACTGCATGGTGCATTATAATGCACCACCTCTGAAGTGCTGCAGCTGAACTGGAGTCAATGGGGAAAGAACTAGATAGTATTATGTCATGGTTTTTCATCAGTCTAGTGTCTGTCAAGTCAAGTGTTTTTATGGAGTGTTTTTAAAACCAAAGTGACACAAAGAGCTTGACACAAAACAGAGCCCACAAAGTAAGACCATAAAATGAAAGAGATCAAAACAGGGCCATATTTCCTGTTCAGATAATACCAACTGTTATAGTGATGGCTAACAGAAAAGGTCTGGTTTGCGTGTTTCCTGAAGCTATTCTCTGTTGCTGTTGTTGTTGGTGCAGCAGCAGCCACTGTAGTTTAGTCCTTAAATGAGGGCAATGCTGGAAAGAAACACAGCGACACAAAAGCTTTCTAACTTCTCACAGTGAGTCAGCAAATATCAAAATGTCCAAACCAGTCCACTCAGACAAAGAGATGAGGTGGGGCTATGATGCAGGCAAATGTGGGCCTTTAACTGCATCTCATGGTCTTTATCAAAGGATAGAGTTTCCCTTAGTTGTCGTGGATTGTATAGCATTGCAACCATGGAGGAAAACAAAGTTTACGTTTAAATAATTGACGTCATTTACATGGGGGGTGGGGGGGATGGGGTTTAACCCCTCCCAATGATCAAAACTGGCTAGTGAGACCCCCCCCCCAAAAAAAATACATAAATAAAGACATTTGCACCATACATTGAGGCAGAAAATGCACACATTGTTGCGGAAAAATTCACCACAGTGTAGAAAATAAAGTGTTTTGCTCAAAAGTGGAGATCTCAACCCCTCCAATGTTGAACCCAAAGTTACGCCCTTGATTAAAAATTCTCAAAACATGTATTTAATCTATTCAAATTGTCAGTTTGAAGATAAAGGGAATAAAAGTTAAGTAAATAAGGTTAACAAACGTAAAACAATACAGTGAGAAAAATGATGTTAATTTAGGGACAGATAAAAATAAATATTACTAACAACAGAAAATCTATCAGCAAAGGCCAGAGGGAAATGTTGGTTAATATGTTTTGAGCTTACATTTACAATCAACATTTTTTCAGCTTTCAGATTTTCTGCGAGGCAGCTTTACATCAATCATTTTGTATGATCAGTGATTGGTGTCCCATTTCATGTGTATATTGCAAGTGTCTAACGGCCCTTTTTTAACAATAAAACAATATTATTACAAGGATGAAATATCTCTCCCCTGTTAGGAGATGTTTTCCAAAAGTTGTTATATTCTAATTATAAATTAATATTTGCCTAGACTAGAAACAAAGCAAATGTGATTTCTTCAGTCATAAATTCTGAATGGACCCCCAAGCAAAAGTACATAACTGACAGTTGACTGTGTTGATGATGTTGATGATGAAACTCATCATTCATTCAGTCAGTTGGTCATCATTCGTGTCAGTCAGTAACATGTCACAACACAACACAATTTGTGTCTTCTGTATTGTGAATATTGTGAATAAAAAATAGCTATTTCTCACCCACTGTCTTCAAGTTCAGTTTTACTGTGGAAAAGGTATAGTACTACTGAGATGTTTGTGTTACTAAATGATGAGCTCTGTGCTTTCCTTCCTTGGACTCCTGATGTTTTGTCTTATCACATCTCTCTCCCTTTCTTGGTCTCTGCAGGCCAAAATCGACACGCCTCCTGTAACAGCTATTGGAGCAAAGGCAGCGCCTGTCATGGCCACAAAAGCCGCACAGCCCCCACTTACAGGCATAGGTACAGTATAATCATCACACAGAGACTCCCATCTCTCTCACGTCTGCCAGCTTGATGATTCCTGTGTACAATACAATCTTTTTGCAAGGGTTTATAAGTAATAGTAATAGTAATAGTAAGTAAGTTAATTAGATGGACAGCAAACAAGGAAGAGGTCCCAAGTTATGATTGAAGCCTACAGCAGCAGATCTATACAGACAATCTGCCAACTAAACACATGAAGCCTATGTAACTCTATACAGAGGAGACCTAATCAGTTAGAGAGGTACAGGCTGGAGGAAAGCAGCTGAATCAATAGACTGGCAGGGCAGGAAAGAGTCAACAAGGTTAACGAATGCAACTGAAGGGTGAGACATCTTATCTATTTTTATGAAAAGCACTTGACACCAAAGATGTCATCATAGAAAAATAAAAAAAAATGCAAAAACAGACACCCCATAATATTAGACCTGCACAGATACTGATCTACTTGTCCTCTGCATACATTTTAGTCCTTTTTGTCCTGTAGTCAACTCTTCATCTCTCTGTTTTTCTGTGCAGGCTCCAAGGCAGTTCCTAGGCCGGGAGGTATTGGCAGTGCAGCAGCAGGTCAGCCTGGCATGGAGGGAGAAGGCATGTTGTCCAAGATCCTCCCTGGATCTGCCGCTGAGCAGGCTGGAAAACTGGGAGAAGGTACATCAAACAATCACTTAATTACAGCACACTTTAAATGTGATTAAAAGTAATCGGGCCATGATTTAATGAAATACATCAATCATGTTGAAAACATGACTATTACTATTGATCATCACCATGTTAATAATCTCATACTTTTTGGAGAAAGGCACTTTCCAAACTAGATAGTTACTTTACTTAATTACTTGCCCTAAATAATAACCCATGAATGCATCACTGAAACTGGCCTAGTGGGCACAGGGGCCCAAGGGTTTAACGGGCACCTGGTGACTGTGAACGTTATTATTTGGAAAGTCAATGAAACACAGAGATGCAAAGGACTATAGAGATGCCATATGACATCAAGAGACAAGCAAAACTACAAGGAGACACAAAACTACCACAGAGAGACAAAAAGCGACTACAGAGAGACACAAAAAAGTACAGAGAGAGACAAAAAGCGACTAGAAAGAGACACAAAATGACTACAGAGAGACAAAGTGACTACAAAGAGATAAAACGTGACTAGAAAGAGACACAAAATGACTACAGAGAGATGAAAGGTGACTACAAAAATACATTAACAACTACAAAGAGACACAAAACGACTGCCACATCCATGTTATAACCATGACATTGCAAAGCCCCTGTCTTAATAGTTACTCATTAGAGTGATATCAAGTTGCACAACAATCAAACAAAAAAAATTACAAGCCTTCATCCTACAATGTTCTGCCCATCATTAACTTGTACATTAAGAATGCAAACATAATTTTACCAATCATGAGATGTGAGTTTTACTACTAAGAAGCTTTGTTCTTAACCTCTTTCTTCTTGTCCACTTTTCTCCAGCTATCACCGGTTTTGGCAAGAAGTTCACCTCTTTATTCTGAGGTGCTAAGATTAAGGTACATATTTACCTTTGTTCCTTTCTCCTATTCAATTCAATTTTATTTATAGTATCAAATCATAGCAAGAGTTATCTCAGGACACTTTACAGATGCAACTATAACACTAGACCACACTATAATTTAATAATTCTCCCAAGAGCAAGCATGTAGTGCAAAAGTGGCGAGGAAAAACGTCCTTCAAGACAGAAACCTCGGACAGACCCAGGCTCTTGGTGGGCGGGCATCTGCCAGTGCCAGTTGGGGTATGGTGAATGTGGAAATTATAGTAACAATAAATCAGAATCAGCTTTATAAGCCAGGTATGAGGACACATACGAGGAATTTTGCTTTGGATCATTATCATTGCTCACAATGTGCTTACACATACAAAACATACAACAAAAAAAACAATATACACACACTATAAACAGAAACACTATAGACAGGTTGAGACAGTAGTGCAATGAAGAGTGCAAAGTATGAGGGAGTAAATTATAATTATAGTTATTATTTTAATTATGGAGCAAAGGGTGTTAGAATAAATAGTATTTTGTTATTATGTTATATAAGTATTGTATTACAATATTACAATGTGAACAGTATGAACAGTATGAACAGCTCTGAAATAGAGAATGAGAATGATGAATAAATAATAAGTGGAACCAGCAAACAGACTGATTAGAGACAGTGTTGCTGGGTTATTGCACAGGAATTAAACCTGGCACTGTGAAGCCAGAACCGGGGAAGAGTGTGTGGACTTCTCCACGGTTTTGAGCGTGTTAAGTTCAAGGTTGTTCTGACCGCACCAGAGAGCCAGCTGATCAACCTCCCGTCTGTAGGCCGACTCATCACCGTCCCGGATGAGGCTGATGACCGTTGTGTCGTCTGATGGGTCTCCCGAGGAGGGGCAGTCATGGGTGTAGAGGGAGAAGAGCAGTGGGGAGAGCACACACCCCTGGGGAGCGCCAGTGCTAATAGTCTTTGTGCTGGATGTGATGTTCCTCAGCCTCACCTGCTGACTCACAGGAGTCAGGAAGTTTGTGATCCACTGACAGGTGGAGGCTGGCAAAGTGAGCTGGGTGAGTTTGGTGCTGAGGATGTCCGGGATGATGGTGTTGAACGCCGAGCTGAAGTCCACGAACAGGATCCCTGTATATGCCCCTGGAGAGTCGATGTGTTGCAGGATGTAATGCAGTCCCTAGTTGACTGCATCATCCACAGACCTGTTAGCCCTGTAGGCAAACTGCAGGGGGTCCGGCAAGGGGACTGTGATGTCCTTCAGGTGGGCCAACACCAGTCTTTCAAAGGACTTCATGACTACAGATGTCAGGGCGACAGGCCTGTCGTAATTTAATCCAGAGATGGAGGGTTTTTTGGGCACTGGGATAATTGTGGAGCGTTTGAAGATAATGGAATGACTAGAAATTCAGTTCAGGGCATAGTTGGGCGTAGCAGGAGGCTGAGCTGGACCATTTAAGTGCCTCCCTAATCCAAGGAAAAGTGCAAGGCGAAAAAACATAAGGTATCCGTATCCCAAGGAGTCCTTTGTATCAAGACAAGACAACTTATTCATAAAAGAAGCAGCACTGAAAACACACTTGGAAATAGGGCTGTACAATATGAGGAAAATATTGAATTACAATTATTTTGACTGATATTGCAATTGCAATATGATTCACGATATTGAATCCAAACCAAGATTTTTTCTTTAGTCTGTAGGATAGGATTTGTAGGCTAGGACATCTCTGCAGCAACACAATACTTAGTTGAGAATGGTTTGACACACATTTTCCCATTAACAAATATTGCGCCCACCTGCGATTAGAAATCCCTTAACATAGAAGTCATAATTCAGTTCATAAAATCTAGCCAACAGCATGACTGTACATATGAAAAGTATCACAAGATACAGGGTAATCATCAGACAGCCACAGTATTTTGGTCGATAATTCATGTACAAAGAGCTGAAAACATTTTTTTTTCTTCAGTGAACAAGTGCATCTCAATATTAGGTATTAAAATAAATCTCTGAAATGCAGCTGGTTCAAAGTCTACTGGGATTTTTACAGATAGCTACGGCTTGTGTTTTGACTCTTGTAGGCAGCAGAGCGTGGGTGGCTTAAAGTGCTTTACGCAGAACAGGCAGTGTGCTCCTAAAAGCAGTTTGTCAATGTCTGATTGTGTGTGTCTATGAGTGTTTGTGTGTTTTCTTCTCTGTCTGGGTTTCTTGTTTGTGGTCCTGTAGCTGCTCTGCTCTGAATGAGCAGGGTGAAAATTTTACATTGAAAATGACAACGTATTCCTGCTATGACGCAATGTCTTCATCACGGAGAATGAGTATTAACACAGCAGGTTATCACAGCTAAATACACATAGATGTGACGTAGCGGCGTTAAGTCAAGGGTACATATGATGTACACACTACCACTACCAGAGCTGTGGAGTTGACTGCTTTGCTTGAGACTGGACTTCTAAATGCAGCAAGAAACCAAAAATATTTCTCAAGTTTTGATGTTTTTCAAAATAAGACAGCAACGGACAAGCCTTGCCTCCCTGCACATGTCAAATATATTTTATTATTGGGCCTGTGCATTGAAAATGCCCATGTTGTATCATGTTATTTACATGGACCACATTAAGGGATGTGAACAGTTTCCAGCTTATTGTACATTTTGTTTATTAACACATTTTTAAAGACCATTCTGTGGTGGCTGTGGTTCAGTGGTAGAGCGGTTGCCTGGTTGGTGGTTCAATCCTGACAGTCCCACGTCGAAGTGTCCTTGGACAAGACACTGAACCCTAAGTTTCCTCCGATGCTGCGTCATCGGAGTGTGAATGTGTTTGAGTGTTTATCTGATGAGCAGGTGGTTGTACGGCAGCCTTGGCCACAGTGTATGAATATGTGTGAATGGTGAATGGTTCCTGTACTATGTAAATTGGCTTTGAATAGTTGTTAAGACTAGAAAAGTGCTATATAAATTACAGCACATTCTCAAATAATGGGAGACTTGTTTAAATGGGGCATCCTACTCTGATCTGCTGTGTTTTTGAGGTCCATCAACAATTATGTTTTTTTTAACATGAAATTAAAAAGCATATTAAATAAACTGACTGAATGTCTCTATGTATTTGCAGGACTATGTAAATGTCAAATGACAAAGTCACAAGGCCCCGTACCAGAAAAACCTGTGAAATTCCCCCTGCTTTTGTTTTACTAAGAAAGAGAGGAAGTAGAGAGAGAGAAGGGAACAGAGAGGAGAGCTGAGCATACTGGTGAGTACTTAAATTGTTATTTAACCAGAGGTGGAAAGATTACTAGAACATTGTACTTTATACAACTATTGTACAAGTAAATGCAATTTTACTCAAGTAAAATTACTTGTGTACAAATTTACTTAAATAAATAGTAAAAAGTAGGTCAATAAAATGTACGCTTAGTAAACGTTAATGTGTTGCATTTTTTTAAAGGACAGTTAACTTTGATGAAGTGAAAACACACAGTGAGACAAAAACATGGAGAGCACCCCAAAAACAACTGCACAGATATTTTAATGTTCACATGGCTATAGTTTGCATTGTAAAGCCAAAACATAGCCTGTGGGCGCAATGGGAAACAGTGGAGTTTACGTCTGGTCCAATATTGTCCAACTATGTATCAGAAGGTGGATGTTTCGATTAAGAAGAAAAACTCGTCTGAAATGCTGATGCTTCCTCTTGCAGCCAACAAGGACTGGAATCCTCTGGATACTTCATGTCTCAGGCCTGAGCAAACACTGGCAGAGAGAACATGCTGCTCTCTCTGGCAGGCCAGACAGTAGGTTACTTTTAACTTTGCCTAACTTATTGAGGTATTTTTTAAACCACACTGTATTTTTTTTGTGTACAATTCTAAACATTTACTTTGTAGTGTGGGTTTAACTGTTAGAATTTGTATTGCTGAATGCAACAGTGTCATTCTTGAAGCTACCACTAGGAGGCATCTAAAAGTCGGAAATGTTCAAAGAACATACGCGTTTTAAAAGAATTACTCTTTGATACTTTGTAATGCTGTGTGAAGTGATCGGCTGCAAAACTGGAAAGTTAGCTAGCACTGACAAATTATTCATTTTCAAGGCTGACGAATAAGATATTAAAATATAATTTAGCATCATTGGGCACTAAAGCTCTCCACTGAAACCCACAATCTATGTGTGTGTAGGTTTTGTGTCATCCGGATCAAATGATCTTGCAGGATGTGGAAAATGATTGATTTTAAATGAAGAATTTAGACATACAATCTTTGAACAAACACCAACACAGGAATTCTTTTAAAGAAATTAAAGGTTTCCTGTTGAGTTTTTGACCTTCGGACACAGGACACAGTCCTGCCATTGGTGTCACACTATCCCACTGATCAAAAGGTGTTGGTAGCATGCTAATATATGCTGCAATGCGCCAACAAAAAAAGAGAAGAAGAACATCAAGCTAGTACACATTAGGTGTAAACAATGCTGGATTTGAATCTTAGCTTGGCAAATGTTTAATGAGGAAATGGATTCAACACATTTGTTTGATACACACAATGCAGAGTAAATATACCTTGTTTGTTTATGAGAAAACTTAACAAAGCACCTTTAAAATAAACAGCAATATTAATTTAACCCTTATGAAACAAATCGTTTTAATTTACGTATCACTTTGTCTTCATGGCATTTGTACATCTGTAATCATCCATCTTGATATCTTAATTTTTGTCATGTGGAGTCAAGCTGCCTGTGTTGCCTGTTCCTCCAGATCAGACTGAAGCCGGTTTTGTCACTGCCTCTGTGTATTTGCAGCTGTTGTATTGTGGCCTTCTAGGGAAAATCACTGGCATCTGGGTTGTGTGAGTTTAAGCCTACAGTCAGCTCGGCCAGAAATAAAAAAGTCACAAAAAGTCATTCTTTTCTCCAAGTGCATGCCATGCTGTCTGACTTTAACCTATTAGAGTAAAGTGACAATGTAACATCAAACAAAGAGGATCAGAATCAGGCTTGTAGCTGTTTTAATGAACCAAAGAATCAAATTACTGTAAAACACTGCTCAGAAATGAAACTAAACTGGCATCGGTGTTTTCAACCACCATTCAGTGTGAGACACTGAGCCTAACAAACTGAGATGTCTCTCAGACCTCCTGATTTGTTTCTTTTTTTTTGCTGATTGTGATGCATTGCACATTGGTGCCTTTTAAAATCAAAACATGTTTGGGGTACAGAAGTCAGAATTATTGTGACAAACACTTGAAAACCTCAAAACCTCAATATAAACCTGTGACACAAAATTCTATAAACAAAAACACTGAAAATACAAAGAAAAAAACTCCTCCTAAATTGGTTATGCCAATTTGTAAAATACAGTATTTGTTGCATAAAGGTTCAGAAGTCAACGTAATAACGTGGTACCATGATGACATACACATACACGCCAACATTCTTAAGCCAAGTGGCATGTTATCTGTACGCATTTTCAGCTATCCTTGTGTATGTCTACACTGTAAACATACAAGCCTCTTGGTGTGTTATCGCAACAAGAAAGCTACAGTTGGGTTTAGGAAAAGAAAAACATGGTTGGCTTTAGTAAAAGAAGAAAGCAATGGTTGAGTTTAGGAAAAGAAGAACGGGGTTGGCTTCAACGAAACTCCACACGCGGGACACCCTCTCATGGGTGGTTAGGGTTAGGGTTAGGGTTAGGGCTCTCATGGGTGAAAGTCCTGTGTTTTACTCATCTGCCACCCCAACGAACCTCCCTACGTGGATTTTTGCCTTTTCATACTACTCGCTATGGTGTAAATTCACACGTAATCGCAAGATACTGTAAGTCAATGGAGGCCAAACAGCATTGATAAACACGCTAAAAAGCGAGTTTGCATCTTGATAACACGCCAATAATGGCATACAAATTGGCGTGTCATACATACGCCATTTCATGAGATCAGTCTGCAGAAGTAGAGGTTTGATCTATCACATGTATCATCTTTTGTATGTCTCTGAAAAATGTTGTGATGCCCTTGTGAGAGTACAGTCAACTATTTAAGTCACGGTTGCTACAACATAAGTTAGCTTAATCATCAAGTGGTAATCATGCATTATTTGCCAAGAGCAGACTTTGTAGGGCAGTAAATAAAATAAGTTGACAGTGAATGTTGTGCAGACATGTTCAACATGAACCTACATTAGCTAATACAAAACATATAGCAAATTAGTCATCTATGATTGTAATGTTTAGTTTGAGGGAATGCCAGCTCATGTCATGGCATGTGGCTCTGATACAGGGTGTAGATGTGTTTTTTGTGAGTTGAGTATAAATAGAATCAGCAATAGGAAAATCTATAGTTTTTTCCATTGGAAGTCTTAGCCTTGGTGCAGTGGGTTTTGAAGCTTTTGATGCACAATGGGGAGATCAGCAAGCATTGATGTTGCTGCTGTATTTCAGAGCATGTACAGTGTTTTATATGTGCCATAAAAGTAATGTACTGAGCCTGGACTCTGCGTGTTTCTGTGTGTTGTGCAGCCATGCGCTGACTAAGTGCCTCATGTGACTCTCTCTCCTCCCACACTCTACCACTGCTGTCATACATCACTGCTTTTTTCTCTTCGTCTTTTGCGATCACGTTCTCACTTTCCTGCTGTTTGTCCTCTCTCTCCTCTCTCTGTAGGATTTCACTTTCTCATTCGCTTTCTTTCTCTGCATGTCTGCCATTTCTACTTTCATCCCCCCCACGCATTATGCTTTAGCTTTAAAAATAAATTAATAAATAAACTAAATCCCAGTACACAAACGTATGTGTCCATACTGTGCATCCTTTTGGCCACTGTTTTTCCCCCTCCCTCCATCTCTCTCTGAGTCAGCTAGCTGCTTGTTGCATACCAGCCCTTTGTGTTCATTTGGACAGATTAAGTCTAGTTCTGGGCACATATAATATACAGCATGTTTGGAGCAGTTAATATTGGTCAGGCACAGTGGGAGAGAAAACCAGAAGGCAGTGATTCTAAAAATGATGCATACAGTGCATTCATTTGGGAAACATACTGGACCTACTAGGAAACAGGAGTTCATGAAGGGGGCGAAGACAACCTGTAAATACGAATAGACTCCCAAAGATTTAAAGTTCTGATACATAATTTGGCAAAGAATTAATAAATAGTGTGTATTTTATGATTATTTACAAATGTTAGTTAAACACAAAAATGACTAAATAAATGTGTGTACCATCCAGTTGTACAGGTTTAGGAGATGAAAACTACTTAAAGTCATTCCTGCATTGGCAATGGATGCTGAACCTAAATCAGCATGCAGCATAGGACACAGGTGATGCTAGTGTCTGGGGTACACATGGTGTTTTGCATTGGGCCTAATTACTGCAGCGTCTATATACATATACATATACACTGAGGCGCTCTCTCACTCTGTGTTACCCTGTTACCCTGGAGCAGGTTGTAGGTGTATGACCAAACACAACAACGAAAAAGAAATAGTGTGCTGTTCCCAGTTTGAGAATGAGTTCTATTTGACCAATACAAAGACAAAAAACACTAAAGCATTACTAGTTTGCACAATGAAAGGCCTCTATCTCAGGGCTGTCAAATTTGAAGTGCCAGATTATGCAAGTGACTTAACTCTTGTCATTTCAGGCAGCAAAGTACTAACTATACACATGCACATTTTTATCCTGACTTTATGTTGATGGGGCTGCTTACCCTTACTGCACATAGTATATACACTGCTGCCTAGTACAGCTGGTTCATGCTGGGAATACTTACTAAAAAACACTCATTTTGAGTCCATTTTTTTAACCTTTTTGTTGCCACAGGATTGTCACACTATTTGCTTGACTAAAAAAACACTTTTTACTGTTGCTTCTGCTTCCACTATCATTACTGATGATGTAGTGAGATGTAGGAAGATCTGAGGATTGAACCTTCCTGTAATGAAATACACTGACTGGATGCTCACATATAGAACAAAGATGCATGACATACAGATATCATTGTGATTTGTGCTTCCTAAACACAAATCAGTGACATTGATGATTTAATTGAACAGAAAAATGTTGATTCAACAACGATCTTTGTCAGGTCTACATGATAAATTGGGAAAGAAAATGGACTTTGAGTGAAAATTCAAGAGAAGGCATGGTTTTTGGGGAGCATGACCAGTTGCATTTGACTTAATAATGACAATGATAATGTCACAAGCTGGATGACTGAGAGACGTCATGTACAGTATACTGTAGATGAGCGGTGCATTTCCTAGGCTTATCCACCATCTAGTGGCCGACTCCCTACAGTATTTACCTTCGTTTGAGTAGAGAGGCTCCCAGTGTGTTTTTGCCATTCA
The DNA here is from genome assembly GCA_026937815.1 of Etheostoma perlongum. Lineage (NCBI taxonomy): Eukaryota > Metazoa > Chordata > Actinopteri > Perciformes > Percidae > Etheostoma > Etheostoma perlongum. The sequence continues at coordinate 22,296,844 of CM049377.1, forward strand.
GTAAACAGGACCCCAAACTACAGTCTTTGACTTCATAACTTACAAGCAGCCACACAAGACAACCTGGCAAATTCAGCCTTGCAGTGCTAAAATAAATCATTAATTTTGAGTATTCTACCCTGTCCTGCCTATTCTATTTAGGGTTGCTGTCAATTAAATAGGTGTGGGCCTAGACAACATTTCATTTACGGAATTGTTTCAATGCCGCCGGAGGTTCTGCCAGATGTCTGGCAGATTTCTGGTTTGATGGCCGTCACCTTCCGCAGGGTTTCTGCAGGGTAAATCCAGACAGCTAGCTAGACTATCTATTGACTCTGTTTCTTGTATGACTAAAACAACCTTTTGAAGGTATGCATGCTCCACTAAAACAAGTTCCTTCCCGTGACTCTTTTGCAGAGGCACTGTTATCCGTTCGGCGCTTAGCACTGCCCAAGATGATTGTGATTGGTTAAATAAACCAAAGCACGTTTTCTCCTATCTGTGAAACTGTGGCGGAAGGTCTGGCAATGTGAGACTAGTGTTGGCCCAATGCATTAGAAACTTTAATGGTTAGTTCACCTAGACATTGTTTATTTATTGAGCTCCTGTGCTACAATTTTTTTATAGGCTACTATAAATTATTCTAAAAATATTTTGAAGCACAGCAGTTGTTGTGTACTAAACAGTTTACTATGGTGAAATAATCAAGTCTTATTACTGCATTATATATATATATATAATGTAAACAAGGTGAACAACAGTGAACAACAGTCATTTTGATGAAGTGACAACTGTTGTCCCTGTAATGTACCCATATCTTTTTTTAAGCATATCAGACATACAGAGGCCGCATCAAAATGGTTGTGTTAAGTAGTTTTGACTAAATTATCTTTTTTTTGTTTTTTTACAGATCATGCCAAGCCAACACTTGTGTTTAGAAGGACAACCCTCTATCCAGTGTCCCTAGCCAAAGAATTGGTCTCCATCAAACTACCACAGAGTCCTAGAACCCACCTGTAGCAGTTAGACACATCTCCGCTCCTTCACTACAAAAAAGCAATTGGCAGCCAAACATGACAGCAAAATTCAAGAAGTTTTGTTTTGTTTTGTTTTTGCTGCTCTTCCTCGACGCCAGTAGAGGGAGCCTACTTACATCACTGGAGAACTGCATGTGGATTTTACACTACAGCTTCAATGGAATGAAATAAAAGGAAGGTGCAATTCTACTTCTATATGCTGATGACTTCACCATTTTACAGGACATGGTAGCTTTACCACAGGCATGGTGGCATGCTAGGATCCTTGGTTTCACAGTCATGTGCTCAAACTAGGAATAACAGCAACAAACCAGCCTCTCTCCTCTTTTCTATCTCTTCTTTAAGTAAAACATGAGTGGGGGAAATAAACTTATAAAACTTGCTGAAGTATTGCAGGTTTTTCTGGTACTAAAGACCTCTTTTTAATCATCTGTCAGGAAGGAAATAAATGGAAATGTCATGTTGAATGAATAAGGCAATGCTAACAACATAGCTGACACACAGAGAACCAGTGTGTCGGCTGGCGTTTCTTTCCACGTTTTGTTTCTATCTACATTCCAGATTGGAACTATTGAAACCTTTTGCTCCTCCTCTTCCTCACCTCTCTGCGTTTCTTGAATGTTGATTCTTATTTATTTCTAATCCCCGCCCAACGATCCTCAACTTGCCATGTCTTTAAAGAAGTGTAGTGGATTAAAAAAAAAAAAAATGTAGGAATTTGGAATGCATGGAACTTTATATCCAAGACCTTACACTGTTCATCATTACTTAACAGAGGCCATAAAGACACTGGGAAACACATCTTAGCTAGACGACGTAAACAATAATAAGGAAGAGAGTTTTCCGGAGCAACTCACAGGAATTGGGCCACGGGAATAGGAGGAGCCTTTTTTTAAGAAAAAAGAAACGATGATTGGTATTTGGAGTGAAGCCGTATGTGGTCGGGTTGTTTTTCAGCCATTGCAAAGCCATTGAGACAACATTTACCTGCAGTGCTTGTGGTGATGGGGTTTCTCCAACTGCTCCACAACATTTGGCTCTCGGATATGTCTCATGTTGTTGTTGGTGATTATCATTTCTTGTGTTCTCTTAAATTTCTTTATGATTTTAGTTTTGTTTATTGCCTGGTTTTTATGTTGCAGGTTACCAATTCTGCCTTAATCATTCTTAAATATTTTATTTTAAAGTAAAACTGGCATCTTTTTAATACACCCAGTAAACACAGTTAAATCACACCCTTTTTTTATGTAGTAATATCAGCTGGAACACTGGCCACAGTGAGATTAATTTATATTTTTTAAATTAACTTTGTTTTTGATAATTGTTTGTAATATTATTTTTTTTATTTATGTTTTGTAATGTTTTGTTACCTTCATCATGCCCTCTGTCAATTGTTTGACTCTTATTTATTATTAATACTTATTAAAAGCAATAGAGTTAGAGGTAAGAAAGTAAAGAGCACTAATGAGAGTATTAATACATCAGAGAGCAGGAGCTCAACCATAAACAAGAGTTTGGTACCACCCAGATCTTCTCCTCCAACCAACAGTGCGACATCAGCCACTCGGTGGATCGGCGCGATACGCTGCTTGTATTAGCCAGCTGGAGTCGGATCTGAAAGCACTGCAGGGCAGCAGAGAGGCACTGAAAAGCAGACCAGTCACACATCACGGCAGAACTGGACTTGACATTGTCACTTGGGGGGGGTTCGGGTTTCAATGTGATTCTTCTGCTGACCCTCCAAGATGGATGTTTATTGGGAGCCCCGCCAAGCTCCTTACACATCAGTGTGTATCCACATGTGTCTTCACTCCGTCAAATGTGCACAGCACACGTGAAAGCACACTCGAAAATGGTGTCAAAAAGAAAGGGAGGAAAAACTTCTCTCATGTGACTGAGGAACCAAAAGTAACACACTCGGTTGTGTCACAAAGTCACTTGCCTTTTTTTATTTTGCATTTTCTATCATGGTGGCGTGCAGACTTGTAACCCAACTCCCGAAAACCTCTCTCACATACTGTCAGTTGTCATGGAAACTTCTCAGGTCAGTGTTCTCCCTGCTGTTGCTCCTGCAGTGCATTGTGGAATCTGCGGTTCGGTACTCAAACCTACTCTGTCGGGCCAAACATTGCGAGGCCTTCAGCAAAACCAACGAACCAACCAACTTCTGCTGTATATTGTCTGTGTGAACGCTCGCTGGGAACCTTCGCATGCTGCCCGGCGCAGAAAACCTCAAAGTCACCTCTATATTGTTCTGTTCCTAATGTTTGTATGTATGTGTGGGGGTCTGTATGCGTGTATTTAATGACCATCATACAATGTGGAAAAAGAAAAGAAAACAAGACAAACACGAGTTCAACCACAACAAATATGGTGAGCAGAAGAGGCAACCTCTCATCTCCAGTCCTTCTATGCAATGAATCAGATTTGGAAAAATAGAAACATGAGGAGGAAAAGGAAAGTAAAAATACATGAATGGGTCAAGTAATGAAAGAAAAGTCCCAATCATTTATTACACCTTGTTTATTCTAATATCAAGTGTGCTTTGTTTTGGCATTCCCACATATCAAAATAAGGACATTTTGTGAATTTCTGTGTGTATAAAATAGGTCACCAGTAAGCTAGGAAATAACAAGAAGGGTCTTTGAATTACTTGTGTGTCTGCCAAAGGGTCTGTCTTTAAAGATGTGTTTATGACAGCTGGGAAATGGCAATTAGAGCTGAGAGGATGAGTAAGGAAACAGCAGTGGTCCTGCCACAGATCCACTAGTACGTTTTTTAAAATGTTTCATGGAATCAGAAAATGTCAATGGTCAATCAGTAATTATCATTAAGAATTGTCTGTGTTAGGAAAACTGCATGAAATTAAACCTACAATGTTCATGAGCAAAAACAAAAGTATCACAAAAGATGCTGCACTATAAACAGTCAATTTGCTGTTCTATTAGATAAGTATTTCCTAAAAAAAACAAGGAAATAAAATGCTTTTTAAATGGGCGGTTAGAGAAAGTGCTGAAAGATCCCAGCTGTCATGAAAGCATCTGCTGTCGGCTTTTTTGTTTTGTTTTTTTTCAAGCAGGGGTTAACAGAATATACAGAAAAGTTGTCCAGAGATTTATGTGAAAATAGACTACATATATAAGAAAGTCAAAATATTCCCTAAAATGGTTTGTGTCTGCTCAGGGGCAAAGAAAAAAAGCTCCTCTTCATTTAATTTTATTTGGTAGATGGCCCAAAACTCGGCTACCTGAATGTGCATTTGTTGTTTTGCAGAGAGATAAGTATTTAAAGAATATTTAGGTGAAACACAAAGCCAGTTCAAACACAAATATTTATATGCATATTATTGATAATAATATACAATTTATATGTTATATTTGATTAAAAATACTGCTGTAGGCTACTACTGAAGTACTCATCAAGGCATTCCTAAATTGAATTAACTGGTGTGAGAGCGTTTGTATGTGTGTTTAAAGGTGCACGGTAACTCCTTTACAACTTCTTCACTTTACTTCAAGTCACTGAAACTGTGTAAAAGAAGTCAATATATATTTTTTGTGAAACATTTATGAAATGATTTATCTAAGTAAGAATTTATTTTATCATAGTGAGAGGGGATAGAAAGCTGGCTGGGAGTGAAGAAAGAAGAGAGATTTAGGTTTGAAATCTATAGACAGAGTGAGAAATTATGTTTATACAGATGTAATCTATTGCTGGATTTATGCACAACCACAATAATCAATTGTTTAAAATCTTTTTAAAAGGAGTTATACTTTTGAGTCTGGCAAAAAAAAAAAAAAAACATAATCCTGTTTATTTTATCACAGAAAATCAGATTGGTGGGTGTTAAAAATGTACTTTTCTGGTAATGTGCTGTCAATTGATTGGTTGTTTTAACATACTTCCACAGGTTTCCCATTCTCTATTTTATGTACAAGATTACAGGTTACCCTAGATGTTACTTTTTTGGGGTCTTCGTAGAGTTAAATTCAGCTGTGTGATTATTCTGGTTCTGTTTGGATCTGGCCATGGCCCTGACAAACTGCACCGAGCCTGGAGAGATCACTTCCCAGGTACACTGCCACCAGATCAGTGTCTTAAAATTAGTGTCAAAGTAGAACAAATAATATGATAGAGAGTTTAAAGTTACCCAAATTAATACTAACTTCCTTTATTGTATGTCATATGTTTTTTGGAAGTTTGTAAAAAAAATGTAAATGTTCAATAAAATGTTCCTCAATCACTTTTTCCTCAGGAAAGCACACACTAAATGCAGCATCACAACTGAGATGATCAATAGACAATAGAAAATAATGGATGCATTTATGCAGGCGCAATCAATTTTTAACACTTTACGACACAGATGTGATCTTCCCATGACTGCTGTTAACAAGAGGGATTCAGCAATCGCCATCAAGACTAATACGATCTGTGTCAAAATGTCTATATGAAAAAAAACAAGTCAAATTTTTGCTCCTGTGTTAAAACAACCACTGAAGGTGACTTAAATATGCATAGCAGCAAGGGCTTTTATACTAAAATACTGGTCACTGAAGAAAGCCATCCTGTTACTGCCCTCTAGCCAGTCGTGGTCTCCGTCTATACTCTGCATGGTGTCTGTCTATATCCAGGAAAGCAATGTCAGACCACACCAATCACCAGTGGGCCAAATCACTAAGCCACAGCCTGGTTTTTCAGAGGTGTTTGAAGCACAAATGTAGACAATATAAAAGTAAAAACTTAGAGTTGTGTTCCAAATCAAGATGATAACAAATTTGCAGTGAGATCTGCTTGGAAATAGCTTCTTTAAGCCCCCCAAAAAACAGAAACTTGTTTTCAAGAGTGAAAAATGTACCTTTTTCTAAATATAAGGAGCTACAATTCACATTTATTCCTTTTAAATTATGTTTTGGAACAAAACTTGTGTTTTATAAGTTTGCAATAGAACACAAAGGGTCCGATTTCCAGACACATATCCAACAGATCTGTGTTAAAGAAGTCAAATCTCAAAAGTCTTGAGTCCTCTTTGAATCAGACATCAAGAGTCTTAGCAATAAGTTTGCATTTACACACAGTCAGACATTCAGATTTTGGACCCTTTGTTGCACTGATCTGGTATCAGAATGAGGTGTTTTTCTAACTATAGAGCCATGAAAAAGGGAATGACAAATTCTTAGCCCCACAGACTTAAAAAGAGTCAACGGTATTTAAATGCAGCTTAGAATGCTTTTGGGAAACCCGGACTGCGTGTGTTTGTGTGTTCCTATCCAAAAAGCTAGCATACAGTGCTTGTAAAGTTCATAGTGTAATTACTGTCACCATTGCACTTACTGTCGGTCATGCAGACAGTCGTTGTGTATAGCAGGACCGGAGAACAATTTTAAAACACACAAATATATATATATATATATATATATATATAAAATATATAAAAAGAATATGTTTCATAGGTGAGAGGTTGTAAAGAGAGAGAAAGAATGCTGAAACAAAAAAGAAAGTTCATCTTTCACTGTAAAACCATCAGGGAGCGTTTATTCATCTTTCACCTGTAATGAATCATCAAACAATTACAAGTGCATGACCTCGACATCTCCCCCACCCAAACTACCCCCCCACCCTCGACCACCCATCCCTAGTCCTTTTCAACCTCTTCGACTTGTGACCTCCCACCTTACGGGCTGCCATCTTTTTCAACTGTAAATACCAGATGGGAACCAGAGTCTGCTTTGAACAAATAACATGTAAATGCCATTAAGGTTTACATGTTGTTCTGTACAACATGTAAATCTCAAACATGCTAACATACCACAACACACACAGGCATGAGAGAGGCCTTTGGACACTACACAGCGACACAAGCTGGAGTGTATGCAAGCCTCCCTGCCCAAACCTGTGCTTTGTGTGAATAAAAACAACAAAACCTACATAACAAACAAGAGCAGTTGTTGATTTGAATAATAAATGACAAAAATCGCATTGTATACATATGTGGCTGGCTCGTGAGGACTGTTTAAAACTCATTCAAAAGTTGTATTCGGATATATAAAAAAAAAATATAAAAACATATTGGTCTGTGTAGATTTTCTATACATGTTGTGTTTGTAAAATGAGATGACATCAAAAACAAAAAAAGGAAAAATATTCTGGCTTCCATGTAATTTTTGGGGTGGATTTTTTGAGAGATGACAATAAAGAGGGTGAGATAGCAAATTGGATGCTGGAAACGTGAAAAAAAGTAATCATAAAATAACCCAACTGAATGAAGAAAAGAGGGTGAAAATAAAATACAGAAAAAGGTCGAGAGCCTAAAATGATTACAAAGTGTTCCATTCACTGTTGTAAGTGCAATGAGCTAAACTTCCTGTTTCCCAATTGTAAAACCTTGTGTATGTTTCCGTGTAGTCCTCCTGTAAATGGGTGTAGTAGACCTGGTGCATCATGCCATGTAATGTGATGAATGACAAATTATGACCTTACAATACATTTCAATCATGAGAAATAAATAAAAGACAAATAAAAAACGGTTGTGTACTCTTATTTTAGTTTTTGTATATAGCATACTGTATATACAATCATTTATTTCATGTCATTTTTAGATATTTGCAAAAAGTGAGGACAAACATCTGTGTTTCTCTAGAAGCTAGAAGTCTGTATGAAATCAACTTTGTTTAAAAAACTTTGTTTTATTCACGGTCTTAAGTGAAACAGCGACGTCTCTGGTCATGATATAGTATGTTGAAAAAAATCTAATTAAAGTATGTTGACAAAAAGTGGTCAAAAAAAAGTCATAGTATGTTGAAGGAAGTGATAAAGTCATATTAAAGATGTCTTCCCCCTCTCTCTATATGGGAGACAGGTCGGGACTTCAGGCAGGCCAGTCTAGTACCGGCACTATTTCACGATGAAGACCACGGACGTCCCTGAAATAAGCCGATAGTCCCCGACTTTGCTTGGATGGCAGTATGAGTTGCTCGTGCAGTTGTTGACAAAGTGGTGACCCTCGCCCCATCCTTGCTTGTGAATGACTGAGCCTTTCGGGGATGCTCCTTTTATACCCAATCATGACACTCACCTGTTTCCAATCAACCTGTTGACCTGTGGAATGTTCCAAACTGGGTTTTTTTTTTTTAGCATTCCTCAACTTCCCCAGTCTTTTGTTGCCTGTCCCAGCTTTTTAGAATGTGTTGCAGGGCTCAAATTCAAAATGAGTGAATATTTACAAATAAACAATATCGGCTTAAACATTAAATATCTTGTCTTTGTAATGTATTCAATTAAATATAGGTTGAAAAGGATTTGCAAATCATTTATTGTTTTAGGTTAATTACCTCTGTGGGTGAAAGTATGTGGGAGTAGTATTTAGAAAAGTTGAATACAAACACAAATGTCCTTAAAGAGCTGGGGTCTCATTTATAAAACTTACTAAAAGTGTACGTAAGCCAAAAAACATAAAAATCTATAAAACCGTGCGCACGCACAGCAATGTTCCCTTTATAAATCACAGATTACCCACAAGTGTGCTTACATGAATCAGCCTCTTATCCCGCCTTGTACACTCCCATTTTTAACCACAATACAGTCAATGCAAAGCACCACGTGAATGCTGATGTGTGTTTTATGACGCTGGCTGTAGTTCGTTCGTGACGCCGAATCATGACGACTGGAGAAACGCAAAAAAAACCTTTCAGTTCAGCTTCCAACTCTGACAGTTTTACATTTCAACTTCGTTTTTTAGCATTGCAGTGCAATGCATGAGATTTTTCAAACAATTGGTTTCCTATTTCTGCGTTTAATGAATGTTTCTAACTGCTTTCTCTTTTCTACTTATTCATACTTTCAACTAGAAAATAAATTCATATTATACAATGTTCTACATCTTTTGGCATTATTGAACTTTAAAGCCAAGTCTTTTCAATAAAATTCATTCTAATTAAAACCATTCCACTTTTCCAACTATTTTCATTACTTCACCTTCTTCTTATGGATTTAAGATATTAATCCAGTTTAGCATTTTCTAGTCTACTCTAGTGGGCTTTTTTTCTTTTTGGATAGCTGTCACACTGAAGACTGCAGTCATCATGAGTCAATAATAAAAACAATCTGATATGCAGTGTGTTCTAAAAAGGAAGAGACGTAGTCATAAACTGAAATTAGGATTTTATTAGTAGACATTTGCCCCATTCATTGATCTACCAAGCTGTCCACAGATTGGATATGAACCCTTACAGTCCCCCTCCCACCTCCAAATAAAACATCTGGTACGATGTTCTCACCACTCAAAACAGTTTAAATACTATAAAAATAAATCAATTGCACAAAATATGCCATTCTGCTTGTGAATACCCTTGTGCAGCACGTATACACACACACAGAACATTGACAACCCCGTGATACAGTCCAGAAAAGAGGGTCAAACTCAACAGAAGACATGTTTACACACAGAACCAACACAAAGCAACATAGATTTAGTTTAATGACAGAGCTCCAGTCTTGTGACTGGTAGAGTCTGGATCGGCACTGGTGAGTGGGACCTCACCATGTTTACCAGCTGGCATTACTTTACAGTCAAAAAACACTTCTCAACAAGTTTAATTTACTACTGTAGCATTTGACAAGTGTACAGTTCAACTCAAGTAGTGTTTGTGTGATTGATATTTAATTATTGACAAGTTTACCTCCACACTGCCCTGGCTAGGTAACTCTGACTGAAGTAATGGCCGAGTAAAACACAGTACAAGCATCACAATAGTCAATGAGTTTCACTTCAAGCCCCGCTCAGACGCTGTGCTCCTCTGTAAAACAGTTTAAGTGATTCATGTTTAAGTGAAAGAAAGACATTAAGAGCTGTTTGGATTGGCTACATAAGCAAAGAAAAAAAGAATTATTTCATAAAACCTCAAACATAAATAATCATAAATTAAAAAAAACAGAAAAAACAAAGGAATGAAGAAAAAGAGGCACTAAGCATAACACAAAAAACACACTAATGAAACGTTAAGTTGGTCCAAGATGTGTAGTCCCCATATGTTATTATAACTTCCGATTATTTGGAATATTTTAAGAAACTAAGAAGGCAAAGTCATCATTTTGAGATACATCTGACTATTGAAGCTAAGAAGGCGAGAAGATGCACGTGTGCTTTCCCGGTTGAGAGGGGATGTAATGCTACTTTACAATAACCTATCAGACATGTACTGGTAACGTTGAGGTGCAAACAGTGCATAGAGTTGGTTTCGTGAACTACATCATAGCTCCTGCATGCACTGATGAAAACTTAATTTTTAAACTGCAGGAAACACGGCAGGGAAAATGGTAACCTTCAAAGCTAAGATTTTTTTTGAGGATCACAAACAATAGGGGCAATAGATTTGTTGCACTTTCTCCATTATGTTAAAACTATCAAAAAGTCACATTCTCATCAGTGCAAACACGTCTGCAGGCAATGTGAAGAGTGTGTGTGGAGAGTTGAGGGTCTTAACCTGTCCATCAAACATTAATTGAAACCCTGATGCGAGACGAACCAGGGTTTTGTATGAGGGTGAAACTCTTGACTTGCTGTTGATGTGTGACAAGTCTGCATTTCACTTCAATCAGTATCAGAAATAAAATAAAGACACATGGATGGATAACGAGACAATAGGCGTACAGGCCCTGACGTGTGTAAGGCCCCTTACATACGCCAGAAAGGATTAACTGGTTGTGTCTCTTTGTGGTCATCTTACACATGTAGTCATTTTGTGTTTCTTTCTGTGATATTTTGCAGGTGACCTCCGGGGCCATGCAATCCAGCAGAATATATAATGTTGCGTGTTACATTATATTATGCTGACATGAATAATATCTTCTTTTTTTTTTTAAATCATGCTATAATGAGTGAGATTATTAATGTCAGTCTTGAAGGTTCACACAACAAATCCTTTCTTTTGTAGTTAGTATACCTTTAAGTGCCTGTACATATTCATAGTCATTCACACGATGCATGTGCACGTATTGTTACTTACATTTACAAAGTGTGATTTTGGATTGCATCACTATTACTCAACACAGGTGTTGGTTGTGTCTTATCTAGGAATTCAAGATTTACTAATAAACTCATTTTATAGAGTGAGATTTAACTCTGTAGCAGTGCATTTAGTCTTCCCGGATCAGATTAACATGCAGGCACTGACCAACAGATTGGAAGAAGCAGACAACAGGATGGTTCTGTAAGAACACGTCATTAACACTTAAATCTGATGGGTGAGACTGAACCTATGTGAGCTGCTAAATCCTGACCTCTGACCTGCGTGTGGAGGGGAAAACAGAAATGTTCCTTAAAATTTGCTTTTGAACATAAAAGATTTTCTTCATTTACTCAGCCTTGTAATGATAAGACGGACTAAACCGGAGAATGAAAAAAAAATCTGATTTCCTCTGACTTGTGTGAAGCCCGTTTTGAATATGAGTGAAGCTCAGCTATGACGCAGCAGCTAGGACAGTTAGCTAAGCTGCATATAAACATTCAGTTCAGTGGGTCTTAGACTCTGGGCCTGACCTCCAGCTGCTATAGGTTTTTTCTTTAAGAAGCCAGCACGGAGTGAATTCACTGTTGATTGTTAATGTTGATCATACTGTACAGACATACAGAGGCTACAGGCTAAATTAAGACAAGCGTTCAGCCCCTCAGATGGTCTATTCATTCATCGGTTGCCGCGTGGGAGAACATCAGATCGCATGTGGTTTCTTTCCTGATCCCAAGTCTGGTCTCATTCAAGAGGCACATTGCAATCTGCTGCCATGAAAACCGTATTCTAGTAGTTGGATTGATTTATTTCAATACATAAACCTTAAGTAGAAAGTTAATGGGAGAGTAAAAGGTGGACACTAAGGCTACATTAACATTTTCTTTTGGTCTAAAAACGAATATCTATTGCTACGTTTACACCTTGCATTCACACGGCTCCGTTGTTGTTAAACCAGAGACCCTCTGAGCCCGTTTTGGTTTGGAGTCTCCGGGGTTGTGTTGCTGGAAACAGAGACCTTTGGCAACACCAACATTGACGCCAATGTTTTGCCGCCTGATTGGGTCATGATGTCTCGGTCTCGGAGACTAAGCTACTCACATTACCATGGAAACTACCAGCAACAGGCGGAGTATGCCCGGTATACAAGAATGTTAATGTGATATGCGGTTTGGGCATGTTAGATTAAACGGAGATTAGTTCTTCTTCTAGACCTAAAAACACTTGTGTGCTCGGAGATCACGTTTGGAGTAAAACTCTGCTTAGAAACCAAAACGTAGTGTAAATGTAACCTAAATATTTGAGGGATATGACACATGGACAGTAATGAGCTCATGCATTTAATTTATCTTGACCAACAGTTCTATTTCTTTAGAATTTTGTTCCTTAAAGAGTACTATGTCACCTATATTTATTTTTTGAGTGTTTAAAAAAAAAAGAAGAAAAAAAACACTTCTTCAAGATTCATCTTCAGTCGGCAGAGCATTCACATTCCTGATTTCCATGTTGACTGGGTGTCCGTCCATGTCCATAAATCCATCTATGTGATTATTATGTTTTACTTCATGTTTCTACTCATATTTACTCATTAATGATACATTTGACATTAAATGTCGCCGTCCAGAAGCTTGGCAGGTGGGTTCTCGGAGGGGAGAGCTTGGTTGGTAAGACATAAAACATTCAGATTGGATCTGTGAGTTAACTGTTTCACACGTATCACCTCTCTGCCGCCGCGTTTGGTCAGGAATAAAATGATTCTTGTGCTCTAAACAATGCCGGGGCAGACAGATGGGAAACGTTTTCTGAGTGTTATGTGACAAAATCACACATGGTGAGAAAAAAATTGAAGTGTAGGTAAAAAAAAAAAAAAAAAAAAAAAAAAAAAAAAAGAAAAGACCTGAAGACTCAGCTGACATCAAACAGGCCGCTGTTTGAGAGAAGTGACGGCCATTTGGATTCTTTTTAAGTCTTTCCAATTTGAGCTGGGTGCGTCGGTCAGTTTAAAGATGATGATGATGATGAAAGCAGTGAGATGAAGACGGATAGGTCTTAACATTTCTCTCCAGATCTTGACAGGCAGGTCATTGCAGGTTATAGAGGAGGAGGAGGAGGGTGAAGGCTAGCGGGCTATCAGTAGATATCGGGGAGATCCTGGTAGTTCCTATTGAAGTAGCCACCGGTGTAAAGCCAGCCCTGGGAGTTGGTGTATGGGTTGGTGCCCATCTGGAACCACCTGAGAGACACACACACAAATTATTATTAAGTACCAGCTTCATGCATCACCAAATGTGCAGTGTGATCCCAGGTCTATATGCTTGGCGTTCCACTTCAGGGATTGCTCCGGTGGCGCAGGAATTTCCGCCGGATACATGTATTTTCACCGATGTCAGTTTCCTTCTGCTTTTTTTTTTGTGTTGGAATCTTAAACTCCGGTGGATTTGAGGACCATGGTTAACTGCTCCTCAGATCTCTGCAGGCTAAATTGAGACATCTAGCTAGACTACCTGTCCAATCTGAGTTTTCTTTCGCACGACCCTAACCCTTTTACAGCGGCTCCGTGCGAAGCGGTTCCATGTGATTGTTTCATAGAAATGCCAATAAACCAGAGCATGTTTTTCTCCCATCCTGGAATGCTGTGAGGACTAGCAAAACCCTCCTCCGCTCCACGGCATGCGGATGGTCTGGCAAATGGAGACCATGTTTGTACCATCTGTATGTTTAACTGAATGTTTGGGACCATCTAAAGTATGCGTTTTCCCACCTAGTAGACCACTCATCCTCATCCTTGGCCCTCTCCTTTCTGGCAGCTCTCTGTTTCTCCTCCAGTCTCTCCTTCTCCTTAGTGGCCTCATCTGAAAAAGAACAACAGACACAAACTGTAGATCGTAACATTTAGCTCAGTAAAAGAGACTTGTGCTAGAATACATTTACAATTGCATGGTAGTAAAGTTGTTTGCATCTTTCTTTATAATTTGATAACTCACACATACTGCGTTCCATTTGTACTCGGAACTCCTGAGGTCAAAGTCGTAAACACGACTCCTGACCTCGGATTTCCGAGCTCAGAACTTGGGAAACCACTGATCTAAAAATCCAACATGGCTGCTCCGTGCAGTTTAAGGCATAGATGCCCAACCGATGGTAAACGACAGGCCGGGTTCGGACAGATATTTAGAAATGATGGTTGGGTTCGGGTCGGGCTCGGTCACGTCAGAACAATAAGGAATTTGTTGTAAAATGGTGCTGTGGCTCAGTGCGTGTGGGAAAAGTGGGCAGAAGAGAGATAGAGAAAGAGGAAGCGGACATGTTGTAGATGCGCCCAGAGTTGGTGGAATAAGTTTAAGTTGTGTATACAGTGTTTGTGGTGTCTGACATAAACCCCAGACTGAAAGCCAAGTTCATTCCTTTGCTCACCAGAACCAGGATTTTAACGTCGGCCCTGGAGGTAACAAGTCTCCCCTGGTTTTCTGACCACGGTTGGAAACCAAGCAAGCAGGAAAGGTGAACACATTGAACACTTTAAATTAAACAGCTTATTAACATGTGCTTGTTGCCCCGTGTACGCTGTTGCGCTCATCTGTTGACATTTCCGACTACCTTCCTACAGTTGCTTAATAAATGCGGGCTTTCCACACAAAAATGTAGCCTACATGTGTCATTAGCATGGGAAAAAAAATGAGATTTTAACTGTGTTGGGCTCGAGCGGGACTCGGACACAGCTGTCAGATGTGGGCTGGGCAGAAAAATTCGGCCTGATCCGGACTCTAGTGCATTTGTGAAAGCTGTATCAACGTACAGTTATAAGCACTTCTGTGTTATTTGTGTCTCACTAAATCAGTCGTACACGCAGCTCTGTCCTATCTGTGGACAATGTTGTCACGCTGTTTGTATGCACAAAAACAGTGTAATGCTTTGTTATAAACGGGCATTGATAACAATGGCTAACCTGGCTAGAGTTTATGAAAAATGAAAATCCGACTTGTAAATGGAACGCATTCAACTCGGGTGTGACATCATTCCCTGCTTCGGTTTCCGAGGTTAATAGAATCCACTATTAGATAAATCCACAAGATGACATGAGGCGGGGCGGCCTCTAGCTCATCCAGTAAGAGGGTTCGCCCCATGTTGGCTAATTCCTGCAGCGGCCCGGGTTTTAATCCGACCTGTGGCCCTTTACGGTGTGTCATTCCCCATCGCTCTCTCTCTCTCTCCGCCTTTCATGTCTAGCCACTGTCACTATAAAAAAGGGAAAAGACCCATAATATATATATATATATATATATATATATATATATATATATATATATATAAAAAGATGACATGAGGCGGTGACCAGCATTCTCATTCCAGCAGGTGGCAGCATTGTCTTTTATCTATTCTTTGTATCCCATGAAATGTCATTTAAGACATTTCGGATGTTTGAATTCAGCAGAAATGTAGCATCACAGGAAAGTTATGTTACTGAGAGAATAATCTGTACCATCAGTCAGCTGTAACGTCTGATTATACTTTTATCTTTGTAGGTTTCTGCAGGCCATTGTTGCCAAACAACTCACTGTGTGTGCAGGTAAACAGAAATCCATTGATAAAGTGTTATTTAAATTTAAATCAAATTACCCATGTTGCCATTCTCCATGGCTCTGATGTCAGGCCTGAAGCGACAGTCTGTGGGGGCCAAGATAGCCTCCATGCCAGGCTCCAGCTCATTGAGAGACATTGTAAAGTTGGTAAAGTTGTACATCTGTGTAAGTAAGAGAGGGAATTAGAAATAATTAAATGTGTGTTTGTAAAGGTAGTTATGAGTGAAAAATGTTTGCTTAATTCAGGCACATTTAGCTGCTATATCTTATATCTGCTCAACCATTGTAATTAAAATCCCAAAGTATCATTATCGTTTTGCTATAAATCCATTGATTAAAGTAGCCCATTTACTGCATTTTTTTAGAGTCCATTAGACCTTTTGTAGCAGACTGCATTGTGTGCATTTTTATTTTCTTACCACAGCAGAGTGTGCTGGCCTGGATTCTATCCTCCACAGAAGAGTGCTTCCTGGTACAACGGAAACCGTCTCCTGGACGTCGGGCATGTCGTCTGCGTCATCGTTCTCTGCTCCCTCCTGCTCCTCCTGGAAATAATACACTTTATGTTAACTGCTGTTAATATGTTCAGGGTTAAATTGCAGCTTGTATCTTATTAGAAGTGACTTTGTTTATACTGTATCTACAGGATGCGTGTCACAGTCTGAGTAGTCTATATCCGTTCAACTTCCAGGATTGGAAAATAAATAGGATTAACACAACAATTATAGAAATAATGATGGCTAAAAAGGCAATACGATCCTGTTTTAGATTAAAGAAATAGCCAGTGTCAATACACACAGCTTCTAACTTGTTCTCACATTTTTGTGCTTCTTGTTGTCTCCTTTCCTCTCTGACTTCTTGTGGGCCTCATAGGCCTGAGGGTCCACACTCCACATGCACTCGGTCCACTTTCCATAGATTACACAATGCTTCTTTTTACTGGACAGAGAGAAAGACAACACAGAAAGGAGAAGAAGGAGGATAATGGATAAAGGGAATAATGGGAGGAAGAGCGGCAAAATGAGGAAACAAGAGAAACGACAAAGGCAAGAGAAGACGGCAATATAAAGAAACAGTATGGGAAAGAAGAAAATGTTATAGAAAAGAGTCCGACCAAGGAAAAGAGAATGCATGTGAGTGAAGAACAAGGACAACATGAGGAAGAAAGGATAGACACAGAGGGAAGAGAGGAAGAGGTGATACAAATAGAAAAGGAAAAAGGAACGAGATTAGTTCAGCAACTTTCTAAACTTGACATTCTATATAATACAATATGCATAGTGTGAGTGACATAGCTACAGTATATACTGTAACAGCACACTCAAACCTTTTATCCTGGATGTATCCCTCCACTTTGTGCAACTCTTTGCCAAACATGCCACAGGGCTTGAAATTCAACACACACTTGTCCCCAGTGCTGCAGAAGAAAAGAGGAGAGAAGAAGAACCAGTTCATATCTCTTAGCTTTGTTTTTTTCTAGAATGATGGTGAACTGAATGTAAAAAGTTAATAATAAAACCAGCAAATAAACATTTCCATTGACAGAATGTATATTTTATTAAGTTAAAATAAAAGGGGTATGCTCCAAAAATGACAATTACAACGTCAAAGTCTCTTAAAGTACTCACAGAGTACTTTTATTAAATTCGATTACCAGTATTATTAGTCTAATTTAAACCATCGTTAGCAGTGTGATGTTGTGACACAGGTTTGCCAGCCTGAACCCAGACAAACTATACAGAAAATCAGTGCATATAAAAAGAAAATGCCAATCAAGCCTTTCCTGTTTGCTATGCAAGACACTTATCCAATCTGTGCAACAGTAAAGCTCGGCGCCAGCAAACTGCAAGATTTGACAGCTTCGCAGCTAATGTGTGAATCTGTGCAACTGTGTTGTGAAGATGACACAGCGCGTGACAGAAATAGGGATAATAAAAGCCTTGCAGAGCTTCCCTGGATAAATAAAGATTTTAAAAGTAGTCAACGGATTGTTTGCCTGAGAAGACAAACAGCTAATAAACAAGCTGCAGTCTACACTGTGACAAAGTAAATGAAGGCGTCGGACTGGAAGAAGTCAGACGTCACCTTGGGCTTTAAGAAATTACGATGAGCATGTTTCACTACTTTCTGACATTTTATAAACTAAAATAAACAATCATCAAGTTAATCAATTAAAGTAATTGTTGGCTGCATGTAGGGCTGCACAAATAATTGAATTTTAAATCAGGATCACGATTTTGACTTCCCACGATCAAATTTGCGTGATCGAGCGATTTTATTTTATTTTTAATTTTTTTATTAAAGAGTCATTTCATAGAACGCTGAGTTTTTTTGCAAAGCCAATCTACTGCTCCGTAAACCACTGTCTGCTCATGAGCCAGTCAAAGTAGTTCCCTTCACCCCGTGCAGCTTAGTTTCAAGATGTAGACAGTCACAGAGGACAGAGTAACATGAGGAAAATTCAACAGATGCAGTCGGTTATACGTCGGTCTCAAGGTTAACTACCAGTTTACCAGTAAACGCAACATTTTGTCCCGTCTGTTGTTTTTCAGACAACAGCAGTGACCAGTGCTAGTCGGTGCTAGTAGCGTCTGTTAGCTGTTAGCTCCTCTAGGACGCACCGGTGCTAATGTTCTCGCTGCAATGCTGTTTTTATGGATCTGGTTTAATTTTGCGTTACATGACCCATTTCGTCTGTAAAGCCGTGCCTGTGTTGGATCTCTCCTCTACTCTCTCTCGTCTTACTCTCCGTGCCCTGCCACACAGCGGCCGCCGGTCCACACTTCTGACATTTGTCTACAGTTTTAATTTTTTATTAACACAGCTATATATTGTTAAATATGAGGGGCAAACCTGTATTTGTACCAGTGTTTCCGCGGGTAACTGCTATCGCGGCGGCCACGGTAAAGAACACAGAAGAAGTTATTGAATGCAACTAACTTCAGTTGGTAGAGTAACAGCGTGTGAGACGGAGCTGCTGGACCTGGGCCAGAGATGTGACCCATGGTCAGAATATCATAGTTCATAAAAATGCAGCGCAGTGACGGTACAGACATTTCATACACACGACGTGTGTATCCGCCATTCGACCCGTGCTGGACCCGTTCATAATGAGTCAGCCGTCTCTCTGTGAGTAGCGTCCATTGCACTCCCTCTATATAAATACCCGTTAAGAACATTCCACAGGTTAACAGATTAACTGGAAACAGGTGAGTGTCATGATTGGGTATAAAAGGAGCATCCCCAAAAGGCTTAGTCATTCACAAGCAAGGATGGGGCAAGCTTCACCGAACGTTTCTCAATGTACAATTGCAAGGAATTTAGGGATTTCATCATCTACAGTTGATAATATCATCAAAAGATCCAGAGAATCTGGACATAAGCAACAAGGTCGAAAACCATCATTGAATGCCTGTGACCTTTAATCCCTCAGGCGACACTGCATTAAAAACCAACATCATTATGTAAAAAGGAAAACCATTGTCAGTTAAGACAGTTTGTTGCTACATCTATAAGTGTGAGTTAAAACTCTACCGTGCAAAGCAAAAGTCAAATATCAACCCAGAAATGCCGCCAGCTTCTCTGGGCTGATCTCATCTGAGATGAACTGACGCAAAGCAGAAAAGTATGCCGTCGTCTGCCGAGTCCACATTTCAAACTGTTTTGGAAATCATGGACTTCATGTCCTCCGGACCAAAGAGGAGAAGGACCATCCAGATTGTTATCAGCTCAAAGTTCAAAAGCCAGCGTGGATTCGTAATTAAAGAGTGCAGGTACTAGACCGGCCGGCCTGAAGTCCAGACCTGCCTCCCATTGAAAATGTGCGGCAGATTATGTATCACAAAATTTGACCGGACTGTTGAGTTACTGAAGTCCAACATCAAGCAAAAATGGGAAAGAATTCCACCTACAAAGCTTCAACAATTACTATCCTCAGTTCCCAAACACTTATTGAGTGTTGTTAAAAGGAAAGCTGATGAAAAACAACAAGCCCCTGTCCCAGCTTTTTTGGAAAGTGTTGCAGGCATCAAATTCAAAATTAGTCAATATTTGGGAAAAAAATGAATAATGTTGATCAGTTTGACCATTAAATATCTCGTCTTTCTAGTGTATTCAATTCAACTTCAACTCATCGACTTCTGTGTTTAATTACGTTTTTTCTATATTATTGTGTCTAATTATAAAACATTGTGTCTGGGTTGCCAGTGGTTTACCATGTCAGTTATGCTTACAAATGACATTCTATAACAGGAAATAAATGGACATCACAAGCTATATTCTCCATGTATAGGTTTACCTGTGGTTGACTATTTCCACTGTGCCATATTGCTCTATCCATAGTTTGCCAAGGATGATATTGTGTACACAGCAGAAAGGGTTACTCCATGTGTACCCCTCGTTGTGCCTGGAGAGGATAAGAAAGAAATAAAGAAAGAAGATAATAACATGAAAGAATGACAGAGGGGATAAAACAGAAAGAGGGGGAGGCAGAACATTAGAAAGAGGAACCAAAAGCGAAGATGAGGAACTGATTTTGGATCAGAAAATTGTGATATTACCACACACACACAAAAGTTTTTACCAGTGTTGCTTTTGGACTCACTTGAGTAGCTCTAGTGTGATGGTTCCTTTAGGCTCAGCCTCAACGCTCTTGCCCCAGAACTTGAGTTTGGGGTAGATGGAACCGTGGAAGACGAAGTCCCCGACCAGACTCTCTGCATGGAAGGCACTGACTGGGGGATGATGGGATACCTGCTCCGACACCAGCCGAAAACCCTGATCCTCTCTGTAGAAGGCAGTGGAGAAGAGGGAAGATAAGCAAAGTGTTAAAACTGGGTAACCCCGGAGAACCTTGTTATCAGAGTGGATACAGCACATGCCACATAACCACACCGTGCAGTGTAGGGGTGTTGGAAAAAATTGTGACTCATGTAAGAATCGTGATTTTTTGTCTTAGTTTCTGAAACGATTTTCTCCACCGCGTGTGTGTGTGTGTGTGTGTGTACGTACGTACCTGGTGAGTTCATAGGTCTCTCCCAGCAGAGGGTTAAAGGGTTTTCCAGTTCTGTCCCACTGAGACGCAACTGCTGACACAGCAAAAGCAGCTACTGCCTGAAGACAATTTACAGATCCTGTTAGTGAGTGTGTGAGTCATGACAATGTTCATATGCGTGTGTGTTTCTTTTTTTATATGCGTTGCACGTTCTCATACTGTATCAATCCTTTGCAGCTGTGCTTATACATTAAGTGTGTTTGTTGTGTGTAAGGGTTCTCATGCAAGTTGGTCGATTGATCAAATACACTGGAGATCATTGGTTATAGTGCGGGCCACCATGCCAAATGAAATAACCTATTGGTTTTATTATGAACATCATCATGCATTTCTTTTATTACACCACCAGTGCAATGGTTTCCATTCACTGATTGCTATTAACGGAGCATGTCAGAGTCAAACATGCAAGTGAAATAAACTAATTTAGGTTAAGTTATCAAGCCCTGATTGCTGGATCTTTCTCACCAAACACTTTGCTTACATTATTTATTGCACTGTATAGTGAAATATTACATTTACTTTAAGAAAAAAGTGATTTAGTGTGTCAGAATGTGGTCAACGCTCATAAAATAATATCAAAACTTGCATACAGATACAGTAAAAAAGATACAGCTGACTGTGATAACTAAAGGAGACGCACTAATGCTATCACTTCTGGTTATGTGTGCGTGTGTGTGTGTCTGACCTGCATGCGTTCTATGGAGTTGGACATTGAGCAGGCTCTGTTGATGAGGTAAGTGTGTTCCATGTATTCTGAAATTCTCTGCAGGAAGCTCAGAGGCTCGTTGAAGACGATGGGCATTGTGATCTTAGAGAGTTCCTGTGAAAAGCAAACAATGAAGTCTGTATTTTTAGATTCAACCCTGATTAAACCGTACATGATACTGACAAATACAAAGACAACTGTTGATGTAATAAACAAGATAATAATAGGTACAATAATAGGTACTACTGTCTACTAGTCTGAGACAGTGTGACTTAATCATTACACATATCAAACAATCAAGTTTGACATAGAGTAGAAGTTTAAATGAAAAGAAAACTGAATGTACAAAAAGCAGCATTTAAATTGCGTCTGGAAATTAGCAGGCCCTTACCAGTCCGATGCATTTCTTCAGGATGCTCCAGACACTGATAGTGTTTCTAGAAAACATGGCCGCAGGTAGTGATGTCCTGAAATGAAAGAAAATAAGAAATAACTGTATCATACATGTTATCCATTCTAACCAGCCTGTAAACATAGAGGCCTCAATGAAAAGAAGGGAGAGCACTGCTGCGCTTGGGAGCACTTTAAAACATATTTTATACAGTCTATGCTTAAAACTCACAGAAGAAAGTAGTAGCGTTTGTGATGCTGTAGGCTTGTAAAATTAAATGAGAATTGATGTCATATAATTTTTTTATTTAAAAATTAAATTTTTTCTAATTTTTTTCTAACTATTAATCGCTCAGGCCTATGACAGACCCTAGATTTCTTTATTTGAAAACATTAAGGCACACTTTCCTAGAGTGGTTCTAGTAGAAGTGGTAATTTTCCACTCTGTTATCACTGCAATTACATAAAAGTAACTTGGCAGTATAAGTCAGATACTTTTATTTATGAGTCAACAAAGTAAGTACCACACTTAAAGCAATATTGTTTTTTCTCTTGTTTCTTTTATGCTATATCTAGTAGAGGCATGATCATATTCCACAGCTGGAACAATGCACAAGCAGAATAAGTAAAAAAAAAAAAAAAAAAAAAAAGCAGGATATCCCCTTCCCTGAGAACCCTGCATTTACTGTACAACACCAGTGAGCTTTTCTTTGCATGTGATAAAGATAATCATATGTACACTAGTACTAGTCGTTCTGTACATTATCATTCTGGTATAGGCGGAGAAAAAAAGTTCTGACTTGTTTGTATTTCTTTAAACCACTCACAATCTTCTTGGGCAGCACCAAGCCCAAGATGTTAGGAGGGAACTTGTTTTAGTAGAACATTTGCATGTGGGGAGGTGATACCTGGGATTAAAATGTCTAAATCCCCACAAACATTCTTTACAACTATTAACTGAAAGAACAAAGGCAGGCCTGCCTTATTGCACCGTTTAAATCTTTGCAAAACTTTGCCACATGCGATTAATCAGCGTGTAGCTCTGAGGTTTTTGTTGTTTCTTGTAGCAACATAGATTTTGAAAACGGTATCACGCAGATAACAAAAGGATGAGAATGCAGTGTGAAATATGCGTCAGATGGCAGGCTTATACCCATAGTCTACATCCCATGAGTAAGCTATATTTTACAAAACAGCAAAAAAAAATGTAGTTACTTACAGCTTCCAATTAATGTGCCCGTAAAAATGGCAGCTTCCAGTTAGGGTATGTTAGAATAAATTTCAATGAAAATTATTTGAAAATCAGAAGAAATACAGCTGGTCCCAAAAAAAAAAAAAACATTGAACTTAATGAGTAAGAGTTTTGACCCTGCCCAACACATCACTGGTACTGGTTTCAGTGGGAGGCTTCTGGAGACACTGCAAATGGAATGTGGTGCAGGAATGCAGCGGTACCTGTGTTTCTTGATGCCATTCTCCTGTAGCACCGATCCGTTGTTCTTCTGACTGCTGCTGTCAAACACCACCGCATCTTTGTAACTGGCCTCTGACACCCCTTCATACGACTCGTCCGAATCCAGGCCTGTGGGAGAGAAAATGTGACATAAAGTTACAGTAACAAATCTTGCAACCACCGATGTTCTGTGTAAAATACCTGCTCATTCCCCAGTGTAATAAAAAGCAACGGAAAAAATACATAGACACACATTGGGCTCTATGACTTTTCTGGCAGTTGATGTGGGGTCAAATATTTATATTTCGTTTGCAACATTAAACAGTCACAGATAATGCAAAACATGTGCATACTGTTTTGCATCAGGAACTTCCCGCCTGTGTTTGACTGGCAAATTTTATTGATTGCCTGTAACTGGTTAAGCTGACTAACTTGTGTCACTTTAAAAAGTCTTTTAATTCATGGAAATAATATATGCCAGGCTAAATAATGGTTGAATGCATATAAACGGTCATGGTGTAGCCATATGGAACCATGGCACCTTATTTGAATAACTGCATTAGTTGCAGTAAAATGTTGGAAATAAAATAAACACTATATACACCTGACAATATCATGCAGTGTGAAAAAAAATCTAAATTCAAAGCATAAACAGATAACAGACAAAACACAAAAAACTACATAACAAAAAATTAGAGCGAGATATCGCAAGACTTCCACACTGAAAAACCACACCAGTCATAAATAGACACACTTACAGTTTTTTAGACGGTGTGGTGTTTAGGATTCAGCAGTAATTGTTTACGAGAAAATGGGCTGGTGTTGATCACACCTGGATAGTAGCTAGAACATAAACATGGACTTTATGGACTTTTTCCAGGGTGGAATTGTGGTGAATGCGAGGTGGGGCCTTAACAGCTTAAAATAGACTAAATTGTTTATTTTAATTTATTTATTAAACACGCCTACTCAGCTGTCAGTAGTACATCAAAAGATACCAGGTGTGTATTCTTACTACATCAAGTCGGCCATTTTAGATATAAAGGTAACGCAAAGGCAAAGCGTATGAATAAATAGAATATTATTACTGATGATCACAGTTGTTGAAGTGTGTATCACCGCGACATGAGATTACAATTGTTTTTTTTGTTTTTTGTTTTTTAAAGAGGTAAGTCAGGCTACGGCGTAGGGTCCGTATCGCCACGTTCCTACTTATGTACCCACGGCGTCGATTTAACCCAGGACCATAAATTGGGCTTAATACTTAAATGAGGGGTCTGCAATTGTTATATGTTTGCAAACATATAATAAAGGTAATGTAAAAAAAGTGTATTAACTTGCAATTCTGCCAACTGCTGCAAATCTCTGTACATTTGTAATAAACACATACAATAATTTGACAATATCCTCTAAGCCTCTGCAGCTGCCATAAAGCGACCGGTACTCTGTGATGAATGCTAATTTAGTCTTGCTTTCTACAATTCAATATTGTAAAAAGTGATTGATTTTAAGGATATAAATTTATTCTGAAAAACAAATCAGCAAGAAAATGTATGACAGTTTTATTAAATTTAAGTATACCTACAGTATATCTAAAATTAGAGGTCCAATGAGGAAAAAAGAACTAGATATATAAAGCCAAGCCGGAAGCCACCTGGTGCTGATCACAGCTAACCCTGTGCATTTGTACCAATGAATAATACATCTTCCCTCATCTGCATCCGTCTCAGATTAGTAAGATGATCATCATCATAATGACAAAGACAGGTGGGGAGACGCACACAAACACATTTTATTTATAGCTGCATGGAAACAACAACCTGCATAAGACATAATAACCAATGACTGTGCGTCAACATGGACTCGTAACATGATCAAACAAGGACAACTGGCAGTAAAGGTACAAAAACAATGATGCTAATAATTGCTCACAGAGAACACCACCCTTACTTGACCTGCCCTTCAATCCAGCAAAGACAATCAAACTACTGAATAGACACAAAAGGCTGATAACTATAATGTTTCTACCACAGTAAAATGTCCAATGGCTCCAACATCCATGGTGTTTACATGCTCTTGTTTCTCATAATAACCGGGGTGGTTGGTGGTTCAATCCTTGGCCCTGCAGTCCCATGTCGAAGTGTCCTTGGGCAAGACACTGAACCCCGAGTTGCCCCCGATGCTGTGCATCGGAGTGTGAATGTGTGTGCATGTTCATCTGTTGAGCAGGTGGCACCTTGTATGGCAGCCTCGGCCACAGTGTATGAATGTGTGTGAATGATGAATGGTTCCTGTATGATGTAAAAGCGCTTTGAGTAGTCGTTAAGACTAGAAAAGCGCTATATAAATATAGCACATTTACATAATTATATCCCAGGATTCATTGCTGCTCAAACCACTATACGGCTTTGAATAACAACACAAGTCAGCATTTCTCAGAATGAGTGAAGTCACTCCAACTTCCGGGTGTTTAAGCAAGTTTCAAAACCATGAGAAGAATCAAATGCTCTCCAAACAAAATGCATCTGTTTGAAGCTCATCTCTAAGTAATTAGCTAATGCATGGATATCAGACACCTAATGGCAACTATAACATTAGCATGCAAAGCGTGCCATTGGTGTTGGGATGACTGCTTGTCTGATCCCTCAAAAGTAGCAGAAATCTGAAACCAATTAATCATAAATACTTCAAAGATTCAAATCAAGATTCATTTACAGTTTTTCTGAATTCCTAAAAACGCTAAATTACATTTTCTCAACCAAATGCTCAATGGCCAAACCCCATTTGTCGAATCAATCACTCTTTTGGCAAAACCTTAAACACATTCTCACTTGCTAAAAACACATTTCACATGCAATTGTGTTGCAAAAGCGTAACCACAGGCAGCAAAAGTTAAACCCTACTATAACACAGTTGTCATCGTTCAGAGAGCACAGACATGATGCTGAGGCAGAATTACATGTAATCTTTCACTGACTTTGATATTGTGGTTTCACTATATTTTTTCGTGTACGGTCATGTGCTTTTAATTTCGTTTTCTTTGTTCTTTGGCCTTTTCCAGTTGGACTACTGGATTGTTCTACACGTGCCTATTTAATATACAGACATACAATATTGTATTACATGCACTACTTGCAGTGTACAAGATAGTCACATTACAAGTTGTGATATACATTTTGTTTTCATTGCAAAATGTGTTTACCATATGAAATAAAATTCTGTAACATGCCCTGGACATGGTTTTCTCAAATTTTTGAGGTAATGTCTAATGAGTGCAGTGTAGTGTTTAGTTATTGACTGGCTGTGTGAATGATCTGAAAGCATTATTTGATTTTTTTCAGAACAGTCAGGTGTTTTGTGAATATAAGTGTAAAAATTGGTTTTGTGTTTACCGTTTTGAGAAAATGGGTGAGGGTTTCGAGAAAAACTCTAAAAACCTTACTCAAGACGGATCTAAGAATGCTAAGGCAGATTTTGGACTAATTTCCCCAACCGATACCCCTACTCCATCTCTTCTCTGCTAGTTCCAATAAAATATAAGTTTTACACTGCAATTCATCAGTTTGTCACCCAAATTGAAATGTCTATTTCTGTATTGTTGCAAATACAATAATATAAAAAAAACATTCAAATGTAAACACAATCATACAGATGCTAATTTAGGTAATGTTATTACAATGTTGCGTACATTGCCGTGGACACATACATCCACTTTCCTAGAACCACATGCGTGTCCAACAAAATTTCACAGCTGTCCACGGAGCGTAAGTGTCAGAGCTTGTCTCCACCACATCCACCTGCGAGGTTGGCAGATGTCCATCTGCCTGGCGTAATCTGTGTGTAGGACGGCCGATTTAACCCGCAAGTCCTCATCATTTTCATTAACATGTACGGTCTAGACCTGCTATTGTATGAAAAGCGTTGTAAGATAACTGTTGTTGGGATTTGGTGCTATATAAATAAAATT
Organism: Etheostoma perlongum; assembly: GCA_026937815.1. Classification (NCBI taxonomy): domain Eukaryota; kingdom Metazoa; phylum Chordata; class Actinopteri; order Perciformes; family Percidae; genus Etheostoma; species Etheostoma perlongum. Next base: position 22,324,010 of record CM049377.1, read on the forward strand.
TAATTGAAAAAAAATTCAATAAAGATTTTTTCCAACTTTGAGCAGAGAAAAATAGCTTTCAGTAATAAGCAACCTTCAAAGTTAGCACTTCAAAGTGAACTAGCAGTTAAGGAATAGATTGTATAGCCTACAGCCTAGTTTTTTACCATGCAACAAACTTATTTTAATTACTTTTGACCTTTTTGTAACATCGCTGTTTAACTGTTTAAGAGTATATAGAGTATATTAGAGTATTAATTGATCAAAATTATTTTTGACGGTTAACGGTTAAATATTAACATCTCTAATACAGGGTGTTGTTGACATTACTGATCACGACTGAAAGCAGACCTCTGAATTATTGAACTTTTCATCAGACTAAGGCAGGTTAGGTTCCATTGGATGGTATTATGATTCTATGATCGAGACAAACAAAACAGACCATCTAATTAGGGCTGACAGCCTCTTGCAGCAAAACTGATTACAAAATAAGATCCGAATAAACATAATATAGAGTATATCACTTGGGCATATGATCTACTAACAGCATGACGGATTTGTCTCACTGAAGAAGAACTTTCTTTTTTTTAACTTGCACAGAAAAATCTGTACAAACTGCTGCAACGTTTTGGCTTTTTTTTAAGATCTTTAGACCGTGAAATAATTTCATCCAATAGAAGCCAGCACATAAATACAGAGACACAGAGACACACACACACACACACACACACACACACCTGTGACGGCGTCGTAGAATTCATCCTCATTGTTCATCTTCTAGAGTCAAAGCCGACCAGTCGTTTAGGATAGATGTATAACCTCTAGCACATGTTCCTTTTGGTGGCGACCCCTCAGATTTCCTCTGGAGGGAGACCTTTCAATTGAGATCCCTCTGTAGCGTCACTATGACAACAGCACAATGTCCTTTCAATATCCAGTGAATGTCCCAAAGTATGATGTCTTTTTTTGCAGATGGTTTCAGTTCATTCAGAAGAACAACACCAGCAGATGTCAGTCAGAGCAAATCGGCTGTTTGACTCCCAGACAGCACATGAACAGCTGACGTAACTTCTGAGTTCAGGTTGTGTCCCTTTAGCTTTGTCGAGAGAAGCAAATTTGTGACCTGTAGAGACACAAATAGATGTTTTCACTTTCTTGTGTTTTACTATGAAACTTGTGTTACCAAGAGCCAACGTCAGGACTGACTTGTCCTGGACTGACTGATAGTGTGTGACAGAAAACTACATTTTAAGTTATATATTTTTCTTTATTAAGCAGAATTGTGAAAAAAAAAAAATCTTATCACCACCTTGATTTTTTACAAAACATCTGTAAAAAGAATTAAGGAAAATACACGATGGGAAAACATTATTTATTAGCCCACATTAAAGCAATAATTCTTTAAACCATATTAGAGCTAAACAAATAGTCAGCTTTTATCCTGGAGGGGTTTCATTTGGTTGGACCAGGAGACGTTGACCTCACAAGCTACAACTATTAGCCATATTATTAGTTATTTCACTATTATTTCACAGTTTTCAGGAGAGACAGAAAGGGTAATTCCCAGCTATTTAGGCTACCAGCTGAAAATCTGCTTAGTCTGGCTATGACAGTCTTGTCCATCATGGCCCACTGAGTTGAAACAGAGAGTTTTCTAACCCAGTAGTTACATAATCGGAACATCATTGTCACAGTCTGGGTCTTTGTTACCTTCTGTTTGGAACATTGGCTCTTCATCATTTTGAACCCAAGACCCCAAATGGCCTTTAATTTTCAAATTCCAAAAGTTAAAATTTCAATATAATAAATGGTTCCTTAAGAAACCAAACAGCATAATCTAAAAAAAAAAAAAAAAAAAAAATCAGGCAGTAAAAGAGCAGGTTGAAAAAGTCCATTGAGCAACAATTGCTAAACAATTTGCGTTGAAGTAGGCCTGCACGATTTGGGGAAAAATATAAATCTAATTTTCTTTTAGCCTAGAATTGATATCACACTGCACAATTATGGCCAAAATGATAATCACAATTATTTTGATCAATAATGAGATCACGATTAATTATCCCAATCATTTGTTGGTTTTACCCATAAGAAATTTTTTGTCACATAAGGTAGTTAAACAGCCTATATGCTATTTATAACTGCTTTCACATCCATATTGTGCTAGAGATCTTCTACTAGTCCAGGACTAAAAATCATATCTCTGTATATTTTGGTTGAATGGTGATACATGATATATACCACTATATTTTTTTTACAAAGTGGACTAAATGTTCAGTTTAAGGTCAAAGCCACTTGTCACAAGCTCTTTTATTAAAAACAGATTGAGATTAAAATGAAATGCAAAAACAGGGTGTCCTTCCAGATTGAAAATATACAGCTGCAATACATGTTTACATGAAAATGATCTGAAATACATGGCCTAGATATATTTTTAAAAAAATATCTGAGAAAGCTCCTTCACTTGTTTTCAACAATGGTAACAGACTGATTAAAAGAGAGAGGGAGAGAGGGGAGGGCCGTGCGTATGCTACTCACAGAGTGACGGCTGACTCATTATGAATGGGTCCAGCACAGGTCGAATGGCGGGTCATCAGAGTTACACACGTAGTGTGTATGAAATGTCTGTATCGTCACTGACCTGCATTTTTATGAACTATGATATTTTGGCCATGGGTCCCATCTCTCTACCAGGTCCCGCAAGCTCAGTCTCACACGCTATTACTCTACAAACTAAAGTTAGTTGCATTCAATAACTTCTTGTGTTTTTTGCCGTGGCCGCCACAATAACAGAGAGTTACCAGCGGAAACACTCGTACAAATACAGGTTTCCCTCTCATGTTTAACGATATACAGCTGTGTTAATAACAAAACTGTAGACAAATGTCAGAAGTGTGGACTGGCCCTGTGTCTCTCCATGTTGCCAGGGGGCTGTGTGTGAGTGAATGGGGGCGGGGCTTACTCTGTCCTCTGTGACTGTCTACATCTAGAAACTAAGCTGCACGGTGGAGGGAACTACTCTGACTGGCAGGTGATCTAATTTGTATACAGTTCTTTACTTAACACTAATGAATTGAGCAGGTGGGCTTATTTTTTTAAATGAAGAAAAGAGTAACAGATAGTCTCATATTCCCTTATTCTATATTTCCTTATTTTTCAAACAATGCCCAATGAAGACTGCATAGGTTTTCCCTGCCAAATAATGTTTTTAAACTAATCAAGTTTGTCCTGAGAATTTCAATGTGAACTGAATAACAAAACCTGTAAAATGTGGTTTATTACTGCATAGGTCAAGTTTCAATAGTCTCCCTTCTCATCACAGCTTCATGTTCATGTTTACATTTTAGGGAGTAACAGGGTTAACATACTTTGCATTCCATTTATTTTCAACCTGAGAAAGATAGTGACGGATGTTAAAGAGGAGCTAGAGGAAGAAATATATCTAAAATATAAGGTTACTGAGCATTGGTTAGTCCGTATTCCTACCTTTTTCTCCAGTTTTATTGTCTTTTGGCCCTTTCCAATACCGGTTAGAACCAATCATCAAATGATGTTTCTGAATGTAGTTTAGGACATTATACTTGGCCATGTAGTCATGAAAAAACAATTCATAGAATAACTTTAACTGTAATGTAATAACTGTCCTAATTAAGACATCACTGACTGTCATCTGCACTTGCTCTTTTACTCAAAATGACATTATCCTTAAATGGAAATACTACTGTTAATCCACTATTTTTTAATTTACAAGCATTATAAAATCTTTACATACCTGCAGTGAAATTCTAAGAGACAAATACTTCTGTACAGGCAGTCATTCCTGAAGGTGAAATGCTGTATAAGGGGTGAAACAGTGCTTGTTCTCTCATTCCCTTCCTCTCACTCAACATTTGTCTACAGTGGAAAGGTTGTACCTTTGCCAGTGATAGGGAACGCCTTCAGCACACAAATGAACTTTGGCCAAGGTGTCCACGATCGATAAGGTGACAGAATGGATGACAAGCTGGTATTCAATTGTTCTAACAGCTAATTAAAAGACCAACCTTGAATGCCTTATTTGTAGTTTGTTGGCTCATTTTAAATCTATAGCAATATGCTTTAATATGCCCAAAAAAAAAAAAATCAAAAACCTACTGTTTCTTACTGTACTATTGTAGCAAGCACTTATACTAACCCTAATTACAAAACACTCAAAAAGAGTAAAGCGATCTAAAATGGGAGTTGACTGCTTATCAGCAAATTACAACAGCCAAAGGATCTACGCAAAACTGCCTGATATTTCCTGTGACCTCATAATCCCAAAGACCAGGGCACTCTCAAATGTTCGAACATTTCAGTAGTGCCTTTTTGAATCCAGATTGGAGTAAATATGACAATTTTACTTTTGTTTTACTTTTTCTAAGTATCAAAACTGTATCCGTCAAGCGTTTCCCAAACTACTGCCAGCTTCTAAAGTCGCCAGCTTGTTTACTGCAACATGAACAAGCCTCCAATAGTGATAACCCTTATCACAAATATTTCATCAGCACTCAATGTTCTACTCATGTGCTCAAACACAAATCACAAGAACCTATAAAACCAGATGTCAATCCAACAGTTATTTACTTACACAACTTATAAATTACCAGGAAACAAAAATGCCCCAATTAATTCTCTCCAAACAGTAGTGGTATTCTACGATTCTGTGGACAGTTTGACTGTTGTATAATATCAGGGTAAGGTAAACCCTTTGGTAAGCCAAAACAGCAATTTTATTTGGTCCAAGTCAGCACTGAAAATCCTCTTTAAGCCTTTGTGCAGGCTCCATTTTACCACACTACATCTTTAGAACAAAAATGGTAGGCGAGTCAAGAACATGCAGGGCTCAATGCTAACCTTTTAAAGTAGTTGCCAGCTTGGCAACCCGGCGTCAGCTTTTGGTTGCCGAAATTGACAATACAGTTGCCATATTGTAAACTGCCTATATTTGGAGCAATTCATTTCTAATGTAACTACCACACATTTTAATAATGCTGCAATATAATGTCTAATAAAGTATTATGTAATAACTTTTAACTATAATTACTTCTTTCGCCAGTAAAGTTCTGTTAAAAATAGATGAGAAAAGGGTATTTTACAATACCTTGGAATGCACCACAAGGTTTACCAGTTTACCAGTAAATGCAACATTTACTCCAGTTTGTTTTGTTTTTGCATCAACAGCAGTGACCGAGTGCATGTTTGTGTCTTTTAGCTCATAGCTTTACTGGCAGACTGTTGTATGTCCCAGTGTTGGAATGCTCTACGGTGAAATACAGACACACTTTTACACCGTTTAGCTGTCAGCAGTGTTTAATCCAGTTACTACTGTAGCTAATGGTAGGCTAACGTTATCTGCTGACAAGTGTAACGTGTTATTAGTGTTTACTAGCGTGACATGCAGTGATGCTTCTGTTGCCTTTAACATCTGTTTGAGAGCATCAGAAAGCAGCCCAGACATTTAGGTGGCACCGTAATTAGGCACCGAAATCCACATTGCTATTCCGTCCAGTAGATACCAGGCACCAATGCCATATTAGCACCGGATTTTAACATGCGTCGTTGGCAAACGTGGATGTGTGGAAAGCGGTCGCACAACAGTTGTAGTGTTACGCACAAACGTAAGATTTAAACTTTACACAGACAATAGACTACTTTTTAAATCAGATTTTCCAGTTTTGTAGGTTTGGATTTGTTATATATATATATATATTGACAAGCCAAGAAAAAGTTGCTAATTGACTCAATCTGTTCGCCAAGGGCAACCTTTAATGTTGACAAGCCCTGACATGACACGTGTCACTGTAGGACAAAAGCGAGTTATGTGTCTACTTGTATGTCTGTGAATAAAGCAAACATGGCTGAAAATCTGATTTGCATGAGTAAGTACAGCCTCACCATTTTCTCATCACTTTACAGCCCTGTAAGTGTTGAACTGTGGGATCCATTCATACCAAGAATAAGGATGACATACTGAATATTATATTGTTTAAAGTCCCACACGAGACACATTTTAAAGTATGTTAAAATATTCTTTTTCAGACAAAATTGTGTTCATCATGGTTTTACCACACAAAAAGTAAAAATAACAACTCTGAAAAAGGCTGGAAGCATGTCTACACTTTTTCCTTGTTTAAGAAATGAATAAACAATCTAAAAAAGTACTGCTTACAGTTATTAGCCAAAAACCACCTCTGGGAGTCACCACACAATTCCTATTTTGTATTAAGCAACAGGAAGTAGTGTTTCCTCTATGATGATTTTGATTTCTGCCGCCACGCTATCATAAATAGAGCTGTACAAAAAGCCATTACTATCAGCTGTGATGTGCATGTCGGAGAATAGCACGGACACCCGCTTCACACCACAAATCCAGTGTACAGATACTAGCCTAGCAACGCCTGTCTCTGCTGTCCTCCGAGGGCTGGAAAAAACATCCAAAGCTGTTGGGACAAGAGAGAGATAACCAGAGAGACAGACAGCGAGAGACGAGGAGAAAGATATTAAGAGACAAAAGCTGTTTCCATGCAAGACGGAGCCCGGTGCTGAGCAATGATACAGCGCACACACCTTTTTCTTTGTCTTTACACACACACCTACCTCAATAGATGACACATAGTGACACACACACATGCAAAGCAGACCATTCGACGCTTTTTGAGTTATTGGTAGCATATAATATGCAGAAAGGGAAACAATTCAATTCCAAGTTGCCTGAAACAAATAAAAGATCAGTGGAGTTCAGTAACTAGCACGTGTCTCATCTGAACAGAGTCCTGTCGGGCCAGACGAGCGGCTTTTCTGAACGGACAATTGCCTTTTACAAATAGTTTTTTCTTGACTTTTCCAAGAACCATGAAGGAGGAGTCTGTGATGCTGAACTGGCATGTCAAAAACAGGTCTTGAGACCACAACAACTAGTGCGCAATGTTCATTCAGATTGTTACAAACACTGGTTGTCACTAGTATCAATCTTGGGACATGAATCAAATAATGAGCAAGTTAGCAGTTGTTTTAATTTTGACTTCCTAACTTCAGATCCTGAGCATAGACTATTTTAATGGACAGCGCATGTGTGACGTCACCCTTTGGTTTGTGGAGATCAGCTATGCGTCGTCGAGTTTGTCGTTATGGGCGCAGCCATCCTGGTTGCGGATGTGACAATTTTAGACGAGAGGGAGAAGCAGATTACAATCTACGTTACGTTACACACTGTCACTGGCAATCACATGATAGCCGCGCGCTAAAACACCCCCTGCTTTATCACCGATTTTAAAATAATTCAAAATAATTCAAAAAGTGATTACTCTGTGTTGCAGAATACTTAGGCTGAATCTAATTTCTCTGTCTTACCCCTTGGTTTTGCGCTTTCACACGAGACTAAGGGCTGTCCCAATACTCAATTTGATCAAGGGGTAGCGGTGTATGGCCCTTGAAACCATAGAGTTAAAGAAAGAAAATCAAGGGAGGACGCGAGCTTACTTAAAACCGTGGGGTATCAATATACATTGCACAACAGGCAACAATGGCTGTATTTTAAGTATTTTTGACTTAAATAATTGATTTAAACATTACGACAGTCTTGTTTTGTGCTCTTTACAGTCCTGTACATATATACTTGCAACCATGTTCTTAATTAAAACTTCTCTTTTAATCGCTAGCTTGCTATGCTAATGCTAATCTCTAACCACTAACGTTAACGTTACATTGCTGATTTACACAACAGTCCCGCATTTCTCTGCCTAGAATGAACTCCATGCATGTCTACAGTTTTAACCATTAGCAGAGAATTTCGTTTGATATCCAGCAGCACTGTATCACAGCAACATAGAAAGCAAATGTCAGCTCTCTTCTTCATGAGCTGCTCCTTTAAAACATATCTACATACTACTGTATATCATCTAGGACACATCAGTGCTCCCTGAGGGGAGGGAAATGAAAGCACATATCACAAGACCATCACATAAGGGAGAGTTTAAATGTCAATAGCCCACAAACGACTTTTTATTAGAGTACTACTGCAAGTATGAAATCGATTTCACTTGACCTTTAATCACAAGACTAACCTTGTCTGAGTACTTCCACTGACTGGAGCAATTTGTAAGTGCTAACGTCAACAACATCTACAAGATGCCTGTACTACAAATCAAGATCAACATGCCCTGGATTTCTTTCAGTTAACCAGCTTCACCCAACAACAGCTGTCCCGCATAAGCTGTGTCACGACGGTGGTTAACAACTAGTTCAATCAACCAGGGGTCACTTAAAAGAGGCGATGTGTGCACAGCATCACCAATCAAAAACTTCTACCAGAGCCACATATTTCACATATGAAGAGCAAACTATAATTCTACATAAACATCAAGAATACCAGTTTTACAGGCAAAACAGGAAGGAAAGCTGGCAAAACAAGTCAATGCTGTAAATGTGCAACACTTATCAATATCACTTCCCCATCAGTCAGGCACAATATTTGACCATAATTACACTTGTGCTTTCCATAAACTGTAGTTACTTTAACCTATTATTTCAGTTGCCACCCTGGCAGTGGGAAGCGATCGTGAGAGCAAATTAAAAAAATATAAAAACATAATTCAAACCGATGTGCGCATTGGCAACACACGGCTCAAGAACCCGACAGCCTATACGTAATCCCGAAGGCTAAACTCACTCAGCCAACATTTGATTATGTTTATTAATTTAAGGGCAAATTCTCCATCACCAAACTCCATTTAAATAATCAGTACTTTTATCATTGTAAAAACACAAATAGCCTATAGGTAATTCCCTCTGCTTAAAATCTAGGCCTATTTATTTCATAAAGATACTCATTAGGGAATGTTAAAGGAGTTGTTGGTCTCCAAATGTTTGAACTTTTAGGAGCGTGCCTCTCTGTCTCTCCGCGCACCGAGCTCCAGCAGATCCTCTAAGAGCAATGACGCCGTTATCAACCGAGTATTGATTGGTCAGTTGGCCGTGCTTTTACACGGGTTGATCTTGAATCCCCAACATAACCTGCTCCCGACCATGTTAAATTAGATGCATCGTGATTCTGTCTAGACAGATTCAATGCTCTGTTATAAGTTAATTGATTTTTTTTTTTTTTTTTTTTATAGAATCGTGAGGTGCACAGAGATTCCCACCCCTAGAGTTTAGGAAAAGTTACCACGGCAATTTAACCCAGTAACAAGTGATCCACCGTCATGATACAGACAACCCTGGGTTGAACCTGAACTTACCTCGTTAACTCCAAATCTTGCTTTGCAGTAAGGGCCTCTGGTCTGCAGAGGGAGGACTTGCGCCGCTGGCTACATTAATGGCTAATGGCTAATCAGCTAAACAAGCACACTGGTGCAGCTGAAGAAAGGGTTAATAAGAAAATGCAAGGCCTGGAGACTACAAAACTTATGAGAAGCAAGTACTGGCTGCAAGCTGGGCTCTTTACCAGAGGCTGAAAATGCACCATTGTCAATTAGTTAATTGTTTATATTTTTGGTTTCTCTTCCTAGTGAAGCAAAACAACATGCCAATGGATGACAGGATAAAACTGGGTGGGGAAAAATAAAGATAACAAAAACATTTACACCATTACTCCACCAAAGATAATGAGAGAGGGACATGGTGCAACCTCTAGATTGCATCAGTCATTGGGCCTTGGATTAGGACATCAGACCAGAAAGTAGATCACAAATGCGATAAACATCCACACACACACAAATACACACAATATTAAAAGTTTAGCCCTGCATTCATACCCATAACAACTAGAAATCCAAAGAAAAAAAAAAAAACAAGACTTCAAGGATTTGATCCAGTGTACTCTAAAACCAGACCAAACCTTTTAATTTATTTATGTATGCATGATAAATAAGACTGGGTGAAAAAATATTAGCCAAGAAGCTAAACATAATTATTAATTAACATAAATAACCACACAACTACACAGATGCATGAGTCAAACTAACAGCACTAAGACGACAAGTAAATAGCTTCCACAGTGATTATCTGAAAACAAGATTTTGAAGGTCGGCTTCACCAGCGACAATACTTCAAGACCTGTTTTTTCAGAAAATGTCTTTTGTTTTACTTGAAAACTAGGCGTAATCCCTGTGCAGAGGACAATCCTAAAGTGTTCATGGAATTACTTTGTATCTCTGCTTCTGACTGAGGAGATGAGTCTGTCCTCTTCATGTTTCTCCCTGCTAGAACTCAGTGTTAACCCTCTGGGAACCAAACACTGTCTCATTCTGAGCAGGATGCTGGACACACACACAGAGAAAGAGAGAGAGAGAGAGAAAAAAGAGAGAGAGAGACACGCACACACACGTGTGTGAGTCAGCACTACAATACCTGCTAGGAAAGTAAAACCTGCTAGGATGAGTCTTCATTTCACACAGGTTTAAAGATAGAAAGTCTGCTCAGCATGCTGCATCGAAACTATGGATCCACCCTTCAACGCCAACACTGAAAACAACATTTGAAAAAACAATCACACAAAAGCAAGTTTTATGACCAACATTGTTCACGACTGTGTTGCCGTGTGACTGGTTTAGCTGGATTTCCGCTTGTTCGAGGTGTTCTGGTGGGCCTGCTGAAGATGATTACTGTGTAGTTGATCTGGGTTAACCTGTTGATTGCTTTAGAAGTTTTCAATTCTCTGGACGAGATACACTTTCATTTTATAGTATCTTATATACAATAATTGTGTTTATATTATTTCAGTAATTTTGTGCAGATCACAAAACACTTTGTTGTCTTGTGTTACTAAATAGATGAACATTAGATGAAGATCACCTATATTTCACCTATTATCACCAATACTGGCCAATAATAACATTTGCTGATAGGATGGTTTGCATGCGGGCTTCTCCTCAGTTTTTCCCCTGCTGAACAGCATGCACTCCCTATGACTGAGAGCCAAACAAAGCAGAGCAAAACAATACAATGCCTGTGTATCAGACAGACTTCTGATTGGCTACCCTGACCCTGCTCTATCATAAATTATACATACAGTATTGTTTCTCTGTTGCCTGAATGGTTGCCTGGACTAGCATTAGCTCAAACTTTGCCTTTTCCCCATGCTGCAACAAGCTGCAGATATAAGATGAACAAAAACAAAATCAAGCCCAATGTTATAAAAGACCAATTGTTAGTGCCTTTTGTATTACCGGTGTATGACTCACACAGGTCAAATATGATTTAACAGATCAGATAGGACACACGTATTTGGAATTTCTAAAAATCTTCCTGAAAGACCACAAATTACATTTCAAATTCAAAAATACAATTTGGGTGCCAAAATACTAAAGGTTTCTGGTGTTACACCTGTTTTAGTGTGTGTTGGTCCTGCCCTCATAGCAATATTCCTCTCAACTGTGTTGAAAGCTGGCTTTTAGGACATGCCTTGCAAAATCTCTTTCCTGTTCCCTTAAAATTAACCACATTCACACTTAACCAGCCAAACACTAAATCAACAAACACAGAAACCTCTATGCTGCCTCCCTCTGCTCTTCCACAGGGTGAAAAGTAGTCCCTTGGTACAATGTGATGCTCCCCAATGGAGACCGTCACCATAGCAACAAATTTAGAAGGTTATTAAGGCACCTTTTGGGAAAACGACAAAGAAATAACAGTTGTAATTCCACAGAATGGCCATTTCTCCTGTAACAATACAATCAGCAGGTGGCTTTGATCATTTCGATACAATAATAAAAAAAAATATATAATTTCTAAAGGACTGAAAAACATTTTTAATCAATCTTTACAGCTTTGAATGTTATTAAAAGATTCCGATACAATATTTTCAAGTAGAATACAGAATCCCACACATTTACACTGAAATCTCATGATGAAATGTTAGTTGCAGAGCCACATGTTACATGTTATGTATTATATCTGGCTTCTAACCATCACAAGCCAGCTGATGCAGCAGCATTACAATCTCTGCCTCTGAGGGATATGGATACCAGGGAGAGCAGATAAACAGCCTGCTGTGTCAGTGCAAACCTGTGTCAATGACCTGCAGTACACCAACATTAAAAGACAAAGCTTTGTTTAGTCTCTGCTGCGTGTTGGATCTACACGGCGATGGATCCAGTAGTATGCCAAACAGGCAGAAACATTCCCACTGTTTGCTGAAGCATTTAAACGCGATGAGATAAGTGCTGCTGGTGACCCCTTACACAAGGTTATCTGACGGGTTTCAGATAGTACTCTTCTTGCAAGACGTATATCTTTTTCTTGAGCTTTATGTGTCTCCCTCACATTTCACCTAGATCAGACTAGGACAGTCGCACTACTTATCATACCAGATAACTCACTAGCTAGTGCTGTTCGAAAATAATGACGTTGAAGCCCGATGACTAGCTAACAGTAGTAAGACATCGATATATAATTGAACTGTCAAGCTATGTGTTGTTAATTAAATCTTCACAGGCAACTTAACAACGTCCCACTCGCTACAGAAGTGCGAGAGGAGAACCCATCCCATATGCTATGCTACCGTGAACTGCTTGCTAACATAGCACATACAGTCTAGCAATTGATCCAGCTTGACAAATCTAAACTTGGCCAACATTTTTAAATGAAAACGAGGCAAATAAACAAGCACATGTGGTAACGTTACTGCTTGTTCTTAACAACACACACCAAGCTGAGAGCTCCAACTCTGATAGGACGTCAGGGAGCTTTTTGACAGCTAGCATTAACATTAGCGGGCGGGCTAAAAATAATATAAACGATGGTTAACTATGCTAGCTAGCTAGTTAGCCACTTTTCATGTACACAAAATACAAAGCTATGTTTGCGGCTTTGAAAACACAACAGGAGACCATAAACAGAACAGTAAAAGGTAAGTCGTCTTACCTTGACGGTGTGTGAAGAATGAATGTTTTGACAGTTCCAGAGATATGAGTAGATAATCGTATTGGTTTGACACAGAAGCGGAAGTCGCTGGCACCGGGGGCGTGGTCGATGAATGATAGACATGGTCCACAGCCAATCAGGTGTACGGCACGAAACACCTGCCCAATAACAATACATGTTGCATTTTAATTTTATCACGTTGCCATCTGCGCTATATAACATACACGCGACCACATTTCTTTGATCTCATGATGTTTTTAAACTATTTTTGTTTTAATGGTGATATTGGACATTTGTTGGGCCAACATAAAGCCATGTGGATTGTGTAACATAGGTGGCCACTAAATACCACACCCTTCTGGTTTCATATTCCACCAGACGGTCATTCCACTCATTAGCTCTTAAGTAGATTAACTACATAATGAAATTGACTGGAATTATTGTCCCTGCCCTGGGTGGCTTTGTGGATTTTTCATGTCAGCAGTTAACTATGACAGTGAGGATAAAGATACTGAAAAAACAGTGGTGATCTGTAGATTGCCAGAAAATAGAGAATGTGGTTCATATTAAAGCCTTTAACATTTACTTTTTAGCCTAATTTGGGCCTTTTCTCCATGTTTGAGTGCATCAAGAGAGGATGTTAGATTATGTTATATATATATTTTAAGAGGATTAGCACTAACAAATCTATTTGTTTTTCTACGTGTGCTCACTTGTTAACTTTGTCTTTTTCTTCAACTCCACAGTTCTTGTGGTAGCTATAACATGTGGCCTTTAGATCGCTTGTGTTCATTTCAGGCTATCAAGTTTATGAGATATCAGCTTGTCAAGTGTGTATTATCTCTCTCATCAATAATGTAGCCTGTCAGTCCTTGATAGATCCTTGACAGCTGGCCAACTGCCTTGAGAGTAACACAAGCATGATAAAGAATTGGGCTTATGGTCTATATTGACAGTATCTCCAATACACTCTCAGTCTTTCTGTGTTGTGTTTGTAAGTTACTAAATGAGTCCTAATGTGTTGATTTGTCATGTTGGGGATTCCTGTATGAATATGTATCCTGCTTTTGTTCCTCCTATCATCTTGTGGAGACAGCATTGCAATAATATTAGAGTGCCATTTTTTCAGGCTGTTAAAACTGAACTCTGCCCATGACGTCACACAAAAAAGCGGAATCTTCAATAATTAATTGCTTTTGTGGGGCAGCATCAGACAGACAAGCAGTGTATCTATTTTCCGATCATTACATAACAACCATGATTGTGGGATGAGAAGAAAAGAAAAGAGAACAGAGGATAGGATGAAAAAAACAGGAGGGGGGGGGCAGGCAGAGAACATTGGCGGACAAGAAAAAATGGTCTCTATTTAGTCTCACAGTGGCACACAGAGTCCTGCTTGTACACAACCACCCACACACGCAGACACAATCATCTACTGTACATACCAATGCTCACAAAAGTATATAACACACAAACTTGGAATGTGTTAATAGTGATGCTACATTTAGACTAAATAGAGACTCCACATATGTACTACCATTGTTTACTTTATTGGCACTGCTTAGTGGTCAAAGGGAGATGTAAATGACACCTGTTGTCATTTATAAATGCTAGAAAAGTTCAAAACTATCATTCCTAAGACAAAAATGAACATTCTCTACTTTTAGAATGGCATGCATCATCAGGGAAAAGCAGCTGGTAAAACATCAATCTCTGCACCACATATATCTTTTGAATTGTTTACTCTTTGTTTGTTGTGTGCGCCAAATTGCCTCCCATCATAAAAACACTTCTGGCCTAGCGAGGGCCTTTTCTTCCTCATGACTGTCAGTCCTTAGTACTGCATGTTCCTCTGTGCACCACTAGATGGAGGTAAGACATAGAGAAACTTTACTTGCAAATGGTCAACTCACCACCGTCCTCTCAAAGTGGAACAGAATCTGGATAACTGCTATTTTATCTGTTAATGTCCTTTATAAGCTGGTTCTCCATAATCCTTTCTGATATAGACAGACAATGCTTTAAATATACTTTTTTGTAAGAGGAATGTGTAGTAATTAAAAGATCTACATGCACACATGCACACACGCACACACACACACACACACACACACATTGCACACTTTTGAGGAGCCCCATTTGAGATCCAGCAGTGTCAGAGGGAGGTCTGTGATTTGATATCATTATAAATAGGCCATCTACTGAACCCAGCAGGGAGAGAGATCTGAGGAGAAACTTGTTCTTCCAGATAAAGCGGGACACATAAGACTCAGACAGAATTCCCCTCTGACTATTGCAGAGGGATTCAAAATAATCGGTGGAGACTGACAACACAACCACTAATTTCAGTCTTTAAGGGAAGACCCATAAGGGTTAGTCTACTTCAATAGCACAGTGATAAAAGGTGTTATAAATACACAGTAATAATGAAAGCTGCACAGATGTCAATTATTCTGAGACTGTTTTAGGGACTAAAAATAACCTGCATGTTTTAGAAAATTGAAAAGAAATTGAAGGAACATTTAAAGGAACAGTTCACTTTAAAATGTTGTAAAATAAGCTTATAGCTAATAAGTCTTGCTTTGGGCTAGATGAGAAGATCAATACCTCTCTTATGGGTGTGCGGTAAATAGCTACAGCAAGAAGCCGCTAGCTCAATTTAGCAAAAACACAGGAAGAAACAGCTACTCTGCCTTTGATCAACTGTAAAAAGAAATGCCCACAATGTCAAAATATTCCTTTAATTAGTGGGGATTTCTCTCAACATTTTTTAAAGAAAAAAGGAAACAATGACAATGACTAAATTTGTATCACCTGCTTAGCATTCCCACTGTAAATGGCTGTGTCTTTACAGCACACTTTACAGCAACTATGAAATTAAAGGAGCACAGATATAGAAATAATGTATCTGTCCCATCATATCAGCAGTGGCACTGCTGATGCAGCTGGTATTCATAACCACCAGCATATACCTTGCCTTGCAATTATAGGACTGAAGATAACTTGCAAGGACAGCAATTTTCTATTATCATCCTCTCAGCAAAGCAGACTGGAAATCATGCACTCTAATAACCAGATTGGACGGCAATGAAAGGCACATCAGGGTGTTTGTCCACAGATAATTAGTAAAATATGTCCATTGTTAAAGATTATTTGCTGGTTGGTTGGCTGGGTTTCCTCCCTCCAGTCTTCCATCGAGGCCTAAACTAAACAACGGTGGGGTGATGTAAGGCGTCATGGTGTCAGTGTGGTGTTCATCAACTCATTTATACTTGCATTCTTGACAAGAGCGTGAATGGCTGCTTGTTTCAATGACTGGCATCAAAGAAGCAAGTAATGAAGCAAAATTAAGATCAATCCTGAAAACACCCTTGTTACAAACCAAGTCAAGGGAAGATGTATACACAAGAAAGAATCTACTTGATTGAATAACCAGTGGCGGAAACCACTTTTGGCAGATTCACTTGTTGTGTCAAAGCAAAGTAAAAAAATAGTGGCTGGTTTAATTGGCAGTAAATTCTCAGTCTGCCATGCTGGCTGGTTGCCTGTCTGGTTTCTCACAGAGAACGCTCTGTGTCCACAACACAGGAATGCCTAGAACAGTGAAACTGTCCATGACATAGTTTCCACCTTCTAACCTTCTAAAGAACGTGTGTGTGTAATCGGCAAAAACATTAACGCAAGAGGATATACTAATGCTACTGCTGTACAGTATGCAGTATTTCTGTATACAGACATGTTCACAACCGTTCACATCATGATTAATTCACCTCCTGCAGGATTCCATGTGCACATGGTAACAGTACAATCTCAGGTTACCTCCCACTATCTATCTGTATGTGTGTGTGTGTGTGTGTGTGTGTGTGTGTGCGCGCATGTGGAAAGTAGGTCTAGCTTTAGCCTGGTAGCCAATTTACATCCAGACAAGCAGACTGCATTTGCTCCACTATCTTGTGTTTGTATGGGGTTATTGGTGGGGGACTAGTCTCGACTAGACCTACCTCCACAGCACTGAGGAGGAGGGTCTGGCAAGCCCACACAAAATTCCGGGATAGGGAAAAAACATGCTCTGGTTTATTGGCATTTCTTTAAACCAATCACAATAGTCTTGGGCGGCGATAATTGCTGTCCAGAGCAACAGCGTTCAGAAGTTGTTTAGTTGTGCAACAGATAGCTAATTGTCTGGATTTACCGTGCAGAGATCTGAGAAAAGGTTAACCATAGTCATCATGAGTCAACAGGAGTTTACAACGCCAACACAAAGGAAGCCCAATGCAACGGATATCCGGCCTAAATAAATGAAATCCGGTGGATTTCTATCGGCAACGGAGCAATCCCAGATGTGGAACATCATGGGTATGGACTAATGGAGGACTGGCTGTTTGGCCACTTATTTTTTCTTATTGGCAAAACAAACCAGAAATGTAAAATGCATCACTGTCTCTGCAAAAGAGAAGAAGGATCAGATGTAAGAAAATGGAAAGTTTGGTGGGGGAAAAAAAACAAAGAAAGAATAAAATCTAATGTGTGATTTATCTATTTGACTCGGCTCGGCTCCCAAAATATGAAGCTATGTCACCAGCTGTGTACAGGCTTTAAATGTTGGTGAGGCGTAGACATGTAACTATACATGTAAGTTTAAAATGAATTTAGCCTAAATTAAATTATTGTGCAGTAAATAACTGGACTAAGCTACAATTCTGTCTTTTTAAAGTTGTTCCCAATGTATTTTTAAATCCATACAGCTGGGTCAAATGTAATTTTGTAAAAGAAACAAATAGTGAAATTTGACAGTGATACATGACTGCTTAACGTAGAGCAAGAGCATAATGGCAGCATAATCAGATTTGTGTTTATAAGACCTGCATTACTCTCATTATTGCCACAAAATAATAACATTTTTGTGTGCATGTAAAATGATTAGATTAGATTACTGTAGGACTGTACTGTCCACCTTGGTGGAAATTTGTCTTCTCTAAAACGCTAAAACACAACCATGACATTGTATGTTATTAAACATACAGCACAGGAGGATAGGATGGAGGTATAGGTTACAGCCTACAAGAGAACATGGCCAGTGTTAAAGACCCTCTATAATGGTACATTACTAATCCTTGGATGGTAAAATCTAAACTGCTCTAATTCTGTTTGCTATTCTAGAGTTACTGCTCATAAATCATTCAGTGGGATTCTGTCACCTCAGACCGTATCGACATCTTGCATTGGTTCTGTGATGAGACTGTACTGTGATGATGCTGAGCCATAAAATGAATAGAAATGCTGTTGCATTAAAGGTCCCAGGGCATGAAACATTCACTTAATGAGGATTATTAACATTAATATAAGTTTCCCCACCCTGCCTATGGTCCCCCAGTGGCAGAAATGGTGATAGCCCTGGGTATCCTGCTCTGCCTTTGAGAAAATTAAAGCTCAGATGGGCCGATCTGGAATCTTGTTCCTTATGTGGTCCTAAGGGGCAAGGTTACCTCCTCTTTCTCTGATTTGCCCACTCAGAGAATTTGGCCCACCCATGAGAGAAAGACATCATGGCTTTCAAAAAGCTACAGACTCAGAAATGGCACATACTAAGGAAAGGTCATTGTGGGACTGGCTCTAGTGGCTGTGATTTTGCACCAAGGCTGAATTTTTGGAAAGAGACTTCAGATATGGTATTAGGGGACCACTACAGTCTATATAAAACTACACAGCTGTCAGAACCCCATAAGTATACTATAATCCTGATTTTTGACCCCACAAATATAGGTATACAAGAATACACAGACACACATAGAGGGAGGTAACCTGAGAGTTACTGTACTGTTACCATGCACACATGGAATCCCGCAGGAGGTGAATTAATCATGATGTAAACGGTTGTGAACATGTCTGCATACTGTACAGACATAGCATTAGTATATCCTCTTGCATTGCAGTTTTTGCCGATTGCTTATACACTAAAAGTGAATGGTTAGACAAAAGCATCAAAACCTTAAACTTTTGTAACCATGCCTTAAACAAAAGTACACCAAAAGTACAAACACATTTTGTGCTTTGCACTTTGTTTGCAAATTTTGCAATGCACTTCTTGCAAAACACTACGCACTGTTTCTTATATTTGAAACTTTGTTCAAGAATGAAAAGTCAATCATCGGGAAAACACTTCTCTTGAAAATTGAAAACACTATTTGAAATTTATAGAAAACCCAAACACATGATTACCTTGGGTGCCGCAAATAGTCTTCAAAGAGTTCTCCATCACCATGCCACTCTTGGTCCCTACAATACTGCACACATAATCACAATGGATGCACTGGATGCACTGCATAATCTGGTTGTTCAGACCAGACCACAGCAGCCCAGGTTTGTTGTCACCTGGGATAATGTTAGTTTTCACCAGGCTGCTCTGGTCCAGGACTGGTTCATCCACCACAATACTGTAACTTCACGGTTGTTTACTTGACCCCATACTCCCCATTTCTCAATACAATTGAGGCGCTTAAAAAGTGTATGACGGCCAACCACATGCCCACATGCCTCTTCTGCAAACAATGGAATAGGTGTGCAGAGACATTGAGGTGGGGTCAGTCCAGTGTTTAGTTGTTGTTGTAAAAACCTGAAATGGGGAAAAATAAACTATATTTTTTCTAAAACCTTTCTATTTTTGCATGCATTAAAATGTAAGTATATTCTGTGCCAAAACAATCTTTTACAGAAGCCTGTATTAGAAAATAGGTATGCAAAGCACTGAAGAGAGGAGTGTTTGGTATGAAGTACATCAGTGTGTTGTTGCTGCTTTGAAAGAGTGATTCAAGTGGTGCATTTTGTTGCAAAAATGCCATTTTGAAAAAGGATGGTTACATTTTAATTTATTAATTGAGTTTCACATAGAAGTGAGATATTTATCTCCAAGTGTGTCTTATTTGGTTTGTGTGACGAGTTTTGACATAATGAGCCACATTATGTAACACGTGTGTAAGCTGACGGCAAAAACTAAATATTAAGTTAATTAAGTTGGATATTTAACCTAATTATCTTTAACTACCAAATTTAAAATACTGTTTGGCATACTGTTTGGCACTAATGAAATTTACTTCATGTTTTATTCAGTAGGTTTTTATTTTTGTGGCCCTTTTTACATAGTATGGTACACATCACTGGTATCCCACTTTTTGTAATTTATTTTCCAGGTAAAGTAAGATGTTTTTTAGATTTTCTATTCCCTGGTAGAAATTTTTATTTTTTCCTGTGAGAGTCAGAGTGCAATGGAATGCGGCAATGGCAGCAAAGACCCAATTCAAAAGCTTTTTTGTATTTATCCATTGCTTACCAATTCCACTTTTCAGCATATAGTCTTTGATTATTTTGTCAGTCTTGTTTGTTTGTTTTTTTGTTTAGGATCCTCATTAGCTCCTGTTCATTAGCAGCTATTTGTCCTGAGGTCCTTAAAACTATCTTTACAATCAGATATCATTCACAATACATTGGACATCATACAAAATAGGACATCATATGACAAAGACTAAACACATACATTATAGCATCTTTCATAACACAAGACATATATGATAATAACAAAATCATAGACTGTATGGACTAAATACACAGACAAGATAAAGACAAACACATAGACAGGACAGCTCCACTGGCGCAGTCAAAGAGCAACCGTATACTGTCTGTTTCACTCAGTGTCTATGATAATATGTATAAAACAAAGTCAACACTTCTGATATGGTTGTTATTAATGGTGTCTTCTCTTTTCTCCTGTCTATTGTGTGCATCTGTTGATTTGATTGACAAGCTGCTGCATGCAACTGCGCTTATAGCCTACTACAAGTTGTATTTAGTTGAATTTAATTGAATTTCGTACTGTGCAAGCATGAATGACAATAAAACCTTTTAAAACAAGTCCTGAGCTTTATGGAAAGCCCTTCTAGAAACTTGAGTTGGAAATTTTGTTAGGCTGCAGTGTGCAGACAGGAGCAAAATTGTGTGATGAAGAGGGGTCTGCACAAAAAATGGATAGTGTCAATTTTGGGGAGTGGTTTCTGGCTGTCATTCATATTGCTTTTCTTACACTGACCTGTATATAAATAAATAAAGTGCATTTTAAATGTATTTGCCCCTATCCAAAAATTATCATTGAATATAGCCTATCGTTTTGGCTTTAAAGCAATGCATATCGGGTATGCTACATCCTGCTCTGTATGCATCTCTCACAGCATCCCCATACACATTATTTTTGATTTCTCCTCATGAGGGGCCCTATTGCTCCTACATAATATCCTGCAATGGTGGCGACAGAGAGCTTCAAATTGGACTCTCTCTCTCTCTCCTCCAGGGCAACATCCCATTATCTGGGCGGAGAAAGAGAGAGAGAGAGAGAGAGGGTAGACCTATTCACTACACTGCCTCTCTGTGTTCTCAGCCACTACTCCTCTGAGCAGGAATCGGCTAGACAGATATCCTGAAGAGAGGAGGGGAGGATCTTTCAGAACAAAGCGGACTATTTTTTTTTTTTATAATTTGTGATAAACTGGATTAGGCCTGATAGGTTGCGTTTCTGTTGTTTGGACTTCGCTTCCTGCTTCTTCGCCTTGTTGCACTACAGGAGCTCTCATTGTGGCTGGAGCCAGGATCCCCTCCTTTTGTGTTGCTCTGCAGTTGTTTATTCACACTCCAACTTCTGCCTCCTGTTTCACCATAGGCTATATTGGTTTTATTTCATTTTTTATTGTTTCGGCCTAAACGGAATGAATGACAAAAACAAAGGAGGTTGATGTCCATAACTCTCCGACTCACTTCGTCTTCGCCTCGCCCAAGGAACGGAGACTCCATCTCCGGCAGAAGATGGAAAGTGGAGGCGGGACAGAGGGCTCGGACAGTGGGCAGACGCAGCCCAACCCCCGGCCTGAAGCTGCGGAGCTCTCTGCAATGGTGTCCGCTCAGCCTCCGGGCGAGAAAAAGAAGAAGATAAACCGGGCACCGTCCCCGGCCAGACCAAAGGATGTACCCGGTTGGTCACTTACCAAGATCCGTGGAGGGATTGGGACCCCAACCCTGAGCGTCAAGCCGGGGGGCCATCCACTTGGGTAGCCGCATTTCCAGGCGCAGTCCCGTGGGAAGTCTTGCTGGAAAGGACGGTAAAGTGGAAAGGAGCGGTGGTGGCAAACCTGCGGGCAAATCCTCCTCCTGCGCCGCGTTGTCAAAGACTGTCAAGGCGACCAAGAGTACCGGAGGACGGAGGAAGGTGTCGGACGCTAGCATAGGATCCGATGATTTATCTAAGGACTCTGGCTGCGCCACCGGGAAGCTCTCCCCGACCGCCAGTAGCTCCGAGCTATCGGACTGCGCCTCTGAGGAAAACAAGCTCTCCGACGCTGGGAGCAGCGACGCCGAATCGAGGAGCAGCCGGGGCGGTGGGCCGGACGGAGACAAGCCACTCAGGGATGGCGTGTTGGCGGATAGAGCTAACCAAAAAGCCGCCGCCAAGACCACATGCTCCTCTGCGGAGAGGGACTACAAGGACCGGCTCTCCGTGGGCGTGGAGACTGGGGAAGGGAGCATATCCCCCGGCGAGGAACGCTCGGTCACCTCGTTTGACAGCAGGGTACCTGCCAGCACGTCCCTGGCTTTCTCAGACCTCACAGAGGAGTTTATGGACGGCATGCATGAGGAGTTTGTCCGGGAAATAGAAGAGCTGAGATCTGAGAATGATTACCTCAAAGTAAGTCCAACTGACCTATGTAAGTGTCAACTATGAATGTGTTAATGTGTTAACCCATGGTAAAATAATTGGTTCGATTAGGCTATCTTTCATTGGCATTTTGCTTTAGACCAAGATGCAACGACAAAATCCTCTTTCTGTGAGAATCATGTTTTTTTTTTTTTAAATGATGTTACTGTTGGGTTTATTTACCAGTTCACTTACTTGTTTCCCAGTTTAGATATGCCTTTGGATGTCATCCAAGGCTACACACTACAAGGATGATGACGATGTTTTGAATGGAGTCTAAGTAGCACTAGAGCAAAACATGCAGCATTGTATCCTCAGAATGGATGTTTCATATGGAATATCTGCATCATGTGCAATAGGAAATGTGAAATATTGTAGGTGTGTTTTAAAGAGTAAGATATAATGTGGATGTAGTATTTTGGGCAGATAGTGGCTTTCCAACATAATTTGGCAGCCAGTGTTGTCAGTTGTGTTACCCCCAACTCACATGAGGGAAGTGTATGGGGGGTGGGGGGGGGCGCGATGGCAGTGAAATCTAACTCTGCCTTGCTGTTAATTTACCAAGGTATCAGATGAGATTTTTTTTTTTTTACACAAAATGGTCAAAATCATGTATTCCAAAAAATTTGACAGCAGTACAACATTTTGCATTGTTCTGTCAAACTGACAAACGCCAAAACATCAGCACTCAAAACAGTAACCAGAGAATCACTGCACCATCATCAAGGCCTCACAGTGGGATTGTATGTCATCAGATTTTGGTACTAAAGGCATCTCTCAGCTCCCACAGGTCTGCAGGCAGTGGAATGTAACGTGGAGCAGCTCCATCCAGACTTGAGAGTGATTGATTGGGCAAAAGATCAATTATATTAGCATGTCCTTAAGAATTAAATGGCAGTTACCAGACATGCCGATAATTGTCAGATATTGATTGTAGAGGGTGATTGAGCCGTAGTCTAAATAGGAGGACCACCACATCTATTCTCAGGGAGCTCTGCTGCAACAGTGTTGGAGAATAGATTCTTGGTGGACCTTCATCATGAAGATGGCTCTACACACCAGAAGGGTTTCTTATTGATAACTATGGCAACGTAATACATTCACTTTTTTTAATCACACCTGCTGCTGTTGTAAACATGAGCCATGATGCCTTTGACATGAAACGACATTTCTGAATGAATAATCTTTATTAATATGATATTATTCCCTTAATTGTTACTTTTTAGTTATTCTAGCCAGCAAAACAATTAGGATTATTGCTCCACATTGTTATGTAGCCCCGATTTAGTGTTCAGTAGTTGATATTTAGCCATTAATTAAGCAACATTTTCAAACATTGGCTGGTTCCATTTTCTTAGTTGGGTGGAGTATCTGCATTTCTATCTTTTACATTAATGTCAATTGAATAGCTTGGTTTTTGAACTGTTGGTAGGACAAGTTGAGCAATTTGAAGACGTTTTTTTACAATTTTCTGATGTTTTCTCCATGGAAATAATCATTAGCTGTTGCCCTATCTGTGCTGTCTGTCTAAAATCACGATTTATCAAAGTCTTTTCAGATGTTAAAAAAATTCAAAGGCCTGCTTCCTCAGTTTTACTCAGCTGCTGCCTGAATATATAGGACAGCATGTAACAGAGCTACCTTATTGGACCACCCCAAAGCCTCATGGGAGGCCTGGCAGTGAAGTGAGTGTGGTTGTGTCTGTTTTTGCAGCTGCGAGGAACACCTGGTTAGTAATCAGAAGATGAAAACAACATGCTGCTGTGGTGTCAGGCACCCCCTCAGTCTCTCGCTCTGTGTCAGATTTTTTTCTAGATCCAACTCCTAATCCACACTCTCCAACTCACAATGTTCATCCTTTTTCTCTGTCATGCAGACTTGTCTATATTCGACTATAGCATCCTGTAGTGCATATCAATAGGCTGACTGTTTGTTGGTCTAGACTGTGTGACATTTAATCGCTAAGCCAACAGCTGCTGAAATCTCTGTAATTATTAATTAAATGTCATTGTGTACGATGTTAATGCTCAATATGTTGAAGCTGTGAGAGAACTTGGTTGGTAGACAATCAAATCTTCCAGCTACCTGCATCCCTTATTACTTATTGCTAGGCAACAGGCTAACAGCAGTTTGATTGATTCTGTCTGTCGTTCCTACCATCCACACACCATGTTAAAGCAGCTCTCGCTCAGCAGGAACCCAAACAAATAACTAAATTATCACTTGAGTCCACATGCTGTGCTTAGACATGATAAACGGCATGCAGGGCTTTACTGCTGGCCTCCAACCAGACAGAGTCACAAAGTTGAGCCTTTCTTTTTAGAAATCTCTGTCCTGTGACTACAATTTATACGAATTGAGCATCTAAGCAGGCGTAGCTTGTATACATGACTGTTTTAGCCTAGTTACTCACTCATATCTTTCAATATTCACAATATCTTACTTCACGAAGAATTGCCATGGTAGTTTAGACAAACAGTTTGTCTGCTCAGTATCCTCTGATGAAATTGTATGTATATGAAATTGTATGTATACAATTTCATCAGAGGATATTGAGCAGACGAACTGTGTGTGTGTCACTGAAAAAAAATTCAGTGATACATGTGTCACTGAATTTCTTTGAGGCAATTTTCAGAATCAAATTTTTTTTTTAAGATGTTTTTGGGCATTTTAGGCCGCCATTTATACAGGACAGCTGAAGACATGAAGGGGGAGAGAGAGGGGGAATGACATGCATCAAAGGGCTGCAGGTCGGAGTAGAACCCAGGCCCGCTGCGCCCCTACACATGGGTGTCTGCTCCACCAACTGAGCTATCTGGGCACCAAATTTTCAGAATCTTGAAGTCATTGTTAACTTCTATTAAATGCTTTACAATCACTCTGATTTTAAGTTTTTTTTGATTCTCTGGTATGCTGACACTAATATACAAGACGTGACAGACAGACACTATTGTGTTTATATGTCATGTTTATGTGTCTTCAGTAGTCTCAGTGGCAACTCCTGGTTAAAAAAAACATAAAACCCATCAACATCCACTGTGTTTATTTAAGACCATGGCCCATTTCCAGCTTAGTTTAGCTTAGCACAAAGACTGGAAACATGGGGGTAACAGCTGTCCTACAGCAGTTAGACGGACCGTTATCACAGCAGATGTTTGTGAGTTCTGCTTTCTAATATTGACCATGTCTGGCTCACTCAGATCTAACAGCTGATTGGTTGATTCAATCTCCTGACTGGCTGATGTGAGCACATGACAGCAACAATCTTCCCTGTTCTTTTTAAGTTAGCTGTGTAAAGCAGGTCAGCGGGACACGTCTCTCTCTTAGTCTCTCACCTTATTAACTTGTGTTTCCCTCGTTTCGTGTCCTTACATTCTCACTCTCTGCTGTCTTGTTTTTTTTCTCCTTCCCTGTCTACATTTCATTTTTTCTGCTTTTACCATCCCTGGTGTTTCTTTTTCTGCCCCTTTTGTATGTCCCATAGAGGGTGAAAGAATGTCTTTTGCTTCACTTTATTTTCTGTTATTTTCTTTCTTTCTTTCTTTCCTTCCTTCCTCTCCTCTCCTCCCCTTTCCTATTCATTCTCCTGTTTTCTTTATTTTCACATCCTACCTTCCCTTTACTTCTCTGATATTTATTTCCTTTCTATTTCTTCTCCTTTACTTCACTGTCTTACTCTTTCAGCTCTTTCCTTTTTTACTTTTCTTTTTTTCCTCCTTTTTTTGATCTCATCTCTGCCTCCTCTCTCCTCTGTATTGCAAAGGTGTAGCACAGTGGTCAGTGTTGTGCAGATGACTCCTTGCTGCAGTCTATTTCAGCTTGATCAACAAACCTCTACACACACACACACACACACACACACACAGTTATGCAGAAGATAGTTATGCAGAGGCTGACCCGCATTTTGACAGTGCTACTACTACAGTCACTTGTACTCCATATTTTGCTTACACATCCCACACAACACACATTGCATACTCTTGGAAGCACACCATTGTATAACACCCCAGCTGCTGTTCCATAAAGCCTCGCAACCTGACTTTTTCTGGTGGGGTGTGGTTCATTTCAGTGCAGACGTAAACGCTAATCCAAGAGCTGCACCTTAAATATGATTCATATTAAGGATGCAATTCATGTATCAAGCTGAAATGATTACTTCATCTCCAAGATGTCTATAAGATAGGTAGATAAATACACTACTGTAAATTAAGATCACATACTGGCTGTTTTTTTAGTGGTATTTCATACCTTTTTGAAAATGATTTTTAGATTTGACTTCTTTACTACTTATTTTACTACTTATTTTTACTTCATATTGTAGAGTGTAGGAATTTCTTTTACTTGATCTCAATTTCCCTGCAACTGCTAAGAGTTTAATCTAAGGTCATCTTTGACCTCCTGGGCGGGAGAGAGAAAGGAGAATCAATACTGTATCATATGTTACTTAGTACGCCATTCTGCTACTTACATCATGTAGATCTCTATTTCTGATGGCCCCTTTTTATCTGACTTAAGAGGATATTACACAGCAGTTCATTTGAAGAAGATACTAATTGTTGTAATAGCTATCTTTATAATAAGGATGATGTAGACAAAGACTTAAGACTGCTAATGATAGCGAGCAGCAATTGATGGGATGGATTAGAAACAAGGTTAATGGATGATGATTTTTGTTGATTGTCTTGCATCTATGACAAAGATGCTATTAAACATTAAATGATTCCCTTTATGGTCCACATATGTGCACATAATGCTGTCGACACTTACAGTCAGGTAGATGTCTCTACAACACATATCAGCTCTTTCCCCTGCTGGTTGAAATCAGAGGAGTATTGTTAAAATGATAGATTCACTTATACATTCTCTCTTCTCCACTGTCTCCAGGATGAGATGGAGGAGTTGCGGTCTGAGATGCTGGAGATGAGGGACATGTACATGGAGGATGACGTCTACCAGTTGCAGGACCTAAGGCAACAGCTGGAGCAGGTACAACTGTGGGATGACAGACAGACTAAATGAAAGCACACTCATTGAATCTGTGCTCTCATTTTGGTGTAATATCCTGATTTGGAACTTTGAATGTATAAAACAGGCAGAGGCTGCAACATGTTTTGAAACAGGCAAGTAAGAATGTTCTGAATGTCATCTTTGAGCAAGAGGTGTGACACAAGGCCATGTCTGCATGTCTTCTTTGGAATTTGAATGCCTGCTGCAAGGCGAATCTTCCTTGAAGGCGCTATAACATGAAGCAAAGTAACAAAAGGGCTTAGATGATAGATAACATCATCCAAGCACATGCTTCTGTTTCTTAGGCTAATAAGACCTGCCGCATCCTGCAGTACCGGCTAAGGAAGGCAGAGCGACGCTCTCTCCGTGTGGCTCAAACAGGGCAAGTGGATGGAGAGCTGATACGAACGCTGGAGCAAGATGTCAAAGTAAGTGTTGGTGTGTTTGAGAGAGAGAGAGAGAGAGAGAGAGAGAGAGAGAGAGAGAGAGAGATTGAAATGTCTAAATGGAGCTGTGTGTGGAACTGGAAGAGGTTCTAAAGTTGTTTCTCAGCTTTACGCAAAAGATATACAGTATACAATATGTGAAGCAGGATAGAGAATCTGGAATAAGATGTCCTAGTGTGGCTGTAATCTAATTTACTGATTTTGAAGTGCATAGTCTCTATTCCCAAAACACTGAGCTCTTAGTTAACAACAAATACAAAAAATAGCAAGGAAGCTTATACAGCTTCTACTAAAGGTCCGCGTCCTCCAGAAATCAAAACTTAGTTTGTGTGTAAATGTTTAAAAATAGATGTGTTATCTTTATCTTCATAAGGTCACTCTCAGCTAGGCATTTTGTATTCTTCTGTTAAGGTTTATGGAGATAAAGATCCACTTGTGTCAAAACTTTCAGTTAGGTTCTGCTATTGCAATTTTGCTCAAAAGCTAGTGACCGTGATCTGAATAGTATACTGTACATGCATTGATCGTTACATGACCGGATATAAAACTCACTTTTTGGGGGCTTGTGCATATACAGTACATTTGTGTATCTGGAGTGCCTACTAACCCACAAACTGTGAAATAAGACAAACTAGTCAGGTTTTTGTGGGCTACCTTGATCAGACAAAATGGGATTTAACAAGCCATTCAGATTTGCTTTAAAGGTGCTCTAAGTGATGTTACTTCTTGTTGACATTCTAAGTATTTTCAAACAAAATTAGACTAGCTTGCCCCTCCCTCCTCCTCATCCCCCCAACCCCCACCCCCAAATCCTTCTTGTTGGTTATTGGCTGGAACACTGGAACACTGTTTGTGTATGCTTCGTGGTGCAGGTGGGCACAGTTTATTTTTGTTGCCGTTTGTAGACCCTGGGCTGTCTACAGAGACCACGTTTTTTACAGTGTGTTCTGGGGACAGGCAGCTCATGGATAGTGAGGAGATGTTTGCTGTATGTGACAACAAATGTAGCCTAAAACACGCATGACATTGCTTAAAGCACCTTTAAGGACTTTAGTTATGTGATTGTTGTTACATGCTGTTTTGGATGTAGTTGTTACGTATTTTGACATCGTTCTTTTGACCCTTCTCCTTCACACTGTTAAAGTCATGAGAATGTGGTGAGGTCAGGCTTCCTCTAATTTGTTTAAGGAATTTCCCTGTTTAAAATGTATATACTATATATACAAAACATCACACTGGCTAAGAAACACTGAATGCCGCTTTAGGAATCCCAATTGACAAACTTGCACATTTAACAAGCATATACCGATTACTCCAGAAACCAGCATTAAAGACCATCTCCACAAGCAAATGTACATAGAGACAACACTATGTTTAACTAGCGTCCTTTACAGGACACATACACACCAGTCGTCCCTATCACTTAAGGAATTCCGGGTAAACGCCGTTTATACATAAAAAAACTGAATGCAGGGTAAAGCTTCTGTGTGTGTGTTTTGTCACGGTGACCCTGGACTATATGGGTACACTCTGTCAAATTCACAGCGTTCCGCCAACATTTTTTTATGTAGAGGATACAATGAGGTCTTTATACCCTAAGAGAGAAAGTGTGAGAGTGAGACTGTGATGTCACTCTCCAAGGGCTTTCCGCCGGCTGTTGCTGTCTGTCTCTCCGCTGCTGTCTCACAATCTGGTTGTGAAGGAAGAAAGGAAGGAAGGAAGGAAGGAGGGAAAAGGATGAGTGTACATTCTTTCTCTGAGGGTGGAAAAAAAGGGGATTGGTCACTTTTTGAAAATTCAAATCAGCCAATCAGAGAGGGAGGATGACCAGGGGAGGAATACATAAAGAAAAAAAGAGAAATGCAAAAAATAGAGAAACCAAGAGAAAGAAAGAAACAGAAACAAAAATAGAGGATGGGATAACAAGGTATTCGGATTAGATGATTTGAATGGAGGTCTGACTTGAATTTAAATCTTTAGTAGCCAATTGTAGCGATGGGATAAGGAGTGGGAGAATAATGTCACAAATAATGGAGAAAACAGAAAGAGAAAACTTGACAAAACAAACAAGTGAGGTCTGCATCTGTTGGCTAAACACAAAATACTAAAACATATAAACTGCTAGGAGACAAACCTGACCTCTCTCACAACACATGGCTGATTGTGTCGTCTTGCCGCCAGAGCCAAGACTCAGACAGAAAGTCAAGTTACTGTGTGTATGTGTGTGTGTGTGTGTGTGTGTGTGTGTGTTAATCCCATGTTAAGCTTCTCTTTTGCCAGCCTCTTACAGTCACTCCTCTCTGTTTATTCTGGTGCCTTTATCATTAGCCTTATAAAACTAGACACTCACTCCCTCCTCTATGACTCAATACTGATTCAGCTCTACTGGAAAATAACTTAACTAGCAGTAAAAATAAATGACAATGACTGTAAACTGTTGTATGTGCTTAATGTCTTTAAGTATTAAGTATAACATGAATATGAATGTTAAAAGTAGCAGCTGTAAAAGCTGTGGGTTTCTGGCCATCTAAATCCTCCATCTGTCTCCAACATACTATTTGTTGTGATGCTAAATGCCAGTGCAACTCGTTGAGATGGGCCCACAAAACCAAGAATGCTTCACCTGCACCCACTCTAAGCACCGACCTGCGCCTTTTAGCATTTTTCTATCACTGGCAACACACTGCTTAACCCAACAAGCACCAGCCAACAATCATATTCAGCTACCTCACCTTAGCAAGCAGCAAAGCATAAGCTATAATCTACCACATAATAGATCACATGAAGCTAACTTGCATGCTAACAATACATTAACTGCTTCTGCTTTATTTAATAGTACAGATTGGAAAAAGACCGGGTAGATGGTCCTCCCTCCACCTTGGGGGGATCCCCCCAAGGCTTCTCCTGGGTGAATCTAAAGGGGTTAATAAGATAGGTATCTGAGAAGAAAATACCTCTAAAAATACTCAAATCAAAAAATACAAGAAGGGAAAACATTCTTTCCTTACAGATCATAGACAGATGCAACCTGAATATTTGGTTGCAAGCCCACATTTCTTTGTATTTAACAGTTCCCAGGACAAAGAAGTTGGGAAACACTGATTTAAGCCCTTTAGATTTGATAACTGCGAATGGGTACAGAAAAGGATGCAATATGACAAAAGCAACTTTTATATTTAGCAGGCATGTAATTTTTAATTTAAAAGAAAAAAGTGATTTTAAATTACTTTCAATTGCATTTTATGTCCATAAATACCCGGATGTTTTTAATTCCTGCTGCAGGAAGATGTTGATTGCTATACT
Source organism: Etheostoma perlongum (assembly GCA_026937815.1). Taxonomy (NCBI): domain Eukaryota; kingdom Metazoa; phylum Chordata; class Actinopteri; order Perciformes; family Percidae; genus Etheostoma; species Etheostoma perlongum. Next base: position 22,355,357 of record CM049377.1, read on the forward strand.
TTACAGTAAATGAGCCATTCTTTGAATAAGTACAAATCTGAAAATTGAATACAAAGTGGGGAATATTTTTTGGAATAACGCTCAAATGACTTGGTGATTATTTCGCTGAAGTCCCTAAAGGAAACAATAAATGACCTTGCTATACAAGACACATGTAGTGATGTGAAATGGGCGATGACATGATGTTTCAAAAATGATTCCTCACTGTTAGAAGGTAAAGTCTTGCTGTTGGACACGTCACAGTCAAACTTGACCGTGACCTCACTGAGCTGCTCTACACTGAGCTGCTTAATAAAAGTAATTGGCTTAACTGCTGTTGATGCTTTAGGGCCCTGCTGTAATGACTCAGTTACATGCAAATGCACACAGACACACACGCAGACTTAAACCTTCTTATGTACATCACATGCTCTTATTTGTGTTATTTCAGAAATCGTGTTTGTTGGCTCACATCTGACTGTGTGTGTGTGTGTGTGTGTGTGTGTGTGTGTGTGTGTGTGTGTGTGTGTGTGTGGCTGTCTAACTCTCCATTAGAATGTCTGGCATCATTTCCTGTCCTACTCACACACTTCTCTCATTCCCACAGGCTAAAGACATCTGGATACACACACACACACATACAGAGGAAATAGTTGTTAGGATTCATGATGTCAACATAGCAGTTGTACTTCACCTTATCTCTAGAGAGAATCAGTTGTGCATTCCCCTTGAAGGGCCGGCTATAAACTACCCAAAACTTATGATCGCAACTAGATCTTTCGAGTGAGAAAATGTGTTTGCTTGTAGTTTGAGTGAACACATCCTTTTAAAGCATATCCAACAGCTGGAAAATATGTTTGTTTTTTGTCTCATAAGGTAATCAGTATGGAGAGTGGTCCAGGATGAGTTTTGCATAGCTAGTTGCTGGTTGTCCATATAAGGAGAGAGCCCAGACCACTACAGCGGTAACTGTAAACCAGGAAAGCTACTGTATACGGTGCTTTGTAAAACATTTTTGCTACACGTGCCGCCAGTGTGCAATCTGTGCTATTGGTAATGTAAACATTATATATACAGCGACTAAATGTAATTATTTGACGCAGTCCATTGTTTTTAAAACCAGGTCCAAACATTTCTACTTGTATTGTCCCTCTCTTGAATCATCCTACCTCCCTTACTCCCTCACTGTAACATATAGCATATACTGCTATAGTTGAGATAATAGATTATCTAGCGTCTAACCCTAACCTTCACAACTACATGCCTAACTCCAAGTCTTAACTTTCAGAGAGCAAAGACATTTGAAAGAAGTAAGGATTGGACCTCACTTTTCAAAAAGGTCCTCAATCTCAAGGTCTTAAACTCAAACTGGTCCTCACAAAGATATAAGTACAGGAGCTTACACACAGTCATTAAATTAGAGCTTGAAAGCAGCAGTATCCCGTAGATTTAACTGAACAGGGCCAGCTCCCAGCCTCATCTCCATATGGTGTGTGTGTGTGTGTGTGTGTGTGTGTGTGTGTGTGTGTGTGTGTGTGTGTGTGTGTGTGTGTAGGAGAAAATTTGATTCAGTTTAGTTCTTGTTCCGTATGAGCTCCAGTAAAGTGTTCCTCATGCAACACACACATCCCAACCCCCACTCTTGCACCATGTGTCATATGCACACTGTAGGAAGTACAGTTTCTATGTGAGTATCCCAGTAGGAACTTTGGTTTCCACTTGTCTGTGTGTTACTGTTAAAGCCAGTATTAGCTTTAGTACAGTATTAACTATAAATAAAGATTTAATTTAAATGTTATTTGTGCCAATACAACCCTTTGATGGTTTGAAAAATAACTATAGGAAAACATTCTTTGATGGAGGAACACCGGTATTAGATTTATAACCGTGTGATTTACTTTTACAAGTGAAGCGATAAAGAATAGATGATTTTGGCAAATGTAACACTATGTAACACAAGCTTGGGCGGAGTTACTGGAGTGTAAACATCCCCACACCAAATGGTGAGCACAACAAACTCACTATTGTAACTCTAAACTTTGTTAATTCAGCCTCTCTGGTCCCACAGGGTGGGTGTTTTCGCTCCTGAACAGGTAGTATATAGATAGTGTCTTGTCTTTGGAAATACAGTAATAATAGTTTACCTGCTAGTGAACAGGGCGTGCTAACATTTGCAGCTTACATTAGAGCAGATAAACACACTCTTTAATTAATTACTTGTACCTTTGCTTTTTTTGGTTTTGACACCACCCACTAGAGATATGCCAAGCCGAACCTAAGAATTGGTATTGTGGCCTATCCTGACATCTTTTAACAGATCCATAAGGGCTACAATAAAGCTGATCAAAATCAAATCTTTTTTAACAGTATTTTAGTCTGCTATGTTGCAGCGTAGTTCTCCTTCACCACAGATGGGCTCTACAGTGCAGCATTTTACTGAAAATGAGAATGAAAATTAGAGTGTCTGAATGTGAAAAATGAGTTGGTTGTGATTGAGCATCTCAATAGAGCTCCATGCACACTGTTTTGGAATGGGAGAAATCCAAAAGCTTGAAACTGCTGCTGCAACTACTTATTGGTTTGCTAAAATATTATTGGAAATTGCTGTTTAATTGTGCTCAAATGATTAGCTGATTATCCAAAGGGTCTATCCACAGGAATATACATATTTGACAATCAATGTATCTTTTAATTTATTTATCAAGTAAAAAGAAAAACATTCATTGGTTCCAGCTGCTCAAATGTGATCATTAATTGAATATGTTGGTTTTGGACTGTTGGTTGACAAAACAATCAATATGAAGTTATAACGCCATCGCCCAGGAACCATTTTAAACCATTTTCTGACATTTTATTGACTTGAGTAATTTTTGGAAAGAAAAATTGGGTGATAAATCGATACGGAAAACAATCAGTAGCCTTATCAAGTACCACTGCAAATACTATTACTATATTGTACATAATGCTTGATATCATAGTAGTGCTATGATGTCAAGTATTGTATCTACAACACTATAGGCATAACGGATAGATGCCGCTATGTATGTATGTACAGTATGCATGAACAGATGGATGGACTGGATGATGGGTGTTCATATTGGAGGTGAGAGCACACTTTTTCAACTGCCAACTGACATGCCAAGAATTGTGGAAATTCATCACATTCCACCTCCCTCTCTTTCTACTCTCTTTATCCAAAGATAGATGGATAACAACCTGTACTGGAACAGCTGTCACGCCACTGGCTCTCTCTCTCACTCTCTCTTTGTTTCTCTCTCGCTAAGTCTCTCTGTCTGTCTGTCTGTCTGTCTGTCTGTCTGTCTGTCTGTCTGTCTGTCTGTCTGTCTGTCTCTCTCTCTCTCTCTCTCTCTCTCTCTCTCTCTCTCTCATCTCTCACACACAAAATGGTGTTATATATAGACACAGAGCATATTGCTTGTGATGTAACATCCTCTAAATGGGTGATGAGAAGCCAGATTTTTGGACGAATGTCAAAAAGGTCAACAGGATCAAAAGTAGTCCAACCCCAGGGCCACAGTACATCAGAGTTACTCACAGCCTCCTGCAAAATCCTGCAATTCTTTTGAGCAGGCTTGAAGTTGAAGTTGTCATAGTGGCTGTGGTCCAGGGCTTTAAAACTATTTGTTGTTGTGAAATTATGACATCGCTCACACAAAAACAGCAGTGATAAACTGATGCAATGTGAGGCTTTTACAGGAAATCCACAGTTTGGATAAGAAAGATAACAAGTAGATAATCAAAAAAGTTTTCCAAGTTGTCATTTATTATTATATATGCTGAATAATGTTTTGTCATCTGTCCCGCTAACCAATGTTCTCTTTAGTTGACCTCCACTCTCTGCCAGGCATATTGTAATTGCTAATGTTTCCCAGGAGTCCAGCATCTTCACATATAGAACTACGGAGGATGTTACAGAAGCAGAGGTGCAAAGTAATTATGTAGATTTACTCCATTATAATTTTGCGACATTTGTACTTTACGTATTTTTCATTTGTGCAGCTTTATACTTCTATTGTATGATGTTTAAAAGGGAAATATTCCACTTTATTTTACCCTACTGCATTTGTTTTATGGCTGTATTTAGAAACATGAAAAAAAAGTTTATGAAATATGATATATTGCAAGAGGTTAAACCCCAAAAGTCCTCCAACCCATACATCCCAAATAGGAATATTTCATTAATTAGTGTCCCTAGTGGTGGCAGGAAATGGAACCCACATCCTCATACCTAGGTGCTGCCTAACAATTTATATGGGTTTTGATTGCTGCGACCCAACAACCTATGGGGTTGTTTTTGATTGGAGGACAGTCTTGTTAAATCACATAGTATAACAGAATACAAATATATAAACTTGGAGCTATAATCAGGAGTATTTTTGAATTGTTCTAATACTTAAGTGAAAGAAATTAACACTTATTTTATCACTGAACACAAGTTTCTTTTTTCATTTGTTATTTGTGAGTTGCGACAGAAAATGCAATGAAACTTGTCCGATCTGTATGGAGACAGAGCCACAGCCTATTTTGGTTTGTCAGCCATTTAAGAACCATTGGTGTGATTGTGAAACTTTTGAAAAAACACTCCTTATCTGTCTGGCAACTACGAGCTGATTCTGCAGTACTCTCCTCTATGATAAACTGAGAGGTTCAGCTGAACAGCAGGTCGATAAGTGTACAGGGAGCCACACTTTGTAAGCATATTTCCTAGCTCATTAAAAAAACAATATAGTGACCATCAAGGTTGACTGTAAGCCTTCAGATGCTTTTCAGTTTCAGGGGAGTCATCGTCTGTGATTTGATGAACAACATGCAGGCCTAAGCCACTATAGAGTGCTGAGGTAATAAAACTGCAGATTGAAAGAGTGTTTCTGTCAGATTTAGCATCAGTATAAATGGTTATGTTCTTATTTTACATGACAACTGAATGGTGCTGTTGCTGCCCACTGCTCCTAAACCAACGAGCTCCTAAACAGAGTTTAAATTTAGAGGGCAATTTTCTAATGCTCTGACATTTCAGAAGAAAATGTTAGTTTGTTAGTAGTTGGATGGAGACATAATTTAGTTTCACCTCTGTAGGTTCAAAAAGTGATGGATCCATGGCAAGTTTAACCTAGCTTAGCACAAGCAGGGAGAAACTTCTAGCCTCTGTCAAAGAGGAAAATACACTTGAAAAGATATCCACATTAGTCTTCACTACTTGTTTTTTGTTAGCTTGTACACCAGCCAACAAAACATTCAGAACAAGCTTGCCTAGCTGTTATGCATCTCTTTACCAGCAGTTAACAAATGTATCCATTAAAAACAAGTCTTGGAACACCATCAACTTCTCAGTTTGATTATAAAGTTTTGACCAATAAACATTGTTTATGGTCTTAGTTAGCTAAACTTGCTAAAATAATGTCTTGCTAACCCTTCTTTTTTTAGCGAAATCCCACAAATGAAAGCTAAGTGATGAAGTAAGAATACAGTGGGGCTCAAACATCTGGGCACCCCAGGTAAAACATTTTATTAATGTGCATAAAAAAGCCAAGAAAAGATGGAAAAAATCTTTAAAAGGCATCAAATGACAAGACATTTATATAATATGTCACAAATAGTTAGATTTTATTTCCATCATTTACACTTTCAAAATAACAGAAAACAAAAAAATGGCATCTGCAAAAGTTTGGGCACCCTGCAGTTTCTAGCATTCACCGCCCCCTTTGGAAAGCTGAGACCTGACAGCGTCATGGATTGTTCTCAGTCATAGTCTTAAGGTTTTAAATGCCCAGACTCATCTGACCTTGCCCCAACAATCGGGTTCTTCTAAGCTAGAAGGAGGATAACACTGATTGTTTTTCTCTCTACTGACAGCACTCTAAATTTACAAACAGAACTACGTGTTGAAATCGACCAGAATTCTCCTTTATAATAAATGTATCATTGCATCATAATACCCTTGATTTAAACCCCTTTTAATATTCAGTAAATGAAAAAAGTGATTTAAGCATGCATGTCATTTTCCCCCTTTCCTGCCTAATCTGTCCTATCAAATAATGGCCTAAAATGCTACAAAACATCTTTAAATATAACATTAATCCTGGATTGGGGACCACACAACATGTTTTAAAACTCAATTTGATCCTCTTAAAGACAAGTGGACACACACACACACACACACACACACACACACACACACACACACACACACACACACACACACACACACACACACACACACACACACACACACACACACACACACACACACACACACACACAGCTGCTGTGTTTCCATAACGGTCATCTCTTTAACGACCTTCCTCCCAGTAGATTTTATCAGAGAGGATTTACATACTGCCACTGTGCGTGTGTGTGTGTGTGTGTGCGCGCATATTAGCTGGATAACAGGAAGAACAAGACTGGCTGTTGAATGCAATCAAACACACAAATCTCACACAGTGTGCAAGAGATCTATTTGATGACTTAACTGCCACGTGTTGAATGATATTGCTGTTTGCCCCGTGGCTTTTATTTTTGTGTGTTGTGTGTTTTGTTGTGAGTAGAGGAACAGTCAAGAAATCCTTGCTCTGTGCTTCTGGTGGTTTTTCCCTACTCTCCATTCCATACTCTCTCTGTCACACACACACACACACACACACACACACACACACACACATTGTCAGCTCGGCAGCACCGTGGCTGAATGCTAATTACATCCTATAGTTCAGTTGCTGGGTAAAACCACAGCTTCAATGGCGTTAAATTCCTACGCATTTGTCTTTAACATAGATGAACAATACAGCATTTATTAAGTGTCAAATGCTGACAAAGGAGTGTTTAAGAGGAGGAGAAGGTTGAGATGGAGGAGGAGAGATGGGGACCCATAAACCTGCAGTGGTGAAATCATCCCATTAATAAAAGCCGTTTTCTCTTTCAAATATTGATTCACCGATCAAAAGTAAGCACACAGTATAAATCAATTACATTTTCTGTCAGATTTGATCCAAATAAAGCTTTTAAGCATCCCTCTGTGTCTTCTAATACACAAATGCCAATGTTAAAGTGTACTTTTCATCTGCTCAAGAGATAGACACATGGAGCAAATTTCTTTTTGGTTGAAGTGGTGATCTGCGAGATCCAAGAATCTTCATATTTCATATCCATATTTATTACTGTGTTCTCACTGCTGTTGTGTTTCTGCACCGCATCCCCCAGAGAGACTAAACATTGTGAGCAGGACTTTGACAACATCTTCTTTTGATTTTTTGCTTCTGGAATATACAGTATATCCCATGGAATTAAGCCCCCAGGAACTATACAGCCAGTCAAAATTACACAACCATCGCAAAAGAAGTAAATTATTAGGCAAATCTATTGAGTTACACCTCTTTGTATTGTCACACACTTGAGTCCAATAAAAACAGAACATATTAGTTTTTTTTTGCCACTTATTCGTCCAGCCAGTGTCGTTTTCAGACGACACATGAGATGCAGCAACATCAGTTTCATCATATATTTGTCGTATTCGTAACAAGAAACATGTACTTTAAAGAGTTATTTCTATACATTGACTTCCTCTATATTAAATCATAAAATAAATATAACTCCCCTCCAGATTGACACATACATGTTTTCTAATCTGACACCACTATCAGTAGGATAGCATTATTTGTCAGTGCCAAATGTAGTTGTCCTACAGTTCAATATACAATATAACGAGGAAGAGCTGCTTACTGTACAGCTGGAAAAATAAGGTGGTGCGAAGGCTGCAGTGACAGCTTGGAAAACCCATAAATTAATAAAGACATCCTCAGGAAAACATCTTGACTGAGGTTTTAAATTTTTTAAATTAGAAGTCAGCAGTAGAGTGTGAAAGTTAACTGACTGTCAAAATACTGCACTCAGCATGTTAACAACAGTGTTAGCATTAGAAATAAAATCGCTGTAATTAACTGGATTTAAGTTTACCAACTAATAGCATACATTTGATTGTAAATCAGAGGATTATATATATATATATATATATATATATATATATATATATATATATATATATATATATATATATATATATATATTCAACTGTCACAGATCTTCTAATGATTTTATATGAATAAATTTAATGGTTAGTGGTGAAGTGGAAAAAATGACTATGGAAGAAATAACTACAGTACAGTGGAAATTATTTGGAACTATTGAAGAATCTAAATAACAGAGAGAAATTCAGGATGAGAAAAAGAAGTACACACACATTACAAAATGAATTGGCTCATAGTGGAGCTCAGGCAGCCTTTTGGTAGAGGGAGAGTGGGCAGTACAGAGGAGCATTGTTAAACACAGTGGTTCAAACACACACATACACACACACACACACACACACACACACACACACACACACACACACACACACACACACATGCAGATCAGACACAGACATAGAAACACACATTCATATTCTGGCACACAAGCTCACAGCAAATACACACAATTTCAAATTGTATTCAGAGAGATTTTGCAGATTAGCAGTACCGATGGGAAACTCACCCATGTACACACACACACACACACACACACACACACACACACACACACACACACACACACACACACACAAATCAAATGCACATGCAGACAGCAACTCACATATAATTACAATTTGTATGATTCCCAGTGAGAAAATCTTTTCTCTCATACAGTGACACCCAAGTTGCCGACTTCCTTCAACTCTGTGTGCAGAATATACTTCATAATATATTTACTAAAAGTAACATGTTCATAGAATAACACACATTATCCAGATGCAAACTTGCTTTTTTATATCTTCTAGGTAGGTTTGTTGTATGTGTGAAATTAAATTAAATTTGTTGGCACTTTTCAGAAGTGTTGCTGGTCCACATAGTCATTTGGTCACATAAATTACCAAGTTATTTTATTACCAAATTATGCTGTGCTTTGAATTGACTGACATGATCATCTTGTTTCCATATAATCAAATGAAAGCAGCTGGCAGGCCGTTTGTGCAGAGCAGTGGTTCTGTGTTGTCACCACTTTCTGTATTTTCTCACATCCTTTTGGAGCTGGGACCAAATCAAAGTACAAAATGAAAAATAGAATGATTGTCATAAGGCCTTCTCTCAATGATTGTTAACATAAATGTTAAATCTTTCACCACAAAACATTTAAATCATTAGAAAATAAAGACCCTCTCCCGCAGATTAATTCAGTATTGAGCTTAATTACTTAATAAAGTACCTTAATGAGCTATTGAGAGATTGATTTAACCAGGCATTTTTTTTCTAAAAACCTGATATATCCATTTACTCTGCTCCCGATGGGAATTACTAAAGTTTCATTTCATCAAATCTAATACAGCCTTTTAGAATAAAAGTCCTCATGTTTAGTTTAAATTGAGCTTAAGCAATTATTTTAAAGTGTTAAATTGACATCTATTAAAGCAAATTAGAATAGAATGCCTTTTTGTCTGCATTTTTTATCAAATCCTTTTCATATTCAAGGTTTTTTTGATAACCAAAAGGTATGATTGAACATCTTTACACCCAAAGTTTACACTGATTTTACCGTAATTGTCCTGACACTTTTCCTGCAAAGTACAGCGAGATTGAAGATGACCTCTTTTGTCTGCATTTTTTATCAAATCTTTTTTTCTTTTTTTTTATTGCTGCTTTGTTCCTAAACGTCTTTAGGCAATATTTCTCAGAAAAAAAGCCCATCCAAAATGTCCACTGCTGGTCTAATGATTATAACGAGGAACATAAGTTACAGAAAAGCACACCGTGTTTCAATTTTGTGTCTTAGTGTGTGCTTTGACTTCATCTATTTATCATTAGGGCATTAAACCTGGAGATTAAACATCGGTTGTGTTTCTGTAACACTACCATTTACTTCATGTATCATCTAATGCACTAATAAATTCAGACCAAAGATAACTAAAGCAAACAACATTACTGTCTCATAATAAAGCCATTCTAATTTTGAATATTATACATTACATTATACATGCATAAACCCCACTGGCAGTTATCAGTCTGGAGTTTGTTTACTGTCGCTTTTTGTTTCCTATTGTGCTGTTTATAGATCAACACCAGGAACTTGACTTTGTCCTAGTTTGACTCTTTGACATTGGAAACTTTTAATGAATAAATCCCCTCTGGGGAAAATCAATCAGACTTTCATAAGATCACATTATGTATAAAAGATCAGTTCCTGCCAGAGTGGCATTAATTATCTTTTGGCTTTATTAGATTTAAAGAGAAAAAAAGTTCCTGCTGATAGAGAAGACACACTTTGTACAAAACCAGCATTCAACTCTGGTCATCTTTGCACTGGCAGCCTTCCTAGGACATATCTAACGCTTGAAAATTAAATTAAATAGAGCCAAGCTTCTATCTTTTTTTACCTGAACAGAGATTAGTAACATGAATCTAAGTAATCTCCTGAGCAATATCCCATGATGACAGTTTAAAGGTTATTGTATGGCACTAGCAATAAAGATCAGTTTACTGTAAACTCCACCTTATGTACTTTATTTTGGGGGGAATATGTGTCATATGTCTTAGAAATCCTCTCATTACACGTGTATACTTGTTTTTTGTGAATAGTGTGGGTAGTTTAGTTCAGGCCAGTGTTTGCAAGTGTTTTTTTTTTTAATTGTCTTTTTATGACATGTTTTTTTATGCATCTATTCCTTTAATTTAAAACAATTTTCTCTTTCAGGAGAAAATAAAAGTTACGTTACTTCAGACATTCCAATCCACCACGTGTGTTGCGGCTGTAAGCAGTCCAACAAGAGGCTGCCGGGCAGGACTAAACACTAAGAGATGCATCGACACACCGTGTCACGCTCAAGACTGTATTGCAATGATTTATTCCTCCACACGTAAAATATAACTAGTATTAACTAGCAGTTACCAAATTAATAATTATTACTTTGTGTTGATATAAGTGCGGCGGTCAACAGAAAGCGTTCGCTCCCAGGCTCAGCCCCTCTCTGTCAAAGCCCAAAAAACCCAGGTAAACAGGTGAAGCAAACAAATGCTATCATTTCCGCTCAAGCTGCAATGAACACGCCTGCCACCTACAATATTATAATAATAATAATAATAATATATATGAAACCATAAACAACATACAGTATGTGGCTCCTACAACGTACCTAAAACAAAAGATTAATCCGATTTATAGTAGAATACGTGAAGTTAAATGACATATTCTCTCATTTAATTGGTATTCGCTCACATGCTGTATGTAAAGCATTTTGCAGAATATTAATATATTCATCCATGCAGTTGGCACGTATGATTGTTCGAAAAACTGCACTAAAATTCCTCCATCCCTCCCTCTTCACCCTCTCAGGTGGCGAAGGACGTGTCCATCCGTCTCCACAGCCAGCTGGACAGCGTGGAGAAGAAGAGGAGTCGTCTGGATCAGGAGAACGAGGAGCTGAGGGTCCGACTTCAAGACCTGGAGGTCGCCAAACAGGTCCTGCAGCAGGAAATTGACAAGGTAGGATCTAAATCTCATAACTGTGCTGTGTGCAGGAGAGGCCAGGAAAGGACATTCTGGGTTCAGCAGGAATGACCAGGAAAACTGAATGGGATACATGCTGGTTGTCGGCATGGCTTTTATAAAAAACATGTGAATTATTTGATGTAGCTGAAAAGGGTACGTCTCTTGATGCAGACTTGGTTGGTGCAGTTTCTAGTTTTTGAGAAGTTTCCTTTGTGCCAGCAGACTGTAATATTTCTTACAATAAACAGCATGTAGTTGTCATCCAATTCTCTGCTGTGCTTTTTATACTTGTACTGGTCTGTACTCTTGTTTATGGAGAAGATTGCTATGGTCTAAAGTGTCTATTTGAGTTTGGATCAACCAGGAAATTTCAGCAAAACATTGAGGTTCAGGCAAGTCCTCATTTAGCCTATCTTCTTTTGAAGAATGCAATGTTTACTGCGCTCAGTTTCCCTGTGAGCCTCAGGAGAGCCCGTCCCTGCTCTCATCTAGTTTATTTCTGCCACTCTGCTGCCTCTCCAGGGATGTTTTTGTGTAGCCAATAAAGCACTGCAATGAAAAAGGAAGAATACAATTTGATGTAAGGGCCAGCTGAAGTGAAAATAAAAGGAGTTGACCTAGCAGGAAAATATATAAAAAAATAAGTAATGTTGGTCATAGATTGGCTCTGAGTAAAGCAAGATTGACCTCTCCACTGTCTCCCTTCTGAGCAGTCTAATCTGAGTGAAGAGCATAAACCGAGGCCCATCTTTTCACCGCTTTCTCTCTTTTTGCTTCTGTTCGTTGTGTCTTTTCCTCAGTGTCTAATGGCTGATACTCATGACATGGCCTTGGCTCAGGACCAGGCCGCTGATGTGGGTCAGGGTTGGATGGCTGGCTGGCTCGCTTGGCAGGAGACTGTCTGGGTCTGTCTGCTCTGGTCTAACTGGACTGTGTGTGCAATTACCAGTTAGCTATTTGTGGGTGGCTGGGTAAATGGAGGAACGCTCAATGTACTGTCTCCCAATGTTGACTTTCCGGTGGTAGTTCATGTGTCTAAGCTAACTGGTTATTTTTTTGCCTTATTTATCACTCCAACCATCACCCGTAGTCATGAGTTTTGGGTGGTGACGGAACAAATGAGATTGCAGATACCATCAGATACTTCAGTTCCTCCTTCAACCATGCTGTCTTGATAGTTTCATCTCATGTTCATTTCAAAGAATGCTCTTCTGATGAGCCTCAATGTACCTTCAATGAGTACTTAATGTTATAAGTGGTTGAAATTCTCCACCTATTATAGGGTGAGTTGATAGTATCATTTGTTTTGCATTTGCATTGCTAGTTCCAGAAGTGCACGCACCCACTTCCAAATCCCATTTCAAAGTTGTTGTTTAATACTGTAGATTCATGTTACGTCATTGATTCATTGATTATGTCAGCATTGTTTGGTATGGTGGATGGCTGTAAATACTGCTATGATCATCTGCCGCCAGTGCAATAGAGAAGAAACCACATTGTTGTTGCAGTTGGTATATACATTTTCTACAGTGTTATCGTTAGCTGGTACTTGCTGTTAGCAGTAGATGCAACAGAATATTAAGCTTGGCACTTTGATGTTTCTTAACAAAATGCATGTTGGGAGTTGTAGTCGACTTCCCAGATATTTTCTATTCCAGTTGCTCATCTTATTTGCTGATTCAGTGTCAAATCAAGGTTTGAATGGCCGTCTGTTGCCTGACCATATGACTGACCCTATGACTGTCATGCTAAGGGCTTCTCTAGTTGTTAGCTATCCGTCTACTAACATGGTTTCATAAGCTGTGTTTGGGTCTGTGTCCAGTTATGCTAACCCTTTCGTAAAGGGAATTCTTCACATAGCTGATACGATTCAAAGAACCGTGTTTGTGTGTGTCCTCATCCAAACAGGAATGTCTCACTCATCTGTGTCTCACCTTTGATCATACAGTATAAGGAGTAGAATTCAAGCCCAGAAATGGGAAAAATGACAGAGAAATGAGAAAAACAGCCAGGAGACCTTTAGATGGAGACATAGATGGAGACATGATAACAATAATGTGTGTAAAAAGGGACAAACAAAAAAGCAGAGAGATAGAAGTGCACACAGACAATGAAAGCTTTGGTGATTCACAGGTGTAAAGAAGGTTTGTGAATTATTGATTGTGTCCTGTTGGCGGCTGCAGGCTCCAGTCTGTACTGATATCGATATTCTTTATAAAGCAGAGCTATGCGGTGTAGGGCTAGACCTTTATTCTGCAGCTGCAGGCCATCAATATTTTACTGGTAACTGGAGAGGGATTAGTTTCTGCAAATCTTGTAAATTTAATGCTCTGTGCACAAAAACGGAAAGGTAAATAATCTTAATTATCTAAAGATGAACTGTATAACCGGACACGTGGTATCATCAATGAAACAGAAATATACATTTTACTCAATAGTAAAAAAGAAAGCATCAATGTATACAGAACATGGTTAGCTAGGAATGTGTCTACACAGGAGGTGTAGCGTGAGCAATAGCTTCAGTGCTCCGTTTGTGTCTACACAGGATTGTATGCACAATATTAAGTTTAGGTCCAACACACAATCACTGCACTAACACATGTAAAACAGAAGTAAATTAAATAAAGACTTGTGTGTCTGTTTCATTAAAAGTGTGTGAAACGGATGACTGAAAAATTTGGCTTTTTACTGTGATCTTAATAAGACATTGTTTGCTGGAGTATCCGTCAACACACACATACATGCATGCACACACACACACACACACACACACACACACACACACCTCTATTGTTTCCCATCCTTTGGGCAAAGAGAATTTTAACGCAATTAAGTTCAACGAGAAGTGGGGAGGTGTTCCCTTTCTTCTTAATTTTCTCTGTCCTCTTCTACTTTTTGCCCCTCCCCAGCTCCTCCCTCCATCTCTCATTTATTATCACCTTTCTCCCTTATTTCCCTCCTGCCGGTCTGACAGAGACCCAGAGGAATACTGATGCAGGGATTTCTTTATTCCGTCTCCCTCCTCTTTTTCAAAATCTCCACTCTGGCCATATCCTCCTCCTCCGCCCATCCTCCCCCCTCTCATCGCCCTCTCCCCCTTCCATACCAAGGCTTTTACTCGCTCTCACCCACCACCTCATCCCCACCCCCACTCCTTTCGTCTCTCTCTTCTCCTCTGCTGCAGTCATCTCCAAACCATTGATCCAGCTGTTTGACCTTTGAAGGAGGCAAGGTTGGATTTGGAGCAAGTTCCAGAGGGATGTAGGTTAGGAAGTGTAGAAGGAGGGAGAGAGATGGTCTCTGTAGAAATAGAGAGGGGAGGATGTATAGGGTGCTGTGTCATCTGAAGGCGAGGCCAGAAGGAAGGATTGATTGAAGGCATGGTGGGGGAGATAATGAAGCTGAGTTTGATGTTCAGGGGATTTAAAGGATGGAATTGGAGGTTGAAGTCTTATGAATTTCAGCAGCCTGTTATAAAAATGAGACACATTTGCAGGCAAAACAAAACAAAAAATAAACAGGTTTCTTAATCTGCAGATATTGTTTTAGTTTGCCATTTCTGCTCTCTCGTGGTTGTGGCTGTGTGATTCACGGTTGCGTAAATAGACAAACCAGCCGCAGTGTGTGTTTCTGTTTCACTCAGGGTTGACTGTGCTGTTGTATGTGTCCCTTTTCCTCATGAATAAATATGGGATGGATAGAAGGAGGGATGATGATGATTACAAGAGTAATTCTACACATTGCAAATACATTTAAATGCATCATTTCAGCCAAAATGTGAATATTCTATCAACATTGGGCAATATAACAAGTGCAGCAACTTAAAGGCCCTTAAAATGTATTTTCTAAATCAGCTTGTTACTTTAAGGTATACAGGAGATTTATGTAAATGTGTGTGTGTGTATAAAACATTAAAATGTCAATCAAATCTGATCAAACCACGCCCATACAGTTCTGATGCAATTGATTCTTAAATTATTAATAAATAATACTTAAGGATGCTTTTCCAAACTTACCCGACAGTCACACATGCTACAAAAGAAAGCGACACACACTTGCTTGATGGGCGCTCCAGGGCGTGCCTAACCTACTCCTGGCTGCTTGGCAACAGTAAACAGAAATTGTCTGGTGCTACCTTCAAGCACATCTTACAAGTCACTTCAGAGGTACTGTCAAGTCACAAGAACGATGTTTTTTGCATTTTTAAGTATTTATTTCTTGATAAAAGTAACAAAATATATGAGATAAAATGCAGAACTTATTAGATATATACAGAAATATGATGTCCTGAAGCATTTTCCGCCATCTTGAATTATTTTCTTTGACTCGAGCAACCACTGACATACGTCACGCTGCCTTCATTCTGTCACTTTGTTGCATCGCTCAGCATTTGCATAAAATAGATTTCTTGTATATTTTGGCCTAGCCTTGCTCGCGGCAGCAGCAAGCTTGTCGCTTGTCGCTGGCAAATGGCCACTCCCATTGAAAATGAATGGTATGTCTCTGTGTCTTGTAGCATGTGTGACTGTAGGGTTAAACTTTGATTTTTGGTTATTAGTCATGAATAGTTGATGCTACTAAGAGAAACCATTTTTTGAAATGACATTTTTAGGGTTTTTAAAATGACTGCACAGTTATTTTAGACAGCCAAGAGATGACATGTTGTATGTACTGAAAGTCAGCTACGTACATACAGCATATCATCTTGGCTGTCTAAAATAATTGTTTCAAATAAAATAATTCAATTTGGATAAGCATAAGTGAGCTGTTGGGATCGTACTTTTTTTAAGATTTGAAGATTGTATGTTGTAAGTTGTGCAGTTCCGTCTGTGCTCTATCATTTTAAAAAGCTTCTGATTCCTTTTCAAGGTTTTACTTTTTATGCTGCCTATGTTTATCAGGAGATTATGTGCAGAACAGTATGCTTCCCTTCTGGTTTAAAACTGTTAACTAATTAAACATGAAACATTGTAAATTGGTGTTAACCAGTTTACAGCTCTAAATTTACAGCCCTTTGTTCATAGACTGCAGTAGAATTGGACCAAAACAGCTTCAATTTCAGCTGTGGCCACACTGCCTCTGGTGACTAAACGCAAAAGAGCAACAGAGAGATGGAGAGATTAAAAGGAGGACAGGTAGACAGTTGGAGGGATGTGAAATGGAGGGATTCAAAGCAGGATAGATGGTTGGCTGAAGTAACTTGAAGTATTCCACCCAGATAGAGAATGAGAACAGGAGGAATTAACAGAGAACAAAGAGGGAAAACACTAAAAAGAGAGAAGAAAATTATACAGTATAGGACTGAGGGAGAAAAAGAGAAAAAGAGGGGTAGTGGATTGGGGGACTGTACCATGTGGGGTCTTTGTTGGAGGGCTGCCAGTCAAGGAGACTTAATTGGAGAAAAAATGCAACTTGTCATTCATTGAATCTGTTCGTATTCGAATTCTTTCTGTCGCTCCTTTTCTTTTGCTTCGTCTATTTTCGTCTTGTTCTTTTTCAGCCTCTGTTCTTTATTTATCTCACAAGTATATGCACTTAAACCACCTTCTCTCTCCTGCTCTCTGCGTGAGTTTAATTTCCCTTAAAGGTCGTTCAAGAGGTTTCTGTCTCTTTTTCTGTGTGTGTGTTTGTGTGTGCGTGCGTGTGTTAGCATGGTGATTTAGAGTGAGTGCATTGAGGATGATAAGTGGACATCTTTATGCTCTCTTTTTCTCTGGGTTTCAAACAAACTTCCCATAATGTAATAATAAATTCCCGGGTATGGTGTGGCCAACCCTCTACGACGATTCTACAAAACTCGATTAACGTCTAACGCCAACGTTTTTGAAGTTACTTTTCTCTGGCAATTATATCATTAGTATATGATGATAATATATATAGGCCACAGAAGCAAACAAGAAAGAGAAACATCTTTTTTTGGCATGTGCCCTGGGTGGCATCCTGAATAAATGGGCGGCATGTTATCAATACACAAACACTTCCACCTCAGCCGTGTATAAGCGCAAAATGTTTTTGCGACATATTTTGACTTTTACCCTTGAAAGTGCCCTTGAAAAATTCCCACAATGGACAGAAAAATGGATGATGATTCATAAGTGTCCCAAATTTCAATTCATAGTGCACTATAATACTGCATGAGGAAACAAGGTAGTGGTTGTGACAGTACCTTTCACTCTCTGTGAAGAATATATGGACTCTTCAATGCTCTTCTCTCTCTCTCTCTCTCTCTCTCTCTCTCTCTCTCTCTATATATATATATATATATATATATATATATATATATATATATATATATATTTGTCTTGTATCCCCCAGTTACTGCTGAAGGAAACTGTTTCCTGTTTTTTTTACTTCCAGGAAGTGCTGCCTATTGTTTGTAGCGAGTTGAGGGATGTGGGGCAAGGGTAGCAAGGGAGACTTTGCAGTGTGTGTGTGTGTGTGTGTGTGTATGTGTGTGTGTGTGTGTGTTCACTTGTATGCAAGTTAGCCTGCAGTGTGTGTTCATGGCCATGCCTACATTAAGATTTTATGTTTATTCCTGCATGCATGTGTGCAAAGCTGTACATGCAAGTGTGACGCAGCAGAGCAGAGGAGAGAGAACTAGATAGAGACGTTTGTCAAAATATTGCCTTTGTAGTACACCAATCTAATTCAAAGGGTGAAAGATTATAATTCAAGAAATTATAGCAACGAACAATTATTGTATTATTGATTAATCTGCCAATTCGTCTTAAATTAAAAGTTTTCATTATTAATATGTATTAATACTTTTAAATTATTAAATGTTAGATAATAGTTACACAAATAGAGTTAACGGTTTCTCCAAGCCCACGGTGATTGCTATCTTCAGTTTGACTTGTTGTTGTCTGACCAATATTCCAAAATCCAATGATTCTTAATTTACTGTTGCATATGACAAAGAAAACGTTCTGAAACTAGAAAATATGTGGCCCGATGCTTAAACAATCAAACGTACAATATGTTATTTTCTGTCGTTAGGGGTCTCTCAATCAAAACAATGGATGTAAACACACACTTTTGATGACATTGTGAATTGCCATTATGGGAGTTGTAGTTTTCATTGTTTAACACAATTGCCGATTTAAAATATACTGTATCTGTTCACAGATGGGTTTATCGATTACAGTTTTATCTGCCAATTTGTAGATCAAACTTAACTGTAAAGAACATTGCTAAACACTAAAGGGGGATGAATTTCAGCACCATGGCCAGCCAGACTCGGACGCCTGGGGCAATATGGTCCGTTTCTTACAAAATACAGGTTATAAACAGATAGCATACATTAGAGAGCAAAGAAAAAAAAAACAGCAAACCATTAACAATTATGAGATGTAGGGCTAGTAAAGTGCATGTAGCAGCCTAAAGTGCATATGCTAAAGTGCATAGAGTATAAAGTGCAAAACATCACAAGTTGAGAATGTCCCAAGGAAGAAGCTGTTTTTTTGTCTAGAGATCTTCTTCTTCTTAGCTCAGTGAGCACTTGTTTGCGCACTTCATCGCTGGTTATGACAGTCTGTTGTAAGGTCATACAGCATCTGGTCTTCCATAATTTGAAGCATACTACACATATGATAATCTGTATCAGCTCCTTATGTTTCTCTAATACACTATTGTCAATAATACATTACATTACAGATTTATAGGAGATATCAAACTTTACACCATAAACTTTTAGTTTGTCCCAGTCTTCTTTAGCCCTATAACCATCTATCAAGAGATGCTGTTGTCATTCATCATTGCAATAAATCCTTGAACATGTTTTAGTTGTTGCATAGCAACTCCAAGACACAACAGCTCTGACAGGGAGTCTGTTTACAGACATTAGCCATCTCATATCACAAATGCTCTCTGAGAGATCCTAATTTCTTTTTATAAATTTCAGGAACTGGGTTCCTTTGTCATATGATTGGTGTTTATAATTAATATAAGCACGTGACTTGCTGTCGCATAGTTGACAAATCACCATATTGCCAGGAGAAGCACGCAGACAGTTATGACTTACATCAGCTGTTTAGGTTTAATTGCTAACATTAACTAGCATGTTAATAAGCATTAATTAGCCTGTTTCTGTGTTATTTCCTTACATATACCTATGCTCTCCATCTCTGCTGATTGGGAATGATTGAGATTTCTCTTGGCATAGTTACCAGAAGACTTACAACTTTCAGACACGTTGTCCACGTCACAACTACATCGCCAAGCTCAGTTGGAGGCTGCGCAGTAACGCCAAGCCACCACCGGAAAAGTGAACAACGGGATCTGTTGGTCCACTTCTTTAACTGTCAATGGAAAATGGGAGCACATTTCCGGTGATGGCTGTGTTACTGCGCAGCCTCCATCTCAGGCCAAAAATGAAAGCGCATGTGGTTTGTAGGTACACAAGTACTGTTAAATGGGTCACATCATCAAAGCAGCCTGGGTTTAAACTTTGCTTTATCTGGGTCAGAGTGATTGATTAGAGTGAAGATGGTCTTAGAAGAACAGAGAGGGACATACACCCCCCCACACCACACCAGAGACAGGGTGATGTTTGCGTTGGAGTAGAAGAAAGACAGATGAAGAAAAGTTTTTTTTGTTTTGGGGTTTTCATTACAGCTGCAATAACCTGAAAACTGCATGGTGTAATTGAATTATTATAGCACAGTAACACACACAGATTGAGAGCGATATGGAGAGAAGCCAGGAGAAAAAGATGGGAAAAAGATACTAAGACAGAACCTGATTGTCCCAAAAAAAGACAAGGGTGATGGAAAGGAAATTGATAGAGGGAGAAATGATAAAAGGAAAAATGTTTGGCAAGTAGATAAGGTAAGCAAGGAGATGGAACAAGAGCGAGATAAACTGCTTTTCAATTTTCCCGTGGAACTGGGGACCTGAGGAACTCATTGCGTTTCAACCAGGGTCCAGAGTCCAGGGTCTAAATAAAATTCTGGGGAGATTTTCTAAGGCCTTTTAACACATGATTAGCGTTGTGTTTGCCTCTGCCTCATGATCCCTCTCCTTACTGCCATTATTTATGTAAACAGTTGAGTATCCTTTAGAAGCCCAGAGGGGGTGCAGAGGTAATTTCATGCCTCAGTAGCTGGAACAAGAGTGTGTCTGAGATTCCCCACATACTGAAGGACCGTGAACTTTCCTTTGGGATCAATAAAGTATCTGTCTATCAATCTATCTATCTATCTATCTATCTATCTATCTATCTATCTATCTATCTATCTATCTATCTATCTATCTATCTATCTATCTGTTTGAGTCACTGATGGAAACACTGTGAGGTGACTGGGAATTAATAACACTGTAAAACACAAAAGGGAAGGGAAACAAGAGAGGATGAGGGGGTACAAAGAAAAAGGGGGGGGATCAATGGAAGCAGTGAGATGATACCATTCAGTGATAGAGACCCTGCAGGGAGGAGAGCCAGCTGGAGAAGAACAACACAAGCACAATGCTTAAATTGATGATGTCATCACGTTGCTTGTTTTGTCTCCAAAACCCAGAGATATTTAGTTATCAATCATATAAAACTAAGCAAGTCTTCATTTATAAGAAGCTTAAACCACAGAATAAAGGGCTTACATTATTTCATTTGTCAAAATGTTCACCTTTGACTGTAGGACACTTCATTTGAGTGCTAATGTATTACCAGAAAATGACTCCTAACAGCTGCTGCAAGGCTTTTATAAGGTGTACACCTCCTCTCTTGGAAATGTCACCTTGTTAGGAGATGACAGTGTTAACTTCTGCGAATTCTTGAATTTGTTTAACTGGGTTTAAAAGATTTATTAAAAAACAAAGAAGCTTTCCGTTGTCATTGGTTGATTCAGCTTGTGTATAACTTTGCAGTTGCTAAAGGACACAAGCACAAGTGCAACTCAAATGTGGAAAAATGTCAAATATAATTGCTTCTACATTTTCTCTACAGCCGGTGGAATTTTGAAAGCCTCAGAATGTTCTGCTGTTGCCTTAAGTGGTGACACATCTGTAAATATCACAAGGTGGACATCTGCTCTTTTCAGTCATTACTAAGGTTTTATAGAAGAAGGTTAAGGGTGAATGAATCTTTCTTACATTGGAATATGTATTTGTAGTCTTATATTTCTTCCAGAAACCCAAAAGCAGCCAATAAAACACATGAAGGCTATCAAAGTTAGTTTTTGGTTTACCATATGAGTTTAATATTGATAAAACACTAAGGTCCTTTTTAAGTCCAGTTTGGTTGCCCATTTTCTCAGATTTCTGAAGGGCATTTTATATTTATTTTATATTAATAACCACACTATGAAATGAACAAAACAATTTGTCCTATAATCATGCTTTCATTAACCTTAATTGCTGCATGAGTGTGAGCTCAGCATTCCCTCTTACTTTCGACTGCACACAGGCAATATTTCTCCACATTTGAAGGGAGGATGGATGGAGGTTAGATGGAGAGTAGATACACTCAGTGATCTACTGATCTACTAGATACACAAAGACATTTTCCAAACTATCGGTATCGGCATTTATAATGGCTGAAAAAAAACCCCGGATAAAACACCCTTCAACCATGTTATGAGATTTGGCGTTACATAGTTTGTCCCCCAGAGGGCACTCAATGACACTCGGGTTTAACCCTCTGGGCCCTATCTTGCACCCAGCGCAGCGCAAAGCCCAAAGTGTCTTTGCTATTTTAAGACCGACACAGTTGTTAATTTCCCGTCCCGCACCCAGGTCGTTTAAATAGAAAATGCACCTGCGCCCATCTTTGCGGCCATGGCCGTGCTAGTCTGGAGGTGTGTTCATGTGAACTCTGGAACGGGAAGTGATTGCACCTTGGCCAACAAAAACCTGGTCGAAAGTCAATAGCGCAGCATTTCATTGAATTTTAACGGCGCATCAGTAAAATGTGCCTAGGCTCGTGCACAGCACGCACACATTATGCTTGTTACACACACACAGGGAAGCGCAGCAGCACACAAACATGCAAAAGATATACCTAATAAAAATAACTGCAATAATAAAAATATTATGGTGCATATTTGCCATCATAATAGCAATGCGCCTGGCTTTATTTAGTTTACTCTTACTCTTTACTTTACTCTTTAGTTTATTTTTAAACTGCATTATCATTATTTTACTGAGGACTCATAAATAACTACAAATAATTAATGTTAGGGAAATGTGTTTATGTTTTGTTACGCGTTTCTGGATTTTTTTTATATATACAATATATTTGCCGATATATCGGAATATCACATTTTTAAATCGCCAAATATTTTTATCAATATCAAAATCCTTTATCGGTCGGGCTCTAGTCCAAACAGGACAAAATGGAGTTGATGTTAGATAGAAAAAGAGGGAAAGGTAAGAAAAGAACACAGTGGGTGAGCAGACACCTTCAGGGGGTTGGTGGAGGACAATACTGTACACAAACGGAGTGAAAGAAAAGAGCAGATGGATGACGGAGGGGAGGTTCTCTCTCTCTCTCTCTCTCTCTCTCTCTCTCTCTCTCTCTCTCTCTCTCTCTCTCTTTCCCGCATTAAAAGCTCTACAGCTGTTAAAAGCTGGCTGGAGTGCAGATTATCTCACCTGCTCTATGGGGGACAAACTGGGGTTTGCTAAAAAGGTTCCACTCTGGTCTCTGTTGGGAACCATTGTGTCTGGCAATAAAACACGCACACGCACGCACACACACACACACACACACACACACACACACACACACACTGGGTGTATCCTTGTATGTGAGAATGTGCGCTGAAAGTGTTAGTGTGTTTATCAATTGATTGTCTTACCCACAATATGGACCATATAGATCCAGTTTTGCTCCCTTGAGATTGTGCTTCACTGTTCTGTGTGTGTGTGTGTGTGTGTGTGTGTGTGTGTGTGTGTGTGTGTGTGTGTGTGTGTGTGTGTGTGTGTGTGTGTGTGTGTGTGTGTGTGTGTGTGTGTGTGTGTGTTAGTTTCATGAGATTGTGAAGCTGAGCAGCTCTTGGCTCATGAATAATACGTCCTGATGTCCGTGGTGATCCAATTATACTGCTACTGTACCCAACTCGGCTGTCTTACTGTAACAGTACCACTAGGAATCTGTATACATTGTTGGGTTAGTCTGAATATGATTCATTATCTGGGGACATTGAATGTTTGTACCAAGTTAAATGGCAATCCATCCAGTAGTTGTTGAGATATTTCAGACTGGACCAAATTGGTGGACTGGCCAACAGACACAGTCACTGTAGCTCACAACAGTCTCTTTTCGGAGTCACTCATGATTGGTTGCACACTAAACTTAAATGCAACGGTTAATGCCAATGTGACTGTTTTAATTTACAATTGAGCTAGAGTGGGAAAACATTACACAAATATTATTACATCCTATTATTGTTCAGATTATGTGTTTGATTTTTTTCTGTACTGTAATGGATATGAGCACAAACATCAACCTCATTTCACTATGACATTAATGAATTTTTCCACTGTCACACAAATTAAACCTTCCAGGATAATTGTTAATCTGTGCTGCAGCTTCAGTCTGTCTGAGATTTCACTGCTGGTTTCTCACTGTCGAGATGGACGGAGGAGGCCAGAGGCAGCCGTGCTGAAATCAATACAGGCATTTAAATGTTTTAAAAGGATAGAGTGCCTTAGAATGTAATGGCTTCACACTTTGTTAAGTGAAAAAGCCACGTTTTCCAATGAACACCTCTGGTATGGAGTTTGAGAACACCATCAGTCAGCAGCAATAAATCTTCTCTTTTTTCGCAATATGAACTAGTGAAAAAATTGCAGGGGGGTGGCAAAATGGGTGTCAAACCATTCTCAACTAAGTATTGTGGTACTGCAGAGATGTCCTAGCCTACAAATCCCATCCTACAGACTAAAGAAAAAAATCTTTGGTACAGATCCTCACAAAAATCACACTATAATCCTTTTCATTTCTTTTAGTGTTTATAATTTTCAATGAAAATGATTATAATGATACAAAAACGATAATTCCCTCCAATATCTTGAGTCATATCACAATCACAATATCAGTCAAAATAATTGCAATTAGATATTTTCCTCATATCGGCCAGCCCTATTTCTGATGCCTTTTTGTGTCAGAGTAAAGTTTCTGTTCCATTTCATAATGTCACATTGAGCTCCTGTTGTATATAGATGTTGAAATCAATGAAATCCCAAGTGTCAAATCAAACTTCTTCTCAGTGCTTCCTGTTTTTTAACCGGTATGCCAGCTAAAATTCTCTTCGTTTAAGCCGAATATTCACCGGGTCATGGTTTTGGTGGTCCGGCCTTAATTTCCTTGGTAAAACACTTCACTTGTAGCCTGGATGCAAGCTGACCGTAGCTCCGCCCACAACATTTAAGGTCGGGAAGTTTGGTCTGGACTTGATCCGTTGTGGAGTAATTATGCTCGAACAAGAGCTGTTTGGACCAATCAGGGCAGGGCTGATGAGGGACAGGTGACGAAATCAACCATGTCACCAAAGAGTCGTTCAGTTGAATTCGTTGACAGAAAGGTGGCTGGAGAATTTATTCTAAGGATCCATTGCGTCTCTTATAGAAGAAATCAACAGCGCATTTATTTTAAAATGCTCAACCGTCCCATCTTAAGCATCTCACTATCACTAACATTATCCACATTCATATTTACACGGAACAAGTGATTTATCCAGCTACAACCAAGTCTAAAAGTCGGAAGTTAGGACCAAAGTGCAAAGAGTGGTTGCTATGGAGATGATGCACCGTCTCGTCTTGTCTCATTGGTGTTGAGTTTTGTTGACAGTTGAGTGGAGTCCCGTTGCTCTGATTGGTTGTAAGTCTATCCAAGGAGTGCAGAGTAATTTTCTTTCCTGGTTTGGTTGGAACACGCCCCACAATCACAGTCCAATGTAGCAGTATCAGACTCATATTCTGACTAGAATCTGAGTATAACGACGCCAGGCTACTGCAGTTAGCCTTCTCTTTGCAATTAGATGAGATAGATGATGTAGCCTGGATGATGATGTAGCCTGATTCGCAGTACTACAGTAGCTACATTACAGGTGTTCGATGTTAAGCTGTGTACAGAACCCCCCCTGTTTCCTCTCTATCTGGTCTGATATCACTGTGGCTCTTTAACCTTGAAAAGCCAATTGAGAGGATTTTCACGTTTTATCTTTAATTAAATAAAATGCTGCAACTCCTGACTGTGTGAGGTCATTATTTTCCAATGTTAGGTTGAATCAGAGCCAGGAATTGGGAAACTTTAGAGGAAAATAGGCTGCAAGACTACTTTATTAAATGGTAACACAGTTGTGATTCTGCTTTTGGTCTGTTATTTTCTTATTTTTTCTTTATATTATTATTTATTTTTTTGCTGTTGTAAACATCTAGTTTATGATATCTAAGTAATCGTAACTCAAGGTCAACTTATTGGCTTTTTCCAGTGTTTCTCAACCACATTAACCGTCTCCATCAGCGAATACTTTGCTCACTTGTCCCCGCGTAACCAAAGTATAGCCTGACCAATGCCGGATTTTTGAGGCTGATACAGATATCATTAATTGGGAGTTGAAAGGATCCGATAGCAATATATTACATTTCCAACTCTAAACAGGTTGTTGTATCTAGGCGGTGGAGGTCAGGACCCTTTCTCTTCTCAAATATGGGGTTTTGGCATTGGATGTGAGCAGTGAATGCAATTGATATTTTGTCAAACTACTGTTCCCAAAGACAAGAATGAGCATTCACGCTCAACAAAATGTTGCTTTTACAATTCCAGGTTTTTTAGAAATAAAAACCTATTCAGCAGGAAACTCTTTACTGTCCTACACTGTTTGGTTGACAGCTGATCTCCAGGAAATCCAGTGCAGAACATAACCAAAACAAGAATCTTGTACAGTACATTAAAACGTAACAAAAAAATCTTAGATGCTTCAGCTGAAAGGTTCACTTTTTCCATGAGAAGACTTGACTGGCCCTGTTAGTGTTTATTGCCAGTTGATGAGAGGTTTACAGGCTGAGAATGGATGATGGACGCAGAGGTTTATTGTTAATGGGTCATGAACGTGAGCTCTGCTGTGTATAGACGGGGCTCTGTAATGGCAGCACTTGGCTGCATGAAACCACAATGAGGCAGCAGGTCATTTGTAAAACACACATGTAGGCAGGCTCACATTGTGTGTATGTTCCTCTTTTCTGTTTCAAATATCCTTCCCTTCCTTCAACCTCCTCTGTCTTCTTCCCTCCTCTCCTCCCTGTTTGTCTCCTTTTCCATCACCTCTCTTTTCCTATCCCTCCTTTTGTTTCTCTCTCTTCTTTCCTCTTCTCCTGCTTCCTTCTTTCCGTCGCGTTCTTCCTGTGTGACATCATCACTGTGCTGCCGGCTCGTGTTGTGATGTGGAAGTGGAGAGGTGGAAAATGAGTAGCTGGCACCTCCTGTCGATGCTTGTCTGGCTGCAATGTGGTTACTATGGCTACATTACCGGTGTTGCGTGTTGCTATGGTTTCCCTGCTACTGTGATCTCGGACAGCAGCTGTAAGCCTGGCAGGGAAAAAGAAATTCAAGCTCTGTTCTGTAGACTGGTTTAATGTAGGAGAAAGATAATGTTCTGAATCACATACAAAATGAATGAGTGGACACAATTGAAAGATTTGACTTTAAAGTCTATTGACATCTTGTTTAAGGTTACGCTTTACAGCCTCTGTTAGCGTTTAAGTAGTTCAAAGACATGAGCCGGTTTATAAGTTTGACAATAGAGATTCCTTTTTTTACCATGGAGACATAAAACTGTGATAAAATATTCAAAACCCAAGGTTCACTTAGTAGTTTTCTAAAGAGCTTTCAACCATATCAAATGCTGAAGAAGGCTACTACAGGAAGAATGTGAAATAGGTACATGAAGTACTAGTTTATTTGTTGCTGTTGTTTTTGGTCTCTTCGTGGCATAGTTGCAGCTGTTTGTGGCTCTGATTAAATAATACAGTTTGAATATACAATTTTCTAGGAGGAAAGTATTAGCACCAGAAGCACATTGCCTGATTTGCTCTTCAAATAAAAGCAGATGTTTTAGACTATAGTATTTCTGCATCTTTACTGTACATCTAATGGAAAACTGTACTTGTATTTTAAGTCCATTTTAAGACTTTATAGAGCTACAGTATATTAGACTTGAATCTCTTTTTTTACAGCAATATTTTTGGAAACATCATCATTTTATTCTTTCTTTAATAAAGAGCATGTGCTGAAGGAAAAAAAAATAGTTGCCTGAAGGGATTCACTGCTGGACTCCTCCCTTATCATCAACTTACATCGAGTTTAATGAATTAGCTACTTTGTCAAAGATTTTTCTGTTACAAGAAAAAAGGCCTTTATGTCTTTATAGGCCAATTCTCACATGACTAATATGAACACTTATATAGTATGTGAATATTGGCCTATATCTATTGAAACCTAACTTCCTCTAATGTATTTTGAATGTGCAGCACATTTTGAACATGAGCAGAAATCTTGCTGAAACATGAGCTGTTAAGTCCAGGGGTTTATTGTGTCAATGAGGTGAATAATAACATGCACAGTTACATCTCCTACACAAATGCCTGAGAGCCTTTCTGCATTAAGTCCGATTATAGTTTCATATTTTGAATTGTCATGTGGGTTTTCCTTTACATAAATAGAGATACTTTCAGCATACATTGATGCAAAAAAAGTAGGTGCATACAAATTCACCCAAGTGCAGGAAATTAACTGTTTAATGCTCAAAATGTTCTGTTGGAGGACCCCTAGACCCCCCACATCATATGTGTTCCCACACATGGAAACAAAACCTTTGCCTTTAGGTTGCCTGGCCAGCTGAACAGACACAGCTGTTGGCAAACTGGGCAAGCCAATCACCGTTTTTGTGATCTGCTCGGCGTTCATTGCCTTCAGGTTATTTTCTTTTCATTAAGATTTATTTATTTGATTAGGACAAAATACATTAACCAACATTTCTGTAAATGCGCCAGTGTTAGCCAGTCGGCTAATTTTCAATTTTCAACTGTTGTTCTAGTTGCCTAGTATGCATGTCTCATGGGCCCGGGCTAAGCCCCAAAACCTCATCAAGTCCTAGAAACGCCCCTGGTTCGTAGTATTTCAGTGTCCCAGTTACATAGTTGTAATCCTGTGTTGCATAATTCATAGTCCCGCTCTTCCATTGGATTGTGTTCATTAGTGTGGATCAGTGCTACTGTGTTGTGTTATGACATGTTCCTCCTCTCTTCCTCTCCTCTTTCTCTCTGTCACTGTTTCCCTTTTCAATCCCGGTTTATTTCATCCTTCCATTAATTTTGCCACCTTTCTTTTTTTCTTTTTCTTCTTCCCCATCACCTTGCTCCCATCTCCTCCCCATTGTCTTTTTCTGAGACTAGCACATTCCTCTCAGTAGTAG
Organism: Etheostoma perlongum; assembly: GCA_026937815.1. NCBI lineage: Eukaryota > Metazoa > Chordata > Actinopteri > Perciformes > Percidae > Etheostoma > Etheostoma perlongum. The sequence goes on from CM049377.1 coordinate 22,384,282, forward strand.
GAAGTGAGGCTTAACTTCAGCCCAAACTGAGACAAAATCTTCATACATTATATGAAAACATCATCACAAAACAGTTCTGCAGATTCTCAAAACCTGGAATCAGAAAGATATTCAGACCATAGGTTCATAAATCAGAATAGGGAGCAGCTACAGAGCTTCTTAGACAGAAACAAGATTTCAGTATTCGCTGTATGTTCACAGGTTGTCTGTCTGTGTTGTCCAGAAGGTTTCATCTGACTTGTTGTAAAATATTTGAATCTGTAGAAATTCTCTAAAGAACAAGGGAAGCAGCAACATTTCAACTTGTTCTCTCTCCTTTTGTGTCTTCTTCCTTTTTTCTACTATTGCTACATTGCCTGGAACTTTGAATTACACATGCACCCTGGTTCTGGCTTTATATTTAAACAGGTTGCTGTGTCATGGAAAACATCTCACATACTGCGTTGACATTTCCGCTGCTCACCTGAGTCACAATGCCTTTCAGATACATTTTGATACCAGGAAAAAACATGGCAACAATGTTATTTTTAACTAGGACATATTTGGTCATAAATAGGTGATACTGTGTCTTAGAAACCATGTGTAAATCCAACATTAATGTTTAGAAACTGTCCAGAATGGTCATGGTGAATTATATAACCGAGATGGATGGACAGGAACAAAAGCACATTATCCCTTTGCCCTCCTGCGGGTTACATAAAACATGCTGAATGGCTGTGACAGACCTCTCTGTTCGGATCAGGAGGAGGAGCTGACACAAACATTTTTTGGCTGTTCTCTCTGCCTGCGTGAGGCTGCACTCACTCAGCAAACTTCTTCCACTGATAAAGACCATATTTTGGTTGAAAATGCTGGGAAAAGCTAGTATGCATGCAGACTTTGACACAGAAAATATTGAATTAACATTATTTTCTGCCACTTGATCATCTATTCCTGGCAAAATTCAGTTTAAGGGAAGCAATTGAATCTTGTATGTGCAATTATAAGTCACTAGATAGCTAAAACAGTTTGATAAACTTGTGCATTAAACATTCCCAGTAGTATAATCATCGTGATTACTTAGTTTTCATAATACCAGAAGGGCTAGTATTATTGTTTCATTACGCGATTAGCTGTGTGGCTATTGCTGTTGGAGGATGTGATAATTTACTTGTAGCACAGTAATGAGCCTTAACCAGTCATCCAGTGGAGAGACAATTACTGGCTGGTTAATGGGGCAGAATGGAGCTAGGGGTATCTGGAGCTCGACTGAGCAAAGAACAAAAGCTCTAATGTAATCGCACACTGACTGAGAGGTTAGAATAAATAGATATAGAGGGATGATTATATGTCATGGCCCTAGTGGTGGTGAAGGGAGTCATTGTGCAACTGCCTGAAGAGAAAAATGCCTTCAAGGGTCCCTGTGTTGAGTGGAGAGGAGGAGAGTTAAGGCTTTTACTGCAGGGAATTTGCAGAGGGATAGGATCGACTAAGATATTAAAGTGAGAGATATCACTTCACTACATTTACATTAATGCACAGCACACAGGTGGCACAGGGGCAGACTTTGGGTTTGATTTTGCCTTGACTTGGTCATGCGTTCCAACAAACAAGAATCATTTTGAACAAGTCTAATCCACAATTTCTGAACAAAACCTTTTCTACCCAAATACCTTACCTTCATAACCCTTATTGTCCATGAACAAAACCTTTTAAATGAATCCTAATTTAACCAGTTTGGTCTGGTTCCATTTGTTCTTAATTCCCCCAGGCTTTATGTGATTGTATTTTTATTTTGTGTTATACATATTAATCCAGTAAAACTTACATAACCCTTCATTGTCCATGTTAATTTTGCAAAAGGTGGGAAAGTTGTGGTGTTCTTTTCATGCTCTGGCATGTGATTCTCATACACTGTAATTTAATTGCATCCAGGCTCATTAAAAGCAGCAGGTCAGGTTAAACCCTGACTGTGACTTTGAGTAGAGTGTGGTCCTAATTTAAACATACAGTTTGGTCTTGTCTTATTGTCCTTTCACAGTTTGATAAGATAAATAATAAATCAGTTTAAGAATGCTAATGCTTTTCACTCGATTTCTTTTTCTTTCTGCTCATGCTAATATTTGTACTAGATTGAAACTAAATGAGAAACAACAAGGCAGAATGAAGATGAAAGAAAAATGAAAGAAAAGAAAATAAGAAAAGTATGTGAGACTGAGTAAAAATCAGTGGTATACGAGAGACAGAGCAAGTTTGAAGAACACTGGTACAGTTAGAGGTCAGATGAAGGTAGTATAGAAAGACACCCTTGGAGGGTGGAAAAGAAAATAAAAAAGCAAAAACATGGCTATGGAAACATATAAGATCAAATAGAAGAAATAAAAGAGGCGTTTAAGGTGTGAGGGCGTGGGCATGCTCACTGGAGTGGATGACTCTAATCCTACAGCAAGAGAGATTTATCTCCGTCCTTTTATTTGATGGTAGAGGACACCAGTGGACCATTGTAGAGTGCACAATTTCATCAATAGACCCCAATACCACTGTAGGTTTTGGCTGATAGAAGAATCCATTAACATGTAAAGAGTATGCAATATTTTATAATTTATGGACATGTTATCTAATTCAGAGTATTTAATTACATGTAAACGGGTGGTGCTTTGGTTACAAGGACAAAGTAAATGTACACTAATGGGCACACATTGGCAATTATCAAACCTATAATTAAAAAAAGAAAAATCAAACTAAATGCACTCAATGCATTACTCACTGTAGTTAATGGTGCGAGAAACCTGGGCCGACTTTACAGTTTTCCTTTCTTAAGTATAAAACATCATAAAGTGGCTGGGGTTGGCATTGGCAAACATGAATTACTGGCTGCACTTCACCGTCTAAAAATGTTTCAAACAGTTCCATATAAAAGCAGCGTTGTCTTTCAGGATATGAGATTGCCTGCTATAGCTTCAAATGTAAAAAGAATCCTCTGAATGTGTCCTGTTGTCAAGGTCAGTTGCTCTAGGTTTGTCCTCTTTAATTACAGCACTTCTCCCCTTCATGAAAACCTGCATTCAGCTGCTCTCATGTCAGGGTTAGCTGCTAAAACAGGTAATGGCGGGAATTACAACATTACTGCGGTGCACAAGGCCCAACCCAGTCTCACAGCAGTTTGTGAAATGTTCACATAATTTAATCTATTGATTTGTGTACACAGACACGTTTATCTCGTTTTTTTTCATGATGGTCAGCACGTTTTTTTTAAACTATTGTATATCAATAGGAAGCATGTTTCGTGATCACAGCACAAATCTGCCAGTCGGACTGCAACAGAGAAGCTGTATACAGCTTTGCAATTATTGGTATTTTTAGTCCTATAACCGCTCTTTTAATTAACATTTATTCAAGAGATCTTATCATGGTTATGTATTTCTTTTTGTGCTGTGATCACAAAAGATGCTTCCCATTGAAATACATTAGTTTAAAAAACGTGCTGACCCTCACGAAAAAAAACGAGAGAAACGTGTCCGTGTACATGAATCAATATATTAAATTAAGTGAACATTTCACGAACTTTCATGAGACTGGGTTGCAAGGCCAGGCCATCACTGGTTAAGTGGTCTGTATCCACACTGTTACAGATCATTAACCTGTACATGTTCTGCTGCACTGAAGCACTGTGGCTCTCAGGTTGTTGTAAAAAGTACAGGCAGGAGGCAGCTGTGTGTACATGCTGCTATGAAAATGTGGAATCAGACTAAACCTTGTTGGAAAATTGATAAATCACCCTTGTATTAATTATCTCAGACTGATTATGAATGTCCTGATGTCCTACTGCCAACATTGGCTCTGGGTGTTCCCTTGAAAAGGATTTCTCATAATTAGCACAAGCATCGCCCATGGCAGCAATGCAAGCCCAGACTTAAACCATATGTGATCATAATTTTATTTTTTTAACTCCACTATAAAAAACCTATTGTTGTAGGTTCCTCACAGTTAGCTACTGTTTCTATGGGAACGTTAAACTGCATGACGTAACAGAGACAAATGTGTGTCAAAGTGCATATGATTCAAATAAAAAAATATGAGGCATATTGTTAATGGTTGTTATAGAAAAGAAAGACAAAAAGGGGTAACAATGTGCTAAAAAATGTATTGAACAGCTGTAAACTTTAGCCAAGATTGATTTACATTTTTGCATTAAAATTAGTTTCTTATCTCCATATTCTAAGTTTCGGCTAAGGTCAAATTAAATGCAAACAGAATGATTTGAATGATACAGCATAACTACAGCATGGTGAACTCCTGAATAAAAACATAAAGGTCTGATCACACCAGCATTTAAAACGGAAAATAAATCTAATTCAGTCTAATAGAATTGGCTCAATCAGTGGATTGACCCTTAAATTTGACAATTGGCAAGCCTTCTTGATAGTACTCACCGTTGAAGGAACTCAGAGCCCTAGAAACCAAAATGGAGGAAGCTGTTGTAGCATGTTAGCTGTTTTACACCTTCCACTTTTATTCAACCCTCCGCTATCACATTATAAACTGCTCAAAAAAGAGAAATGGTTTTCAGTCAGTTAAAAATATGTCTTTTGAATAAAATGTGTGGAATTCTTGTCCTATTAAAGATCAAGTTAATGAGCTTGCAAGCGCCTTCCCTTAGAGAGCTTTTCCCCCTCTTTAATAAAACTATTTATTGTATAAGGAATGCACAGTGCTGAGAATAAAATGACATGGGAGAGTAAACTGTATGTACAGTATATAGAAAGCTACAACTAGCAAAAAAGCTCAGAGAGCTATTCTGACCGACTAACACTAGCATGTTCCTGGTGTGCTGGTGCGTTAGTGGTTAGCTCAGTAGCTACTATAGTTCACCAGCCCTACAAATAGTCACCATGTCACTAAAACACAAGATGTGTACTACAAAAATATATCTTTATCTCAAAGTCCCAACCCTACAAAAATATATCTTTATCTCAAAGTCCCAACCCCTGCTTGCCTCTTAAAAGAATAAAAATAAGTCTGATCTGATCTGATCGCTGAACCTCTGGGTAATGAAGTCAATTACATGTTCTGTCATTCTGTTCCTGCTGGCAAACTGAGGAGGTGCTTTGCACTGCCTTAAAGAAAAAAGATGGTATATTATGAGACAAGTATCATACGAGCAGAAAAGAATATCTATCAATGAAAGTTTCAGATGAATCTCAGAGTTCACTTTTCCAATATGTTGATATTTTTACAAGCCATTTGAGCTTTATTGAACAGAATTGGATGTCAGAATGATAGGTGACTGTCTGCAAAATTGGCTGTTAAGTGTGGACAAGCCAGATGGAGTCAGGATTTAGGAGCTTTTGGTGGTTAATTTCCCCCTCAGTTATATTTTGGGTACTCTGACCACTCTGGTGATTCCCTCCCTCAGAGGGTTCAGTAAAGAGTTTTTGTGTTATTCTGTCACATTGAGGTAAAAAATTAATAGCTACCTCCAAGTTGGTCCCAGAACTGATCTGATTGAAGCAGTGGAGCAAATAGAAGGTGTGTGTGTGTGTGTGTGTGTGTGTGTGTGTGTGTGTGTGTGTGTGTGTGTGTGTGTGTGTGTGTGTGTGTGTGTGTGTGTGTGTGTGTGTGTGTGTGTGTGTGTGTGTGTGTGTGTGTGTGTGTGTGTGTGTGTCTGCAGGACCTGAATATCTGAATTCAGGTCACTAGAGTAATGTATTGCAGCAGAGACAGAAAAAGACACACTGCCCTATAAATATAACTAGTGAGTGGAAGGTTAAGGTTTAAAAACTACCACTGGTGATAGATTGAATAGTTTTTTTAAAATATAAAAAGCAGTGAAATCCTATGTTTTTGTTCTCTAATACTTATCATATATAGACACATGTATTGTTAAGGAGAAATACTGATTTGGGGATTTGAATGTGTTAATGTTTCAAACAAGCATATGTTGTAAAATCAAAAACTAGTCGTTCAGTATTTAGACCTATCTTTCATCTCAGACCCTTACTTTCATGTCACCTGTGCCCTCCTCTGCTTGTAATTTATGCAGGTCTAAACTTTATTGTCCCATGGGGACAATGTGCTGTGCATACAGTAACACCCCACAATAAAAACACAACAGCATGTCACGATCTTCATGTTCATTAGACTTGTTTGTGATCATGGTTGTTGCTTGTTCTCAGCGGTTCCCACTCCGTAATAACTTCAGGCAGGCAGCAGGTCGATAAGCCAGACTGTTAGACATTATTACATTAAGCTCATCCCCTAACTCAAGGCTAATATATGAACACATTCCTGCCTGTGTTCATTTGTGCGTGATTCTGTGCCTGCATTAGCATGTGTGTGAGTCCCATTAGCCACAAAAATCAGGCCACAGGAGCTTGTAACTGGGTCAAATCAGATCAAACTGTACCATGTGGAAAACACTTGTTTTCCTTAGTTTTTACTCCTGTCGTAATGTAATTATCAACAAGAAAGAAAGAAAAAAGTGAAAGAACAAAAAAGAAATAAAGTGAAAGAACAAAAAGAAAATTGTTAAAGCAAGAAAAAATGTAGGTATGTGTAGAAACATTACATTTTACATACATCTTATGGCCAGATTAAGGGAAGCAGAAAACAGATTTGACTGTAAAATTAATTTGCTCAATGCACCGCATTCACATTACAAAGTCCTGCACATGTGGAGAGCATATAGACCGAGACGTTTTCCCATAAGTTGACGTATTATCGGGGACAAGACAAGGTCACTTCTCTTTTTCCTCAGAGAGTGAGGTTATGGTTCTAACCAGCATGTCGTATCCTGTGTGATTTCCTGTCAGACGGGCTGATTGCCAGGATTACTGGACTCGGATGGAAGGAAGGAACGAAGGATTACAAAAAGAGGGAATAAACAGACAGGCCGAAGGAGGAATGATGTGTTTAATGTCTGTCGACAAATATGGGAAATCCATTACACTTTGGGGAGGATGTGTCTTAGCTGGTATGACAGCATATGAGTGTGTTTAAATGAAGGATGGGTCAATGCTTGTCACACTGGAGCAAATCTACAGGGGTTTAAGGGTGACAATAATGTATGTTGTCACTTTAAAAACATATTAAAATATATTGCAGAAAAGGTGTTACTGTAAACCAAGGCTACCTAATTTGGGGCCCTCCGGCCAAGTTTGTCCCATGCTCCCTTTGTTTTGGCCCCCCATGGCATTTGACATGACATGCTTATTCTCCTCTTATTTTGAAAGTGCTGTAAAATCTTAACTGTAATGACTACAAAACTTTGTTTTGTGCAGCTAAACAGTACATAATCTGAGTTTTACAGCAATGTAAAGCACAGAGCTGGTAAACTTCCTTATTAATTTATGCCTGTAAGTTTTATCTATGAAAAATTACAAAGATTACGGTATTTCTTTTCTCTCCAGCTCCCCCTCACGTGCTGTGAGCCGTGCTACCATCACTGGTTTTGAGTCAGCCAGTCAAGATGGAGCAATTGAGGCAGTGTCACACTGATAAAAGAACATTTAGTAAGTCAGCTGGAGCCCTAATGTTGAAAGACTTTTGAAAAACAAGGACAGGGCTCACTATTGCAAGTGATAAGTAACTCTAAACATTGTGTAATATGCAAGATAAATGCAGATTAAAGAGCTGTGTTATTTTCAAAATTTTATTACAGATTTTTAATGTTAGTTTTCTATAAAATATAATACATTTTTTAATAAAATCAACATCTACTTTCGTTTGGATACATATTTGGCCCTTCTTATGAAAGAATTTGGGCACCTAACATTTAGACCTTGACATGTGTCAGCACTTTTTCAAGTGCTCATATTATGCTTTTTGGCTTTTTCTGTTTCCTTTATTGTGTTATACAGTATATCTTTTTTGTGCACGTTATAGGTTTACAAAGTGAAAAAGCTCAAAGTCTACCCCAAAGTCTCTTACCATCTCCAAGCCCTCATTCTCTGCTTCTGACTGGCTACTAGTCCTTACCTAGGTACCACGCATGTGCAACTGCCAACAAAGATGGGATAAAAGTGTATTGTCTCACTCTGTAGCTAAAACAGAGACCTGAACACACAGGGTGAAAAGAGGAGCTGCAGCAATGTGCAGTACAACAAAAACACAGTGTTTATTGAAAATGAAACCATGTAAACCCATTCTAAAATAACCTCAAAATACATTTATGAACCTGACAATGGGCATATTATGAGCACTTTAACATCAGAAAATCATCACCCAAAAACCTTTTAGTGCTGTAATTAATATAACAGAAGGTGGTTGGTCACCTCTGTCTCACACCACTGGGGTTGTTTGTAGCAATGTTTCTTAAAATAAAGGCCATCATTTCCCATAAATGCTACAGTAACAAGATGGCTGCCTGTTTTTGCTCCCTCTTTTGCTCTATAAGGAGGAAAAACATGTTGCTTTTCTCAATTAACCTCTCACTTTATCTACCATGCTTAAAAAATGTATACCAAAGATACTGAATCTTTACAGCATGATTATTAAAGGAACTCTGTTAATCAACTCAATCAAGAAATGAGTCAAACAATGTTGATTTTCAGTTTTTTCAGTCTTTATGCAAAGATAATCACCTTCGGACTCTAACTTCATATTTATTGTACAAACATGTAGGGCTGGGTACCAAATTCAATACTTTTAGGGCAATGACCAAATTGCCTCTAAAGTATCGAGTATTGAAAAAAATTATCATCAAATCATTCAATACCCAATTTCAATACCTAAGGAGTAAGTGTTAGTGAGCCAATGTGTCGGTCAGAGCCGTGCTTTGTTCTGCTGTCAGTGAGCTCAAACAGGCTCTTATTATTCAACGCACAAAGAGCTTAATAGAACTTTATAAAATACAATGGCTTCCTTCAACTGGTTCTTCTATGGCAGTGGAAATATATTACGTTAAGGAGCCATCATTGAATTATTAATATTTTTTATGTTTTAATATTTTGAATAAATGCTATGCTCTCACACATATAGCACACATACTTTCAGTATTTCCATATTTTAACACACACACATACACACACGCGTCTGCGCGCATGTGTGCGTGTGTGTGTGCGTGTGTGCGCGTGTCAGGTGTTAAACTACATATGACAAGGCATCAGGACTAATTAAAGATGTGAACCACGTTCATCAAAAAGCCACATGCCATATGGTTATGGGGGTCATATGGACATGTGTGTGTGAGCATGTGTGTGTGTATGTATCTGAAGTGTACATGCGTATACTCTATATGAGCTTTTAAGTGGAGAGGTTAAGATGTTTAATTTGCATGCATAATAAGTGAGAAAAAAAGATAACTTTTTCCATTGCTGGCTTTGGCAGACCAACCTTGCTTTAACAGTAATAGATATCCTTTTGTGTCATCTCTACCCTGTATATGCAGAAGGAAAAACAATATTAACTTTAATAATCCCATTGATGCTATAGATGAAAAGAGCCTTGGAAGGTTTATTTGTTTGTTATTCTGACCCATATGCCTCATTAAAACCCACTCAAATATAAACTGTACAGTGAGATAGAGAGAGCAGGGAGGTGTTACTGCATGATGGTCCCTATTTATAGGATATAACAGGGTGCTGTGTTGTCGTTTGGTGGGACAACCTCTGTCACACACACCAGATGGAGACTCTCTGTGTTGGTGAAGAAGCTTGTGTTGTGCATGTGTCTGTGTTCTCGTTCACATATGGTTTCTCTCTGTGATGCTGCGGTAACCGTTGGTGCCAGCTCAGGTGCCTGCAAGTGTGAAAAGAGGGAGGTAGGGAGAGGAAGATGAGGTTTAACCCTTGTCGACAAGTAAACATTATGGTGAGGAGCAAAACAAAATCATAGTTACAGCAACTTTAAACACAGTAATAATCTGAATCTGTTTGTCTTTAAGATAGGTGAAGCAGGTAGATCTTTTAATTACTACTTCATTATTTACAACTGATCACAATCATAGCCGTTACAGGAACTCAGAACACATTGCTACATAGGTATACTGCTAATGTAAGAGCACCTTAAATAAAGATCTTGTGTTTACACTTGTTCACTGTGACATGTGGATAGTTATTAGTCATAATATAAAACAATTATTGAAAACTACTGTTTTTTTGTCCATTTTTTTTAAAGCATGGGGGAAAGAATAATCTGGATGTAAGGCAGACACCAGAGTCACTGTGTGCTGCTTTAATCCTTTGAGAGCAGCAGATAAGAGGTCACAATTTTCAGTTGATGGAAGCCAGAAGGGTTGTCAGTACTATTAGCCTTTTGTTGAGATCGATGGTGGGGTCGGAAATCACTGGGTCTGATGTTGTTGACTCACTATAAAATGAAGTTAAGATGTAATGGGTTATGGGGATGGTGAAAATAGTGAGGGATGAGAGGGATTCTGGGATGTCACCCTTATCTGTTGAGGCCTCACAAAGTGCCATTGGCCTAACTAATTAGATAGCTGATAGGGTGATTCAAATGACAGACCTTTTGCTATCACTTTGCTCCATGTTATCTACACACGTACTAATTCCCCCCTTTTATCTCTTACATTCTAAAACATTATCAGAATCATGGACCCATTACTCACCTTTCCTCACATCTTCCTGTGCTCATATTTACAAATATGATAATATGGAGCCCCATTTGGAAAAGAAGCTTTTTCCATGTACAAAATATGCAGACATATTAAAAAAATACATCATATTTATAGGCACATTGCTTTACAATAGAATTACAACATATTTACAAATGTGCACTGGGATTAGGGATGTTGATTTTTTTTTCCTGCACAGAGAAAGCAAGGAAAGAAAAATGAACGAGAGAAAAACTATTTTACAGCCTGCAATAATATTCTCAGCGTTTTATGTTATTTTCCTTATGCCATTATTGCTGCTGCAGAGCTACAGTTTAACGAGAAATATCAAACATCATATCAGTGAGAAGTGTTTTGTTGCAACAGTTTCATCATTTTCCAATTGTCTCTCTACTCATCTCAGAGTCAGTTTTTATAAACGGACATGATATATCATCAAATATACAAAGATGTGTTGGTGTTTGCTTTTGATGATATTTATGTAAATTGGGTTTACCTGATTCTACATACAGGTTGCATGCAAATGATTTAATTATCTGGTCTCAGTAACAAATAGCTTTCTAAATTCAGTTCAGTTTTATTCATAGTATCAAATCCTAACAAGCGTTATCTCAAAACACTTTACAGATACAGTAGGTCTAGACCACTCTCTATAATTTACAAAGACCCAACAATTCCAATAATTACCGCAGGAGCAAGCATGTAGTGCAACAGTGGCGAGGAAAAACTCCTTTTAGGAAGAACCCTTGGTGGTGAGAAAAACGTCCTTTAAGGGAGAAACCTCGGACAGACCCAGGCTCTTGGGAGGCGGTGTCTGACGGTGCCGGTTGGGGATGTGATGAACAGTGGCAATATTAGTCATAATGGAACAATGACTAGAAATAGTAGTTGTAGTAGTTCATGGCATAGCAGGGCGCTGCAGGGCGTTACACGACGTAGCAGTGCACAGCAGAGCATAGCAGGGCGTAGTAGGACAAATTGAGAGCATATAAAGAAGAGAACTTAAGGGGAGAGCTGTTCTCATTAGTCATGATTTGAGCTTTGTGTTGAGGCGGTGATGCTGCTTTATGTCAAGAGCTTTTTTTTGGTTTTGAAATTCTTACTTTCTTTGTTTTTGATTTGTTTCTCACTCCATCCAACCACCTTCCTTCCTTCCTGTCCTCTTCACTCTTCTCTTTCCACCTTTTTCAACCACTTTCTCTCACCCTTTCAACCGCTGACCCTGTTATCATTCATTCTTCCCTCCATCCTCTCTCTCCCCCTCATTCATTTATCCCTCCCTTCCTTCCTCCCTCCTCTTCCTCTCTCAGTCTTCTCATTAATGTGTTGCCAACAGGGTGCCTTGGCGACAGGCTGCAAAAGCCCGTCGCCACGGCAACATATCATGGTCTGTGGTTGTTGAGGCTTTTTGTTGGGAGGCGGGGGGATGTAAATGGATGCTGCATCCTTTGCTTGCTGGTGCGGCTTCGCAGAGTAAGAGTAGGTCATACAATCAAATATTTAATTCCCCAGATGTTGAGCTCCTCCTTTGTCTCTCAGTCCATTTACCTATTTTCCCTTTTCCCATCCCCCTCTCCTCTCCTCGTGTATACACATTGTCTTTAAATTGCTTCATTAAACTGACGTCTCTGTCTTTGTTGAGTATCCTAAAGCTCTGCCTCCTACATCAGAGCCTTTTCATAGAGCAGTGGGAGTTTTGGCTGGAATCAGGTATTTTCTGATCAAAAGCTCAGACACTGGAAAAAATTTCCCAAATACAAATTACACCAATAAAACTGAAGTAAAAATCCTGAATCCTGAAACCCTGTTTGTGTCTCACTGCACAGTGAATCAGAGGTGTGCTTTAATATCAGTTAATCGAGTCGATGCAAAATGTAATTAAATAATTGATTAATAATTATGAATGGCAAACATTTCTAGGTTCCATGTTTGCAGTCTTTCTCCGACATTGATCAGACAATAAAAATGATTATAAGGGGACATCCGTGGTTCTGGAAGCTGGTGGTGGGTGTACAGTAAACCAGTTAACTGATCAAAATAATTGATCCATTTGTTGATGTAATGAAAATGCAAAATTCTGCAAAGCAAAAAGAAATTTGTTTGTACGTAAAATGAGACAATTAGCTCTTAATGAACGGGGCAATAGGACCCTGAGGACACACACACACACACACACACACACACACACACACACACAAACAGACACACACACATACGCACATCCTCCTCTCACTCCATTCTTGCACAAGCAGCTCTGTTCAGCTTCCAAGACCTCCAGGCACACACATAAAAAACACACATTTCTTACTTACACAGCTAATCTTGCGAATGAACACAACACACACCATACACACATGAATAATTCAGATCAATATAAAGAGTTGTACTGTGGGGGGGTTCATTTGTGCAAGGTCACCTACTAACACACTGCCTTAATAAGCAGAGTGTCTGGAGACACTCTCACAAGGCAGACACACACTCATGCTTTTCTATAATGTAAGTGGCTGGAAGAGAGCAGCGTTTTTGGTAACAAAGAACTGCCCCTCCTTTCCCTACTTTCTTTTTTCCTCCTCTTCTCCTCCTCCCATCTTTTTTTTATCCTGCCTTGATCCTTTGTTTGCATATTTCCGAGTGTGTTTGTGTGTGAAGAGCCAAAGTAAACAGAAGCAGAGGAGTAAGACTGGTTTAGTCAGTCTCAAATACAGCCTTTTATTGCCATGATAATTTATTGGTGGAGAAAAGAGAGGAAGAAATGGAGATAGTGTGAAAAGAGATTAAGTGTGTATGTGTGTGTGTGAGCGTGCTTGGCTTTGGCTTTTCTGCAGATTTAGGGTCATATTGGTCCCCTCTCAGTCTCAGGCACTTTGTTGCTGTGCTAATGCTATGCTAATGCAATGCTAATTCACCATTTACTCTTTTGGATTTGGCTACTCAGATACACACAAACGGATGTGAGTTGAATCACTGTTGTGTTACATCATGTCAGCATTTATTTGCACAACTAAAAATACAACATCAGACATGGTGGGAAGATTTATAGACATGTCGGCCTCAGATGTTTGTGAAACTTTAAACATCAAGCACAGCTGAGCTTTTAAATAATCATATTTAAATTACATAGCCTACAAATGAAATACAAATTAAAAAATCAAAACTAAGGTATGCAGCTTATACTAGATTCAGGAGTGTAATGTGTGTCAGCTTGAAGCACATTGGTTTAGCTTCAGGTGATTTATTGGAAAGTGGCGGCTGATCCACAGCTGGGTCGGATCATTTATATCAGACAGCGTAGAATTGTCATTAAGCCGTCAGACGATTGATTAACCCCAGTTTATGACAGGAAAAACTATCTCAGGAGAAGTGATAAAAAGGTGTGTGCACTCAGTTGAAGTTAAGCTAGCGCAACAAACTCACTTTCGCGAAGTGTTGGTAGATGACTTAAATTGTATGTACAGACCTCTTGTTTCAATTTGTTTCTCTTTCATCCAGAGGTATACATATGTCAGTGGCATTGTTTTTTGTGCATCAAAAAATTTGAGAATGTATTGACTTTATTGTCTTTAATTTCATTTAACGATCACATGATTATTTGTTTTTGGGTTCATAAAATTCACAAAGTAGGTTGCAAATCCTGCGTAATTTAAACACTACTTTATCATTGACAGTGGGTGTAAAACATGGCAGTGTTATCTTACTTTCATATTAGAAATTTATTTTCCATTTTGTTGGTATTCAAAGTAATGATCAATCTGACGCTAATCTGACATTTGCAGCATCTGAATCAAAACTGCTAGAAACAAACATAGCAGCAAACATATATGATCCTCAAAAAAATGCTTCTTAGCACTAAAATTACGCTGGAATTACTGTAACTTCTTAGTTTTTTTTCTCCCTCATTTTTATGCTTTTTGTTTTTTTTCTATGTGAGCGTGTGGAAATCACCTTACGGGGGAGCCGCTGTCTCAAAATGAACAATCGCCTAGTTCAGTCTGGTCCAGTACTGTGCTGTTAAAGCTAATTTGACACCTAAACAGTTTCCTAGTCGAGTACCACTGTTGTATTCATCAAACTAGTCACATAATGTGATTTTATTGAAAGAGGAAATAACACAATTCTCCTCTTGAAAATAAAAAGTGAAATAAGCATAAGCGATAAAACAGGCCTTTGGTATGACCACTAGCTTATTGGTGCTAACATAAGCTAACTTTAATTAATATAATAACCTGTAGCTAATAATACTGAGTCAGTCCAGGATTCGGCTATGGCTTCCGCCAAATATTGGGCTTCTTGATGGGGGGTGGTTTTTGCCGAACCTTAGAATTTTTTTCCATTTATCCCGATGCTTGCACTACACGCCCTACGCTGGTCAACGTAATGATGCCACCGTTGATTACGGTTTATTTATACGGTGTTTACGTAGGTGGACTGTTCAATGCAGTAGGCTGTGAGAAAGTAAAAATGGAACTCAAAAAAATAGAAAAATAGTTGTTTGGCAGTACTTTCAGTCAAAAAAAGGCAATTCAGTTTGCAATGCCGATTTGTCTCGTGGTGGCAAGGACCCTAAACAATACACAGCATCGGTGCTGTTAAAACATGTGCGCATGAAACTTCCGAAAGAATATGAGTTGTGCATGAAGGAATTCAGACAGCAACCAAAATGCAGCAACTTCAGGTACGGCAAAGGAAGGACAGTCACAGCTGAAAACTAGTGTTACCAGACGCGTTTACTTCATTAATATGTTCACTGTGTTAATGGACGGGAGTAGGATTCGGTATTCGGTGCATCCCTAGTTGACTTTATGACTCTTCTCTACCTGTGCTACTATTTACATTTTAGCATTATATATAATTAATGTTACAATATTGTCTTTGCTGCATACCTCATTATGATAATGTAACAAAAAATATTGCAGACTTGTAATGGATAACCCAATTTAAACAAAGTTTGGTAATAGACTTTCCAATTATTCAATTGAAATGAAACTCAAATGACATCAAATGCAGCATAATTTGCAGAATGGTTAAGGTGATGTGGTAGAGTACTTAATGAACAACTGGAAAAGTCCGATTTATTTGAGTTCTCATCCTCAATTCAGGCTTATTGACAACATCGCAGCAGACAAAGAGGCTTTCTGCTTAAATCACGAGGCTAAATGAGCTGTTTATTTCTTAGCGGCAGGAGGGTATTATAGTGTTTTCACAAAATATGTGTTAAAGTGTACGAGACACTGCAGAGTGTGGAAACAGCGTGAGTGTGTAATAATGAGCTGAGCAGACTGGGCGGTGTTGCTTCTGTCTTATCTGTGCTGCTCCGTGGTGCTCTGAGCTGCAGCAGACAAGTGGAGAGAGCTGCTTAATGCTACAATTGCATCCTTGGAATTCACTAAAAGTTATTAGTAATTGTGACTAAGAAAAAAGATTATGTTACAATCTGCTTGCAACATTACCAGCATCTGTTTGTATTGTTATATGAACATTATCGGGTTGTTTTTACTCTGTAAATAGCAGGATTTTAGCAGTATGTCACTTTGTCACTCTACACTGCTTTCTCTTTACATCCATCCACACACACACACACACACACTCACACACACACACAGACACTAACTAGTTATGTAACCCATTGTGTGTTGCATTGTGTGGACCCCTTTTTTCCTATGTGTGTATGATGTGTATGTGTGTGTATGAAACTTGCCTCCCTTGTTGCCTAATTTTTGCCCTCAGAAGAAAATAGTGGGGTTAATAGCGCCACATAAAAAAAAAAAATCTAATAAAAAGTCTTATACAAGCTGTTTATTTACCTGGTAAATAAAAGTCATCTTAAAACTCTAAATCATGCATAGGAAGTAAGTAAGTAAAGTTTATTTATATAGCACCTTTCTAGAGCAAGCATCACTGAGTGATTCACAAGACAATGAAAAAAGAAAAAAACATGTCTCTGCTTGGAAATGGACAGAAACACTTCTCCTCTCTGCTGTTTGCTTCAGGTGAGTCTGTACGCCGAGAGCAAATCTGATTTCTGTGCTCTTCCCAATTCTCAGAGAGCAATCTCATGTACTGTCAGTTAACCTGCGTGGCGGGCAGTAACCTGACTAGCTGTGAAATCATTTCCATTCAGAAATCATATCAGTGCACTGTATAAATATACGGGGCTTTGCTCTGCTCTGTCGCCAAGACAGTAACGTCTAAATCGAGCAGTTTAGAATATTTTTTTAAAAGAGTATTGCTGCCTGTTGTGGTGTCAGGAGACTGCTTTCATTCCTCTATCTATTTCTAGCCATCTAGCTGACATATTTTTTGCATTTTGTCATTTTTTAAGAATATTTTTTTCCTGTGTTGATTCTGTTTCAACATTGTTTTCAGTGTTTTTAGCCCTCATTTGCTCCCTGTCTATGGTTTCACAACCTGCAGAGCTAATATCTTTTCTATATCAAGAGTTTCAACATTAGTTTGTTTTGTTTCATCTTGTTTCTTACTTTCTCCTGTCCGTCTCCAGCCACAGTGTATACATTTTCCACTCTCCCTTCTTCCAGACGTTATTAACTCTTTCATCAGGTCTCCTGAATGTGTGTTGATCCTGCCCTGTTCTGTATTCACAAGTGTCACGCTTGGTTGAACTGCAGATCAGATTGGATTTGAAGGAGGAGAGTTCACACTGCTGTGCCTCCTCATCCATGACTGAGAAATGACAACATCTCTCTCTTTCACTTTCCCCCTTTTTCTCTCCCTGCCATTGTTGTTGTTATCTGTCTTGCTATTCTTTCCCTGTGTCATTGACTATTGCTTCCTGTTTCCCTCTCTGTCCTGATCGGTTTCCCTCCATCCATCAGGCAGGCCCAAAGAAGGGCTTGGCGTGCATTTATTATTTTGAAAATCCATCTGCCTCTCTCTGGCTTTGTCATCCCTCAGTATTTCCCAACTCTCTCTCAATATCCACCTCCCCTCCCATCTGCTTTTCCCTTTTATAGAATCAACAATGGGAAATATGGTGAAATGTTACCTGAAAAAACCTTTGATGCAGCAGGCAAAGCAGAGGACACAGCCAATGGCTGTTAAAGATGTTATCAGATAACATGAAAGTCAACCTGTTATCTTATCTGCAGTGTAACTGTAGACCTGCAGGCTCGGAAACATGAGAACCAGACTCTGCTGTGTGTGCTTTTACATAATGAATAATGAACATTTTAGATCATACATTTGTAAAAGTGAGTTTAAGGTGTGCCTGTAAATTTGGGCTCAACATTAAGACAAACAAATTATCCTTGTTCACCGCTTCAGGCAGTGGTTTCCCAGTTTAGCTGTTTGACTGACAGTCCATGCTGCCGTTAGCCTTCTGACACAACTTGTATCAGGCTTGTAATTGCCAGTTGATGCTGCTACTTGGTGTTTTGCAGTACTGTACTGTCACAGTCAGGGCAAGGCAGTGGGGGTTCAGATAGCTGACTGACTGATAGCTGAGGTCCAACTGTCTGCTGTGGAAAAGGCCAAAATACAGTGGGTGGCAGCTCTGTTAATGTGTCTGTCCCATTCCGAGGAATTTGTAAAATGCATTGTTCATGTATTGGTATTATAGAAGCAAAAACAGGTATAAAAGCCCCATTGTACATTTGAAAATGTCACAATGCTGGCTCCGCCCTAATTAGTATGTAAAAGTATTGAATGTAATTATTACACTTTAACACAAGTCTGTTTTTATAAAACAAAAGGATTTTGTGTTGCAAACTCAGCCAACTTTTCTACCTGCTGACAATGCAGGAATCGCTCATGCAAATGAAACACAGTGTGATATTCACTGTCATGAGCTTCCTTTCAAAGTCTAGCATGCATTTATTTCCATCTCTTTTAATCGATGCCCCCCTCTGTGACCGAACACTGCTCAGCTGAGTGCCTGATCCAATAGTCCCTACATCGGTATCAGCCTCCAGCCAGCATCAATGGTTCCATTATTGAGCCGGGTTATTTATTTATTTTTCCGTGAGTTTAGAGCTATTCCTAGACTGTTTGCATCCTGATAAACTGATCTTCAAATGGGTTAGGGAGCAGAGAGGGATGGGAGGGTGTGAGGAAGTTATTTAGGGAGGGAGTGTGGAGAGAAGAGCGGGATGAGAGGGAGGAAAGGACAGCGGGAGATGAAAAATTGAAACGTCGGGAATTAGCCCAAAAGGGTGATGAAGGGATAGAAAGAGGAGAGGGGGAGGGAAGGAGAGAGGGGGGGAAGACTGACAGATTTGTGGAAATAAACATCAGAAAAATAAGCAAATCCCCTTCATGCTGACGCTGCACTGCAACTTCACCTGGACATGAAAGGAATCATTGAGAAGATCCCCTAGTGCTGGAAGGTTACAGTATTTTAACAATTCATTTTAAACATTAAATAAAACAAAATTTACATTTTGGAGCAGTCTAAATGAAAACATGACACCAGTATTATTTTTAATTTTTCTGTGGTCTCTTACCTTTTTCTTCCCTCCCATTTCTTTCTTGTTGTCAGTGGTTCCTTGCAGAGAGAGATGCTTGTTTCCATGGAAACGGCCTGAGCCAGATAAGCTTAGCTGCTTGCACTGCAGCGTCTGTCCTTACTGTGTGTGTGTGTGTGTGTGTGTGTGTGTGTTTGGTAAAACTTGGTTCTAAAGTGAAGGAAGCCTGATGATTAATGAGAGTCTAATGCACTGGGCAGAGACTCGGATGAACAGAGGATGGTGTGTGTGTGTGCGTGCACATATGTGTGTATGTAGTAGTTATTAGCAATGCAACCCAGTTTTTGTTTTATGTCATTAAGTCTTATATATGTATCTCTCTCTGTAATTCAGCACTGTTATCACTCACTATTATCAGTGTCGCTTTGATGATCTAAATCACTATGTGGATGATCAACATCACCATAGCAATAACATTGGGGCTCAGCATGAGAGGAACTTTGTTATATGAGATATTTATATATTCATAGAATAGTTTCACATATTTAGAGATAGGCTAAATTAATTTTCTCTCTTACTGAGAGCTGGATTAGAAGATTGTGTATAGAGTGTATAGTATATCAATCCATTGAATATGAAGCGGCTAAAATACGATTGGCTTTGCTTGGAGTCTCAGATGGTATACTTAGTAAACTATAAAAATAAAACTCCAGGAAGTCACTGTGCCCTGCCAAGCAATGGTTCAAGTCCATAACACTTTTTTCACAGAATACACAAACAAGATATAACATACTAATTAGTGAAGTTTGGACACAGTCAGTCCCCCTTGCTGTGAATCTGCACTGTATGCTATGGTAAGATGGCTGTCTCCTGGCTGTAGCTTCATGTTTAACAAATAGGCATGAGAGTGAGAGTCATGAATGAGAATCGATCTTTTTATCTAACTCTTGGCAAGAGGGCAAATAAGCGCATTTTCCCAAAATGTCAGGTAGGTACAATTAAAAGGCATCTTTAATTAAAAACATGAACTGCGGGTCATCTCTTACTCCCTGTGTTGTTTCAGACTGAATACATTCATTCTTCTTCGTATTGAAACCGTTTAGAATCACTGTGTCACTTCTTACTAATGACACTCTGTATGTGTCTCTGTTCCAGAACTCCCAGAAGAAAAGAGCAGCAAGACCCAACAACAAACCTGACAAGAAGCTCTGTCCACAGGTAATACACACTCACACACACACACACACACACACACACACACTGCGTCTCACTGTCTTTGTGGGGACTCGTCATTGACGCATTGAATGCATTCCCTAGCCCCTTACCCTAACCTTAACCATCACAACTAAATGCCCTAACCCTAACTTAATTCTAACCCTCATCCAAAAACCAAGCCTTAACCCTCAAACAGCCCTTTAATGTGTGGGGTCCAGCATTTTGGCCGCACAAAGCATTTCGGACCCCACAAGTATGCTGTTATATATTCCCGGTTTTTGGACCCCACAAATGTAGTTAAACGACACACACACATACACACTCCTATGTTTTCCTCTAGATGGTCCAACAAATCAATAAGACAAATTGCAGTTTCAGCAACTAAACCATTAAGACACTTAAACCTAGAGAGAGTGAGTGACATTTCTCTAACACACATGCACGCACACACGCGCACACACACACACACACACACACACACACACACACACACAGGAAGGTTGTAGATCCTGCTGCCCGAAGCTTGTCTGGATTTTTTTTTCACAGATATAATTAAAGTTTCTCCTTGTTTTCAAAGGTTATTTTGCTATTCTGCTTTATATAATCATTATTCAGTATATTCTTTATGATTGCATGAAATACTTACAAAGAATAACCCCAGTTAAAATAATTAGCAATTGAATTCTCTGTACAAACTGTACAGTTACACTATTCAATATTTCTTACAATTATAATAAAATACAAGTGTCCTTGTAATCAAATCCAGTGACGCAGATAAAAGTAAAAATATATTAAAAATATGTCATCTAGATCATAAATATCATCATATTTCCATAGTAGCTTTTCATGGTGTGACATTTATGTCTTGATATTGAGTGGGTCAAACAGAGCAGCACTGGTTCCAAATTATAAGTAATTCAGAAACAGTTTATTTGCTCCATCAACAGTACCACTCATCAGTACATATACTGTAGAGTTGTGATAAAGGGAAATGTGATCACTTTGCGACAATTAATTTCATACACAGAGGTACTCCATCTAACATCCTGAAGAATTTCCTGCAGCATAATGCTTCTGGAGAGTGACACTCAAATTCAAGTTCATCAGCAGTTAATTCCTAATCCTCCCTAAAACAGACATTTATTCTTCTAATGTTCTGCTTCAAACATCAATTAAGTTCAGTGACAGTGGCGGGTGGATTTAAAAATGCTGTCACTTTTTACCAGCCACTTTTTTTTGCCTCACAAAGGTGAAAAACAGGCATGCTTTCCTATCCTGGGACACACATTCATACAGTTTGATAAACTACTTATTGGACTTTAACTTATCATTGATCCTCAATTTAGGTCATCCTGTACGGTTTTTCCTGTATCCACCGTGTGTGACTGTGTGTGTTTATGTGTGTATGTATTTGGCAGGTGGGCGGGTGTTAATTTCATGTCCTGGCCACCGACCATAACTGCCATGTTGGAAATCTATCTTGTTTGATCCTTTAAGTGTGCCCTGCCTCACAGCTCATGTACTGTCTATGTGTCTCTGTTGTCTGTGACCTATTTCCTCTGGGTATCACACTCTATCTGTCCAAACAAGCTGTGCACAGTTTGAACAGATTAATCAGCAGTTCCTGTTCTCTCTCTATTTTCTGTCCACCATTTTGTCCTGCAAGTGTTCTTTAATTTTTTTTTACTTTAATGTAATTCTGGCATACCCAGTTTTTGCTTATTCTTGGATTACAGATCAGGTCTCGACAGCACACTTTAAATCTCCATGTCTTCTTCATTCTGCTTTTCTTCACGCCTAAAAACAGAACCACATTTTCTCTAACTTTACTTTTCCAAAGTCTCCCTCCCTTTTTATATTTCCACAGCTAAATAAAGAACTGTTTCCCCCTTTGTAAAAAAATTTTTTTTTTTTAAAAAGCTGCTAATGAGTTTGCATCAGCTCAGGTTTTACAAAACGTCAGAGTACATAGAGATGCATATTAAAAACCCACAGCACTTACATATCACCACAGAATGGGGTTGGCACTGAAGTTAATTCTCTCACCACCATATCTCTCCCCATCTGCTAACAAGAGCCCAGGCTTCCTCTCCGAGCCACATACCATAAATGGCTGTAAATTCACCAGCTCTTGCCTCTCTCAATGTGGTTGGGAATGTTCCACAGGCCGTAACACAGAGAGGGGCACAAGTTCATCTCAGGTCAGCTGTAGTTACAGTTAGTTTCAAGATAAAGAAGCATACATATATGCATTATATTGAGAGCTGTATACACTAAGGGGCAGAAATAAAACAAGCTGACAAACACTGCCCTTCTAAAGTTGGTTGGCTAACGTAGGACAAAACAGTTGCCTATTTACACATCCAGGAGACACAGAGCCACATTATCATCTGGAGTCGCATTTCTGGCCATCTAATAGGGGTTTTCTATACACATATGCCAAATAAGTCCAAGATCTACACTCTTTTAGATCTGTTTTAGTCATTACCAACTCTTGGATCTTTAGCTGCTACATGCTCCACTATGCTAATCCAGCACAGTGTAGAATGGGGTTATCAGAGCTTTTTACATAAAAACAAGTGAAGAACTTGTTTTTGAGCAGTGAGACCAAACCATTTAGTAAATGTGGCGTAAAAAACAAACAAAAGACACTAAAGTGCTCCAAAGAGTCACAGAGTTGGTGATAATTCTATTATTTCAGCACCGAGTTACCCCATTGACAGCTGAGTCATTTGATATTGTATTTAAAAAGAGACAATTTTACTTTTCAAAAGATAAATAAAACATTCTTTATTTTACCGAAGGTTTAATTCATAAGCAATAAAACAAACCCTTGCTCAATTTGATGCTGTCAGGTTTTTTTCTGCTACTCGGTCTGGTTGGACCTGAAGCTAATGGTTGCTAATGTTAGCACACTTTAGATATATATTGTGCTGTGTTACCAACATTACTGAGTCACTTTACTAACTTTATGATACTTCTCTACTTGTGCTACTGTCCTACCATAATCCCATTACTGCTAGTTGAGGCCACAGTGGCTGCTGTGCAAACTCTCATAGTCATGCTATGAATCCAAATATTTATTTTTGCACATTTAAGTTACCACAGTAGCTATGATACTGCTTAATTTGTCATTTGTCAGCTATTCTTAGTTTTACAGTTCTGTATTTTCTATTGTTAGTAAATATTCATTTCATATGCTGTATGACGTCTGAGGCAAACCACTAATAGTGTTTTCTAGAGTTTCTCTGTTTTCTTTGTGTGTGTTTTTTGAAAATCCTCTCGGGGAACAAACACAGCATGACTCTGACCTCACCATTTGGTAGCTGAAAGCCGCAAGCTAGTCAAATCGAGCTTTGTCATCATTTCTTATGTTCAAGGCGATTTTAAATAGAATGAAAAACCAATTCATCCCACTTGAGTTGCAGGACTGGAATGGATTGTTGTTTGTTTTTAAATGACACTCAGCAATGATGCCCAAACCTCACTATTACTATCACTTTACAGATTGCCTTTTATGAATTTAATAACAAAATTATCACATACTTCACTGTAAATTCCATGTCTAGTTGTGTGCACAGATTTAAGTGTGTGTGTGTGTGTTTGTGTGTTTGTGTGTGTGTGTGTGTGTGTGTGTGTGTGTGTGTGTGTGTGTGTGTGTGTGTGTGTGTGCGTGTGCGTGCGTGCGTAGACGGATTGAAGAGTCCTCCATGTGTTTCTTGTCTGTTCTTTGTGTCTTTGTCCCTTAATGTTTATTTTTTAAAATCTTTTTCTAACCCTTTTATACAGAATTATGACAAATTACGCAAGTGGAAACATTTTTAATCATTCATTTTCTTTCATTTGACAATATTGAATTGCTTTTTATGATATAGAAATTACTGGTTGCCTTAGTGAGACTTTGCAGTATTCCCATCATCACCACCATTTCTGTCTCTGTTTACCTCAGGTTCCCCTCTCAATATCTTCTTTTTACTCAAACAGTTCAGGCAGCACCAAATAACGATTGTCATTATCAATAAATCTTTTGAATATTTTTCCAAAGTCTGACCAAAACCCAAGATGACTCATTACACAAGTGATACAATTGGCAAAACCTAGAACCTACATATGTGTGGCTTTTTTATTTAATGAAGTTCCTAAAAAAAAAAATACATTTCAATCATCAGTTTAAATATTTCAATAAAAATATTTCAATGGTCATCATATAATGGACTATTAATTGATAATAGAATCACTAGTTACAGGCCTAAAAGGGCAACTTCACTTTGCATGTTAACAGATGTGTACGCATGTCAGCCTCTCTGTGATAAAGCAGTTTTTGAATCAATGTCACCTCGGTGCTCTCTTCTCTTTCCCACACGTCACCGCAGGAGGACAGTTCAGACCTGAAATGTCAGCTCCATTTTGCTAAAGAGGAGTCAGCCCTGATGTGCAAGAAGCTGACCAAGCTGGTAAAGGACAGCGATGCCATGAAGGAGGAGCTGGCTAAGTACAGGTCGCTGTACGGAGACGTCAACATCTCGCTCACCGGGGAGGAGGTGAGGAACAATATTTGCTTTAGAGCCATTTTATACAGGAGCAAGACATTTGTTGGATGTTTGTCATGGTCAGATACTAAAACTGAATGTGGCGTCATAATCGAGGCTAGCGGGTATTGTATCGTATGGCCCCTGTTAAGATAATTGTTGTCACACACACACACGCACACACATCACACACACACACACACATTTCTTAAAACAGCAAATGAGACAGCGAGCCCGGTCTAAATAGATTTTCAATCAGACTTCATAAATCACATTTTCTGTTTGAATTTCTCCACTGAGAAATTTTTGAGTGACAATTGATTATCAGTGATTTATGTTTTAATCCTAACATATACTGTATTTTCAACTATATAATAGTCCAAATTCACTATGAGATCAGTTATAAAAGCACAATGGAATCAGTACAGACTGAACCATAACCGTCGGTTTCTGCACTTCACCACCTCCCCCTTACCCTCCTTTTAAACCTTCTGTCTCCTCCTCCTCTTTGTCATCTCCTTAACTGCCCCCCTGCTTTCCTCTGACTTCTCCTTGCTCACCTCAACTCCCTTTCCTTTCCTTCTCCCACTCTTCCTTTTTCTCCTTTTGTCCTTGCTTTGCTTCCCCATCTGCAATCGTTCCTCCCTCTCCTTCTGGATTGTTGTCATGGTCAGATAGTGATTATTGAGCAAATTAGTGCAGACAAAGTAGTGGTTAGTGAACAAGGCCATGATCACTGTATGGAGAATTAAGAACTACAACCCAATGGAGGAGGACTTCATATTTAGAGCTGTGATACAGCCCACAGAAGTGTTTTCTGATGACACCTTAATGAAAATATAAACCGTTTTCTTACCATTTAGCGCTCCATCTCTTAATGTTTGCCTGAGAACTGCAAAATGGCCCATATCAAACCTAAATGCCAAAAAACGCCTGGGAAAACTCTACAGTGGTGCATCTGTATTATCATCTGTACATTGTTTTAGAAACAGCTAAAGCACTCCACAAAGGTCATTAAATCCAACTCACTTTTGAGCCACTTCAGTGAATGCTGACAACAGCAAACAGATTGCAGCAAATAGTTTTTCTGACTTTATGTTCAGTTAGTTACTATATCAAATTTTCTGTGCTTTTGTGTTTTTGATGAGGATTATATAATCCAGGACTAGTAATGCAATATTGATAATGATATTACTATGTCCTTTCCAACCATGGTGTAAAACTTTAGATAAAAACAGTAGAATACCTATCAGCACTTATATAATTCATGCTAACAGTCATACAGGTCAGCCGTGTATTTTTTATTTATAAAGTGTGTGAATGAACAGGTGGGAGGTGAGGGAGGAAGTGGTTTTCCTCTAGTTATGTCTTTTTGCTTTTTGAATCCCCCTCAGGTTGCTGACTCCCCCCACACCCGTGAGGCGGAGATCCGAGTCCACCTGAAGCTGGTGGAGGAGGAGGCCAACCTGCTGAGTCGACGCATCGTGGAGCTGGAGGTGGAGAACAGGGGGCTCCGAGCTGAGATGGAAGACATAAAGGGACCACAAGGTACTTTTTAAACTTATATCTCGGCCTGTTTTACATTTTTATAATTCATTTCTCAGAGTTGTTATGATGTTTTATTTTTCTCCATTTCTGTTATGGCTGCGATAGTTTTTATGTTGTTACAATATATTAGATTGTACTTATTTATTCAGGTCATTTTATTACATTTTATTATTTTATTTAAATGATATTTATATATTTATAGTTTTTTATGAGAAGAGAGGGCCAGGGCAAAGCACATTTTATTGCATTCTGTGTACTTTGTACTTTTAAATGCACATGACAATAAACTTGAACTGGGACAGAGGCATGAGCTCTTCTTATCTGGCGGTAGAAATCATCTTAAATCAACAGGCAGCAATAGCTAAGTGGAAATCCTGTGGTGTAATACACTTTTAAGATCATATGTGCGTCCTCTCTTTGTAGACATATTTTGGATAGTTATATTTTCATGATTATTATTTCATACACTTTAATTTCTTCCTTTGTTGCCTTCTCAAGTGCTTGACCTCTCATTGTTTCTTTTGGCCTAGATGGTCCACAAGAACTTACTGGTGCTGGTGGTCTGGGCCTTGGAGGAGGAGCCATGGTACTCGGGGGAGGAGCCTCCTCTGAAAACGTCATGGAGCTCCAGAGACATCTCCAGTTTGTTGAGGAGGAGGCCGACCTGCTGAGGAGGTCTCTAATCGAGATGGAGGAACAGAACAAACTCCTGATGAATGAGATAAACCGCTACAAATCTTATCTCCCGCCGCCAACGTCCACGCTGTCATCCAATTCCTTGGCGTCGCTGACAGACGGGCTGCTCAGCGACAGCCCGGTGCACTCCATACAGGAAGGGGCGGTGCTTATCAGCACAGACGCCCCGGCCCAGGAGGAGGAGATCAGACTGGCGAGGCTTCAGATTGGAGAACTGAGCGGGAAGGTGAAGAAGCTGCAGTACGAGAACCGAGTGCTTCTGTCCAACCTGCAGCGCTGTGATCTGGCCTCCTACCATGCTCCTTCCTCCTCCTCTTCCTCATCACTACGACTGGCTTTGGAGACTGACGCCGAGGCTGGAGACTCAGCTGAGTGCCTCCCAAGGTAGTCTTAAGTTTTCATTTTCCTTCCATTTTTTTCTACAAGTTCTACGGTGTGGTTCTCTAATAGAAATGCTTCGGCAATAGTATTTTTTGCAACTCAACAACTTTCTTGGTAACTCATTGCACTTCAATAAAGACACCATGGCAACATGATTGTCTGTACACAATTGCATGGCAACCTATCCAACATTTTAAAAGAGATTTTCTCCACACATCCATGAACTTGATGAAGAAACAAGTTGACAAAACAATCTCATAACAAGGTCTATTTTGTGTCTGTGCTGGAGCTTTTGGTAAAATCCAATTTTTCGGGAGCACTTTTAGTTCAAGAATGAACTTTCAGTCCAAATCTTTAAGCCAACATGACAAGTCCTAAACATGCTCTCTCTGTTTTTCCGTCAGCCCGCCGCACCGCAAAGAGCCACTAGGGGGCGAGACCGACACCCTGGAGATCAAGGAACGGAAAAAGAAGATCGAGGACAACGCTGGCATAACAACCTCACTCCCTGGGTACCCGGGGCAGAAGGACCATGATGCCTTGCTAGCTATGAGGGACCAGGCTCGCTTGGTTTCCACGGCGATACAGCTGCTGACCTCCCCCCGAGTCTAACTGCCTATCTTCCTCCCCATCCATCTATCACAAGGTCTGCAGCAATGAGGCAGCAGAGCCGTGCGAGTTGGAGAAACCTCAGCCTCACAGTCAGGTACATGTCCTCTGGTTGGTGTTAGGGTTAGGGTTGTTCTTCCACGATACTGTCACCTTTGAGGAAGTTCATGGAACCTGAAAATCTACTAGAACCCTAAGTATGTGTATGTACTTTATAAAACATAACAAGGTATACATGAAATATGTGGACATGACGAGAGAAAATATATAAGTTGAATAAGAAAAAAGCAAGCCCCACAATTACATTACATGTCATTTAGCTGACAATTTTATCCAAAGTGACTTACTGTAGGTGTCTTGTTCATGGACACGTTGGTAGAGAAGTGGGACTCGAACCCAGGTCTCCCACACCAAAGGCATGTGACATATCCACTGCACCATCGCCACCCCTTACTCTTTGCACAGCCAATAGTGAGAGACTATGTGATAAAGTCTGTTATTTTTTGTTCCCCAGATTTCAGAGCTGTCTGATCTGGCGGACCGGCCCCTGGTTGGTGCTCTGACCAGCAGGCTCCAAGCCCTACACACCCAGCTACAGGCCTTTGTGGCACGGGTAGACAGCCAGAGTAAACCCCCAGCAGGTGGGAGGGACCCTCAGGTGGAAGGAGCATCTCCTCTGGCCTCACCCTGCTCCTCCCTTCCCTGCTCTGGAGACAAACAGGATGGACTGAACACTGCAGTGAAAAAGGTAAAGGACAAGGAACACACTCCAACTTCTCACTTCTTGTCACTCTGTCTCTTTCATTTTTTCAGTCTGTTTTTTTTCATAAAAGCTTTTACTTTTGTTGTTTTTTTATTTTTGCTTGTCACTGGTTAGTTTTCTATTCTTCAGTTTTGTGTTTGGTCCAGTGCCTAACCATTAATTTGGCTGAATAACACTCCCAATCCCATCTGAACGTGCTGCTTTAGTTTCTCCTCACAGTGGAGAATGGATTTACACAACAAGCTCAAATCTGCAACTCTGTGACTAGATGTTGATAAAGCTTCATTCAGATGTGTTTATAATTCTTTTGTCTGCCAGTTCTTATTCTCAATGAACCTGACATGCTTCCAACACTGTTGTGAATAGACAAATAGACCTTTAAGCGTAACACAGATGTCAAATTGTAAAAACAAAAACTGTAGGGATGTATTAGATGAATTCAGATTTGAGCTCCCAGTGTAAACCTCTCCACACACCCGTTTCCTCTGCACGCTGTTAAATTGTTTCCTAAGCTAACCTGGTATTAAGATGCTGCTTTAGGCCTCAAATGGAGCCTGTTTGTATGCATTGAAATAGTAGGGTTATTAAAAGCACATACAGCACCATTTATATATATATATATATATATATAAAACCAACTCAACATACAGTTTAGGCTACATATAGTAGTTGAGCAATATTGCTTTTTTCATTGATTTTGTCACATTTCTGGTGTAATTGAATGTGGCATCATAATCGAGGCTAGCAGGTATTGTATCGTATGGCCCCTGTTAAACACACACACACACACACACACACACACACACATATACATATTTCTTAAAACAGTCAAAGGGACAGCGAGCCCGGTCTAAATAGATTTTCAGACTTTGTAAATCACATTTTCTGTCTGAAATTCTCCACTGGGAAATTCTTGGGTGACACTGGATTGTCAGTGATTTATGTTTTAATACTAACATATACTGTATTTTCAACTATATAATAGTCCAAATTCAGTATGAGATCAGTTCTAAAAGCACAATGGAATCAGTACAGAGTGAAATTCCACTCGACTGTCAGACAGCTGCTGGCACAGTTCTACCTCGCCTTCAACTGTCAGGAACTTTAACAAGACTTTTGACTCAATAGACTTAATTGACTTAAAATTGATATTTATTTGGTGAAACTACATTTACAGCAAGTAAAATTGTGTGTTTTAATCTAATTTAGTGTGCCTGTCTGGAGGAGGCTGTGATGACATTATACAAAGTTTTAAACATTTTAATGTTTAGACTCCATTAGAGGCCAATTCTGAGTCCCAACACCCCTCCGATCTGTCCTCCCTTTTCCTTCCTCCCTCTCCCCTTCCCTTCGTCCCCTCCTCCCCTCTTTTTTCTCTGCACGGGCACCATAACCGTCGGTTTCTGCACTTCCACCTCCCCCTTACCCTCCTTTTAAACCTTCTGTCTCCTCCTCCTCTTTGTCATCTCCTTAACTGCCTCCCTGCTTTTTTCTGACTTCTCCTTACTCACCTCAACTCCCTTTCCTTTCATCCTTCCACTCTTCCTTCTTTTCCTTTTGCCCTTGCTTTGCTTCCCCATCTCCACTCCTCCCTCTCCTTTCCCCTCTCTTTCTCCCTCTCCTTCTTCACCTGGTTGCACCGTCGGCCCTTTGCTCTGACTTTTCATCCTAACCGCATTACTCCTTCTCGTCTTATTTCTTCCTCTTTTCCCTCTTCCTTCCCTCCTCTATCTCCCATTGCTGTTTCTCCCCAACTCTCCCTTTCTTCCCACTCTTCTATGTCTTCTTCCGTTTCCTTTTTCTCTCAGCCGTTGATTCTGCCCTCCATCCTACTTTTCTTTTTTTTCTCCACTCTCTCATTCTCCTCTCTGGTCAAGCTCTTTTTTCTCTACATCCTTTTCTTTGTCTTGTGAGATCCATACTCAACTGTTTCTGTTTTGTTTTTCATTTTTTATTTTCATTACTGTTGTCATATGGATGGACGCCAT
The DNA here is from genome assembly GCA_026937815.1 of Etheostoma perlongum. Taxonomy (NCBI): domain Eukaryota; kingdom Metazoa; phylum Chordata; class Actinopteri; order Perciformes; family Percidae; genus Etheostoma; species Etheostoma perlongum. Next base: position 22,414,980 of record CM049377.1, read on the forward strand.
TTTGGTTGAATTGTTTTTTATTCTTACTCTCGTGTTTGTTTGTCTTGTTTATCTTTCATTTCTATCACTCCCCTCCTTTTTGTTTTTGTGGCACAACGTCTCCTCCTCCCCTGTTCCTACCTGTCTATGATTTTTTGTTTGTTTGTGTGTTTGTTTTTTTTATTCATTAACCTGCCCATGCATGCATGCAGCAGCCTGATTGTAGGGACCAGTCAGAGTCGGAGGTAAAAGGACAAACTGAGGAGAACAGCCAATCAGACAGCATTGAGATGAAAAAGCAGGAAGACAACCAGCGGGAACAGGGAGAGAACGAGGCAGATGATGCAATGGTGAGTCTCAAATCAAAACCATTCACATCATGATAGGCACAGACATACACACGTGTGCATGAAGTTAAAGTTTTACTGTGTGTTTCACTTTGTCTTGTACACATGCAGTACACAGACAGCCAAACACTAAGGCTTTTTGCCTTCATGGCAAACCAAAAGTATAGTCTGCTCATTTAACAGCCTGTCGGAGATTTTACAGATTATAAAGTAACTAAGGAAGCTGACAGTAAATGTGACAGAAACTATAACTGATATTTTATATTGAGAATGGATCAGATTATAAATTGTATGTCCAAGGGGCAATTATCAGCCATCTCTGCAGTTCCCCTCAGCTCTACAAACTGTTTTTTAGTGTCTTTCATGTCATTGTTTTGGTTTTTCAGCCAGCAACTTCACTGTTTTGGTTCTCGCTCTTGTCACTCTCACAAACTAGCTTTTTCTGTTAGTTTTAAACTGTATCTGTTAGTCTTTTTCATCTGTTGGAGTTTTCCCAGTTGTCTTTATGTGCCTCAAGTATAGAGCTTTGGTGATGTGTTATTGGGTCGTACATGGCTGATTGTAAATCCCATCTCCTGCCTGCAAAGATGGTCTTAATGGCAACTGAACCATTTCCATGACAATAAGGGCCTCTAATGTACACACACGCATGCATGCACGCACACACACCTACACATACACACACACACACACACACACACACTGTAGCTTGAAGTTACTGATGTGGTACAGTGGTGGCGAGCTCATGCTAGCAACACAGTGTTGTAAACAAACATAAACAGTGACTTTACCGTCAGCTGTGGGATTGATAGGAAGAAAAGACCATTGTTTGGTTGACCTTTTGCTCAAGTGTCTCCTCGGTAACCAGGGATGTGTGTGTATGTGTATGTCTGCATCTTTATCCAAGCCTGACAGGGAGAATGAGAGAGAGAAACTAAAATAGAATGAAAGAGAAAAAAAACAAGATATCCAGATATTATAGAGATAGTAGCAGTGATCAACAGAGCAGAACAGTGACCCAGCAGCCCATTCTGTACACCCAGTGTTTACATACACAGCATAATTCTGCTACTCATTCTTTGCTACATTCAATGGAAAAGTTTATTCCTCTTGCCTCCAGTCCAGGGTAGGAATTTCACGGCGGCCTTATGCCCCTCAAAGAATGATACTGTGTGTCCTGTGGCCACAGTGGCCTAATTGCCCCATATGCACTGCTCCTGCTGATTTAGCCGTTTTCTCCTCGCCTCTTGTCAATATGGTAGAGTGTCTTTTGTTGAAAAAAGTCAGAAATATGCATACGCACTATTTTCATCCAATGTATAAAGCTACACATACACCTGGTTCTGTTTTAGAAATTTGAGTCATTGTGGAGCTATGCACACACACTCACACACACACAAGCCTCATTTCCACACCCATAAATGGATGTAGAATACATATATTGTATTATTAATGGTGTTCTTGTGTTGCTACAGTTTTTAATGTTGTGGCACATTTTGTATGGAACCGCTGCCACTTTTTCATAACAGTGAGTCATATTGGAAGTCAGAGTAGTTTTTCTGGCTGACATTGGAGGCTGTGAGCGGCCTGGTGATGTCGAGGGTGATGGAGGGCAGAGGCTGAGCCCAGTGGAGGGTGAAAGAGGACATTAATGGTACAGTGGTGGGTCGATGGATTGCACTCACTCAGCAGCCAAATGAGGCATGGGAAAGTGTGTGTGTGTGTGTGTGTGTGTGTGTGTGTGTGTGTGCGTGCGTGTGTGCGTGCGCTGGATACAGTAGCGTGCTGCAGCTGAGGTGTGATTTAAAGGGTGTTTTAGCACAAAACTGCCATGTTATGTGCCTCCCACACTGCTGTTTGTCCTTTTTTTTATTTCCGTCTAACTCTCTTTTTCCTCAACGCTGCTCACTGCTTCTCATTCTTTTCTTTAATCTCTGCCTGCTTCCTACCTACTGATGTTTTCCTATCCACTGCTCCTTTCCTTCTTTCTTTTTCTACTTCATTCCTTATATTTTTTCCTAATATTTTTCCGTCCAGTCCGGTGACCTCCAGGCTCGTCTGTCCAAAGCAAAAGAGTCGTCTCTCGGAACTCAGGCGGAGTTGGAGATTGGGAGGCAGGCTCATAGAGAAACCACTCTCAAACTCACACAGGTTAGTTTGCAGCACTGAACACAAACTAATAAACTAAACACCCTCAAACTCACACAGACACACTGAAACACCACTTTGTGTAGAAATGTAAAGAATAACCCGCTTATTTTGCAGTCAAGCTAAAATTACCTGGGGATATACAGTATTTGATATGTTTCTTGGAGAGTCAATGTTATTGCATGTTGTTTTCTCTTAAAATTGCTCGATTGAGTAACGAAACATCTTGACATTAAGTCCTCCCTGATTATCCCGTGTCAAACTGTCTTCCCCTCTCAGCTCCAGGAGGAGCATCAGAAGGCTCTGCTCCGTCGGGACTTCCAGCTGCAGAGTTTGGGCCTCCAGGCTCGGCTTCACCAGAAGCTATGGAGCCAGGAGAGGACACTGTTGGTCCAGGAGTCTCAGCACCTCAAACGGGCCCTCTTACTGCTCAGCCTCAAACTACGCTGCTTCCTCAAACAATGGAGGCTGGGCTGCAGGAAGGACACAGAGTGGAAAGACATCTTAGAGGTATGAGGGGCAGAAAGAAAACTGCTGAGTCAATAGTTGACTGTCGACACTGTTCACATGTGTCCTTAGCTATTTATTTATTGATTTACTCATTTTGCAGCTAGGCTGTGTATCTTAAATCAGTACTATATTGTTGTCAAAGCCTCAAAAGTTATCTCCCATTTTTCCTCAAAAATGTTGGAATGATGTTATCTCAGGTTTTCAACCAGCGCAAGCATTAAGAAAAAAAATCTTTGGAGGTTGAATCTGCTGCTATGTGGAAATCCAATAACTTGGGCAGAAGGAAAACTGTATTGCACTGAATTTTGAATATTGTAGCTGGATGGAAACTTAAATTTGTTCTAGGAAATTGTAGCTGAGTATAAGAGGCTGAAATAAATGATTGACAGGTGATCTAGCTCTGTGATTTTTTTGTTTTTGTTTCTTTTGTTCTTAAGATGAACAGCCTGAAGGACCTCTACCTGCTGTTGGAGGATGAAAATCTGACAAGCCCCACTCTCCAGGCTGACAACAGGGCTGCTGCACAAGAACAACCACTCAGCCCAACTATCAAGGTAGGTAGATTGACACAAACACACACACACACACACACACACACACACACACACACACACACACACAGACAGACACACACACCCTTACATGTGTCTTTCCCTGTAGTCTAGCGCCGTGAGCAGCACCTTGGCAGACTTGAAGGTGGCGCTGCAGGATCTGAGTGGAGAGTTGCGACAGGAGAGACAAGGCTCCCAAGAACTCACCCAGCAGTTCGCAAAGGCCAAAGCATCATGGGAGGTGGAGAGGACCGAACTAAAGAGCCTCATTGTACAGGTGAGAAGTATTTCTGTATATTGTGACTGGAAAAAGTTGTTTTAAGGATGAGTAACGGGCTCCTACGTGAACACAAATATTTCAGCCAATGTTGGAAAACTTTTGATGATTTCACATGAAGGTTTCTGTTTGTGGAGTTTTTGCTCCTCTCGTTGGTTTGAAGTGGATATGACTCTGGAATAAAGGGGATCTCACATATTCCTGTGCACCAGTCAGGTTTTAGGATCCATGTTGCCAGGCCACTGTCAATCAACTCTGATCAAACTACAGCCACATTGTCATGATGAAGCAGCTTAGCTGACCTGATGAGTGTTAAACTTTTAATGAATAAGAACTTTTTTTTTTCCAGACTTTGATTGTAGCTTATTTAGTTATACATGTTTAATGTTGTAGAATAAAACGTCTTATGTGACACAAAATTTTAAAAGGTAGTAGTGGTACTTTAGACATTACTTGAAACAATCAACATGAGTTAAATGTTACTCAAAAAACTAAACTTTGCCCAAATCCTTTGCTCCATTCAATGTGAGCTGTAGTGCAGTCCATTCAGAGACACACACTTTAATGGGTATAATAAGATGGAGACTGATGCAACATAGTACAAAATGCATCAGTCTCTTTTGATTTTATATTCTACAACCATTAAGGCAATAAGATGAACTAGTTTCCTGTGGTTGCTCTGCAGTTTTGAATGTAAGACTCAGAAACTCAAAAGGCTGGGAAAGTTGAGCAGAGCTAAACGAGGACGGGAAGTAAAATCAGTGCAGGGGGAAGATTAGGTCAAATGGCCTGAATCTATAAATCAGTGCAGGAGCAAATTGTCCACTACAGAAAAGTTGATAGACGAAAAGCTTTCGCCAAGCCTGACAAAATAAACAAGTTTTTTCTGAATCCAGGTGACTATTGCTTGCAAGCCTGTGCTTCTTGCTTGCATGTCACTGAAAGGCTATAGTAGACGGGGTGGGCAACAGTCAGATGAAAAGAGAATAACGTGTTGGGTTTGTCATTTTTCTACTTCTTGAACTGTCTACCTCTCTGTAGCTATGTTTCCATCCACACGTTTTTATTTGAATTAAGTGATATCGAATGAATGCCTTATGGAAAATAGTAAAATTCAATTTAATTTTGTGAATATCTCTATGACTCAAAGACACACAGAGAGACACTTGGACACTGACGGAGTCCTTAATCATCGTCATGATCAGAGGGATTCTGCCCTTGCTGTGATGCAAGATCAATTGTCTTCCGATTTGGCAGCTCCTGTTAGCAGCCAATAGGAGACGCAAGTGGCGTTTTCAAAGAGATGAGACACTCTATTTTTCTTAAATGTGACCAAGGACCATTTTTTATGAGATTCCATTTACGGAAAAACTTGTGTGGCTTAATCAGAGATTTCAATCATTCGGCAATGATTCATTTTGCGTGCAACCAATTTGTCACGTTGAGCTGTGCAACAATGCTGGCTGTCCACAAACATGATAATATATCTGATTAAGTTTGACTGGGTTGAACTTTAATACAACTTTTGTTAAATTGAAACAGAAACACACACTTTGCAGCACTTTACTGCCTTTGTTGTCTTTTCTGCCCCATTTAACGTGTGCGTGTGTGATTGTATGAGTGTGTGTGTTGCTTTTGTTGTTGTTGATTTTTTTTTTGGGGGGGGGTGTTATGGGTTTACTACTCAGTACTCAGGCATCGATGCCACAGCTGGAACCAATCTCTCCTCTGCCAAAAGTGCACGCTGTAAAGTATGCCATCAATTTGCCCTGGCGTGTGTGTGTGTGTGTGTGTGTGTGTGTGTGTGTGTGTGTGTGTGTGTGTGTGTGTGTGTGTGTGTGGACATTTACCAGCCGAACCACATCAGTGCCAAGGCGTCCTGGCAGCATGCAGCACATCCTCCAGCTGTTGCTTTGTTGAGCAAGTCACCTCAATGTCCTACCTGTCAAACATCTTGACAGAAAATTATCTTCGCCGTTCAGCCTGATAAACAAACACTGTCAGTGAAGTAGAAACGATATCCAATGCCCTGAAAGCATGCAGTACAACACTGCCTCCTTTTTTTCCCTAATCAGTCCTCCATCCTGACTGTGGGATGTTAAGATGTTACAAACACCTGTCGTTAACAGCTGGAAGCTCTGATTGCTCACTTATCACGTGTTGAATCCACTCTACTGATGAAGGTAAAGGGGCGAGCAGAGAGAAAATTGTATTTACGGACAATATAAATGTCAATGTGCAACTCAATGTTACACTAGTACTCATGCGTAAAAAAAAAAAAACAGGTTACTTTCCAAACATAGTTTGAAGTCATAAGTACACATATAGGTGTTCTCTGATTTGCCACCTCTGCATTCAAGGTCTTGTTAAAGTTAGGCTTAACCCCCTTGTTTTAAGAAAAATATGTATTTACTTTATTTCCAGGGGTTGGATGAAAAGATGAATACCTCTTTCACAACTGCATGCTAAATACAGGGGGAAACGGGAGAAAAAGCTAGCCTGGCTGTGCCCGAAATCTGCCTACCAGCATGTTGTAGTTTATCTCATGCTTCCAGTCTTTATGCTAAGCTAAGCTATCTGTTTCCAGGCTTCTTCTTATCTAACAAGCAAGAAAGCAAATAAGCATGTTTCTGTTCCTTAAGGTAAGAGGGAAAAATCTAATCATAGTTTTAGCTAAAACAACCCAACATTGCATCCTTAAGGCCTGTTCACACCGGGACGAATTTCGCGCGCGATATTCGCCGACGTTTAACGCGTCGTGACTAAACAAAGGGCGTCAATGAGAGTGTGCACACCGACGCTTTCGCCACGCGTAAAGCGTCATTTTTAAAAAAAAACGCCTCGGGTTCGTTTTTTTGGTTTGACGCCCACGCGTCAAAAACTATCCGACCAATGAAATCGGCCCTTTGCTCACGTGTCTTGTGCTTCTGAAGTTACACTAAAATACAACTTGGCGGCGCTCAAGCACAAAACGGTCTTACCGAGCACACCAACGAAGAAGACATATATACGCCACCGTCATCACTGCCACAAGACGAGGAAGAGGCAAAGCACGATGTCCAAAATAAATGTTGAGCTGCTGGTCTCGTTGGTTTCGGAACATAAAGAGCTATATCTGATTTAGAAGAAATGTTCTAAATACTTGCTCTCTTCTTCTCTGCTCTTCTTCTGAGTTGCAAGCAGTATCAGAAGCAAAGTTGCGCAGCACCCTATGTACGGGGGTATTTCTGTTTTTACATTAAGCGCCATCTAGTGACAGATAATGAAAATGTTCATTCGGCTCATCGTCAGCGAAAATCGCTTGGGTGTGAACACAAAAACGCGTCGAAAAACGCTGACGAACCCAACATTGCATCCTTAGCTTGAAAACTTAAGCCATGACACAATAACACTTTATTAGGAGTAACTTTTTAATTGGAGTTTAAAACTTTTTTTAACCAACAGTTAGTTAGTTAGTTTTTTACACCTTGAACTCTAAACCTTAAACTGTAAATCTGGTTCATCATCTCCCTTTTTCACATGCAGCTCTGTTTCTGATTGGTGTTCTAATAATTGTAATGACTAATTAGAGATTAAATCCTAGTATTATACTGTATGTCAGACCTCTGGAATGTACTTGTAGTAAACACAAAGTATATAAAAAGATCCATCAACCCTGTGTGAAATCCCCACCCGAGAAATGCAAATTAAGAATGTATATCTCTGGTTGGCAAAATAATAAAACCCTCCGTGGGCTAAATGCTGTTCTGAATAGTTTAATGTTTGTTAACACATATTATAAAATATTTATTAACAGGCACTTCCAGAAAAAAGGTGAAGTTGAGTTTGGATTTCAGAGCTTCAGTTTTAAATACACAGCATGCCACGCAGTCAGCTTTGCTATATTTAACATCTTTATGCATTATATAATATCTAGGCTGCGTTTTTATTTATAAACCTGGCACACATTTTGTCTCTCAGGAGTGTTGTGGTTTCTGCTTGCACTAAAATTAACAGCTGATTGCTGGTATGACGTACTGGTAACATTAACTTATAACGTCATCTTTGTTGTAGTAAATGATATGCTGCCCAAAACAGCTCATAATACCCTGTGGGTCACTGTTACACTAACCAGTGTTTTTGTTATACACAATTACTTTTTGTTACCAGATCATGTGCAACAACAGCATATTACAGTACAGTCCCTGTGTCTACTATATAACTGTATAATATTCTCTCTCATAATTTGTTTTTTAAATAACGGATTCACAGTGATTTTAGTTTTTTTATCTTGAATATTATCCTGCTATTAGTAACTTAATTTATTAGTAACGGACTGATTCTATAAACATGTTATTTATATAGTTGTGTGTATAGGTCAGCACTATTTAAGCAGATACACAGCTAATCACACTTCAGACAGTATTCCTAATTTAGTATTAAATACAAAATATGCTACAGGAAGATGACAGTAGCTGAAACACGTAGCTGGAGTAGTAATTTCCATACACTCTCTAATTGGTACAATAACACCAATAGATCTAATGATGAGCAAAATGAACCTATCCCATTTTACCTCCCTCTCATCACTTAAAGCCCCCTGTGGGTTTAATTTGTGGTTCTTGCCACAACATTGCTAGTAGCTTTTGGCTCTGTGTTTTTACTAATACATTCTGTCTCTTTCCATGTCTATGAAAATTGTTTCTGTATAGATACTTGAGGATAAATCAATTCCCGATTGTTGTTGTTTTTTATAGACTAAAACAAATTTTTCTTGAGATTATTCTGTTAAAACCTAGTTAATAAATCTATGTTTTTATATTCATGGTTTTAGTTGAATAAATTGAAGTAATTGAACTTGCTAAATGGGGAGTAGCAAGTCACCAATAAATGCCAGTCATCCAGCAGAATCGCCTACCTCTAAACGCCTCAGCAGTAAACCTCGTTAAGACGTGGCGCTAGTTAGGCTGCGCTCATCACTAATGAGCAATGCTCTGTTGCCATAGGAGACGGGAGCTGGGATAAGTGTGTGTGAGTTACGCTGTGATTGGTTGCCAGACAGTCCCATTAGCACCATATATGGACGCCAGTGCCAAAGAGCCAGACTGAGAGAGAATTGATGGGTGTGTGTGTGTGTGTGTGTGTGTGTCAGATTGATGGGGCTGGTAGTGTCGGCTGTGTGAACTATGAGGCTCAGAAAGAGGAAAAGGGAAAGCAGAGCTGCTCATAAAAAATCAAACGATCCCACCTACAGGCTCTGTGATAGCAGGCCAGATTTATGGAGAGCGGGGAAAAAAGGGGAGAGAGAGCTCAAAATAGAGGATGAGAAAGAAGTAGAGAGAGTGTGAAAGGGTAAGAAGGATGGAGAGAGATCTTTAAAGTGGAAAGATAGGAGCAGAGCATTTCTTTCCACACTATGTTCATACCATACTATACCCTTTCAGCAACATGAACATCATGCTCATTGATGCAGGAGTAGAAATTGCTAAGTATCTGAGGGGATACTCAGAATTTCCTCAGGTGTCTGAGGTCAAACAAACTCTGCCATGCCTTTCTCACAACCGAGTCAGAATTCAGTACCCAGGTCAGACCCTAGGTACCTTGTGGACACCAAGGTACCTAAGCTGTCCACCGTCTTTACTAAGGAGGACCCAATGATATTGCCGAAAGTATACAGTATGCCCAAAAAAGGATCTCCACATAAAGACCACCCATACTTAGGATGTTAGGAAACGTGGGTGTCATTTTGATAATAACCATGATCTCTATGCCTTTCTTCTTTTAGTTTGAGACCAAAGCAGGCAAAGCAGCAGCAGTAGCTCTGTCTGCCACTGATGCCCTGGATCCTCCAGACCTGAAGGTGGCGCTGAAGAGGGAGCGAGAAGAACACCAGCACCTCCTGGCCGACTCCTACGCAGCTGTGATGGACCTTACTAAACAGGTAAAGGTGTCTGTGAATGGACAAAGTTGGCTCAAAAGGCAATTATTTGCATGGTGTAAAAACACAAGATTTCAAGTTATAAAAACTTAGACAAAAGCATGTAATTCAATTTGTGTGCTTGTTCAAGACTTGTGTTTTACCATATTATGGTAGTGTGCACTCCGCATCCATCTTTTTCCTCCTCCTCTGACGTTTGCCTCTTCTTCTTCTTGCCTTCCCGCTGTGACCTGCCTGTGGACCAATCAGCTTCAGATCGGAGAGAGGAACTGGGGCAGAGAGAAGCTGGAGCTGCTGGAGAGGTTCACCCAGGAGAGAGCTCAGTGGGAGCAGAGACTGGCCGAGGCCACTGCACAACAGGGGAAGGTGTGTGTGTGTGTGTGTGTGTGTGTGTGTGTGTGTGTGTGTGTGTGTGTGTGTGTGTGTGTGTGTGTGTGTGTGTGTGTGTGTGTGTGTGTGTGTGTGTGTGTGTGTGTGTGTGTGTGTGTGTGTGTGTGTGTGTGTGTGTGTGCGCAAAGAGAGGGAGAGAGAGAGAGAGAAATGTCAAAGATGAAGAAGGATAAGGAGCAGGAGCTTGGGATGATGCAATGAGGCTGTATGTCTGAGATAAGGACATCTAAAGTATATCAAGTCATTAGATCATATGTGTGTTCCTTGGTCCGCCCAGTACATCCAATTTCATCTGATGAATTCACAGATTTCTCTGAATTGTAATGAAACTAACCAACTATTCGAGAAAATAGTCTACAAATCAACCAACAATGGAAATACTTGTTTGTTGCAGCCCTACTAGACATGTAAAGATAGACCAAAAATGCTGATGCTGAGAGTAACACACAGCTGTTAATGCCATAATGTGAGTTGGTGTCTGGTTTTATTGTCTTACTGTGTCCGAGCTGCGGTTTCATAATAAGGTTAGGTCACCAGGAAAACATGGTCCGTCTGCTGATTATACACCAGCAAAGTCTGCTGCAACATGTCTGGGAGGGATTGCATCAGTGTTTTAAAGTAGTCATTAGTTAGGAGTTTAGTTTTTCCACAAATACAGAGTGAAAGATCCAGATACACAGTTAGTAGGTCAGTGCTCCTCCATTAGTTCTCCTCTGTCTGCTGTGGCTTCTTCCTTTGAGGTTTTCAGTGTGAGGGCGTCTTTGTCCACCCTTTCTCACCCTCCTTTCTTTCCCCTTCTCGTTCATCTGCCCTCCTTTTCCTTCCTCCTGTCTGTTGAGTTTGATCCCATCTCACTCCTTCTATTAAGTGGCTGTGTCCTGCATTAGAAACTTGGCATGAGACCAAAGCTTGTTTTACTGTACATTAATTCTCCTCTCTGAGTCTGTCTGGGTCATGCTCTCTCACCCACAAATCTTATCTACTGCCTACTTTACTTGTATTAATACTGTTGGGCCTTTCAAAGACTTCTCACATTTGATCATAATGCCCCCATCAGGCCAGTAAGTGTAAAATTAGTTTGATTTTTGTGCCAGTTGGACCTGAGATAGAGCTATTCACTGTTACAAATTCCACTTTCTCACTCTCTCTTTCCTCTCTTCCTCTGAGGGGAAATGACTTCAGAGTGTGAGATCACCGCTCAGCAGCACCATCTGTGTGTGTGTGTGTCTGTTTGTTTGTGTGTGTGTGTGTGTGTGTGTGTGTGTGTGTGTGTGTGTGTGTGTGTGTGTGTGTGTGTGTGTGTGTGTGTGTGTGTGTGTTTGTGTGTGTGTGTGCGCGCGCTGTCTGCAACAGATAGATTATAGTCAGTCTTCACTTTCTCCTGCCAAATCTGCTGTACAGTAGTTGATGGGAATGAAAGGAATGTGTTTAAAGTAGATGTCATTCAAGGTTTTGGAAAAAAAGGATAGAAATACAAGATGCTGAATTTGCGTGGATGATGCAGGTCTTTTAAATGCTAATAAGCTGTTGAGAAAGTACTTCTGTGACAATCATTTTTTTCGTTGTTCTTGTCCTAAGTCCAAGTCATTTGGTGGCGAGTCCTCTGCAGACACAGTCATCACTAATGGAACAGGATCACCAAGGTAAACATTTTTAAAAACAGTACTTAGTTTAAGTATTAATCCTTAACGTAATGTGGAAGACATCCGAACATTTTATTTTACTTTAATAAACTTTGTTAGAGTTAATAACTGTTTCATTAATGCTTTTTATTTGTAAAATGGCTTCATAAACAAGTGTAAGTTTGTCTTCTTATAAAGCAGAGCATGGCTTTTCTTCTCAATTCTCATCAACTCCTTCTTCCTCTTTCAATGAAAAGAACCAAATCCACATCAGAGCTGAACGGCGCAGAAGTCAACGGGACAGCTAATCAGGAGGCGAGGATCCAGTTTGCAGATGCAGAGCTTGGTGACCTTACCAGGAAGAATTGGACCTACCTGACCAATGAGGTAAAAAAAAAAGAGATTTTATACATTTACTGCAGTTTATTGTGATCCATCCATCCATCCATCTTCAGCCGCTTATCCGGTATCGGGTCGCGGGGGCAGCAGCTCCAGCAGGGGGCCCCAAACTTCCCTTTCCCGAGCCACATTAAGCCCGGGTTTGGTCCGTCGAGGCCCCTGACCGTCGCTGCCGCACTCGACCCCACCGGTTCCTCCCACTGGTGGTGGGCCCCGGGGATGGAGATAAGGGTGCCACGTAGCTTCTTCGGGCTGTGCCTGACCGGGCTCCGTGGCAAACCCGGCCACCAGGCCCTCGCTGACGAGCCCTCCTTCTGGGCCTGGCTCCAGACGGGGGCCCCGGGCTTCCTCCGGGCAGGGTCACTTCCTCTCTACCTCGGTTATTCATAGGGTTTTTGGTGAGGGGCCATTCTTTGTCTGGCCCCTCACCTGAGACCACTTTGCCATGGGAGACCCTACCAGGAGCATACAGCTCCAGACAACACAGCCCTCAGGTTCATAGGGACACACAAACCTCTCCACCACGATAAGGTGATGGTTCCCCGGAAAGGGTTTATTGTGATTTCTTTACTATTATTTTTTAGACTAAGAAAACAAACTGAATGTATTTCTATATACTAGAATTTCTAAGTCCTTTACTTATCTCTGGAATTGAGACATTTAATGAATTTTAATTAATGTTGGCAGATATATTTGATGTCCTTACATAGTAACATAGTAAATAGGTTTACTGATGATTATTTTAAACTGGTTTCCTCATGTCCCCATTCTCTCATCTTAGACCCCGGAGGTTGGGGACACCTGTAAAACCTGGGATGGCCCCAGTTGCTCTTGCAGCAGCTTAGTAGGATCAGAGGAGGATCTGGAGTCTGTCCAGAGAAGCTACACTGCTCCAGACCGCACCGGCATCCGGATCTACTACAGCCCTCCTGCCGTACGACGCATGGAGCACAGGCGAAGGAGCCAGGAGGCCAAAGAGCCACAGCAGGCCTATAACGGGAGCTCTTCCCCAGGACTGAGTGGCTTGGACGTGGATGTGGCTGCAGTGGAAACCGATGACATTCAGCAGCACCAACCTCCATCCTCCTTTTCGTCCTCATATGAGCAGTGGCTGAGCTCACTGTCCAAGCAGCACAGAGAGCTGCTGGAGAGCAGAAGTGGCTGTATCGCCGGTTCAATCCCCAGTCTCGCCAAAAACGGCGTTGGTGGATCGGTTGATGGGATGACGTCCCCCGTCAGCTTTCCGCGGCCTGGAGATCGGGGAGATTTCAGCCAACTTAAGTGATGACATGAAGGAGATGACCAACTGTGTCCGCCAGGCCATACGCTCTTCCTCTCTGGAGAGGAAATCCACCAAGGAACCTGGGAGTCAGGTAGTATGATTTTATAGTCCAACTATTGGCCTTCATGCTAATTTTTATGCACCAAAAACGGCACAACATATTGAAATATTGAAAATATAACTTTTTATGTTGGCCATGGGACTTCAGGTAACTGTAACATGTGTGTCCAAGGCCTATTGCCTAAATGCTTGTTTTTTCTGTTCATAAGAACAGACTTTTAAAATATCTTTTAGATTATATAGTAATGGGATGATTTAATGTATAAACAATACATACAGTCAGATTCAGAATAACCACATTTTAATACCTCTAGTTATTATTCTTCATCCATTACTTCATCAAGTAATTTTTTTATTTTTTTATTCTTAAAGGCCTATTTTAATTTTTTCAGTGCAGTAAGAAGTTAGTCAGTAAGTAAGTGCAGTAATTCTTAGGGCTGTAAAAGATTCTGTAAACAATCGGATTTGAACTGGAAACAGGTTAAAATAATGTGACTACACTGACAGACGTTACTAAATAATAATAAAACATTCACAGTTTAAGATGGAGAAGTCTGCAGTATGCTAACACATGCAGTTGTCTTGTGTAGATTTAAGGGAAAGCGTCGTCTTCCAAATGATCTCTCTTCAGCAGCCGTTACCATTACTCTTTATTGCATCTTCTCCTTCCCAACACACTAAACGTTCTCCATCACTTCCATTTCTCCACCCAGGCGATAGGAATGTCCACCAGGTCCACACAGACTGCTGCACAGTACGTCAGCATCGGGCTTCAAACCGACAACCTTCACAGCAGTAGGGGGACGGGGTTACACTCCAAAGCCTGGTCTTCCCGCCCCTCAAACACCACCTCCTCGCTAGCGTCGGCCCGAACCCGGCAGATATCAACATCCTTGGATAAAGTTCACAGCCGCATCGAGAGGCCATGCTGTTCACCCAAGTATGGATCACCGAAACTACAACGCAGAGTGTCTTCTGGTAACTTAATTTTTGTTCTCTGAACATTTGTTTTAAAGCTGATAGTCTTGATTAGCTTTGTAGTAACTTATTTGCCAATGGCTCAAATCTAACAGATGTTCGTTAATGTCAAAAAGTTATGTGCTAAAGCTTTAACATCCTTGGAGTCAGAGTGCTTTTAATCACAAGACTAATTTTAAGCCACTTTCTGATGGTTTTCTGTGATTAATAACACGGCTCAATTGATGTGCCTATTAAACCTTTAGCAACAACATAAAGCTGCACAATAAATTGTTTTTTTTAAACGTTATCGCAATTTCACCCAAACACATTGCGAAAGAGTGCAACATATTGCGAAAGGCACTCAGAAGTTGAAAAAAAATATGAGTAGAAAGCTGGACATTAAAATGTACAGTACCTAGGGCTGTACGATATGAGGAAAATATTTAATTGTGATTATTTTGATTGCGATGATATTGCAATAGGATTTGTAGGCCGGACGTCTCTGCAGCACCACAATATTTCATTAAGAATGATTTGACACACATTTTGCCTTTAACAAATATTGCGCCTCCCAGCAATTTGGATATTACACTAATCCATATTGCGATTTTGATAAAATTGCATGTAATTCTGTGGCCCAGTAACTGTCATTCATTTCAATGTTCAATTTTTTCAATAAAATCATGTTGGACACAATTTACTTTCATTTGTTTTAAATTCAACGAGCAATTTTTTGTATTTTAGCATAATACTGAAAGTAGATGAAATGCAGAACTGAGTACACTTAAATATCTGTTTATTTATCGCAAGTAATCGTTAATCACGTTCAACAATGTTATCGCATATTGCATATTTTCCTCATATCGAGCAGTCCTAGTAAACACTGTTGTTTGGGAGTACGAGATATCCAACTGTTTTGTTTTTAGGCTCCACTTCAAGACTGGATGGGAGTTCATCGTCCAGGGACCGGAGCCTGTGGAGCCTCCAGCAGAGATCCTTCAGTGGAGGAGGAGGCTCGGCCTGGGCTCGCTCCACCACCACCAGGGACAGCCCCGTGCTCAACGGCCTCACCGACGGCCTCTCCAGCCTCTTCAGCGTGGTGGAACACTCTGGAAGCACAGAGTTGCTCTGGAGGGCTGATGGAGGTAAGATACTGTATTAAAATAAAACCTCATGGAAGACATGTCACAGTAGGAAAAGCACACGTTTAAAAATGTACTAATGGCAGATTTTTTCGGTTTCAAGTTCCTGATATTGTTCATGCTGGCTCACATGGAGACTGTTCATTAGTAACACACATGGTTTTTAATTTTTTTTTAATTTGTAGTGAGCAGTTAAAGTAGAAATCTGTGATGTTTTTAATTAATGATTCACTACTCTGATTATTTACTCTTAGAAATCAGGAAACAACAGCTACATAATAGCAGGTGTAATGTGCAGGGGAGTATAGTAACACAATATAACTGTTGTGGTGAGTGTGATTAAGGCAGAGGGGGAATACAAACTTCTACCATAAGGGAAAATTCACAATCTTGCTTTGATATCCAAAGTCTCCATTGACTTCACAGTGTAAGCATGCCTCCAGGATTCAATTAGTCCTGTAAACTATAATTTATAGAAATAATCATAATACATGTCTTGGATCCCTGTTTGTGTTTAGGAGCCAGTCCAGCACTGCAGCCTCCTGCTGCAGGAAAACCCTCCGTTGTGGCAGCTTGTGGATCTGACCCCTGCTCTCAGCGGTACGGAGGCCTGGTCCAGGAGTTTTTTAGGAATGTGTGCAGCAGCCGTGGCCAAGGAGGAGTCGCCCTGCCTGGGGAGAAAGTGCAAAGAGACTCCAATGGCAGCTTGGGTGTCGTAGGGAATTTTGTCAGCGTGGATGAGCCCAAGCCAGAGTGTGTGTCAGCCGGAGTTGGAGGACTTGGAGTGCTGGCTGGAAGCAACGACAATGTGACCAAGATTGTCAATAAGAGGTTTATGAGACAAACAACCGGGGAGGAGATGGTCAATATCATGGGAGGAGGGAAAGAAACGATGAGCAACGCAGGGGCTGCAGGACCTGGGATGGAGGTGCGGCCATTGAAAATGCTTTTTTAATTATTATTTTTTTATTATTATTGTTTTATTTTTTTTATGTGACTTTATTTTCGTTTTTGTTAGTCAACCACATATAACGAACATACAGATAGCACATAGCTACAGTTATTGGATAGAAAAATGATGTTACTATCACACCAAGCAAGAGTAGCAAAGAAATTATAAAAAAATATATATAGAATAAAATTATAAATTAAAATAATAAATTAATAAATTAAAATAACATTACTAAATAAGGGGGGTATGTCTCTAGGGTATCAGCTGGGGGCAAATTAAGACAGTGATGGCAGGATCCCAGTGACATTGATAGAAAAAGAAGAAGGAGATGAATGGGTTCCAAATCATCTTAGATTTCTCTAAGATTTCAAGATAGATGAATCGCCTGGCTATGAAATTACAGAAGGCGAGTGCACCGTATGGAAGTTTGACCAATTTGCAGTTTTTGAGGAGAGACCAAAAAGAGCCACAAGTGGGCAACAGTTAATTACAGAGCCCAGTGCAACTGACATACAATTAAAAATACATTTCCAGAAACCAGTCAAACTTGAACAAAGCCAATACATGTGACATCACATGTAGGATCTATCTCTGGTTTGATCTTTGCTAACCTAAATTTAATTCAAAATATACGATGAATGAATTTAAATTGGACAGGACTATGACGGCTGCATATGGAGGAGGAATGAATCCTATTTAGAAGTTGTTACCATTCCTCATCAGTAAACCTGTAGTATATATGTAAATCTATTAGACTCTTAAAACTTGCTTAAGCTGTGTAATCCATCACTGTGACTATCAAGTCTGCATTTATTTGTGTCTGTGGTGCATTAGGATTGGTCAGTAATGCAGTTTAAGTGCAGTCTAAGTCTTAAACGCCTTACCTGTAACAATAATATAAGTTTAAAGATGTATGCACACTTGGTGTTACACAGAATGAAGACATGAAACCTACAAAGACTGAACAAACCCCATAAAGACTGTTTCCACCATCATCCACAGATTGTTATCGTCTTGGTAGTCAGCAAGAAGCATATACTGTAGTCAAAGAATGAATTAATGGATAAATACACAGACAACACACTTAGAGATAGGTAGACTATGACTGCAATCACGTTGCTAGGCAAGATTAATTCTTTTTTTAAAGATAATTTTTTAGGGCATTTTAAGCCTTTATTTCAACAGGACAGATGAAGACATGAAAGGGGAGAGAGAGGGGGAATGATATGCAGCAAAGGGTCTCAGGTCGCAGTTGAACTCGCAGCCGCTGTGTTGAGGAGTAAACCCTCTATATATGTGCACCTGCTCTACCGACTGGGCTATCCCGGCCACAGGCAAGATTAATTCTTGCATGTTCCTGTACCAAAAAGACTCTAAATGTTGATGAGATGGTGAATACCTTAGATAGATTAGGGCAATATAAAATAAAAAAATAAATAAAAACTCTCCTGTGAGAGCTGGAGTATAGAGGACTTAATTTAAAATAATCTTAATTCCCATCAATGAGAACAATGGGCAGCGACTGGATCGGAAAGCTAAAAGCATGCGTTTATTAGCTAACTGCCAACACCAACTGACCCAAAGTGGAACTGACTGGGTTCAACATCACACCCAGATTTTATCCATAATAGGATCAACAATCTTAAGAAAGTTTAAATGTGTGCTAAAAAACTTGTATGGTCTTTTTAGAACTCAATGAAAAATTTAAAAACATGTAACGTACTGTATATTTTGTTTAAAAAAATAAAAAATAAAAATAAAACATTCATACCTGCATGTTTGCTTTCGATTTCCCAGGATACACCCTGTGACTGTGCTGCCCAGTCTTCTTGCCAACCCCGACCATCAAGAGCAGCACCTCGGCATTGCCATCACCGCCATCAAGAGTCTCTGGCGGCAGCTGAGGAGAAGGGCGACACCTGCAACGAGTGACGACACTTCTACTGCCACAAGTAAAGACAAGCAACACACACAAACAATAATGATTCTTCACTATACACCACTGCCATGAACACACACTTTCTCACACCTCTCGCATCAGCAAATGTACATATACACCTACAACCTGCCACACAGGTGCACTGCCAAACATACCACACACCGCTAGCACACTGCACAGACTGTCTCACAAACCCACTGCCACATGCACACATTCGTAAAAACATGCACACATACACAAAATCCTGGCAATATCACACTTGTCTTGGACTGTACCATCCTGATGCCAAGGAATGGGAGGACTGAATCTTCAACCTAGCAAGAGATCCAACCATCCCAAAACTACCAGCAGGACATAAAACACACACATAATCGGACACACTTAACTAAACAAAAATAACTCTACGAACTGAAGAGAATCTAACAAGTAAAACTATGATGTCAGGACTGGATCTACTAAACCCTTCCCCCCCAATTTAAGGAATAACAGGTACTACAAATGGTCAGTTTTGGACATTGAAAATCCCCCTTGATGACGCGTCTTGCCACCAAGCTGTTGGACCAGCAGCCATGTTGGATTTACAGATAAGCACGGAGGAAGAAAAGATTTCATCTCAGTATGAAAATATGTTGAAAGTGCATGTGTACCTTTGGGAGCTACAGTATAAAACCTGAGAGGAGACATCCATCACAGCTTGAAAGATCTTCCACATTGTGGTAGCAACTTTGAAACTATCAATCTCAGAAGAGTGATTAAAGTGTGTCATATACACATGTGCTGTGCTGGCAAATGCAATGATGCCTTTTTGATTGATTAGCACAATAACATTCCGGCAAGTGTCTCCAACATGGATCTGAAAACGCCATCTCTTGATGACACTTCTGCTTCAGCTGCAAATGAGCATTCAAAGTTTTTCCTATCACAGTAGGAAAAAGAAAGATGTCGAGGACTATTGGACTACACACGCCAGCATGACCAGACTAACTCCATTGATGGATGTTTGGACTTGGACACCTCTATAAATGAGACTTGAAAACTGATTTGAGGGAACCTCCTTCCATTGTTGTTTAGTTGCGTACCTTAACAACAAAAAGAAAGCTCCCCAGGCTTGTTTAGATGGAACTGTCCACTGTGTTCCCAAAAGGACTTTGGAAACACATTTTGTGGCATTAATGCCATGACTTAAACCTTGTAGATGCAAAAAAAAAATACTACTTCAAACGTGTTGCTCCTCCAGAGTCGGGTTGGAAAAATTATAGTTTAGGTTTCAACCTGTTACAGCAGGCAGAAAGTGCCTGTTCGTTTCATATTTTTGAGATATTTCTTCACCGAAGAGGATTCATCGTTAACCCTTTGATGATTGTTAATGATCTTATAAAGACACAGTGGTGCACAGTCCTAAAGCACACCGCCCTGAAAAATTTCAGTTGGTCACATTTTCTGATTGACTGCAAGGTTAACCTAAAAGCCCATCTGCAGACTCCACTTGGCGATGTTTAGGGATGCACTGATATATCACTATTTTAACATATTTGACCAGCTTTTCAGAGTGCCACCACAACTAGTGTGGGGTCATGCTACAGAAGCCCAAACCAAACATAAAAGTGTGTGTTTGAACAGAAAATAAAGGTGGTTTACACTGAATTTTTCTCTATCACACAGGATTTTTAGAAAGTGATTTACACAATTGTTTTAATAACAACATACTGATATTGACCTGATGTCCATCAGCTTTATCATGCATCCCTACTTTCTGTGCTTTTGGGATCAGAAATCACGTGTCTCCAAACTCAGTGCTTATCCAACATCCTCAAGAAACGTTCATTAACTAACCAGTGTCCAAGGAGTATTCAGTCAATGCATTCCTTTTTTTGGAGAGTCTTTCCCAGATGTATTTGTGTTTGTATGTGCGTTTAATCATTCAAATCTCAGCGTTCTGGTGTACCAGTGCATCATTCCAAGGTCTAGTGTAGGAGATTGTTTTAAAATACTTATCTCTCTCTCCGCTCTTCTCTCACGCACAACTGTTCTCATGTTGTAGTACTACATCAACGGCGTAGCTACTGTATGAAATCTGTACGCATTTTGAAAATGTAGCATTATAAATTAATCTTGGTAAACAACAAGCTAAGAGCTGTGACTGTCCATCTGCAGCCAGAGTAGTTAAAGCACTGACAGTTTTTACTTTTTAAAATACATTCATACAATGTTTTATTTAATTTGATCATTTTAAATGTATGTCCTTTCCTACCTACAGTCAGATCCAATGATATGAAATATCTACTAGGATGTCTGCAGACTTGGGGGAAATATCTGGGAAAGAAGTAAAAGACTGCAAAATATGGGACTGACACAAATTGTCTTATTGGTGAATTGAAGTATTGTAAACTGAAAACAATCATATTTGAGGGAATTGTATTCCATTTATTTCACCTATCCCTTTGTTTGCCATGTTGTTCTCTTTCCATTGAACATACTGTATATTCAAAGTGCCTGTCAGATTACTTATTAGTCAGCTCACACCAAAACTGGTCTCCATATAAAAACACACACAGACAAACACAGCAGGCCTTTTTTTAAATGTTTAAGATTGTTTTTATGCACATAATTGTGATCAGGCTGTACTAAAGCAACAATGAAGTACTGTACCACAGTGCAAGGATAAGATGATTTACAGGTATAATAGGATATAGTATATACACAATAGTAACTTTTTTACACCGTGGGTTATTGTATTTCTGGAAAGTAAATTATTTTTGTTTTGTTTATTTTATATGAATGTTTTGCTGATATATTGCCCTGTTGTTTCTATTGTTTCTATTTAGTTGTCATGGTGCTATTTAATGTAAAGTCTGCTGTGGGCTCACCATCTATTTGAATGTGTCTCTCCTACTGTCTGTGTTTGAGCTGCAGTCAAGCGTTTCTCCATCTCGGCACAACATTTAATGACTCAGCAGTTAAAATAGGGCATTACAGTAACAGCGCATGCATTTAAATAACACAGTGAGGAAAACCCGCAGTCTAAATGATGCTGTCTGTCTTCATTCCAGCCCTCACTGCTGGTAGTAAACCAACCGCCTGAAACCAGTCACTGCTTCAAAAGAAAACTACCCCTTAAGTCATATAACCTGATCAAAATGCTCACAAGTGTCCCAAAAAAGCACAGCTAATAAGGTTGAGTACATATCCATTCCACAAGTAAAACCACATCTGTTATAGTGACTAAAGAGAATTAACTTATTACTAATGAACATTATGTTTATAACAACAGTAGAACAGGGGGAAATGCTGAAAACAGCTTGCTCAGCGACTAGCTAACAGGTTCATAGCAAAACAGCTACAGTGACCTGCACGTCAGAACTAGTTTACATGGAAAAATAAACCACTTTAAGTACATACTCCACTAAAAATGCACAGTTTGTAG
The DNA here is from genome assembly GCA_026937815.1 of Etheostoma perlongum. NCBI lineage: Eukaryota > Metazoa > Chordata > Actinopteri > Perciformes > Percidae > Etheostoma > Etheostoma perlongum. The sequence continues at coordinate 22,436,879 of CM049377.1, forward strand.
TGTCCAGAAAAGTTCATCTCAAAGGGTTGTAGTTTGTTTCTACACAACTGTCTCTAGTTAGATTCATTGCAAGCCATTCCAAAAATGACCTAATTTTTTAAAAGCACTATGAATTTCAGCATACCGACCAACACAAAAAAGTTAGTAAAAACCTGTACAGTTAGCCAAACAAATACTACAGGCGTCCATGTTTCTTCCAACCAAGAATTTAAAAAATATTAGCCACTAATGCTATATTTCTTGCACAAATTACAGTACATACTGCATGTCAAGACAGTGAAAGCTGACTAGCTAGATATAAGACTAAATACATTTTTCTATTCAATGTGGCCCATAAGCTGGGGCTCTTCATTATGGCTGCCAAATCTTTGCCAAAAATGTCTGTATACCATAAAAAAGAGCTTGAGAAATTAATACACAATACACAGTGTAACCACAGTCCAGTAATTACTAAGTTGTCCCACAGTCTCTCCCAGTACACACCACAATTGGATCTATTTCATAACCTAATATTAGGTCTGGCACCATTTCTTTAATCATTAGTTAATTAATCCTTCATCCATTTCAATTTGAAATTCATGTAAAAAGGCAATTAAATGCCAATTGGGTCTAAACATTTAATAGGATTGTTTAAATTGGCAAAATGCAAGCACAAACTTGAAACAAATCTATTTTTTACAGAAAAAATGTTAAAAATTATTAGAGAAATTTTGGCACAATTTACAAAAACAATTGTCTCATTTGATCATTTATAATTTCACTGCAAATATGTAGGCAGTGATTTTAATGTAGCTCTTTTTGAAACTCAATAATATGGGTGAAACTAAATTCTTACCAGATTCTACTCTACCTCTTACACTTTTTACACCATTATTATCTGAGATGTGGCATTAAATAACACAAAACACAAGACTAATGTATCTTTAGCTGAGCATATACCAGGGCTTCAGTCCCATTGTCATTTAGTCTCGCTGTCACTAAAAAGGTCACATTGTGCTTGTGCTCTACAACATAGACTTTAAAAATAATGGGTGGAGCTTCCTGGTCTGAAAAGTGAAGCAAATACAGAAGTGCCTTAAACCTGCATTATCTTCTTTCCAGCCATGGATGTATTATATTAACCAACTCAAGGTTTTAAAACGGCAGTCTACAAAGTAATGGTTGAGGTCACTGCTGCTACATCCATTATTTGTACAGTCTATGCTCTAAAAATATATCTTGTTTTAATTAAACAGCTACTTATGTTTCTGCAAATACAACCAAGTACAAGCTGCACAATTACAGCTTAAATGTCTTCATTTTTGTTTTGCAGTACATGCAGACTTATTTGTTTTTCTTCAATGGTTGCTCTACTACATACATTGTGACGAACAATACGTTTTGCAAACCAATAAGGGATCTTAGTGTAAGGAGTACACAGCCCTAGAAATTTGTTTAACTTTTGTGTGACCAGACCTCCAAATGGTTGAAAATTTGAACCAAGGTTATGTTTTGGTTAAATGTTTAGCCAACCTCCTGTCTTGTGTTTTCGGCTGATATTGCAATATATAGAGTCAAGCATAAGCAGGTATTTTAGACACAATAGATGATTCCAGTACATGTTTGATGCTGGGTTCATGTAACATTAGGTTACATGTTTCTAGCTGATTTGAACACAAACAGTTGCGTAGTTTTACTTTTAAAAAGAACTCACACATCATAGCTGGAAATACACCTCACAGCTCTCTTACTGGTATTTACTGCAACGTGGATATATTTTCTTGCATTTACTATAAAGATCTAAAAAGGCGCAGTAGAAAGACTCAAATCTCTCTCAGACTCTGATGTCATCTGTCAGGTTAGTCTCTGCCTCTTCGGCCTTTCCACCTGCCTGTCAGGTGTTCCATTTGCTCCTCCCCCTCAGGTTATAAGTACTAGACATCTGCCGTCAACAACAGACATTTGTAGTGGTCACACCGCATCACCAGCCAATAATTGATGAGTTTTGTACAAGTTGCATGGCGCAAACCATGAATCTCATAATGTTCTGTGTGTCTGTAAACCTGTTAGAAAAGCAACATGAATCTTTCCAACCTTTTTTAATGTTTCCATACCATTCATATGATTATTACACTCTGGGCATATGTAAATTAATTCTTAGCTGTTCATAATGTTAGCTAAACTATTACCTAAAGACTGCCTGTATATTCGCTTTATATACTATTACTCTCTCTTTTTTTAAATAACGCTTGTTCTTGAATAAAAGGAGAATGCAATGAAAGATAAATAAAATGAGTACATGGTAAGGAAATGTGTCCACTTGTATTGCAACTTGAAAAGAAATGAAAGGTTTGTACTCTCTCTGTTTTTCTTTGAGAAAAGCTGAATATCAACAGCTGATCTGAACCAGGTCACTGTTGAAGTATGTAGCTCTCTCCCTTTATAGACCACTCTTGAGCATTTTGTCTGTACATATTTTGCATTTTGAAGCTGATGGGGGAAAAAAGCAGCAAACGTTAAATGAGTAAAATGAAAAAATTTGATCCAAGTCGATTTTTAAAAAGGTTGGGGGAGTTTGTTTTTCCAACTGATGTAGCTTGTAAAACACAAATTATACTGCCTCCTGTTTGTCATAGAATTCACAAATAAATGTTTGTTAGATATTAGCATGGTTTGTTTTCTTGTCATTTTGTTCATATTGAACTTGGGTAAAATGGCCAGTGTCTGTCCCGTCTTTGATAACCAGAGGTGTCAAAAGTATTCACATTCATTACTCAGGTAGAAGTAGATACTAGGGTTTAAAAAGACTTCTGTAGAAGTTGAAGTATGTATCAACTCAAGCTTTTGACTCAAGTAAAAGTCTAAAAGGACTGGTTTCAAAACTACTTAAAGTATAAAAGTAAAGGTAATGTAAGGGAAAAACAATATCACTATGATTTTTTAAATTAGACGGCGAGTTTTGGCGGTATTTTACTCCTGGAAACTATAGATACCCAAAATGTCTACTAAAGTAAAGTAACAATGTTTTTGTACTTTGTTACTTGACTCCTTTGTTGATAACACAGATTAGTTGCTATAGTCAAGGACTTGTTAGACAGTTTGGCAAAAAAAAAGTTATTTAACGCCAAGCATGACTATAGAGAGGAAAGAGGAGTGATGATTAAGTGAAGACGATATGGAGAGGAATAATAGTTTAAAAAAGGTATACCTGATAACAAATTTAAATAAAAAGGTCATTCAATGCAGGGATTTACATTAGCATGTTCTGATCTGCACCTCAAGGGTTAATATTTGACCACTTCTAGACAACTAAAACTACTTGGTCAACATTAGGAAAAATGATAGGAACTGTTGTTAGTAGCATAGCAACCGTCTTTGGTATCAAACACCTAATAACCCACATCATCCACCTCCCTTCTAAAGACCCCAATACATTCCAGGCTGTCCAAAACACGTTGACAACCATGAGATAATCATAGTGAAATATTGGTTGTTGCCGTCCTAGACCAACATGTTGCCCAATGTCAGAAAATTAGTACTAAATACACATAATGTAATTGCCCAATGTGTTTAAAATGATAAATGGTGCAAATACAAGATAAGATAAGCAAAAGCATGACGGCCAAACATTGGTTTTGCAGATGGATTTGCAGATAGATTAATGACATGTCTCTGCTTACATAAGGGTTTTAGTCACATTTAACTGTTTGAACTACACTGGACATTAGTCAAACCATAATACAGCAGGAAAGGACTCGTACACAGAAAAAAAAGAGATTCAGACCGGGGTCTTTATTCTAAACGTTCTAGTGTGTCTGCACCAACTTGACCTGATGGTAATTGGCTTCATGTGTGTTTAATCAAGCCCTGGTTAATTGACTATGTGCACCTGTTGAGTAACCTATATAGGGTTTATCATCATGCATGCATCTTCTTGCTCTGCGTAGAGTCCAACATGGACTGAAAGATTTGCACTTGTACACATGTTTCACTGTCTGTACGGCCCTTTAATGGATCACACATATTTGGAATTCAGATCCCAGCCTTAATATCATTTGTGCCAGTTCTCCCCTGCTGCACTTTGCTTTTCCCTTGACTACCGCACCAGAGAGAAAAGATAGTTTATTAAGGTGCAGCTCAACATTTGTGAAGTTTGTCAAACCATACCAGACTTGTAGAGACATTTGCCTTGTTATCTTAACCTTCATTTTGACCTGGCCATTAATGCTAAAAAAACAAACAAATGTGGTTCCACAGATGGAAATAAAAGCACTGTCAAGTATCAAAGCAGGATCAGCCAGGAATCATCAAGTGGAAGTGAAATGGAAGTTTGTTTACTAAGTCAAGGCTTGCTGATCAGGGCAAAACTGTGGTGTTCATGTGGGTACCTGTCTTCCTCGAAATGAGAGAGGGGATAAATTAGCAAAGGAGGCTGACAAGAAGGGAATTGAAGAATATTAAATGATTAAAATCAGAGGGGAAAAGTTTTGTGTGGAGGGAAAATTCCAAACAATGGCAACCCTATTGGGATGGTGGAAATAAATGGAGACACTTGCATGCAATCCAAAATAACGTAGGAGGAGTGAGTAAGAGTGAGGCTAACTGAAAAGAGCAAGTGATTATCAGTAAATTGAGAATTGGTCACAGTAAATTGAAAAGTACACTTTTTCTTATGGGAAAACACCTAACTGGACACTCCAATCTGTGTGAGGAAAAGTACACAGTGGAGCATGTTCTGATGTCAGGAAAAACAATCAAGAAAGAGGGGTCATGTTTGCAGGATTACATAATTAAGGGCCAGTGGAAATCAGGTTCAAAGAGGTCCTTGAAAGGGGGGTTTCCGTGAATGGACGGAAACATATATTTACATTTCCGAAAAGCACCAAATTATTTAGAAAATTATAGTATAATGAAATGAAATACATAAAAGAAAACAAGTCATTACCAGTAGGAGGCAGTAATGCAACACATTGGATGCCAACTTTCATAAAACCCTGAAGAAGAAGAAGAAAAAGAAGCAGAAGTAGTAGTAGTAGTAGTAGTAGTGGTAGTAGTAGTGTTAGTAGTAGTAGTAGTAGAAGAAGAACATTAAATAGAAGGTTCCTGTATGTCATTTTGGGGGTAGATGGAGATGTTATCCACAGCCAAATAAAGAATGCGCTCCTCTGTCCGTCGCCTGCAAGATTAAAAACATTATAAATAACATGATGCTTCACCTTTCATGCGGAATTGTGTGCACAGATATGTACACACATCTGATGATTGTTGGACTGCAATGCAAGAAAAGCAGAAGCCTGGCTCCACTCTTGTTGTTGAACAGCTCTTTATTTAGTTGTTTTAATCTCTGCTGCATTGTAATGAATGAGAAGGCAGTGTTTTTGACGCAGTGCCTTACATTGCAGTCTCCCCGGGAGTTAAATGTGTATATAAGTATACGTGGAACTGATTAGAAGTCTGGAGACTTAAATAGGATACTTTAAAGGGACGCACACCAAATCACTTTGGTTCCATTGTCTTCTGACTGTCAGTACCTGATCCATACCGGTTAATTCTAACCTCAGCCATCTTTGCACCTGGGTAGAACAAATTGAGTTTTGCGTACGGACAGGGCAGCTACACCGACAACAACATCTGGGTTTCTAATTAAGTTAGGTGTCTCACTTTATTAATGCTGCTCCTGTGTTCCCTCACTAGTACTTGCTCTGTGCACTGTTGTCATCTTTTCCCTTACTACTGCCCCTCCTAACTGCTTAGTCACAGGCTTTCTTTTACGCTTTTTCTCCTTACTGTTTGAGTAACTCCTGCTCTCTCCATCTACTTTAACATGTCCTCATTATGAGAGTACAAATAAGCTACAAAAGGATGCCGGAAGGCTTTATGGACAGACAGGAAGGGACCTCACCATAGCAACATTTTAAAACAAAAGAACCACTTCCTGTTTTAACTGAACTAAGACATCAGAGAGGGATCGGTAGAGCTGAGTAGTTTGAGTATTTTGGTGACTGGTCTGTTTTTACAAAGTTAAGTCTTTGGAAATTGTTACATTGTAAGGTTGATTTTTTGTAATCCATAGTGAAGATTCTTTAGATTTGTAATGTTATACTTCTTTCATTTTTAGACCAGGACATATACACATACATTAGTACTTATGCACAGTGCTTTGTGCTTGTTTTGGTTTGGTTACAAGCTCACTGACTGCCTATATGTGGGTGTTTTGTGCTTTTCAAGACCATGAAAATTGTTTTTATGAATAAACTGTTTACTATTCATCAATTTGATCAATTCAACTAGTAAAATATTTGTTTTAGTACTTACACAGTTTGTTAGCTGATTAAAGATTTCCTTTAACAATTTCCAATTCTAAAGGGCATTTCTAGTGTCTACTGGATCAAACTGGAAAAACTACTCAATCAGGGCAAATAAATATTTCAGCGTGTATAGATTTCCCTTTTCCTCAACTTAATTACATGGATTTTCTTCTGCAGGCATTTTCACTAAGCTCAAATCCCACTGCAGGAGTCAAACTAAGGTGTAGATTTAACTCCAGGGCTCTTGGATTCTCTGGTAATTCAACCAACTCAGGATGTGGGATTACAGGAAGAGAGCATACTTAAGAACATTATGCAAACATACCTCTAACTCTGTCTTAACTTTTACTTGTATTTATGTTTTATATACTTCTGCCTTAAAACCTAACTCTGTTAAAGTGAAATAATTATTGGGTTTAACTAAAGTCTGGGAGCACAGGACATATGTCATGCTATCTCAGGAAAAAGCTGATATAGATCCTTGTGAGTGCGTGATTGCGTGCGTGCGTGCATGCGTGTATGTGTTGTCTAGCTAAAATAGGTCAGCATAAGAGGAAGCTTGAGAAGGTCTTATGTCAAAGCAGCCACTTCAGACCCCGCTGTATTCTTTAGTATCTGTCCATATATAGTATCTCTGGGCATGGGTTGGTGGTGTATAAGTTGAGGGGAGCAAGGCAAAAGAACAAAAGTAAAAAGCGTCCGTCACAGGAGTAAACATGACCATTGTTTGTTTCATTTCAGAAAGGTTTGAGTTGCAATGAATATTTCCTGAATCTAATATCTGTCATACTTACTGTCAACAAATCTCATAAAGAGACCAAAACCCACAATAAATTAACCCTAAAAAGTATTGTTTTGTGTAGCTAAAGAGCCTGATATATATTTATATATACTCAAGCTGCTGCACGCAAATGTCATCGGACTACATCTTTTTGTAAACATAGCCATATACTGAGAAATACAGAGAATGGCTTGGCAATGGCTTGAATGTAACGGACCTTCATTATTATAAAATAGTCACACACTATAGTTTTAAATAGATGGAGATGTACAAACAGATCCATAGCCTGCAACCTATCACTTTGATTTGCAGTTATAGTGGCTAGTGGGATCTACTGGTATGTACTAGGTAACAGAAATAAAAACCTATCAAATGCATGTGAGTGAATTATGGTTTAGTCATATCAGTATACGTCATGAAGCCGAAAATACACACACACACACACAAAAACACAGGATACAGTCAATGAGGCTCCAGTAATTAAAACTGAACACAAGGAGAGGAACACACACGGGGACACACAATATCTCACACACATACAGTTAAAGGTTTGGCAAGTAATTTGGTGAGGGACAAATAATCTGAGAGGAAGGGAGTGGCTTTCCTTTTGTAAAACACTGAACATTGTCAAGCCACTATTACCTCAAATAAAAACACCACACCTCATAATAACAGATTCAGTCCAAAGTAACCAAGGATTTCTGCAAAAAAGCGATAAGGAAAACACATCAAATATGAACTCCTCTAAACAGCAAGAAGACATCTACTTCCACTCCTTTTTGACCTCTCCTCACTTTACCTCATGTCCCCGCTCCTTATTTCTCTACTGTATCAGATAGGTTAATAGTCATAGGAGCCCTTAAATGCTGTATTTACAACATACAGTAGGTTCAATACAGATGGGTCAGTGAGTGCAAGAATGCGAGACAGAGGGAGACAGACCGAGACCAGTACAAAGCATAACTGTACACTAAGCCCCCCCACCCTTAGTTACTGTTGCTACGCCTGTCAAGACTTGCAGTTTACAGTAGGTACGTTTCCATCCCCTGAGATGGAAAAGTTAGTGTATCGATAAAAGCAAAATTAACTAACTACACCAGAAACAGACTAAAAATAGCAGCAGAAAAAACGTCCAATATGTGTAGGATAATAAGGAGACAGTAATGTTTCTAAAATGAATACATGAAACATAGACATGCCATATTTAAATCACATTTTAAACAACATTGTTTCCCACTGTTTGAGATTTGACTGGCTTATTTTTAGTTACATTATCTCATTGCGCCCTCTTTTTCTGCAGTGGTCTAATGGCACCTGACTGGGGAATTTGTGCCACCAACTGTTTATTATGATACTCTCAACTCCTAATATTCCAATTAAAGTAGTGGATGGAAATGCATATTATTTCCCATTTTCTTTTGCTGTTTCTCAGGAAATGAGTAAAGCTACAAAGGCCCATGCAAAGTGCAGGATTAGTGCAGGATTGCTGTTTGGCTTTAAGCTGTAGTATTATTGTGCAGAATGACGGCAGGATAGTTGTTGCACAACAACTGCTGAGCACTCTCCAGAAAAAACAGTGTGGGCAAAAAATCACGCACACAACGGTTCTTTGACTGATGTTCAAATATTTTGAGGAGAATATAAACTCTAAATAAAACAAATTGGTCCAAAAACCTTCTTAAATTTTAATCTTAATTTTTTTTAAATTATAATTTCATAATATACATTGCCATTTGATCCATTGTTAATATAAACATTTTGACTAATGGAGTTTAGAAGAAAACATGACTGGGACTACTTGCCTGTGACACACTTCTCCCTTTATTTGAGAAATATGTTGTGTGTTCTACAACCTTCAACCTTTTCTGGACGTGACATTGCAGACATGTTTTCTAATGTACCTCTACAACTTGTGTTACCCTGGGTTGGACCAGCATAAAAAGGAACAGGAATCAAATCTGCAAATGAGGACATAACCTATGCATAGACCAGAAACTAAGGGAAACTTCCACATTTGCTTGAATATGAACAAACCTGCTCTTGATAATATGGTGCCCTCTTGTGGCAGAATTACAACACATCATTGTAGGAGATACAAAAACATTGTACATGTTCACTAAAAGAACTGTACAAAACTATCAATTAACATCAAGTTCAAGTTACTTCATTTGTAACCAGAGGTAGATTTTGTTTGCAGTAGAGTCCTCATACACACACTGTTAAAATGGAAAAGTTCTTACTATACTTATATCTTATTATACTTAAATATAGATGTGAACTAAATACTAATAGTACAAAGAAAGAAAAAGTAAATTAATCAGTAAAAATTTGTTTAGGTTGTGAAAACATACATAAAGGTTAAATATAATAAAGAAATACATACTGTGTATAAAAGCAATAATAAATACACTGGTGCAAAGTATCGCTATGACTTACTCCTGTGTAATGGCTGCAGGGACAGAACTGTTTCTGTGTCTTGTTGTTCTACACCAAGGGATTGTAAGCCTAAGCCCAGAGGGGAGAAGCTGAAACTCTGTGCAATGGATGGGAATTTTAGTTTAAAATTGAACTAGTTATGCGCAAAAGACAACATGTTTGTTGGAAGGTTGTGTAGTGAATATAACTTTTGCCTATCAATGCAGCCATGACCAACACATGAGTTGTTCAGACTAGCAGATAAGAAAAGCCATGGCAAATATCCACATTAAAATCCAGTAAGATGACCTTTATAGCAGGGATGATTAATGCAACAGCAGAGGTTAGGGCTTCGAATTTGTGACAATTGGGATGATTAGAAAGACGAAAGGGGACAGAGAGAGAGAGAGACAAAGAGCGGTTATCCTCTGCAAACAAATGGAAAGGGAATGGTAGTAATGAATAAAGAAAAAGCTAAACTAATGGTTAATTCTTGTGTTAAGGAAAATTGAACGATTGGTAAATGAAACACTATGTATAGCGTTATTCAGAGAAACAGGATAATGTAGGGTGACAAGGTGTATTCAGGAAAGGAAGGCCTACTTTGGATCCAGTGTTATGTATAGAGGATAATATAGGAAGCTAACAAAGAAAAAGTAGCCGCTGTGTTCTTTGATGTAGAAAAAAAACGTATGACATCCTATGGAAGATGATTTTCATTCCATTACATTCAGTGAGAATTAGAGGACTATCCAGGATCTGAAATTTCCAGTAAGTATGAGGTAGAACATGAAACACCATGAGAAACATGCCCTAGTCTCAATTATGATAAAATGACATTTTTGGAAACGTATTATTAGATATAAGGAGATGGTTATTTGGAGATGACAGGGCTTTGTCGAAAAGAGAAATTTTGGTCACTCATTTGTCTTGATTAAGTCTTATCTAAATAATTATTTTGTTATTTTAGTTAGATTTAGGGAACAGATTAACCAGAGCTCCCATGATCTATACCTTGCTGGATGTAATGTCCACCCATTAACACCAAAGGTGCATGGCTTGGCGTTATTTCTTGTCAAATGATAAAAACCATACACTTGTAAGAAAGGCATAAACATAATTAATACAAACAATGTAATTAATAAACATAAAGCATTTTATTACAACCACCAAGAGGATAGATGCACAACTGTAGACCAACTGAAACATCTGACATTAGCAGACATCATCTTTTACAATAACTTGTAAAAGATGATTTTCTAGTTTAATGAAAACTAGAAAATAAAAAACATTACTACAGCATTTTGATACATCCATGTAAAACATTCACCTTATCTTTCAAGATACATACTCTTTAAAATACAGATCCTATAGATAACATGATTATGTACAATATTTACACCACAATGTACCCACAAAATTATATCCATGACATTTTTTACACTCAATGTTGACAAAACAAATTGATAAACCAAGCGAGCACACAGGAAGTTTGACTTCACTTTCATGTCTAAATAATTAAAGGTGACAAAATAATAATAAGTCAATCGGGCCATTTGGGAAACATTCAGAAAATGATATTGCTACATAAAGCTACTGGCTAACTGTTATTAAATAGACCAAGGCTTTTTCATTACAGCAGTGTGCTACACTGCACAAGCAAGTCAGCATTCAGGAGGTCATCCATCACTGAAAGACAATGGGCTGAGATGCATAACAACGCAAGACATTTTAGTGTTAAAAGACATGCATCTCCATTCACAGTATTTATTACTGAAGACCAGGTGGCCACAGTGATTTTTTCTTTCTGTTAACAAGGCTCTAGCAGCAGCAGCATTAGCCTGAATAAAATATGACTACCAATATTTGACAACAGCATGCGATAAGTGTAAGAGGGATGCACTAATGGACCTGTCCCACAGTAGTTGCACTAAAGCCAAGTTTGTTATATTGATCCAACTTCTGTGCATCTGTATTCTGTAAATATTATCTAAAGTTAAAAAAAAGAAGGTATCTCTAGCCTAACTTCAGCAGAGCACGCCTCAATCTATTTACTGGGGGTGATTTTGTCAAGTCCTGGCCACGTAGGGATGTAGTAGCGAGGCAAAGTGCCTTCCATGAGCCTTTCCATCCACAACCCTAGACGGTCCAGTTTGTGGTGGATCTGCAGGGTGGATAAGCTGCGGGAACGGTTGGATCTGCGCGGCGGGTGGTCGTCACGTGAACTGGACCTCGACCTTCCCCCTGAAGTGCCACCTTCATCCTCAGATGACTTACTGTCAAGGTCTTCCCCGGTGTAGACGGGCTTAAACAGACAAAGATACTTTTTGTGGCCGTTAAGAGCCAGCACGTAGCCGGTGTAGTCCATCTCATGGTTTCCCGCATCACCTTCGTCCGCAACGATCTGCATGGCGTCTTGGGCATATTCCAGCAGTGTGTTCATCCACTCGCCGTGCTTGTCAATATTCAGGAAGGAGAAATGCAGCGTCAAGCTCCTAGGAGAGAGTATTGAAAGAATGAATGCGATGAAGTGTCTATAAACAGGTTCGCTTTATACAAAACGAGAATGTTTTAAAAACAAAAGATAATTGACTTTGGAATAGAATTTGCCACACACAAGGTAAAGTAAATGTTTAGCTTACCCAGTGAAGGAGTACACCTCTTTGGCAAACTTGCTAAGGAGGATGTTCTTGGAGGCGTCAGTGAGCACCAGCACTATGTTTATGTGTCCCGGCCTCAGCTTCACCAGGTTGCTCATGTAAGTGATATCTGTCAGCTCCGTCACCTCCACAAAATTCTTCTTGGGAGGCCGACTAACATCAACAGCAAAAATAAAACGTTTCACAACATGATGATGAATCCTGCACTTGATGAAGCATTAATATGCAAATTATAAAAGGTATTCTTGCCTTGAAGCACTACTGTTCCCGGGTGACCCATTCTCTGCTTTTGTTCCATCTTTTGCCTTTGGTTTAGTCGGTTTGTCTTCACTTGAGTCACTGAAAACACACGGAAAAAAATATTTTCCTAAAGGAATACGCAGACGAGTAAAAATGAATGGCAGTATTACTTTGTGTTCTTTGGCTTGACCTTCGCTTTCTCTATCCTCTGCTTTACACTAATCCCAGGATTGTCTGATGGTGCTATAGTTACAGTTTTGATGCTCTGAGATGTGCGGGTTAAGCAACCGACCTGAAGGCCTGGATGACCACAGTTCCAAACAAGATGAACAAGGCAGAGAAGATGAGAGACAGGAGAGGCATCATCTCTCGCCTGCAAATCATCGCAGATGTCTTAGTGCAACTATACACACTGTATTTACAGTATTTATAGTTACCTATTATTGTAGTGTAAACTTAAAACTTCAGAAACATTCAATCATTAAATTTGTACGTATACATGAAATGGCTTAAGTGAATCTGAAATGAAACTAAAGACTTCTACCTACCAGTTGTTATGCAGAATATCATCGATGACTTCAGAGAGGTAATCGTAAGATGCATAGATCCATCGGATTACAAACATCTATAGGGTGAGATTATTACATTTAGTGACAGGTCTGCTGGTTGATGTTTAACACTGATGAGTATTGTTCAAACCCACTATTTGAGAACTTACAGAGGCAAACTCGTTGTTAAGTTCGGGCAGCATGGCGTCATGGACGAGGATAGACGGGTCTTTCTGAAGTCGCTCCAGCTCCTCCAGAAGACACTGCTTGTCTTCCTCACTGCCATTCCAGGTGGTCACTGGTTTGAACAAGGCCTTCCCTGCAGCGTTACGCCTCTCCAGGATCACCACCTGAGTAAAAACAGCACTCAGTATGCTACTGTGAATCTTTAATAACACACTACTTATGAGGAAAAACATTATCAAGTCCTTGCACCAATACATTACTCCACTGATTATTAAAACAAATATGCTGAGGTAGTGTCATACATTCCATATCCTAAGGAGATACCAATTCTCAAATCCCCATTTGTGCTGTAGCTTCACGACTGAGTTGACAGTTGTAGTGTTTGACATGTATGTAAGTGTACCTGTGCTGGTGGCGGTCCACTGTCCTTGTTCTGCATGAGAGTGTCACAAAGAGGTTGCTGCAGCCGTTGGTACACATAAGCAAATCTCACAACTTCCTTGGTATTGGTAGAGGCAAATGAAAGGAACGCCTGGTTCCCAAGAGAAAAGGACTCGTCGTCACCTGTCATTAGCAGGACACAGTATCTGAGGGGAGGAAAGACAAAACAGTAACTTAGTAAATGCAAACTACATGCCTTAAAATACATCAAATGTGGAATTTCCAACAAAACATAAATTCATTTTGGTTTCGTATTTTAATTGCCTCTGACTTACTTACAGATGTTAAAAAGAGAAATATGTTTGGTTCTCTTACTTTCTGCGTCTATGGAACTGTTTGACAGGACAGAGCTCATCAAAGAGCTTCTGATTGACCAGCCGTGGCACAAGGAGGAATTTGTTGTTTGACATGAACTCATCAATAATTTGCTTTTTCATTCCTTTAGCCTAGAACAAACGTAACAATGTAGAAGAAAAAAAAAGTGTGAGGTGACATTTCAGTGGACAAGTAGTTGATTGTATCAGATAACAGTGAGTAATAGCTCCCTACTGCTGTGATTTACCTGTATAATGTCAGCAGGCTTGTCAATGCTCTCTTTGAAGATCAACATAGTTGGAGCGTAAGTGTTAATATTGAACTGTTTCTGCAGATTAGCGGTCTCTGAAAGGCCCTGGTCCACATAGCCAAACTGCAAGTAGTCCTTATAAGCAAAAGCTGCCAGCTATGGAGATGCAGAGATAAATGATTGGCATGTTTGTGTCAGTGATGTAATTACTATCAGTGGCACCTGAGATACATTTCACATAAAAAACTCTGCAAGACAAGAGCCTACTTTATAAAGCAGAGGGACTACAGGCACTTGGTCAAACAGAAGCACGTGTGGCTTGTTGAGCTCATGCCAGCTGTTCAAGAAGTGCAGGTCATTCTTGTCGGTGACCTTAAAGTATAGAAAATGCACAATGATGAATTCATTTTGAATATATCTACCGTATATCTATTAGCAATCTGTTCACCGGCATTTTACATATAAAGCAATATTTTAGTTGTCCACACTGTAATATACTCCATACACAGATTTAATCACTTACCCATTCCACAAGTCTTTGAGGAAGAAGGTCTTCTACAAACTGTCTCAGGTGCTCCTTTGCTACAGCGTAATGGAAAAACGTCACTTTGCCATTTAGGACTCCGAGTATTGATGGGGTGCGATGAGCACCAAGGTGATTTGCTAATCGTCTCTCATTGCCAACATCCACCACACCTATCCCGACACCTGCAAAGACAGGATGTCCACACACATCAACCTTTTCAACTCACCGTATGTAATTTCACATACTGGATTATTCTGGATTATTTATAGGTTAATGCCAAACCTAGAGTCTCCATCTCCTCCACCACCTCTTTCCATACAGGCTCGATGTGGATGCAGCTGAAGCACCAGTCAGAGGTGATCTTTATCAGGTATGGTCTCTTGGAGCTGTCAGGCACCACGTCATTAACATACTGCTTAAAGTGCAACGTGTACTTGCTGTCAGCAAAGTCCCTTTGGGTCTTGCTGTTGAAGGGAAAGTTGTAGAAAGACTCATCGAAGTTAAAGGTGTCCTGGCGCTGACCGTAGCCGTATGGCTGGGTGTCATCAGTCTGCCCGTAACGATCATAATTGGCACGTTTGTCTTCACTGGAAAGGATCTAGATATTGGATAGAACAAATATCAATATGGCAGACATATTAATCAGGTGTAACAGGCTTTTTATCACAGCTTAAATACACATACTAGGGCTGCAAAGATTATTTTCATTGTCGAAAAAACCTGTTGATTATTTTCTCAATTAATCGATTGGTTGCATGTTAGAAAATTGTGAAACATGTTGATTAACTCAATAGGTTTGCTTTCTTAGAGGAGTGAAGAAACTTGAAAATATTCACATTTAAGAAGCTGGGAATTAGATAATTTTTTTACTTGTTTTCATAAAAAAACTACCCAAACTGATTAATCATTATGAAAATAGTAGGCAATTCATTAAATAGTATAAAACTAATCGATTAATCAATTAATCTTTGCAGTTTCAACACATACCACATGATATGCACCAGCTGCACAATGCATTGATACCTTCTATTTGGAAAAATTACTAACCTCATAAGATTTGGTAATCTTGATGAACATGTCCTCAGCACCTGGATTTTTGTTTTTGTCAGGATGCCTTGAGAAGAAGATGTGTATTAGTTAAGAATGAGGTTCGTTAAAGCAGGTCAGTGTTCTTTGAAAATATTTACCATTCTTTTGCAAGACGCTTATAGACCTTCTTTATCTCAGCCTGGCTTGCAGTCCTGGTTACTCCTAAGATTTTGTATGGATCCATCTCAGGCCCAGCATGGGTTGCCCCTGTCAGGAGCACTGAGAGCACCAACACTACAGCCAGTGGCACAGACATCTTTGACCCTGCCATCACAGCAACCTTTAACACATCAAAAGAAGTACCACTATCACAATTATAAGGTGGATTCATTCTGAGGACCTGAAATCATGACACAGCTTTTAGCTGACTTGCAAATCTGAAACAGCTTTCCTCCATACTGACGTTAGCATAACGTTAGTAACGTGAATGACGAAATATGAAGAAAACAACCGGGTAACGTTAGCTAAATGAAAATGGCATTATAGCATGGTAACTACATAAGCTAGGCAAGCTATGTAATACATGTCAGCTAGCTACCTAATAAAGCAACAGGCATTGAAATAATACTCCTGCTGACATGTCACTGGGCTGTAACATAAACGTTATTCTTCGAGGATAAAACGTTTTTCCCCATTAGGATTAGTTGCGTTGATACATAGGCTAGCTAGCTATCTCAACGCAACAGCTCTATTTACCTCAAGCAGATTCAGTCAACCGGTACTACGCCACATATTTGAAGGTTTTAATGTTCTTCAGCTGCTTGCTAACACCATAGACTGCATAAAATATCACAGGGTGTGTTCAGCAGCATCCCACTGGGAGAACTCACAACCTGCTGCTGCGAAGCAGCCAGGAGTGGAAGGGGGAGGCGCTCAGCATCGAAATTCATTTTGGGAGATTGAGTATTATGCTTCGTTTGTGTATGTTTGGTTTATCCTAGTCGTGACGCCATTTTGAGTGTGAATGTATTGTGGTAAACAGGCCGTGTGGCAGCGGCACGCGGCAAATATAATCAAACCCACCCCGTTTTTTCTCTTCCGTATTCTCTCAGTGGACCAATCACATACAATGGTGATGTAAACAAGGAAATGTCTAATGCAAGAGAAATGAAACATTTCTAGTAAAGGAACAAGGTATTTCCCTCTCACGAACGAGATTATTGTCCACCTTTTAGAATACCGGATGTTTCTGTAAGCTTTTATGATACTTCTCTGTCTCACTGCCCTCACGTAGGTCGTTATTGGTGAATGGAGAATGGAGGAAAGCCACAAGAAGATTCTTCAGCGCAATAGGATCAATCTAGTGAGAGATTTGGACCCATCGTACCTCTATGATGGACTTCTTCAAAAGGGAGTTTTTACCCAAGACATGATCGATGAGATAAAGGTAAGTCAGCGTGTGTGACGTTATATTACTGCATCAAGTTTTTAGGTTAATTATTGCATTAGTGCATATTGCATTCAAGGTAATGTTATGCTGGTAAACACCTGTAACTGTGTCTCTCAGAGCTCTGGGACCAGACGTGACCAGGCCAGACAGTTAGTCCGGGACTTGGAGACCCGTGGTAGTCGGGCCTTTCCATTATTTCTGGAGTGCCTTCAGGAGACAGGTCAGCACCGCTTGGCAGAGCTTCTTCAGAATGGAGCTCCAACAGTTCAGATACAGCCTGTAACACCCACTCAGGTTGTCCGCCCTGTTGTCCAGCCTCTCCCAATTTGTAAGTGTATCATTTGATGATTAACTAGTATAACTGACTTGGTGGGGGAAAGTCGTTGTAGGCACATTCTTACAATAATTTGTAACTCTGGTTTAAATAGTATAACACTTTGATGGCTCATATATGTGCTCTTTGTTTATAGCCCCTCCAATGGATATTGATAAGCAAAGGAAAGATGATGTTCCTGTCTACCCAATACAGAGACCCAGTACTACTCCCAGTCCATGTAAGATATGTGATTAATTTACATGCTGGTAACAGTCTGGGAAGTTTCTTGATGCTTAACACATATTGATGCTTATGTCACAGCACCTGAAAGGGAGTACTTAAGACCAAGGCCACAAGGCAGTACTGGACGGGATAGTATTCAGGTATGCATCATTTATTGATCCACCTTACAACAAACAGAAAGACAAAAGATGTTGTAGAAGCAAGCTCAGATTATATATTTACATCATGCCTCTTTCTCTGTTTTTGTGTGTGTGTGTGTGTGTGTGTGTGTGTGTGTGTGTGTGTGTGTGTGTGTGTGTGTGTGTGTGTGTGTGTCAGAGTTATAAAATGGATGCCAGCCCATGTGGACATTGCCTCATTATAAACAACGTAGAGTTTGAACCTGAGAGCGACCTCAACAATCGCAACGGGTCCAACATAGACTGTGACAAGCTGGAGAGAAGATTCAAGGCACTCAACTTTATTGTGGAAGTGAAGACAAACCTGAAACAAAGAGTAAGAGTCATTTCTTCTGCAGCACCTTACACCACATGTAAAACGTTGCAATCTTGGTCGTAAAGCTTACAGCCGTTTCTGTATTTCAGCAAATCAAACATGGATTGTCAGCTTTATCTAAGAAAGACCATTCACAATATGACTGCTGTGTGGTTATCATTCTTTCCCATGGGACTGAGGTAAGTCATGTCCTGTTTGTCACGTTTCTCTCCGACCTGCTCAAGTTCAGATCCAGTCAGTGTTTCAAAGTTGATGTTGTTGCATGATGATATTGAAGCTTTGTAGGTGGAATTCTTGCCCATTCTTTCTTGATGTATGACTCAAGTTGCTCCACAGTCCGGGGTCTCCGTTGTTATAATACTATAAACTACTATAAACATTATTTATATTTATAGGTGAATCACAACCGGTTTCCTGGTGCCGTGTATGGTGTGGACGGACTGAATGTCCCAGTTCAACACATCACAAACTACCTCAATGGCCAGTGTTGTCCATCTTTACAGGGCAAGCCCAAACTTTTCTTCATCCAGGCCTGCGGAGGAGGTAGCTAACATTGAGTGTACTGTTGAATGACTCAAAGTAAAGAAGCATGTGTAAAATCCCTAATCCGTGAATTAAAGTGGCCTCATAGGGAAACATTTGTTTTTATCCTTGAGGTGAAAAAGACACAGGCTTTGAGGTGTCCCCTGACGAGGTTGAACCATCCATCGGTGGAGTAGATGATCAGACGGATGCCATTCCAATGTCATCCAGCAGCGACTCTCTGAGCACATCCGATGAACCAGACGCCAGAGCCACGCTGCCCACCCCGAGTGACATTCTGGTGTCCTACTCTACTTTTCCTGGTGTGTGTGTGTGTGTGTGTGTGTGTTTGTGTGTTCACGCATCTGTGTTTATTTTGAGATGAACTTGACTATGTGGTATGTATGTCTTCCTAATGCCTAATGTGACCAACACAGGTTATGTTTCTTGGAGAGACACCCAGTCAGGCTCCTGGTACGTTGAGACACTAGACCGTATTCTTGATGAAAACGCTGCAACCCATGACTTGGTCACAATATTGATGATGGTGAGCTTCTCTTGATATACCGGCAGAATTGGCTAGGGCTCTATTAAAACTCCTTCACAATTTAGAGCTTTTCAAATTAAACGTAAACACACATGATTTTTGATTGTGCTTATTTCCAGGTTAATAATGAAGTCTCCCAACACTCTGCAAAAGGGCTCTACAAGCAAATGCCTGGTTCCTTTAATTTCCTCCGCAAACTTCTCTACTTTCAAACGCAAGCATAGCGACAAAGTTCAGCTTTACACTTCTCAGTTTCACTTTAAGAGAATGTTCTGTTGTTCTATGTTCTAATTGTGTCTATTTCATGACATGATTATGCCTCAGCAGAGTTGCAAAGTGTAGGAATTTGCTAAATTGTCCTTTTACAGATACAATCATGTCTTACTGTACATTTTTATTGATTATCAGGTGGTGCTGTGTGTCTTTTGGGTATAGGTGTCATCTTGGGGAAAAAGCAATTCTGTACTGTGAAAATGTGGTTTAGGTTAGGTTTTTTTATCTTATCTTTCTGTCTTATCTACACAGAAGATGTAAGAGAAATATATATATATAAACTGATTTTTTTCCAGTTCCTTTTGCCTCTTATTTCAAGTCTCTTTAATATACAGATTTTTTTTAAATGTAATTTGTGTGGAGTTATTTGCTGAAAATGGGGTTTGAGACATGGGAATTTTCATTGACTAGATATGAGCCACATATGAGAGTTAAATGTGTCCTCTCATTTCTTTGAGGATTATGTTGATTTTCTTGTTATGCCGGCTCACTTTTACTTATTTCATTAAACCTTAAGGGCCTATTTATGAAATAGGGGTGGGAATCACCAGAGGCCCTACGATATGATATTATCATAATACAACATGTTTGCAATTTTAAACAGATTACGATATGTTGCAATTTATTACCTTTTCTTCAACTTCAAATATGTCTCCAATAGATAAAAAGATACATTTCTCTGTACGTTCATCTCGCCATTTCCTTGTTTTCCACACATCTATCAGAAGATTATATTTCTATCTGATTTATTTAATTTATTATTAATTACATTGGCTTTGCACAGCCTACCCTATCCATATTGCAGTACCTTAATCATGACTGTGTCGCTGGCACAAGTGAGTTTTTATACATTTATGTATATCCTGATATGCCTATCTCAGCTTTATCATTATTATTATTATTATTAAATTTTTTCTGATTTCTTGATTATAATTGATCATACGACAGCGATAACAAAATTAAACTTAACAAAACAATATCTAATAATGTCTTTGCAATAAGAGTGTACTTTCCCCCCATAACCACGTTTCACTCTAAGATCCCTGTTGAACCTGAAAAATGTCATATTATTTAGCTGATCTGCTGCTTATTTATACATCTGTTTTTTACAGCTACACACACTGTGCTACACTCCCTTAAATGCACAAAGTTGGCCAGTGACTGAGTGAGTCATCTGACTAGACTCTAAACTCCAAACACCGGTATACGGTGTTTGTGACTCACAGAAAACTTGAGATCTCACAGGTACTTTCTCTGAGTCTGTTACTTCTACCAACTGCCACCAGGGGTCTGTAAAAAATTAGAAATGGTCCCATTTAATATGTATTTTTAAACATATGTTTACCAGCCGAGACAGCGATGCTGGTATTGTTTTCACCTTATCAAATTGTGTTTGTGTGTATTTATGGCAAACTGCGATCCTGGAGTGTTGAAAGTAGGGGAAGGGGCCCCTCCATGTTATGCCCCTGACCCAAGTGGCGTCCTTCTGATTACTAAAGGCCATACAAATTGATTGTGGTTTTGTTTGTTTCCTAACTAGAATTAGAGATCATCTTCTGATGACATATTAACATCTGGCAATGTACTCAAAACTGCCTCTGTGGTATTTCCTGCTACAACAGGTGTCTCTAGGACCACATTGTGCAATGGTGACACACACACACACACACACAGTAAAAAATCCATATTGGTTTTTATTTAGGCCATAAATCTCTAGACAACCTGTCGGGCCCTACCTAGATCTTTATTTGAATAACCATTAAATCCCAGTTTCTCACGTCTTGTTGCCTGACATGTATGTGCCAACAGAACATTGTTGACTGGAACAGTTCTCCCCATTTTGGAAAAGCTAATTTTCCCGTTGTCTTGAGTTATCATGAAAAAAACATTTTTGGTTTTCCTGAAGTTGCTTTTCCTACTCCCACTAGCCTCGCGTTTTTTAAAACAAGTCCTACACATATCTATTTCTCTGCACATTTTTTCTACTACGTTCAGGCTCATTATAATTGGTTGATATTAATTCAGATCTTGAATGTGCTTTATTTTATTCTGTATTACAGTTTAGTTTTAAAATGTAAGACAGACAAACATTTTTTTTAATGCTGGCCAGCCTCCTTTGGATATTTAAGTCTTTCTGAATCACATGTCTAAAACCAAGTATCAATGATGATATACTCCATAAAAAGGCAATATATATAGAGACAATTATATATTATTATTATTATTATATAAAAAAATACCAGGTCATGTCTTGTAGTTTTAAGCACTGATGCTAATACAATAATATATGTATAGCGTACAGTACACTAGGTCATATATTATAATATTTTATCAGAAATTATGAAGAAAAAGATTTTGATATTTAATGGTCCTATTTATTTATAATATGCCTCTGTTTTAATTCCCATTAACTCATGACAGTGTGACAGTAAGCCATGAACCTTTTATTATTTAGCCTACATCTGAAAATGTCTTGTGTGAACTGCATGACATAGATAAACAATTCACAGATAACCAACCACAGTGACAACTCAATTCAACCCTCAATTAAAACAAAGAAAAGACTCAACTAGGCCGTATTACATTCACCATAAAATCAGTAGTTACGAGATCAGGATATTGTAATTTTGAGAAAAAGATCTCGTAATTATGAGATGAATGCATTTTTACAACAGAAAACAGCTCTCTCGTGTGAGGCTTTCAGGTTAGCTGATGCCATGAAAGCAAATAGGCCTACGTTGATTGTGTCTTAAAGATGAGACATGGTTTTCAATCTATGAGCTTGCGCCCAAACTTTAATTTACGGACCATAGACTGTATATTTAATATTAACGGTCTATGGTACGGACCGACATCGTCACCAAAACCTAGCTTGTAGCGACTCTTCTTTAATAAAAAAAACATCTTGGTCATATACCTAGACACCCTCTACTGGTCACACTAGGTATTACAGTTTATATATTACAATACGTCTCACTTGTTTAGTTTAATCCGTTTTCATTTTGATTTGGGTTTGAAACATTTATTTAATGTCTTTAAATACTATAGATGGGATTGTTATCAGTTTGTCGAATTTGCATAGGGACCTCAGGACTTTGCGGTTGTTCCGCAAAGCCTTCTGTTGGACATTAGGCTAGTGTTTCTGCAGGATCAGTTGAACAGATATGTCCATTAACTAATATTCTCTCTAAAGTTAGAATAGAAGCATTACGCTAACTTAACCCAGCAGAATTTAATGTTACCTCTCGGTGGTAGGCCTACATTTCAGATCCTTCCAGGTGTTTAAAATGATCTCACAAGATCTTTTCTCAAAATTACGAGATCAGGATCATGTAATTACGTGATCTTTTCTTAAAATTATGAGATCAGGAAAAAAAAAATTCTATGGTGAATGTAATATGCTTCCGTACACATAGGCCTATGCTATGAATAGGTCCTATATCTAAGTAAATCACGATTATTCCCCTAATATAAACCTAATCATAAAGTGAACACATGATGCACAATTTAGATCATTCTTCAGTGTCAAGGAACGGGAAAAAAGGGTTTCCATTATACACACACATTTCTTCCAAAACATACCAGGGAAGCCATTTAGTTTGTTATGTCTTTTTAGGAGATAAGCTTGTGATCTGATGCGCATACAAAAAGTTGCCAGACAAAAAAGGCATTAATACATATTTAGTTCTGTCAGTTCCACATACACAAGTAACCTGAATATGGCAATAGTTACAATAAAGTATTCAATGTATTTAGTTGCAGTCATGTTGTTCCAAATTTGGCAGCACTAAAGAGCTGGTTTGATCATTACATTTTAGTTTTGTTTTATTGTAATTATTTGACTAATCTGAGTGAAAAAGTATTAAAAATGTTTAGGTGCTGAATCTTTTCTGGATTATGAAGAAAACATTTTGATATGTATGTCAGGGGATGAACAGAATGAGTTGATTAGTAGTTAGGCATCATAATCAAAAGTGATTAAGTGTTCGTGCCCTTCTATATAACTTTCTGTACCTTGTTCTCAATGAAAGGGATTAAGTGATTGCTGAAAGTAGACAAAAACAGTTATATTAATTTGACTTATTTTCTAATTTCTCCCTCTTTGATGTATCACAGATGGCGGAATCATCAGTGTGCAGGAAGCACTGTATGGACGTGCAGACAGGGAAAACCTCAGGAACAGCTTGCCAATACAGAGTGCTCTCAAGAGGGCAGTGGACATCCTTAAGAAAAGGTATTGCATGTACAGTCACAGAATAATAATTTATTTATTTTTTATAATTACATGTATTCTAAATGCAGCTACTGAGATACTATTGAAAAACTAAACAAAAACATACAAACAGACAACAAGAACGATAGTATGAACATGTGTATTACGAATTAATGAATATTACAAGCATCTGCAGTGCCATCAATTACTTCCATATTCAGTGCTGAACAGGAAGCAGTACACCAGATTCTCTGTGCTTTAGTACTGAGTGTATTCTTCAGCTTCCTTATGCATCCTACAGTAACTAATTCCTTCAAGAATGAGGAAGGAAATAGTCTCTTAGTGTCTCGAAATGCAGGTGTGCTGCAACTCTGTTCTTTTCTAACTGCTCTATAATGTTTTATGTGAAGCACTTTGAATTGCCTTGTTGCTAAAACTGCCTTGCATCTCACATTGGCCCAAGTCACAGCGCTGTGTTTCGTTGTGATTCTGCTTGAATCATGCTCTTTGTGTTCTCTATGCAGGTGTGATGGAAAAAGTGTGTGAAGTAAGCCTATATGTCTTAGGAACATGTGATCCCTGCAATGGCACTGTTAAATATCTACAGACCAAGTACACCTGCCTCCCAGCAAGTCAGCCACATGTCTGCATTACATTACAGCAAAACAGCAAAAAGCCTAATTTGCTTGGTTTTCACTTGCTTTATTGATGGGACATTCTTTGCTTAAGTAATTTCAAAAAATGTAAGGTGTTTTAGATGGAAAAAAGGGTTTCCAATGATATTTACTTATTTTCACTAGGGATTTACATGTTTTAAGATTTTAAATTTTGAATGCTAGTAATAGGAGGTATTGTGTTTCCACAGAGTCAGTAAGTCATCAGTGGGCTACATTTTTGTTTTTAGTAGGGTGATCTGAATCGAGGAAGATTACAAGAAGCTATGTGACGTTTGCGGTAGCTCAGTTTGTGGGGACTTGACTTTGGAACCCAAAGGTACAGACCTAGTATGGAATGTCAACTAGTAGCTGGAGAGTTGCCAGTTTGCCTCCTGGGCACAGCTTAGGTGCCCTTGAGCAACTGGACTCCCAACTGCTCAGGGCACCTGTCCATGGGCAGCCCCCTTGCTCTGAAATTTGTGTGTGTGTGTGTGTGTAAAAACAACAGAGTTAACTAAATTAAATTCCTCCTCGTGTCTATAAAGTATGTCTTCTTCCTCTTCTTCTTCTAATGTTTAATGTGATTGCTGTTATTTTGACAGATTACCATGTGACCTGTGAGCACTCTTTGGCATACTTGCAGTGTGGTTAGATCACGTTATCTTCGTGTGTGTGTATGGTGGATTAAAATTACAAACATGAGCTCTCTTGTATTTCAGCAGTCATCTTAAAATGAAACTTTGTCTTTGGTCAGGATCACCTGCCTCTCAAAGCTATTTTTTTGTATTTGCTTCCAACTCTTCCTCCTCTTCTTGCCAGATGAAGGCCAGGTTATATCTGTCTACGGTGCTGATTATGGACACCATGACCAGAGCACATGCACCTACAAACGACCTGCTTCTGAGATCCAAAATACTGACTGCTCACGTTTCGCAAGCACAGTTTCTGACAGGTACAGTTGTCTTTGTCAACGTGTACTTAAAGTTTAAGGCTCCAGCGCACATTCAAGCCTATACTCACTAACATGTCACTCTGCCTCCACAGCTGCAATGGGAAAAACAGCTTTATTATCAAAGCAAGCAACTCAGTATTTGGAGACCCCTGTCACGGCACTTTTAAGTACCTGGAGGTGGCTTATGTATGTGGATGTAAGTAGTTGGAAGGCCAGTTTGCATAATTTCACTACTGAAGCCAGTGTGTGGTCCAAATGTGCAGAGGAAAACATGATGTGGAATAAAGAATGGGGTGGGAAACCACAGTTATGAAGCAATCCAATCACAATTGTTTAAGTGGCATCATCTACTGGCTTGAACAAAGTGATGCAAAACAGGGTTCAGTTATACAATGTTCTAAAGGTTTTATGAGACGCTTTTCAGGTCTAGGTATTGTGCAACACCCTAGCTGTTTTGGACCGCACCTAAAACGAATGAAAGACTTTTCTCAGATCTAATGATTGTAGTTTGACTTCTTTCAGAAGGTTTTGTCTTAAAGCTTTTTAAGTGTTTTTCATTTGTGACCTGCCCTAGCTTTTCCAACATTTTAGACACAGATATGGTTATTATAAGGGTTATGATGTGAAAAAAGACACAAAACTACACAAAAAGGACACAAACCAAGTACTAAAAGACACAGCATGACTGCAAAGAGCCACACAGTGTATGGTGAAATAGCTTCTTCTTCTTCTTTCTTCTTAAACAACTATCTCAGCAACAATAAAAAAAATACAAAAATATAATGTAGGCACTATTAATGCAAATGTTTGGGGTTAGATTGGTTCTTGAGTTTAGAGACATTGTGCTGTGCTGATAAACTGCAAGATGCTGTTCATTTAACCATCTTTCAGTAACACATTTTGCACAACCAGTCACTTAATTATAATTAATCTGTTTTTTGCAGATCCTTTCATCACTCCAAAGTAGGCTAAATGTAGCCTACTGAAATTACAATAAGATCACAATAAACGTACAATACATTTAACCAGCAGCATGTGTCTTGTCAGTTTGTGATTAGGTTTTTATTATTTCTTGCTTTTGTGCTAATTATAATTTAACAAGAATCTAAAGAAATATGCACAAGCAAAGCTCCACTGCAGTGACTCCAAGTGTTATCTGGATCTTCCAGGAAGTCCAGAGATAAAAAAACAAACAATAGGAGCTTTACAGCTTTCCAGGAAGTCCACAGAAAAAAATAACAGTTTACAGGAACCTCAAACAAGTTCCTGTAAAAAAAAACAACTAGGTAAATGTTAATAGTCAAAAAGATGAAGAAACTGAAAACTGTCATGTGTTGCTGTAATGGACATCATACATTAGGAAGACTATTTAGTCACACAAACGCATGATCTTAAAAAAATGGGTCTAAACTCCTCAGTCCACGTCTCAAAACAATGAGCTCTCCTTCAAGAATATGTGAGAAATGAGAGAGAGAGGATTGGTGTATTTGTTTTGGAAAACCTGAACATGTGGAGGACTGTTACATCACCACAAGTAATGAACTTTGTATACCCTTCTAATGAGTTTGACAATGCTTTCATATAATTTGTTCTGGGATTTTTGCATGTCGCACCCATGGTCCCTGTTGTGGTTTGGGGTTTTGTTTGGGGTTACGTTTCTCTTTCTTTGGCCTCCTTGTGTTATTGTCTGTTTTCTCCGTAGTCTTGTGTTGCTGGTTCTGTCTTGTGTTCCCCGGTAAGTGTTTGCTCGGTTTTATGTTGATAGTCTGGGTTCCTGTTCTGTCTTGTCTTGCCCAGCTTTACTTTTGCCTGTCTGATTGTCCTGCCCCACCCTAATGTGCTTCACCTGATGTCTCACCTGTTCCCCGTTACCTCGTTACCTCATGTATTTAACCCCAGTGTTACCTCTGCCTCTTGTCGGATCATTCTTGTTTTCCTGCTCGTCGTATCTGTGTCCTGCCTGTTTACCTCCTCCCCGTAAGTTTTGTCCCTGTTTGTTAAGCCCTGTCTGCTTTTGCCCTTTTTTTCCCCTGGACCCCTGTGGACGTTATCTTTGCATTTCTTTTTGGACTTTGGCTCCCTGGTTTTTGCTCCCTGTGTTTGTTTTGTACATTAAAGCCTTTGTTTACCCACTCCTGCCTGCCTCCTCCTCTCTGCGTTTGGGTCCTCACCACACTGTACCGTGACAGAATGATCCTGGGCTTCGTCGTGTGCCCCTCCGGGTTTTTTGTGTACACCCACTCAGCCAGTCCCTCGCGCCTCCCAGCTTTGTTACCGGTCTCCTCTGCCCCTGTGTCAGTGTCCCCCTCGTTTTGTCTCCTGGCCCCGTCCCTCTCTAGTCGCCTCTCGTTATGTCCAGTCTTGTTGCTTTGTCTCTTTGCTTGTTTCACTGCCGCTGTCTCTCCATGTGCCTCTTGCCTTGTCTCTGCCACTCCATGTGTCTGTCCGTCTAGCTCTCCTTGTTCCTCTCCCTCACTCTGTGTTGCTTTGCCTCCCTCTCTGTTCGCCCGGTCTCTCTGTGTGTTCACCTTGCTCTGTCCCTTTTCGCTTCCTTTTTCCGGTTTATGTGGGGGTCTCGCCCTCTTCTGTGTGCGTCTGTTTCCCTCGCTTTGTCTCTCTCTTCCCCATCGTCTCATTTGGTCCCTGTGTCTGTCTGTTTTGCTCGCTTTTTGTCTCTCTACCGCTCTCACGCAAACACTCTCTCTGTTCCTCGCCGGTCAAGCTCTTTCAGTATGCGTCTGTGTTTTCCACATTTTGTCTCTTTCCCTGTGCCTGTCTTGCTCCCTGGGTTTCTGTCCTTTTCTCTCCCTTTTTTTTGGTTGTTTGTGTGGGTGTCTTTCCCTGTGCCTCTCCGTTTTTTTACCACTCCATCTCGATATCTTTGTCTCTCTCCCTCTCCCTGTGCTCCCTTTCGCTCTCTCTGCGCCGCGCTTTGCCTTCCCCTGGTACCTTCTCTGCTCCCTTTCTCTTGCCCCTCTCCTCCTATCCCTCGCTTGTCTCCGTCCTAGCTCCGTCCCTTTACTTGTCCCCATTGCTCTGTCTCTTTTGTTCCCTGTGTCTGTCTTGCTCCCTCTTTGCCTGTCAGGCTCTCTGTGTTTTTTCATCTCTTAAAAAAAAAAAAAAAAAAAAAAATAGGAGCTTTACAGCTTTCCAGGAAGTCCACAGAAAAAAATAACAGTTTACAGGAACCTCAAACAAGTTCCTGTAAAAAAAACAACTAGGTAAATGTTAATAGTCAAAAAGATGAAGAAACTGAGAACTGTCATGTGTTGCTGTAATGGACATCATACATTAGGAAGACTATTTAGTCACACAAACGCATGATCTTAAAAAAATGGGTCTAAACTCCTCAGTCCACGTCTCAAAACAATGAGCTCTCCTTCAAGAATGTGTGAGAAATGAGAGAGAGGATTGGTGTATTTGTTTTGGGAAACCTGAACATGTGGAGGACTGTTACATCACCACAAGTAATGAACTTTGTATACCCTTCTGAGTTTGACAATGCTTTCATATAATTTGTTCTGGGATTTTTGCATGTCGCACCCATGGTCCCTGTTGTGGTTTGGGGTTTTGTTTGGGGTTACGTTTCTCTTTCTTTGGCCTCCTTGTGTTATTGTCTGTTTTCTCCGTAGTCTTGTGTTGCTGGTTCTGTCTTGTGTTCCCCGGTAAGTGTTTGCTCTGTTTTATGTTGATAGTCTGGGTTCCTGTTCTGTCTTGTCTTGCCCAGCTTTACTTTTGCCTGTCTGATTGTCCTGCCCCACCCTAATGTGCTTCACCTGATGTCTCACCTGTTCCCCGTTACCTCGTTACCTCATGTATTTAACCCCAGTGTTACCTCTGCCTCTTGTCGGATCATTCTTGTTTTCCTGCTCGTCGTATCTGTGTCCTGCCTGTTTACCTCCTCCCCGTAAGTTTTGTCCCGTTTGTTAAGCCCTGTCTGCTTTTGCCCTTTTTTCCCCTGGACCCCTGTGGACGTTATCTTTGCATTTCTTTTTGGACTTTGGCTCCCTGGTTTTTGCTCCCTGTGTTTGTTTTGTACATTAAAGCCTTTGTTTACCCACTCCTGCCTGCCTCCTCCTCTCTGCGTTTGGGTCCTCACCACACTGTACCGTGACAGTCCCACCTCATGTTATTTCCGTAATGTGAGTCAGCATACTGAAAACCAATTGCGCAAGATCAAGCTATTGTATTGCAGGAACTATATAAGGCAAAGGCAGTTCTTGATCCAGCATCGAGGCCCACAGGTCCAGCCAGCATCTGTCTTACTGTTTACCTCAGACCGGATCTTCTAAAACTATGCTCCTCTTCAGACTCAGCACCACACTGTGTAAGTAGCCTGCAACTGACAACTATAGAACTCATTATATGGGTGTTCATGTAAAATCAGGAATTAAGTTTGATTTCTGCTGTTTTGCTGAAGAAGCTAAAGTTTTAATATAGGCTATAACATACTAGGTGCTGAGACAATAGGCTAAATCCTTGTTTATTTGCCATACCAATATGCTACGTCCTCAAAACAAAGAGGCTGATTTGCACACATAACTTCTGTCTGGAGCAAAATGGTCAGTAGTGGAAGAAGTATTCAGATCCTATACTTAAGTAAAAGTACTAATACCACAATGTAAAAATAAAGTCCTGCGGTGAAAATGTTGCTTAAAGTGGACATATTATGCTTTTCTGTACTGTGCAAAACTTAAAATAATGAGGTAAACGTGTTCTGGAGAAAATCCCTGTGAGCTAAAACATTTAGATTTCCAACTGTTCTGAACGCTCCGGTTTTAACATTTTTACTGTCTGCTAAGTATTACGCAGCTCTAAGCCGGCCTTCTATGATTGGTGATGGGATCCATGCAGGCAGGACTGGAGTGCTTTTTTTCAACATTGTTGCATGTAACTACATGCTAACGGCATTTATTCAATTTATTCAATTCAGAGTCACATCACTCCAGAAACATTTTTGTTCATGAAGTATTTGGTAAAAAAGCCTTTATCTAAGATTTTTGACTGTAGAAAGTGCTCCTTATATTAGTGTCCACTACTAACCAGCTATGGCAGTAGACAATGTCATTTGGGCTGCAGACATTGTCAAATTCTCTCAAATTCCAGGTTGCATTACTGCTGAAGCATGTCCGATTGGGTAGTGTTTGGTTCAGAAAGTGCTGGTTTATGCCATTACAATCTATCGTTTGCATATGCTATCTATTAAGTAGCTGCATGCTAACGCGACATAATCTTGGCGGCCAATCCTGGTAATTTTGCCCCAAATTCCAGTCACTTTAACCCTGGGATATGTCTGGTTGTGTAATTTGGTTAAGAAGCCTTTATTGGTGATTTTCAAACACAAAATGCAAGTTTTATCCTGAAAATGCTATATAATAGTTGCCCTTTAAATAAAAGGAGGTGAGTATCATCACAAATGTACTTAAAGTATTAAATGTAACAGGACTTAATGGAGAAAAATCCTCACATTTTAGAAACTGGAAACAATCAAAACAGTTCTGTCAATCAACTAAGTGTTTAATCGGCTAATCATTTCAGCTATAGGACTACTTGAAGGTCTATAAATTGTTGGATAGTTTAATTTATAATATTTTATTAACTACATATGTTTTGTGTGCATGAATCTTAATTTGTAAAGTAACTAGTAACTAAACCGTCAGATTAACTGAGTTGAGTAGGCAACAACATTGCTCTTTGAAATGTAGTGCAGTAGAAGTGGAAAGTGGCATGAAAAAGTGCAAGTGCCTCAAATTTGTACTTAAGTGCAAATTCTTCTTCCCATCAATTTGAGCTATTTGTGACAAATGTGCATGGGACAGGGGTTTAGGATAAAGCACAGTAAAAACAGAAGTTCTTTTAGAGAGACTAACTTTTGCTTATGTTGGCTGGCACATTTTGACAGTGATGTTTCTTTTCCAGTGCTGGCAGCAACATGTTTGCTCATGACAGCAGGTAAATCATCTGAGTGAATGTAATAACGATTATGCTTGCATTTATTTTCTGCATACAGTATGTGGCTTAAAACATTCTTTAACCTATTTGTTCATATCTGTTATTTTAGTTGTCTCCACAGAGAAAGCTACCACCTGTTGCAGTGACGGGAATGTCCAGCGCCTGAGCTGCGGTATGACTTAACTTTCTCAAATCTTTGGGTCCACTGTGAGTGGTACATTTAGGTTCGAAGGCCTTAAACTGATTTTTAGTATTGAGGCATTAAAAACATTTTTGGGCTTTAGTAACCAGAAAATATACTGTGGCAGAGAGAAACACCAAATACTTCAGCCTACTACAAACTTTCTCAGCTGAGACTGTTTTTTATGTATTTTAGGCTCAGTCAATATGACAAATAAAAATACATTATTGCCATACAAATATAATGAAGTTGTTGAAGCCATCGTCTTGTTCCCCTGCTGTGT
Organism: Etheostoma perlongum; assembly: GCA_026937815.1. Classification (NCBI taxonomy): domain Eukaryota; kingdom Metazoa; phylum Chordata; class Actinopteri; order Perciformes; family Percidae; genus Etheostoma; species Etheostoma perlongum. The sequence continues at coordinate 22,468,640 of CM049377.1, forward strand.
AACAGATACTGGAGTGATCAGCGTGCAGACGGCACTGTATGGACGTGCAAACGCTGTGACCTGCAGTGAGGGAAGACCTCCGGCACAGCTCGCCAATACACAATGCTCTCTAGCTGGCACAGTCGACGTCCTCAAGAGAAGGTACACATTACATGTACAATCATAGAATAATATACTTTTTATTAGTAGTATTACTTGTATTCTAAATGGGACACTCTCTCTTAATTAGGTCAAGGATTTAATGTCACTGAGCTTTCAAAAATGATTCAAATCATTTACATGAAATGAATCAAATGTAATACTTTGATGAGCTAGCCTAGGAAAGTGTGTTAAAAGTTGTGCTAAAAATATGCTTGTAATGTGTTTCCTACAGGTGTGATGGCAAGAGGCAGTGTGAACTAAACACAAACGTTTTTACCTCTGATCCCTGCTTTGGCATCTACAAATACCTGGAAACCACCTACACCTGCCTCCCAGCACGTGAGTAACATTGTCACATATTTGCATAAATAAAGCTGCAGGTTTTCTAGAGTAATGTGATTTCCCTCATGTTACTTTGACAGTTCACATTGATGCCTGTGAGGGCTCTTTGGCACAACTCCAGTGTGGTAATATTTATTTTTATTTTTTGCATTTATGGTGGATTGATGTGATAAATATAATTACATTTTCAATGCAACAGACCTCTCTAAATTTTCACTACATTGTTGTCTTGTCCACCTCGCTAATTGTACCAATTGTTCATCCTTTTGTTTGTTTGACAGATCAAGGGCAGGTTATATTTGTGTATGGTGCAGACTATGGACGTCGTGACCAGACCACCTGCATTTACCAACGGCCTCCCAATCAAGTTCAAAATATCTACTGCTCAAGCCCCACAAGCAAAGTTGCTGACAGGTACAGCTGCACAACCTTTGCTAACTATATTGATAAAAATTAAGACTATTTCCTATTGGCACAGATCGCTCGGTTACGTTGTAACCTAGGTTCTCTGAGTGAAGAGACTAACACTCCAGCTGCTCGGAGACGGTTCTGATCAAACCATCAGTAATTCCACACCAAGTGTTTTATAGGGCGTGGCCGGGCAAGCCAGTGTGTCTTAAAGAACAATCCATGTACCGGACCACAGGGGGATTATCCCTATACATATGGAATATGTAACGGTGGAGAGATAGTCTTGATATGATAGAGATAAGTCCAAATGATTTGGAATTCTTGCTAGGCTAAATAAATGCATCTGGTGTTTGTGTCTTTCAAAGTATGGGCCATGCAGCCGGTGAAGCATTGTAGAAGCTAAGTTCAGTGTGATGTACTGCAGCAGGAAGGAACTGCAACTGGGAAAAATGAGCCGCTATGATAAAGTCTGAAGCCATGAGTGCATGGCGATTTTCTAGACAGGCTGAGATTTTATAACATAAAGAAAATCATCACCTTTGTAATGCACATAAGATTTTATGTTCTCCAGTGTATTCAAAGCCTTTTCTCACTCATGTCACTACAGCTGTAATGGAAAAAACAGCTGTACCATCGCAGCGAGCAACTCTGTGTTTGGAGACCCCTGTGTCGGCACCTACAAGTATCTGGACGTGGCTTACACATGTGATTGTAAGTATCTTATAAGCCCGTTTGGCTGTTCACTCAGGAACAGCCACAAACTCACAGCGACAATAATAATTAGTTGAATTACAAGTTACTTAAATTGTCTGAATTTAATATTTCCTGTACTTTCACAGATCCTGGGACCAATCCGCTTGCATAGAGTTTATGTAAGCACACTGAAGTTTCAGTCATATCACAATAAACATGCACGCAATTAAATACATGTATAAATTTGTTCATTGACTGGCCAAAACTATGAAAATAAAATCGAATTGGTAAAATTGCACGATTTAACTTTGTCGGGGCTGTCACAGTGAAGATTTGGTGTGTGACACTGAGCCTGTCAAGTTGTTGATTGATCTTCCTGACTCGTCTATATTAAACTGGTAGTAAATTAAACTTTACTTTACTTAAAGTTGCATTGTTATCTGCTTTTCAATTTTTAGCTGTTTTTTACTGCTCTTTAATGTTTAATTTCTTATACTGCATTGTAACTTTTTCTCATATTTTATCTTTTTATTTTTATTTTAATCATTTTTATGTAAAGCACTTTAAATTGCCCTGTTGCTAAAATGTGCTAAATAAATAAAGCTGCCTTACCTTGCCTTGCCTAAAGCACACTATGATGCATTAGACACAGATTCAAATAACATTTGGGGTTTAGATGATATAAGTCAGTCATGTCTATCATAATCAATATCTTTTAAATCCTCTTTTTTCAACATTTTCCTTTTATCACGTATACCTACCGATTAACACTACCTGCAGAAATGAGGGCTTAATAAGTATGTGATGTCTTATAATGTGTTAACAACGCATTGTTGAAACAAAATCAGACTAAAGCTGTGGTCCAACCAACATACTTACACTGCCCTCATGTGTTCAAACCATATACTGTAAAAATAGCATCCCAAGTTATACATATGTTTTTTACAACAAAGTGATTTGGTATACTATGGAGGACCGTGTCTTTCATATTTAAAAATAAATACAGAAATAAATGCTCAATAAATAAGCACACAATTAATTGCCCCAAAAAATACAATGAAGAAATAAATGTAGGTAGAAATTAAATTATACAGTGAGACATAAATGTATATATCTTTAATTAGCTTCTTTATTTATTCACCTTTGTAATAATTACCTTATTTATTGTCCGTTATAATCTTCAACTTTATTTATTCCTTATTTTTAAATGTATTTATTTCTGTGTGTTTAATTTTTTTTGTCTGTTTTATTCTTCCGTTGCATTTTCTACCCTATTTTCACCCCTGGTATTTATTTCTGCCTGTCACTTTTACATTTCTGCCTGTCACTTTTACATTTCTACATGCATTTCTGCCTCATTATGCAAATGAGGAGGGGCGGGTCTTAAGGGGTTAACTTCTGCCCATTGGTTGGTTAGCATTTTACTCCCTCGGTCAATCTACATGCCACCGGCCACAGACACAACACAGATGGCTAGCTACGGTGAAGTTGTCAGTGAGCTCAGGCATTTAGCAACTGTTTTTGAAAACAATGCTAACGTTATAAGTATTGACTTTATAATTTTTCGTTTAGACCCTCTGACAGAACGTGTGTTTCAGTCAGCGGTGTCGTGCCAATGTACTCGTGTATCCCCTGGCCGCGGGGCGCGCATGCACACAGAGCGGAGCTTCTGCTGCCCTTCGATTTAACTGCTGCACTTTGAATTAAACGGAACAAACAGCAACGTGGAAGACTCGGCAGGGTTACCATAGTAACAGGGGTCTCAGTTAACTACATAAATACGTGTATTTGTCTGTTACATTAAGGCGACGTGTCAAATGTTTATAGCGTGGTTTAATATCGAGTGATAGGCGTATCCTCCCTGTCCCTGTCTACCATATGAGTTACATAGGAGGTACTCAAATATCAGGCCGTTTTTTCACCTGATATTTGGATATCCCCTATGTAACTTTTGATAAACAACAGCAAACCTCTCCAAATTGTGTCAGGTTGTTTATTGTGACCTATTAAACACACAAAATAACACCCATGATGACAGGACAGACCCTTTGCATGTGGGGCTCAAGAAGCGTCCGTCTGTCCTCAGTCTCTTATCTCTCTCGCTCTCCACCTCTCCTCTCCGTCGCTCCGGTAGCAACTGTTGAGGACGGAGCCCGGGCTTTGCCGTGCACGAACACACACATTTAGTGCCTGACGCGTATGCACACGCACTCCGCGAAGCAAATTTCTACTGGCGATCCAGGCGCGCAACGCGTGGGGGGTTTCCCTTGCTAGAAGCGGCCCGGGAGTGGGTTGTCTGTCTCCAAATCCACTCCTCTCTCTGGCTTCCTGTCGCACATCAGAAGAGACAGAATGATAACAGCCGCAGTTCGTTCAAAGAAGGTTGCACTACAAAACCCGATGAAATTTAGCAGGTGGATGTTTAGAATAAATCCAACGGAGTCTCAGGATGGAGAAGTCCTAAGTTGTGCGCCCTCTAACGGCGAACAAGTTGATTAGTATTTCTCACGGCGGTGTGTGTGTGTGTGTGTGTTTAAACCTATGTGATGGCACTGCATGAAGGACTATCATCAATATCAATATCAATATCATTTTTCACCTGATATTTTATGTATTCCATCCCTAACATGCAAAGGGTCTGTCCTGTCATCATGGGTGTTATTTTGTGTGTTTAATAGGTCACAATAAACAACCTGACACAATTTGGAGAGGGTTTGCTGTTGTTTATCAAAAGTTACATAGGGGATACCCAAATATCAGGTGAAAAAACGGCCTGATATTTGAATACCTCCTATGTAACTCATATGGTAGACAGGGACAGGGAGGATACGCCTATCACTTGATATTAAACCACGCTATAAACATTTGACACGTCGCCTTAATGTAACAGACAAATACACGTATTTATGTAGTTAACTGAGACCCCTGTTACTATGGTAACCCTGCCGAGTCTTCCACGTTGCTGTTTGTTCCGTTTAATTCAAAGTGCAGCAGTTAAACAATTCAAGGGCAGCAGAAGCTCCGCTCTGTGTGCATGCGCTCCCGCGGCCAGGGGATACACGAGTACATTGGCACGACACCGCTGACTGAAACACACGTTCTGTCAGAGCGTCCTAAACGAAAAATGATAAAGTCAATACTTATAACGTTAGCATTGTTTTCAAAAACAGTTGCTAAATGCCTGAGCTCACTGACAACTTCACCGTAGCTAGCCATCTGTGTTGTGTCTGTGGCCGGTGGCATGTAGATTGACCGAGGGAGTAAAATGCTAACCAACCAATGGGCAGAAGTTAACCCATTAAGACCCGCCCCTCCTCATTTGCATAATGAGGCAGAAATGCATGTAGAAATGTAAAAGTGACAGGCAGAAATGTAAAAGTGACAGGCAGAAATAAATACCAGGGGTGAAAATAAATAGGGTAGAAAATGCAACGGAAGAATAAAACAGACAAAAAAATTAAACACACACAGAAATAAATACATTTAAAAAATAAGTAAGGAATAAATAAAGTTGAAGATTATAACGGACAATAAATAAATAAGGTAATTATTACAAAGGTGAATAAATAAAGAAGCTAATTAAAAGAGATATATACATTTATGTCTCAATGTATAATTTAATTTCTACCTACATTTATTTCTTCATTGTATTTTTTGGGGCAATTAATTGTGTGCTTATTTATTTATTGAGCATTTATTTATTTCTGTATTTATTTTTAAATATGAAAGACACGGTCCTCCATAGTATACAAGTTGTCTTTAATTTTGAAAATCATTTTGTCTCTCAAACAAAACAAACTTTTCTCCCTGGACTCCAGCCTGCAGTTATCTAATGAGGATCTTTCAAAACACTTTTCTCAACATAGAACAGAGAGTTGTAAGTAGCATTCTGCTTCTGCTTCCTCAGCTCCTCCACCTTAGGTGTCTTATCAGTTATCTCTCCTTCCGACCCAGCGACACAACCTAACAAACACGTGTTCTCATAAGAGTTTATGGTGACAAATACAATAGACCGTGTAACAACTGAACTGAAAATCACAAGAACTCACACAAGATTTCTCTGAAAGCCAATACAACTCAGATTAATTTAACTATGGTTTGTTTACTGCATATGACATATTTTTGGTGTTGGCATTAGAACTGACATACCTTCAGCTGGGTAGGTGGTTTAACATCATACATCAGGGGAGCTTTGAGAAGCTGCACATCATGAGTTGCAATGGTTGCAACAGTCATGAAGCTTGTCTAGAAAAACCATATGTGAGTATTTTTTGTTACTACACTGTACACTTTTTTTACACTGCACACAATTGTATTAGTCATGCACCACTAAACTGGTAGGCCTACAATGTATATCACCTTGGGAGGGGACCTTACCTGAGCCACCAGGAATCATTTGACTGCATTTACAGAATTTAGATTCATGTCTCCGACCACACAGTACACCATGTTGGTCGAACATCTTTCACCGCAGCATTCACTGACAGTGAGAGCTGTAGGAGTGTACAAAACATGTAGAACCCTCACCACCATCTTGTTCAGTTCCTCCACCTCGTCCTGTCGTCCCTTGTCAGCCTTGCGACCCCCATCCGCATCACCTCCGTCCTGCTCCTCTCTTCCCTTTCCTCTGAGGTAGTCGAGGATGGACTTGGTCTGGCAGCCGTTGACCATATTTTCCAGACTTTTGTCGTTCAACTTGTTGCCTTTGAAGTGAATCTCCTTCAGCCTGAGGCAGTCACTCAGGTCAGAGGGGATCTCACTCAGCTTGTTGTTAGAGAGGTCCAGTACCTGCGAACACAGCAGTGGCGGGTCTAGAGGGGGGGCCCGGGGTGGAATATGATTGCACCCCTCCTCGTGCCCCCCCCTCCATTGGGCCAAATTTGATTTTCATTGGATGAGAGTATTGTTACTTTGCTGCTTGTTCTGCCAATCACAGACTTTCAATTCGGTAAATGGATATATACTTTAAAGAGAAATTGTATGGAAACTTTGTACTTTGTTAAATTGTGAGGCCACTTCAGAAGTAAACATATTAAACTCGCTGTAGAGCACTTGTTGCTGTAAGAAATAAATTGTGTATTGCACTTTATTTCTGTTCTTTTTCCTATCTGAAACCAGTGTACAGCAAGGTTTTCTTTGTTGAAATTTGAGGCAAGTTTATTGTAAGTGTATTGCAAAAAAATATATAAAAATAAGTGAAATTAATAATGAATGTGTTTTGTTTAGCAAAATTAGATTGTGTTGTTTTTTACTATTCAATATTTCCTATATTTCTATGCTGATTTTTTTGTGCTGTATTTTGATAAAATCCCCTGGGCCCCCCCTGACTGATTATTGCCCCAGTGTGCCACCCCACTTAAAAAATCCTGAAATCGCTCCTGGAACAGACGTTTTTAGTGTTAGGTAGATCAGAAAAAACACACGCACACGCCATTCTCTCTTGTGTTGAGGTTACCCACCAATCTCTGTTTAAATATCTGACATTTCCGTGCTGCATTGCATATTAGCAAATGTGAAACCTCGTTAGCTAGAATTTCAGATAGGCCTATGCACCATACATAATAGCTTTTTTTAAATGGAGTAGCATACATTTGATTCACTCAGTAGCACTTGTGATGGTATTTTAACCTCCGACAACGGGGTGCCAGTAGTATGGAGGACCAGGTCTAGCGTATTCAAAAATAAATACAGAAATAAATACATTTAAAAAATAAGTAATTAATAAATAAAGTTGAAGATTATAACGGACAATAAATAAATAAGGTAATTATTACAAAGGTGAATAAATAAAGAAGCTAATTAAAAGAGATATATACATTTATGTCTCACTGTATAATTTAATTTCTACCTACATTTATTTGTTTATTGTATTTTTTGGGGCAATTAATTGTATGCTTATTTATTTATTGAGCATTTATTTATTTCTGTATTTATTTTTGAATATGCTAGACCTGGTCCTCCATACAGTAGGCTAGTGTTCTTGAATAAGAAGGAGTTTACGTATTTAGGTAAAAGTAGAACAATGAAGCCACAGTTAAAGCCTGTCTTTGACTGGCAATTGTTAAAGCATATAGAACAGATTGTGCCATAGACATAATAAAGAGTAGACGCCGCATCGACTGCTACTGCCTATTGGCGCTGACGAGATTTGGGGCCGCCATCTTGGACCGGTCACCCGCTTCACTCAGTGTAATGTGTTTGGCAGGTGCAATGAGCTGTCAGCTGAAATTAATCAATCTCACTGAGTACCCAACTGATTTTCATGTTTTTTTTTGCTACAAAGGTCATACATGTAGCTATGATACAGGACACATGATTAGGCGTATTTTAATATTCATAGTGTGCTTAACAGTAATAGAATATTCTGATATGATATAAATTCACCAGACGTCCGAGATCAAAACTGGAAACATAATCCCCGGAAAGTGAGAGCAACGGGGATATTTCCAATTTGACTATAAATCTGATTGAAAAACCTAATGTTGTGTCTTTAAAAAAAAAAGAACAAGGACAGAGGTAGTTTTTTCTTCTGTATTTAGTCAGGGGACAAAAACGGGGGACTGTCCCTAAAAAGATCCAAGGACGTCTGGTCACCCTAGACCCTAGACCAGACATCCTCGGTGTATCTATCATTTGTAAATGATAGGTATTTGTAAAATACCCCCTGGATAACATATATGATGTAGGCTACAATAGGTAGAAATACCCTACAACACATATATGATGTAGGCTATAATAGGTATAAATACCTATTATAGAAAAATAATTTGCACACACATTATAAATATGATAGGGAAGAAGAAACAGATAGTGACCGTAAAGTCAGATATTTAAGTACAAGAAACAATATGATTATATTATTAGAGTCTACTTGAAGCTTTTTATATTTGTCTCTCTCTCTGTCACACACGCACACACACACACACACACACACACACGCACACATACGCAAGCACACACACACACACGCACAGTACTACCACGTTGTTCTGCATCAATCCCAGACTTTGACATTTAGCAGCCCCACTCCCAACACACACACACACACACTAGGGTTGCACAACATTGACAAAATGTGATATTGCAACATCGATATGAATTCCGATATTTTTAAACATATATAAAATTACAAAATAGATTCATAACAAATTAAACAAGTTTTTTTACAACACAAGGTTTATTTTAACTGAAAGTTATATTGGACTGGTCCAACATGAATAACTAAGGACCATGTCTACAGAACAGGACGGGTTCTAATGGTTGGACAGTATAAAATATATAAATCAAGTTATAATATAAATAACTAAGGACCATGTCTACAGAACAGGACGGGTTCTACTGGTTGGACAGTATAAAATACATAAATAAAGTTATAATATAAATAACTAAGGACCATGTCTACAGAACAGGACGGGTTCTAATGGTTGGACAGTATAAAATACATAAATAAAGTTAACAGGACAGCTCCACAAAATAAACTAAATATTGCGTACTTATTGCGACTTTCGATATATTTGATAAATGACCAGCTGTCTCAGCTTTTATTACATAAGTATTTGGACAGATACACCTCTTTTATGTTGTGTTGACTCTGTACTCAAGCACATTGCTATTGAAAAGGCTATATAATTATATATATATATATCTCTATATATCTATCTATCTTATAAGAGTAACGTGCAAGTCTTATCAAACAAATCCCAACTAAACCAGAGACAATCCCAATGTAATAACAACACAAGCATACATTAGTGCTGCTTTTGGAACTTAACTTATGTAGCAATTTTCAAAACACAGACAGGCCTACAAAATGCTTCACAGAACCCAGAGTGAAAGAGATAAGATAAAAAAAAAAAATTTCCGATCTGAGCAGGAATATGCTGCACAGTGCTCTGGCATCTTGTATCTTCTGCTGCCAAGTAACGAGTATGACCGGTCCAAGATGGCGGCTGGATTTCTCGCGCTCAGCCTGCCAATGCGGCGTCTACTCTTTATTATGTCTATGGATTGTGCAGTGTCGTAAATCCTCGAAACAGGATCATCTACACATGCGCAGGACGGATCGTGCAAGCAGCACAGATCGGTTACCGACAGTGTGCTGAGGAGATCCATTCTCTCTGAGAAATCAGCAGGGAAGCTTGGCCTTGTCCAAAGCCGCATATTTTTTTATTATGGTTACAAACATAAACACTTTGGATTACAATTTATAGTTTTTTTTCCAGTAGGCTATTTGTGCAGCGACTACTATAAGTTATAGCCTATAGGCTATATAACTTTTAAATAGTAACTGTATATTTGGTAAAACGTACTTTTCCAACACAGTTAATGTATTACATGAATAAAATGCGTATAGGCCTACAACTTTTATTTAAGAAATAGATATTTCAATGTAGAAATTATGACAGAGCATATCTTTTTATTACACCACAAAGTTCATTTTTTCAGTGCGCCTCATCATATTTCCGTAATGTGAGTCGGAATATTGTGAAACCAATTAATTTGTAGGCCTATATAAGGCAAAGGCAGGTCTTAATCCAGCCTAACAGCCTACAGGTGTGTCTCATCAAACCAACAGATCTGTCACACTGTTCGCCTCAGATCATATCTTCCAAAACTATGCTCTGCCTCAGACTCAGCACCACACTGTGTAAGTAGCCTGCAACTGACAACTACAACGCTAATTATGTGGATTTATGTAAAATTAGGAATTAATTTTGTTTTCTGCGGTCTTGCTGAAGAAGCTATTGCTAGCCAATAGGCTTTGTGATTGGAGTTTAGGGGTGCTGCGCGTTGGGTGTCAGGGTAAGCAACGCTTCTCATGAACTGGTCTTCTATGATATTGTATGGAAATGTATGCACAGCCCAAACGTTTATGATGTCCTACGAAATTAGGGGACAGCCGGCTATAGTCTCGTGACGCCGGCTGGCTACGAGCTCCATGACGCCGAGCGGCAGTTGCTAATTGTTTAGCCGCTACAGACCTCCGTAGTCTCAGCGGTAGGCCTAGTTGGTGGTTTTTAGTTAACTAAGTTACCCGAAAATAGGTGAGCCTATTGAGCTGGGCACTAGGCACCGCGTTGCCGGTTGTTTCGGCGGACATCCCGGTTCAGTTTAGTCCACGAAATATTAGCGTTTTTTCGCAACGGAAGTCAAGATGAGGCACCGATACAACTAAGATTAGGAAAGTGGGAAAAAAACACTCCTAAGAAACATTTCTGGGGGTAAGGCTTTAATTTCCCTGGGAAGAGAACTCTGGCTTGACATTCCTGTGTTAAGACCTGGTTTTAACCCTGACCCATGTCAGGACATCCTTGTCTAATTGCCATAATAGGCTTTCAATAGGTTACATTCATGAGATCGTCCAATCATCTAGCGTGAGGCAGGGGTTGAGGATTATTTTATTTTTTTTATTCCCCCCCCCAAGAAGCTTTTGTTGGCTGGCACAATTTGACAGTGATGTTTCTTTTCCAGTGCTGGCAGCAACATGTTCGCTTATGACCGCAGGTAAATCATCTGATTCAATGTAATAAATATGATGCTTTTATTTTCTGCATACAGTATGTGGCTTGAACACATTTTGACTTATTCTTTCATATCTGTTATTTTAGTAGTCTCCCTAGAGAATGTTGTCACCTGTGGCAGCGACGGGAATGTCCAGCGCCTGAGCTGCGGTATGACTGAACTTTCTTGACTTTGGGTCCACTGTGAGTGGTACTTGATGTTTGAAGGCCTTGATAAACTGCCTCGCCCAATATTGAGGCATCAAACATTTTGGGCTTTTGTAACCAGAAAATGTACTGTGGCAGAGAAACCCCCATCTCAAAAGCCACAAACTAACTCCATGAACTTTTAAAAAACAACACACAAACTGTATCAACTGAGGCTGTAGAAAATTTAGGCTCAATATGACAAAATATTGCCTTATCTTCGTTTCCTCATTTGTCCCTTGCTGTGTAACAGATACCGGAGTGATCAGCGTGCAGACGGCACTGTATGGACGTGCAAACACCGTGACCTGCAGTGAGGGAAGACCTCCGGCACAGCTCGCCAATACACTGTGCTCTCAAGCGGGCACAGATGACTTCCTCAAGAAAAGGTACACATTACATGTACAATCATAGAATAATATACTTTTTTCATTGTCTTCTAAATGAGACATTGTTTCATTAAGTCAATGTCACTGACCTTTCAAAATGACTGCATCATTCAAATGTATTACTTTGAGCTACCTTATAACGGCGAAGCAAGCGCCTCACCAACTGCAGCAGAAATCCGATTTATTGCTTTGTAATGCTGCTGTATGCGGCAGAGATGAAGTGAAGGTCATTTGTAAACTGGTAGAAATGATGACTTTACGTCATGATCCTCATATAAACTCATCTGCTTTCCTTCTGTCTACATTAACATTGAGCACATGTCTCCAGGGACAGTGTTTTCTAAAGGGCAAACACTCATTCATACAGGTGAATGAACCATGGCATTATACTGCATATTCAAACAAGTGGTACCTCACGCGGTCTACGTTTAACACTATTGCATTGAAGTAGTCTCTACAGTAGTGACACTTTTGGTTTTAAGTGAGCTTTTGTTTTTAAACATACTTGTAATGTTTCCTACAGGTGTGATGGCAAGAGGGAGTGTGAATTTAACATCAACATTTTATATACCTCTGATCCCTGCAAGGGCATCTACAAATACCTGGAAACCACCTACACCTGCCTCCCAGCACGTGAGTCACATTGTCACATGTTTGCAAAAAGAAAAGAAGCTGCAGGTTTTCTGGAGTAATGTGATTCCCTCATTGCTTTGACAGATCACATTGTTGCCTGTGAGGGCTCTTCGGTGCAACTCCAGTGTGGTAATTATTTTTGGATTGATGGAACATAACTACATTTTCAATGCATCAGACCTCCAAATCTTCACTACATTGTCTTCTCCACCTTGCCTATACCTTTTTTCCTTGACAGGTCAAGGAAAGGTTATATTTGTGTATGGTGCAGACTATGGACGCAGTGACCAGACCACCTGCATTTACCAACGGCCTCTTGGTCAAATTAATAAAATCTCGTGCTCAAGCCCCACACGCAAAGTTGCTGACAGGTACAGTTGCACAACCTTTGCTAACTATATAGAAAAGAAATCAAACTACTTCCTCGTGGCACAGAATTCCAAATGATTTGAAATTCTTGCAAGGTTCCGTCAGTCAGAAAGTGAAATTCCCAAAGGATGGGATCAAATGGATGCATGCTCAAATCATTCAAGGCCTAACAAAATAAATCTGGTGTTTTGTTTTTCCCAAGTATGGGGCATGCAGATCAGTGACTCTTTTGGGGAAGCTCACTTCACTGTGCACTGAAGCAGGAAGGAACTGCAATCTGGACGTGACAAAGTCAGAATTTTTTTTTTTGCATCCACAGCTGTAATGGGAAAAACAGCTGTACCATCGCAGCAAGCACCTCTGTGTTTGGAGACCCCTGTGTCGGCACTTACAAGTACCTGGAGGTGGCTTACACATGTAACTGTGGCAGTAAGTATCATGACAGCCTATTTGGCTTACTCAAACAGCCAAAACAAACTCTCAGCGACTATTTAATAAAGACAATGCAATGACTTATCAGTTGCTTAAATTATCAACTAAATATTGTTCTTTTGCAGATCCTCCGACCACTCCGCTTCCAGAGTTTACCTAATAAGAATACTGAAATTTCAGTCATGTCACAATAAACATGTATTTTGTTGACTTCATTTGTAAGTTTGTTCATTGGCTAGAGAAATGTAAAACACTGCAGAATCATGTTCCAGATACATAACTAATACTAAAACAATCTAGAGTAGCTCAACCCATAAAGGGTTAAGTTGGAACGTGAGCAAAAAATCCCCTGCTGCAGTTTGTTCCTACATCGTTTGGTAGGTAACATTAGTCTCATTACCAGACCTACCTACACAGCGCTGCGGAGGAGGGTTTGGCGTGTCCACAGCATTCTGGATGGGAGAAACATGTTCTAGTTTGTCAATGTAAGTTGAGAGGCAACGGCGTGGATTGATCCTGGAGCATTTTCTGTTCACTGAGGGTTTTTTTAATAAAACCTTGTCAGCCTGCCTTTTAAAAGGGTGCATATTGTTAAGCTAAGTACTGTTAAAGTTGACATTGTTACTGTTTGAATATATTACCGCAGTTATTGAGATAATTAGAGGCTGATAAAGTTGCAAATGTCATTTTAAATGAAGTGTTACTAAGGGCTATATAAAGTGCTGTAGCTGTGTTTCTATAGTGGGCCAATGCACCTTAAATTGATTATCTTTTTAATTTCCAACAAATTTGGGAGGATTGTACAATTCTACCAGTCTAAGTTCACTGAACCAATAACTATATAGTGAGATTAATGTCCATTAATGAAATGGGGAGAGAACACCAATGGTTTGACATTTTGCTGGGTGGAAATAACTTAATATCACAGTTACATTGTTACAAATTGTAGCTCATGAGAGGGAGAAATGATGTATTTATGCATCATATTCAGTTGTAGAAAATTGATCTTTATGGTAAATTTCTGAGTAGGTTTTTGTTTTCTGCCACATGGCAATGTTTTGTCATTGATTACATCCCACGTTGCAACACAGTAATACAGAGACCTTGTTTACTTGATTTCAATGTTGATCGAACAAAGATTCTTTTGTACCTTTTTAAAATGTCATTTTTAGTGGGTACCGTAAAATTACGACGCCGTTCAACATGCTCATTTATTTTGAGTGATTGGTTTGACCAGTTTACAATTCTGAGCTAACCCACAAATTCATCAGTAACGTTATCTGTATAGATGACTAATCTGATGGTAATTTAGCTAGCTAGTACACTCCTGTCTTCTGCCTCAGTCAACAGGTGTTCCACTGAAAGCTGTGACCCATCAGGAACTGACTGCAGAGGCCGGTGTTGCACATCATTTACCCGTGTGTGGTAGACAATGCAGGGCGAAGAAGAGCATCTACGCAAACTGCATAAACATTACATTCATTGGTGTAAGCTGTATGATTTATTTATTTTTTCCTAATGAGATGGAGTAAACCGCTGGTGACCATATTAACCACCTCAGGCATAGTGACAATTGTTAAATCTGAAAGTAAATAAAATATGTTAAGGTAGATTTTCTCTGAAAGGATAAAGGAGTCAAACTTCTAAATATTTTTATGGTGATTATGTCATCCTTTGACACTAATCTGAACACATTTTTTTTAATTTAAAGTCTTCACAGAGCCAGTACTTCAGAGGTCACCATCACCAGCGGGTGAAACATGCCGCACGCGTCTCCTCCATTTCTGTATCAGTAAATCTACGATCGATACCGTGGTCTATTTAAGAAAGCCGTGAACATCCACTTATTCTAGCTATCTTCACCTGGCTGGACATATCTTTATCTTCTCATCCTGGCTCAGCAAACGTGCAAACGATTAAGCCGCGATGAGCGGATCACCCTAAGTCAAGCTGCACTTTTTCAGTGATCCTGGATATTTTCATTCTACTTTCATGCAGCAGGCCCCTGGACGAAAACAGATATACCTTGTTTCTCGCTGTTGGTAATAGGTGGGAATGGATCACATGTTCTCAGCATCCACTATAGGCAGGGATACATTCTATGCATAAACTGGAGGTATCTGTAAAAAAAAAAAAAAAAAAAAAAACTGGTTGAAGTTGAGAGGTAACAAAAGGGCTAACGCACAATGTCATTTAATAAATGAAAAGGGGGTGATATTCTTTTGATGATGAATTGGAAAAATAAGATTCAACGCTGTCTGGGCTGTCAGCTGTTGCGCACAGTGAAGAAGATTTGTTGTGTGACACTGAGCTTGTCAAGTTGTTGATTGATCTTCCTCACTGGTCTATATTAAACTGGCAGAAATTAGACACAGATTTAAATAACATTTGGTGTTTGGATGATATAAGTCAGTCATGTCTATCATGATCCAGATCAACAGGTAGATCCATAATATCTTTCAATCCTATTTTTTCATTATTTTCCTTTTGTAGGCCTACTGATTACACCTTTCTGCAGAAATGTGGGCTTGAGTATGGGATGCCTTATAATGTGAAAATCAGTTTGTCTCAAACAAAACTTTTTTGCACAAAACATGTTACAGTCTATGGTAGAACTTAGACATTACCACAACGTAATGAAATACGTGTGGCAGGGAACCTATAAATAAAAACAGAATACAATGATTTGCAAATCCTTTTCAACCTATATTCAATTGAATACACTACAAAGACAAGATATTTATTGTTAAAACTGATCAACTTTATTTGTATTTTTGCAAATATTCACTTATTTTGAATGTGATACCTGCAACGCTTTCCAAAAAGCTGTGACATGGGCCACAAAAGACTGGGGAAGTTGAGGAATGCTCAAAAAACACCTTTTTGGAACATTCCAAAAGAAAACAGGTTAATTGGAAACAGCTGTGTCATGATTGGGTATAAAAGGAGCATCCCCCGAAGGCATAGTCATTCACAAGCAAGGATGGAAAGACTTTGTCAACAACTGCGTAAGCAAATATTCCAATTGTTTAAAAAGACTGTTTTAGCCTAAACAAGTAACAACTAGAACATTAACTATTGGTTCATGTAAAATTAGGAAATAAGTTTGATTTCTGCTGTCTTGCTGAAGAAGCTAAACCTTAAAACCTTATAGGCTATGTGGTTGGAGGTTCAGGGCAGCTGGGTAGAGTGTCAGGGTAAGAAATGCATCATTGTCTATTTGCCATAATACCAATGGGCTATGTTCCCGAAACAGAGGGTGATTCGCATACCACACAACTTCTGTGTTTGGCGCAATATGGCTGGTTATTTGCGGTGGAAACTTTCTCATCGACTTGAGTTATGCTATTTATAACAAATGTAAATCAGGTGAGAAGGGTCCCTTTTCCCCAAAAGGGCCCATTTTATATGGGACAAAATGTAACCTTAGCAATGTAAATATAGAGACTTTACCTTTTGCTTATGCTTGGCTGGCACAGTTTGACAGTGATGTTTCTTTTCCAGTGCTGGCAGCAACATGTTCGCTCATGACAACAGGTAGGTATCTGAGTGTATCATAATGTTAGCATTTATGTTATACATGTAGCTTGACCACACGTTACCTCATTCCTTCTATTTTAGTTGTCTCCACAGAGAGAGCTACCACCTGTGGCAGCGACGCCAGGAATGTCCAGCGCCTGAGCTGTGGTATGACTGAGCTTTTAAGTCTGGGTCCATTGCTAGTGCTAGGCCTACACTTAGGCAATAATACACTGATTTGTAAAAATATGACATAAAATTAGATGTGAGTCACGCATGCTTTCACTTGAATGGCAATGGGATAGCTGAAACATATTTGAAAAGATTTCCATCTTCTGTTTAATGAGAAGTTTATTTTATTGGATTTCAGTATGGTTTCCGTAAACCATTTAACTCTAAGCATGCACAACTGAAATCTGCACTCGACTAACATTGGGCAGTGACACCATGGTTAGAACCAGAAATGAGACTCACCAACTCAGGTGTAGTTTCCTGTATCTGTCACAGGGGCTCCACCACTGCAACGTCTCTTTGCCAGACTAGCCGCAGGTCTTGGTGTCTTGACTCTAATGGGAGCAGTGAACCTGGTTACAGATTATGAGTGATCCTTTCGTCCCATAGTCACCAAAGTAAATATTGGACCATATCTCCAGAACATTTTTGACACACATGGTTTCAGACAGACATCAGGAGGAAAATAACTGACCCGTTTCTAAGGACTAAACTCACGCAAGATCTGGCAACAGTTTTAATGTTGGCTATCATTTGAACTAAACTGCTCTGTAATGCTAAATGTCATTTAGCTCTGTAAATATCTAATGTTGGCAAAGGAACATTAAATCAAATTAACGTTACCATCCACACGTCACTACACATTCAAACAAGGCCACACGCCTTTAGGAGACAGGAAGTGTGTACTGTTTCATACATTGGCGCTGCTTGAAATGTGCTATTTAGTGTAGAGGATATTTGGTTAAATTAAGTCTGTTTTAATAGTGTGATTATACAACAATGGGTACAAACAAAAGTTAATCAAACTGTATTCATATTGTGGGGCAACTCGCTCTCAAAATAAAAAGCATGACTATTTCTAGTCATCCCCATTTAAGTCAGCCAGTCAACTGAAGCTAAAGTTCTCGTTGTAGAGATCGTGGGATTTACCAAGCTAGCACATTGTCAATCTGAATACCTTTTTATATACTAGTTGGAGCATTTGTGTTCAACAGTGGTTTCTGAGTTACTTGAGATACTAAATGTTTTTGAAACTTGTTAAATTCAACTCATTACTGTTAAAATGGAAATGGCGGTTGCTATTTCAAGTGATGCACCAGGTGTGCTCAAATTGCCCTGGGTGTGCTGATTTCAGCGCTTTTTTAATTGTCTAACCAATATGATTGTCGGGTTGAATCTACTAGTTTTATAACTAGGGTTGAAGGCCTTGATAAACTGACACAACCAGTGTTGTGGTATTAAACATTTTGGGCTCTGGTAAATGTCAGCTGAGCCTGTATGACAAATATTTTATTGCCATAGCTGTATAAAAGTTAATTTCTCCCTTGCTGTGTAACAGATGATGGCGTGATTAGTGTGCAGACAGCACTGTATGGACAAGGAAACGGTGTGACCTGCATTGAGGGGAGACCTTCAGGAATATTCAGCTTAAGACAGTGCTCTCAAGTGGGCACAGTGGACGTCCTCAAGAATAGGTAAACATTACATGTGCAATCATAGAATATACTTTTTTAAATTGCAAATATTCTAATAGAACACTTAATTCTTCTCCTAAGAAGACTGTCACTGAGCTTTCAAAATGCATGCATCATTCAAATTTGCAGCTGGTCTCCCCTTAGTCACTATGTAATGCTGCTGTATGCAGCAGAGGTCAAGATCATTTACATACAAAGACTTTATGGTTATTTAAACTAACTGAAGATTTGAACCCCAACTAATCTCACTTTAATTTACTGTTCATGAAGAGGCCGACATTGAGAATATGTCTCCAGGGACACAGTATTTTCTAAGGGTCATCAAACAGATCGTACGATGACTAAACAATGAAACAGCATATTAAAGTGGTACCTCACGCAGTCTACATTTCACAGTATATTGCCCTTTAATAGATGCTACAGTGTTTTGGTTAGCTTTTGTAGCCTGACGTCAATCTATTTAGAATATGAAGCTCCTGACCTCAAATGTTGTGTGCAGGGCCATGTTCAGCTGGCATCCAGGCTAGAGCTTTTGCTTCAAACTAAAAATTGCTTGTAATGAATTTCCTTACAGATGTGATGGCAAGGGCGAGTGTGAACTAAACATCAACGTTTTTCATACCTCGGATCCCTGCTATGGCATCTACACACACCTGGACACCACCTACACCTGCAACCCTTCAAGTGTTGATACAGTTAACCTTGTTGCCTGTGAGGGCTCTTTTGCACAACTCCAGTGTGGTAATTACTTTTTTATTTTTTTGCAGTTATGGTCAATGTAATTTTCAATGCAACAGACATCTCTAAATCTTATTACATTACCAAACACATTGTCGTTTCCACTTTGCAAATTGTACTATAGTTTCTTTTTCTTTTGACAGATCAAGGACAGGTTATATTTGTGTATGGTGCTGACTATGGACGTAGTGACCAGACCACCTGTGTTTACCAACGGTCTCCCAATGAAATTGAAAATATCAACTGCTCAAGCCCCACACCCCAAGTTGCTGACAGGTACAGCTGCACAACAAACTACTGTATATTGATAAAAAATGAAGACTTGAACTATTTCCTATTGGTAAAGATGTCCAAATTTAATTGCCGTTCTTGGTTGTGACATTTCGGCCCTGTGAATGGCCGAGGTTATTTTGGGACACCAGCAATTTGCTCTCCCTATCGGGCCGCAGAATTGGGAAGTGTATTGGCTGTGGAGTGTAGGACAAGTTTAATTAGGAAGTGCATTTGTTTGAGTGCAATGACAAAAGATGGGTTGCCATATAGGCGCACTGTAAAACCATTCCAGTCAGCTGTTTGGATAAGATCAAACTTGGAGCAGAGAGAATGATGTGTTGGCATTTTAAACTCCAGTGGATTTGAGGACTATAGGTAACCGCTCCTCAGATCTCTGCAGGGTAAACTCAGACTGCTAGACTATTAGTGCAGTCTTTTCTCTCACCACTATTTAAAAGCAACTCCGTGCGTAGTTTTGTCAATATTGGTTTAAATAACAGTTCTGCAGCAGGAAGGAACTGCAATCTGCAAAAATGATGACAGCTGTAGCATGTGTACCTTGGAGTTTATTTTGCTGATGCACAGGCTGACATGTAATCACCACCTTTTTATAATGTAGGTCAAATGGTCCATGTTAAGCCATTTTCCACTTATGTCACTTTGCATCCACAGCTGTAACGGACAAAACAGCTGTACCATCGCAGCAAGAAACTCTGTGTTTGGCGACCCCTGTGTCGGCACCTACAAGTACCTGAGTGTGGCTTACACTTGTAACGGTAAGTATCGTATTTGGCTGTTCACTCAAACGGCCACAAATGTCACAGCAACAAAAAAAGCCAATGCATTGACTTGCCAGTTGTTGCCTGAATTTAATATTTCATTTTTATTTTGCAGATCCTGCGATCATTCCAATTGCTTAGTTTACCAATGTAAGCATAATGCAATTTCAGTCATCACAATAAACATGCATTCAATTATATGTTCTGTTTGTTTATTGGCTAGGAAAATGTAAAACATGATGCAGAATGTGTTCAGATACAGAACTATAATAAAAACACTATGGAATAGTTCAACCCATAAAGGTTAAGTTGAACTTTTGAGAGCCAAAAAAAATCCCCTGCTTTGTTCCACATTGTTTGGTAGGTAACATTAGTCGTGAATTGCAGCCATCCACAGCATTCTGGGATGGAAGAAAAACATGTGCTGGTTTATTGGCATTTAAACCATCATCTGGTGTACAGTGACTCTGCAAAACTTCCTCAGTAAGGAACTGGTTTTGGTGAAACGTGTATGTTAAAAGGTTGAGTTGTGCCAAAAATCCAGACAGCTTCTAGCTGTCTGGATTTACCCTGCAGAATCTGAGCAGTTAACACAAAGCGGGAGGTAAAAGACCTGAGACCAAAACGAGGGACATCTGGCAAAATCTCCAGCAGCACCTGAACAATCTCAGAAGTAAAACATTAATGTTGCTCTAGCTTAACATTAGCAGCTGTAGATGCAATGACTGAACAAAGAATGCAAACACTCCAGCTAAAAAGAAAGCAATGTGACATTAAGTCAAATGTTTTAAAGGGAAAAATGTCAATACTGAAGTTAAACAGTAACCCAAATTTCAAGTCCAGCTTAGTCAATCTAAACTGGAAAAAAAAAATTAAGGAAACTTGTCTTTTTGGTAAATAACTTATTTAGACATAGTTCATTATGCTGATGGTGCTTTAAGAAATTGGCAAAATGATTTAACATGTGGTTCAAAAAGCTGTAAATTACATTCATCAATGGGCAACACTTAAAGGTGCAATATGTAATACTGACAAGTAGTGTTTAAAGTTATAGGCACTTGCTGCTGTAAGAAATTGTGTATTGCACTATTTGTTATTTCCTATTATCAGAAACCTGTGTACAGCAAGGTTTTTTTTGAAGTTTAATGCAAGTTTATTGTAAGTGTATTGCACAAAAAATTTAAACTAGTGAAATTAATGACTTTGTTTTAACAAAATTCTATTGTGTTATATTGCATTTTATATTTTACTAAACAGATTTTCTAAATTATGACTGCTATTGTTTTAAATTCCCTAGACCCCACCACAGTTATTTGTTTTCAGTGCGCCTTATCATATTTCCGTAATGTAAGTCGGAATATTGTGAAACCAATTGATTTTGTAGGCCTATATAAGGCAAAGGTAGTTCTTAATCCAGCCTAACCGCCTAACAAACAGATCTGTCACACTGTTCGCCTCAGATCACATCTTCTGAAACCATGCTCTGCCTCAGACTCAGCACCACACTGTGTAAGTAGCCTGCAACTGACTACTACCTTTTATGATATTGTATAAAATGTAGGCTATGCACAGCAAAACGTGTGATATCCTGCTGGCTACGAGCTCCATGACGCCCAGTGGCAGTTGTTAATTGTTTTAGCCGCTATAGAGCTTCGTGACGCCGGCTACAGACCTCCGTAGTATCAGCGGTAGTTGGTGGTTTTTGGTTACCCGAAAATAGGTGACTTTGAGCCGGGTAGGCTACTAAGAACCGCGCTGCCGGTTGTTCAGTAAAGTCCACAATATGAGTGTTTTGCCACAACGGAAGTTAAGACGAGGCACCAAAACTTATCAAAAAACTCATGGTTTGGATTAAAACTCTCCTAAGGAACATTTCGAACTCTGCTCTCTATTTTAAAATTCCTGTGTTAAGACCGTGTTTAAACCCTAATCCATGTCACTACATCCTTGTCTATTTGGCATAATGGGTTAACGCTACATACCCGGAAAAAGGATTTGCACCTGTGTTTGGCCAATATCAGGTTATTTGCGGTGGAAATTTCCTTTCCTTTCATGTTCGAACATGAGATCATCAAATCATCTAGCACGGGACGGGTTAATTAGCACAATTTATTTTTAAAAAAAAAGCTCTTTCAAGAGACTTTGTAACGTTTGCTAAATGTTGGCTGGCACAATTTGACAGTGATGTTTCTTTTCCAGTGCTGGCAGCAACATGTTCGCTCATGACAACAGGTAAATCATCCGATTTAATGTAATAAAGATGATTCTTTTATTTTCATACCTGCCTAAAATGTTTGCACAGTACTGTTTTAAGATTTGTCTTGTTCCTTAATTTCTCCCTTGCTGTGTAACATATTTTTAAATCTTGACATCCCAAGATGTGATTTTATATTTTCTTTGCTCTGTATTTTACACTTAAGTACACTAAGTTTGTGTAAATTACCAATGAGTTTTATTTCAAAATAAGGTTTATTTGTTTTGCTCAAAGTTGTTAAGGTGTTTCTAACCGGAAGTAGAATGTTTCCTGTCAATAAAATTAAACCATTAACAATACATTAGCTTCTCTTAAGTTTAAACATTAAGACTTAACATTAATATATGACATGATAAATCGGCAGCTTCAAATAGACCCGGTGACCGGTATCAACCAATACTACTTCCAAATATCTGATCAGCCCCATACATCAGTAAGTATGGGGCATGCAGACCGGTGAAGCATTGTAGAAGCTCAGTTCAGTGTTGAACTGCAATCAGCCAAAATGACAGTCTGTAGCCATGCGTGCATTTTTTTTTTCCCATCCTTTGTGTGATAGGGTGAGATTTTATAACAAAGAAAATCACAATCTTTAATAACGTGGCTCAGCGTTCATATTGCTCCAGTGTATTCAAAGCCTGTTTTCATTCATGTCACTCTGCATCCACAGCTGTAACGGGAAAAACAGCTGTTCCATCGCAGCAAGCACCTCTGTGTTTGGAGACCCCTGTGTCGGCACTTACAAGTACCTGGAGGTGGCCTACACATGTAAATGTGACAGTAAGTATCATAATGCCCCATTTGGCAGTTTACTCGAACAGCCAAAACAAACTCTCAGCGATGACTTAATGACAATGCGATGTATTATCAATTTAATATTTCCTGTGCTTTTGCAGATCCTCCGACCACTCTGCTTCCATAGAGTTTACCTAATATAAGCATACTGAAATTTCAGTCATATCAAAATACATGTATTTTGTTCATTTGTAAGTTTGTTCATTGGCTAGAGAAATGTAAAACACTGAGGAATCCTGTTCCAGATACATAACTAATATGCAGTTTGGTAGGTAACTCTCTTGCATTGCCAGACCTACAGCGCTGCAGAGGGTCTGGTTTTGGTGGAACGCATTTTCAAAGGTTGTTTGGGTTGTGCAACAGAGAACTCTGGACAGTCTAGCTAGCTGTCTGGATTTCCCCCTGCTGAGTATCAACAAAAGTTGATAGTAACAGCTTGAGGTTAAAGTCCATGTAAGTTGAACAAAATGATACCTTAAGGAAACGTAACAGTCTGTTATGCTGATCGTGCTTTCAGAAAGCAGCCAAAGGATTTATTAACGTATTAACACATGGGGTTCAAAAAGCTGTACATTAATCAGAAATGTTACATTCGTTAAAGGGCAACACTTAAATCACATGAAATTCTATAGGCTCACATTTCCTGTGCACCCTGAAGTAAAAGGATGTCACTTTGCATGTTGTCAAACCTTAGCCTTAATGTCCCACAATGTTTAATTTGTTAAAATGACTTCATGTGAATGTAAACCTCTGGTTATCCACAGCAACGGCTACCAAATAACTGTCACGTTGCTGATGTTAATGGAGAGGTCGGTTTTCGACGGGTAGACGACCTTCAGGTTGCCGTCCTGGTCCACTGTGCGGACCTGCTGAACGATCAGTTCGCTAGAGGTCTCACTGCTGGCTGCCGGCTCTTGTGGGCCTTCCCTTTCCCCGTCTGACCCAGTCTCCTCCCGATTCTCCACCGTGAACTTGTTCAACTCTGCCATTTTCTGTGGTGAAACAGGAAATTACTTCAAATTAGGGCTGGGAGTTATGGAAAAAATACCTCTGGCAACATAGGATTGACAATTGGTGCTTTAACAAAAGGATTTAAGATGTCTTCAGTACAATATGAGTAAGCGTAAAAGTAAAAATAATAGAACTAGAACAGTCTTAACTCAAATGACTCACTGTAATGCAGTCTTTAAAACCAGGAAAAGACAACACTTAAGCCATTTACGATATGATTACCAAAATCTAAGACGATATCTAGTGCCATAACAATATATCAATATATTGCCCAACCCTACTTCAAATGGGTGCTTTGTTTCATTTATGAGATGGACTTGAACAGATTGTGTAAAACTACAGACACGTTTTATTTTTCAGGAGTTTTCTTCTAGAGCCAGAAATCATACATAAAGTTACCTTAAAACTACTGATGAATCCATATTATCTACAAGTGAAAATACATCTAACTTATGGTGGTGTCTTTTAGTTTTCACATAGTAATGACAAAGATCCAGGCTTGGATCAGACTCATTTTGAGAAAGATAATGTTATAACCAATAGAAACTATGAAAATAAAATCCTAGTTTAATTAATTTGACTCATTCGTTATTGACAGAGAAAAGTGAATCTTACTACAATCAGAGCATCCATAACATCTTTACAGGTCTGCAGGCTAACTGCACTCGTCACCTCCAAGAACAACTCTTTGGTAGACTTCTTGATCTGTAAAGTAAAATCAGCTGATGTTATTTCTATGTATCATGAGAAGACGGAGACAAACTGAGGGACAATGTGGCATGTCAGAGGTTTTATTGGGTTTGGTTTTCTCTGTGGACATAATTTCCATAGTGTGACAGTATTCATATGAAATGCTCTCTTAAACCAGACATACACACCTTGGTTTTCTCACTGTTGGTAATAGGTGGGAACGAGATAACATGTCCCTCTGCATCCACTAGGCAGGGATACATTTCTTTTCCCTGCAAAAGCTGCAGGTATCTGTTAAAAAAAAAAACAAGTTCAAAGACAACATAAAAGGGCTTAAGCAAATGTAATAAATACATAGCAGGTGATATTCTTTTGATGATTAACTCAAAACAATTATAAAATTCAACTCTGTTGGGGCTGTCAGCAGTGAAGATTCTTTGATTTGCAGGTTTCATTTGGTGAGTGTGTGACACGTGAGCTTGTCAAGTAGTTGCTTGATCTTCCTGACTCAAATATATTAAACATTTGATCCACCCAGTAGCTCTTGTCATGTAGGACTTTACTTAAAGCACACTGTAATGCATTGACCACAGATATAAAAAACAGTGGTTTAGATGATGATACAGATAGATCAATTATATATTTACATCTTTCAAAACACTTTCCTCAACAGACAGGAGTGTCAGACTGGGAGGAAAAAGGGGACTGAGTACCCAGGGCTCTCATGTGAGGATAAAAATTAGAATAAATTGCTGCAGATGCGAGGATGGGTCCATAGAAAATGCCTTTCTACAGGGCCCAGAATGTTGTACAATGCCCCTGTAAACAGAACAAAGTCATAAATTGCACTGACTTGTGGAGGCCAGTGACATTCTGCCTCTTTTTTTGCTTCCTCAGCTCCTCCGCCTCCAGCTGAAGGTGTCTTATCAGCTCGACGGCCGTCATCTCCTTCCGACCCAGCGACACAACCTAACAAACACGTGTTCTCATAAGAGCTGCATGGTGACAAATACAATAGACCACGTAACAACTGAACTGAAAATCAAAAGAACTCACAAGACTTCTCTGAATGCCAATACAACTCAGTTTAATGTATGTAAACTATGGTTTGTTTACTGCATATGACATAGTTTTGGTGTTTGGCTGGCATTAGAACTGACATACCTTCAGCTGGGTAGGTGGTTTAACATCATACATCAGGGGAGCTTTGAGAAGCTGCACATCATGAGTTGCAATGGTTGCGATGGTCCTTTTACCACACAAGTCGTCATGAAGCTTTGTCTAGAAAAACCACAGGTGAGTATTTTGTGTTACTACACTGCACACTTATTTAATTAGTCATGCAGCACTAAACTGGTAGGCCTACAATGTATACCACCATGGGAGGACCTTACCTGAGCCACCAGGAACCGTTTGAGTGCGTTTCCAGAATATAGGTTCATGCCTCTGACCACGCAGCACACCAAGTATGGTCGAACATCTTTCACCGCAGCACTCACTGTGACGGTGAGAGCTGTAGGAGTGTCCGAAACATGTAGAACCCTCACCACCATCTTGTTCAGTTCCTCCAC
Organism: Etheostoma perlongum; assembly: GCA_026937815.1. Taxonomy (NCBI): domain Eukaryota; kingdom Metazoa; phylum Chordata; class Actinopteri; order Perciformes; family Percidae; genus Etheostoma; species Etheostoma perlongum. Next base: position 22,495,093 of record CM049377.1, read on the forward strand.
CTCGTCCTGTCCGTCTGCCACCTTCTCCTTCTTTTTCCTCTGCTGCCTTTTCCCCTTGTCTGCCTTGCGACCCCCATCTGTGTCACATCCGTCCTCTCCCTGTCTTCCCTTTCCTCTGAGGTAGTCGAGGATGGACTTGGTCTGGCAGCCGTTGACCATCTTTTCCAGACGTTTGTCGTTCAACTTGTTGCCTTTGAAGTGAATCTCCTTCAGCTTGGGGCAGTCACTCAGGTCAGAGGGGATCTCACTCAGCTTGTTGTTAGAGAGGTCCAGTACCTGGGAACACAGACGTTTTTAGTGTTAGGTAGAAATAAACATCTCTCACTCTCTCTCTCACACACACACACGTTGAGGTTACCCACCAAACTGTTTAAATATCGGACATTTTCGTGCTGCATTGCATATTAGCAGATGTGAAACCTCGTTAGCTAGAATTTCAGATATACACAATACTTAGAAACAGCTTCTTTTCAATTCGGAGTACATTTGATCCACCCAGCAGCACTTGCTATGTATAGCAAAGCCAGTTCTTGGACAATAGATCTGCGATTGAAGAGCGGCCCACCTTTAGAGCAGTTAGCTTGTGGACATCTCCACTCAGCTGTTCAATGGAGTTGTCAGAGGCGACCAGTGTGCTGAGGAGATCGAGTTTCTCGGAGTAGAAATCAGCGGGGAAACCGGTGATGTGATTCTTAGAGATGTTGATGGTGGAGAGCTTAGTGCACTGGATCAGTCCCTCTGGCAGGACCTTTAGGCTGTTACAGCTCACGTTGAGAGTGTTTAGCTCCTTTAACTGAGTGATCCCCTCTGGTAAAACGCTGAGGTTGTTGACTGAAAGGTCCAGGACCTTCAGGGACTTCAGCTTACCGACGACATTCGGGATGGACACGAGCTTGTTCCTGCACAAGATAAGGCTTTGAAGGTTTGTCAGATGTTGGATGTCCTCGTGGATTTCTGTCAAACTCGGGCACTGGCTAACTTCCAGGTAATTCAGCAGTGTGAGGGAATAGATAGCAGAGGCGAGTCCCCCGTTAGAGGAAATCCTCTTGTCAAAAGTTGGACCCTGGAAAACCAGTTCACGTCTCTTCTCTGTCGCTGCTTTCTCTATTTCTGGCCATTTCTCCATGTCATCCATGCTGCTTAACGACTGACCAGTTGTCAAGATAACCGAGACACTGAAATACATAACATCCGTTTAGATATTTCAAAATAAAGTACTAAGTTGATATACAGGTTTGTGGGTGGTGAATGTACGTACGTTTGCCTCAATGTACCAATACCAAACGAATCTAATCGGAACGGAATTTTAACAATTTGATGATTACTATCTACTTAAACAAATCTTTTAATACATAAATCTGAGCATTCATTATTGTGCACTTCGTATACACATATCGCATATTTTTATTTATTTATTGTGGAATATTTATAGAACGAGTAGAAATCATTGAATTTACAAAGTTCCGCTTTATTTTGGAGACAAATGTTTTACTTCCTGTAACAACAGGCACGATGTTCTGCTCCACCCTAACCCAGGAAGAAGTTGTGAAACGCATTATAAAATGTATTTTGGATGTTTATTAATATAATAGTAGCCACGATGTAGGCAGATACATCATACAATCAGAGGTGGGTCCCGGAACAGTTAGATATACAAATAACGGCTGATTTTAAAAGCTACTTGTACGCGTGTAAAACTACATTTACCACAACCCATTGCGACTGATGACATTCATACTAGTGCGCATGTCCGCGCTGGTTGTTGTCAGCGGTGGTTATGGAGATGAGATGGGACTACGAGCTGTCAACGTTACGGTGATGTTTGTGGTAGGATATCTTTGAATTACCCACAAGAAAATGTTATTTACTCTAAAAGGTATACCTACAAAAGGTAGAAAATAACGAATGGCAGTTGTGCGGACTTTTTTTTTTTTAAATTTTAGCCGGTCAAAATATCTTTAGAATACAGCTAATGTTGCTGTAAGATGAGCTAGCAATGTTGGCTGATTGAGTAGTTAACTGTTAGCTAAGGTTAATACCCCCGCCCAACATGTTCAAGTCAGTAAGAATGGCTTCTCTGTTCTCCTCCTACCCAAGAGAGTTATGTATGCTATTTCCAAGATAGTTTTTTTTTTACCTGAAGAGAACCATACGCTAAACTTCATGCACTAAAACTGGCCGTTTAATATTTTCGTCTACTGTGACACAAACAAACCCTTCAACAAATCTGTAAGCCTCGTGCATTTGACATAACGTAACTTAAGCTCCTACTGACATACACACATACATGATGAATAAAGTACAAGTTAACATTGCTACGGTACCAAAGGTTGTTAGTTTCTCATATCGTTCTGTAAGTTATGAAATTAAATATTCTTATTCTATTCTTTATTAAAAGTAGTCATTGATGTGTTGTTGCTAAAGTGATAAAGTCATATTAAACAGTTTTGGTGTTTTGGTAAATATTGCCTCTTGTTGGAAGTGTTTTAACGTTTGATGGACTAGGTTCTGTGACAGTCCTTGAGATTTTTCTATTCACATGGTTGGGTACATTGGTCAGTAGAAGTGCTGATACAATACTTGAGTTTGGATTCTGATATCTGAGCTATACTTTTGTCATTACTTTACCTTGAGAAATATACACATTTGTTTCTACAAAAACAAATTTCATTCAGAAAAATAAGCCAAATTTCTCAAATGCTGAACTCAAGCACCCATACAAGAACACAATGTTAATAGAATTTAGTCTAAAATTGGCAAACATTTAAATATGGAACTATCTGCTCAAAGAATTAGTAAACTGGACTAAACATCTCACAAGACATCTAATGCCAGTTTTCAGATGGTGCAATGGACACATTTCAGTATGTAAGAAAGACGTATGATACCCAGACTTTAACCTCCCCTGCAGTTTCTTGGTTTAAACTAGACATAAAATACAGAAGCTTATAATTTTATATCACTCATTGTCAATAGAGCAGCTCCAAGCATTATGCCATTGTAATGGTAGATGCAAATAGTGAAATCACTCTCAATGGCATATTCACAATTATCATTGTCACTAATTGAACTAATTTCTTTGCTCTGTTCTATCAGTGTCCATTGGAGGGATGCCCAGAAAGATAGGATTCATTGTGGTCAACTCTTCAAGTCATGAGGACAACTTCAGTGCCAAGGAGCTCATGGTCCATGCACCCACAGTCAATGGCTGGAGATCCAGCAGGTACATTAACACAGCACTTTACTTTCAAAAACATGTCACTTTCATGCATGGCAGCTCTATGTCTTCCTAAGCTGCAAGAGCAATACAATCCTTGGCAGTTTTTCATTATTTTGTTCTGCCTTCTTAAAAAACTCAACATTGTATTAATCAAATATTCCACAGGCTGTGCTCCTACCCTCAGCACATCACCCTCCAGCTGGTGGAGAGAAGTAGAGTGAGGAAACTGCAGCTGCTGGCCCACCAGTACTTGATCCCAGCGAAGGTGGAGTTCCACATTGGAGACACCCTGCCTGACACCAGCACATCAGGTTTCCCTGGGCAGCTTCGCAGACTTGGGTGAGACTCCGAACTTGGTCATGCTCAAGTTTGACTTCCATCCTTTTGTGCATTTTTTCTATAATTGCACATTAGATCAATGCAAGATCGTTTCGGAGATTAGGATGATGCAGCATACACAAAGCTTAGTTCATTCAGCTTAATTCCTTTTTTGGGTTGCACAATATGAGGAAAATATGCAATACTCAATAACGTTGTTGAATATCGCAATTACAATATTACTTAACATAAATTTGAAGATATTAAAATGTACTCAGTTCTGCCTATCTGTTGCTTACACTATTCTTCTAAAATTCAACAAATTGCTTGTTAAATTTAAAGTGCTCATAATATGCTAATTTTCAGGTTCATAATTGTATTTAGAGGTTGTATCAGAATAGGTTTACATGGTTTAATTAAAAAAACACAATATAACAAAAAAAAGCCAAAAAGCATAATATGAGCAGTTTAAAACAAATTAAAGGAAATAATTTCTAACATTCTTTTATTGAACAGATTAAACATTGAATAGACAATAACAGGCACCACTAAAAAAGAATGACAGTTACACTTAAAAGTGTAGCGGTCTACTGATATTTTCTTTCAACTAACATAAAAATTCTTGTAGTGTCTATTGCAATATGTCGCAACCTCTCGTGATGTGTGTATTGCACCAGTTGATATCGATTTTATCAATGACGATAAAAAAACTATATATTGTGCAGCCCTAGTTCCTTTGATCTGGTTTTGATAGTGTATCTAACTAATCACTCCAAGAAAGACGTTCGTGCAGAAAAGCTCTTTGGCAAAGCCATGTTGGATCTCCAAAAGGCATTTGATAGTCTAGGTTATGGCATTTTGCTGTATAAATTATGATCCATTAGTTACAGTATGAATTACCCCACAGGGATAGACAAATTACAAACAAAAAAAGTATCTGTGCAGTGTATCATCACAAAATGAAAATGCATCAATGCATTTTAAACTTGCTTATGTCCGCATAGGAGTTGGACTGAAAAACAACACTTTATTCCCTCCCCAGGTACGTGTCTTTGTCGGACAATGAGAAGACAGGCTTCAAAGCTCGGGAGCTGAAATCAGTCCACGTAGATGCTATCGGAACATACCTGAGAATAACCTTCCACAGGAGCCATGTCAACCATTATAATCACCACAATCAGGTAGTCTGGTAGACGGTAACAATGCACCAACACCACTATTTCACTGCAGAAAACTTTTGTCTGTTGCAGAAGACTGATCCAAACTGTGAGCACTAATTAGGTTACATTAATGAGAAATAAACATCTTGTTTAAAAGTATCTCACCAATTACAGCAGCTATAGAAGCGGCCATTTTTGTAAACAGTTTCTTTCAAACATTAGTGTTTTTAATTATATAAAGTCATTAGCTTTTTTCTGAATTTCTTCCAGTGTTTGTAGCACAGAAATTATTTGTCTTGTTTTCTGCTGCATGAGGCTCCCAGTAGCAGCACTAAGCTTGGTATTCAATAGCAGCACAGACCAGAGCACCCCACCCTAGGTAATATTTTAGAGTGTCACAATGATGTGTTTTGGTGTTAAAGAAAACATTTTAGCTTTCTTTGTTCTGTAGCTGCCTTCCAATATTAAATTAAGTGGCTTTCCTTGAAATGTGTTTAAAAACTGCCTCTCTATATATTTATTTATATTATCTTGCCAATTATATCCTCAACTGCATAAGCTTCATTTGCATTTTCAAAAGTGCATGCATACACATGATTAGTTGTATAACCATTTAGTTGACAGAGAGAAAATTATAGTAATATATAGTTTATGAAAGATTATGTTTTTTTATACAGTTTTGTTCAATTGCTACCAACTGTTTACCTATACTTAAGATACTTTTTCAAAACTCTTAACACAGTAAAACACCAACCTCACACAACGAGCCAAATAGGCTAATGTGGTCTGCTCAAAACCACATTTTGTTTATTAAATACCAACTCTACATTTGAAAATGCAATAAAAACAAAACAAAATCAAAACACAACATACCTGACTCAAAATCAAAACACCAGCGCGTCCCCCCCCAAACCCAAGAGGAACAGATAGACAATTATAACACAATGATTTCCTAAATACTTACAGTTGATGGCATTACAAAATTGCATTACTTTATATGTTTCAGTTCTACCTGCATACATTTGACAATATGAAATCCATTGATTTTTGTAATTAAGTTTCCTTTCACGTACTTCCCTATATTTTTGGCTTGAGGGACGAATGTGTGCATTGTTGGCAAAAAACAATGAAAAAGGGAATGAGTCATAATACTTTATAGAATGTACAATACAAAGAACTGAATCTGACAAAATTGCAGAAGTAAAAGCTTTACCTGCAACAGGAAAATGCAGCTAGTGATCAACATACAATCCAACCTATGTGGCTTTTGTTTAAAAATGTGTGGAGGTCATTTCAAAACAAAAGAAGTCGATCAGTGTTGTAGGGACCAACCTGGGATTTCTCCAAGACCAAACCAGCCCTTGAGATTGCAGAACACGTTGTAATATTTGCTCCACTCTGACCCGGCACATCAACGGTAGCCCTTTTCCTGATGGCGTTTCTTCCTCACCGATGTGTCTTCTTAATGTTCCAATGTTCATTCAGAAATGCTGCATATTTTGTGGTAACAACAATATAAATCGTGTTAATGGTATGGCCTGAACAGATCAATGTTGGGCTAATTGTGTTTAGAGTTTTCAAAATGTGACTACAGATTGGACAAAAAGATGTTAGTGATTGTAAAAAAAAAAAAAAACTATAATAGATTATGCAGATTCCTTTACTCGAAGGAGGCTGGTTCTTCTGTACTCTCCCTATTGTCAACAAACCCCATAAAAAGACTTAAACCAACAATGTGTTAGTCCGTCTCTTAGTACTTCCCTCCCTATGTGGCACTAAGTCCCAAGCCCCATTTGTTCCTGCTAAAAATTTCAATCTATAAAAACAGGTCTTACATAGAGTATATAGTTTCATTTTTAATCAGGCTACATAATTTCCTCAAACAGCTAGTCACTGCTGTTTTTGACACACAAATAGTAGTAAATAGTGCATTTGTTGAGTACTGCTTTCAGTAGCGGATTAATACATATCTGGTGCTTAAATCAGTATAAACAGCAGCGGACGGTGTATGTGCGATTGACTCAAAACAAATTAGAGTGTGTGTTCATCATAACGAAGGAACATTTCCCCTAGTGTGGCTCACTGATGAGAAATAAATTCAGGCTTTGTCTACACAGGAAATGCTTGTAAGTAGGATCAATACATTGTTGGTCCCGGGCTTTTCATGTGATTTGTTGATAATAATACAAATATAGAATTTCACCAGCCTCATCCTTTAAAACTTCAGTATATGTCATTATTAACCTCCCAATTCATCCATTTAACACATGCATTGATTTTTTATTTTCTGGTGGTTGAACTCTTCTGTTCAACCACCTCACCAACATCTGTTTATGATTTCAGGTTGCTTTGGTTGCCATTAATGTTCTGGGAGATTCTTTGGATGGCAATGCTTTTAACACTATTGTAAGTGAGCGCACTCTTCACCCGTCACCCATCTCAGTACTTTCATCCACACAGCTATAGGTGGGGCTGTTGTGCTGTGGTTTTGTGAGACATTGCTCAGTCATCAGTCACTTAAAAAAGGGTTGATTGATGTTTCCTCATCCATCTACTGACACTTAGAACTTTTGGCATGTTAAAATGCAAAACAGGTCAGTTATACGAAACAGGTGAAATAAGTGTTCCTCACATATTGCATATCATTTATTTATTCTTCGTAAAGTTCATAAAACAAAACAAATATTGTAAACATGTTTCTCTTCCTGTGATGATGTTATTGGCTCTGTGCAACGTTATACATTTTATTTCTTTTGTTAGAATTCAAAGTAACAATACTAATGAAGATGGACCAGTACAATAATTATAATAGATATAAACATGGGCGTTTTATGTAGTATTTATTAGTATTGACTGATCCAAAGACACTACTGTATGTGTGTGTGTGTGTTGGTGGTGCGTGCGTGCGTGCGTGTGTGTGTAGTTGCGTGTATATGTGTCAGGAATGTAGTAATGAGACACAAAGGGAGGACAGTATGTAATCACACAGGAGGCCTTTAGTTTGCCAGTGTAATCAGATAGCCATGCAGACAGGTTTTGGAGGACACAAACACACACAGACATCGACACTTGGAAAGACACAGACACACACTTGCACAGATTCCAGTGAACAGGCTGTGCATTGTTGCTCCACTAATCCGACTCTGAGCACCTCCACCACAGCAGTGATCTTGCCTGGAGGGTCGGCCTGTGCTCTTATATCTGTTCTGTGAGTGGAAGTTGCGTTTGTCCTGTGGAGGGACACTGTGGTATGGATACAGGGAGAAGGCCTATTTAAGTTTCAGCTGCTTTAAATGTGTCAGATCATCCAAATTATGAAGAAAAACACATATTTTCTCTTACCTCTAGGGGGTAACTAGCCACACAGATCTGTCTTTTCAGATTTCTGCCTCCACTCCAATGCAATTGAGGTGTATGGAATTTTGTTCATGGTGATTACAGCTACAGCATTGAAAAAGTGTGATGGTTGATGGTAAATAGAATATTTTTTGCTGTCACAGAGATGCTGACGCTGCCTTCATGGCCTCCATCAAGTCTCCATCATATATAAATCTGCTCTTTCAGGTTTTCTCTTAGTTTTACTATGATATGTCAAAATAGGCTCCAGGAAAAAGGCTGATGGGTGTGTTATTGGGGGAACTTTGAGGTGCCCTGTCACGCTGAATTATTTACCCAACACATCATCACCACTTGTCATAGGGGCTATTTTTCTTTGTTGCAGAGTAGTTTCAGAAAGTTAATCACATTTAAAGATAATAGCAATAATAGCATAGCAATAGGCAGTCTGCCTGTGGACTGCCTATTGCTATGCTATTATTGCTACTATCTTTAAATGATGTGCATACTGCAGACTAAAATCCATTCACCTCTATCATAATTGAGTGGAGGCAGCCTGAAACTGAGCATGAAAACAAAAATGTGCTTATGGCCAGTGCAAAAACATCAGAGCTAATCGGTGTTGATGACTGATGAAGAAAATGTAACAGTAACAAAAAAATATTACATTTTATAGTCTTGCTTTGCAGGGTAGCAGTCCCGGAAGTGGAATGTCGACGATATAGACTATGTCATAAGTAACATTTTAAACATCAGTCTATCCATCATAGCTTTTTTTTACTTCCTCTTAGTAATATTCCACTATCTAAAATAGTGACCTATTAAAACATAGGAAGTTTGTTCTTTATCATATTAAATGCTGATGTTGTGCTCATAAAGTACAGAATTATAATGTCTTCAGTAAACACTTTTTCCTATTTTTATAATGATTGGCCGCTTAACACTTCATGTGATGTTTGCGGTGTACGTACGTTATTGGATTACAAGTTCCCATATATGGCAGTAGCCTGGTGGTGCCGATTAATGATTAGATTTGGGTTGTGTGTGTGTGTGTGTGTGTGTGTGTGTGTGTGTAAGTGTAAGTGTATTTGTATTAATGTCATTTTAAGGTCCAAAGTTTTTTTTGTTAGTCATTCTGACTGATCCTCACTTTTGAAAGGTAAAGGGTCAAGTTGAAGATCACCTTAAAGCTAATGGTTTTAGAAAACAATTATCAGCTTTTTCTGAGCACAGTAATACAAGAGTATATATGCACGTGTGTGTGTGTGTAATTTGTCCATCTGTTTACCACCAGCCAAGCAGAGAGCAGCTGATCGAACACTACCTCAACAGTACCCAGCTGGAAGCCGCCTTGGACTCGACCTTCATGGGGTGAGGCTAGGCCATTGAACCCGGGTTTCTTTGTCTTGTGACAATAACATTGTTCAACAAAGCCATTTAGTCTGGAAGCCAACCAATAAGGCATTCAGGGTCACTCACATTTGAAGACAATGCAGGTGGCGGCCCGTACAAAGAGGAAAACACATTGCGAAATATTTCTTTTTTTCTTTTTCTTTTTTATAAATCAACCCCCAAGGGACGGTTCACCTCAGGGTCTCACTTCTTGGGGGTCGGTCAGTGTTTTTCCCCTTTGATCAGGATTTGCACAATACTGAGCCCATGTAACTGATGATGACACATGTATTCTACTGTACACTGGCATTATCTCAAGGGAATTTAGAGACTTAATAAGCTATTCTGTTTTTTATATTACTACTACGCTTCACAAGTGTAACAAGCTCAGACCTCAGAGAACAAAATAAATGTTTTAATGTTTAAAATGTTGTTTTTGTCTCCTGTCTTGCACCCAGTAAATGTGAGTCTATCTCTCCCTTGGACGACCTGGCCTTCGACATGTACCAGGACCCTGAAGTAGCCCACATCATCCGACTCCTGGACCAAAAGAAGCAGGACATGGTCAGGCAGGAGAAATACGAGCAGGCTAAGAATCTGAAGCAGGCCATTGCAGACCTGCAAAAGGTACTGTAGCTGCTGGGAGGCAGACTGGGTGGCTACAATACATTGACACCAAATATTTGCTCTCATGGTTGAGCAGTATGCACCAAAAATATCAAATTGTGTTGTCTCTTTATGTGTTACTCACAGTCTGAAAAGGTTTTACAAAAACTAATATTTAAGACAAAAGAGTAAAAAAGAGTAAAAGAGTAAAAAGGCTTAAATACAATTACAAGATTATTAAGCTAACCTAAAGTAATTGCCAACTGGCTCTTGCTGTATACTTAACACACAGACACGAGAATGGTGTCAATGGTATTATGTAACTCTTGGCAAGAAAGCGGTTGAGCATATTTCACCAAAATGTTGAGTTATTCCTTTAAGTCACTTACAGATTTTGCACTCTGTTTCATTCACTCACAGTTATTCATTATAAAGAATATTTTCCCCACACACATGGAGTATAAACAGCAATTTTAGTGTGAAATGTAAAGGGACGAGCTGCCTCAGAACAGTTGATGCAGGTATATTGGATTTCAGTATTTAGCTATGACAGTTGCATTGTGTTAGTGTGGTCTGTAGAATGTGCCTTTGTTTCAGTACAAACAAGTAGAATGTGAACAAACAGGTGCACAGACAGACAAGCACACATATGCTTTAGTTTCCTGGTTACTGGAAGTTTTTTTTTTCCAGGAAAAGGCAAGTAGATTTTGAAAATAAGGGGATTTCTATCATCAGAATTTATTCTAGAACATTTGAACAAGTACATTTACTCAATAACTGTGCATAAATACAATTTCTACTAGCTTTCTACTCTTACTCCTACTTTTATTTAGCTAAAGAATCTGAAAACGTATTCCACCACTTTTCTGGACTCCTTTACTCCTTGTTATCACTATTGGCTTTTGCCAGATATTTTTTACTTTGGAAATGATGACCACATTTAAGGACATGATTCAGGTCCAGATATCATCACCCCACCCCCTGCTACTACTAATAATTTCCCTCTTGCAAATCTCAAATCTTTGTGAGGCTTGTATTTCTTCTACAGATATCCAGTGATATTTCACCAGTTTGTAACAGTAGTTGTTAAACATTGTTCAGATTCCTGTTACTGACCTCCTTTGTATACAGCGTAACCATGCTGACCATGAATTCTTAATGAGCTCAACAGCTGCAGGGATGGTCCTCAGGTTAGGGCTGGGTACCGAACTCAATACTTTTTAGGCATCAACCAAATTGCCTCCTAAGTATTGAGTATCTCGTTATTCAGTACCAAATTTCAATACCTAAGGAGCAAATCTCACCAGCGACAGTGCTTCTACCAAGATCTAATAATGCTTGTAATTTGCTGCCCGTTACAAAACTCTACGTTACACACAGAGACGGGGCTCACGTAGTAGGAGCTGAAAAATAAATTAAAAGACTTTTGCCGTAATGTTGTAGTAATGTTGTAGTAATGTTGTTGTTCCTTTTTTGTTAAAATGGATTTTATAAAATTGGTATCGTAAAAAGTGTGTCATAGGATATGGGAAAAGACATGATGAAACAAAAGCAGTTCTACTGGCTCTACCACTTATCAACCTCAGCATAAAGGGTGCCAGCAGGCAATAGGAAAAACCGTGTTTATTACACCAAAAGTTGGTCCAAAGAGAATAAAGAATCACAAAGCGTTGATGTTTGGACTGTGTTGATTGGCACCTGATTAACAACTTATTACAGATTTATGGAGTTTCCTGACTTACTGGAAGTTGTTGTCATATTTCCAGCCTGTAAATTTCAATGATTCTCCATGTGGCACACTCACTGTTATGCGGCACCAGGGCTGTATTATTGTGCAGGACAGAACAGCCTGTGTCAAGTCCATTTCCAAACCAGCTCGAGTTAAGTTTCATTCTGGATAATTACAATTTCAGTCTTAGTTGTGTAGTTTTTGCCATTGTTTCTATTGGTTATTATGACTCTGTGCTCACCAAAGTAATTGCCTAAATTGCTCTGTGAACACAGTGACATCAATACAATGAGGTCCAAAGCAGCAAAAAGCATTTGTACAATTAGACAGGTTGTAAACAATATGAGGATTAAAGGTGCAATGTGTAATACTGACAGCTAGTGTTTAGTAAATAGTTACTGGGTATACAAATTCAAAATACTGGAGATAGTTGTCTCCCTCCTCCCCACTCCTCCCCAGACTCAAAGTCAATGTTGCCAATTTAGCGACTTTTTTTCACAAAAGCAACTAGCAACAAATCTGGTGACTTTCTGTAAAAAAGTCGCCAGTATTGTCCAGCGAACACGCAAGGTATTTCTCTCCCAGAGGCCCCCAAACCAGTCACCTCTCTCTTCTGTTCTGTGACTGAGGAGCAGAGAGAGGAGCAGCCCCTGCGCACAGTGGACAGGCAAGTAGAAAGGTGAGAAGGGACAAGGTGCGGGAGCCGGTGAAGGTAGGAGAGACAGCGGGACACGAGGGGAGAAAGCCGCCGCATAGCTGGCCTGGTCCTGGGCAAGCCAGCCTTCTTTGAGAATTCTTTATCGATCTTTGTAGAATTTCTTGTTTTACTTCAAAGATAGGCTACCTGAGTAATAATTATAAGGTAAATAACTGTATTGAATTTGTGATTATTTGGCTAAAGATTTATATTTCTTTCTATCTACCTTGCTGACACAACCACTAAGCTTTAGTCAAATTATTGTGTAATAATGTTACAAATATGCAAATGAGCGTATAACATCATCTTGCTACTTTTAGAGCTGGTGCTAGTTACTTTCATTGGAAAAGAGTTGGCAACACTGGTCGAAGTTTACAGTGGCTGAGACCGCAGCATCCACAACAATGTTGTCACATAGCCAGACATTACTTCACAGCACAGCGGAGTAGCTAACGTTAGATGCCGGCTATATTGACAGTCATAAAAGCCTGTGCTCACGCGGAGCTCTGTACCCAACTGACACTTTTTTGGCTTAGAATTATGGGAGGAACCTCTAAAACACCACAGCCTCGCTGTCCTCGCCACCTGATGGACAGACACACGTCCTTGGCTTAGAATTATGGTACGAACTTCTAAAAATAACACCACCTTGCCGTCATCTCCACCCAACTGAACACACTTCATTGGCTTAAAATGACTCACCGTTGTTGGCTAGACCTTTTAACTAAAGATCACTTTATTTAGAAATAAAACTGAAAGTGAACAAAGCAATTTTATTTATATAGCACATTTATGCAACAAGGTAACTTAGTGTTTTACACAAAACACTAAGAGCGTTGGTAATAATCCATCATTGCACAGCTACAGAAAATAAAGTAGGTCAAGTTGAACCATGAGGGTGTTTGAAACTCAGTTTGAGTACAAATGTTACCATTCACCTTAGTTTTCTATTTGAAATAAGTTTGACTAACCTTCAGGTTTGTATTTAAGCTGTTTGATGGTGTGACTGCTCATGTTTCTTGCTCATGAACAGAACCCAAATGTCAAAATAATGACTTGTTTTTAAATGCCGTAGAGAGAATAAGTATTTGATACACTACTAATTTTGCAGTTTTCCTACTTACATAGCATGTAGAGGTCTGTAATTTTACAGGTACACAAAAATCCAGAAATCACATTGTATGATTTTTAAATAATTTTTGCATTTTATTGCATGCATTAAGTATTTGATACATCAGAAAAGCAGAATTTAATATTTGGTAAAGAAACCATTGTTTTCAGTTACAGAGATCATACGTTTCCTGTAGTTCTTGACCAGGTTTGCACACACTGCAACAGGGATTTTGGCTCACTCCTCCATACAGACCTTCAGGTTTTGGGGCTGTCGCTGGGCAATACAGACTTTCAGCTCCCCCCAAAGATTTTCTATTGGGTTCAGGTCTGGAGACTGGCTAGGCCACTCCAGGACCTTGAGATGCTTCTTACGGAACCACTCCTTAGTTGCCCTGGCTGTGTGTTTTGGGTCGTTGTCATGCTGGAAGACCCAGCCACGACCCATCTTCAATGCTCTTACTGAGGGAAGGAGGTTGTTGGCCAAGATCTCGCAATACACGGCCCCATCCATCCTCCCCTCAATACGGTGCAGTCGTCCTGTCCCCTTTGCAGAAAAGCATCCCCAAAGAATAATTTTTTCACCTCCATGCTTCACGGTTGGGGTGGTGTTCTTGGGGTTGTACTCATCCTTCTTCTTCCTCCAAAACATGGCGAGTTTAGACCAAAAAGCTCTATTTTTGTCTCATCAGACCGCAATGACCTTCTCCCATTCCTCCTCTAAATCATCAGATGGTCATTGGCAAACTTCAGACGGGCCTGGACATGCGCTGGCTTGAGCAGGGGGACCTTGCGTGCACTGCAGGATTTTAATCAATGACAGCATAGTGTGTTATTAATGGTTTTCTTTGAGACTGTGGTCCCTGCTCTCTTCAGGTCATTGACCAGGTCCTGCCGTGTAGTTCTGGGCTGATCCCTCACCTTCCTCATGATCATTGATGCCCCACAAGGTGAGATCTTGCATGGAGCCCCATACCGAGGGTGATTGACCGTCATCTTGAACGTCTTCCATTGTCTAATAATTGCGGCAACAGTGGTTGCCTTCTCACCAAGCTGCTTGCCTATTGTCCTGTAGCCTATCCCAGCCTTGTGCAGATCTACAATTTTATCCCTGATGTCCTTACACAGCTCTCTGGTCTTGGCCATTGTGGAGAGGTTGAAGTCTGTTTGATTGAGTGTGTGGACAGGTGTCTTTTATACAGATAACGAGTTCAAACAGGTGCAGTTAATACAAGTAATGAGTGGAGAACTGGAGGGCTTCTTAAAGTAAAGCTAACAGGTCTGTGAGAGCTGGAATTCTTACTGGTTGGTAGCTGATCAAATACGTATGTCATGCATTTAAATGCAAATCAATTATTTAAAAATCATACAGTGTGATTTTTTGGATTTTTTTAGATTCCGTCTCTCACAGTTGAAGTGTACCTATGATAAAAATGACAGACCTCTACATGCTTTGTAAGTAGGAAAAAATCAGCCGTTTATCAAATTGTTTGTTTTCCCCACTGTATATCAGCATGAGCTCTACTTTCATCTCCAAGATAAGTGCAGATGATGGCAAACAATCCCTTAAACTGTCAGCAGTGCTAGAAAATAAGTTTTAGTCAATCTAGACACATAGTGATGTAAATCGATACAATAGCCCTGCTCACATGTGGACCTGTCAAAACATACAGTGAAGGCTCACTGTGTCTTTACCGCTTCTTTTCCCGGGCTCTTTCAGGTGGGGGAACGTTTGGCTCGATATGATGTGGAGAAGCGATGTGCGATTGAAAAGGAAGACTATGACCTAGCCAAAAAGAAAAAGGAGCTGATGGAAGAGTACAGGAGGAGCGTCTACCAGCAGCTGGAAGTCCACAACCTGCTGGACATGGCAATGGTCAGTGGTCAGCGGTTACTGATGATGGCACTCCACCTGTACAGTAGAGGGACTGTGTGCGTGATGGAAAATAATTCTGCCTAAACTGAATTCTCTTCTGTTTTCTCTGCTGTTTTTCCACCATGTCACTAGATAACACAGGCTGCAGATTCATCCCCAGCCCAAGGATCCTCCCTCCCTTCTACCTTCTCCAGGTCACCGTTCAGTCCCCACCAAGCCCCTTGTGTCCACAGAGACATTCAGGAAAGGGAAAAAAACAAACGCTCCTCAGAACAAACAATCAGACGCAGAAAATGTTCTGCCCAACCTAAGCAGCCAGCCTGACACACTGTGCACCCCTGCTGCTCTACCTAAGATAGATGTAAGTGACACTTTATCAAATGCGTTGATGATGTGACACATCAAAACATCTTTTAAACAGCATTAAACATGTCCAACACATGCAGCCACTTATAAACAGTTACTATGAAGACAATATGGATGGACCCATGTTTTCTCATTAATGATCCAGTTGTAGACAGCTGTACCTGTAGCTTGTTCTGCTTACATGAATTCCTTTATTGTTGTAAAAATAACCTAGCTTACTGTCGTACCTTGGGAATATGTTTCCTGCCTTAAGCCCCTATAGTGTTGGAACAAGGAGCACACAGGGAGATTATGACCAGCGGGGGCTTTTATGCTTTACTCACCACCTACTGAGACCGGCCCTACTGCAGGTTTGGGTTTCACTATTTAATTAAAAGCGTGCAACAGTTGGCTGCCTCCAGCGCCTGCCAAGCTGGCCTCAAGGCAGGGCTTTGAGCCTTATACGAGGCAGCATGGTGCCAGTTGGCCCTGGGGCGCAGGAGACAGTGCAGCTTGGGTTTGAATAGATGGGGTAAACATTCATTGTCATCATGATGTTGAAGGATTGACCTATTCAGTCATCAAATGCTAGGGAGAGTTAGTGAAAAGAACAAGGGCAGAGATGATACATTTTTAAAAAGGATCTCTATCTATCTTCGTCAGACTTGAAAGTGTAGATGAATTTTCTTTGAACCGAGTGATCTCTGGAAAATGTATTTTTTTGTGCTGATAAATATATAAGAAGTATATAGAGTACCTACAAATTAAATATAAATTATGTTCTGTATGTAAATATTCGTATTCCAGGCTTTAAATACCAATGCTGTTGTCTTGTTCTGACAGGGTACCAGTGTGCATTATGATGAGAGGCCGCTACCAGCCCTTCAGGGAAAGAATGGCCTGTAGAGGCCACTCTGAGTCCTGCAGAGCAGCTCTCCCACCAACCTGACGCCCAAAGGACTCCACACAGCCCGGAGATCAGCGGAGAGCCAGAGCCCCTGACAGAGAAGGCCCAGAGAGAGGCTTGCCTTCCAATAGAAGTCTTTGGAGAAAGCATGGTAAGAAGAAACAAAAAGGCAGAAAACTTGGCTTGCTAAACTAACTATGGGTTTTACAAATAAGTAACAAGATGCTCAAATACTAATACCAAATATATGTTACTTACAAAAAGTTGTAAACATTATATAGTTTGTCAACCTGAGAGAAAAAAATTTAAAATACAGGCCTTTCCCTTGCCAATGAATGTCATATGCACTCTCCTTTTTTGGTTCCCATCAACTCCTGACAAAAATATCTAGTTCTGTGGCTGCATGATGCTTTAAGCTAGTTTCTAAGTTTGTCTTGTCTGCTGTGTGGTGCTGGTCAGGTATCGTACAGTTGGTTTTATCAGAGGTGTTTTGCAAAAAAAAATTGCCTGCAGTTGCTGGACACTGGGTTGCTGAGAATGAAATGTGTGGGCTGAAAAATAGAAAGCAATTGGCTAACAGAGTTTTTCACATTCCACATTTAATTTAAGAAATATTGAGTAGCGCAGCTTTAAGGGATCCTTTTCAAAAACAATTGTGTTAATAAATGTATATTGACAGATATATGGGTTTGTAATATAGGATCTCTATACACTGTGCATATATGTAAATTTCTATCCACATCTGCTGTAATAACCCACATAACTGATATATGTGATATTGTTAACGCTAATCTTTGCCTAATCTTTGCCCTCTCTTCTTTTCCAGGTGGCTGGGGTGTATTCTAAAACCTGGTCCAACAGGGAGGATGCTCTCCTGGCTGTGTACAAGAAGCTTTCAGAGTTATTACCCACCATCCCCAAGGAGGAGCTAAGAAACATGATAAGAGCTGCAGTCTTTCTGGTCAAGAAGGCCCTTCTGGATAAAGTGTCATCCGTGAGTCATGTTTTCAAAGGAAAATTGTCCTGGTGTGGATGTTGTGAATGTCCACGTTAATTGAACAGAAACTGCTACCAGTAAAACAGCTCTACTAAGGTGTTATGGATATGTTTACTTTATATATGCCATGTCCTCTGAATTCCTGTTACAAACAGAACTAATGTTCATTAAGTTAAATCATAAGCACACATACACACTCTTAACAATGTTCCCCCTGTCCCATGTGCAACCTTACTTCTCTCTCCCAGAGCTGGCTTCCTTTAACAAACAGTTTAGACAAGGATGGCCTTGTAACCCCTCTCTGGAAGTCGTCTACAGCTTTTACGTTAATTAAAAGAGCAGTGCCACAATAATTCTAGTTATTTATTTACATTGCCAGATTGATACACAATATGCTCCATATGAAGTCAACCGCTTAATTTACTGCTCCACAAATGTGCTTCATTTTAGTTCATGCTAAATAGACCTTTCTTAGGTCTAAGCTGCATGTCATGTCATTACATCCTAGGTTTGAATGTAGCCCAGGGTGTTTGTGCCTTGTGCCTTTCCCAGTATAAATCTACCTTGCAAACACATAATTCCCCAATTATTGATAATGTGGTGGTAATTATTGAACTGTAAAAAAAAAAAACTGTCCACTGTGTGGTGGATGTGTCCATTCATAACTACTGATTGTCACTCTCCATCTGCATACTCTAACCTAATCCAAGTAAACATTGCCAAGTCTAGCCTTTCTGCAAATTGACATCACCCTGGTGTTAGTTTTTCTTGGAAAGTCCACAAAGTTTGGAGCTAAACGTCCACTGGCTCTCTCTCCTTAGGTTTTCCACGCCTCCCTGAAGTTGCTGCAGCTACTGCTGAGCACGCTGATCCTAGGTCTGGGGCTGGGCCGAGCAGAACTGACCCACTGTATAGATCAGACTTGGCCCAACCTGCTGGCCAGGACTGGAGACTCAGCCAGCCGCCTCCGGGGCATGGCCATTGCCTTCATACAGGTATTGTAACACACTTGACTGCCGAAGATGTTTATTTGGCACCAGTTTCTTTCCGTTAACCCTTAGCTTCCTTCTTGCGTAAAGCTCTGTGGAAACAAGTGGCTGATCATTTTTAAAACTCAGCCCCCTCTTAAGTTTTTACTCCATGAAACAACATACAATGTACTAAAAAGGCTGCCGATCTCCCTGATGATTAATTTGTCTATGTGGAACTCAGTGTCATCTTCTTCCTTACAAGTCCTCTTTTGTTCATCATGTAGACATTGATCCCAGGTTGGTTGAACAAGATACTCTCCGCATAAAAGAGGAGGGAAATGTTTCATAAACTGTTTCAAAAGTAAAATTATTTTTTTCATAAAAAAATAAATGATGTCATGATTCCTATAGGGGCGGATCTGTTATGAAGTAATGTTGAGCAGTGTGAGAAAGTCATTAGATCATAGCTCAATGGTGAAATGATGGAATAAGTGAATGTCACACCACTCTTACTTCTAAGGCTTTGGGTTAGGTTAAAGCAGAGAATGATTCCATTACGGAGCTGTCTTTTTCAAGAAGTTGGATTTCTTAAAAAAACGAAATTGATTATTTTCACATGGACTTATGCAAATAACTAAATTCAACTTTCTGCCAAAGGCAAATTTTGTAAAAAGGTGACCGTGGGGGACTTCCGGTTATGGCGCACTGCTAGGCAGACGTGCGTCGGACGGCTCCCGCGTAAACTTCACAAAATAGCAAACAGGTAGCCTCAAGGAATTAGTAAACCGTTACCATTTGTCACTAAACTCTAGGAAAAGAAAATGCCTACAAAACCGCAAGCCAAACCCTCAAAATCCACTACTAAACCACCAGGTAGCCCCAGCGCGGCCGAACTAGCAAGCTTCAATGCTAATAACGACGATACAGCTACTAGCTCTGGCCAAATTCTTGATGCCATCCACACAATGAAGGAAGAATTTGTGTCACAATTTGACAGACTTTTTAGCGCTATTCAAGCAGGGTGAACTGAAGGGATGACCGAAGTAGAAGACAGAATTAGCACCAATTTTTTGCTATAAACATTTTGGCAGGTCCTCGATGTATAGAAACAATAATCTTTGCTATTATTTAACACTTTAGAAATGATATACTGCCGGAATTGTCTTAGAAAAACTTAGTTGTAGTGTTTTAATTCTAATCCTGACATTCAGTATGCTGGTACCAGTGAGGGTTTGACATTTTTGTTTGATAAATGAATAAAACCATTAGTCAATTTGTTGTCAATCTGCTGATTGATTAATTTGCTAATCCTGAGGTTGCGTTCCTCCTCTAAGCACTTTCATAAATAACCTTTATGTCAGTAAAGTAATGGTGTCATTGGTATGATTAATAATCACAGCAGATAAATACAGACTAATACAAACACTTCACTGGCAATGACTTATGTGCACCTGCAGGACAAACTAATTTTATTAACTGGGTTTTTATGTGCATTAAAATACAGATAATGGCTTTGGTTAAATAGAGCATGTTTTGTTCCTTTCAGATGATATCAGTCCATTAACAGCACCCATAAATCTGCATTCAGTACAGTGATTAAAAAGCGTGCCTTATTTACACGCCCCACAGTAAGCAAACAAAAGAAACGGCTCCAACATGTGTAAAATGGAAAACATTTACACTGCGTGCTTGGTCCATCTCTGTTGATATGGGCAACAATTTTATCAGAATGTACGAACTGTATTTTTCCGAACCTAGATAGTTCTTCCAAGAAGGATGTAACACCCAACAAAAGTGTGCTTGCTGGTAAATTATAAGCAGCCAAAGAAAGAATTGTGTGTGTTTGCCAAGAACACTGAGGTCATTTGAGTGACCATGTTCAGGAACAGGACCGATATTTATAAAGACAGGAGAGGAAAAAATGTTTACCTGACCTAATTTCATTCTTTGATAAGATTGTGATACTAGTACTGTTAATCAGAATGCCATTTCCTTCAGACTTCAAACTAGTTGTTTTTTTAGTCTTGTAGTAGTCTGCAGGTTTTCACGTCACCTTTTGGTATCGACTCAGCTTGCTTGGAATCTCAACTGAGGTGGATTGAAAAGTCCCCTGTTAGCAGGTACCAGGTACCAGGGACTTTTGTTTGCAATGGGAAAACAAAAAAGGCCAGTAGAGTCAAGGCGAGTCAAGGAAGTACCGTGCAGTGGAAAAACGCCATTATATACAAATACAAAAACAAACTTCTGCACATTAGCATATGTGCACTGTATGTAATTAATCATAATCAAATAGAGTGCAGTTTCTAGTGTGTTTATTAATATTTTTATTTAAAGGAGCATGTAACTTCTTAAGTTATCTTTACAAAAATTGCATTGACCTCAGAGATTAACTCACTGCTTGCATGCTGCAGTGGGATGCACTGTAGAGTGATATACAGGGTGAGTTAGGAGGTGTCTGAGGTGTTGTCATGTTCTGCCCCAGCCTTTAAACAAGCCCAAAGTTGTAGTCTCTCTGGGTGGCTAGACTGGCTCCTTGTACGCTTTAACTGCAACAGGACTAATGCAGGTTCCATACAGAATAGGTGGTGTTTGTTACTTGTGGCCTGTACTGGAGGTTGGTGCTTTCATATGCACTGGTGAGTGAGAGCAGAAAGTGTTACTGGACTGGTGGATTGAGTGATGATGACGCACTGTATGTAAGTGTAGGTAAATATCTTTTTCTAACTGGAATCTGATGCAGTGTGTGTGTGTTAAGTAAGACAGGGATGGATGTCTTAATGAGCTACAGTAGCTTCTCTTTCAATGAGATCAACTTAGGTCACAACTATTACTCATTATCATGAGTCGCAGCCCTCTGAAATCATCGCCCAGCACTGAATACCTCTTTGTATTGAGGACATTTATTTGTGTGTGTGTGTGTGTGTGTGTGTGTGTGTGTGTGTGTGTTTGTGTGTGTCTCTCACACATTTCCGACATACATTCCACTAACCTGAGGCTAAAATAGCAAACAACTAAGAGAATGTTTTCCAAGAGCCATTTTCGGTCCTACATTAATTGCACACTTGTATTTTTTTGTCATGACTTGTCTCTTTAACAGATGCTGTGTTGAATGACATATCACCATGTGTAGCATCACACAGATATGTTTTGTTAGTAGCTTACAGCACACATATTACTTAAAGGTGCATACTGTCAAAAATGACTTTGTGTGACTTCACACTGTAAATTTCAAGATCATTCTCTCTTTCTCATGTCCTCCATTTAGGAAATTGCTGTTCTGAAAGATGTACGCACCCTGCAGGTAATCCCTGGCGAGTTGGTGAAGCCCTTCAAATCCAACTTTCCCTCTCGTCTGGCTCAGAGTCGGGCCGAGCTGCTCGAAAAGCTACTCGCTGAACTGGGTACAGAGAACTCTGGCTTCACCCTGGACAATATCATGATGGTAAAAGACCTAAAGCAAAGTGCATCTATCAATTTTGTTGTATGTGTGTGTGTGTGTGTTTGTGTGTGTGTGATGTCAAAGTCCTTAATTAATCTGAATTATTTTAGTCTCTGATGCATAAGCCGAGAGTGGCCATGGTTCCAATTATCTGTTCTGTTATTGTTAGCTCAATATCACTCATTAAGTATCTTGTTATCTTAGAAAATCAACATTTTGTTTGCCTCAGCAGCCAAATTTAGATTTAGAGAAGTCAAAAGTCGCAGAATTTGAAGTCCAGAACAACTTAGTTCAGTTATTAACATATTAATATAACTCAGTTATTCTTTTTTTTTCAAATCTTGACATAATGAGATAGTTATTCCATTATATAGAGAACAAAATGCCACTATAGGTATCAACGGTCACATTTTCTATACTATACTAGGGCTGTAAACTACTACTGCTGTTTTTATTCTGGCAGTGTCAATTAGGTCTGTTCACATCTGGAAACAGCAGTTGCGACACATCTTCTAAAACATGATAGCACATGCGCTGTATAGAAATAGACACAGTATAATAACCTTTTATTATTCCGCTTTAAAAGCAGGCATCCATCGAGCTGATTTTCCGTTACATTTGACTTAGTAATTACAGTGTGTCAAACTGAAAGGGGAGCAATCCCTCCCGGGCTCTCTGTGGCCATTCAGTACATCCAAACATGCAGCCATTAAGCTCCAGTCAGCTGAGTCAATGTTGTCACCATTGGCATTCACTTTACGCCTCCTGCACTCCTCTGGTTTCCAGCAGTGACCTAATATCTACGTGCAGACTATCCAACTATCCAACTGTTGACCAGGCCGTGCAGGACAACAAGCCGCCCTGTCCCCCCACTCTTTAGTTTACGACTGGCCCTCCACCCATCCCCCTTCACTCAGCCCTCCTCTTGACTCACATCTTTTATCAGGGAGAGCAAATTGTTACGTTTGTCCTCTGAGTTTCTCCGCCTTCTTAAGCCAAAGCCACACAGGTGGCACTGGGTAGCCTGTGTTTGCATGTTTGTGCGTGCTTGCTTAGCGCCTGTTCCCTTTGTGTTGGCTGCCTCCCATGTTTGCCTGGGAAACATTTCCAGTCTGGATTGAGACGTGACAGGATGACTGTGCTTTATTCCGTCTGCCTGTCTTTCTCCTAAAAATGTAAGAGACACCAGGAAACTTAGTTTCAGTAATGAATAGATTGTGAAATAATTGCCTTGCCTTTGAAGATTTGTTGAGATACTTGGTAAGCCACAACAAGAAACAAGCAATATATCTTTTAAATAAAAAAATACAGAAGGTTCAGGGTAGCTACTAGGTTCCTGCAGTAAACTTTATTGTGCTGACCCATCACAGATAGCTGTCCTCGTCCTCAGGACACACAAAGCACCTCACTCTGGGAAAAATGTCTTAACTGCTTAACTGTATGTGTGTGTGAGAGTAGAGAAAGAAAATACTTCTCTATACCATAGAGATAGACACACCAAGCATCAGCAAGTGCCACTGAAGGTGGAGATGGAGAAGGAGTATTCACAATCAAATCTTTAAAATATAAACAAAAATGTGTGCACATCTATACAGATTTAACCCCACCAATATGTGTTTGAACCTAAAATAATCTTAATAATAATAACCTTTGCATGTTGCACAGTATATATCTTTTATACAGTCAGGAAACTTGGTAAATGACGAATCCTTAATTTCACAGCTAAGACCTCTACTGTTTTCCGCCTCTTTTAGATCTTGTGACTAGCCCTCCTGACAGCTCTATAGTGTTAGCCCAGCTATGTTTTGAGCATTTTTTCCTTTTCCCCCTACTGTTACCTGGGTGATCCGCTCTGAGGCGGGGGCCAGAGTGAAAAAAGGGGGTGATTGAATTTCCTGTAATTAAAATGAGAAGCAGTCAGCAGAGACAACATAGAATAATGGCAAGCTGTCCCTGAGCCGGTTGAATGAGGGATGGGTGGCCTTTGTACACAGTTTACTTCTGGATTTTAACGTTCTCCTCTGGCAGGATTGCCATTGTGTTGCGACTCTCTACACACAGATTATGTCGAATAATGGGATCTTTTTACGTCATGATGTGCACTTGCCTCAACAATGTTGCTGTTTCGCACATGAAACTAGACTGCAAATAGTGCTTCATAAAACTTTGACTTTTATTTGTAAAGAGCAAGCACTGACTATTTTTTGTGGCCTGCCTTGTTTCCTCTACATACTGGAAGTAAGACTCGGCAAGGCAAGTTCTATTATATGGCAACCTTCAAACACAGAAGCAACTTGGCTTACACAATAAATGCATTAGAACACCTAAAAGCCCAATAAAGATGACAAAAATTCACATAAAGTAATAGACAAAAAACAGTTTTGACTGCACCAACAAGTTGCGCAAAGTTTAATAAAGGGTGTAGAAAAATGTCTAATAAAGTTGGTTTCTAGCACTAACATTTGACTATTATTCCCATGCATTGTATGTACATGGGTAAGGAAATGATCTGAATTCTGACTACTGACTTACTAGGACTCACTGTCACTGGGTAAGGTTACTACAGTGCATGTAAAACCTTCAGATTTCTTCTATAACGTGATTTATTTGAGTAAACTTGTACTACATGACGTGACAACCCATAAACACTCTAAAAAAAAAATCTGGTTATACACAACATCTGACATATTGTTTACTTGCAGTGTAGTAACCTGATTACTGTTTGAATATTTCTTTACCATCCATCCATCTTCGACCGCTTATCTGGTATCGGGTTGCGGGGGCAGCAGCTCCAGTAAGGGACCCCAAACTTCCCTTTCCCGAGCCACATCAACCAGCTCCGACTGGGGGATCTCGAGGCGTTCCCAGGCCAGGTTGGAGATATAATCTCTCCACCTAGTCCTGGGTCTTCCCCGAGGCCTCCTCCCTATTTCTTTACCATGCATGTGTATGTTGTCGTCAGATCTTCAGTGCTGGGAACTTATTTAGACTTATAGAGGCTATTTGTTTTAGTTTTAGTCAGGCTTTGGATGAAATACATTTTGACTACATGCAATGATCTTTCCTTTTATTCTGCTGCTTTGCAGTAAAATAGTCTGTATGTCATCTGAAATTAAATCTTAATTGCATTTCCAAATTAGTTTCATGTCAAAAACAAAAAAAAGCGTATACAGTATGTTAGAACAGTAACATCCAGTCAATTAAAATTCTTGCTCAGTGTTCACATGTCAATAGAAAGCACTGTTTTCCTCTGTTAGTTCTGCACAGCAGCTTTGGAGCACAATACACCAGCGGTGCGAGAGCTGGCACAGCGCGTCATATTATCCATGTACCAGCAGCACGGAGCTGCGGTTCTCCGCTACTTTCCACCCAACGATGCTGCTGCGCGGAAGAACTTCCTCTACAAAACCCTCTTTGATGGCTTTGCCAAGATTGATGGAAAGCTGGTGGACACTCAGGCAAGAAGTGTTACTTAACATCTTCACTATAACAAAGAAATAACTGTAATCTTCCTTTTTCCATTTTAAAAAATTATACGGATGTCTATATTTGCTGTGTTAAAACTATTAGCGTCAAACGGCCAGGCCGAGGGTGTGTTCACACTGTTAATGTTCTTCACAAACAGATTGTAGTCAGTGAGGAGCAGCTGGTAGATGGACAGGGAAACTGTCAAACAGATGGGAGCTCTCTTTTAAGGAGGGACTGCATGGCATCATATATTTTTATTTTTTTTCTAAGCTGACAGTAATAGTCTCATGTTGCACAGACAGCCAACTGCCTCCGCTGCTTCCTTAACCCTACTCATCTTGGTAATCAAATTATCTATGACAGATTCATTCATGTATCTATTGATGATGTAATGTAGATATAGTGCTGCATTACTTTCAAATCCTTCATGTCATCACCAGGTGAACTGTGTGTAAGATTGCAACAGACTTGACTGACTTTAAATATCAACACAAAATGAGAAAACGGATGGCTGTTAGCTGAAACTACAGCCAGTAACAAGTCATCTTGTGTTCTATAGCTAACATGATGTGATATTACTTTACCATAATGTTTTTCACTCACACACTGTGAGTGTGAAGTTGAATTTCTTACTGGCATAAAGAACTAAAGACCTAGCCTTCCTATTGCGTAGTGGCCCTAGGAGTCTGCCAAGCTTCAAGCTGTTCAACTTTTAAAGAAGAAAAGAAAGATGTGTTCCTGACGTTGTATTAGCAGGAGGAAAAGAGAAGAAAGGAACACAGAGGAATCTGAAACCAAAAAACTGACTGATGCTAATGGCGTGTCACTTTTCACCCAGACTCTAAAGAAGGGAGGTGGTCAGCCGGATGGGCAAAAAGAGAAGGAGGAGATCCACTCTCTTCAGGAGCAGCTGGCTGCCTTAAAAGAGATCACAGTAGGTGAAGTTGTCACCATTCTGCGATTACATCACTTTTTATAATGGCTTCTAATTTAGATTTATGACTCAGAAACTTTAAATGAGCAGATAACAACATTGATACATAAAATATCTATATATTATATATATCTCTTTAAAAAGTCTTATGAAGAGGAGTTCCACCAATTATTCCCAACTTACACGTCCTATGTCTGAAGTTACTGTTACAGTTGTGTAGAGCTTGCCTTGTGTGAAAGCATCTTTTTCTGGACCTGTGCTTTTTGACATCTGTTCAAACTTCTCTGTGTGCTTGTGAAGGAGAGAGGAAATGACAACACCAAAGGACATGTTACCAAGAAAGAAGCTCCCAAAGTTGAGTCCCAAAAAGCTGCCAAAACAAGTACGTGCACATGTGTAACAAGAAAGAAGCTGACAAAAGCATCTCAGTTCCTAATCACATTAAAGATATTCTTAAAGTTAAAGAGTTGAACATACTTATATACTGTACACCACCAGGTCTGATTTTGATTGCTTTAAAGCACAATGATATATTGCTTTATGGCAAAAAAAGTACCTATATTAACAAAATGATGCACCCTGCAACTCTGGCATAAGTCGACTGCATCTTTACATCATGTTTAAGTTTTGTAAAGTCAGTGTTCATTTTCTTCCTTTATAGAGGGCTGGATCTCATTGGGGTGATGCTCGAAAGGGTGGCCTCCAATTAGTGCAGTCATGACAAGTAACATTACTGTCTTCTTAATTTTCAGCTGTCACAAAAGTGCCGCAGAACAAGATAAAGGACAGTATTGACGTCCAAAAATCTATCAACTATCTGGACAAGTAAGTGACCATTAACTCAAGGTGACATTTAAAAAATAGAAAATAATATAAAGATGCAAATAAACAATGCATATAGCATGTTAGCCTGATCCCAATTCTATAGGTTTAGTGTTTTTGATGCAGTTTTCACGCATTCAATTTATTTTTCCAGCTGCTGTGTTTGTTTAACTTTTATTTTGTGTATTAATTATTAAAGTCATTAGTGTACCAGTACACAGGTCAATGCTTCAAAGGGACATGATCTGATCTGCAGCCTCATCTGATCTTTCAGCTTGTGTATATTCTGCGGTAAAAAGGATGAATCATTCACAGAGGATGGATTGGACCTTCACTACTGGAAACACTGTCCTATGCTGAAACGCTGCGATGAATGTAGACAGGTAGATCTTTACATTTTCAAACGTGTCAGTATTTTTTAAGTCCTCCTGAAAGAAAGACACCTGCCTGGCTGTTTAATGACCACCTAAGAAATAAAGCTTGTGTACAGACTTTTGCGTACAACTCTGCGTTGTGTTCACAGGTAGTTGAGATAGCCAGCCTCACGGAGCACCTACTGGGTGAATGTGAAAGCAGATCCAAGTTCAGCCAGTGCCCACGCTGCTCAGAGGCCGTGCCCACTGAAGATCTGACTCGCCATCTCCAGGGTCTCGCCTGCAACCGTGAGTTCTCAGTCGCATTTTCATGCAATTGAAAAAAGTCTGAAAACGCCTTATGTGATGAAAATCCTGATTGTTATTTGGTTGAATATGGTGTATTTTCTTTTTTTCTTTTATAATTGTTTGTCTTTATTGGATGGTGATGAAGCCTACACTGCACATCTTGCCTGTTTTGGCGTGGGGTTGCATCAATGTAGTCTACTGTAAGAGAGGAGAGAGAGAGAGCTGTATGTTAGACCGTTAAGAGCCAAGATTTTTTGTCCTGCTATATTGTCCTTAAATTGGGGGATTACATGCCACAAGCCCTACACGGGGGTGGAAGCTTAGGGAAGTTACTACTTCTTACTACTGAGGCTGGTTTGTGATCTAACCTGTAACATGCTAGCATTAGCCTGCCACAATAGCCTGTCAAGCTAGCTGGTTTGCTAACTGAAAGTTAGCTCAGTTTATTCAAGAGATAAATTTAAAGCGTCACCGGCTGTTTTAGGACTAGACAGGTCTTTTGTTGAGCAGTCAAGAAAATAGTTTATATAGGTCATATAAAAGTGGATGGTGCAACACAGGTACAATGAAAGTTTCCACTTTTCCTGACTCTGCTGCTCCCATGAAAGTTCAGCTCTGTCAAGACGGTTCTTAATTCATCAACTGCACGTCAAAGTTCAACAAAATGTAACTCTCCGCAAAAGCATAGCGCAGATTTACAAGTGAATCCACAGATTACATGATTCCACTCAAATAAATTTATTTCAGTCTACTATGTGGCTGTTTAGAAATGCTGGTGTGACCTTTGCCCTTATTCTTAGGTCTAATAGTGCGTTCCATTTACCTCAGAACTCAGAACCTGGAGCTGGAAATGACATTACACCCGAGATGAAATCTTTCGCACGGGTCAGCCATGTTAAATTTTGAGCTTGCGGGACTCAGAGGTTGTCTGAGTTCTGAGCACGGCAATCCGAGGTCAGGGGGCGTTTCCGTCTTTGACCTTGGAAAATCCGATTTCCGAGTACAAATGAAATGCACTATTATCCAACTTACACTTGTTAGCACCAGCCCAACACTATCTCTGTGCCTTGGTTCTGGCTGTGCCTTCTCTTTGGTTCCATGTATAGTCTACCAACACAGCAGGTGCTGATCTGATTTTAAAAAATAAACTCACTATAGGAAGTATAGGAAATGTATCTTATCAACATCTGACAATGTTTGTCAGAGCAATTTGACTCTACTTTAAAGTGTTCTTTCTCTTAATGAGCACATCATTTCCTCAATTAGATTAACCATTAAATCCATTACAAAAAAGACACATTTCCTGAAACATTGATTAACCAACTTTAGGAAGATAAACATTCATTCTGCTCATGTATTTTTCCCTGGTGTTTACCTTGATTCTCCCCTGCCTGGATTTCTTAAGCTGACATTGGTTTAGTCCTTATTGTAGCTGAGATGTCCATCTCTTTTAATATATTTGGTTCAATTCCTTGAATAGTCATCTCTATGCTCACAATTCTACACAGAGCCTATAATGAATCAAAAGTCAGTATGTTTTCCATAATGTTGGTTGCAGTCAATCTTCAGTAAAATACCAAGCTATTATCTGATTGGATCTTCTAGGTTGGTGTTTTTTTTCAATTGGAAGGTACAGTTTATTGTAACTGAACCAACTAACTAAATAAAGAGGCTTACTGTATCAAGCCTTACACTACATCTATCTCCAGCCATATGTCTCCCTTCCCTAAATAAGTCCCTGCATTGTATTTAAAACAAAAAAAACAACAAAACTGTACTCTCTGTGCAGTAAAATAGCACGAACATATGTGAAAACAAAGAAAAGGAGCTTTGATATTCCCATTCGCGCAAAAGGTAGAAAATCTACAACTACCAGAATGCACTGCGCCGCACCTAACCAATAAACGCTCCCACTAGTTCAAGCAACAGCAGCAAACCTCCAACTGACACGTTTTGTGTCAAACGCATCACTTGGAGGTTTTTTTTCTTGACCTGGGTAGGAAATCTGGGCACTGGTAAAATGAAGGGACGTTTACCGTAGTTCATGTATGCATACTACCAACATTATTATGATGCAAAGTTGGTTGAATATCTGCAACGTATCTCTTTAAAGGTGTCACGTTTCTGTTTCAGCCTCTGTTTCAGGTAAAGGCTCCAACCACTGTCCTTTGTGTCACAACAACTTCATGCCTGGAGAGAAGGTGAGGTCATGTACCTGCAAGTCACATGAACAGTGCTAGTGTTTATTTTTTGAAGCAAAAGCTTGATCATAGAAAATTAGGACTTGATGTAAAGCATGTGGGGTAAGCAACAAATAGGTGTGAAGTGGAACATGTATGTCCCTTTCTAACTTGACCAAAAACAAGAATTCTGCAGCAGAATCAGTTTTTGAATACCAAACGTGCTATGCTATTTAATGCTAATTGTTTCTTTGCTTAATCCAAAAAAAAAAAAACTAGGTCTCTTGTGTAGAGCTGCTTCCGAGATAATAATGGTTTTCACAGAACTTGGGCCTGAACTTCACTCAGTGAGCTTTTCCATATTAACTCATCAACTGTCAGAAACTCTTAGGTTCTGAACCCAAACACAGACCAGGACAAGTTAGGTGGTGAAAAACTGAGAGAGTGTTTATTGAAGACAAAAGTATACTGGGTATTGCCAGGCATGTAGATAGGTGAGTCTGGGTGATGGAATGCTGATGGTGGTGATGAATGCGTTGGGAGGTGAGCACAACAGGAGTTGATGGGTTTGATTGTAAGACCGGGGTGAAGGTACTGAAGACAGAGGAACAGTTTAGCAAACAAGCTAAACTTGTTTGCTAACAGAAACAAAGCGAACAGAAACTGACTTTGCTGGCACACAAGCACACATACTGTACTAGTATGGCTAACAATCCGGCACGGACTGGATGTTAGGTCACAGTTTGAGTAGTGTAGTGATGATGATCAGAAACAGGTGTGTAGATTGCTGTTAAGAAACAGGTGAGAGCCGTTTCAGATGATCCTGGAATTTCCGCCTTACACTCATTGTCGGTTAACCGGAACAGGGTTTTTGTTTCAGGAAGGAAGTTTAACAAACTCTGAGTCTGACCCTGATCTCTGAGTTGATTTACCCTGAGATGGGCAACTCTCAATTTTCGGTTGCAAAACAGCTGATTTGAGTTGGTAGAATCAACTCAGATTAGGTTCACTCAGAGCTATACACATGCAACACCACAATAAAAAGGCAGCATGAATGGAGCCATGATACTATGATTCACCATGGTTACAACCACAAACAAACTGGTCGACGGTAATACTCATGGGCACATACAGCAAATTTAACATGTATTTAGTAAAAAAAAAAAAAAAAAAAAAGCAGCACAGCAGCTGCTGTAAATAGCGAGAGTTGGTGTGGGAGAAAATTGCTGCTTGAGTCAATGCATGAGCTCTACTATAGTGTATTAATGTCATATTTAATCACAGGTAACCTATATATTACTGGTGAAAACTGGAATGGTAGTAGGCTACACCTATCATTTCATTTAGGTGCAATCCTGGCGGGCAAAAAAGTAAACTACTACTAATCCCATTCTGAGGTTGTAGCTCCATCATTAACAGAATTCAGATTTACAATCATTTCTTTCTTTTTAATGTCTCTTACTGGTTTGTGTCCAAGGAACTCTACACAAATGTTAAACACGTTTCAGAGTGAGTCACACTTTTCCGACGGCTCTGCATTCAGTGGCTTTACTAATATGCTCCGCATCAACAATGTTGTAAAGTAAACTGCCGGGATGTAAGAGCATGTCCACGATGGGTGACGTTAGTGACAGATAGGGATAGGCTATATAACTAATAGACTGGGAAGAAAAATTATACTGCTCAAATACAGTAGGTAGTTATCTGGAAATGAAAATGCATCTATAGTTGGGACCTCAATATCATCTCCCAACATATGTTTATCTCCCTACAAAGTAATACAGCTTCTTCATCAACGGGATTGTTGATAAAAGAAAATACCATGTTTTATAGTCTGCTTAACACAGTTAATAAACCAACACTGTTTTTTATTCATGAAGATAACAAATTGTGCTAAAATGCGCCTGATACAGACTGAATGAATGAATGAGTGAAAGAATGCTGTGTCAGAGAGAGGAGACTCAGAGAAACTCAAGGTTTATGACCAGGTTAGGTTAAAAGGCACAGTTACCATAGTAACTGACTCTGAGGTTAAGTTAGTCTCTTTCTGTAATGACCTGGAGTTACCCATCTCTCAGGTTTGATTAACCTCCCTGTCTGAAACAGAAAACCCAGAGTTTCCCTCATCTCAGGGTTAACAATTTCCCTCATCTCAGGGTTAAGTTTTCACTAAACCTGCTTTCTGAAACAGCGAGTCGCCGGCGAAGTATGACGTGATATCAGGTCTCGCGATGTAACGGATTACTTCAAGGCACTGCACACATACACCCATTCAGGAACCGGCTGTCAAGGTAGCGATGGAGTTTTTCCACAAAAACGAAAAAGAAACAGATTGCTAGGAAAGCATTGTCTGAGGAACAGAGAAAGAGGAAATGGCAGACTGACCGAGTGAGGAGTCAGACACAAGTAAACATAGGAGCTGCCAAATATCTATTCCGAAGCTGTAGGGGGAGCTTTATAGAGAAACCTGTGAGAAAACAGCGAAGAAATGGCCAAAACTGAAAACTGAATAGTGCCTCTTTAAGACAAAAATGTCCTGATTAGCTGTTGAGATATACACTCACCGGCCACTTTATTAGGTACCCCATGCTAGTAACGGGTTGGACCCCCTTTTGCCTTCAGAACTGCCTCAATTCTTCGTGGCATAGATTCAACAAGGTGCTGGAAGCATTCCTCAGGGAGTTTGGTCCATATTGACATGATGGCATCACACAGTTGCCGCAGATTTGTCGGCTGCACATCCATGATGCGAATCTCCCGTTCCACCACATCCCAAAGATGCTCTATTGGATTGAGATCTGGTGACTGTGGAGGCCATTTGAGTACGGCAAACTCATTGTCATGTTCAAGAAACCAGTCTGAGATGATTCCAGCTTTATGACATGGCGCATTATCCTGCTGAAAGTAGCCATCAGAAGTTGGGTACATTGTGGTCATAAAGGGATGGACATGGTCAGCAACAATACTCAGGTAGGCTGTGGCGTTGCAACGATGGTCAATTGGTACCAAGGGGCCCAAAGAGTGCCAAGAAAATATTCCCCACACCATGACACCACCACCACCAGCCTGAACCGTTGATACAAGGCAGGATGGATCCATGCTTTCATGTTGTAGACGCCAAATTCTGACCCTACCATCCGAACGTTACCCAGCAGAAATCGAGACTCATCAGACCAGGCAACGTTTTTCCAATCTTCTATTGTCCAATTTCGAAGAGCTTGTGCAAATTGTAGCCTCAGTTTCCTGTTCTTAGCTGAAAGGAGTGGCACCGGTGTGGTCTTCTGCTGCTGTAGCCCATCTGCCTCAAAGTTCAACGTGACTGTGCGTTCAGAGATGCTCTTCTGCCCACCTTGGTTGTAACGGGTGGTAATTTGAGTCACTGTTGCCCTTCTATCAGCTCGAACCAGTCTGGCCATTCTCCTCTGACCTCTGGCATCAACAAGGCATTTCCGCCCACAGAACTGCCGCTCACTGGATGTTTTTTTTTCTTTTTCGGACCATTCTCTGTAAACCCTAGAGATGGTTGTGCGTGAAAATCCCAGTAGATTAGCAGTTTCTGAAATACTCAGACCAGCCCTTCTGGCACCAACAATCATGCCACGTTCAAAGTCACTCAAATCACCTTTCTTCCCCATACTGATGCTCGGTTTGAACTGCAGGAGATTGTCTTGACCATGTCTACATGCCTAAATGCACTGAGTTGCCGCCATGTGATTGGCTGCTTAGAAATTAAGTGTTAACGAGCAGTTGGACAGGTGTACCTAATAAAGTGGCCGGTGAGTGTATATATATATACACATATACAGTATATGTGTGTGTATATATATATATATATATATACACATATACAGTATATGTGTGTATATATATATATATATATATATATATATATATATATATATATATATATGTGTATATACAGTATGTATGTATGTGTATAAATATGTATGTGGATATATGTATATGTGTGTGTGTGTGTATATATATATGTATATATATATATATATATATATGTGTGTGTGTGATAGCCATGCTTTCCCTAAATCTTTTTTTTTTGGTGGTTTAGGATAATGCAGTTCTTTTGATGCTAATTATAAACCCTAAACAAAAGTTAAATATTGTGTTGTACAATTGGACAAATCAAGGTTTCCTTTGGTTCCGTCAGTAGTGGTAGCTTTCCATCTGAGGTGGCTCCCTGCTATGTATTATGTGGGCAATGTTTGATCTATAACCAGGAGGGTTCCGTTAAAGATTTACTGAAAGATTTAATCTTATTTCAATATTAATCAACAGATATCAGGTATCAATGAGAAAATGTTATCAAAATGGGTTACTCAAACGATAGTTGCGTACACTGATTGTAACCTCCTGTTGAATATTGGACAAATATAACCACAGGGAAGAAAGTTTGTTCTTATGTTCCATAAGTAAACAGTGCTCATATTTCAGCGCCCTTGGACCTGCTCATCCGTTAACTAATTCTTTGTGTCTGTCCACTTACTGTGTGATAGAGAAGTTTAACATGGATATGCAGCGTACAAGATTCTCTGCCCCACTAAAAGATGTAACAACAGTGTAGCCTTTCGTTTGTCTTCCGTTACGTTTCTGTCATTGTGAAGTCTAATGAATCATGCAAGTCGTCTTTCAAGGAGCCACAAGAGCTACAAGAAGAGCTGACCAGCACATGTCCTGACCCTGCCTGTCCTAGTTTGCAGCAGCACATTGGAAATATATCTCCCGGACAAAACTCTTAAGACGAGAATCTTAATTGGTGGTTAAAAGTCCCATGGCATGAAAATGTCACTTTATGAGGTTTTTTTTTTTACATTAAAATGAGTTCCCTCAGCCTGCCTATGGTCCCCCAGTGGCTAGAAATGGCGATAGATGTAAACCGAGCCCTGGGTATCCTGCTCTGCCTTTGAGAAAATGAAAGCTCAGATGGGCCGATCTGGAATCTTGCCCCTTATGAGGTCATAAAGGGCAATGTTACCACCCCTTTCTCTGCTTTGGCCGCCCAGAGAATTTGGCCCACCCATGAGAGAGAGACATCATGGCTTTCAAACAAGCAAAGAGGCAGTTGGTCAAGGCCACACCCCCAGCCTCCACCTTGCCCCCCCCTCTCCTCCTCCTCAATAACTACAGACTCAGAAATGGCACATACTAAGGAAAGGTCATGTGGAACTGGCTCTAGTGACTGTAATTCTGCACCAAGGCTGAATTTTGGGAAAGAGACTTCAGATATGGTATGGTACTAAGGTCTATGTAAAAGCATCTGAAGAGCACCATGTCATGGGAGCTTTAAAACATCAGTCTTCAATTTGACATGTTGGGGGTCTTGTAGGAGAAGATTGTTTCCATCAGTGTTATTACAGCCCCAACCAATCAGATTAGACTGGTCTCATTCAAATTTGGGTACATCTTTGCTAACCTTGGTGCCCCCAGGTAATCAGGGAGGAATCAGTGTTTGACTCTAGAGAGGTAGCCAGAGTAACAGTTACCACATCCAAGGAGGGCAGAAGTCAAATTATGCACTTCCAACTCAGGGAGGTATTGAAGAAAAATCACAAAACACGACTCGTTCGAGACCCTGTAATTGGAATGAGTATGCCCATTTGAATTGTTGCTTGAAAGGTTAATAGACATCATTTATTACTTAATGCCTCTTAAACATATTGTATGTTGTTTCTGCCTTGTACGTGTGCGATCAGAATGTAATACGTATTTTAGATTGACAAATCCAGAAGCAAAGTGTAAACTACCTAATAAACAATAACGTTCTAATTATAGATTAGTACTTTACCATTTTTATTCCTCGCAAACCACTTAAAATAAGATGTGAGAGATGTTGAGATTAAGCCCTAAATTACATTGACACTATTTATTCAACCTTAGGCTGCAACTCATTTGTGTACTCATTCAAAATCTGTTTCACAACATGAAGTTGCCCACCTTTCACACCCTTAAAAATGAATGAAGAAAAAAGCTTACAAAAAGTCACACTTTCACTGCCAGAGCTGTGAGCGTAGGCCAAATGAAAGACTGCAGTGTTAGTGGGAGGGAGGGCAGCCATTCGGGCCTTGACTGGGCCTACAGTCACTCATGGCTGTCCTGATCGAGAGATGAACCTGGGAGAGGAACGGACTCAGTGAGCTACTTTGTCTCTGTTATAGGCCTGGAAGGCTCACCTCATGGCCAGGGAGGGCTGTAAACAAAACTCACGCAGGACTGCGGTGTCCCAGAGAACCCAGCCAGCACAAGGTAAAGCATTCATACACACTCTGCTTACACCCACCTCTCCAACGCTCAGTGTGAAAGCTGTACAAAGTGCCCATGCTTACAAAATTTCATGTTGCAGCTTTTCCACTATGGTTTCCTGCCTCAGAGCACAGAATAAGGCACGTAAAAATAGTGACAGATTTAATGTGGAGTCTAGTGTAGTGGGTGTTAGTGTATCCATTTTGAGTGATCTTTTGCAATACTGGTTGTAAGTAGATGGTTAATGGCTGACATAAGCAGTTAGGGTTAGTCGTTGCTTTTTCGTACAGCTGAGTAGGGTTGTATTAGTCTGGATGCCCATTATTTTGTTGAGGGATGTCTCATATTACTGTAATATCCATCCTGATGCCAGAGTGAACATCTTACAATAGAGGATCACTGCTGAGTATATTTAAGTTATGATCCGATTCCTTAAGGTTTTCATTATATCACACTCGTAGAAAAAGCCCTTGTGTTGGTACTAACAATACTAATGAGGGCTCCAGTGTACTTAAGTGTTCCAGCGAGAGTGACAGTGAGGCAGCATGCCCGGTACCAGGAGCCTGAAATTAAAGCAGCTAAATGGAATTAAGGCATTAACAATTTTATTATTTACACCTGGGCTTTTCCTACGGTGACAAATGTATTCCGTTAAAAAAAGCATCAGTCACTCTTCCTCTGTTGCATTTCTGAAAGAGTAGCAGCTCAATGTGTGTTTGGTACCCCCAGTGGTTGATATATGTATCATTTTAAACTGAATTCTGCAAGCTGTATTATTAATTGCTGCCACAGTAACCATAGGCGTTGCCAAATCAACCGGGACTGAAATCTTAAGGATTGTAACACGTTTGACAACAATGGGTAGGACCCAGACGAGGTCAGAAGAGCAGGAGGGCAGTTCCTGGAGCATGCTGACCTTTCACATTAGGGGTGCCACAAGGCTTCATAATAACCCTGTTTACTTAAGGATCCTGAACACTTTTTAAATAAGCCACATGCCTACATGCTTTGCTACAGCATATAAGTTAACACTCACCAGTGAACATGTTTACTTTTCAGGGTTTACCTGAGGAAATAGTTTGTTAAAGGTAGTAAGCCACTCAAATCCTTTCACATCTTGTTAATGTTAATCTACTTAACAAATGATGGCCTAAACAGGAGCCGTACACATTGAATAAATAGCATGTGCTGTGAGAAATAGTGCCTCTGCTGTTTTTTTTTTGTTATTCCATAAAAGCTTATTCATTTTGTTGTTAGTTAGTCTTCATGTCAGGCGTTGTTAAATCTTCTGTACATTACAAACATACAGCTCATTTTGAATCTAGGACTTTAACTTGTAATGGAGTATTATAGTGGCAATACTTGTTTTAATTAGGTAAATGATCAGTTCACAGGGGTGTATGTTAATGTTATATAAAGGTTTACTGTGGGGATGCAATTTTGTTTGTGTGTGTGTGTGTGTGTGTGCGTGCGTGCGTGCAGGCAGGTCTGTTGGTGGAGCCAAGCTGATGCAGTCCTGGTCGGTCAGGGCCAGAGCCAGAGCCATGGGCCGAGGCAGCCGGATCCCAGCCCTGGCACCCCTGGCCAGAGGACATACACCAGGGAAGCACTGAAAGTGGTTCGAAGCACCTAGGGGAGGTAACCAACAGCAACAACCAGATCTGTAGTAACCATAACCCACTCTCATATTTCCTTAGCCCACTTCCCTGCATATCAGAACTTTTTGGAAAAGGGGTTTAACATCGTTTTAAGATTAAGAAAAAAAGAATGTACAAACATTACAGCATGGTGTTGTATCCACTTATTGAAACACTGTATATTCATGTCTTGTATGTTCTCACAGGATGGCTCGGTTTTTGTTTTATCTTTCACATCGCTCACTGCCATTTGGAGTCACCGTGGTGGGGAATTGTACAGCTGTACTTCCATTACATTTTGGTGACTGGTGACAGAGACAGATAAAAACAATTCTTTTTCTAAAATAAAGCTTAATGGCATTTTCTCGTTAGACCCCCAGTATGCAACGCAGGCTTTCTCCTATGAATGTGTTGTCACCAAACCCAAGCTGAGATGACCCTGATGACATCACTATGACATCATTAAGGTTATTGCCAAAGCTAGTAAACTAACCGTTCTACACAAGCTATCCAGTGCTGCTATAATTGTGACCATTTTATTCAAATTAAAATTGCAAAAATACAAACAATAAAGATATGTTTAGCATTGTATTAAATATTTAGACCAGATACCAGGATATAAATAGAACTACAATTTAAGTGACCACTTCCCTGGAGAAGTAGTGTAGTGCCAATAAATATGTAATCATTTAATAAATCTTACCAGGTGGACAGTGACAGCAACTGATACTCAGAAACACTCCTCTCCTTGTAGATGCAGTAAGGAGAGGAGAGGAAGAATGAGGTTACCAGAATAACGCTTTTATTTCTTGGTAACACTCCAGCATCCTAAAGCCAAGGACAACCTGAGTCTATCTTCACGCTTTGCCATCTGTTTACATTTAACTTTTCATTTCTTGTAGTATAGAAATGATATTGAAGGAATGAAGTAGCACTTTGCCAAATAGATGATTCAGAATTTTCAGTACAGTTTGGACCTAATGTATTTTCCTGCTTAACGCCTATTGACAATCTGAAGTAGATAGCACAGTTTTATATGCTCTATTAGTCCAGTGACAGAGTCAACGTAGACAGAATTATTCAAATGAAACAATGGAGATGAATGTACTGTACACAGTAGAATTTGTGTAGCACCTATTTTTCTTAAACTTGATTTCTGCTGACTATAACTGAGGCTGACCCCAACCAACAGTTTTAAGCACTTCAGTGGCTTTAAACCTATTCAATCACAAATGAGAATTTGACAATAATTTAAAAAAATTATCTTTTTACTACTTGTATATTGTACTGCACAGTGTTATGATGAAGTTGATTGTAAATATGTGTGATTCATCCACAGCCGAAAATAACTCAAATATCTGAGGTGTTTTGAATATTCTTTATCAAATTGTGATATCAGGTTAAATGTTTTACTGATTTGTGTGATAACACTGTTATATTATTGAATAAACAATTTCAGGACAGTTGATATATAAGAGAGTATGTTTAGTTTTAACTTCCCAATCCATCACATTTGGTTTTAATGTGCTTCTGTATTGCGGACTATTGCAACAGTGGATGTTTTTCATGTTTTTATGTGCATAGTAGACAGTATTTTCTTAATAATAATTATGGCATCAAATGGCTATTTTTTCTGCGAAAGTATCTGTATTTGTTTAAATAAAGCCACATTAAGCTGAACATGGCAGCTTTCTGATACTATTTAAGTACTATTTTGTATCTTATTCCAAATCGTTCCCAATAATGTGCTGTTCTCCAGCTGTTCACATGTGTATAAATCAAATGCTGCAACATTCATTCTGTATTTACAAAGTTGACAGAGAGCTCCAGTTTTTATTACATTATCATTCATACATTAACAGTTTTACAGCCGTTTTAGTTTCTTTGGTTTCTGGCCTCTGCAAATCATACACACATGAATTGACACTTAAAAAATAACATTAAAAGATGGAATAAAACAATATATTAACTTACAACAATCAAATCGTTTAATTTTTTTCAACAATTTCCCCACCTTACAAAATAATACCTTAACTATGCAGTTGTTCATTCCATGAAGCGTGCTGTGAGTTCATATAGTTCACTTTGACAATCACACTAAAATCAGAAATTAACAATCCAATCAACTGTTTCAGAGAAACACCTGGATGTAAAAAGTCCAGTCTTATTTATGCCTGCACAAACACGCACTAAAACCATTACAACCATGTCTCAACATCAGCCTTAGATGTCGGATTAAGATGACAGAGATGAGGACAGTACAACCTGAAATGGCACCAAGAATCAGAAACCTTCCTGGGATGTGTGTGCACTGTGGAGTTGTGTTGTAGTGGTTTTACACAATGAAAAGTAAATTAGTAAGACTAGTGGAGAGGAAACCCAACCTGTTCAGAATTTGACATACAGAAAATGGTAATATCTGGAAGTGCTGTATAGTATCAAATCTATCAGCGGAAGTGAATTGTTAAAAACCGTTTTGATGAATTTCTTTTTTCATACTTGTTCCCTCCCTGAACTACATGACTCAGTAGGTTCAGCAAAGATGCGTATAGATCATCATGTTTGATAAATTAAAAACACAGGTATTCTGTGTATTTAGTTCAGCTTTTGTCAATTCATTTACTTTCCTATATATTGTCTACATTGACAATCACATGGAGACCTTTTGAGCGCAAATCAAGTCCTCGTTGTGCACCACGCTCCACATCCTGAGCAGCTCCTGCACGCTCAGTTTGTGCACCACGATGAGGTTTTTGTAAAAGCATGGCTCGCTGTTCATGGAGCTCACCCTGCGGTCTGGTGATGCCGAAGGTCCTGAAGCCCGGGTGCATCTCTGGGGCCAAGTGAAGCTTCTGCAAGCACATTCCCAAAAACACATCGTCGATGGGGTACAACTCCAGGTCCTCCGAGACCACGAAGAGCCTCCGTGCCAGCTGGGAGGACATCAGAAACCCCCCACCTCCGACATAAGGGGGGATATGGCTTATCGTACAGCTCTTTGGGAATGTAGTATTTGCTCTGCCGGTTTCGGATGGGGATCGCCTTGGAGATGGTGTCCCCCACAAATAACTCGGCCTCTTTGCGCTCCTCCACTCTGAAGCCGATGAGCTGCAGCAGGTTGTGCGTGTTCACAAACACATCATCATCTCCTTTGAATATGAACTGGACGCCGGAGCAGTAAATGTTGAACCATTTGAGGAAGTTGACTTCTTTCAGGGTCAAATTAAAGAAAGTGTCCATGAAGTCCCACTGGAGGATGTCCCCATATATCATGTCCTCGTACTCGATCAGTTTCTGGAGGTTCTTGGTGTCTTTTCCAGTCGTCGGGCTTCCCAAAAGAAATAAAGTTTTGATTTTCTTCCCATCCACGGTGTGCTCCTTGCCCCAGGTTTTACGCACAGCCTCCCGCCTGTCATGCTGCTCGATGACGGACTTGACCACCATGAGGAGTTGCACCTCTCCATTCGCGCATTTCTCCGGGTGGTTGATGAGCATTGGAAAGTACCTGCAGTGTCTGTGCAGAACAAACTGGTGAAATCTCGGGTCCAAGCGCCGAAACCAGTCCTGGCTCCTCACCGACGCGTCCTCACTGCAATTGAGAACCTGAGCGTCCCAGAAAGCCGGAGTCCCGTTGGAGACCCGCTGCGCATCCAGTCCGTTGCTAAGAACTGGAGACTCTGAGCTCCCCAAACCATTTTTCACAACTCCCTTCTTAAATGAAAAACACCCAGAGTCGCACCAACCGGCATCCTTCATTCGTTTAACCCCCACTCCGTCCTTCTCTGCCTTCAGCTTGTGGATCATGAGAAAAGAAGCAAAGACTAGAGACAGGCTCAGCAAGGGTTTCAGCAGACCGACCCGTTTCCTCCGGAAAAAGTGATCCATGGCTCTCACTGCGGCGCCCAGAGACCCTGAGATGCTGGACCCTTTGCCTTCATACTGTTTCACAACTCCACAACTGACAGTGGAGTCCTTCACCACCGTCCTTGCTCATTTGGAAACCAGAGGTTGCATCCTCGGCAACGTGAGAGCGCTGACACTGAAGTGGTCCCTTTTGCCCATGGCGCTCAGTGGAGCCGCACATCGCTTCTTGGTCCAATAAAATGATGCGGGATACCAAACATGTCCTCGGGCTGCTTGTCTGGCCTCTGTCTCGGACTGACTGGAGACCTGTTGCAAGATACTCCCCCCCAATATCTCCTCCCCCTAACGATCCAGGACCAGCAGGTTTCAGATTTCTCATCACACACACCAGGTGTCCACCACGTTGTAGTGTCTAACGTTAAGCTGCAATTTTTCTATTGATCTATCTACTTATTGCTTTTCATTGAATGAATACACATTATAATGATCAGAAGTAAAATACAACAGGGATTATTTAGGAATAATTTAAACAATAAACCCTAATTTAATTAAATTAGTACAAAGGACTAGATTCTAAAAGATACAAGGTGCAAACAAATATATGGGGCGCCATAAATATAAAACGAATCATAACAGAGCAAAAAGCATAATAAATATTGATGCACGTTTACAGAAAAAAACGTTATCCCTCAAGTTTTTAGTTAGGGATGGGTCCGAGAATAGTAAATGAAGGCTACACACTTTTATGTGTGGATTTGGCAATAAATAAATAAATAAATAATATGAATAATTAAAACAAAATGATTTTTTTGGGTGTTTGTTAGGCGCCTACTGCTTGTCATTTAAGTAAGTGGCCAACCGGTACAACGTACAGTAGCTGTTTTTGAAGGCAAATTTATTTAAATATAGCACATTTCAGCAACAGGGCAATTCAAAGTGTTTTACATAAAACATAGAAAAAGCAATTAAAACAAATAAAAACTAAAAAAAGTATTATAAAACATAATAATATGATGAGAATAAAATTCATAGTGCAGTATAAAGGTTTGAAAAGCCTTGGTTCAGCCTTGGTTTAAAAGAATTGAGAGCTGCAGCAGACCCGCAGTTTTCTGGGAGCTTGTTCCAGATATATGGAGCATAAAAACTGAACGCTGCTTCCCTCTGTTTAGTTCTGACTCTGGGGACAGAAAGCAGACCTGTCCAGACGACCTGAGAGGTCTGGGTGTACATAGTGCAGTAGCAAATCCGAAATGTATTTTGGCCCTAAACCGTTTAGTGATTTATAAACCAGCAAAAGTAGCCTACTTTGAAATCAATGAAGGTGATTCTCAAATAACATATAAAGTCTAGCCCTACTTTATTTTATTTTTATTCTGAACCTGAATCTGTGTAGGCCTAACTAGCTTATATCACATGACTGACAAAATTATTAGTCATGACTGAATAACAAAAAAAGACTCTATCACCCTCTTGTGGACATGTTATGGAATGTTATCAGCCTCCCAGTCACCTCACACGACCCCACCCAGTTAAACCAAAGTTTACTTTGTTAACAGAATTCATGTTGTGTGGCTGATGGTGAATTTAGTAGTCAGACAGACTAAATACATTCAGATATGTTATATGTATATTAACAGAATTTTAACAGGCTACTCGGTCATAATCAAACCAATTGGAGACCAACTGACCCAGTTTGAGTGTTTCTGTGACCGAAGTTGTACGGTGGCTTAAAATGGCTGGAAAATAACTTACTTGACCCCAGCTTATTGTCACCTCCCACAGCTGCTGCTACCTTCCACTTTACAGGCATAGCGCAGCTTATCTCAAAGGAACCTATTATACGGGGAAACTTTCTCCAAAATAATAACTTTCAGTATCTCAAAATAATGAGATGGTAGCCATATCTCAATGAGAAACGTTCTCAAAATAATAAGATAGCTATCTGCATACTAACTAACGACTTTAGTATATTTTAATATACTAAATCGTTATTTTGAGAAGGGTTCTCATAATAATGACTAACAGGATCTTTTTTTTTTTTAATCATCACATTGGCGGAAACGGGCTTCCATACTATTGACTCTCTGACCTCAGAGTGAACCTCTCTCAGGAAACGGCGGCTCCATCTCCAGACTAGCACAGCAGCACAGGCGGAGACGCCACATATCTTCACAAACATAGTTATTTGTAACCAAAGCCAGTTTATTTAAAGAATATCAGGGTCGCTGAAAAAAGAAGAAGCATTACGCCGGCAACTGATGCACAAGGTAGGTGTTTCGTTAGTTAGCTAAGCTAGTTAAGTAACATGCAGCTTGCTAGCTAGTAAATAAACTCTAGTTACAGCTCATAGCTATCATGTTAGCCTTATTAGCTTGTAGCTGCTGTGTCGACATACATTATCGGACGCTTTAGCTAGCAAACGTTGGTTCTGGTAAAGTCTTAGCTTTTTACCGTAACAACAGACAACGGTAAAGTCGTTATCGTGCCACGTAAATTAACGTTAACCTTACGCGACCTAACGAACGTTAGTTGTCTTCCGCCGTGATGGATATTACATGGATATTATTGTCGAAAGCTCAGTAGCATTTGTAGAACAATTGTATTCTTCTAACATTTTGTTACAATATGAACCCTTTTTATTTATTTTGGATGCACTTCAATTGGGCACTTATTTGCCACGCATAACGTTACTGGAATAAAATCCAGAGTTTACTCGAGGTCTTGAGTTATGGCTGGTGACAACCGTGACGTTTTAAATAAATAAAAAAGTGGGAGGAGTTTGGCCAGCGGAGCATACACGATTGTTGATGAACAGCTCAGGGGACGGTAAAGAGTACATAGACTGTATATATATATATATTGATATCATATCAATATATATGCAGTCTATGGTACAGAACCGTGGTGGGATTCACACATGTATACAATTTAAAGGTCAAATGGTGCACTGTTGCGTTTCCCCATTAACGCA
The DNA here is from genome assembly GCA_026937815.1 of Etheostoma perlongum. Classification (NCBI taxonomy): domain Eukaryota; kingdom Metazoa; phylum Chordata; class Actinopteri; order Perciformes; family Percidae; genus Etheostoma; species Etheostoma perlongum. Next base: position 22,539,989 of record CM049377.1, read on the forward strand.
TATAAAGACCCCACAGATCTTAAGCATTAGAATTAATATTTTCATAATCAATGTTGGACAGAATACATTCCTAGTGCTTTAAAATTAGAGCGCATACATTGTCGTGTCAGAGATACTCACGTGAGTGTACATTTCAACACATTCTAAAAAAAACAAAAAAACATTTGTTAAAAATAAGATGCGACAATAAATCAAATTCATCAATTGATTTCATCCTAAACCAGCAGGTCTTTCCCACATCTAGTTTTGAAGTGAAAAGATGAATATGTCCATTCATATCTTTTCCTGATTTTGTGTTTCCTGGGAGCATTACTTTACAGCATAGGGCTGACTAAAAACCTTGCTTAACATCATTAACATGCTAAATTAAAACAAAAAGCCCAATAAATTCAATTAAACTTGCTTAGAGAAAACTCAAAAAATCATATATTTAAAAAAAAAAAAAAAAAAAAAAAAATTGCTTGGTGAGCTTAATAATGAAACCAACTTTTTCCATTAACTCTTTGCTATAATTGATAGGGGTGGGAATCTCTGGGCACGTCATGATTCGATTCCCATTCAGAAGCCAACGAACCGATTATTGAGTCATCTCAATGCAACAAATTTTTTTATGTACATTTCCATGCGTGGTTTAAAAAAATAATATACATATAAATTTAAAGTTTGTTAGATTTTGACATACAGTATTTGTCACACAAAGTTTCAATGACATGTTTTGTCTACTGAGGTTTTTATTTTGTCATTCCATGCTTCAGTATTAAACGTGCTTGTGAAAGTCACCTTCCCTCCCAGTGATCTTCCACGTCAGAGGCTCAGTCATGGTTAAGGTGGAGGATTGGCTTCTTAGAACATTAACATGAGGTGGTCAGATGTAATGTGATAAAGTAGATAAACAGCCTCTATGTGTTTTGCCTAAATATTTCATGTATGTCCTACTAGATCATGTGTGTTTATGTGTGTATGTATACAAAACTTAAATTCTTTGTCTTCCTTTTGGACATTTTTTTTTTTTTTTTCTGCACTCTTGCCTAAACTCTAAGTGGTTGTCCATTATCCCATTATCTTGTAGTCACTATGTTTTCTGATTTGTACATGTCTGGAGACAGTAAGTTTTAAATAAAAACCAACACACAATTCTTTTTTTTGTTTTAAATAATGAAGTATTAACTTATCAGAATCAATTAATTTAATCGTGATGCATCTAAGAATCAATTATTTTACCCACCCCTAATAATTGAGTATTACCACATGGGATGAAACAAACTACATTATGCTGCCTTGCAGATGCCTGGTCAACTTGACAACTTGAAGCCCAGAAAGAGGAAGAGCAGCTCCAGAAAGGTTTGTGTTAGCGTGTACAGGAGAACAGCCCATATACAGAGCAAGTATTAACAGCTGCTATGTTATGCGGTTTCTAACCGAGTATGTCAGAAGTCAAATAAATTATATAAAAGGGCCATGTTTGATGCTTTTTACCTTTTAACTGGACAATTATAACTGGCTAGACTTTCACAACTGCACATGAGAACTGTACTGAACACACACGTTAGGCTCTCTATTCAATATGTTGCGTCCTTGCGGGAGTTAGATGACGTACCCTAGTATAAAACCAAAGGATGTTGATGATCATAGTTAATTGCATAACCCTGGTCTTTAACTCTCAGCCACAGGCTTCTACTACAAGGAGGAGATGTATGAAAAGTCCAGAGACACAGCCAGCCGCAGAGAGCAGCTCAGTAGTGAGTGGTTACAGCAAAGCAGACGATCCTCTAGAGACACTCTCCTGCATCAGCTGTGAATGCCACCAGTCTGCAGGCAGGAGGAGATGCTCAGCATCACCAGAGCTCGAGGGACAGGAGGGCAAAGAAAACGGACTGAGGACGGGGCTGGATTTGGACAGCTGCAGAGTGAACAGTATGTGGGACAAGTCTGAGGACATGGATTGTGAAGAAATCAGCAAAAACATCTTCCCAGATGACGACAGTAATCAGATTCTTCCTGTGGAGCAGTTCTTTGGAAACTTGGATGTTGTACAGGTGAGCCTTTTTGGTTTCTCTGCCTAATGGCGAGAATCTGTGACTCAATTTGGATTATGTTGCTTGCAAAAGATTGTAGATGAAAGCTTTCCCAACTGACGGCCAGCGTAGGAGGGGCTGTGTTGCCAAGACACCGACTAAACATAGATAAAGCAACACCCAACTAATGGCGCGTACCCACTGCTCGTACCAGTCTTACTCGGCTCGGCCGCGGTGCCCCGTCCTCCTTTTCCCATTGCAGATTCAGTACCGCTCATGTGTGAGGCCAGCGTGGCTGGTCGTCATAGCGCCGCTGCAGGAAACTTCCGTGACCTAACGTGATACACACACACAGAACGTCGAAAGTGTGCTGTTTTTGATTCTCGGCATGTGGATGTTGCCACAGCCAGAAGACGACAAATTTAGTTTCAAAAGAAGCTGAGGAAGCAAAAAACCCACGGCTGGCTAAACTACTTAAACACAGCGGATTTGTACAGGACACCCCCGTCTGTCGCTAGCAATGATGACGCAGTGATTAGTGACGGTTCTCTCCGGCCAATCAGTAGTCTGCAGATTTTCACGTCACCTTTTGGTATCGCCTCAGCTCGCTTGGAACCTCTACTGAGGTAGTACTAAAAAAAAGTACCTGGTAGTAGGTACCAGGGACTTTTCATAACGGAAAACCTAAAAAGGCGAATCGAGCAAGTACCATGTAATGGAAAAACGCTATAAATGTACAGTTTGATGACTTAAATGGTGTTACCTCATGTGACTATGGCCTATGTTCAACCAGCAATATGTATTGGGCTGAATATCAACAGGTAAGTGCACATTTCAGGATGCAACAAGAGTCACGATTGTAAAAATCTCTTGAGTAGGGGGTTCAGGGGGGAGGGATATGTTAATGTAAACTGTATGGTTTGTATGCTGTTTTAAAAGAATAAAAATGGTTTATCATTTAAAAAGGTGCAAAATAGAAGACAATCGGTTGCAACCAAGAATGCTTTACAGTGCTAGGAGTGCATATTGTACAATTTGAAAAGTCTCCTTTTCTGTCCATCCACTCATTCTCAAATTATGACACACCCTTGCTCTGATATCTCTCCATTTCATAGGCCCTGTTTGCATGTGTGAGAACTTAGAATGAAGACATTGAATTGCCACCCGAGAATAGTCCTTATGAGTATTGAAGTACATTGGTATATGTCCAAAGGATATTGATTGAACTGTAAAAGTAATATCAAAGAGATTCCCAGAAGCTAGATGTGAAGCAAAGAATATGTACATTATGAATAAATTACAAAAATGTATTCCACAGGACTTCCCTTACAAATCGTCGGAGAGTTCTGTCCATGTTCAGAAGGAGATCAGGAGACGGCATTACTACGCACGAGAGGACAGCGAGGAAGAGGAGGCAGGCCTCAGCAGCGTGCAGAGAGACGACACTTAGTGAAGAGTAACTGCACCGATGACTGTTGTGGACTCAGTCGTGCTTGCCGAAGGACACACAACGATCTGCACTTCCGAACGCTCTCTCTAATACATCATGAGTGGCGGTGCTCATGAGTCACTGGTAGGGGTGTAACAATTACTGGTGTTATGGTAAACCACGATAAAAATGTTGACGATAACATTTACCGTTGTCATTTAAAATATCGTTATTATCACGGTGGATTACCACGGTGTGAAAACTGTTTAATCCTTCCCAGCTTCATCCGAGTCTCCTGAAGTTGCCGTGCAGGCGCACTGCGTAGCCTACTTGAAGTTGGAATCATGGCTGAAGGAGGAGATAACAGCGCTCAAGACATTTATCGGCCCTCTAAGAGGGCCAAGTCTGAAGCATGGGCATTGAACACACTTTTAAAAAAATACCGAAAACCGTGATAATTTTGGTCACTGTAACCGTGGGGTTAAATTTTCTTACCGTTACATCCCTAGTCACTGGTGATGAAGTTGCCCACTGCGATGTGAGTAAGGGAGGCATGAACTTGCTGTAGCTGAATCTGCTGTTAGCCTACTATCACTGTATGAGTATATTTGCTTCAAGCCTGCTTCCGTTACCCCGACATGAGCTGAAGAGATTCATCACAACTCCACAATCGCAGAAGTTGTTTAAGGTTAACAGGGGCATGTATGACCTAGTTAACAGTTTGAAAGTCAGTTCTTGATGGTAAACTTGAAAATTTTCAATCGTTGAGTTGACAAGGACCGTCCAACCACGCAACACTTACTCCCAATTTCCACTGGTTGCAGAATGGCTGCGGATCGGCTCCGCTGCGTGACCGCTCCGTGCGCCGCCGTCCGTCAACACCCACCAGGTCCGGAACGGCTGCGGCCATGATTGACAGCTGAAGTCACAAGGACCCACAAAATCTCTCAAATTTATGTATTAACCAGATTTTGTTTCTGTGCTCGACTTCCTGTCCCGCACCATCTGCCGTGTGCTGAATTGAAGAAAAGACGCAGTCACTGACGCATTGATTTTCATGGAAACCTAATGACTCCGCAGCCGTTCTGCACCTGGTGGAAATTGGGGGTTGATCTGATAAACAATTTACTTTTTTAGCTTAGCTACAGCACTGGGATTAATATAGCCACCGGTGGCAGACAAAAACAATAGTACCTATTTTATTATTTATTGCTGAATTATGCTCCCAGCACCCGTGGTTAAGTTAACTGTGGTTTATCTGGAGGGTTAGCACAGCACTTTATTTAGACAAATCAGTCCACATACAACTTCATAATTTGAGTGCAAATTTGCATTTTTAGATTTGCCTTGATAGATGCGACAGTGCTGGATTAAAACAACAAATTTAAACATTTATAGGTTTGAGAGTAAAATAATCTCACAAATTACAATATACAAGTTGTATAAATGTGATGAGGAAGGAGGGTACACATGCCAAAGAGCTATAAAAAGAGCTTTTCATATCACAAATTCAATGTTTAACATGAATGTCATTGTTCACCAAGTGTCTAATATTCATCCTCAACAGATCTAAGCGTGCTAGTGTGTGTGTTCTTTTGGTAGCTGCTTAACATGCAACAAATCTATAAGATACAATATATGCATAAAAAGGGCTGTGTATCGTTAAAAAAATGTTGGATATTGTGACTTTGATACTGGTTCCTAAACAATACTTTTTTTCAATACCAATTCGGTCACTGCCTAAAAAGTTATGAATTCGGTCCCCAACCCTATACATATGCAGCTAATAGCCATTTAATGTTAGGTTCACTTTTGCAAAAATGGTAAATTTTATACAATTATTATTAAAAGTAAACAGACTAAAAAAAGTTAGTTTCTGATGAGTCTTTAGTGTGTACATGAACTGAGGATAACTTAAATCTGACTTTAAAAAATGTAATCTAACCCTGAGGTTATCAGTAATTGCACTGTGTGATTCACTCCTATGCAACTGTGAGTGGAATCAGCAATGTAATCTATTCATGCATTTTACATCGCCGTGCCAACCCAAGGTAAAAAATAAATCATTTTCATGATTTGTGTACGTTTAATTATGTTTGTCTTACAACGCACTGCCAGTTTGTATCAAAGCGCTGCAGCCTCACTGGTTCACAAAGCAGAAGATGGTAAAAAAATAAAAAGGTTACCTTTCTGTCCATCTGATCTTGCAACAGTAACCTTTTGAGATAATTCTTAACAGTGTAATTCTATCATCACAGTTCATACAAATGATTACAAACAATTGTTTTTCATAAAAGTGGAGTCAAAAATATTTACACCAAGCGCCTCTTCTTCCCTTTGACCTTCTGTTTAGCTTTGTCTGTGTTAGCGGCTTGTCTAAAAATCTGGTTGGGGTCACACAGCAGGTTGTGAGCTCCTTTCTTGTGGCACACGATGTGAACCAGTTTCAGGTTTTCCCTGGTGAACAGCAAGCAGTAGAAGTAGTTCAGGTTGATGTCGGTGCTCTTGTGATTCTGTAGAGCTTCCAGCAGAGCGGGAATGATCGTCCTCTTCTTTTCGATCCTGGACACAGGACGCAAAAACAAATGTTTCAAGTTTGTTCTTCAACTATCAGGTATCTTGTTCCAATGAACACATCATCCACTGTTAGCCGTTATATCACATCACTGTGTACCAAACATTTTGTTAAGAGGATTTGGCTCTTGAGTATAACTTTCAATATTCATCTGAATAAGGCCTTCAAGCCTCTAAGTAAAAGTTTTTCTGGCACTTCTTGATATGTTTGGTTTAACTCTGGCTTTGTGTGAACTTACAGTACTCACTGCAGTGGTTGCACCATAGAAATAGAAAGAGTAGAACGGACTGCTTGCTGTGGTCATTTGACTAGTTTAACAGAAAATGACACTTGGCACTGTGCATTGACCGTAGAAATGAGTTAGCCTGCTATAATGGGCACAGTTTACAATGGCAACAGTATACATAAGAATGTCCATTCTACTCTCATTCTATTTGTATGGGTGATACCCATGACTCAGTTCTAATTCAGGGAGGATAGAGGACACATCCGTGCTGTCAGATCATTCAAATACTTGTATGTCAAAAAAAATGTATGACTGAATGTTTTTGAATATTGCAGAATATAGCTAGGCTTAGTTTGCCCTTTGTGATGGTGAAATGCTTTTATTTTTATTTTTAACAAGAGTCCAACCTGTGGTCCAGATTCCATGTACTGAAAACAATCCTGCTCTCTCGGCTGCTGTAGGGGTTGATGGAGTGGAGAGACTGGCACACCTGCTGCTCAAATGATCCCTGAGGAGGCAACAGAGAGGAAGAGGTGAAAACTCGAGGTCCAGTTCTTTCTAATTTTTTTTCTAAGTTTTTCTGGAATTTATGGAAATGTAAATGGGGAGGTGACTCTAGCTCGGTATGCGGTTTTATTCCTGTAATACCTGGCAGGTAAACCATCCTTCCTGAGTACAGAGGCGGTTTGGTTCCTTTTCACTCCTGTCAAAGTAGCAGCCATTGTGCCTTGCTGCCTTCAGTGTCTCCGCCAGGGATTTGGATGCTTTCAGAAACTCTTCCTTGACTTTAGCTTTCTGTATGGATTTGGTGGCACCATCCACCTGAGAACCGAGACATAGAACCAAACTTTTAGATATAATATATTATTATTAAGATTGATTAATAGAATAAGGAGTTTTACCTCCTTCATGTAGCCTCGTATCCTGCTCTCACAGTTGAACTTCATGTAGGCTGACTTTGTCTTGAATCGAGCATCCACACCTGAAATAAAGCAACATTTATTACACCTCAAATTATGACAAGTGCCTGGTGGAACAAACTTATTTATTATAGCACAACGTAAACATTGCCATTGTTTTTGGCATTAGTTCAGTTTGTTGTCAAAACGGAATAATTTGGCATGCATAAATAAAGAGAGGACTCTTTCTTTCATTGTAGCAGCAGTATGTTGCCGTACCAACCCATGAACCAAGCAGTTCAAGCGTGGATGGGCAAAGTCTCTATTAGACTTTGTACAGTCTATATCAACAAGTATTCTTTAAGGGGATGGCTCAGGCGCCGCCGGAAGATTGGCCGAATGTTCCTCACTTTCGGCAAGATGCCCCTCACCCTCCGCCTTCTTTGTGTTGGCATTTTAAACTCCGGTAGATTTATGAGTACTATGGTTAACGGCTCCTCAGTAGCTTGACTATCTGTAGAATCTGAGTTTTCCGTTGCACGACTAAAACTACTTTTGAACAAGCACGGCCTACCAAAAAGTTCCTTCCCGAGGTTATCTTGCAGTGGCTTCGTCCAACGCTTAGCATTGCCCAAGACGATTGTGATTGGTTTAAAGAAATGCCAATAAACCAGAGCATGTTTTTCTTCCATCCCGGGAATGCTGTGTGGACTAGCCAGACCCTCTTGCGCAGCGCTGTGGAGGAAGGTCTGGCAATGCAAGACTAGACTCTGTACCTTTGAACCAGTCCTCGTCCTCCTCTCTGCTCTCCAGCTCGGATCTGTCCTCCAAGTTGAGCAGCAGGTCAGTCAGGATTTTACGCCTTTTAGGAGAATGCTCATCAGACAGGAGACCTTTTGCTGCTTCAACAAGGCCAGCCGCGTGCCGGTCTGTGCTCAGTAACTGGCCGATGTCACACACAACTGGAATAGGAACCACAGGGGTTATAGGTTATAAATCATCCTGGCTACCTCAAAACTTAGTGTGTATGGTCAGGAGAACACATACACAAGTGTAGAGGTGAAGTATTTGTCTTGATTTTCTAATGGTGTCTGAGAATGATTCACCTACCTCCACTCCATGTCTGATCTCTGCAGAGAAGAACAAGTTCTGTGTTGTCTGGCAGAGTGGGGAAGAATTCCTCTGTCACCTTTGTCCCATCCTCATACAAACAAACATGTGCACCAGAAGATGGCAACTGGAATAATGGACATGCCATAATAATGAAAGATGTTTAAATTCAAGTAAACAATTGGAGCAAATTTATGACATTTTCTTTCTTTTTCACCCAAAAGGGTTCATTTTATTCTACTTTGTGTGTAGGACAAAGCCTTGCAAATCCTGACCCATTTCAAAAATGTATTTATTTAAATGTATTTCTTTGAGTTTCACATTATTCAAAGGAATGCCCACTCGCGCCCATTGTCATACACTGTAAATACTGGGATAGCCATCTTTGGCCAAAAAAAAGTGCCCAGAATTTGGGAAATGCTTGGGCTGATTGTCATGGGCTATATTATCATGAAAGCTGTTTTTACAGAATGTGCAGACGAGTAATGACAGAATACGGTCTTTCTATCTATGACACACTCAGATTATGTTCAGATTATTTATCTTGTGTGCACACACCGCCTGACCTCCTATGAATGGAGATGAACAGCTGACTATCTCTGAAACCCACTTGGTCATATGTAACACGTCATTTGAAAGGAACATGTTTTAAATGATCTTTATAACACATATGCTGTGTTGCTTGCATTATATTTATGCACACTAGTTGTAGTTTAGTTATTTTAGCCTGTTGCTACCATGGATGTATAAATTGCTACATACCTCTCTGACCTGTTTTTTGTGACATTTCCCTCATGTAAAAATAAAGTTGTATCTTATCTGCAAATAACTTAGTCGGGAACATGTTAACATATCTCTTAATCCAAGTTGTCTGAATGTAATGTAAAACACTAATTTTCGCCCACAGTTTTGAGATTCCCCATGTATGACCCTACCTGGTCTAACCCATGGACTGTATATTAATATTAATATTTACAGTCTATAGTCTGAACCAAACCGCCCCTATCTCGAACTGTGGTCACGTGGAAGTTAGGTTTGGCAATGCGAGACTACAATTAACCAAACAGATAAAGTTACGTGCAGCACCAACACTGAAAATATGTTCACGGCACCCTCAACCATTCACTTGTGTAGCACCAACGTCTCCCGATATAACAACCAACATATCCTCACTGAAGAGAAAGCGGAACTAGCGGTGCAGTTGTTGAAACAAACCATAATAAAACACCCGAGCTCACCTGCAATAACTTGCAGCCTTTTTTAAGCAACTGCTTCACATCTTTTGCTGCAACTCCGTACTTTCTGCTTTCATTGCAACTCCTAATTTTCACAGGTTTATTTTTCCCGAAGAGGCCAAACATTGCACTGTTGTTAGTCTGTGTGGTTTGTACCTACCGCTTCCTTCTTCTTTCTCTTGAGGCGGACTACTTAGCGGTGCATGGTGTGTTGCTGCCCTCTAGAGTTTCTCTTCTTGTCGTCTTTTCTCGATTTCTTTAACTGTCTATATGACCAGAGAAAGGAGACGCTATGTATACTGATGGAGGAAGTGTTATTGTTTTGTTTTTTAATGGTATTTACGTTAGTAATAGTAATGATACCATAAAACCACAAATAAATTCAGTGACTGTTGAAGTTGTAGGCCTAGTATGTCTTTTATTTGCTTCCATACAAATGGGTACCTATATATGACAATATACTTGAGTTAATGCAGACTGGTAACATGTTGTTTCATGTAGAACAGAACAAATGGGAGGCCACGTGCTTATACTTTTTTTATTTTTTAATGTAGGCCTATTTATTCTTATGCCTGTATAGCCAGAATAAATATGCTTAGCCTATATCAACTTTAATATGTAATGTTTATGGGCCCTCTCCAGCAGGGAGGCGGGTGTGATTGTTTGACAGTAATGGCACAGACTGTAGGTTAGCCTACACCCAAAATGCAGGTGGTGAGCCTGTGGCTATACAAATAAAAAGGAAACTAGATAACTAAGGCGTTGTACCTTTTAGAGTCCTACCAGCACACCGCCCTCCCAATTCTGGCACCCAGAGGAATCCATCATGTAACATTGCTAACCTAAAGCAATACAAAAGTTGTGCCCTTAATGCCCTCAACTGTATTATACTTAACCTTCTGACTCCCCTGGAGGGTTTTTTAAAATCATCTGTAATGACTATATGCATGAAAACATCATATCTTGTCATGGCTGTATTTGACCTTTGGGAGATTGTCTCTAACAGGGATACACTTAGTTGCAGACAGAACAGCATTTCCCTCAGCAATTCATTTAATTCCCCCCTTGTGCCCGACACACTGAAGTCAGATAGACCAGATCCTCAAGTAAAATGGGACAATAAAATCTAACATGTTGCGCCTAAACTTTAACAGCCACTCGAAGTAATTTATCTCACAGTTTGCCATAAAAAGGCCACCGATCCTTTACTGTAATGGGCCACCTTAAGTTGAAATGTTTTAGCTTAAATTAGCTATTTGGTGAATTCAGTTGGATGTGGTATCAATGCTACTAGCTAAGTCTACCACTACTAGCTACTACTACTACTAATTTAGCTACTGCTAAAGTTGCTCACGTTACTTGACTATTATTATTATATAATTATTTTATCTGTTATGCGTTATTGTAAGTAGTGGTACTGAAAAACTGGATGTTTTGTTTGTCGCATTTATGGAAAACCGTAAACTGTTGCGTTATGTATCCATGCTGGTGAGCTGTATGGCAAAGTGAACATTACCATAGCAACTGATACAGCGCGATGGAAAATACCAAATGAGAGGTATAGAGGAGTCACTGCGAATAGTGCCATAATTCTTGTAGATCTTTAGTTACGAGGTTAAACAACTCGTTGCATAAGCACTTCCTTTGTATGTTTTATCTCTAGAATTTGTTTTATTTTTTCACTCGTGAATACTTCTGATCAAATCATTGATTTATTCGGCTAACCCCTCTGCACCGAGTTGTACAATCCAGTTACAATATGGCGGCTGTGCGTTTGAAAATCTAGCTAAACGGGTAGGTAGAAATACATCCATGGATAGCAAAGGTAGCGGTCAACAACTGAGTTGCACGCTACTTTTCAGAATATTTGCAATGTAATTCTCAACTTTCTATTAACTTTCTAGAACATGGTCAAAACAGAAGACATATCCACCATGGCGGGCGGCTGGAGAGAAGTGTTTGAAAGAAGCCGGGTGGTTCCTCCGCCCAGTCAAACAGTCCGCCTGGCTGTGGAAAGCCACTTCACCCAGTCTCACGGCTTCCAGCTTAGCCTCAGCCGGCTCACTGCAGCTCACCTCCCGCAGGTGATTGCTCACAGCTAACGAGAAACGCTTGGTAGAGATTTAGAGAATAGTTTTGCTCGTGTCAAATATACAGTAGTGAATAAACGCACTTAAATTATGTGTAGCTTGTTGTTGTCCAGTAGAGTCCACTGACTTGACCTACGTCATTATTTAGCAAATCTATGATAAAGGCATATCTCGCCTACTTTATGGTACGTCCCAGTACGTCTCAGGAAAACTAGCAAAATTCCGTCCAAAAAGTGTATGATTAAAGGGGATTTTGCATTTTTATTAACTTGTCAATTGCGTTGACCACTACATATCAGTGTAAGCATGCTATGGATCCACTTGTAAAGTCGGTTAAGAGATCATTTACTAAACACCTCTGCACAGTTAAAATGAACCCACAATTGTCTCATTGAAATATGAAACACTTTAAAGACGATTTATCATTTTGTGGGATGTGTTAGTGTATTAGGCTGCATGTGAAGCTGCAGGATTTAGGGTTTGCATTGTGTAAGATCTTGAGTCAAACTAACTTATGGATGTTCGCAGAGAAGTTGAGCAATAATACATTGGAAGACTTTAAGGTTTATGTTTTCATACATCTAAATCTTTTAGGGTGAGGATTACGTTTTACTTTTCTAATGTGGGTGTTTTCCCTCTTCACTCCCAGGAGATATCAGAGGGGGATCATGAAGTGACTTTCCAGTTGCGAGTGACCCTGTTTGATAGAAACCACCAGCACTTCTTTGGAAAAACATGGAAGAGCTCACCTCAGAGGATGAAAAACAACAAGATCTCCTTCAATGAGGTAGCTTATATAATAAGCTTATATAATAAGACTAATAAGAATAAGTCTGAAATAAGACTAGATAACGTTCGATGACACGCAGCTGGGGTTTACTGTTTGTTAGTTTTGTAGGCTGTATTTTAAATACCTCATGTTGTTATGAAAGGCAGTGGATAGATGATTATATAGTGAAATCAATGCCAATTCAAGCCTAAATTACATTAATTTAGCACATTTATTTAATTATAACCAACTCAAAAACTCCACCACTCAAGGCTTTAAATTACAGTGCCTTGCGAAAGTATTCGGCCCCCTTGAACTTTTCAACCTTTTGACACATTTCAGGCTTCAAACATAAAGATAACATTTTTATTTTTTGTGAAGAATCACCAACAAGTGGGACACAATTGTGAAGTGGAACGAAATCTATTGGATATTTTAAACTTTTTTAGCAAATAAAAAACTGAAAAGTGGTGCGTGCAAAATTATTTGGCCCCTTTACTTTCAGTGCAGCAAACTCACTCCAGAAGTTCAGCGATGATGTATGAATGTATAAATGCACCTGCTCTGTGATAGTCTCAGGGTTCTGTTGAAAGCGCAGAGAGCATCATGAAGACCAAGGAACACACCAGGCGGGTCCGTAATACTGTTGTGGAGAAGTTTAAAGCCGGATTTGGATACAAAAAGATTTCCCAAGCTTTAAACATCCCAAGGAGCACTGTGCAAGTGATCATTTTGAAATGGAAGGAGTATCAGACCACTGCAAATCTACCAAGACCTGGCCGTCCTCTAAACTTTCAGCTCAGACAAGGAGAAGACTGATCAGAGATGCAGCCAAGAGGCCCATGATCACTCTGGATGAACTGCAGAGAACTACAGCTGAGGTGGGAGAGTCTGTCCATAGGACAACAATCAGTCGTACACTGCACAAATCTGGCCTTTATGGAAGAGTGGCAAGAAGAAAGCCATTTCTCAAAGATATCCATAAAAAGTCTTGTCTAAAGTTTGCCACAAGCCACCTGGGAGACACACCAAACATGTGGAAGAAGGTGCTCTGGTCAGATGAAACCAAAATCAAACTTTTTGGCCACAATGCAAAACGATATGTTTGGCGTAAAAGCAACACAGCTCATCACCCTCAACACACCATCCCCACTGTCAAACATGGTGGTGGCAGCATCATGGTTTGGGCCTGCTTTTCTTCATCAGGGACAGGGAAGATGGTTAAAATTGAGGTGAAGATGGATGCAGCCAAATACAGGACCATTCTGGATGAAAACCTGTTGAGTCTGCAAAAGACCTGAAACTGGGACGGAGATTTATCTTCCAACAAGACAATGATCCCAAACATACAGCAAAATCTACAAAGGAATGGTTCACAAATAAACGTATCCAGGTGTTAGAATGGCCAAGTCAAAGTCCAGACCTGAATCCAATCGAGAATCTGTGGAAAGAGCTGAAAACTGCTGTTCACAAACGCTCTCCATCCAACCTCACTGAGCTCCAGCTGTTTAGCAAGGAAGAATGGGCAAGAATGTCAGTCTCTTGATGTGCAAAACTGATAGACATACCCCAAGCGACTTGCAGCTGTAATTGCAGCAAAAGGTGGCTCTACAAAGTATTAACGCAAGGAGGCCGAATAATTTTGCACGCACCACTTTTCAGTTTTTTTATTTGCTAAAAAAGTTTAAAATATCCAATAGATTTCGTTCCACTTCACAATTGTGTTGGTGATTCTTCACAAAAAATAAAATTTTTATATCTTTATGTTTGAAGCCTGAAATGTGTCAAAAGGTTGAAAAGTTCAAGGGGGCCGAACACTTTCGCAAGGCACTGTAGAACTGATGATTGGACTGTGTTCTTCTGTGCTCTTGTGAACACTTTTAGCCTAAACTCAGCGAGTTGCATCCAACTATAACCATCTTTTAAGCGTTCCTGTCATTGACCTTTTTGTCACCCAGCAAGTTGAAGAAGAGCACAATTTATGAGGGTAATTACGGATGATTTTTCAGAAGTCGATAAAATACACATTTTATTAGGTACCTTTTAAATTGATTTATTATAGACACAATGAATAGTAGTTCAATTAGTAATCTGGCAGACGCAACACACGACAAGTGTTTAGTAAGTGTTACAGGGTAAAGACTTTAATACATTTAATGTTTTTTATTGAGCATATAACAGTAACAGTATACAGCTACAAGTGTATACAATACAAACAGGTCAAGTACGCCAGGGGATATACGGGAAAAAAAGAAAATAATTTAATTTACATAAATCATTTAAAAAGCACAAATAGTGTGCGTGTTCAGCTTTATTATTACTGCAATAGGATAAAGAAGCAATAGTGTTTAATGTGAATGGACAGCTCTATGAAGTTAGGTGTTTTATTTTGGAATTTGGACTTATGGATGTACAATTTGGTCAAAATTAAAATCAGGTTATTACATTTAATGGTTCTAAATCACAGTGTAACGGTGGTGATGTAAGAAGTTAAACTGTCCATGAAAACTTGGTTTAGGATTTTAAGTATTTCTCTATAAATAGTCATGACTAAATTAGCAACAATAACAAAGTTTAACAGCTGTGTTTGGCTTTGCATATCTGTAATGTTTGGAATTATCCGGTAAACCCATGAAAGCATCTTGTTCCCACCTTTCAATTGTGAGTGTGGAGGCTTTGGTGTATTTTTTATTACTGCTCAGCCCCTCAGTTTTCCCATTGCCACAGAACAGATGTGAACAAAAAGATTTGATTGATTTGCAATCAACATCTAATAGCTTCCATGGCAGTATTTCGGCCTCTTTGGTCTTCATAAATTTGATTACTTCTCTGCTCATTCACACAAGTGAACAATAACAGACACTTTTGACAGCTCACTGTCACTGTCATTAAAGGTTTAACTTTCACGATTGACAGGTTCAGCTGCCCACTAAGAACCATTACCAGTTTGTTGGCAGCAGATACATAAAACCCGTGTGAAGCCCAATGAATTAAAAATAGACCATCTGGCTTAACTGCATCCATCAGTCACCTTAAACATTTCAGCTAAATTGTGTGAAGCCTTTTGCCATAGGGTTACACTGCAGCACACTAGGCAAATAGACAGGCATTTTTTTTGCCAACGCCAAAGGAAAATCCCCAGCGCCAAAATGTCTTTGACTTCCAGGAGTCAACTCCCCTCTCATTCACGGCCTCTATATCTTTACATATATAAAGACATTTCCAGAATGCAGGAAAGGAAGTGATCCAAAAGTTTTACAGTAAATCTTCAGTATCACAATAGGTTGTATGACTGAAAGCAGTGTCATCATCATGATAAATGTATAAAACATGATACAACTCCAGCCATTAGGATGTCAGTCTTTCATGGTTTGGAGGCAAATTTGGTGCAATTACATGTACAACATGCAACATATAGTATTTAGTCTCTTTTGGGTGTGGTTTTATTTCTGCTATGGTTGAGCTCCACTTAACATACAACACTAAAGACTTAATGGTGTATTGTCTTGTTTTTGTAATACACTTTTTTGTGGGGATATTTTAGGCCTTTATTTGTATAGGATATCTTAGATTTGAAAAGGGAGAGAGAAGGGGAAACACTTTTTTTGTGAGTCAATGTGAATGAAGTTGGCTTGAAGTTGTGGGGTTTTGAGTTGGAAGTCTGCTGTCTCACTTTGTTGCACTTCATTTCTTTACTTTTTCCAATCATAGTTCTCCTTTGTAATCCTTATTACACAAAGAGAACAAAGAAACAATTTTTGATGTCAAACTGTGTGATGTACTCTTTGAAAGATGTGCTTTGATGATGAAACTTCAAATTACTTATTGAAAATGCTGAAGATAATGCAGAGGCTACTGAAGACAAAATACATGACACTGATATTGAAATATGCCACAAATCAGATTATCTTCATGGTATTCATTCCACCTGAAAGTATCTCTTTTGTTTAGCTAGGCACCCTCCGGCCTGGTATGTCCACGCTGCTTTGGCGGCTTGTTACCTGTAGGTAAAGTTAAAGTTGACAACCCTTAACGAATCACTTAGTCTAGGGCATCCCGTTAATACCTGTGGTCAAGAAGATTGCTCTATGAAAATCTTTATTATCTATGTACATATATAGTATATACTGTATATCTAGTAATATACTGTATGATTGTATGTCATTTATTCATGATGTACATTCAAGGCCAGCTTTTCATGCAGCTTTTGAACGGACACATTTTGGTTAGTACCAAAGAAGTACTGAAGTTTGATACCCAGCCCTATAATGCTTTCTACTAATGAAATAAGTGAGCCTTTCTGGTTCTGGTTGGAGTAATCTAATTTGGTCCCCAGTAAACATAGGCAGGAAAAAATAGTTGCAACTAAACAGCCCTCACGACCAATAAAAGCATGTGTTACTATGTCACACTTTCCTTAGATTTAGCGAATTAAAGCAGTGTGTTTCTGAAAGAGTCTAAAATGTCTATGTAGAGTCATTCAGTGTCAGTAAAACATAAGAAATAGACTTTTTGAGCTTGTTTGTGTTTGTGGGGAAGGGAGGAAGAATAAGGGAACAAGCAAGACTTGAACTGCCTCTTCTTCATACATCAATTCACTTCAATTCAGCCATTTCCATCCAGACATTTGGGGGATCTGCCCTTCAGTTCAATAGATGAAAGGGTCATTAGTTGTGAACTACAAAATGTACCCCTATGTGGTCTCATCACTTGAAAATGTGTCTCCCACCATCGTGTTTACCATCGCTTCCAAGTTGTTAATGTTTATTTTGAGCAGTTATCTGGGGAACAGCTGGGTGTCTGTGTTCTCCTTCAATCAAACATCTGAAGGCCTCTGTACATCCTGGTTGGAGGCTAGTCACCCACTGCTTTATGATCGCCTTTGAAGCACTGCTGAGCTCCTCTGTTGCCTCCAACGTTGAAGATGCCTGATCTGCTTACAGTGTGAGCTGTTGTACAAGATGTTTAGAGAAACTGTTCTTTTTAATGGAAAGAATAGCGTGAGCTGTAGCTGGCTGATAAATGCAGAGTGTTGTATAAGTCTCTTTACAGAGACACCAATGAGTCACAGCTACGGCACATTCTGATTTCCAGATTTGTCACCATCTGTTTTCTCTCCTTTCCTCTGCTTGATGTTCTTTTGATCGAACAATCTCTCACAGTGTATAGCTTTACTTTGATCCACCATAATAGTCATAGCCAGTATAACCCACTTGCTATCCCAATAAGCGTCCAAATCCCATTATCCATCCAGGGTAATAATATAAACCACATCATATCCTATCAGGATGATAAAGTGGGGCTGGCTCTCTGTATCGTGCCGCAAGAGCTGCACTAGGTTTTTTATTGGATTTGGCCCGATGCACTCGCATTCATGCTGGTGTTTATGAGTGGCAAATTACTGTTTGATATCCAAATAATGTCAGAGGGGGGATCCTCTTTTAAGTTATAGGAGCGTGGTGGAAATTACAAGGTCCCCACCTACAAACCAGTCAGCCATGATGGATTGGTTTTAATATTGGGTGAAAAGCAAAGCTGCTGTGTTGTTAAAGAGAGAAAGTGGGAGCTCTTACTGAATCTATTTTCTTGCTTTGTCTTTGCATTTCTCTTTTCCCAAGCAGAGGCAAGACGTCTTGACAATGAAGAGGTCTGTTGCTTTTGGTGCCACTTCTCGAGTTGTTATTGACTTGCAGTCTTGTATAAAGTACTTGAAAGCAATACTTAAGTAAAAGTATCTTACCAGAAATTGACTTTGGTAGAAGTTAAAGTCCTCTTTTAGAATATTACTTGAGTAAAAGTGTTAAAGTATATGATTTCTGATATTATTTTATATTAAACTGTAGCTCTTCCGCTCGCCATCTATCAAGCCAGTCAAAGCTAGTCGAGGGGGGGGGGAGTAAAGATGGAAAACTCCTAAAGCCTAGTCATATAAATGCATAGATAATTTGTTGTTTTGTCGTGAAAAACAATATTGAGCTTGTAGTTGAAAAAGGAGCCTCATATAAGAATGACATTTTACGTATGGAGTCCGTTCATTCGCATTCAGAGATTGACACTTTTTGACAGGGAAAATGGCCGATAGTGTAAACAACTGCTAACGTGAGTTGCTCAAAACCTTTCTTTTTAGTAAACACTAAAAAAAAAGTGTACACAAACAATGTTCTCAATGCTTGCGTTCATGTTTAGAGCCCCTGGTGATACTTCGAGCAACGTTTCACGTTGTGTCGAGCCTTCTTAGTGTTTTAAAAATAGCTATTTTGGGGCTAGCGTAAAAGTGCCCCTAGGACTCCCATTCAAAAGGCCATTAGACCGAAAAAGAGAATACAGTGAATCTTAAAAGTGGCGTTTCCGTCCTTCCGTCCGCTTTTGTGTTTTTGATTATGATGTCTTATATTTTTTATCCTGGTACAAAGTCCAGTATCAACCAGACTACTTGCTCTTTCTCACCAGTTGCTGGATTGTTTGACAACTGTTATATTTTCTACAAGGGAGCTCTATCTTCTATACACAGGTAGTGAAAGATGTGGACAGTAGAGGGCAATGTTGTGCTGCAGGCAGCGCAGGAGTTGAAAGACTAGAGGAGGCAGAGAGAAATATGCATCTTTCTGCATTGTCTCTTACTGTGATCACTCCATTTGAACTCCCTGCCTTTGCAAGGAGCCTGGTTTCTTCTCACATGTGCAACATTATCAGGCCGACAGCTGGGCTTTGGAGAAAAGGCCAAGTTTTGTTCCTGTCCGTGCAACCTCTGTTTTTCCAGCTCTCCAAATGTTGTTTGACATGACGTAAGTAGCCCTGCATAGAACAAACTGGAAGCCGTACACACACATTTTATTTATCTACCCTTTTATTCTTTTTTCCCTTCTCCTAACCTAAACCACATGTCTACACCTTAGCCTTATGCTAACCCCTTAACCCTACCCTAAACTAAAGGGGCCCCACAGCAGAATGGACTATCGTGTCTTGGTCGCCACAATGTGATGAAAAAAACAATACGCCTCAACACCATATGCACCAACATGCACACACACAGCCTTATTACAATACTTCAAAGCACTGAAAAGCAGAAGAAGACAGTGCTTCACCAATGGGAAAACATTTGAACATCAGTCATGCAATTCCTCTGCTTTTGTTTTTTGAGTAGTTGTTCTCTAAAGAGCAAACTGGTTTCAAAGAGAAGAATCCCATATGGTTCAAACTTGGGCTCCTGGCAGTAGTCACATTTATCTTGTAAAGCACAAGTTTCTCTTCAAAGCGTACCATGTTGCCAAATTTTAGCTGTCAGTGCTGTAACGAAGCTACAGTTAAAGCCTCCACCCCTCCCATTTTTGGGTTGCTTTCTAAAAGGAGACACATACTCCAGAAAGGCTGGCTCAGCTGAAGAAAAACTTCTTTTTTGATTCTGGTATATTTGTTGTTGTGTGCTATTTTCACAGTGTTTGCAGTCTATCACGTATGCTTGCACACGTTATTTACGTGATTATCTATTCAAGCATGTCCATTCAGCTGCCACGTAGGAAGAAGCTCTGCCCTTTTCACCAGTGTTTTAGAGAAAGGTGGGATTATCTCTCATGTCAACTCTTTAATAAATAGAGAATAAATATGTTCCTTCCTGTAAAAAGTGTTTAAGTGTTATGGGCTGAATACAAGCAAAAAACCTCTGATGGAAGGGCTGGGGCACATTTGACTTGTAACATGTAGTTTAGCTGATTTAGGAATGATGCTTGTGTGGCCTCTACATTATGGACAGCATAGCGGGATGTTTCTGCTGGTATCCATATCAGGGTTCGACATTTTTTACATCTAGGGACAGGTATCTGTTTTGTATGTTATTGATTCTGTTATCAATACTGGTTGTGCTTATCGTTTTTTTTTTATATTCATTCATTATTCTGTAAATAAAAGAGGGACTTAATCTGAAAACATTTATCAGTATAATAGTCCAGCTTTGCCAGACCTTTCCTCCCCACAGCGCTGCAGAGAAGGGTCTGGCTAGTCCACACAGCATTCCGCAGTGGGAGAAAAACAAGCTCTGGTTTATTGCCATTTCTTTAAACCAATCACAATTGTCTTTGGCAGTGGTTGGCGCCGAACGGAGCCATGGTGCTGCTGCAAAATAGCCTTAGGAAGGATCTTGTTTTGGTGGAACATTTGTAGGTCCGGCTGAAAAGAGTGACATCTGGCAGAATTACTGGTGGCACCGGAGCAATCCCAGAAGTGGAACAGTACAACAACTAACATGCATGCTTAGCTTATGCTGTTTTTATTTTGTTTGTACCCATCCCCATTGCAGCCAGAAATAATTAAATGTTTAACAGTTACCAGCCACGTGGTGTTCTTACTTTGCCTGATCAGCACTTGATTGACATCTCTCTCTTGCTGCATCTGGTACGACAGGTCAACTTACACGTTATTATTCTTAATGTCAACCTTAGCAAAGCACCTGGTTTGACATAGTTGGCTGTTTAAGTGTATAGCTGCAGTTTCCTTTTTTCATCACCATCACATTTAAAGCGGAATGTTTTTTAAACACTTCCATAAGCTGTGTGTTAAACAGCATGTGATGTAAATATTAATCACAAAACACATTTTTGCTCTGCGATGCAATGTGTGTTATACATGACCATTGCTGTGGTATTGTGCTATTCATACTTCTATGGTTGGCTTTGCAGTAAAACTTTAATCTTCTCTGGCTTGTTTGGGAAGCCGTCTATGCTGTGTATATATATTTCTCATTTATTCCTTATTTTCAATGATCATGAGTAGATGATCATAAAAATTTTAAACATTACTGCCTCTGTTTCAAATACGTTGCTAGATTTAGACCTTTCATTTGAAGAACAAGATTGATAAAATATTCCATATTATTCTTACCATTGACAATGAATTTTCTCCTAACACCTAGGCGTGGTTTATATCCAAATCTGGATATAGCTTATTACTCATGCCATAGAGCTCCATTGTTGTTCAAAACTATTTAAAACACATACTGAGCCAATACCGTTGGAGTGGGTAACATGTTCCTTCATCACAATGAACATGGGCACTGAGTTAATTTTTGGCAGTCAAAATATTCAGAGACAGACCAACATTGCTGGGAGTCCTCCTTTGAACTGCTTAGCGCTCAGATAAATGGCCAGCAGTAAAACATGAACTTATATTGAGTTTTGTTATGTTCTGTCTTCCATTCTCTTTTTACAAGGCATGGCACTTCCTACAGTAAATGTAGTGAACCCATGAAACCTGCCTGTGTGAAAAGCCAAATGATTGAAGGACCAAGGAGCTGCTACAGCAGCAAAGACAGGCCTTCGGCTTACCTTGGGGCTTAATTCCTTCTCCCAACTGGCATGCCACACTAAGAGATATACACTTCAATTATACATGGGGATGGTGGGGGCGAAGATGCCGCTGCCTTGCCCGAGAGCTGATCAATATTTCAGCTCCAAGGGGAGCTAACATCTAGTGGAGCAGCTGCTGCTTAACAGCTTTACACACTGGAGTGGCACACCCGTAATACACAGCTATATCTTGTATGTGTGCGCGGGTGCGTTATCGAGGGAATTCAAGGGCCACAAGAGTTACTGCCTAGGTAGGTGACAGTTGGGAGAGATGAGAGCCTCGAGGAGATGTTTGTGTATGTGTGTGACTTATTTTTACTGTGTGTGGTACGCATTGACTTGATTCCAACTTTATTCTTCTTAGGCCATCACTAGCTAATTTCTCTTACCGTCACTCCCTCTTTTTCTTCCTCACATGCAAATATGCATGCACACAAGCACACATGAGCTCGACACACAGTTCTGGAGCTTGTCCCTATAGTTCTGCTATCAGTGGGTCTGCATCACTGTGTAGGGTAGAGAGACATTGAGACAAAGATAAAGAAATAGATTCTGTCTTGTACTTTGTTGTTCCAGGCTTTGACATATCAACTTTTGTTGAAATATACCTTTTTAGAATACCTTTTTGAAGTCTGGCAGTGTTCCTCCAACCCTTTCCATCGTTGTATATCTCCTGCATTCCTCCCTTATTGTGATGCATCTCCAGCATTCAGTGCCCGCAGTTTGACTGTGAGGCATTTCAGACAGGATTTACAAAATGTCTGGAGACCAAAACCTGGGTGACAAACTAAGACTTTACCCAGCGAGAGCTGAGATCTGTCATTGGCAAAGCTGGGGATGTTGTAGAATGCAGAATATTTGAATTTTGTTGGAGTCAGGAACAAGGCAGTGAATTTCAGACATACTGAAGCTAAAAATGAAGAACGGGGACTTGGTGAAAAGGTTATGGGTGTTGTATTGATTAGGCGTTTTTTCTTATGTGCACACATGTATAATGGAAACTGGAGTCAGTGTTGATGCTAACAATAGGTTTGGACTGCCATTGAAGCAAAATGGATATAAGGAAAATGTCAGAATGGCTACACTGCTGTATTACTGTTCTTTCATCTTGTTAATGTCTCAGACCAGCCTTGGCTATGATCCCAGGCATATAACCTGTCAGGACACATGTAACTCAGAGTAGACATTCTCTCTGCTTTCAGGACTGTAGTCCGTTTTCAACTTCATCTGTTATATATGAGTCAGTTTGGAGCCATTATCCATCTTTGTCAGTGTCTGTTATCCCCACATAGTATCTAGAGAGAAAGAGTTTGCCTGTTTCTTTCCAGTAATAACAGTGTATTTTCATTCAAGTATTTGGATTTAAATACTCAATGGAATTGTGAACATTTTCCTTGCTTTCTGTGGAGTCTGAGGATGATCAGTTTGGTACTACTACTTCTCAGAGTAACCTGACCTTTATTATGGATAGTCTTTAGAGGATGTTACTTAAAGATTCTAGTGACCCTCCCTAACATTTTTTAGCACTATAATCAGGTCAAAATCCCCCCTGGACCAACCCTTTGACCTATGTTTATATTGGAAAGATAAATGGCAAGCTTGTCACTTTTATCTTTAAAGGTGCCCTGCCACACAAAACCGTTTTTACTACCGCATTTTTAAAAATATATTAGGTCCATATGTGTTAGTGTTATGTCGTGAATGTGAAAATGAACTGCTTCCTCCTCTGTCAGCTCTAGCCACTGAAAAGAAATAAGCGGAGAAATCAGGCCAATTACAAAAGCTGGTCACTCACGTTGCCTAAGCTCATTACTATTCATCAGCTCACCCAGTTGCGTTAGGTCAAGGATACTGATAGCCAGGCTCTCATTGGCTAACTGTTAGCCAATCAGAGTCAAGCAGCTTAGCTCGTTGAATATTAATGAGAACTGGCACAAATTGAGCCGAGTCTTCTTGCAGGCTTTCTATACCACACTAGAATGGCTTGAAACAACGTAACCGTATCATTTTTTCCACAAATGTTACAGAGCACATGGACTTCAGACATTACTACAAAGTAATGAAATATGTGTGG
The DNA here is from genome assembly GCA_026937815.1 of Etheostoma perlongum. NCBI lineage: Eukaryota > Metazoa > Chordata > Actinopteri > Perciformes > Percidae > Etheostoma > Etheostoma perlongum. The sequence goes on from CM049377.1 coordinate 22,563,749, forward strand.
CAGGGCACCTTTAATAAATCTAAAAGATGGATTGCCATGAAATGAACTAAACATTTGTACACCTCAGATGATGAACCATTTCGGACACCCATTTTCTTTTTTCCACAACACAAACGACAAATATTTCCTACTTGACATTAACATTTTTAATATTGCTGCTTTACTTGACATTGAGAGCACCCAAATCATAAGCAACAAAACCACAGAGTGGCTCATTAATTAGAGTAACTTATGTGAAAGTAAATGGAAGCAAAAGACTCAAAAGGTAAATTTATTTAAATAGGCATTAATGTGTAGTTGCTGCTGCACTGTAGCAAGATGGTCAGCCATGATACTCATCATAGATCTAGTGCTGCGAGACAGCTGGCATAGAGCCAGTGTAGCAAGAGACTAGACTTTATTCAGTCAGAATCTGTGGTAATTAGAGCTAGGTGATTTATACTCTCTGCTAAACATTTTGGCTTTGCATCTGCAAGTATTTTTGCATTACAGATGGCTAATATAAAAAGAAAAGACCATGAGATGTGGTTGTAAGCTCCGGAAAAACTAGTAAGCAGACCAGGAGTTGTCATACACTTTTGTGCTAAATAACTGTTTTATTTTCCTATGTTGGTGGATGCAGTACTGAAAAGATTTTGAAATGTATCAACAATTATATATCAGTCACATTGTTCTACAAACAAACTTTTAATTTGTAGCATAACATTAATGAAGAATAAAATCTGTTTGTCTTCCTCTCCTTTGATTTTCTCGAGAACCGTTCATCTGGTTGACTTCACACTTTGCCGGGTGTATTGCTGAGGATCCCAGGAAGTGCAGTGTCAAGTGTGAGCTCTTGAGCTCTACGGGACATATTGATTAGTATTGAGTTATGTATACACTGTGTAGTGTATTGAGAGGGAATCCTTATTAACTCTTACGCTGCCGAATGGCATGCTGGGTACGGCTTGCTCGTCTTTTAACAGATAAAGAAAGCGAGACCAGAGAGATCGGAGATGTTAAGCAAACTCACAACTATGACTAGGACACAGCTATGTGACCTCAACGTTTTGCTCATTCCCCAAGGAAGCACAGTGTTGAGTGTAAAGTTACCCAGATGAGCTGTTCTGGTGAAAGCTGCAACAGAGCCCGTCTACGGAGAGCATGTTCACTCTCTATTAAAGTGTAACTCTCGCCAAAATGCAACCTAGGGTCCTTTTGTGAATGTACCCGAGTCAAACTTTAGTTTAAAAGCATAATTAGGACGGAAAGGCCACTTTTAAAATTTACCGTATTCTAGTTTTCAGTCAGATTGCCTTTTGAATGGGAGAGCTACAGACACTACTATGATAGCTTCAAAATCGCAGTTTTTAGAACACTAAGAAGGCTCAAAACAACATGAAACTTTGCCCAAAGTATCACCGGGGGCTACACATGAACTTAAGCATTGAGAACATTGTTTGTGTACACAGAGTTTACTGAAAAGAAGTTGTCGTTTACGCTATCCGCCATCTTGTCAGTCAAAAAGTGTTGACCTCCGAATGCAAATGAAAGGACTCTGGGAAATGTCGTTCTTATATGAGGCTCCTTTTTCAACTACCTGGTCAATATTGTTTTTCATTAACGACAAAACAACAAATTATCCGTGCATTTATATGGACCTAAGATTAAGGAGCTTTCCATCTTTACTCTCCTCGCTGTTACATTTGGAGATCAACTATTTAACTGTACGTACACACCGCCACCGACTTGAGCTGCAAAAAAGCTCTGGCCGCCCCGCCAAGGACGCTTGTCAAAAAGTACGGGGACGCTTTGGCCGCTCTGACGTGGCGGCGTTCGTATAGCGCTATTGGTCAAATCGGTGTTATAAGCAACTGAATTGCCTTCTCGCTTTCGTAAATATTTCGCGCTTGTCCTCTATGTGTATCATTGGATAATTATGGATCATCGCATTGCGCATTTAATAAGGGTAAAATCATCTGCAAAACAGATTGTACCATTCACAGCAAGCAAGGAAGACTACCATGCTACGGCGCACTGCTCATTTCCCTCGTTAAAAAGATTATGAATCATCAACACGCATTTTGCCTACTCACTGGACACACCAACCATCTCGGCTATACTTTATCCCATGCCTCGTTTTTTTTAACTGGTCGCTATACGCAAACAACGTCATATCATAAATGATAGGAAACCCAGCAACGGCGAGGATGAGCTGATCCTCCATTTCCCTCGGAACAAATGTTTTGGTAAGAACGAAAAGATTACATCGTATGTTTCTCCGGAATCAGTCAGCGTGAAGGACTTCTATATTCCGATTGGCGGCTGGCGTTAGCCGCTGCTTGCCGCTGAACCGCGTCATAGCTCATTACCATAAAGTTGAAAAATTTCAACTTTCAGATTGACGCTCAACACGCTCAAAACGCGACGCCGACAGATTTGCCGCTCCTTGCAGCTGAGAGAATCCGGCTTCGATTGAAAATGAATGACTTCCGGTATCTTTAGACGCTCAAGTCGGTGGCGGTGTGAACGTACGGTTAGGCTAGCGAGATGGATGGGGACCGGAAAAAACAACAGCTACGGTGAGTTTTTAAAACCTTTCATTTTAATAAACTCTGAATACACAATGTTCTCAATGCTCGAGTTTATGTGTAGAGCCCTTGCTGATACTTGGGGCTTCGTGTTTCATGTTGTCTCAAGCCTTCTTAGTGTTGTGATTTTGATGCTGTCATAGAAGTGCCCCTAGCTCTCCCATTCAAAAGGCCATTTGACCAAAAACGACAATAAGGGAAATCTTAGAAGTGGCGTTTCCATCCTAATTATGCTTTTAAACCAAAGTTTGACTCGGATACATTCACAAAAAGATTGCATTTTGGAGAGAGTTACACAGTCCCAGTGTACCGAATTTGGTTGCAGTTCCACCAGAGTTCCACCGGTGATCGCGGGCGAGTGCAAAATTAATGGGAGTCTATGGAGCTAGACGGCTAAATTAGTCTCTTTCACCTGATTGTCATTGAGAAATCTGAGATTTGATTGTAGTTTTTGCAAGTTCAAAGGTCAGAGGTCGAAAGTTGAATGAATGAGTACTTATGTCTTTTTGATTTCTTACAGGTTGAGCTGTTATTGCCCATAACACACTAGGATTCTGCTAATGAATGTTGATTGGTCAGTGAAAGACTGACTACGACCAGAGATCCCGCTTGATGCGTGCGTGCGTGGTCTTTAAAACATTAGCAAACCAAAACTCTTTCTAGCACGTGTATTGACAGGGAGAGCCTGTCCGCTGTGTTGTTGATGCCTCGAGAGAAAAAAGGAAGTGACACAGAGCCTGCCGTAAAGCAGTATCTCTGGCCGTACGTGTCTGGCGTCATTGACATTTTAAAAGAATTTTTAGAACAAAAAAGCGACTTTAAAAAAAATCTAACACCCTGCAGTGGGTATAAAAATTATATCCTAAGAAAAGTGGAGTTTGAGGGGTATAGCTCCATAGACCTCCATTCATTCTGCACTTGCCCGTGACTGCCCTCATATGGAACCAGAGTTGAACTGCAACCAGTTCAGAAGCCGGAAGTTTCCCAGAGAGTGGAAGTTCTCCCCTTATTAGACATTCTCTGGCTGCAAGCAGCAACTCCGGAGGCCAAGCCATCAGCCCGTTCAATGGGTACGTTTTGAATGGGCACTGTATTAATCAAAAGAAATTTAGATTTTATCAGGAACTATCAGCTCAAACCATACATAAACAAAATTACAAATCTGACATTTGATGCCAGGGACACACTTTGGTCAGTACCAGAAAAGTATTGAGGTTCAGATGTAAACATGTTGGCTGGGCATTGTTATCTAAAAGGACAATGAAATGTCGGTCACTTCTAAATAGTTTTACCAGCTGTTAAAATTCTCTGTTGTCTAAAATAGCCTCAGATGAAGATTGTTTGGAAAAATGAGACTCGCTGGTCGATAAAAGCCTGCTGATAGTCTCTGTTAGAAATTGCATCACGGTCACCCTCATTCCTCAGAGGGATTCCACATAATTGGGCTGTTTCTCCAATAATTGCTGCAGTCCTCTCAATTGTGGCTGATAAATCCGCATTTCCCTGTCCTCCACCTGTTTTTTTCTTGTTTTTTCTCTCTTTTTGCTTTGTCTAGACAACAAACTTATATATCAAACCACTTTTTTCAGGCGAGTTGGTTTAATCGAGTCGGTTCGGTGTGTTCCGTGCCGTCATCTGTCCGGAGTGGTCCGGAGGGGCCGGCGGCCTTCATTTTGGCCGACTTGACATTCTCAGTTGGAAGGCGAGCACTACCAGAAGTCTGACTCAAATGACCAATCTGATTGTTGGAGTGCAAACCCGGAAATGAGGAGCAGGTGACTAGAGTCTCTCAAAATCTGACAAAAATCTTTTAAACTGACCTTTGTTGATCTGAAATGGAGACAGATTCAGCAACTGCATGGCCTATTTCTCACTTAAATTGTTTTCAGAAACACGTTTTGGTGAGTAAAATATAGTAAAATATGAGATCGTTTTCTGAACAAGCCGTTCGTCTGGTTGTTGTCAGGGACTTAAGCCTCTTTTATTTTTCTTGCACCAGTCACTCAGGTGATAGAAAGAACATCTTTTGAGCCTTCAACTCCTCAATCAGCTACATTATGCTGCTTGTTCTTTTTTCACTTGTCATGCTTCAAGGTTTCACTAGCTGCCTCCTCAGCTTCTACATTGCTTATCCTGCAGAATGGCCCTCCTTATACAGTATATACAAGTTCAGAAGTGTTTTATGTTAATGGTAAGATATAGGCATAATTTTTTACAAGGATCCAAATTTACTTATTTTAACTATGCAGCAAGAGATAAAACTGCTGCCTGGTTTGCACCGTTCTTTAAGTGTTTCCCCAAGGTTGACTGCTTTGGCCCCTCAGATGGGATTTACATACAACTCTTTAAAGTTTCTTTAAATATGCATGAGTTATCTTTCCAAATATTTAACGGTTACTTTTCGAAATACTCTTCACATCGGCATGAATTAGATCCACTGCATCACATTTATTTAAAAAGAAAATATGTCAAGTAACAACAACGCCCTTGGCTGTCCTGCTGTTATAACCGACATGTGATGTTACTATAGACCGTGTCATTTCCTGGCCTTGCACCGCTGAGTAATAATTTAAAACGAACAACTTAAATGGATATTTAGCCTTATTTTGGGCATTTTTAATGTACAGGCTCAAAAGGCTTGGATAACTCTGAATATGGTATTTTTCTCAGCACAAATCAACCCCTATGTGCCCTAGATACAAACTGTTAAGAATGATGACATTCTCACTATGTGGGTGTACTAGAGGAATTCAAAGTATAGGTCTCACTTTGTTCCTAGTAAGTGAGACCCAAGCCTGATAATCAGACTTATTGCAATTTTGTTTCACTTCATTAAACATGGAATGTTTTCTGGCTAGTCCACACAACATTCCGGGATGGGAGAAAAACGGTCTCTGGTTTATTATCATTTCCAGACATTGTGTTTAAGTTAAACATTTTCTCTTTGTAGGTGGTGTTATTTTGCCTCGATTAAGTACATGTTCCGTTTAGGTCTTTTTGAGTTAAAGATGCCCTGTCACATGTATTTTATTACTTTGTGGTAATGGCTAAAGTTCTACCATAGACTCTGTAACATTTTTTGTGGAATAAATGCCTTGGTTACCTTGTTTCAAGCCATTCTAGCGTGTTATAGAAAGCCTGCAAGAAGACTCAGCTCGATTTGTGCCAGTTGTCATTAATGTTCAACGAGCTAAGCGGCTTGATTCTGATTGGCTAACATCTAGCCAGTGAGAGCCTGGCTACCAGTATCCTTTACTCTGCACAATTGGGCAAGATCTTGAATAGTAATGAGCTCAGGCAACATGACATCAGACTGACCAGCATTTGTAATTGGCCTGATTTCTCCGCTTATTTCTTTTCAGTGGCTAGAGCTGACAGAGGAGGTAGCAGTTCATTTTCCCATTCAAGACATAACACTAACACATATGGACCTAACATTTAAAAAAATCCAAGTAAAACTGTTTTATGTTGCAGGGCACCTTTAACACAGAAGCAGTTAGCAGTGGCGATGGAGCATTGATGTAAACGTTTTACGCTGGTCGAAGAACCGTTTTAGGGAGTTGTTATTTTGACTTACAAAAAACAGTTTATCTACGTCAATCCCATCCACACTTTTTTGGCAATTTTACTGGGTCTGGCACAGGAAGAAATTTCCATTCTATATCCCACCTACAAAGCTGTGATGAGAACCGCAGCAGACTTACCTGAATTGCTGAAAGAAATTGTAGAATGTGGCAGTGATTCAGTGGTCGGAATTTGGCCAGGTCCTTTTGCCTTACCTTTCATTTAGCCTAGGTGAGCCAGCACTTAATTTAGGTACACCCTGTCATGGCACAGGACTTGGGTCTTGGAGACATTGTGCTTTTTTTAACGTTTCAATTTAGAACATCAATGTTCTTTCAGCAAAAGCAGTGTTCCCAGTCATGCTTTGGCCACACCTTTTGAAATAAGCACAATGCATAATGTTGTCACTCCGTTTTATCATGTCTAAGCCACAGAGATTGGACAAGCCATTCTTTGGGAAAGGCATATATTTTAGTCTTTTTGCTTGTGAAAGGATCTGGCTCGGAGTCAGGTGAAGCCATATCACCTGAAGATGTATGATCAGGATTCGGCATCTTACCAGGGGAGACATGTGGGGGAGCAGTAACCTCTGCCAATAATTTCAGGTCTGGGCTGGACCTTTTAAGGACTCCTTAAAAAACTTGGTATTATATATCATAAAAAATCATCTCTGTTTGAAGTTAGGTGTGAGGTCTCCTGTAGATATAATCTTGAGGGTAAGGTATATATTAGGTTAATAACGAAAACAACTTTTTAAGTTACGGTTTAGCTACCTTAAACAAAAAATGACCAGATGACCCGATGCGTGCCAACGAGAGCGTGCATGAGGAACACAACACTTCATCAGGCATCTTTTAGATAGTTCTGGGCCTTTCATGGCTGGGGACAGGTGTAAGGGCACTGCAGATTTTTTCTATAGTGTAATAGTTCAATCAATAATTTCTGGTATGTTTTAAAGTTGAGGTGTAGTACAGGGTGCGGTTTCACACATGCAATACACACATCTATAAAGATAGACCTGCTAATTGTTAGACGCACCTGTGTAACAAATGAAAACATTTAGTTGCATTTTCGGTCGTATTCTTGAGCCATGACTATAGCCAAGATTCTTCCTGAGTGCATGTGCCTGCTTACGTCATAGGACGTCATGAGCTGAGCTTTGACTTTGAGTTTGCTTTGAACAACAAACTCCCAGGGTGAAGGAAAAAGGTATACAACAACTGTATTAGATACATAGTAGGAGCTCACAATTATATGTACAGTTAGAGTAAATAATACATTAAAGCCTGATTGTGTAATTCATACAATGCTGTATGATGGAAGCCTTTTTTTCATTTTAGACACACATGGACACACACTGTGTCTAAATATGTCAATAGTTTATACAGACATGCAGACATGTGAAGCTAGCACTAGTGCTCCCAGCATCCCAACCAGCGTGTAGGCTAAATGCAATTGCCCTGTTTGCTTTTCTTTTGGGAATCCTCTAGGGGTCAAACAACAGGGCCCTGTCAATTACACTCCAGTTGCTCTGGACCTCTATGCAAAACCAATGCTCATTTGTAGCCTCTCTCATTCCCCCTTCAGTGCTTGCCCAGTTTCCCACAAGTCAGGCATTTGAATGACCACCTCAAGGGGACAAGGAGAATTAGCCTCAGTCTTTACAGTCTGATAGCACTATGAGAGGTTCATAATTGCTTGTTTAGCACTAGCAGCCACTAATGGGACTCTATGAAGCTATTACATATGCCTGTGTTCACATTTTCCAAAAGCAAGTTATACACATTCCAAATCACTGTATACCAAGGGTCCGTTTCAGGAAGGAGGTTTAACAAACTTAGTCTGATCCTGATCTCTGAGTTGATTTATCCTGAGATGGACAACTCTGAGTTTTCGGTTCCACAACAGCTGATTTGAGTTGGTTCAATCAACCCAGAGTAGGTTCACTCAGAGTTAAGTGCGTGAACCACCACAATAAAAAAGCAGCATGAATGGAGCCATGATACTCATGGTAACAACCACAACCAAACTGGTCTGTGGAAATACTCATGGGCACATACAGCAAGTTTAACATGTATTTAGTAAAAAAAACACCACCACCTAGCAGCTGCTGTAAATAGCGAGAGTTGGTGTGGGAGAAAATTGCTGCTTGAGTCAATGCATGAGCTCTACTATAGTGTATTAATGTCATATTTAATTACAGGTAACCTATATATTACTGGTGAAAACTGGAATGGTAGTAGGCTACACCTATCATTTCATTTAAGTGCAATCCTGCGGGCAAAAAAGTAAATTACTACTAATCCCATTCTGAGGTTGCAGCACCATCATTAACAGAATTATGATTTTACAATCATTTGTTTCTTTTTAATGTCTCTTACTGGTTTGTGTCCAAGGAACTTTACACACACTTTAAAACACGTCCTCTCTCTCAGGTTTGATTAACCTCCCTTTCTGAAACAGAAAACTCAGTTTTCCTCATCTCAGGGTTAACGAACTCACGTTTTCACTAAACCTGCTTTCTGAAATGGACCCCAGGGGTCTCCAACAAGTAGCTTGCGAGTTATCGTAGATTTCCAACAGGTTGACAAGCTGAGATACAATATTAAAAGTGATATTAAAAGTGAAGTAACTAACTTTGTGGGCCGTAGATGTGTGAAGTGGTTATTTTTTTCTTGGACCCTGATGGGAATATTTTCAGTGTTTGTGGGCTAAAGAAGTGTAAAATAGTCATGAACCTCAACTTGACGTTAAGACTTAAAATGGCTGAGTGTGTGATGAAAATTTTCTTTCAAAAATGCCGAGGTGAGGTATATCCGGCCAAAAATGAGTGACATGCGACAGAAACTACGGCGGTCAAACCAGAAATATATTTTTAATTTTTTCAGTTTTTTCATTGTAGGCAATAAATTTGAATTTGTGCCAATCTGTCCCCCTTAACACCACATTACCAGTTGACTATGAGACAGAGCTAAATAAGTAAAGGTAGAACCACCATTACAATATATTCCTTTTATGTCTCTCGCTCTCTGTTTTCTACTGTAGCTTTACGTCACACAACAGTGATATGGGGTTGAGATCAGAAGATGATGATGATGAAGACTTCAAAGATAATGAGTCCAAAGATTTCAGATCATTTGCAACTTTATTCAAACAGTGAACAAACCTATCATGACTCAGTGAGCCGCCTCTGTACACATACGGATGTCTGTACACAAATGACCGATGAACATCAGAATAACTGCGTTTCTTATAGTCGTCTTGTCCTATTCCGGTCAGTTGATCTATTTCTGTGAGACAGGGTTACCTGTGAAACGACTCCTTATTTGTGAGACACTTCTACTAGTTTGACACATTCCGATCTATTCTTGCAACCTAGTGTCCACTTCATGCTGACTCTGCTCTGAAAGCTCCCTGTAAATTGTTAAATACATTTGAACGCTTTTATGCATAAATACCAACCTATAAATCCTCCCTTTTTATCATAGTTGAGATACAGTCTAACATGCAATATACTGTGATAGGACCTACTCTAAATATAGGACATGCATAGTAAATAATGTATATACAAAAACATTTCAGTTACAGAGTAAATAAACACTAACAATGCTAATCATGGCAAAGGCTGTTTCTGAGATCCCCCTGTCAAACTGCTGCCTGCCAAATCTTGTGGGGCGATCACATTATTCTGTCATGATAGCATGGTTCTAAACTTATCCTTCATTGTTTCTTTCATGATCTTAACCCTTATTACATTGAATTTATCATGCACATTATACATTTGAACACTTTCATGCATAAATACCAACCTATCAAACCGCTCCCTCATGCTTCTATTTCCCTTGTTCTTGTCATAGTTAAGTTCTCTGTCACCCACAAAAGGGTCTCCAAACCCAGAAACTGCAGTCAGACTGCTTGTTGGTAGTGACAGTGACTTCAAGCTACATGCCTCTGTGCTGATGATGTTTTAATGTCATCCTCTTGCTGTTCGCCCCTCTTTACTCAAGTTGTGTGTGTGTGTGTGTGGGGGGAAATTTACCCCTGTGAGAATCGATTACTGCTTTTTGACAGTCGCTGTGCAGTATAACCTCTCATTAGGTCCGACATATGCTGCGCCTGGCATTGCTGCCGATGCAAGCTGTTTTCTCAATGACGTCCCCCAGTGCTCCCGTGGAGTCAGGAAAAAGCAAGATCTCATAATATTGCCTTAACGTGAAGTTCTGGGGGAAAAGTGTAGTCAATTATGTTGGTCTTGAAGTGGTACAAATTTGGAGCTTTGCTCAGGCAAACGGAAGTAAGTATCAGTGTTGAATATTTGAATGTGAAGTCCATGAAATCTAAGAAAGCTTCCATCTGAGAATTAGTATTGGAAAAATGTATGAAAAAGGCCCTGTGAGGGGGACAAGGGGCAGCTAAAGCATGTTGTAGCATTGTGGAAAAACTGTACAAATCATCTTATGTATAATGAATCTAGGTACAAACATTTATTCCAAACATTTGACACTATTTTAAACCTAGTTCAGCTTGTCTGTCTCAAAATATTCATAACAAGTCATGGCTGTTTTTCTTGAGCATTGACTACATCCAATCAGAATGATTGCAAATTGACTAAGGGAGATATTTGCTCTGTGGGGACATAGTGTTTATTTTTTATTTTTTTCCTGAGATGGGCACAGAATCAATTTGGAGGTATATCAAAGCAGTGAGGCAGATAAAAGAAATTCTACCTCTGAATTGGAATCCGTTATGAACAGTGTCCACGTTTGGATTGCTCTGAGACTGGGGACGTCTTTGACCACAATGCAAATCCCACATTAACACAGAGAGGGAACTTGGATGAACATCATAGAAAATATGGAATATTATATATATAAAACAATGTCTTGTTTATACAGCTTGGGATAAGTTCAAGAGAAGTTCAGTCACAGATGAGACTTTGATTTGTGAGTTAAGGTTGGAGGGAAATAAATGAATACATAAATAAACTGAGTGAAAGCAAAGTTTTCAGTCCATGAATACTGAATGACATGCATCTTGGGATAGGGGATATTTTTACTTTCTCAACTCAGGCAGGGTTTGCTGCTTCTCGAATATCTGTCTGAATTCCAGCTGAGCAAGCACACAGAATAAATACTCAGTACCAGAAAATATGCATTGCCATTATTAAACAATTTGTCATGATTAGAACAGAGATATTGTGTTAAGTTTAAAAAAAAAAAAAAATTCTGTTGAAAGAAATTGATTCATCACAAATTCAGAGCCTCTATGTTGAGTTACCATTCACCATTGTTACTTATCGTATTCTGTGTCATTGCTTGTATTGATAAAGCCTTCACAAACATGTTAAAGTTAAATCACCTCTTGCCGGAGACTTTCATTTTACCAGACACAGCAGATTATGAGCTTTTTTGTGAAACTCCACATCCTTGTTGGCAAGGCAAAGTCCAGTAAATATATGAAAACAAGCAAAGAGAAAACCAAGTTATGGATAGACGAGTATCTTTGCCTCCCATGTTTCCCATTTGTATTCAGCAGTGTTTGTATTTGTGAAACTAGTCATTTAAACTCACCATGCACATAGATAAAATACTGATGTGGGGGAAATGGAATGCCTCAGAAGTTTTGAATTCGAATATACTGCTCTGTGCTGGCTGATAGCTGGGGTTGAATATGAACAGGCTCTGCCACCGTGGGCTGGGAGAAATTGGCTCTGTATTTCTGAATTGGTAGCTGATGTCTACTTATCACATTTTTTTCTGGTGACGCTGTCATGTTCTTCTTTATGGCTTTGAAAAATAACAGGCTTTATTGTGCTCAGGGACCATTGGATCACAGAGAATATGTGGGTCTCTTTATTATATTGAGGCCTTTGTGCATGTAAATCAGTGTAGCTCTGCTGTAGGTAGGCTATTATTTTCAATTTGAATGGCAGATCAGAGTCTGTAAACAATTGCACCTACCTGGCACATACTACAAACAGGCTCCCAAAAGGCTTGACTGTCTTCCTCTGAAATGGTGTAAAAATAGTGAGGTCAAACCCCTCCACATAATCCTAAAGAGTATCCTCATACATACAACCTCACACACTCTTCAGTCAGGTATGCTGGATTTTAGGTTTTGTTAATCTTTCTAAGTCAGGAAAACAACCCAACAAGTTGTTGGATTTATTATAACTTCCATTTGGTTTCATCTGGAATACATGAATATCATGATATAGGTATGTGGTACGGTGGTAGCAGTTCTTCTTTTCTTCTTTTACATTTTGGTGATTAGTGCTATCTTTGTGTTATTTTCAGCACTTCGTTCTCAGTGTCCCTGGATCAAGGTCCCAATACTACGTGCATATGATGTTATTAATTTGACTATTTCTGGACTGCACCATCTGTTGACTACATTTTACAAAATGCTTTAGAACAAGGCATGATTTACTAACAAAACATTTTTTTTCCAAAGAAAATTTATTTTAAGGTGTTTTATGTACTTTCACACATAACCGGTTTGGTTAGGTAAAACAAACCCTAGTGCTTTTAGCCTGTTTAGTGCTGTTTGTTGTGGGCTGGTGTAACGGTTGTCAATCAAACTTTTAACAGAACACATCTTGACAGTGTGGTAACAGAGCTAAATATCAGTGTTATATGGTACAATGATACCATTTTAAGATGTACTGTGTAACTTGCTAACTTGGTTTAAAAGCTGCTATGACCCGCAGATGCCACACTACAGTTTAGATCACATACATTGGCATTAGATAAAATCCAAGCTGTAATCTGAACAAATCAGGGATGTAGGATTGATAACGTCTTGTTAGGTGACGTCATAACAATGTCTTTCTTCACTCCATGTGTTGTGTGGTTCTGTAGGTCCTGTACTTCCATACGTCTCTGCGGTTGCCCAGTGCGGTGGTGGTTCTGGAACTGGTGTCGTTGTCACCAAGGCCAGGCAGCTCCCAGCAGGCCCTGGGGCAAGGCTTCACTGTCCTGGAGCTTTTACCAACAGGCCAGAGGCTCAGGCTGCTGATGGGGACAGAAGGTGATTAGCCCAATGTTGATGCACTAGCCAGGTATTAATTAGGTTTCTCATGATGAGATGGTTGAAGGACAGGAATGATTGTGGTGTGGGGGTTGCTGCTTTAATATCATCCCCTTGGCTGCTAGATTGTTTTATATACCTGTTAAACCCTTGCAATAATATTTAGCACAGCCATGGTAATTTAATTTTTGCCCGCATGCTTGCGCAACTACTAACTTTGCGTAAGCAGTTTTGGATTTGCTCTGTTGTCAGCATTCAGGATTTAGAGGGAGGTCAGGGAGCTATTTTGGTTAAAGACACCCCAGTTGTTGACATAGTTGTAGAATTAAACATTAGACGTGTTTTTGTTGAATTGGCAACTATAGCAGCTTCATTCATGCATGCATTCATTCATTCAGTCGTTGGTTTCAATTTGTTTTCTAGGCTGAACCTACACAATGGATCACCAAGAAGCCTCCTCCATCCCAACCTGAAGGACATTGTTGACTGTAAGGACCATTTTATATACTTATACTATGTTTTGCAAGTATTTATTAGGCCTGTTAACTTTAGGTATTTATCCCTGGAGTAATAAAGCAGGGAAGCTGAGAGGGCTACATTACATGTGGGCAGTATTCATTTTAATACCACGTCCTCTTTAGCTACACCCAATGACACGACACTGTCGATAATAAAGGGTGCAGTGCCACCCCTCAGTTCTGTTGTTTGCCATGTTATAACAAGCTGAGCTGTTCCACTATGTAATATCGGACCACTGATTCAGTTACACTTCATATAGTCTGAAGGGTTTATGTCTGGTGTAACCTGGGGTGTGGCTTCAATATCGACATTGATGTTTTTGGTCAAAAATATTGTGATATTTGATTTTCTCCAGCTCTAGTGTGAAATGACACAAAGATGGGTTCTCTGTCCAGTATCTGAATTCTCTGCGAGGTACCATCGCAGAAGGATGGGTCAGCTGCATGTACGTCAGTTTAACAGAAGTCTAAAAGGGATTAGACAGACAGACACATATTTGAAGCAAACAAAACCTCTCCCCTTGCGTTTTGCTTGAAATAAAAGTATTCCCAGTTAATCAGGGTCAATGTATTATTGACCATCATATTTTCTTATCGGGCCAGTTTGGGTGGTTTTTGTAGATTACGTTTTAGCTATAGTGTTCTTTTTTCTTTTGCAAGTTGTGTCAAAATCTCTCTGAGTGATTTAAAACATCCTAGCACTCTGCATGATAACTAACAATTACATATACAGTGAATAGGTACTAATAAATAAAGTTATTGAATGAATAAATATATCTGTGGATCTCCCTGCTGAAGGTTGATAGTTTGGTTATTCTTCTTGCTTTGGGTGTGAGTTGATTTGGGAGAAATCAGAACTATTATAGAATTATCGTTGAATATTAGACTTGTGTTAGTTTAGAATTTGAGAGTTTTTTTTGAATTGTTGAGTTTGCTACTGAAGCTCAGTATTGGTCTAGATATGTCTTTGCTTGGAATAAAAACCAAGGCTATGAATTACAAAACACTGTAGTGCCTCACAGTATGAATAACACTGTGCCCAGTGAGAGCCAGAGTTCCTGTCTTGGCTATCATGTCCCATAAATATTAGAAAACCTTCTCTCAAACAGACTCTTACACTCGCTGAATTATTAACCACATGCTTGTTGTTTAATGGAACAAAAACGATTTTAAGGGACATATTGCTGTTGCTCATATGGACATTTTTTTATTTCTTTATATCACTTTCAGTCTCATCCACTGACAGCATGGGACACAGTCCTTCTATCTGATGCTTCATGTGAAGCATTTTGAGTGTGAATTTGTGAGTATTCATAACTGTTCTGTGCTCGAGTCAAATAAGTACATTTCCTTATGGTGGTCATTTATGTCTGATTGTGTGAAATAATTATAATGAGAAAACATGCCCTGGAGGCTGGCATTGTTTTCATCCTTCATTTATTACAAATTCAACTTTATTCAGTTTCCCCAACTTTGTTTTTGAAAATACTGTTGCTTAGGATAGGAATAATATCTTCATTACTTCTCAATGTGATGCAAATGAAGTTGGGGTTGAAAGTTGAATTGAAAAAAGTAATTTCATTTAAACTATAAACTGGCTGTATTTCTACCATATTCAAGGCATAGCAAGCATCACCCACCATCGTCACGCTTCCTTATAACCCTAAAACAAGCTGATGGCAAAGATATAGTCCAAAAACCCGACTGTGTGGCTGGGCCGGCTTACTCCGGTTTCCTTCTCATGTCTACGGGACACAGAGCTTGGTTGTTTTCAGTTCATTTAGGTTCACAAATTGATGAAGACAGAAACTAAACCAAAATATGTCTGGGATGAGGGTTGTAATTCCCAATTCATCAGTCAACAAAACATTTCTCTTTGCATTCATCTGCAGCATTCCACTCACATACAGGTAATCTTTACTCTCCCTTTCTCTTCTTGGGTGTCTGCCTGACTGGCTCATGTTATGCAAGAGCTCCCCCCTTAAATGTTGGCAACCAGTCAAAAATACCAAATGGCATCCTATGAACACACCAAGACTGAAAATATCCTGGTGTGAAACACAAGTGGCTGCGTTTGAGTGGGAATGATGTTCCAGGTATTGAAGAGAACACATAATGCGAACCAGAAAGATCCCTCTGCGATGGGATCCCTGCTAAGTCCGCTGTTTTGAGGCTGTTTTTTTTATGCAGTGTAAATTTTGGTGTAAACATGATCTGAAGGACCCACAGTCTGCATGAGATAGCCTCATCCATACAGTACAGCTTGAGGCCAGGCAGAGCACTCTTCAGTAAGGCTCTGTTTTGTGATTTTGTAGTGTGACAAATTGTAGATCTGGATTTTTCTGAATTTCACATCCAAGTCCAAAACAACTTTGACACATTTTGTTGCTTTTGTATCATGAAAAACCTGTTGAGAGAAGTTTATATTGATTGCCAGGCTATTGACTAACATGAGCTTGTGTTTGTCCCCTTGTGCCTAGTGCTTTAAAAGTGCTTCCAATTACAAATTTAGCACTGTGTATATCGTGTCAATACTGTATGAACTTTCCTGGTCTGGTAGTATAAGAATAGCAAACAAACCTTGGCCATGTCATTTACAAAATAGAGCTAATTTTCCGTTCCAAGGCCAGTAATTGTACTCTGTCCTCTGGAGTACTCGAGTAGGTCAGCATTCTGTCTGCTGGTCTTTGTCTTCACACTCCACTGAGAATTGTTTGCTGCATGGCAACCTCGCAGCAAAAGATACATGTGATATATTATTTTTTTGAAAATGTGTTACTAGGTTTCCTTTCACAGTGGGAATAAAGACAGATGAACGGAAGGAGAGAGTGTACCGTGTAGCCTTGTGGTAACTCAGATTCTAAGAAGTCAATCAAGAATCAATTGATGTTAAATCACATATTGTCATCACAAAGTTTCTTGAAAACTTTGACCTGAAATGGGCACTAGATAAAAAAGTCAGGGGTTGGCTTGAGTTATGATTCATTCTTCGGTGACCATAAATGTCTGTACAAAATCTAAAGAGGTATAATAATTTAGCTCTGAAATGTTATGTCAGCAACCTGTCAACCATTTGTTGACAGTGCTCTTAGTTTTTATAAAGCCAATGACAAAAGAGGGCAAAAGAGACAAAGGTCCTTCTTTCACAAAAAATTGATTAGTGCAGTGCACACAGTTGTTTGCTAAAACATTTGTGGGGGGACACCCCCCTCCTGTATTCATGTTTGAAAGAGAAACATGAATACAGGAAGAAGAGAAACAAGTAAGGAGGAAAGTAGAAAGGGTTTGTCAAGTAGAAATTTGAATAATTGTGTAATGTTATGATTGTCATGTTTTAAATGTAAGTCACTATATTACATAATTAGATGGATAAAAAAAAAATGTTTCTGAAGAGGTAGTATACACTTTTCACTTTGTAAGTTTGCTCCTTACGTTAAACACAGTTTTAACCAATGAAATAGAAATTGGACCAAAAGAAACCCAATTGAGTCAAGACAGTCTGAATTGAAACAGAAAAAGGAGCAGTGAAACTAGAGGAGAAAGAAATGGAGTGGTAGTGACAGAGAAGTTAAAGCTTCTTATTTTCCAGAGCCGGAGTCAGGGTCAAGAGGCAGGAAATGGGAAAAGGAGAGATAGAGGAAAGGAAGTTGCCTTGGGGCTTTTGAAAGTCTTAGAGGATGGGAGGCAAAAAGTAAGGAGGAAACAAGCACGAAGGCAGGCAGTAAGCTCATTGGCTTGATCTAAGCTTCTCCTCTCGACCAACTAAGTGGAATGGAAGGAGTACAGCAAAGAAAAAAAGGAATTAGAAGGAAGGAGCGCTGCTCTGGGGCCCTCTTAGCGTGATGAGAGGACAAACAGATGGTACATTGTGTTCACATTAGCACATCTTAATTTGAAGCAACACCACGGATGCATCAATTTATTGTGTGTATGTCTTCGTGTGGGGGACAGAAAGGTAGTGCCGTGACAAATTTTCTTACTGATATAACAAAAAGCATCTCTGAGGCTAAGATAAAGAGGTTTGCTGGTGCCTTTTGTAGAAAGGGTTTGCCCTGCATATCTGACTCAAAGTCAACCCACGTAAGTGTTTGTTTTCTCCACCTACGCCAAGCTTTATTGCTATATGGGTGAAATTCAAACTTTCAACAAACAAAATTAAGTTAACAACGTCTTAGCCCTGTTGTGGCTCCTCCACCTGGAATATGTTCCACTTTAGGCTAATATTGAGCAGGGGAAAACTCTGTTTTACAATATTTAAACAGTTCTTTTATGTGTGTGTGTTCATGTATACGGTGCATCTCTATTACTGATTGATATTAGGGTTGCACAATATTGCAATATTGATTATATATTACAATATCAATATAAATTTCATTATTGTTAAACATGCATAATTACATACGTTACGGGAAAACGCATCGTAACAGTATTCATAGATTTATAACAATATAGTTCACTTTTTTTATCCACTGTGTGGATGGCCATCATATCTTTGGCCAATTAATACGTGATAGCATTGGTAATTTTGAAATGTCTCTTTAAGATCTTGTCATAAAAACACTCGCTAGCGAGGCTTGTTTGGCTAGATCTGGCACATTAACTGCAACAGGTTTTTGTTGGGTAGTATCATGCACTCATGATTTGTTCCGTCTTGTTGTCTCTATTTCTTCATTTACACTGTCACTCTGTCGAAATATGTACCTACGTCACGTCGTATGCTCCATGGGGTTTATCACGTAGTGGCCCCGTGCGCCAACATGCACTAGCATGTGCAAGTGGCACAGTGACTGGCCAATGAAACATGATCATTATAGCATTTCAAGCGGGCTCTAAATCAAACACAACTAAGCCAAATGCATCGCTCCACAAAATAAACAAAATATTGCATACTTATTGTGACACTTTCAATATGATATTGCGCAATGTGATATTGCAATAACGATATTAAGTCGATATATCATGCACCCCTAATTGATATAGAACAGTATTGAGTCAAACTATACCCAGTTCTTCAAAACCTTTTTTGCTGAATTATTTCCCAAAGAACCTTCGGCCAACATTTCCACCAGCCAACAGACACAGACTCTATGATATAGTCCAAGATCTGTGTGCTATTGTGTACGTATCTTGACTAGCAAAATTAAGAAATCCTTACAATGCCTGTGTAAAACCTTCTCTCAAAAATCCCTCCATTTGTTTTCATCTTTATTACTTTCTTCTTCTACACTCAACCATCTCCCAAAACCATTGCCTCTGTTTCTGTGATGCTGAGCCATTTCTTTTCTTTTTCCCCCCTCTACTTCCATGGTTTCACATCTTTTGCCAAGTTGTTGCTCAACTGACTCCGAGGTAACACACCACTGCTGTAAGGAAAATTTGGGGTAGTTTTCTAATCTTAGCATAACATCTGACTGAAACCCAAGCTTGATGTATAATGAATAACACAAAATAAATGATGAAAAAAGTTGCTGACACCTGGGCACCATCTGTGTCAAGAAAGTTCTATGCTTGATTTCACCCCTCCCTTTTTCTCCCTTCATACCCACCATACGTTTTTCTGTTTCATCGTGAGAAACACCTTTTCAACGATAGCTGCTGTCACCAGGGAAAATGTTTGTAGAACAGAGTTAAAGCTGTGCTGCAACGGCAGAGATATCCCAAAACCATTTTTCCATTTTTTTTTTCTCTTTAGACATAAGCACTTTTTTGTAGTCAGTTAACTGTTAGAGAGAGTTAAAGGGTTTTGCTGGGATGAATCATGGACAGGGAGGGGAGGACAACACAGCGATATACAGTACTCCATCATCTTCTTTCATTCTCAATCCCCTTTTATAGACTTTAAAGATAAAGGCACTGATTCGGCCCTGGAAATTGATGAGAAGCTGTCTACAGCAGAAATGGACATTCATCCAACTCATCAGTCCTTCTATTCAGCCGATCCCAACGTTTGCTGCTTTTATTTTCTTGGTAAAAATATTACAAATGTTTACTTCTGTGGTTATGAAGAATGCATACTAACATAGTAGCATCACTATGTTAAGGGTCATAGATTTACCAGTTTGTTTTAAAATGCAACTTTATGTATTAAATCATTTAAAAAAATGGAATTTTGTTGTGAAGCTACCATTGGGCAATATCTGAACAAATTGCGTTCTTCCTGGAAGTCTGGACTTTATTTCTACAGTATACTCCAGGTATTAAACATGTTTTTCTTGTAGGCCAAGTTTGTCAGGCAGTCAGAAAAATGCACTGATGTTTAAAAGCTGATACATTCAGTTTATTGAGAAAACTGCTCTTGTGTAGATTACATTCAGTAATATCCCCAAACTGTGGGTTGTTGGGTAGTTTTTATTAGAACTGTGATGCTGTAGCTGCATATTTTGATGGTTGTACTTTGGTACATTAAAGGCCATATATACTTACATGGACAGTAATGGGCAAACAACCATAATTTGGGCTTTGTTGGCTAGTCGTTTGTAACAATCCAGGGTCTTTTATCCGGCAATGTTCTTTAAAGTAAAATTCTCAGCTGGTTATTATGAGGATAAAGTGACAATAAACATATATTTATAATTTTTTTTCTCAGATTGTTTAATTTGACAGTGCATTTACTTATTCTCTGAACATCATTAACTCTTAATATTTGGTCTGTCCATCATTTTATGTTGATCACAGCTTGAACCTAAACCCGGGAGTCGAAGTGTTTGCAGATTTTCAAAAAATCCCATTATTCTAGCAGTCTTTGGGAAGATCCAACAGTGTCTTGTGTCTTACAGTGTGTCTCATCTTTTCTAGTTTCATATTTTCCCTAAAATGTTTGGGGGTTTATGTATGGTGACTGTGCAGGGAAAGCTTTACAGTCAGCAATCCCTGCTCTTCCTTGGACTTCAAACATACCTGGCATCGCATTGATGTACTTTTAAGGTGATTGTCCTGCTGGAAATGAATATTTTTTCCACACAACTTGAAGCCAGATAGACGGCAAGGCTTCTGTATAAACTCTCTTTGGTTTCCATTAAAAGGTTAGAAGCTTAGAAACAGTATTTTGTTTCTGAATAGTGAATACCTGAATATATTTATATTTAATTGCTCCGCATACTCCTATGAATTTACAGAAATTGGCAACAATCTTAATGTTTTTTTAGACAAACACTCTTCAGCATGATAATTATGAACTAAAACTCGTCCCAGCACTTAAATGGTCTCTGATATCACCACCATTTCACTTTCTATAACTTCTCACCTTCAGATAGCTCACTGTCACCTTGTCGAAACAGCCTATGGGAGTGATTATGTGTTGATTGTCACTGATGCTTTTGAAGGTGCAATCACTAACCCTGTCAGAGTTAATGATTGTGATGCTGTTCAGGCTTGAAGAAAGCTAACCTACAGGGCTGGGGATCTCATCACTGCTTTTTGCAGATGATGTGGTCCTGATGGCATCATCGGCCTGTGACCTTCAGCACTCACTGGATCGGTTCTCAGCCGAGTGTTGGGAAGCGGCTGGGATGAGGATCAGCACCTCTAAATCTGAGGCCATGGTTCTCAGCAAGAAACCAATGGAGTGCCTTCTTCAGGAAGGGAATGAGTCCTTACCCCAAGTGAAAGAGTTTAAATACATTGGGGTCTTGTTTGCGAGTGACGGGACAATGGTGCGAGAGATTGGTCGGAGAATCGGCGCAGCGGGTATTCCATTCAATTTATCGCACCGTTGTGACAAAAAGAGAGCTGAGCCAGCGGGCAAAGCTCTCGATCTACCGGTCAGTTTTCATTCCTACCCTCACCTATGGTCATGAAGGCTGGGTCATGACAGTAAGAACAAGATCCAGGGTACAAGCGGCCAAAATGGGTTTCCTCAGGAGGGTGGCTGGCATCTCCCTTAGAGATAGGGTGAGAAGCACAGTGATTCGTGAAGGGGACGGAGTAGAGCCGCTGCTCCTTTGCGTCAAAATGAGCCAGTTGAGGTGGTTCGGGCTTCATTTAGTAAGGATGCCTCCTGGGCGCCTCCCTAGGGAGGTGTTCCAGGCACGTCCAGCTGGGAGGAGGCCTTGGGGAAGACCCAGGACTAGGTGGAGGGATTATATCTTCAACCTGGCCTGGGAACGCCTCGGGATCCCCCAGTTGGAGGTAGCGAATGTGGCTCGGGAAAGGGAGGTTTGGGGTCCCCTACTGGAGCTGCTCTCCCCGCAGCCCGATACCGGATAAGTGGACAAAGATGGATGGACAGGGCACATCAAACACCACTTTGCTCACCTTCCAAATGGTCTGTGCTTCGTGTCAATGGCAGGAATTGTGGGTTGTCACTTTTCTGCTTGAAAGATGACAATGTCTACCTCATTGCTCATATTGTGTGCCTCATCTACCCTGCAGTGCTCTTCTGGAGGAGCGCTTTTTCCAGGTTGAAAGGTTGTCATTTCAGTTTAGCCCTGGAAAACGATGCTCCCGGTGTAATGGAACATTGCACCTAGGTCACCAACACCAAAATGGAATATTGAAAAATGGTCTGCGTGTTGGGTTTCATGTTGTCTGTGACTCACTGCTTTTGGGGAAATACTACATATATATATCTAACTCATTTGTATTCAAAGTAGCATGAATGTTTGTCATGAAATGCATGTGAAATAGTAAAACAGTTCTACATACATTTGTTATGTCTTTTTCTGCAGACAGCAGCCTCCTGAAGACTATTGTTGGAGCACATTTGGAATGTGTGATAAAAAACCACCCCGCGCTGGTTTCCGTGATGCACCTCCTTCCAGAGAATGTCCTTATATCTGGAAATGAGAACATTCCCGGCCTTGCAGCTTCTCCAACAGGTAAACTTCACATAACTGGGAAGGTGAAAGGTCCAAGATTAAGTAATACACTCCCCTACAGTAACAAATGCTCTTTTAAGCGTTTTTAAGATCTTTGACTCCCAGTTACTTCTGTAGACGGCCTCTGTTGATACAATTAGACGACTATAATGATGCTGTGATACTCCTAGATGTGAATCTGTGGAACTGCAGTAGTATGAAGCAGCATGTGGTTGTTAAAGAGCATGCAAAAACTTCACAAACAAACAAAAACTTCAAAAAGCAGGAAAATGTGTAAGAATTCTGGGTCAGTTGGTGTAGATGGCTGGCTGATAAAATTTACTAATTCAAATTGTTTGCTTTAGATTAGATTTACTTTATCAGTGTAAATTTGTCTTTGGCTTCTCCCAAGTACAGCAAGGTCCATACAATACACATAACACAACTATAAAAAACAACACACATACAGTATACACATACAGTGAGGAAAATAAGTATTTGAACACCCTGCTATTTTGCAAGTTCTCCCACTTAGAAATCATGGAGGGGTCTGAAATTGTCATCGTAGGTGCATGTCCACTGTGAGAGACATAATCCAAAAAAGAAATTCCAGAAATCACAATGAATGACTTTTTAACTATTTCGTTGTATGATACAGCTGCAAATAAGTATTTGAACACCTGAGAAAATCAATGTTAATATTTTGGTACAGTAGCCTTTGTTTGCAATTACAGAGGTCAAACGTTTCCTGTAGTTTTTCACCAGGTGTGCACACACTGCAGAAGGGATTTTGGCCCACTCCTCCACACAGATCTTCTCTAGATCAGTCAGGTTTCTGGGCTGTCGCTGAGAAACACGGAGTTTGAGCTCCCTTCAAAGATTCTCTATTGGGTTTAGGTCTGGAGACTGGCTAGGCCACGCCAGAACCTTGATATGCTTCTTCCAGAGCCACTCCTTGGTTATCCTGGCTGTGTGCTTCGAATCATTGTCATGTTGGAAGACCCAGCCTCAACCATCTTCAATGCTGTAACTGAGGGAAGGAGGTTGTTCCCCAAAATCTCGCAATACATGGCCCCGTCATCCTCTCCTTAATACAGTGCAGTCGCCCTGTCCCATGTGCAGAAAAACACCCCTAAAGCATGATGCTACCACCCCCATGCTTCACAGTAGGGATGGTGTTCTTGGGATGGTACTCATCATTCTTCTTCCTCCAAACACTGTTAGTGGAATTATGACCAAAAAGTTCTATTTTGGTCTCATCTGACCACATGACTTTCTCCCATGACTCCTCTGGATCATCCAAATGGTCATTGGCCAACCCGTATTACCAACAGTAACCTTGGAAACGGTGGTCCCAACTCTTTTCAGGTCATTGACCAGCTCCTCCTGTGTAGTTCTGGGCTGATTTATCACCTTTCTTAGGATCATTGAGACCCCACGAGGTGAGATCTTGCATGGAGCCCCAGTCCGAGTGAGATTGACAGTCATGTTTAGCTTCTTCCATTTTCTAATGATTGCTCCAACAGTGGACCTTTTTTTCACCAAGCTGCTTGGCAATTTCCCCGTAGCCCTTTCCAGCCTTGTGGAGGTGTACAATTTTGTCTGTAGTGTCTCTGGATAACTCTTTGGTCTTGGCCATGTTAGTAGTTGGATTATTACTAATTGTATGGGGTGGACAGGCGCCTTTATGCAGCTAACGACCTCAAACAGGTGCATCTAATTTAGGATAATAAATGGAGTGGAGGTGGACATTTTGAAGGCAGACTAACAGGTCTTTAAGGGTCAGAATTGTAGATGATAGACAGGTGTTCAAATACTTATTTGCAGCTGTATCATACAAATAAATAGTTAAAAAATCATTAATTGTGATTTCTGGATATTTTTTTTGATTATGTCTCTCACAGTGGACATGCACCTACGATGACAATTTCAGACCCCTCCATTATTTCTAAGTGGGAGAATTTTCAAAATAGCAGGGTGTTCAAATACTTATTTTCCTCACTGTATAGTGTCTATTTCTTTATTTCAGACCCAGGGGGATCCATATCACAAATAAAAAACATACACAAACACAAAAATACAAGAAAAAAAAAAAAAAAACTGTATACAGTGTGTGTGTGTGTGTGTGTGTGTGTATATATATATATATATATATATACACACACACACACACAAAAAGTGCAAATGGGCAGGTAGCATTATATAAGTAAATAATAAAAGAGAGCAAATCTAATAAAATGACAAGTGTTCCTTTGTGTAGTAATTTTTCATTCATTGCCTGAATTGCATAGGGAATAAAATGATCTTGTATACTGTGTGTTCCAGCTGGCCCTTGGGATCAACTATGGGACAGGAGCATCTTAAACTCTGAGTGTAGTGGGTGTGATGTATCTACAGTTTTATGTTTAGCCTTTCTGTGTGCAGCACTGTCATATGTATTGCTAAGTTGATTCTATGACTTTCCAATCACCTTCCTTGCAATGTCATTAACTTTTTAGAGCTTGTTTTTGCTCTTTGCACTGAAGTTGCCATACCATGCTGTTATATGAAATGATAAAATGCTTCCAACCTGGGAAAAACTGGTGAGTTGTGCCATAAGTGAGAATTATTTTATAACCCCCCTGATCTGAATTTCAGCTCACCTTAAGTGCCTGTGTCATTTTTCCTTCATTACACTCATTTGTTCAATATGTTCTCCCTTCAGACAAGAACAAAAAAATCAGTGTTGGTGGAAACAGTCATGTGTAGGGTGTATGTGTTTACTGTGCAGCTCTGTAAAGAACTGTATGAGATTCAGTAATCAATAGTGGAGCTGCTTTGTTTATGGTTCTTCGGAGGCTCCACGCAGAGCTTTCACCGTAGCCTACGTAAGTGGCTTGATATTTATACTTGTGCGCTGGTATTTGCGTCGGGCCGGCACGTGTGTGTGGTAGAGCGAGTGCAAAGTGAGAGAGTGACAGCACAATTAGCTTCGGAGTGAGTACTGACTCTAGAGTCATAGTGAGAGAAACAAAGTGTCTCCCCTGTGCTTTCTGACCACGGTGGAAAAGCAGGAAAAGTTAACCCTCTCCTTGATTTCATGTTGTTCATGGAGAAGGAGAACCAGGAAATGAGTAGGGGGAAATGCAACGCTACTGCGGAGCGACGTGCGTCGCTGCAACGTGTATTTACGTTTTTCGAGAGGTGCACGTCAGGCTATGGCTTAGGGTCCGGTGTAGGATTGTGTCTTCATGTACCTACGTGCGTAGCAATAGCGTAGATTTTACGCAGAAGTATAAAACAGCCTTTACACTAGGAGTGCTGTACAGATACTCTTCGTGCACATGTTGTCCCTATTCAGTTGTCAAAACAAAAGTTGAAGTGAACAAAAAGGTCACTTAAACACAAGCTAGAGAAATCAGAAGTTGACAACCCAACACTTTCAGCACATATCAGGTGATATCTTCCATGACATGCTTCAGCAACTACTCACTCGTCTCTTTAATGTTAAAATAACAGACAGGACATTCATCATGGTACTTAATAGTGGCCTTAATTGGAAACTTAGTTCCATCAGAAGTTGAAAATGTCTGCAGTACTTAGAAAGTAAGTTTGTAAGGGGGAATGAAATGAAGTCTGACAGTGCCAAGCTATAATCATTGGGAGTCAGTGGGAGGTATGGTTAGCTGGCTAATCCTCTTCATGTTCTGGGGCTGTGAGCAGCACAGACCTAAGCTTCCTTTTAAGACCACAGCCACCGGTTTGATATTCATGGAGAATTCAGAACAGTCCAACTCTGCGCTCCAGAGACAAAGGCTGCAATGAGACACTTGATGGCTACATTACTCTTGAAAAGATTACAATCACACTGGCTATTTTCTCTTTGTTGTGTTTGAAAGGGGTAATTGTGGACTTCACAGGCTTTCCGGCTTCATTCATTGGCTGAGATGCTTTCTTCAATCGATTCTGATTCACTTTAAGCCAACATTTTTTCTTGGATTGTTTGTATGGTGTAAATATTCCAGTAAATTGACATTAGGCAGCTTACAAAAAATCAATGGAGCTGCTGTCTCCCAGCAAAAGTTCTACTCAAATAAATTAAAAATCAAAGAGTGGACCAGTTGACCCTGCAAACATTTGCTGCCAAAAAAGGCGGCCAAACAACTCTGGGCTAACCCAAAAATTCATCAGTATTGTTAACTGTATAGATAGACGACTAATCTAATGGTAATTTAGATAGCTAGCACACCCCTGTCTTCTGCCTCAGTCTCCCGGCGCTGCAAGGCTTCAGTCACTGAGGACGCTAACAGCAGCTTACTGAACCGTTGGGAAACACACCCAAGCACCCGAGTCAGAGCAGCGGCCATTCGTAACGTTAAACCTCCGTTAGCGTTACCGGTGCGCCCCCCCTTTCGCTTTTAGCCATCTTTACAGTTAGCTAAATTTACCAGACAAAACGGGAATAAGGCACCAAAAGGACTAATACTAATAGCAATTTAAAGGTACGGTAGCATTGGATCTGGACGGGAAGGATAACTCTGGGAGTTGGAATAAGGGGACAGACAAAATCCGGGGATATTTTCAGCTCAGAAGCATAAAAACCTGCAAAACAGGCACAAGCCCCCATAGGGGGGTCCATGAGCATGCTCCCCTGTAAGAAAATGTAGTCTATTTTCAAGGTGCTCTAAGCGATGTTGGGTGACGTTACTTCTTTTTGACGTTCAAAGTATTTTCAAACAAAACAAGACTAGCTTGCCCCTCCTCCTCATCCCGTTCCCTCCCTTCTGTGCTTCCGTGAACTAACCCCCCAACCCCAAATCCTTCTTGTCGGTTATTGGCTGGAACGCTGGAACACTGTTTGTGTATGCTTCGTGGTGCAGGTGGGCACAGTTTATTTTTGTTGCCGTTTGTAGACCCTGGGCTGTCTACAGAGACCACATTTTTTACAGTGTGTTCTGGGGACAGACAGCTGAGGAGATGTGAGATAGTGAGGAGATGTTTGCTGTATGTGATAACAAATGTTGTGGCCTGAAACACGCGTGACATTGCTTAGAGCACCTTTAACGTTTAAATGCATCTGGTACCCTGGTCCTACCAGACTCTGATACATCAGCCTCTGTTGAAGTTTAAAACTATTGGATCTGCCATAACCAATTGCTAATGTTTGTTTGTGACATCAGCTTAGCATTGCTTACGTTAGCCTTAGCAAACTCCTTCACCACTAACAGAGCGAGCTGGAAGATCAAACTTTTCCCGAACACCGTGGAGAGGAGGGCCACAACAGCATGGCCACCAACAAGACTCAGCAAAGATTGTTCTTGCTCGGGCTTTAAATTCTGGATATTCGGCAGCTTTGCCACAACGGACCGAATGGTATTGCTCGCATCTTTGTTCGCCGCCATTAGTACAGAACTCAGTGAAGGTTACTGAACCTCAACGTCATTGTTCTCAGCCACTCCCTCTGTTCGCTGATTGGACCACCAATTATTTGGCTGGAGAAAACCCGCGATTATAACGCAAACCCAGATGGTGTGCTGAAGGAAAATGAAAATTGAGCGGAAGTACGTAGGATGGCGTAGCCAGGCTATCAATCTGGTGCACTTTGAAAAGAAATTCAGAAGTTAGACTTGATTATTCTTATCTATGGATGGAAATATTTGTGCTATAGCCTTAACTATTTTGCACTTAAAAATCTTAACCATGCACACACAGGTGGAATCGTTTTTTCTTCATATTTTTGCATTAATGTCACTAGGAAGCATACCAGTAGAAATATATATTCTTATTTGTAAGTGGGATAAATATATAAGTAAGTGGGATTGTCTGGAATCTGGCAATTTAATAACCATTATGGTTATTAAACTGGCTAAGCAATTTACAAAAATGTCTGTGTTGACATAAATAGTTTACATGAGAATACATTATAATTTTGGAGACCATGTAGAAATGTTGTTGTGATTTCAAAACCGGATTACTCGGGAACCGCTTGTTTTACTGATGCATGTGTTGAGTGAAGAGTTTGTGAGATATTTCATAGAGAGTAATGGGTGTGCAGAGATTGTTCTAGGGTTGATGGAAAATGTCAGGGATCTTTGCAAAAGAGTAACAAAGCAATATACTAAAATATGCTTCACAAGTTGTTTCACACATTTATTACACTAGATGGCTGTTTTCCTCTACAGCAACCCCAAAATATTAGACCTTTTCTGAATTGAAAATAAAATTAATGGACCACATGAAGAGAATGCTCGTTTTAGACCTAGAAGTGATCTTAATATGATATAATCATGTAAATGTCATGGCTTGTTGATATGTTGATTCTATGTTTGTACTGTCATCAGGAGATGCTCTGCTGAAGCCTCATCTGCTCAAAATGCTGCCCTTCACCCTGAACAGACTGACCATCTCCCTCCAGCCGTCCCTGGAGAAGTTTGAGAGCCAGCTGCTGCAGCTGATCAATGCTGACTGTCATAACACAGTAAGGCCAGGCTTCCATAACACACACAACCTTGATAGTCCATGCAATGAAACATTAGGGACAGTTACAGTGTCACGAGATGTGTGCGACCACGTCCAATCACCTTTGGTCCGTATTCTCACACAGTGCGTCTACACCTCAGAATGGATGTTCTATTGAAAAAAATCAACTACAGATACACTGTGAAGAGAAATATAGAAGTAATCACACTTGTAAAGCAAATATGTCTGTTCATCAACCTACTTCCTTTAAGTGTGTATGGTGTACTTACAAGGGAAAAACAAATCCCCTTATAATTTTTTGATATAAATTCACATGCACAATCTTGATAGCATCTGAGGTGATTGTTTACTACACTCCTTCAAATTAAAGATGGCCACGATGGCCTTGACACAACTCTGCTAAGATTATTCTCTCCAGCTTGATGCCTTTCTTTATCTCACTTTCCTTTTCCAAGTACAAGCCCTTTTACAGCTGCCGCTGCAATTTAGGGCACATTGCCTCCCAAACTAAATGGAGCTTATCTACTCTCTTCTCTTTTTCTCGTCTACAGAAACCCAGATGGTTAACCGTATTTGACAGGTGCAACTATGGACGAGCAATTATTTGTACAGTGGCTTTGCACAGGCCCTATCTGTTCACTTCAGCCTAAGTGAGATGTGTCTTTTGTACGGAGGAGAATTGATATGACAATGCTGTCATTGGGTTGTTTAGAGTATATTGAGTGGAGCAAATGGGAGGCACTAGTGCCTCTGCCTTGTACATTTATACAAAGTGTAGCAAGATTGAATAACTGCAGAAACATTTATTTTAGGTTACCCGCAGGTGGCTTTGGGCTTTACGAGCTTATTTTGATGTATAAGTGAAGAATCGAAACGCCTTTGCGGTTAAAGTGGTTGAAAGTTTCTACTGTAGAGTTAACGGTGAAAAATAATGATTTTAGTGCTATGCAATTATATTGCAGTAATTTTTTGAGAATTGTGTGGATTTGGAAAATCAAAAGAATAAGATTATGATTCTTTATACTTTTTTAAACAGAATATCAGCAGTTGTGATCCAAAACATTTCAAAAATATTGATTTACTACAGGCAGAACATAGCAAGCCCATAGCAAATTGTGACCAGTACTAAATGACCTGTGAACATTCACAAAAAAAAAAAACTCTTCAGCATTTGAAATGCAAATCAAAGAAAAAAATGCCATAATGTGGACTATCTTACGACATTTTACAGCTACTCCGAATACAAAATAATTGAATGTGTGCGGGCCTTGCATTCTTTTATGCTGGTCTATGTGCTCTTTGTCGCCAACACACCTGGTCAGTCTAATCATCATTATTAGTTATGATTTTAGCTGTATTTGTGTGCACTGACACAAATAAAATAAATCAATTGAAGGGGCTTTGTGGAGTTTTCTTGTAAACAAACAATAGTTATGTTCACGTTTAGTATTACTCACCAAAAAACATTGCGTGTATCCTTCTAAAAGGTCTAAAAGATGTGTTGAGTGCATTGAGAGCATAAAACAAGTATTTACATACATTGTTTACTTCTTCCCTGCCATTGATGGCACATTGTAGCATCTCTGTTGACCTGTTGATCAGTGGACTACTGGGACACCATTGGCAGGACTGTATCAATCTAACCGTGTGTGCATGTACTGTGTAGAAAAATGGCTCCGTAGCACATATAGAGGTCTATACACCACAAGAAATTCCCTGTAATTCACTTTAGTATATTATTAAGTGTCCCCGCCTTGGGCCACCATCAGACCCTTATTAGAGGGCGCTGTCCTTCTAGAATTGCCCACAGACCCCCGGGGATGGAGCCAGTTCTTCAGGGACTAGCAAGGCTATTTGAAATTAGTTATATTCAAAAGGAGGCTTCATGGAGAATCAACCCTCCTTAATGTTCCATGCTGCCATGCACCAGTGCAGTGAGTCCCAAACTGCCGTCATGGCAGAGAAGCAGGAATTTTCTCTGGAAGGGCCCAGTGCAGATTATGTGACCAAAAAAAGAGAGAGAGAGGAATGAATGTCATAATTATTAAATGGACACACAAAAATCTAATTTAATAGTTTGCCCTTACATTTGCTGAGGCACATTTTGTACTCCCAAAGGTACAAACGCCACTGTCATCCTCAGGACAATGACCATTTAAGCCTCTAGGCCGGGGCTGCTAGTGGGGCTTAGCACTTTTTTTTAACTGATCAGGCTTTTGCATTTTGGCAAACAGTTGAAGCCCTTGTAATGGATTATATATAGTACTATTAGTATTAGTAATACAGAGTCAGAGTATATATATAGGCACCAATAAAAACAACACTGGCTAGCACCAGATTAACCGCTTGAAGGAAGACTCCTGTATGGCTGATTTAAAAACAAAACAACAACAACAAAAAAACCTTCAACTCTCCATATCCACTGCTTTTTTGGGTCTGGATCACAGTTGCAGGCTAAGCAAAGTAGACCAGACATCCGTTTAGATATACTCTTACTGGTGGAACCAAAGACATTTCCAGTTGGGATGTATAATGTTTCCAGTGTGTTTTTGGTCTGCCCGCAGTTTTGGGGAAAGTTTCACCATTTTCACGTTATTTTTATCGACGTCCACATGTATTACATTTGGATTGTCTGGACATTTACTTGTGCAATTATGTATAGTAGTGGGTCGTGGCAGCACTTATAATACTGATAATATATTGTACGTGAGCCAGTATCTAATTAAATACATCAATGGAAATGAGGCTACAACTTTGTCTTCTTTTTCTAAGGTGGGTGACATGTTAGCATGAATAATTATCTCATCTTGGCATCACAGTTATTATGCAGTATACTTGTGCGATATCCTTTGAAGGTCTTCACAACCAGCCTAAGTTGCATAGATTAGTTAAATGTTCTAGGCTTTTATAACTTCAGTGGTGTGACGACATTCTCATGTCTGCAAGAGGTGTTAATACATGCAGAAGTCAGCTTGATTGCAGCTTTTAATTAAAGGGTGCTGGGTGCGTGTGTGCGTGCATGCGTGTGAGAGAGAGAGAGACAGAGAGAGAGAGAGAGAGAGAGAGAGAAACAGACCAAGAAAAAAAGTTTGTGTGATCTATGTGCGACCTTTAAAAG
This sequence comes from Etheostoma perlongum, assembly GCA_026937815.1. Taxonomy (NCBI): domain Eukaryota; kingdom Metazoa; phylum Chordata; class Actinopteri; order Perciformes; family Percidae; genus Etheostoma; species Etheostoma perlongum. Next base: position 22,595,802 of record CM049377.1, read on the forward strand.
TGTGACTCCAGCTGGATTGTCATCAAGCTGTCTCGGAAGTGATGCTGACACCTCACCTGCCAACTTAGTTTTACCGTTGTGTGAGGGAATATTTATGTGTGTGTGTGTGTGTGTTTGTGACTCCATGCTGGCATGTCTGTGCTTAAACTGGTATCAAGGCAGAAATGGAGTGAAAAAAATGAAGAGGATTCGGGTGGTGGATGAATGTACAGTGCAGCATGAGACGAATCCTTTATGCTGGCTGCTAGTCTGACATACCGTCTTCACATAATCTCCCCATAAGTATTGCTATTTTTAGCACACAAACTATCACAGTGTGACTCCTTCTTTTTACAGTCCACTTTCCCATAAATCATACAGCCAGTGCCCTAGTTGATGTGCTTTTCATATGAACTACTGTAGCTACTTTTCATAGCTTCATAGTGCACTTAAATGAGCACTAGGCTAATTTGAACTGTGATTTTAAACATTTCCGAATGCAATCTCACCCTCCCAGTTTAAAACTACAACTATTTATCGTTAGGGTTGTTTTAACAAGTCTGTCTTCCCCAAGTGAAGCTAGAGGCAACGTCACCTAAAATGACCTGTATCAACAGTTCACCTAAACCTTAAATAAAATATATACCTCTTGATCAAAGGGCCTGAGATCTTGTCAGAAATGACGTAACATCTTGGTTTGTGATCAAACGACTTGGGAGCACAGAAGACGATGAATAGGAGGAGAGAAACAGGCGGGTACCGATGCCATACCGCAGGCAGAACAAAACGCCTTAGGCTGATTTAATGACTGGAGAAAGAATCTGGCAACAAAGCTGCAGGAAGTTTTCATTTGTCCTAAAAGAAGAAAAACTCACTCAAAGTAGGACTGCCCCTGTGGACGTGATACTATAAAAAGACAAAGGAGGTTGTACATTTCTGAACTAGCAGGCGTCTCGCACATTGTTCTCTAAGGACACCGAGTTTGGCTGCACCTCCGAATGTGCCAGCTGAGTGCCTTCTCCTTATCATTATTAGACTTGTAACCACTGTAACTGAAGCAGTGCAAAGGAATGTGGTTTAATGCACTCGGCTCACATCAAATATTCATGAAATGCAGGTCTTCGTAATGATTGACGATACAATGATTAGACGAAATAGACTGCGACTGGTTATAGGCCCTATAAGTCAGAAGAGACAGAGTGCACAGTGGTTGAAGGAGAAGAGATAGATTCATAAACTTTAAAAGTCTGAGTCACTGCTTATTTTCTCTTTTTTTTCCTCTGTTGAAGTAATGTATACAGGGAATCTGACCAAAATGAACAAAAGACCTCTAAGAGACACTTATGAACACTGTGGGAGGCACAGAGCTGATACCGTATCATTAGGTTCCATCAATCACTAGTGGGAGCTCAACTATTGCAAGTTTTGATTGTAAGTCTTTTTGAAGTCACTGCAACTTTTATCACAGAAAATGCCAAGTTTCTGATTAAGATTTAAACAATATTTCAATTTGTGTGATCTGTAAAAGGAAGGCTTGTATTTCTCACAAACCCTCGTGTGACAAGGGTTTTTAAAAGTCTAGTGCAAGAAATATTCCACATCCTGGTGACATGGTATTGTTTAACAAAAGGGAGATTATTCTTTTTTTATCCTAAATATAACACTTGGTAATTCAGCCCTTCCCTGAGGCATGACCCTTTTTTATTATCAGAATAAAATAAGATCAACTATATTGATTCTACACAGGGAAATGAAACTGTCAGGATCAAACATCATTGATTGCATGCCATCAGGGCCTGCAACATGGGCTCTCAATGCGGATGCAGGTGCTCAGAAAAAACGGGGTCATTACAATTAAAGTGCTCTTCTGTCACACTACTGTGCACTGTTATTGTTTCTGTTATTGAAAATGTCAATAAATATATCAATAGAAATTTACGCAGGCAAATAGACAAAGTATAGTAAAATAAACACCTAAAGGTGTATTTTATTATTATGTTTTCTTTCCACTAGTCTAAAAGAAGACATGCAAAATAGCCCACCGTCTCAAAATTCACCAGTGCATGGCTGTAGTGTCTTGCCTTAAGGTTATGATAATGCATGTTTGTGTCCTGTTGGAGTTCATAGTTGGACCATACCAGCATTACGGGTTGCTTTCCAAGTGGAACCAATCGATAATGTGCTCGTGGTGGTGTAATATGAAAGTGGCGTAAGTTATATTGTGCTTAGGGACAAGTGGTATGAGGAGGGAAATAGGAAGGCAGCAGAATGAGTGTGTTTGACTTAATATTTTTGGTTGTGAATTATGGGGGTGTTTCAGCAGTATAGGGCAACAGTGATTTATCAGTGGAAGCGCTGTGCCAGTTAAAATCTGTTAAGGAGTAGGGGAAGTGGGAGGATGAGAGCGGCATGCTAATGATGCTGCCACTGTTTCTTGCCATGGATGACTCACCCTCAATATGGGGGAGCTAAGATCCACTGTGTGGGTAGCAACACATTCACACATAAACACACACACACACACACACACACACACACACACACACACACACATACACACGCACATCTTGACATAGATGCAGATGTGTAGGTTGGTGTCCTGACTGCTGAATTGTCAATTGGTTAAAACATGAAAAATGATAAGTTAACAGCAATCTAGCATTCTAGCATGACTATGTGAAAGATGTGTGATTGTCACAAAAAGTCAGAGAAGATTTATTCTTTTATTTGCTCGTTTTCAAAAGAAACATTCCAGAGTTGTGTAAATCACTTGGTAATTGGTTTATGCAAAACTCATGTGGGACACAATTTAATGTGGTTTCTCTCTCTCTCTCTCTCTCTCTGTCTCTCTTTCACACACACATACACACACCTCTTGAGATGACAGTTTCCATCTGTAGAGTTATTATTACCTTTTACAACAGCCTACACATTGATTTCAGTACTGACACAAAAACTTACTGATGAATAGCTGACGGCTTCTATGGTGCCATATAAAAAAGAAAGAGCAAGAGGTATGAAGCACCAAACCTGTTTTTAGTAGGGTTGTCAAAATGAACCCGATAATATTGAGTTAACTCAAATTCCTTTCAAGGCCACAATTGTTTTTGACGTGTGACTAACGCTTGCCATTTTGTGCGTTCCATTGTTAGATTTTTGAGCATATGCATAAATGTCACAGTGACACACCCAAATAAAATGGTGGAAAATACATAGAGTTTACTATGTAGTAAATAGGGGGGGATTTGGTACACAGCCTTAGGTCATCACACGTAAACTCCAGCCGAAGTGCTCGTCAGATTATCTTGCCTTCAAGTATGGCCATTCTAAACAATTAGTTTTTCGCAAGAGTACCTACATGTTTAATGTCTTCTGGCAGTCTAAATGCTGATTTGAAGGTTTCTCATCTTTGAACATGATTCTGGGCAAATCAAATATGTGGTGGGGGGCGGGGTTATGGCATGAAAATGATCAATGTTCATCAGTTATACTGCAGCTGAAAATGATTTACAATATGGACAAATCTTTTTAATAAGGTTTTTATTAATCAAATGAAATATAGACAAAAATTGTTTTAAAATACTCATCACAGTTACCCCATATGTGGTGACATCCGCAAATGTTCTTCAAATTCTTTTGTCCGACCAACAGTCCGAAACCCACAAGTATTGTTACCCTTGTCTCTGTTCGATGATTCACTTCAGCGTCACATGTGAATGGAATCGGATATTACAGTATTGGTAGCAGGTCTCAGGTTTCAGAAGCGCGTATTGAGACTTCTGACCCTTTTATTGATCAGTGCCACTAAGCCCTGTCACGGCCATTTATGAAGTCCCTACTCGGTGATTACAGGCTCAAGAATCATTTTATGTCCCAGTTGAAGTTATTAAAGAGAGCTTGCACGCTCATTTCATCTCCTGCCCTTTGAGCACAAAAGATATAACCTTCAGAAACTAATTTATCCTCCTCTAAAAATCTACACTCATTTTCTTCAAACTTGCACAATGAGGCAGCTGCCGCCTGCTCTTCATTTCTCTTCCAGCTGCTATTATTTCTAAATTCACTCTAAATGACTTCTTTCATTTTCAGCAGTTCAATTTTATTCAAATGACAGTGTCCCCAACCATATCAATTTTGCTTACTAATATGTCATCCTCACCCCTCTGTCACCCACTGTCTCCCCCCGGCAGTTGGACTGGTAAATTGAATCCAAGAGAATCTCTGTTGTTTAATATTTGACAATGATTGTGCTTTCAAGGTGTGTGTCATCTGTACTTGAGAGGTTTCTGTGTTTTTATTTTTGATTAAAATTCAGATGAGGGAAGAAAGGGGAAAAAAAAAAACACACCCTCCAAAATAAAACAAGACTAAAATGTGGAGTTAATACCATTCATGTGGACTGGAATCAAATACTCTTCTGCAAACATTATGCCCTACAATACTTCACCAAACTGTATTTTTGCAGACTTTTTCTTTCCAAGAAAAGATGTGTTTTTCTACCAGAGTTATCTTTGACTTTTTGGCGAGCACTTTATCCCTACACAGATTTAAAAAAAATATTGTGATTTTTCCTTGAGATTGCAGACACATTAGAAATCTGGGCCTTTGTTTTTAAGAAAAAAATTCTATTGACCCCTCAAGGCCAAATTGGTATAAAATTGGCTTTGGCTTGCTCTTGATGCACTGCAGACTAACAGCCATGAAAGAAACCATCACAGATAAAAGTGATGCACTGGCTTTAATACATTTTCTCTTTGTTTTCCAACAGAAAATGAATGGTTGAGCAGAATGTTTAGTTTCCCTTTTACAACGCCCACACTAGGGTGACTTGTCTAATTGTGAGATAAAAAACCCACCACCATATTCCCTTAAAACTTCGCTTTTGTTTATTTTGTTAACAAAGCTCTGAAACAAACTGCCTCCAAAAGCATGCAAATGAGTTCTGCTTATTCTGCCCCCCCCCCCCCCTTCCTTTTCCTTTTAGGATACAAACAGCATCTAGGCATGTTAGCTCTGAGGGACTGCCACTTTTTATAACCCAGATGTCAAGTGTACATTATGAACGCTAAAGGGACCATGTCGATCGGTTACAGTGCCTGGTTTAGCAATTCTAGAAGCAGGATCTGGGGAAATATCACAAATATGACATAAGCAGGAGACAACAAGCTTATGTGTGCGTGGAAAAGGAGAAAGACGCACCCACGTGGCACCGGTGCTCTCATCACTCAGAAAAGTCCCTCTTCTGTGACTCTGGAAATGGAGTATAATTTAACTTGGGGGCCATTTCATTGTTCCCTTTAAGCTTCTTAGCTCTAAAATATTCATATTTCAGGCGAGAGAGGAAGAAATCTATGACGGCAGCAGACAGAGGCGAGCGGTAGAAGAAAGAGGATATCAAGCAAGAGAGGTAGAGAAACTGACGGAGTGAGAAAAAGGAGCAATGAAATAAATGAAAGAGAAACTCAGAGAGGAATAAGAAGAGGGATGCAGAGAACAGAAAGCAGCTCTTTAACTGATGTTCTCTTATAAACAACTTTCTCTCTGTCTTTCTTTTATTTTCACGGCGAAACATTTCATGGCAGACCTGTCCAATAAGAGACAAAGCCACTTCTCTGTCATCTTCCCCAGCACTGGCTGCAGTGGAGGGAGCAGGCGAGAGACAGACAGTGTAGGAAACAACACACTCATAATTATAATCTGGATGTCACTGAAAGCAATTATTTACAGATATCTTGTCATAGTGACGCTGCTTGCTGCCACTCTTCAAAAGAGCAATTTTTGTTGGATAGGACAATTCAAATATAATGTTTTGCTTCAGAAACTACACACAGCTAATTTACACCAGCTGTATGAAAACTAATGAAGTAAAATTGGGGATTTATTCAGCCTAGAGACATTTTTTTGTCCAAGATGCTTGGTATTTATAGTAAAAGGGCACTCGTAGAGTGCAGACCTCCAACAAGGCCAAACACCCTATCTTGCATTGTTAATGAAAGTGAAAAATAATTTATGTATCCGCCCAACTGGTTGGGATTTGTTCCAAAATTTTAAAGATTCTTCCTTAGTCCATCCTTCACCCTTCCATCACGTTTCATGAAAATTGGGCCAACAGTGTTTTCTGTAATAATAACAAACCAAACAGAAAACATACAGTATAATATGATATACATTGTGTAGATATACTATAGAATAGAATAAGGGTAAAAGTATGAAAAATAAAGAGAGGGGCACAGTAAAAAAAGGGCATCTGTATTCCTATATGACTATGTAAACACTGTATAGATACGTGTATTTATATTGATATGTGTTACAATGCTAAGCACACCTGGGCCTGTAGAACCAAGAAAAAGCTACTAAGGCTAACTTAGCTCGTAGCATTAATCATAATGTCTCCTTTCCCTGTGTGTTGCGTTTAACATAAGAATGACACTAAGCTAGCCTGGATGAATATGTCTTTCCGACTTCTAGAGGAGTTTGTGCTTTGTTAAACTGACTCACCCGCAGTTTCAATTCACGTTTGAAAAGATGGTTGTTGGCATCGGTCTCTCCTGCCGTCTCACGTCCGCTACGCCACGTCCGCTCTCTGTCGTTTTCCAGTTGATTTCTCAATCCTGATGAGCGACTTATCCATACCGTCCCAACGTCAACCAGCACAACTAATATTTGTAAAATAGACAATTCAGCATACATTTTGCAGAGCTGACGAAGAGGTAACTGGAGATGTACGTACCTTCTAGAACAGTGTTTCCTAAATGGGGAACCCATACCTCTAGGGGTACATTAGAGTCATGCATAATTCCTGAAATAGTTATACTATCATAATGAATGAATTTAGTGATGAATTCTAAACATTTGTAATGGAGCATTTAAATGTTTTTCTGTTACAAATGTGTAGTGTAGTAAATCAGACACTGGCGTGCAGCACTGTATTATACCTCTTTATTTAGGCTTTTAATTTCTACCAAAGAATGTTTTGTGCTGCTTCGAGGGTTCTTGGCTGATCATTTTTTTCAAAGGGGTTGCATTATTGAAAAAGGTTTGAGAACCACTATTCTAAAACATAACGTAACCAAACAGTGCACATACAGGAATTTGGTGTATCATTTTCTCTGGTAATTAGTAATCATTCCGCTTGTTATGGTGCATGCACATGCATGGTGCATGTGGTTGAGTGTGGGATTAAAACGTGTAATGTACGGTCTTCTGAGAAGATACATCTTTATCTTGGCACTTAATTGAATGGAGCCAGACAGTTATGCAACACTCCAAAAGCAAAATGAGAGCTGACATGATTCAAAATAAACTATACATAGAGCATTGCATTAGTGAGTCACCACTTCCTCTTAAGTAAAAAAGTTAACTTCAACAAAACTCACCATGATCGACCTTTTGACAAGGCATTGTGAGTATCCATTATAAAAAATGTATTTTACCTGTGTGGCTTCTGTTCTCGAGTTGCTAGAATCATACATGGATCTTTTTTCGTGCTACAAAACACACCACTTGAGACGAGAGGAGCTTAAAAATATTGTTTAGGAGGAAACCGAGAAGGGAAGGAATTTCTTGAGGTTACGATGAGAACCCTAATCTTTCATCCCTATCGCCAAAAGAAAAATATAGTACATCGCTGAGCACATATCAGCCGTTGCTTGTAAGTGAAAGTGTGAGCAATGATAACAAGAGGAGAGTAGATAGCAAACAGTCAGACATAGAGAGGGATGGAGTCAGTGCAGAGATGTAATATGAGCAGCGCTGTATGTGGGCTCGGCTGTACGGTAGTCAGGCAGTCTCGGCTGCTGCTCATGCTGTTGCTGCTTTTAAAAGAAAAACCCAAAGCTGAATTGATATGCTAATTTGATTGAGAAGGTGTGGGTGGATATGGAGAAGGTTTTGAACAGCGAGAAGGACCTAAAAGAGAGAATGACAAGAATGAGACCAAAAGAAAGGGAGAGTGGGAGTGAGACATGATGGAGAGAGGGAAAAGATTGAAATGAAGCAAATAAGAAGGAGTGGGACGAGATGCGAGCTCAGCGTGGCTCTGCACATTAGGTTAGAGAGTTTACAGTCAATCACCGAGCAGTTGCCAGTCAGCTGTGCATTAGTGGCAGCAGCTACAGCACTGTGCAGCATGGTAGCAGCACAGTCTCCACAGGCAACTGTTGATACATTGACTTGTTTTTTAGACATTTGTTAATTGGCACATACAGTATAGTTTAAAAACAAACAAAAAAACATGGTGTCCATAAAATATGACATACAATTATTTCATTAAAGTATAATTCCAGTTTCTTACCAGTTGGCTCTTGCATTCATAGTTTTATCCACCATTTCTTATTGGACAATGTTCTAACTTACCAAATTAATTGCTAAGAACATGGAACACTTCAGCCAGATTATCTAAACTGAAAAATTTGGTAAAAAAATCCAACATCCAACAACAAAGCAACATTTTCTGCAGACTATCCTGAGGGTAATATGCAAAGATAACAGGCACACGCTGTTGTTGAGTCCTTGTAATTGCCTTATATAAATATATACCATCATCCTTTTTGAGATTTTTATTATTGTTATTATTTTTTAAATACACTACTGTGCAAGGTCATCAAGTTCTTCCACACCGTTCACCAGAGTAGCTCACCTGTTGAAGCGTGCATCCATGTACAGAGGTTCAGTCCTCACTGCAGCAGCTGTAGGTTCGGTTCCGACCTGTGGCCCTTTGCTTCATGTCATTCCCTCTCTCTCTCCCCTTTCATGTCTAAGCTGTCCTATTGAATAAAGGCCTAAAATGCCACAAAATAAAAATAATCAGAAGCTCTTCCTCACTAGTTATCATGTTAAAACAGTCAAGGACATAACCACAAATTGGTTGGAAGCACACTATTTAACATATTAACATATTTAACATATTAAAATATGCCATTAAGATGTTCTTCCACTGTAAGTAAGGGGCTCTCCTCAAAACCACAAAAATATACCCCGATTTAAAGTACACAAATGTATGATAGTGTATGATATATACTGTCAATGACTGTTTTGTGTGGTAACTCGAATTTTCTTCTCACTGATTCTCAGAAACAGCTAGGACCAGAGAGTGCACTGAGGACCGTTGTCATCCAGGAAAGGAGACTCCATGTTGGGGTTCACAATGGCTGGTGTTTTCTCGACAAGCCCCAAGTGGTGGTGCTGGAGCCCCTAACATCAGGGGCCAGAGGCCGATCAGACAGCACCTCCAAACTGAGCACCCTGGTCAGGGAAAGGTGAGCAGAAATGCATGTCTACAGTGTAGCTGTTACTGTCGACTACAGGACATGGTGGAGCAATATTCTGTTGTCAGACAAAATCCGCAGATGTGCAAAATTAATTTCAGGAGTGCCTATTTTTATAGTATTTTATCAGCTTGTCCTGTGCTGATGGGCAAGTCATTGAAAGTTTCTCCTCAGTCAGCCCAAATTGTTTTTTTGAAAAAGCTAGGTTGATTTGTGTTTAATATTGGTTAGAAGATGTGCAGACTGCTTTCCAACATCTACAGTATATGTATACATGTGGTGTGTTTCACATTCTGGTATGTTGACATCAGTTATTTTACATACTGGTGTCATTTATTTGTCATATGTAGACATCCAGTTTTGCTGGACATGCTGGTGGCTTTGATATGGACTAAAGCAAACTGGACTAAGTTTGAAAATACCTCAACACAACTCTTCTTTTGAGCTGCTTCCGTTATGCCACACTTACAGGTCAACTTAACCACACAAGCAAATCTACAGGCTGCTGACAAATTATAGAAAAATCCTGAGTTGCTGTCATTCTCTACTGTCATATAGGGATGCACCAATCAGACGTTTTCTCCCCAATACAGATACACTAACTCAGGGTACCAGATGATACTGATTGCTGATCCAATACACCCTCTCTTTTTCTTCTCCAAATTTAAAATCTGAAAACTTCTATGTGGAATTGATTAAGACTATTTTTTTATTTCTAAGGTAACATGAGGCTGTTCATTCTAATCAATTCTTAGTTATAATGTGCATCGGTCATGTCTGGCTGATTCCCGACCTGCTTAATAAGGTCAGTTCAGTTACAGTCGTCTATCAAAAAAGGCCAAAACATCACATAAATAATGTTTTTATACACATTATTAGTTGCTGCACGGATAAAAGGTTATCTGTCCAACAATTCTCATCCAATTCAACTGAAATTTGGTAAGTAGCAGAAAGTGGAATAGACAGAATATTTAAAATAAACATCCTCTTACCACATTTAATGATGCAAGTTAACACACTCACTTATATTTTAAATTAATCTAGTGGGATCAAATTTGTAAGCAGTCCATTGACCTTGCTCAAACAACAAGTACTGTATGCTTGATAAGGCCTTACATGTCCTAACACAAGCCCAGCCTCTTAATGTCCACACTATTCCATGCCACACAGGCTTCCACCCTCGTAAAACTGCCTTCCCATACAGTCCAATATCTGCTAGTACTTCATACCCAATCAAGGAGATACAGCTCCTGCCGCCTCTGCCTCTGGGTTTTATTGGACACCATAACACTCAATGCTCACCTTGTCAAAGCCAATGTGCTGATGTAAGGTCACCGGCATCAGCAGTAAAACACTTAGATTAAATGGTTTTAGCATGTGAGACACAGAACAAAGCTGGAGAGGTATGGTACCATATCCGCAAACTGAACCTTAAAAAGTACACCGCCTGCACTACATATTACGTATAGATCCTAAATCTAATTTGAATTCCAGGGATGACAAAACACTCAATGAATGAGTATACTTTCAGATAGTTCCATGTAGAATAAAAGTGTTAAGGCATACCTCTTTATTTTGTTAAACTTGATGTATCCACAAATCACTGGTCACTGCACTTTGCTAATTGGGGAAATCACTCAAAGTATTTCCTAACATTAAGGTTGGATACCGAACACTGTTCCTTTACTGTTAATGACCAAATCAAATCAATCTGTGTCCAATTTCGTTACCTGGGAGTGCATTGAATATGGGTGAGAGAGTAACTTAGAGTATAGAGAGAGTAAGCGTGACTACTTCACCCCTGCAGCTTGTTCAAGTCAGTGACTCAGGCAATGGTGAGCCAAAAGTCATAAGTCTGGTTATATTTTTCAAAACTCAATGCAGACAACGTTGCATTATCATGTGCTTCCTCCAAGTCGAACACAACAGCGTTCTCCCGCTATGCCATGGTGAAAGATTGGCGTGTGTGTGTGTGTGGGTGGGTGTGTGGCGGGTGTCGCTGAGTGAAGCAAGTTAGAGCAGAGTAGAGGAGAAATAAAAGAGCATACAGGTCCAGGGGAAAAATAAAAAGAATCTTTTGGGATTTTTCTAAAAACAAAAAAACATCCTGCCTGAAAGCCTGTGACTGGTTGGAGGTTGTAGAGATAGGTTTGGAAGGGGAGAGGGAGGTATGGAGAAGTTTGGACATTGTTTTTTACAACTGAAATTTCATTTTTGTTATTACAGAGCAAACAAGCTATCGTTGTGTACCAGTAAAGAACTCCAGGTACCGGTACCTGTTCAAATGTGAATGCTGCCCAACCCTGCCTAACATTATTGTGTAAAGTGAGTGAACCTTTGAATGGCACAAGTAAACAACAGCAAGCCATTTCAATGAATGAGCTGTCGGGGGCAGAGCGCATCAGTGAGCCATTTGAGCAGAACTGCTTTGGCTGAAAAAGAAAAAGGTTTTGTGTCTATTTCAGAGACATTGTACAGGTGTGTCATGTTGGTAACCTGAGCATTTTGCTCCTGCATGTTATAAAGAGAGGATGTGCAAATGCTGCCACACCATCACTTTTCTCTCCATGGACAATATGCAAAATACTACATCACTACAATACAAAATGTCACAAGAGACTATTAAAGAATAGCTGTGATGCAAGCATTATTTTCTCATTCAGTAGAGATATATATATAGATAGATATATGATGGAAGGTTTGAGATTTGGGGTGCTCCTGTCTGCTTTAGCAAAAATAATGAATTTGAGTTTGTTAAAATGTTAAAACTGCTGGTATTTCCTATTTTTATATAGAAAAGTAAAAATTGTGGTACTTTTCACTGCAATAAATTTGTCATGCCTGAATGATGTCCAGGGGAAAGGGGCACAAAAAAAAAAAAAGTGCTCGTGCTGACAGTAGTGTCTGCAAAATACCTAGACCTACCTAAACCATAATGGTGTGTACACACGTGCTGTCAGTGGCCATCAATAGCAGATGTCACTGCGTACACTGAATGTCTTCTATTATATTTTTCCACCTTTCAAAGGTCATTTATTCACACTGTGTCCCTCAGTATGAGTAAGTGGGATATATTATACAATTTCATGAAATAAAAATACCAGAATATGCTGTAAAACTTAACCAATAACACATAGACAGTGAGAGATGATTGGCTCATTTTACTACGCGTCTGAATCCAAATACATTGTTTGCTACTTCAAACGAGACACTATCTGATCATATGGATGTCTTACAAGCATCAGAATGTGTGCACATGCATGGTAAAAGCATAATTAACACAACCACTAACTAACCAACAATCTGCGCTCAGTTACTGTATTTTATGAATAACAGTAATCGGCATACTAACGGCAAACATTATGTTTTGCACTTCGATTTTCTTTGAAGAAGAAAGTGTTTCTTTAAAAGTGGCTTAGTTTGATTACAACAGTGTAGGCAATAATTATGATGTGTGCCTTTATTTTGGGTGCTGCCTTTGAAAACTGACAATTTGTCTTGCATTTGTTATGCCTGGTGCTTCCAGAGAGAGAGAGAGAGAGGGAAAAAAAAGAAGTGTTTGCTTGTTCAATTCTCCAGAGAGTCCATGAAGCAAAAAAAAAAAGACACTCGGCCCCACCTCGTGACATGCCGACGCTCCACAGTATGCTCCCGCCTATGGTGTATGCAAACTGTGAATGACAAATACCAAGAGTGCTGTTCCACTGCTCACACAGTAGGCGAGTGCTTGCCAGGGAACATTCAGCAAGCGAGTGGAAATCCTCCAACACATTGATTTCTTTTCTTTTTTTTTATAGAAAATAAAATTGTATTAAACCAAATAAGGGGACTCATTTTAGTGTGGCATTATCGTTTTTGTCAGTAATGGCTTTAAAGCACATAGTCTTTATTTGTGACCAATAAAAGCTTCTTTAACACAACCTTTACACCTTCACTGTGTGTGTGTGTGTGTGTGTGTGTGTGTGTGTGTGTGTGTGTGCGCGCTCTGTTTCCTCAGCTCTGCAACATCATCCCTCCCTCAGACGCTAGGCCTTCGCAGCAGCTTGGAACTCAGGCTGACCAATCATCAAGCTTTGGCAGTCGTCTTCCAGCTTGAGTATGTCTTCTCTGCTCCAATTGGCCGAGAGACGATGGTAAGAGGGATGCACAAACATACGTACGCACACTCAGGCTTAAGCCATACTTAATGTTAATCCTAAACCCATGTCCTCGCCTGAAATTAACCTCTTGATGAAATGAGTAGAAACTAGAATGACCTCTTCACTTAATTCAAACAGGTGTTCACAACAGATGTACCAAAGACATCTGCGCGCGTGTGTACGCACACTCTCTACTATCCTCTCTTCATCCTGCCTTTTTTCTTTCACCACCTCTTTCTTGTTCTTGGAGCATCACTCCATCCATCTCTGGCCTATGTCTCCCAGAGGAAATTACTTAAGGCCTCCTTGGCCACAAGACCTCTGTAAACAAACAAGAATGAAAGAAGTATAGAAAGAAGGATGTAAGTGTGATGCAGTAGTAAGGAACCAGAGGTGAGAGAGAGATTTAATCAGGGCTTTACACACACTTTGATTAAAAAGTGAACACCTTGTCTTACACACCAAAGCGCATTGTGCATGTGTATTTTTTTTTTAAAGATTTTTTTGGGGCTCTTTCCCTTTTTTACAGTTGATGGTCAGATGAAATGTTATAAAGTAGCCTATATGTGTTTTGCCTATTTATTCTATGTATGTCTTATTAGATCGTGTGTGTGTGTGTATATATTTATATTTTTATATATATATATATATATCTTTTTTTCTAATCGATTATTAACTTATCAGAATCAAGCATTGAATCGCGATGCATCAAGAATCGATTATTTTTCCCATCTCTAGTGAAAACTTGCTGTTTGCAATAGCTGACGGTGAAACAGCATGCTATCAGTCTCTTGGTCAGTTAAAGTTGATTGACCCATTATGTTGGTTTGTTGATGTAATGGGCAGATATTAGGCTTCAAAATCAAAAATGGAATAATGGCCAGTCATTATTTTTCAGTGCTAATTTGGTCATTATTGGTAAAAGGGAGATTAAGTTATAATTTTTGGTAGAGCATATCAAGATTATTTTTTTTCCGGGAAGCCCATGATGAGTTTTTTGTGATGACATTAATGGTCTTTTAGTCAAATGTTTTTCAACCCTACTGATCGTTCAAACATAAAAACATAAAAATATCAAATTTCAACACAAAAAAAAACCTGTCTTTTTAAATTACAAAGACCAGTAGCTGGTACCCGGTAAAGACCGACACAGTCAACACATCCCAAGGGAAGTGACTTCCAAATTCAAGCCACACCACTTAATAACCGCTCATGGCATGGATAACCTCAGAAAGACTATGGTAATTATGTGCGTGGGTGATCCGTCATCACTTAACGCATGCCAAGGCTGGGCTTTCACTGTGTTACAGCATGTTATTCCTTTTACAATCAGGGGCCACCAGATCACCAATTAAAACCTCAGAAAAACAACCATACACTCAGTCATCGGAGCGCCATGGCACATTTGCATTTATGTATTATTCACTCATTTTTACCTTCGCAACCACTTGACAGTCAATCAGTCTGTTTTAAATGGACAGTGTTCCCCTTTTGTTTTTACCGTGGATGAGAATGATTACATGGACTTGTTGACATTATGAATGTTGTTCAGGGAAAAAAAGCATTAAACATATCACGGTGCAAGTAAGTTGTAGCTCACCATCTTGTTTTGCATTCAGTTTGTCCATGTAACTGATTTAATTCTTCATGAAAAAACTAAAAAATCTGGATGTTACCATACCCTGATCTGAATTATCAAGACCATCATTTTCCCGACAAAAAAAACAATATCTGAAAATTGCAGTAAACACTGCTTATAGGGAGCCACACAAATGTAGAGAATTATTCAAATTATTCTGCTTGCTTTATGTGTTTTTGCCAGCAAACTCCTACACGGGCTATTGTTGACACAAACCCTCTCTGGAGGTGTGTGTTTGTACATCTTGCTCAAATACTTAACATTTCTCGGTTATTAGGATAGTTTGTGACTTTGAGAATAAAACAGAGATTTAGAAAAAAAAGAGTTTACAGGTATGCTAGCAACTCTGTAAGCATCTGGGGTTTATGAGAACATCATTAGTTTTGCATCAATTTGGTCCCAAACTATGGACATTTATAATTTGACCTGGTGACAATGCTAGATGAAAAGTCAGGGGATCACCAGTCTGACCAACTGACGTCACCATCCCCAGAGCTACGATGCCATGCCAGTGTAGCTAAAAAACATCACTGAAAAAACATAATTGAAAGCATTTATTTCAGCTGTTGGTTTGTCAGTTAATTATGAGCATACATAGTCTAATGGTGAGTTCACATCACCAACACGAGCAAACGTTTTATGCAACATGATTACATACAAAGTCAAAATTTTAGACAAATGATGCGTGAATGGACAAATACAAATTTTAAAAAGACAGGCGTAACAGTGCTGTTTGTGTGAGTGTGTGTGTGTTAGAGACGTGAATGATGTTTTAATGAATTTTCATGGCCCTTTTTTTTTCTTTGCTGTTCAACTCTCAATCACAGTTTTTTAACAATATTCTGAGATTTCTTGGAGCATTTTGGCCCTTTTCTGCTGTGTGACGCTGTGTCGAAAAACCAGCTTTGAGATTCTCTTGCATAGCAGAGCCCTGATCAATCCAAACTGCATTCAGAAAATCAAGCATTTCCAAGCAAAATCAGTTTATTTTGGGTAGATATCGCTGTAGTAAACCATATTTATTCAGCTGACATGTGACTTGCTAGATATTTATTGACTTTGACACCAATTACAAAACTGCCACACACCAGATTGCTGCAGCTGAGATAGAACACCTGTAGTTGGAAATCCTGACACTGGTCCTAGTTTACAGATTATCAAATTGTGCACTGGTCAGCCTCATGTAGCACTGGAAGCGGTAGTAATCCAGATGTAGTTCCTGGAGAAGATGGTGAAATTAACAGAGCTGTGTATGCCTGTGTGCCAACACTAAGCATTTTTTCCCCCTAATGTATCTGGGATTTCCACAACAGGTACAAAGTAGCAAAAGTAGTTATTTCCAATATGGTTAATGATGGGAACAAACATTGTTGATATCTATACAGGCGTAACGCAAGGCGAAAATTTTCTTCGCATTTGCAGCAGTATTAGCCCTACTTGCATCCTACTAGCAATTGCACCTGACTGAAGTAAGCAGATTGGGGTTGGGCGGAACGTTTGACTCCGCACGGCGCCATCTGGAGGCGGGGATCACGCAGCACATTCTCAAACGATGTGGGCGTTCTCACCGCAGTTTGTGAAATGGGCACGTTGTTTTTAATCTATTGATTTGTGTATACAGACACAATTATTTTCTTCATTTCGTGGTGGTCAGCACGTAATGGGAAGCATCTATATAGAGATTGGGTTTTGGAAAATAAGAACGGGTTGTCTAAACAGTACTTTTGACAGTTGATCTATCCTTCCAAATCCTTGGTTTAGACTATATCTCACCAACTTATGGCCAGGTTTTTATGAAATTTGCTGTAGATGTTCTTTTCCCCAGGATGGGGGATGGATAAAGGATGAAGCCTTACGTTTTTGATGACCCCCTGATCTATTCTATTTCCACTATTGGGCCAAAACCTCTAATTGTACACAGATAATATAAACATTTAATGGGCAGATTGTCATTAAATCGTGATCATATTCATGCTTAACAAAGTCTGAACCCTTTCCGTTTTGGCTGCTTAATGAGCTCTCCTATTGCCCCTGCCAGCTGTAGTCCAAAAACATCTACTTTGTACACAAGATATCTCTGTGTAATTGACAGCTTGAGATGAAATGTATTAAGAACATTAATGCTCCCAATGGTACATATTTTGTTTGCTTTAAATGAAAATAAATGACTCAAGTTGAGAAATTCTAACAAACCTGGACAAACCATCAAGCGGATGATCTGTCTAAATCATCCCAGAATAGCTAGGCACACAATGTGTGGGTGACAAAAAAAAAAATCTCCTACCACACTCTTCACCACCTTCGCCTTCTCTGGCATGAATGTTTGATGAGGTGAGAGACATTTAGAAGGAGGAGAGTAATTTCTGTCTGTGTGTGGGAGCTGATTGTGTGTGTGTGTGTGTTTGTGTGCATATGTTATTTGTGATTGTTAATCCAGAGACTGATCTGTTTTGGGTGTTGACTGACAAGGGTTTGATACATAACGCCTCCTGAAGAGTAGCAACAACACCCTAAGTCTCACCAAACCACTCATTGCATCTTGCTAAAGGCTCCCATATTATCAGCAGATCTCTAAAACAACAGTCTCTGCTTCTTCCACTACAAGACTTGTGTGATGGGACAATGTACACCCTGTATTGTTTCACAGCTGTCAGACATGTGATGTTTTTAGGTGTTATAGCTGTATTGAGCTGAGGTGTGCCTTCAGGCAGCTGCACACTGCCAACAGCACTTGACACCACTTGTAAACCACCAATATGAGGGTTCATGTCTGATTACCACCACAAACTGTTCTGAGCCCTTGTGGAACTATACCGTTTTTTAAACCTGCAAAATCAATCAAGTTGCTTGACCTTTTGAGGCCATTCAGTCAAAAACAAAACATGTCAATACTTTGAATGTGGCTGTCGACAGCTGTGTCTGTATACCTTGTTATGTCCGTCTGGATTCCTATGTGGAATCATGGTTTTTAAGATAAGATAGGATGGCAGTGTATTAACTATAGACTATATAAAAACAGACCAAAAGATACAGAATAGGTTCAGCAGAGAGGACAATATAAATAGAATTACATCAAAAAATGATGTATACAGTGTATATAAAAGTATGTATACTGTACAAGTAGGGAGTAAACTATACTGTATTCGGGAAATGGAACTTTGAGAGCTATATGCACGTACATAAATATGATTTATTAATGTAATATATGTAAAAAAAAAAAAAGGCTCTAACAATGCATTTTCCAATGCATCAGTGTCTGTATCTACAGTTTAACAGTATATAATACAATCAAATGTGTAGTAATATACTGTAATGGAGTAGAATACACTTCATAATAAAATGAAATACTCTACTGAAAATTTGCATTTTTAAATTGTTTAAATGCCTTAACATGTGGAGTGTTTTGCATTTTTGAATGGCTGTGTATGTCATTAAAAGCGGAAGTTGAAGATATTAGAAGTCAAATATAAAGTTGAACATGAGGTTAAAGGATTGAAAGAAGTAAAGTGCCAGCTGAAACAGAATTACTAAAAAAAGAAGTAAAAATGTGTTAAAGGTTTTGAGGTTTACACTCTGAAACTCTCAATGAAGTATAAGCGCTGAAAGGATTTGAAGTGCAAGCAATGAACAGTAATGAAATATAAAACGTGACATAGATCTATGTAAATAGTATAGTAGTATATATTATAGAATTTTAGGATAAATAGTATACAGTAAATGATATTATAAAATGGCAAAACAAAGATTTTTTAATAATATAAATGGCTTTTTTGTGCAGTCTGTTGGCAGTGGGCACAAACTAATACCTGAAACTCTATGGATTTACCCCTGAGTCACACATTGATGCTCTCATTGATAGTCCTTTACAATGGAGTACTGTCTATTTCTCATATTGCTCTGCCTCTGACTTTATACATTGCCAGTAGATGGTGCTGCCTAATGCAACTTGAAGGAGCAGCCTCTGCTATACAGACCTGTGTTTGGATGGGTTGAGGGCAGGAACATGCCGTCTGCCTTTCTGTTCTTTCCTCTGATTAAATAGAATTATGGCATTTGATATATTTTGAGGGGGCTAAGGTGAGGGAAAAGAGTAAAACAATTTTGTTGAAATCCCTTTTCTCCTAAAACATAACCGTTGCAATCCAGAGGCAATCACTCGGTGCTCTGAGACTGCCTACAGGTCTAGTCCTCGCTGTCCAGTTTGCTTCTCATAAGACAAAGAGAGTGTATGGCCTCCTTTTACAAAATTGCCGTCATTGCCTTTGGTTATGAAGAAAGAAAAACCATGCTGTGTCGTCATTTGTCCTCTGGTAGTTTTGATTTTAGTTATTATCGGCTTGCTCTTTCTGTCTTGTCTCTCCGTGCCGCATACTGTCTCTTTGCAGAGCCTTTGAGCGCACTTCTTTCATGCTTCTTAGCAGAAGTCAGAGGGAGGGAGATAACAATTTAAATTAAGGAGACTAGGGAGAGGACAGGAACTTGGAATTTGACTGATAGACTGTTCTCAGAGCCCATCTAGGGTCAAACTTCAAATAATCAACTTTTCTTTCAATCAAATGTCCAATACCTGTCTTCTTGCTTTTTCTGCTGTTTTGCTATTTCCATCTTTGTCTCTATACTCGCCCTCATCAAGGGCTCCATTTTATTACCCAGCATCCCTCTTGGTGCTTTACTTGATGGGCTGAACATGCAGAAAAATATGTCCACTCCAGCCACACTTTTATAAATTATTCTGTTGCCTTTTTAAAGAAGAAACCTGGAGAAGAAAAAGGAAGGGAAGGTTAAAGTATGTTGTTGCTCTGCTCACCGCTCAATGTTTATGATGCCCCAAAGTTAAGATGATGCTAGCCTTAATTCCTTGCATCTCCCACCATATTATTACTTTAATTGCCCCTTTTTATATATATTAACTGGATATGATAATATAATTCAACAACCACACAGAGTCTTGCC
The DNA here is from genome assembly GCA_026937815.1 of Etheostoma perlongum. Lineage (NCBI taxonomy): Eukaryota > Metazoa > Chordata > Actinopteri > Perciformes > Percidae > Etheostoma > Etheostoma perlongum. The sequence goes on from CM049377.1 coordinate 22,615,778, forward strand.
ATCTTCAGAAGTTTTCTGATGACTCTGCTGTGGTTGGATGTATCAGCGAGGGTGACAAGGCTGAGTACAGAGCTGTGGTGGGGGACTTTGTCACATGGAGTGAGCTGAACCATCTACAGCTCAACCTGACAAAGACTAAGGAGCTGGTGGTGGATCTAAGGAGAGCCAAGGCACCAGTGAGCCCTGTTTCCATCCAGGGGGGTCAGTGTGGACATTTTGGAGGACTACAAATACCTGGGAGTGCACTTGGACAATAAACTGGACTGGGCCAAGAACACTCAAGCCCTCTACAGGAAGGGCCAAAGCCGTCTCTACTTTCTGAGGAGGCTGAGGTCCTTCAACATCTGCAGGACGATGCTGAGGATGTTTTATGAGTCTGTGGTGACCAGTGCCATCCTCTTTGCAGTTGCATGCTGGGGCAGCAGGCTGAGGGTAGCGGACGCCAACAGACTCAACAAACTGATCCGCAAGGCCAGTGACGTTGTGGGGGTGGAGCTTGACTCTCTGTCGGGTGTGTCAGAGAGGAGGATGCTGTCCAAACTACATGCCATCTTGGACAATGTCTTGCACCCACTCCATGGCTTGTTGATAAATCACAGGAGCATTTTCAGTGATAGACTCATTCTCCCAAAATGCACCACAGAGCGCCACAGGAAGTCATTCCTGCTTGTGGCCATCAAACTTTATAACTCCTCCCTCTAAGTGTCGGACACACAGACACTTGGAGGTTAAAACTGGACAATATTATCTGTCTTGTGCAATAACACTGGCTTGTAATGTGTGCAATACTCAACTGCTACTATTATTATTATTATTATTATTATTATTATTATTATTACTTTTCAGTGACAATGTTAATTATGTAAATACTGTATCATAATATTCCTTTAACTATGTAAATATCCACACTCCTTGTATTTCTTTATTTATATTTCTACTATTTGTGCAACTGCAACACAGAGTTTCCCTTCGGGGATCAATTAAGTATTTCTGATTCTGATATTATAGTTTAACTTAAACATATACTGGTAGTCCAGTCTATCCCTATCTAGAATTTAACGATGCATACAGTATAATGCACTTGACAGAACTTTGACCCTTTTCATCACTTTTCTCTCAGTTCCTTGACATACCCATCTATTTGAGAAGTAAAAGAATGGTTATCCTCATAGTAAATCATGCATGCAGTTATCCACTCAAAAGTGTAAGTGGACGCCTTCAACAGAACATGATTTATTGTTTGAATACTTGGGCCACTGACGACTGAAGCAAGGCGAAGACAGCTCGCTTAATTGTGGTCTGTCAGCACCAATTTAGCCAGCCGTAACGTCTCTGGCCTGCTCCTGCCTGCCGATCGCAGCTTCTCGTCAACCACCTGCTCATCAATTGAGCAGTATAATACAGTTGCATACAGCTTAATGCAAGACGATGGGGCTTATTGTTGTCGGTCGTCTTTCACTGACAAGCACTAGCTCATTGCTAATGGAGGGGCCATTCCAGGGAAAGTGGAAGCACAACGCGCTGCTGGCCCGCACAGCTTTGTCCTTTTGCCAGGAAACAATTTGTCAGGAGGCGTGACAGCTGCAGTCACCCAAAACTCTGACACAGAGAATGAGTGAGTGTTCGTAGGTCACAGCCTCAGAAGGATGAAAGCAAAGTAGATATAAGAGAGACTGAGGGACATGTAGAGATGAGAAGCTTGGTTTCATCCTCTTACTAACCACCGTTATGCCTCTTAGAGACTGTCCTTTGCTGTTACACCACAGCAAACTTGTGTTGCTGAGAAAGCATGTTGAGGCTTGGGATGCACTAGAATGGGTTCTCCTTTTAAGTAACTGAGCCAGCGCCTCAACCAGTAATGAATGTGTTGCAAGCATCATGTTTTCATCTTGTTTCACCTTTGACCCTGACTGGGCCTGGTGAGTGGCAGTCGATTACTGAGCATCTCAGGAAGTGTAACCATTATCGCATGACCTTTAAACATACTCACTGTTTTGCCCTTTACTGAGCTCTCATCTGGATATATGCAGACGCAGGCCTGAATTTGGCAGCATGCCCATTTTTCAAATGCTATATAAAGAAATCACGGTCATCAGTAAGGCAAAGATGTTTGTTGTGGTGGATGCCTAAAGAACACATTGGGCTGCATTCATGAACGTTATCTTATTTTGTCTGTGGTTTGATGTAAAACTACAAACCAAAAACATCTGTCAGCTGTCAAAGGGGCGCCAGAGAATAATTTCCAAATAACTGAGACTGATGAATGCAGTGGATACAGGACTCATGGAGACATTTTCACATATTCTGAAGTGTGACTAAACAGAGAGATATATCATGCATCAGGCATGTGGCATATATGTATCAGCGCTGGAAAACATTTTTGCCAACAGTGCAATGCAGCATCTAGAATTAAGAAAATCACTGGCTCCTTAGAACACACTGTTTTGGACCTATGGGAATTATAAAAAGGCAATCTCTAATGTAATATTTTTGTAATGGCAATTGTGTTTATTTAATTCATAGACTTCTCTAGAAACCTAAACATGGATTTAGCATTCGTAAATTTTGTTCTTAGCTGTGGATATTTTGGTAATGAAGTATTTTTGGATCCTACCACTGTCACTAATTTGTATGTGCATGCAACCTAATATTTCATGGATAAAATTTGTGTTATATTGCATACTTTATTAAATAATAGATCTGTCTTTTATTTTTCTATATTTTAGATTGGTATTTAAATTTACAGTTTCTGATTGGAATACATTAGTCAGTGGAAACATTGTAGTCAAAACTCAAAGAAGCAAAGTGGTGAGTAATATGCAACTTTGTTGTTGTGTTGATAGTTCAGTGCTGTAGAAATATACATTATGGTGAGTTTATCATATGAGCCATATCAAATTTTTGTAAGTGTTTTTTGACTGGCCCTTATTTGTTCAAAATAGGAACATGCAATTTTGTTTTTACTGGCATTGTTTGAGCCCTGCCCCCTTAGCAACTGTTTCTGACAGTGGTTGACAGAGTTGCAGTTCTGCAATGATTCTGGAATGGTGTTGTACATCACTTCCAAATGAGCAGTAAGCAGCTAAAACAAGATTAGAATTAGAAAACAAATACTGAGCTACTCGTGCAGTTACTGAAAAATTCTACTGTAAATTGAATCTATTACATATTGTTGACTCTTAACCAATGGCTTTGTGATTGTGGTTAAGAATCTTGGAAGCATGTGTTATGTTTGGTGTCAGGCAAGCTTTCCATTAGTTGAGATGTACAACAGATATCCCTCTCTTAAAGGAACACGCCGACTTATTGGGACTTGAGCTTCTTCACCGAATGCCCCAGAGTTAGATAAGTTCATACATACCCTTCTCATCTCCGTGTGTGTCGTAACTCTGTCTGACACATCCACCGCTAGCCTAGCTTACCACAGATGCGGGAGGTAACTGGCTCCAACTAGCTAAAGCTCCCAATACGTGACAAAATAACCCCAACATGTTCCTTTTTACACATTGTGGTTTGTATAGTCACAGCATGTACAAATAACAAGGTAACAGGAGACACGGCCATCTTCTAACCGTATACAAACTGGGAACTATCTTTCAGAAGCCGAAGCACTGCACTGATTAGCGTAACACCTGAAAAGCACTGTTGTTACTCTCTGCTCCTCACCACGGGGCTTCTTGTGTGCTTTGAGCAGATCACTTCGCTCAAGTAGCAGACGTTGCATTGCTTCGCCTTCTGAAAATATAGTTCCCAGTTAGTATGCGGTTAGAATATGGCTGTGTCTCATGTGACCTTATTTGTACACGCTGTGACTATACAAATCACAGCATGTAAATAGGAGCATTTTGGCGTTATTTTGTCACTTATTGGGAGCAGTAGGCTAGTTGGAGCCGGTCACCTCCAGCATCTGTGGTAAGCTAGGCTAGCGGTGGGTTCGTCAGACAGAGTTACGACACACACGGAGATGAGAAGGGTATGTATCAACTTATCTAACTCTGGGGGATACAGTGAATAAGCTTAAGTCCCAATAAGTCGGCGTGTTCCTTTAATTATCTATTTATTCCTTGCTGGGTCTCAGATGCCACTTCCATGGGATGGAAGATAAACAGTATGTGGAGCATAAAGCAATGACATGGCCAGCGGCTGGTTTTATTAAAGGTATTGTACAGCTTCTCCTCTTTGCCACAATCTTGTTTGGATTTTAATTGGCTCACCAGCAGATACATACTGTATAGATCGTTGTTTGTTTTCCTGTGACTTCCCTTAAGTGTCTGTTTGTGTGTAGTTGTGTGCAGTTTTGTTATTGTGAGCCCCTGGGCTTTAGTGATGTTTGCTGAATGAAACGCATCTTGTGACGCTTTCCTGCAATCACATGCTCATTAAAATGCTCTTTTTACAATGACACTATCCCCTGACCTTATGAACCCTTCCCTTGGTCTTGGTTTCCTGATTACTTATATTGCATGACATGTGAGCATTGAGTCCTCCCATTGGAGGGGGTTAACATCCTCAAAGAAACCAGTTATTTTGTTTGTTTCTCATCTGAAGTGAAATGTCATACAAATGTTAATTAAATGTTAATCAAACATCTTAAGCACAGTAATCTCATCAGGATTTGGAAGGGGTATTTTTAGCTGTTTTGTGGCCTATTCTTGAGGTCATTCCTCCCTGGCGGCCCCTTTTCCTTTTTCACAATGAGAAGAGAAGTTGAGGATAAGGCATGGGAGACTACATGCCACAGAGACAATATTTCGCCCGCCTAATTAAAATGAATGTCAGCTCTCCCCCCACTGAGAAGTTCATCAATCTCCCCCTGCGATAGGCCCAGAGTGAATCTTACCCTGTCAGTGCCTGCCAGCAGTGCTATCCTTCTCCAGACGGATGCATTGCCCTGGCAGTCAGAGAGGCAGTGACGATGATGTTTGCACATCTAATGGTTGCCATATCGATGGCCTCCTCAGATTGAGGGCTTGCTTTAAATACAGAGGAGTTTCAGCCCAGGCGTAAATGATTTTCATTTAAAACAGCAGTGGTCATTTCAGGACCATTTTTAGCAGTTTTAGCTGCTCCCCTTCTATAATATGTTAAATTGGTTGAGCCATACATGTTAGGGTACATATATGCTTCTTACTGTATTTGCAAAATGTCACGTCTGATAAACACTGTATACTTCAAGTCTGACAGAAATGTGATATTCTATCAAAAATGTACTCATGCAGTGAAAATGAAAATATCATCACAAGATTAATTGGAGACTGTATGGATAAGATATTATGTTGACAGACCTGTATGGAAAACCAACCAACACCCAATATTATTTACTTGCAGAAAGTGATTTGTTACCTTTCGTCATCTCAGGTCCTTTTTATTTCTGATTCCAGTTAAATGGATCCTTTTTATTTTAAATGAGGAAGCTACTGATGCTGATTCCCAAACCAGGCTTTAATAATGTGTAGGTCTGAAGGTGAATGTGGCTATTCTTTAAACTGAAAAAACAAAGAAGTCTTGAATGGTCTGGCCATGCTAATGACTCTGTGAGGCTGTAAGGTTTGAAATGAATGCAAATTATTAGGTGGATAAATGTTGAGATCCAATGTTTGGTCCTTTGCGATTGCTGGCGAAGTAAATGTAAAAATGCTAGTGGTTGTAATGTTAATTAACATGTTTAGCAAGTAATGCTGACTATATTATTATCATATTTAGGATTTTAGTTTAATGTGTTAGCATACTAAGTACAGATCAGAATCCTAGAATGTCATTTGTTTTGTAGGTTTTTGGAAATAAACCAAAGTATTGGGCAAATTAGTCCTTGTCTAAACTGTTATTTTCTTTAGAAAAGCACATACAAAATATAGTTTAAAGCATTCTACTACAATATATTCACATACAATTTGTTTAAAAAAAAAATTCAAATTAGTCCTAAATCTTGAATTAGAAATTAAATGACTTGTTAATAACGTGTGCAGTTTAATCATCGTACTTATGTAAAATGTCAGGTGTTATAACAGACAAGCATCCAGCTGCAGATATAAAGTGTTCTTATTCACAGTAAATTAGCCTGAGTAGTTAACAGGCCTTTCATGAACATCTCCTTGAAGTTTTGCCATCAATGAGGTCTAGATCTGAGACTTAGCGCAATTCTTCCCAAGCCCTTTTTGGCCTTGGTGAGCGGAATAGAGCACAGTAACCTGCTGGGTTCATTTGGACTACTTGTGCAGATGGATTCAAATGTGAGTGGTTTAGTGCTCCCTAAGTTAATGATCTCGCTGCATGTTCCCTCACTTCCTCCAGGGCATCTCATTGCGAAAAAAAAAATAGTGGGTGCTGTGGGCCGGTGCCTGTCACAGGGTCTTGGCTGAAATAATAACTTGAACAGCCCAACAGACTGAAGTAATAGTAATAACTGTCACACTTCATTTACCATCAATGCTCACATCCCCCTAATTTAGGATTAATTCCTGCTGTACTCCAGAATTCTCTGCGTCGCTGAATGTCCTGCCATTTTCTTAGAACCAAAACTATTTTCCTACAAACTACTTTATCTCAGCTTATCACAAACTTTGTTTTCTAAATATATTTGAATATAACAGCAATAGCAGCTCTGAATTAGAAGCTGTTTCCAAAATGAGTGGTGAATTGGACTGGTTGGGTCTCTGCTTCCAGATCTTCTCATCTGCCAGGAAATGGGGTTTTTAGCTGTGTTTGATGTACAAAACTTGCTGTCTGCCGCCCTTTGATAATTTCCCCATTTACCCCTCTCCATGGTGTCCCCCCCCCCAAAGTTTGATGATTACTTTTCTTGCTCCAGGTTACAGACATGAGAACTTTTCTTCCAGCCCGTAGCATGTTTGAAACAGAAACATTTTTATCAGTTGTCTTGAGATGCTGCAGCATTATATATTTTACACTTCTAAACAAGGTTGATGGATTCTTCCATTAGAAAACGTTTTTTTCCAGTTGGAGCAATTATGTGTGCAGTGACATCGCCTGTTATTGTTTTCAGCACAACTTTATGAAAAACTTTGCTGCTTGCTTGTTTTTGCTTCAGGCTACTGTTTCTATTTTTTCTCCCAACTGCACTAGTGAAACAAGCGCTTGGTTGCTCTCCGAGTAAAAGTTAATGACTCTTATTTTAAATATAGCCTTTAACACTCAAATTAACAGTGTAATCACACTTCGGGGGAAATTACCTATTGATCGTTCTGCCTTGTCCAACATAATGACCAGTGCCACAGCAAGCAGTTCCAAAAACCAACTCTTAATTCAAATGACAAATTTTGTGATTAATTCAAATGTTTTTTACATAAAACAGTGCGAGTGCAAAAAGTCATACTTTATTTCCACTGAAATATAATGTCATTGATTTGAGGTCGCTGTCACCAGAAGGCTTTGCAATTGATTAACACTCACTGAGTTACTGTGGTGCTCAGAATGAGTCCATGTGTCTGACTCTCTAGGCAACTTTCTTTATACCCTAGGCCTTCAACACATGCATACATCAGCGACATACCTCCTGCAGCACTGTGTCCTCCTTACCAAGAGTCCATTACACCACCTGTATTCACACGTGGATGTAACACTGATTTCAGCTGTCATATAATCAACAAACTGCATATTGTTGTTCTTAAGATCATATATGCCTCAGAACATTGGGGTTTGTGTTTGAGGATTACATGCATAAGGTGAATATTCTGCCAGGCTTTGAATAAAACTATTATCCCTGTTTGTTTACTCAAACCACAACTAAAGATTCTCTTTGAGACTCCTTCAATCCTATTGTTTGCCAGCCCAAGCTGTCAGTGCTTTATGCAGTTCATATGTAGATCACACCGTTTAAAACCCCTGCACTGAAATCATGATACTGATACATGTTGCTTGATTTGTGTCAAAAAAGGGAATTCTTATTCTGTGCTGGGCATGTTTTAGTGCCATTGTTGCCAGTGTGATCACACACTTCCAGTTGTTTTTTTAAAGATCCTCCATTTGGACCATTAATAAGTTATTACTTCTTTGATCCCAGTCATGGATGTTCACTTCACACGGGAAGCTATGTAGTTGTGGTGTTACATGTTCAGTTTTGATGGGTGTTTGACAGTTTTTTTCTATTCCTTTTTGTCCTCATCGCAGTTACTTAATGCACTTTTGAACAGAGTCCTTCTCAGTTTCCTATGATTGGAAGACTGAAAGTGTGTGATAAGCATTGAGTGTTGGACAGATAAAAGCTCTTTCCTAGGCTCGTAGGCGTCCCTGTAGAAAAGGTCCTTGATTGCTCCTTTGTCTGTCTTATTCTCTCAGACCTCAGTTGGCATTTCTGCTCCAGAATTATTCCTTGAACCAAATACTGTATATTCATTGAATAATACAGGACGTGAGGGTCGGGTCATGTGTTCCACTCTCATTTTGCTCTTTACCTCATGGTCTCTGCGAGCACAGACATGTTTGAGACAGAGAGTGCTTTGAAACAGAAGAAGAGACCCATTAGATAAATTGCCTCACAATCTTTACTGGCTTCTCCCTGTGCCATAAAATGATCTTTCTCTAGTTGGATCTTTTTTACAAAATCATCACTTTGGAAATAGACTTGTTTGATGGAATGTTTCATATAAAGCTTCTTCTTAATTCAACCCCATGAGATGGAAAAACAGGCAATGCCTATCTGTTTTATGACTGTCGTATATTTCCGGAGTTACAATTCAAATAAATAGCTGTTAATGTCTGTGGTACTTGGGGGTAAAATTATAGTCTGAAACTAGGAATGGAGTATTGACCTGCATCCCGGGGCTGCTTGAAATGTGTGTTGTGCGTTCTCCTTGTATATAACAGACATTTAATGATAGGACCCGACACCAACAATACTTTGTATATGAATAACTAATCTGTATGTATATTGTCTTTATAGCTGTGGCACAAATCAAGCAGACAATGCCGACGCCATGTTGACAACTGAGGAAATTGTTCATTTCATCTGTTCATTTGTATTAGGAAAAAAGGGAGTGAATATTCTTATTTGTAAAACGGGGGTGACGTGTCTCTAACCTTTTCACCTTGAGCACTCTTAGTCCCCACTTTGCATAATATTGTGACATGTTACTGTCCTCACCAGAAAAAAAACAAAGACACCATTGCTTGTTCATTCAAAGGCTAAAATAATTTTTGTTTTTGTTTACTTGACAAGGACTTCTTGTGGCCATGTGAAGGGTGACTGCCATCGGTCAGAAGTAGGCTGACGTTGTTTGAAGGCTGCAGGAGCTCTTAGAGAGGACGGGGTGGATGAAAGGGTCAACAATAGATGTGACTTTCACACCGGAAACCGCTGTTTATTTCAAGCTTTGTAGTCAACATTGGTTTCCTTTATCGACGATACTATCTTTTCCCGAACCTTAACCAAGGACTTTTGTTTGTTCGAACTTTATTTATTTCCTACCTCTTAAGTATTTTGTGCCTAAACTTCACCAAACCCCAAATTACTACATACTCTGACCAGAAACCATTGCATTTTTTATATAATTCAGCTTTTTTTTGGCCACTGTCCTAGCTGTTCAGCTGTGCAGCTGAAAGGAAAGGTGGTTATGAGGACAATGAAAGCTGTAATATAGTTTCAAGTGTGGTGTGAATTTGGGGGAAACAGGCTCTTCTACTGTTGGCTGTTAGTATGGCTGCTGCTGTTATCCCATACCTGAATACAAGAAGTTGAATTATTGACACCATACTTTAGCTGCAACATCTGTGTTGGCGCAGTCTCTTTCAAGACTACTGCAGGCAGTTCCTGTTTTATATAATAACATCCACTGGACACTGCATGACATTTAGATTAAATACATTCTATTACATGTTATGGTATTACATGTAAGACATTTGCTCAGGGGAATTGCAAGCATTGAGTGAACCATTATATGCTCTACTTTGTCTTGCAACAATGTGGAGTAGCTGGTTCATTGTGTATTCTGTATTGTCCCACATATGATTGATTACAGGTGTCTCAAGCTGACCAGCTTATTAATCGATTCAGCAAAACCTCAGAGTCCCCTGTGAATGATGTGCATGACAAAATGCGTTTTTACTTTTCCAGGGCTGGCTGCAGTAGAGGTGCAATGGTATTGCTTTCAAATCATGTTTATACACAACAAACTGCTCTGGGACTGGATGTGTGACCTAGTATTTAGCCGCCTAATGCACTGACCATAAATAATTGTCAGTGGTGGTAAAATGCCAACCCACTGCAGTACATTAGTTTCAAAGCTTCATAGTAAATTTGACCTATTTTCATATATTATTCACATGATTGAGTATTTATTGATTCAGTTAATATGGCAAATTATGTAATTGATTATTAAAATTTTTATGAAAAAGTTAGCAAAAATAAATAAAAGGTTTTTATTTATTTGCACTGGAACCTTGACTGTAAAATGTCTGACTAAATCCTAGAAATGCATTAACTACTAATCTACTGTCTAATGGAAGTTTTTCATTATGCTGCAAACTGCTGCTGTGCCATGCTGCGAGCAACTGTCATCAGAATCCCTGAAGCTGCATGGCACCAACCGGGTTTCCATATGAAGGGGATGGTATGGAAAAAGTTAAAAGAAAACTAAAAATGACTGTATCTTTGGAATATCAAAAACTCACTCTTCGTATGCTTGAAAGGTGGCACTGAATACTTACTATAAATTCCACTAAAGACCCAGAGTCACTGCAAAAAAAGATTTCATAACATCCATAGTAAGTTCTCAAACCCACTCTGCAACATTATTCACTTTTATTATATATATTCTTTGTTTCAAACTAAATTCACAAATTAGATTTTTTTTTAGAGTTTCTGGTCAACCTGGAGTGTGCCACTGGCCCAACACATTATCCCCTTGAAAATGATATAATACAATTCAAGTGGTTTAACTTAATAAACAAATTTTAAAACCAAAAACAAACAAAATCACATCAGCTGTACAATCAGAGATATTGTATTGCTGCTGCTCTGTGGGTTAAACCTGTTTTTTAATGTGGCACACTGCATGCATGTATGAGAATATTTCAATTACTTAGCATCCTTACCATACACCTCTGGTGCAACTCAGACACGTCATCAGTGATGTATCCTGGGTTAATCTGGTGTTTCTGGTCTCACAACATCAAACAGCCTCACCCAGCCTCACCCAGGCGACCCAGCCAGGGTTGATCGGGCCCTGACTTGTGTCTTAGTAGCTTTTATAATCCACGGATCGCCCCACTTTATCCACAGCCATCTCGACGCCTTTCGGCGGGGTCCATGATGTTCTTGACGGCTTGACACTAGGACAATGTCTGCCTTGAGCGTGGTCACTGCGATGTTTCCTGGGAATTTGAGCTGTCTCCCTAGGTCGACTTTCAGCTGCTAGTCCCGTGCTGTTGCGAGCAGCCCCCCTGATTGATTCAGGCGCAGGTGTGACTTCTCCCCAGCTTTAACAAAGGTGATGTTCTGTCTTGCTGGCTGCTGCAGTGCTGATGACCTCTGCAATGGCCCTCAGCACTTGGTCATGGCGCCCATCTTCTAGTGCTCTTGGACAACAGTTCAATTATGGGCTCCAATTAACCTCCTCTCTGGCAGAGTGGGCACAGTGGTTTGCCTGCCAGGCCCCAGCGGAAGAGGTTGGATGGACTGGGAGAGGATGTCATAGACAGACTGACCCAGGAATTTGATCTGGTGTAGCTCAGACTTCCACAACTCTGTCCACAATGTCTTCCAGTGTGCCAGCTGCTTCCATTGAACCGTGCCCCCTGCTGCCACATCCCCACTGTCCTACTGCAGTGGGCTTCTTCCACCCAAGCTCAGACCTTATCTTGGATCAGCTGCCGCCTTTCCTTTCTCTGGGCCTTGATGTTGTTACCAGTATATAAATGTGTTACAATGTGTGTATACGCAGTGGTAGACAGACAGACAAACAGACAGAGCCGCATAATGGCTATACCAGAGTTTAGAAATTAAACTCTGGTATAGTGGTTAGTAGCATCTGAGACCGGTTACACTTTCTCCCACGCAGCCCATGTTTTAATCCCCAACAGTGATTTTTTTTAAACAATGAAGTAACAGTAGCTAATGACATGCTAAAGCTTGGCCTTGGAAGTAATTCTGGGTTAATGCTGTAGTTTACTAGTTAGCATTTGTGGATTATGTCACACTGCTTTCATCCATTCCTTGCTCTTGTATTTATAGTTTTGGAAAGGCAATACATAAATATCGTGAAATCCAAAGCTTGACAGACCTGCTGTGCCTAGTAACAGTTGCTGTGATTGAACAATTACTGTCTGTGGGGGAAATCCAGTTCTTTCTCTGTGCAGTTATGAAAAGCTTAATCAAGGTTGTTTCCATTATGAAAACATTAATACTGATGTCAGTGTCTTAATGTCCTCTAATCTTGTGTATTTTTCTATCACACAGCTGTCTGCCACCTCCACATCCCGAGCGGCCTTCTTGCAGTGCCTTCGTTGGGGGATTTGGTGCCCATTCCAGGAGCCGGCTGACTGGAAGGGGGGAAGATATACAGCTTGTTCTACAAGCAGGTGCAAAGCCAAACCCTCACGGAGTCATGGTCTACAGCACGGAGATGTCTGCCAAAACTCAGAGCCCTCTGCCACTCTTAGCTCCAGGCACAGCTCAGGTAACACACTAGCACAGAGACTTTGTCCATGGAACAAAATGTAAAGAATGCATTGAAAGTGTTAAGACATGGTGCTGTTTTTGGCACTCGCACAAATATGTGTAAAAATGTTTTCCTGATGACAACATTTTTTACATTATCTAAAATGTTTTTTGGGCATCATGTAGTGCATTAAGACCACTCTCACAGTTTACAACACTGCTTGTAGACAAATAATTGTCTCCAACTCAAATCTTTTTATTGACAGTATCAAACTTTTCAAAGGGTGTAAAAGTCGTCATCTTGTAATGAATTAACTTTTCCCATATAAGCTGTAAATTTTCACACAGCTCAAACATTTACACGTCGGCTATCTGACGGCTGTATCTCATTCATTCCAGTTTTGTCCTTCCCTACGTAATCTGAACTGTTAAATCTCCAGCAGTTTTTTGTGTTATTAAAATGTGTGAAACTTTTTCCTCTTAAGGAGGCGAGGGATACCATAACATTTCGGCTGTCATCCAGTCTGGAAAGGAAGGCATCTAGTCCAAAGGCATCTCTGAGGACAAAGCAGGAGGATGTGCCACGTCAGAGAGAAGATCACCTTCATCACCTTTACAGGGTAAATATCATCATGTTATCCATAATGGCTTTTTAAGCACATAAATTAATTACTTGGAAAGGAATAGGAGTAAGCTTTTATGAAGAGTCCCCTCCAAGAAGGAAGTGACAGGGTGTTTACTGCTTGAAAAAAACAACATTTGGGTTTCACCTTTTTGTTTATTTGAAAGTGTGTGGTCTGTTTCTTCAAATTGTTTTGTGGGCACACCTCAAGTGTGCAGCAACACCCAGGTGTAATCAGACACAGTTCTAAGCAATCAACACCAAACTAGCCTGTCCTCTGTATATGATGCAGCCTCCACCTCTGCAGTGTTATCTCAATTGCACCACCTGCTCTCTGCATGATTAGCACGCTTCATGATTGGGCTCTGAGGGGAATAAAGCAATGAACTCAAAGTGTGAGGAGAAGACTCTGGCAGTCCATTAGGGCCTCTTGATGTTAAACAAGACTTACTGTTGGGTCTTCATGCTAATGTCTGTTCTCAGATGGGAACTTTGGCTGGAACATAGACAACGACACACATCCAGTATTTTCACTTTTATACCATTATAGATACTGACTGAATTGTGCTTTTAAAAATGAATACTGATACTGATAATTGTGGTATTTTCAGTGATAGCTAGTATTTGTGCCAAAGTTTTTTTATTAACCTCTTCCGTTTTATATCCATGCTAGTGCCATGGTTCTAGAAATGGCAATGTTGGTCTGTCAGTCGGTCCACCACTTTGGTCCAACTGAAAAATCTCAACAACTACTGGGTAGATTGCCATGATATTTTGTAAAAATAGTCATGGTATCCAGAGATTGAATCCCAATGATTACCCTCTAGCTTTTTCTCTGGTGCCACCAGCAGGTCAACAATTTCATTTATAGTATGAAATATCTCAACATCTTCAAACAAATTGGCACAAAAAATATATATATATTCATGGTTCCCAGTGGATAAATCATATGTACTTAGATATGATCAAAAACAAAAGAACCAACAAACAGGTACAGAATAAGTTACAAGACAAGGTGCAAGCATATAGTGCAGTAATAAAAGAATATACAACCTGTACTGTTATTAACAAAACTGCTTTTAAATCCATTGGTGAACTGCAGTGGGGCCATTCATCATTTTGTATAATTACTCTATCCATCTTTTGACATAGAAGCCAGTGCTTACGGGTTTGTAATCTCACAGGCCACACTCCCTCAAGCTTATAGGTCTGGACAGAATCTTAAGTATTTGGGATAACAAGAAACCTTGGATATTCAGATTTGAGAGGGTTTTGTAGAACATAATAATCCTGCTTTGTGAGACAAACCCCACTTCTCCCAAGTGTAAATATATGTAATTATTTTGGTTTCAAGTATAGACTGTATAGTAAAGTATTACTCTGCCCTTTATTTTAATCAACTTTGAGACTAAAAATTCTCCAAACCTCCCTGAACTTTGTTGTTGTTGTGCTTTAAATTCAGCAAAAAAAAGCCTTCTCAAACTCAATTACTATTACGTACACCATAAATGGGCCCACAAATGCCCGACTCAGGTGAGTAAAGTGCATTGTTTTTTTAGCACACCAATAAAACTTTCAGGTAACAGAGTCCAAGAAACGATGAAGGCAATCCAAAAAAACAGGCAATGGTCAAAAATCTAAGGGAAACAGGTACTCAGGAAAACAGGAAACAGGGAAAAAACGCTCGGACAGAAGATTCTTTTTTCTGTAACTCCTAATTAAGTATGACCGTTTCATCATATCCTTCCAAAAATAGCTCCTGAACCCCAAGGTTTAAAGAGGCCTCCCACTGAAACAAAGTTTTGATAAATATTCCATCCCGCTCCCAGCCAAAGATAAATGATGTGCCACTGTATGCATCTCTTACTGAAACCCAAACCAATGGTTTGCTCTGTGCCTGTCAGTGAGTGAATTAAAAGTGTAGTAAACACTACACACGGCCACTCAATCCCAGTGACAGCAGAAAGAACTTGAGTGGACCCCAGTCACATACCTGATGATTGTCCCACTAATGATGCTGTTAGCTTATCTTGGTAGAGAAGAATAGCGTTGATCAGGGCCTACTTAATGGGCGTGTGGAGAAAGCTTTTGGCAAAGTCTATTAATGACAATTTAATCAGTGTTGGAGTGTAGAGGATCGCCCAAGAACCCAGAATGATTTGGGAGAGAGAGAATGATATCATGAATCGCTGTCATTCTTTGATTTCAGCACCTTAATCATCTATCCATCCTACTTTACAAAAGCAGACCAGGCCGGTAAGATAAAAAAGTTTACTGGAGGTCGCAAAAGTCAAATCCAGGCACGCTGGGAAGATGGGGCAAACATATCTAATGCAGGATCAGGCAAGAGAGCAGGAGTTACAGGTCTTTGCAGGTAAAACTCTGGAATTATCTGGAGGATCTGAAAGGACAGGGTTAGGGTTAGAAACCTAAGTTATTCATCATAAACAATGCCATGAGGGTGGAAATTTGGCATTTAATTTATTTATCTGTTTTTTTAAATGACCATCACACATCACTCGCTGCTCCTAATGATAAGCTGAGAGGGGTAACATATGGAGGCAATCTTGCTGTTTAAATACAAATGCATCATTGAATTTAATTTTAATGATGCAATCTTTACATATTTAAATCTTCCTCAATCCTCTGTGTTATGCATGTAAAGGTACTTGTGTCCGACTCGTACATCTGCTGGTTTGCTCCGCTGTCAAGACAGCCTCTCATTGATCATGAATAATTGGCCAACTGCATGTGAGTCCAGCTAATGAGGTGAAAGGCATTCTTCCGCCGGCTCAAGATGTAAAACAGTGAGGAAATGGAAAGCCCTCAAAATAAAATGGCTGCCGGGGGAATGCCAGAGCACATTTGTGACGGAGAGCTAGCCAGTCCTGCTCTTGGTCCACTCTGTGTGCATGTAGTCTGAACAGAGTGGGAGATACACTAAGACACCCCGGGCAACTGAAGCAATTTCCAAAAAGCCAGTCAAGCCCAGCACAGAGAGCAAGAAAGAGGGGGAGAGGAGGACAACGAGATGTTGGAAAGCCTTTCATTTCAGTATTACTATGGCTACCAACTAAAAACCTCAGAAAGCATGGTTGGACTTTAAACTCAGTGTGACATCTAAATCTAACTATGCCTCCTGATCTGTGTGAAATGGAGGGATTTGTTACTGATTTTAAGTAATTTTAGTATCCCAGTGATGCGGTACACATTGTCACAGTATATTCTTCATACCTCAGGATGCCACCTGAGAGCAAACCCAATCAACAACTTCCATTCCCTTTCACAAGATGAAATGTCTAACCACACTATACAATTAACAGTGCTGCCAGGCACGCTGAGCATGGGGAAGACATTACAATGTTGTTAATGAAGCTTGTTAAACATTGAACTGGATGTGCACATAACGTTAGCCAAGTGATATGCAGATGAAGACATTAACAAGAAACGGGATAAATGTTACACTAACTGAATACTCGGGCCCCTATTATAACAATCTAAGTGCATGGTGTGACGCGCCTGGCGCAGGTGCGGTTAGGGCATATACAAATCCACTTTTGCTAGTTTAACGTTAGAAAAATGGCCCGTGCGCCAGGCGCATGTTTCAAAAGGGTTGTACTAAGGAATCATATCCAGGCGTGTTGGTACCTTGTTGCATTTCTATTATGATGGCGGATTTGCACCGTAAGATGTTTTAATCTTTTGCATGTTTGTAGGCGGACTGCCCTGTGTATAACAAGCATTAGAGATGTTCCGATACCATTTTTTACCTCCCGATACCGATTCCGATACTTGTGCTGTGGGTATCGACCTATACCGAGTACTGATACCAGTGTGTTTAAAAAAAAAAAAGGAAGATCATGCTGCACATGCATGACTGTGATATTATTATTATTATTATTATTATTGTGGTAAAGCCTGTCTCAGGTTTAACACTTTGTAAAACAGGAATAATACAGCAAATGGAAGCCATTTATTTTTAAATAGAACAGTATAAAAATTTAAAGTGCAGTCACAATATTGTAAAATGCATCACTCACACTTCTCTGAGGCAGTAGCCCTTCATGCACCCCCAGTTGGGGAGTGTGTGCGAAGCATCCCAAACTTGGCACATCCATCTCGTCCATGGCTCCCCCTGTTGCTAGCGTTGTCGTGCACTTCGAGGGGTAAATGTTGACTCTCTGTCCACCCAGTGGGACGTTAAACTCAGCAAAGACATGGGGTACACGTCGGAGCGCCAAATGTCCGTGGTAAAGCTGACTGCATGCACGTCTTTCAGCATACACGAAATGTGTTCCCTAACTGTCTCATAATTTGGGTAGCGCAATTTCGGAGAAATATTTACAACCTGGCAAAAGGTACCTTGGCTTCAAATGCTCCATTAAGCGGCGAAATCCCACATTTTCGACTACTGACGTGTTGGTAATCCAGTACAATAAACTCCAAAACTTTGTTGGTTATCGTTGTTGCTTTTTGGCTGTCTTTGGGGAATTTATCTATTCGTTGGAAGGCAGTTTCCAGAGTTTACTGCTGCAGTTTGTCCTTTTTCCCCCGCAGCTTTTGTAAATTCTTTGTGCTCTTTAGCGTGACGCGTCTTCAAATGTTAAATTAAGTTGCTTGTGTTGAAATTGCTTCTTTGCATATGTTGCATGTCGCCGTCTTACTGGTGGGAACATCCACTGTAAAGTACTGCCGACATGATGCGCTAATGTTAGCTTGTTTTAAGGAGGCGTTAGGCGATTACTTCTTCTTCGCCCTCTAAAACAGCAGCGCAACTATTTTAAGAGCGGCGAAGAAGAACTGTGTCCGAGCTAACGGAGCTAACCAGTAAACAGATTACTATTTCTAATAGTTTATGTGGTATCGGATCGGTGCCTGTATTCCATTACTCGCCGATACCGATGCCAGCATTTTCGGCAGTATCGGAGGCATTTCCGATACTGGTATCGGAATCGGAACATCTCTAACAAGCATAGTGTGTGTGTGCTGTGCATGAACCCAGGTGCATTTTACTAATACGCTGTTAAAATAATGAAATGTTGCGTTATTGACTTTAGCCCAGGTAATTGTTGGTCGCGCCAATCACTTTCCGCTGCCTCAAGATAGGAATACGCCAATAATGCACCTGAACACACACCTCTCTGTAAGACCCATGGGCACACAGATGGATGTAGGTGCATTTGCTATTTAAACAATGTGGTGGATAGACAGGGGTTTTTTTGTTCTGTTTTTAATCTTCTTTTGTTTTGCTCCTGTTTTTCAGGTCAAAAATCAATTCCACCAGCTTCTCCTCCAGAATCTCCTCAAGGCCCCGGGGTAAGACCGACTCAACTTAACCTAGTGACTAAACCCTAAGTGCTAAAACAGCTAGTGTTATGACAAGAAGACTTTGTCTGAAGTTCCTTTTTTCACTGAAAGCTAGCTCCCCTTTTGTACTCTTTAGACAAAGATCATACATTTTGACTAAATTGCAGTTTAAGCCTATAGAAATTTCTTTAAAATGTCAAAGAAAATGCGTTATCTGTCCCAGATCTCTCTGCAACAATGTGATTAGAAAGCATAATTGGCATCTTTTAATATTTTGACTCACCTGTGTGAGATTCAGGAAAGATTTGGTCTATCAAAACATCCTGTAGCCAGAGTTAACTGAATATGTCTGCAGCTGGCTTGGAAGGAAAAAGTGTGAGGGCGTATTTTTGTTGAAAATTTTATTCTTGGAATACAATATATTTGTGTGTGTGTCAATCTTGGAACGGTTAAATCACCACAGAAACCTGGAAATAAAAGTAATGCTGATGATAATAATAAGCATGCTTAGTTGCATTAAATCAGATTAAATGTCACATTATCATCAGTATATGTTAGAGGCTTCCTGCAGGCAACTGATATAGCACTGATCAATTGTACATTTACAATGTCATAAATTTAACTGCACTGTAATTATCCACCCATCGTATCTGTGGTGGGTGACGATGACTGACTCATATCCCATTCTTAGTAAAGTACCAACATTGACCATATGTAACACATACCAACAGTGTGTGTTGCTGTGTGTGTATTTTGTGTTTCTGCTCATCCTGACTGAGCTAAGCTACTGTTACCGTCATCCCTCAGCCTTAGTGGAGGTGCCAAGGCAGACTGGGAATTGTGATGGATGCTGCTCTCTCTCAGGATGAGGCCAGAGACACACACACAACCACACACAAAATGAGCTGCAGCCTGTATTGTAGGCCAATTTCAATTAAACCAACAGGGGCTGGGAGTTGTGGGAGCGCACATGAACCTAACAAATCAACCCTCATTTTGATTAAGCGAGGGCAGTGGAAGCCTGCAAGTGGGCAGCTCCCCGCGCTCTCAGCTCTTAGGGGATGACATTAGAATATGGTGGTGCTTAGCTGGATACACAGTATACCACTGTGCATACATAGTCTATTTCATATATCCTAATTCCCAAAACATCCAGTCTACCAAACAGGCAGAATTAAATCAAAAAGAAAATGTTATTTTCACTGTGTGATTATATTTGAATGATCGGTCGAAGGACAGACAGATGACGTTAGTGACAAGCTAGTGAAATGTGTCAAATATCTAGCAGCTCAAGAGACAGGAGTTGGTGGAGTCCTTAAGCAAAGCGAAAACACAACTACAAATGAATGCTAATGTTGAATGAATGCTCTGTGTCTGCTGAATGTGTCAAGAGACAAAGGTTTTCTAAAACGTAGTAGGGTGCTACTATGGCAAATGTTTTCAGCTTGTTCCACCGCCCCCAAGTGGCCAAAGAAATCATTTAAAGCAGCATTCCATTTAGAGTGAATGTATCTAATGATATAATAATCTATAATACTTTCATATTGAGTAAATAAGGGTGTAAAGCAGCAGTCATTAGTGCCCTGGCTGCTTAGTTTGCATACCATAGATATTTATCTGATGGCTATCCAGGATTCTGCATAAAGAAATGAAGCAGAAAACACTCTATGAAGCCGTGCCACTGCTGTTGGCAGTCACCCTACAATTCATCACAACTCTAGTGTTGCTGCAAAATTCACAAATACAGTCTCTGTATCTCCCTAGCTCTGTGTCTTCTACCCTTTCAAAGATACTGTTATATAAATACACTTATTTCAATCCTAAAATGAGTTTGCCTGTTCAACAAAAAAGATTCCTTTCTCTTCAACATGGCTGTCAAGCGCTGATTAATCAATGGCATCCTCATCTGAAATGGCTCTGTAAACAAACCGTACGCTCCGGCTCTGTCTGTCTACATAGTTGGATCTGACAACTTTCTCTTGCTTGCATAAATTATTGATCCTTGACACTCTCGGTTTTCTGTGGTGCAGAATGCTAAGGGTCTTGTGGTATTTATAGCCAACATGTGGGAGAACAGCTTAGTTTGTTTGCCTGTGTTGATGATGATATCTCGCATCGGGCTGCGATAATGTTTCAGGGTCATGCTCGTGTTCTGTCGACCCAGGTGGTCTTGTAATCCATGGGCCGAAGGTGAGGCCGTGTTTCAGTTTGTTGCTGGCAGAGGGCTGTTTGGCAGCTGGCACTGGCTCAGTCACACCTCATCGTTGCATCTCTCTTTTACCCAGAGGTACTTGCATTAAAATGTCTGTTCAAAAGAATAGGATTCAAGATTTCTGACCATTGTTTATTGTACAACTCCGTTTTAACACTCTAGCCTTTATTGCTGTGAGTGAATCATTCTGTCTCAACACTAGAAAGTAAATGGGTAAATATCATTATAACCATGTCAAATAACTTATTTTCACATTGATTTTATGTTAAACCAAACAGAAATTGTTTTCTCTGAAATGACCATGGATTTATGTTAATGCTGGTATATGTCTATGATAATCACACTTTAGAGGTTACAGCTCAACCCCTTCAATGGCTGACCTCACGTCAATTTACTACATAACATTCATTTGAGATGCTTTTTTAGTAATTATTGATCATCTTGAACTTTCTTTTCTCAGATATTTGCAATGTTTAGTAACATAAGCTGCAAATAAGATCAAACTACATGTTATCCCCAAGTATACGGGGGCTTTGTATTCTAATTTGGAAAATCTGAATGAAAACTACAGTATTGCATTTAAGGGCCGCCAGATCATTTCGAACACTGAAATAACGGTTTTACAAGATGTAAGAGGTGTAATTGCACCTTTGTTTGTGTAATATGAAAGAGCTAAATGTCCAGTTAACTTTAATAACCACGCTCAAATGTAAACATAAAGAGGGACATGATGACTGTCCTGCCCTATAGCTTTTCATTGGTGGGATTGTAAACATAGCAGTGGCTTACGTCAACCGGGGGGTCACATTGCTACCTTTTAACAATCATACATCCTGCCTTTTGTGTATATTATACATTTAACAGTAAAGTAGATTGTCAGAGAGCTCATTTTAATTTTTTCATTTCTTTTTTTTTTTTCAGAATATCAGAAATAAATGCCTAGCATATGCATAGTGTCATTTTCATAACTCACATAATTAACAGTGTCTTAACAAGCTGCAACAACTGACAGATGATGGCGACTGTCAACAGCAAATTTGCTGAGCTGTAGTTAATATTAAATATGTGAGCCGGCATTAAAAACACTGGTTATATCTGGTAAAAATACATGCCAGTGAGCAAAACACTTTGACACGTAAAGAAAAATTAGGTTTGGCCTGTCTTTCTGTTAAAAAAAAGACCAACAGGTGATTTATAATATGCCTGGTTTAAAACATGTCTTCTAACATTTAATAATAGTATCTTGTTAAGCTTATTGTTAGCCCAACAAGAGCCCAAACATTTAACTGACATAAACAGGTACTGGCATATTCTCATATAATACATTTCTGTTCCTTTGATGTCAAGCATGCTAATGTTAAACTTACTAAAACCCTGTACATGTTTAAATCTTTGGTTGCCATGTTTATATTATTTTGTTTTATTCCATTTTGTATTTATTTTCAATATATTTACATTTTTTCTCTGCTATTACATATTGTCCAATCTTTCAGCCTTACTCGCATCCCACCCCTTTTGTTCAAACTTTGACTTGGTACTCCCCCTTTCACATGCATCTCCAATAGCTTTTTCACCTTTTTGTTTTTAGTATTTGTTTCCAGTAATCTATTTTTCACTTGTTTTGTTACTTGATCATCCTCCCTTTCAAACCACACCAGCCTCTCACTTTCTTTCTTAGAGACACATGATGAGCTTGACTCCATATCGCTCCCCCTCATACACACATACTGACCATCAGGAAACAGCCAAATGAACATTACTGTAGGTCTTTGTTGAGTACATTCCTGCACACACACACACACACACACACACACACACACACACACACACACACACAGGTCCAATGAAGCCAGAATGTGAACAGATGATCTGTTTGGCTGTCAGGGCAAACAGGCTGAGTTCAGAACATTGGCAGCCACATCATTGACACTACTAATTGCCTCTGCGTATTCTCTTGGGGTGTGGGTGTGTACTGTTCGTGTGTGTGTGTTAACCCCACATGAAGAGTGAGTGTGGTGTCTTTCACACCCTCTGTGTGCAGGACGTGGTGACTCATTGTGTGTGTGTGTGTGTGTGTGTGTGTGTGTGTGTGTGTGTGTGTGTGTGTGAACTTATGTGGTATGGCTTAGCAGTACTTGTGATGACTGATTTGTGACAGCCCAATGGTCTTGACATTTTAGGACATTTTGAAATTTGAGGACATTTCGACCAAACCTCACAGCCAAAACAGCTCATTTTATGTGTTACGCCTACACCTAACATAGAACTTGTGAGTGAGCAAACTGTGGAGCGGCAGGCAGTTTTGAATGAAGATATCCACTCTGAAAGCATGTCAGTCAAATCTATTTACCATCTTTATATCAGTGACGTTTTGTGTGTACAATTTATTTTAAAATTAACTCCAAAATTATCCTGTCTGTCTGCTGTTTAAATATTTCACTCAGTGTAAACATCATATGTCTTCAATAGAGATTTGGAACAAGCTGATGCAGACAATGTGAAAGAAGATGATTTTTCAAACCTTAAAACTACTTAAGGAGAAATTCAAGGGGAAAAGTAGATATAAATTTGTATAGTATAGATTGGTGATAAGTTGCCTGTGTCCGTTTTCGCAGCTACCTATGTTGCTAGGTTTACACTTGTTGCTATGGAAACTACTATAACCAGTGCATCCTTTCCTATTAAACAATATATTCAAGTACCTCAGCTTGAAGCAGGTCATATACGTATCTTTCTGGTGCTTCTTCAACTCACAGCTACAGTGTGAACTAACGGTCAATGTTTCCTGTTTTCCAAACATTTAGTGTTTAATCACATCATGTCACAGTAGTAAATCAAGTCTGAACAGTGTGATTATTTCCTTTTTTTGTTAGATATGGTGATATGGAGGAAATGGGAATGTCTGTTTGATCTATTTCAAGGCAAAGGGGAATTATTGTAAATCAGTGTAATGTCCCCACAATCATAGCAGAGGCAATGAGTGAGTGTAGGTATATGTCCAAGAGATCACTGGCGGAATCAATATGTCCTCTTTTACTGTAAGAGGACGGTTCAAATACCTTTATTGTCTCCATTTGTTTTGATCATACATTTACATTGACAGCAAACACCATCAGCAGCTAATTCAAATGGAAAAATAAAAAATATGCTTATAATTCTGAATAAATGCTGTGTCTATTTTAAGCCGGTCTAAAATCTTAACAAATCCTCCAAATTAAACGAGAAAATACATTGTTTGTCCATGCCTCCTAAAACAACAGAAACCAAATGACGCCCCTATCGCCAGGACAACTTCATTTAGTCTGTGCCTTTTTAGTCATTACAAATCACTGTTGGTGTTTTAAGTGGCCTTTGGTTTTCATGTACAACAATAATAAATATAGCAATAATAACAATGCGATAATAAATATGTCAACAGTGTTGAAGGACTGTGGGTGGAGAAGTGGGTGGAATGAGAAGGGCTTATAAGTGCCAAAGCACTGTTTTTGTCATCTGAGATGGCACACGTGTCTCTCTGGCGTAAAGTATATTCCTCAGCCCTGTTGTTCATAATCATAATAATAACAATAATAACAGCGAATCATTTGCATTGTTTCTCTGCAGCTTTCACTGTCTCAACTGGCAGCTTCTTCACGCTACCCAACCATCAGCCACTCCAGCTCGGCGTTGCCTTGGCAACAGTCGTTTCCTTCTTTGCTCCATCCTTCCCCATTGACATCGGCTCACCAGCTGTCACATGTCGTAAGATTTCCACCCTCGTATGCCTACACACACACACACACACACACACACACACTCACACTCACACTCACACACACATTCATACTGAGGAAAATACACAAGCAAAACCGGAGTTGTAGGTGCATTTAAACACAAACATAGCAACACCTAGTACATAGTACATGCCTTTATACAATCCCTAAGGATATTCAGACAGCAACTCTCTAGACTTCAAAGACACACTCACCTTTACAGGACACAATGTGTTTTGGTGAAATGCACTGAATATAAACAGAATTTAGTTTGTCTCAATGTATGTAATGTAATGTACAGTATGTAAGGGTTGATGCTCGGAGAGGTACGGCGGACCACTTTTGCGTTAGATGGTTCTGGCCTCCCAGTCGTCCATTAATTCCTGATTATAGATACTTAGTTGGGCATTAACCCTTTCATTCATTGTGTATACAGTACATTAATTCATTGTGTCATTTCTTTATTCATTTCTTCTGTATTAAGTTTTCTTCCTTCCCATTTATTATCACAGTCCATTGTGAGGCTTTTTCAGAGCTGTCCTGGCCCGTCCACCTGCTTTTACGCCTCAGCACAGCTAAGAAAGACTTAGCTCATAATCAATCTAGACAGCAGTAGCTTTAATGGGTTTTCTGCCATATTTTATGCTCAAAATCCATATAGCTTAAGCTATGAATCGTATTGCAGGAATAATCAAGGAACTGTGGATCAGGCTTATTGGCGATAACAATATAATCATACTCACAAATAGCTAAAAAAGACACAATTCAATTTGGTTTTGAAAGACTGACTAGGTTGTGCTGTGGAAATCCTGTTAGAACAACGTATCTCTCGCCTGTATAAATACACTGGTAGTCAAAACTTTAGAACATCCTGTATTTTAGGATTTTTGGTTATATTTCAAGCAGTGTTCTTTTATTATAGAATGAAATATGATACAGGTACAAAAGAAATAACATCCAATATCTTCCAAATCACTGTCATATCAGTTTTGGTATTTCCTCACGTAGAGAACACATACAGTACAGGTTGACTTCCAGCTATCAGAGTTAGGGAAGTTTTAAATCTGAAAAACTGAATCAACATTAACTAATGTTCTTACCCTTTACATTTGTTGATTGTTATTTTAATTTGGGAAAATAATGTTTTCAGTTATCTGCTTGCCCCTTTTTATAAAAAAAAATCTTTTTATCCCTAACATTTGGTGAGAGGGTGTAATACTGTGGACTGTTTTGCCTAAGCAATAATGTATCTGTCTATCAGTCATGAACAGCTTGTTCACTAGAATATGACATATTTTTGGATAATTTATCTACTTTGAGGGGAATTACTGAAATACATTACTGTAATTTTGATCAACCTTTAGGGATATCTAAATACTATACAGGTATACTAAGAGCTCAGGGAATTAATCTGGAGTCTATTAGTTATTAAAGTGAGCCTATACAACATTTGCTGAACAACTGCCACTGTTGTCACAAGTGGAAATAGCATAATGGTAAAAGATAAACATAGTGTAACAGAAGCACAAGTAGGGACGAGTCTGACTCAGTAATATCAGTTTCAAAGTCATTTTTATCTTACGTTTGCTGCTGTCATGCCAGACCAGCTAAAGCTGTAGCTGCACATTGTATTGAACGGAGAATGGATGTGTTTTATTGCTTACAAATTCAAGTTTTCATCAGAAAAAAATGAATGCGGTATTTCTTTTTTCAATAGTTACATAAATTTGCTTTAGGGGCACATCCTGATACGGTTTAAAAATTTTTGTTTTATTTTATTTCTCTTAAATTAAGTTGCCAGTTGCTTGATTGTGGTTAGTTGTCTCATACTGTGCAGCTGATACTGTTTAAACACTGTCAACATAAAAGCCGTGGATAAAACCATTAAATCACTCATCCCCTGGCTGCCATCACTTTTCAGGTACAATACATTCTTTGTACATATATTGAGTCATTAAATCAGCTTGCATTTATTATTTGAACCTCCATTTGTTCTTGACTATAACCTCAACACACCTGCCTATAAAAAGCAGCCGCTCATATGTCAACCACAGTGTAGGCTTGATGGCAGCATGTTCATATACAGTATAAAGCTTCTTAACCATGTTTTTGCATCCACTAAGGTTATTTTACTGCAGGCTGTTTGATTAGAGTGGACCATGAATGTGCATGTTGCAGCATGACTTTGGTTGAGGTTACTACCAGCATGTTTGATGAAAAGCCCAATAATGAACAGCCATGCGTGTCTTCTGATAGGCCAATCTGAACCCTGCATATGTATCAAAGAGCAGAAAAAACACTTTTTCTGGAAAATAACACCATTAGCACTCCTTAGCTAATTATCTGCGCTAATACCCCTCTAGCTGTGTGTCTGTCAATGACAAGAAGAGGGAACATTTAGAAATGTTGAATTGATCCACAGGCATTAACAGTTCTTTTTCATTTCCTACATAGCTGATATTGTGAAAGAGAAAGAAGCAAAAATGGATAACAAGCAAAACAAAAGAATGTCAGTAACTGAATTCCAGATTAAATGTAAGGCTGGCTCAAAGTCTAAACATAAACAATGTGTTGTTTGCATTTAACTCATCACAATGGGGTTACCGATTTATTCCTGTTTGCTTTTACCTTAAATTAAAATGGGAAATTGACTGTCAATGGCACTTTAATTCAATTAAAAATTCCCACAGTAAAGTACATTCTCATAGCAGAAAGGGACACAAATATTGCACAGAAAATATGTCATTGTCTCACAACAACAACGTAAGTCAACACTTTACATTATGGGTAGTTGTAAGTGTCCAAAGCCTGATATATCTTATTCCTGCGTACCATAATGTTCCGATGTTATCCAAAAACTATTAAACACATCAATGAACCACACTGTTGCCCTGGGTGACATTTTCCTATTTTTAGTCAATCCAACATACACTGTCCTGCTGGCAATGAGGAAAGTCCAACATGGACTCAAACATTTTCACATTTATTCACATTTGTTCACTGTCTGTACCACCCTGTAATGGATCAAACATTTGGAATACAGACCCCAGTCAGAATCTCTTTTTTTTTTTTGTTCTCTGTGTGCAAGTCCTGCTGCACTACACAGTCCTGCTGCCATAAATACTAACTAGTGCAGGAAATGTGTGTTAATCCATGGCTGGAAATAGTTTCCAACAAATACACTTTTTGAGCAATGTCTTCTATAGTCTTGCATTGTCAGACCTCTCCAAAGTGCTGTGTCAGTGCTAAAGTATGGTCTGGCTACACCACTTACCTATTCTGGGATTTGGGGGGGGAAATAATGTTTTTCTTATTTCTTTAAACAAATCACAACTGTTCTGAATGGTGCTAAGTCCCTGATGCAGCAACAGTGCCTTTGGAAAATAAATAGCAGAGATAGTACAAGGACATCTGACATCTGAATCATCTCTTTACAATCTATCCCCAATATTTGGCCCTTTGATGGCTTGCATTGGCACATCTTAGCACTTTCTCTCTTTGATGTATTCTGTGTAGTTTATTTATAGAGCATTTTTAACAACCGGGTACGTTATAGAGGTCAGAAAACAAGGGACACGAAAGCAAGTCAAATCCATTGTTGTAGAACGGGAGCAATAAAACAGTTCAACACAAAAGAAACAGAAAGCAGAGAGTTACATCTAGGAGCAAATCTCCAAATTTTAAAACCAACATACTGTAATAAATGAATTTCTAATTGGCATGGCATCTTGTAGGGAGTGATTGATAAGACAAAGTCACACCTTCTGCCTTGTTTTCCATGCAACTCACTGCGAATAAGAATAGCACAGCACAGTTTTTTGAGACGTGCACATCATCCTTTTCATCTTTGGCTGCAGAACATGTCGATTTAGATTTGTACAGTACGTTGACGGCCAGGGCTATTTAATGCCTTGTAACTTACAGATGGGCACACAGAATCCATGCAGGCATTTACAAGGACTGAGTATATCTAGAACAGACGTACTAGTACGGAGTACTACTGTGCATTGAAGAAGTGTTATGCAACTGTAAGCGTAGGGTTGACTCAGTACGAATATTAGTCAATTTCCAGAATCAATTCTGACAACTCCACCACCAGCTGTCTCTCTCACTGTCGTGTTGCTTTGTTCTGAGCCCCCATGACACAGTTTTATTATCCATGTAATTTCCGTGCATCCAGCTGCCAATTAGTGAAGTCCTTTTTTTGGATTTGAATCCTTTCTGCCCACAACTGTACTACAGTGCAGTCGTTTCATGTTGTTGCACTTTTCTGTGTGCATCTCATTAGCGGAAATATTAGCCTGAACTGCAGACACTCTTGAGCTTTCCTGGCCTCCTAAATATTTTAGCTATAGACCGTACAACAAGTATTGTTCAAAGTAATTTTCTTTTATCATTTTCCTGTATCATTCCACTTTGTTACAGGCCTACTCAGGTGTCAGCAACATTGCCCACCTGGAGATGGACCTTCAGCGGAAAGGGGATGTGGACGAAGGAGACCAGCTTCAGGAGCTGCCCTTTACCCCTGTCCATGCCCCTGTCATCACGCTGGGGATGAATGTGCCTAGGTGAGCCTCCTCTATTGTTTACATTAGTCTGTTATAGAAAGTCAAAGGGGTTTTGTTGAAGCTGTCATGTACAAATACAGTTAGGTTAAAAAGCCAGTTGAAAATCCCAAAGTATCTTAAAGTGTCTGAAACCAAAACATATCATGTAATTTAAACATTCAGTTATAGATACGTGGTAAGAGTTGACAAGTAAAACAAATAGAATGGCTGACGGAATAAGCCAAAGCTTTTGTTTAATCATATTATGCTATAATACATCATTTGTAAATGGCTTTTACTCCAAGAGTAAAACAGGATATCCTTTGTAGAACATGCTGACCATTATTTCCTTAAACATGAGGCATCCTTTTTCCTGTTCTCCTCTTTGCCTCTGAATAATCATTAACCATGTTAAGGTTAGTTATTATTGTGCTTTCTGACACCCAAAGCTAATCCTGATCCTGTATGGGAGGTGAGCAAAATACCACTTATGTTGGTGTTGGCATCAGCTGTATAATATGAATTGCAATAAAGAGGCCAGCTGTTATTTGTGAAACGGTAAGCTGGCTAGTGTAATGATAGATGCTTATGATGTGTAGCCTTGAAAATCCATTCGATTGGAATTGAGTTGAATTGAAATGGTGGTCAGCATTTTAGTGTAAAAAGGAGGTTCTAGTTTCTTCCAGATATATGAACAAGTATGATATGGCCATCTGGCTTTCCAAGATTAATGCAGCTCAAGTTTGGAACACATTCTTTCCCTTTTCCCCTATTTTTTGTGATTGGCACCTCACTGCAGTTTCTACTGTGGCTAAACTCTCCATTGCAGCCCGGGAGGGGGACTGAGTGATACTCATGTTTGATAGGAGACATTATTGAATGTAGCCACTTTAAACATCCTTTTAGCATGCTCCTGTTTTATCTGACCTGGTATCTGAGTGAACACTAGTACAGTCCTTCATTTCCACAATCGTTCGCTGTCTTGCTATTTACAGAGGGATATTGATCAGCTCTCTAATTGGCAGCATGTGTTCACGGGGTAGTATAGCGGTGTTGTCAGTAAGCTAGAGAATTCAGCTCACAGCCAATTTAAAGAAATCGTTTTGTCAACCTTTACATCCCACTTTTGGTAATTGTCTCAGCACTGTTTGTTTGAAAATGCATTATTAAATCTAGCGGTAATGAAGAGGTTTTGACTTGATTTTGTGTTACAGAATGCAATGAGCTCACAGTGTACATTGCAACACATATATATGCTGTAATAAAGATGGGAGGGGATATCTTAATGGCAGCGGTGTAGCAGCCAGGTCTGTTGTGGTTGAACAACAAATGAGAAAGTACACCCTGCAAATAATGGGCACAGTAACTCAGAAACAAGGCATTGCATTAGCATCTGTAAATAAGAAGTTGGCATCAAAACAGTTTTCACAATCCCAGAGTTTGGATCCAGACATGATGCTGTTCGGTTCAGTGATCTGAAACAGCTCTGCCTCTTCATTCGGAGCCAAAACATCTTTTTGACTGTTTTGGGTGTGGAATGACCCACTTCTTTGAGAAGAACAACGAAGTTTAAAGAAGTTTAATTGAAGTTGCCATGCATATCTGACTGAACCCCCTTTGAAATAAAAATGATGGCTTTAATATTAATCCACTTGGGCTAAATTAAGATGTAACTTTGAAAGCATGAAATTGACACAGCTACAGAGGGAAACCCAATCAACTGCCTTCATCACTGTAGTTACCCTAATTCGTTTGATCAAGACCTCATTCTTTTAGAAAGGTGAAGCTGTGGGCTTGCCTGTTTACCAACTGGACACATTACTGTTATGATAACATTATCATTCATTTTCCTGTGGTTGCACTTTAGCCAGCCATCTGTGCACTGTGTTTATCACCCAGAGTGTTGGTTGTCAGCGTTGAAAGTCTAAGTTATGAATGTTACCATAGTTGCAGGAAAACAGGTGGCCACTATGATTAGAGATAACTACCAATTATGTTTGAAAATCCTGAGGGAGCGCTTTGCAACCCATTCTTTTTCCCTGTAAGCGTTCTTGTGGGGCCGCTGTGTGACGGATATTGCTGACATCCTCATGCTTCCTGGTCATTGTTTCACTGCATTTTTGTTAATTTGGGTATTGAAATTTAGCTTCAAGAAAAAAAGGTAAACGTCTTGAGTCACAGTGGAACTGATCCAAGATAAACTGGGTTTGAAATGATAAAAGGGCACAGAAAAAAGTCTGGCTCATTTACACCCACAAATCACCCAAGTGAGGCATCACAGGCTAAATTACTTCCTGCTGCTCGTAGTGCATCAGGAGCCGCATTTGCTGAAGTCTTTTCAACTTGGCGAATGATTGATGTGCCCTCATGATGTTGGAACTGTCCTCTAATTGAATCTTTCTCCTATAGTTCCTGCTCAGCCAGCTCCAGGAGCTCACTGGCTCACCTTTACTCCGCTGGCTTCCCCGACATCACGGACTGTAGTGGGCAGGTGGCTGAAGTCCTGGACCCCACAGAGCCCGTGCCCTTTGACCCTCAGCGTGAGGAGACTGACCCACTACAGGGCAACCTGCTGGTGTTCCAGTTTCTGGCGTTTACCAGGTGAGACTTGCAGTGCTGCTGGGTCACCTGAGCCTGCAGTGCTGCTGGGTCACCTGAGCCTGCAGTGTCACCATTCACTGATAGCAGCAGCTTATGTACTGCACTGTATCCACAATGTATTTGCTGTTGTCATAGAGATCAGTATAGATTTGGCCTGTATGCTATGATAGATTATGTGTGATTAATCCTTAAATATTACTGCAAATATAATGATTTAGTTTTCCAGAAATGTCAGAACCGTTGCTGTTGCATCTTACTGTACATTGAGCCACTGGCCATTTAACCGTGTACAAGAATAGATACTGCACATACAGTGCCTTGGGAAAGTATTCGGCCCCCTTGAACTTTTCAACCTTTTGACACATTTCAGGCTTCAAACATAAAGATATAACATTTTTATTTTTTGTGAAGAATCACCAACAAGTGGGAAACAATTGTGAAGTGGAACAAATCTATTGGATATTTTAAACTTTTTAGCAAATAAAAACTGAAAAGTGGGCGTGCAAAATGATTCTGCCCCCTTGAATACTTTTGTAGAGCCACCTTTTGCTGCGATTACAGCTGCAAGTCGCTTGGGGTATGTCTTTATCAGTTTTGCACATCGAGAGACTGACATTCTTGCCCATTCTTCCTTGCAAAACAGCTCGAGCTCAGTGCGGTTGGATGGAGAGCGTTTGTGAACAGCAGTTTTCAGCTCTTTCCACAGATTCTCGATTGGATTCAGGTCTGGACTTTGACTTGGCCATTCTAACACCTGGATACGTTTATTTGTGAACCATTCCTTTGTAGATTTTGCTGTATGTTTGGGATCATTGTCTTGTTGGAAGATAAATCTCCGTCCCAGTTTCAGGTCTTTTGGAGACTCCAACAGGTTTTCATCCAGAATGGTCCTGTATTTGGCTGCATCCATCTTCACCTCAATTTTAACCATCTTCCCTGTCCCTGCTGAAGAAAAGCAGGCCCAAACCATGATGCTGCCACCACCATGTTTGACAGTGGGGATGGTGTGTTGAGGGTGATGAGCTGTGTTGGTTTTACGCCAAACATATCGTTTTGCATTGTGGCCAAAAAGTTTGATTTTGGTTTCATCTGACCAGAGCACCTTCTTCCACATGTTTGGTGTGTCTCCCACGTGGCTTGTGGCAAACTTTTAGACAAGACTTTTTATGGATATCTTTGAGAAATGGCTTTCTTCTTGCCACTCTTCCATAAAGGCCAGATTTGTGCAGTGTACGATCCTATGGACAGACTCTCCCACCTCAGCTGTAGTTCTCTGCAGTTCATCCAGAGTGATCATGGGCCTCTTGGCTGCATCTCTGATCAGTCTTCTCCTTGTCTGAGCTGAAAATTTAGAGGGACAGCCAGGTCTTGTAGATTTGCAGTGGTCTGATACTCCTTCCATTTCAAAATGATTTGCACAGTGCTCCTTGGGATGTTTAAAGCTTGGGAAATCTTTTTGTATCCAAATCCGGCTTTAAACTTCTCCACAACAGTATCTGGACCTGCCTGGTGTGTTCCTTGGTTTCATGATTTCTTCAGCTTTCAACAGAACCCTGAGACTATCACAGAGCAGGTGCATTTATACAGAGACTTGATCACACACAGGTGGATTCTGTTTATCACCATCAGTCATTTAGGACAACATTGGATCATTCAGAGATCCTCGCTGAACTTCTGGAGTGAGTTTGCTGCACTGAAAGTAAAGGGGCCAAATAATTTTGCACGCACCACTTTTCAGTTTTTTATTTGCTATAAAAGTTTAAAATATCCAATAGATTTCGTTCCACTTCACAATTGTGTCCCACTTGTTGGTGATTCTTCACAAAAAATAAAATTTTTATATCTTTATGTTTGAAGCCTGAAATGTGTCAAAAGGTTGAAAAGTTCAAGGGGGCCGAATACTTTTGCAAGGCACTGTACTTAATGCATGACAACACCACTGCTCCCTTGAGATTTCTCCTTTTTTTTGTACTACAGCCAAAACAAATAATGTCATGCCATCAAACTGTACACATATGCCAAACACATACCCATACACAGAACGGAGATGTACGATTGCAATTTAAAGAAAACACAAACACATTTCCTGTCAGGGTGCTCAACCCTTTTTACCTTGCACACCAGCTGGATTTTGGCAAGATCACGTGGAATGGCAGGATCATGTATAACAGGAAAATCCATCTTATCTTGCTTCAGCATAGTGTGTTTGTGTCTGAGTTAGTGGTTTACCTCAATAATCAGCGTCCTGTGAGGCCACTACAGCCGTGGTTTAGGTGTGTGACGGCTGCGACTGTTCGTTCAAAACAACAATGGTAGACGTGATAGACAGTTGGTTCATCCAATCACCTGCCAGGTATTTTTTGAAAATGCCTGCTTTCCCAAACAGTTTCCAATGATGGTTACTCAGATGGTTCTGTGTTAACAAACCATCTGGCGCATCAGGTTACCAAACTTTAGAGACTGGGTATTATAACAAACTCATAAAGCTGATTTCAATTTTTATTTGATATTTCACATGATTCCATGTAATTGCATAACACAGGTGTAGTCTTTTTAATTCAGCTTTTAATGACAAATATGATCTGGTAGCTCTGACGGGTTTTTGTTGGAAGGGTAGCCAGGATCCCTAGATCAACATGTGTCGACCACTTTGTGACTAATTATTCTGTCTGTATGGTGTGTGTGTCTGTCAATGTGTGTTGTTAAATGACATGATGCTATGTGATGATGTCAGTGGAATTTGACTACCAGCCATCCTTAAGTGCAGCAAAGAGGAGAAATGTGATTAAGGAAGAAACAGTGGCAGGAAAGAGACATATGACTAAGCAGCAACAACAAGCATTTATGTTTTTAAAGTGTAAAGGACATTTGATATATTATTCGGGCTGGAACTATTTTCTTTTTTTAAAGTTTTGTCAATTAATGTGTTGATCTTTAAGTGAGTTTTCTTAGTCTTTGAAATGTTAAATATTAGTGAAAAAAGCCCGCCACAATTTCTCAGAACCCAAGGTGACTCAAATTCCTTGTTTTGTCGTTTTTTTCAGCGACTTTATTTGTAACATAGAAATGTTTTCTTTCTCAGTTAATGGTGATGTCTGTTGCTGTACTTAAATAAGATGCACTAAATTGTGTGTGTTCTTACTGCTTTAATTGCTGCCACATAGGACTAAACCAAAAGAATCAATGCATGGTAGAAAAACAGAACTATAATTATCGTTTGGGGGACATTGCTAAAAATAAGTCAGATGGAGGAAAGACGATCAGACAGGTTGTAAACAAACCCCAAGGTAAGCCGAACTTATTTAGAGAATTGGAGACGAACAGTGACATGATTACCTAAACAGTCTGATGGAAAGTCCCCTCCTGGTTTCACTTTAACCTACCATACAGTACTTTTTTAAGCACACATTATACACAAAATATACCTTTTTTTCCCCCACCGAACTGAGCAGAGACATCAGTAATGACATGCTTCCTACCTCCAGCTTTCCCTCAGCACAGCATCCCTGTCCTGTCTATTCCATACAGGCTGCCAATTAAATCACTTCCTTTCTGCCTGCGAGTTGGAAGGAAGTTGGGTAGTAAAAAACCTAGTTATATTGTAAGATTACAACAGTACATATTTAAAGCCAGTGGGTAAGTTGAAACACTATCATATTACCAGTTTAATACAGTGAAACAAAGCAGATATTTTAATATCAGAAAGTATGGATTTTTTTATTTTATTTTAATGTTTGTGTTGTGACGGTATGAAAGCTTATTTGATTCTTCAGGTAGTTTTTTCCAAGGTCACCTGAAGGCAATCTAAAGTTCAACCTGAAACCAGATACTTAAACATACATTGCGTATTTCTGTGGCTCGCTGAAGAGTGGGTTGAGGATTACCTCATAATTATAACAAACAGGAAAAGCAGGCGGAAATTAAGGCAGCGGCAGCAGTAGCACTTAGGCTAGCAGGGTGCCTGTGGATAGTCGGTGTAATTTCTAGCTCTTACCCGAGTGCCATAATTATCAATATTGTCTGTTTACAGAATGAATATTAATGCTGGCTCTTTTGTCAAGATGGAGCACTGCGTGGAATATCCGAGCAAGTGATTGACTCGGAGGTGACACACAGCTCTTATTTCACTTTGAAATATCAGGCTCTGAAGGCCTATCCATGGTTGTGGGGGGGCTCCCAGCACTCCATGCTTGTTTTAAAAATGCCTATTCTTTTCTCCACATTATTGAATATCCAATGACTCATTGCTAATCTGTTCATCAGACGGAAACAAAAAAAAAGGTCATCTCGAAACTTATTTAATATGCTGGTGCTAAATCAAGTGCTTGCAGGCTCACCGGGACTTTTTGTTTGCCATCAGCAGTTTAAAGTGTGTGTGTGTGTGTGTGTGTGTGTGTGTGTGTGTGTGTGTGTGTGTGTGTGTGTGTGTGTGTGAGTGTGAGTGTGAGTGTGAGAGAGAGAGAGAGAAATCACACTCAGAGGGTGGTGTTTGTGTGAAAAGGAGTACACATCACCAGAAGGAGTCATACCAAACAGACATGGTTTCCTTTGTGTTGAAATAATCCAACCACATTTTTTCACTCAAACAGACAAGACATCCTGTCCTTCACAGATTTAATAACTAGTTTTCATGCTGCCTTTAGTTTTAAGAAGGAGCCAAGCTATCCACTTACTGTGTAATGAATCAAATGTGTTGAGCTGAGTTTGTACCTACTCAATCAGCAGTCCAATTTATAGCCACTTTTAATGTGTGATTTACCGCCTAAGTTCTGGGTTTTTACTTTTAAGTAGTTATAAAGCTGAATTACTGGCTATGGTAGGACGGTGTGCATATTTGATTTTTTTTTCTTTCCTGGAATTGTCTGCGGTAAATCATTAGCCGAAATGTGATTTACTCTTCCGGGTTTTTAATGACCTTTTCAACCATAAATTTTTAGATATGCACATCACTCTACTCCCCACATAGATTTTGTAATAAAAACATCACAGTTTCAATCAGCAGTGTTAAATTGATAATATTCAAGGTACTAAATCAATCACTTGGACTTTTATTTCCATGCAGCATTGGCGTGTTACTTTTAAATATTGCACAATGAGCAATTATTATTTTCTAAATAATCATCAACCTCTGTCATTTGCCAGAATACCAACGGCGGGTGTTGGTCCTGATTGGCCTGACAACATCTACTTCACCTTCCAGTTCTATCGCTTTCCACCAGTCACATCGCAGCAGCTCAAACTACTGACCAGTGACAAGGTCCAACTGAACACTAGCGTTCCCTGTGTTCTGGCCTCCATCAACAAAGACGGCACTGTCAACTCTGGTAAGGATCCACCGCTAAAAAAAAAAATATTACTGCTCATTTCCTCACTGAAATGGAGACTCACCCTGTTCATCTCCCCATGACATATTTACTTTATGGTGAATTAAACTGTCCTGGTACTCTATATTTCCAACAGTTTGGATACACTTTGAGCATCTTAAAGAAAACGTGTGCAATTAAGTCGCAACGCGGCATAACTGCAGTTATTTAGTTAAAACAGGGTTTTTCTTCCCCTGCCGACAGCCATTGGCTTCCATTCATATTAGCATGGTATGAAACTGCGTGAACTTGAAACTTGCTTGGGATAACTAATCTATCACAGTGAAAAACATGTCGAGTTATTTTATCAATGCATTGTAATACGTTTGAAAACGAGAACCGACAACTCCATGCTGTCTGGTGCGTTCATGACCATGAAGGAATGTGGGAAAATGCATTCATCTATATAAAACTGCAGTGTATGCTTTGGAAACACTTGTACAACTCTGCCATTATTACAGATTCTGCATATAAGCAGGGATGTGGTTTATTTTCCCGCTCTCCAGATTAGCACTGCACAATCGGGGCCTACAAATTGCAAGCTTGTTCCATGATGCTCCGTGATGTTCTCTGATGCCGAGGCACTTCTCTTTCAATCAGCCGAGCGGGCGCTGATTGATGTCAAGTCTATTCATGTAGCAACTAATGAAATGGAAGAGATATTACAGCTTTTGACGGAGCGTGATATTGAGCACACAAACAATCCTGGACCCCCCCAACCACACACACACACACACACACACACACTTCAGTCTAACTCAGTCAATGTTTCTTTGTCTGTCCCTGTGTCTCTCTTGGTCATTATCATACACTGTGCACCACAAATCCTTCCTACATTCAGACATATCCTATGTATTCTAAGGCTGCGGGCCTTTCAACTTATTTACTCATAACCACTGAACTACCGTAGCTTCCCTCTCTTAGTTGAAGGATTAAGCACTGCGGTTGTCATTTAACAATTTGTTCATACACATTCAATTTGTTCATACACATTCATTCATCATTCTGTTGTTGCTATGTTGAACCAGGTAATTGTCTCCGTTGGTATCAAAATCTGACTCATCTGTCTTATGCAACTTTGCATGCTGAAGCACAACAAAAGTTAAAGACTGGTCATGTATAAAAAAAGAGCTACCCTTTCGGGAAAGATTTTATTATAGTTTGTCATGAAATTGCAAATCAAAGATTAGCGAAATGGAGCTGTGATATTAAATCTGCTTTTTTGTAATGTTATTACAAGCAGATATGAGAAACATTTTGTGAACATTTGGAAACGATCTACAGTTTTGTTCATGTTGCTTCCGAAATTAAGTTTCTTTGATTAAATCTATCCAATTTCAAACAGGCTGAACAAACAATTACACAGAAACAATTGGAGATTCTCTGTATCTGATTTTATTGGACAGATGGGAATTTTGTCTATTGTCATGCATGTTTAAACAACAGTCATGTAACCAGAGTAATGGGAGATAGCGATCAAGAAGAAGAAAATTAATAAAAACTGAAAGTAGACTTTATTTTGCTTCACTTGTCTATGTAGTTACAGTGAGGGAAAAACGGATTTGATCCCCTGCTGATTTTCTACGTTAATTGTGTGGCTCAATTCCAATTCCAATCACTGTATTTAGATCTAAGGTAATGATTTTGACTTTGCAATGTCAAACTGCAAATTGTCAATACATTTAAGCTCCTCTGTATTAAGCCTTTCTGTTGCTTTGCTCTAGGTCATTGTGAAGGTGTGTGACCCAAAAACAGGCTCTTGATTATATCAGCTGTAGCTAATTAATGTTAGCACCACAAGTAACTCACTCCAAGTCCAAATCCTTGGCTATTGTCTAGTAACAAGACAATGTTTGTACATGGCAAGTATTTTTTAGCCATGCTTGTGACATGCCTTTAGGGATGTCAGTAACGGTCTGTCAGTGTGAGACTCCACCACTTTTCAGATTGAAACAACTATTGGACATTCATAGCGCCCAGAGAATGAATCCTAATGACTTAAAAAAAAACTGGGACTTTTCCTCTAGCACCAGCATGGGGTTGACATTTGTTGCCATTAATAAAATGTTTCAGCAATACTTCAGTACTTTGGTTGAACAAATACCTGAAAAACTAATGGCATTCCCATCAGCCTCAACCGTTGTTTGTGTTTAGTGCTGATTTTGCAAAAGTTAGCATACTGAGATGCTGACCAAACATGGTGAACATTGTAAACAATATACCTGGTGAACATCAACATGTTAGCATTGTCACTGTGTGCTCACAGTGGTGGTGGGATGCTTGCATTAGCTGAAAGTGTAGCTTTGGAAAGTACATGGTTAAAGAGCCGCTGGCATTGCTGTAGGCTCTTTGTCGAAAGAAGGAGCACTCTATGACACCCCTCCACAATCACTGTATGTTTTTGTCATTCATTAAAACCAACCACTTTTACTTAATTTATAGCACCATTGTAAAATTTTCACTATTTCAGGTATAATATAATGGCAAACTACTACATTTTACAGTTTTTTATAGTCTTTTGTAATATTTAGTCCCTAATCGGACAAATGAATGTTAATGTAAAGCATTGAGCCCACTCAGTTTTAGCTGCAGTTTAAGTGAATTATAAAAGTATGAATGATCCAATTATTGTACATGATCAATGATCCACTGAGTGTTCATCATTCCGAATGAGTATTTGAAAACCCATTGAATTCTTTAAGCCTGTTGAGGCGGTGGTTGGACAACCCTTTTATGTAATGTTTCATTCATGCATTAGTTCTCAGAAAATGTCTTTCAATCCAGCTATCAAGTACACCTGCATTTGATCAAGTTGAATGCAAAAAAGGAATATCCCAGACAGGAAATGATCTCTCTCTACACAGGACATGATACATGGAAATGTGAGAACAAAATCCAAAACTTTGTTTGTGCACTGACATAGTAAATGGGTTAAACTGTAATTCCTTAATTTTAAAGTTGGAGTCCCAAACATGTGAATTTGCCAAATGCAGCTTTGTTGCATATTTATTTCCCACCACATACAAGAGGAAAGCATAGCTCTCAGTCATTTTATGATACAGCAGACAATCAGCTCCTTCACTCCCTAACTTCCTCTTTCCCATTTTGGTACTAAACAGACTCAGAAAGGAAGTGAGACATGGCGTCCTGCTGTTTACTTAATATAAGTTAGCTCACACAGCGATTGAAGTGTTCTGTCTCCACGATTTATTTCAGCAAGACAACAGGTGTACAATTTTTACAATTATGTGCAAGCCATTAAAATGGTTAAACTGTAGGAAGTGACAGCTAAAATAATTCACCAGGGAGCAAACAAATACCTAATTTGCTCCCTTTGAAATCATTTGCATTTTGAGGACGCAACAAGAGAGAATTGCTGAAAATGCAGCAGTGGGATACACTGGAAGTTCTGATTAGCAAATGGTAACAGCAGGTCACTATGTGACCTGTGTTATCTTTAGCAACTATTTGCCAGGGATGGGAATAATTCTGCATATGCCCTACACAGCCACGGTCCACCCACACAGCTGTTTTCATTTGCCTCCTGATTAGAATTCTTCTCAGGTCTGTGTGGGCGTGTTCAGACTGTGCTTGACTGGCATGTCTGCGACTCTCCAGTTGGGTTTGTTGCATCTGTTAAGGTGAATTCCAATTGAACACAAGGTTCACAGGGCTTTTGAAAAGAGATGAAATGTTTGCCAGCAGTACAGTTCACAGGGTTTCCGCGGGGTCTTAAAAAGTCTTGCATTCGCTTAAGTATTGTGTTCTAGGTCTTAAATCATTTTAAACTGGTCTTAATTTTCCTTCGCACTTTAGAATGTTTTTTTGCATGATTCTGTGGTGTTGTAGTTTATTCTTTCTCTAGTTTAAATATACGTTGCTGTATTACAACTACAGATGCAACCAACATGCAACTTAAACTAACACTAAGAGTGGAGGTGCTCTGGGTCCTTCACACATGGTGACTAGACACCAGTCCTATAATGCGAATTAGGACATCTGGGATTTCTTTCAGATGATGTTTCTGGACTCTGACATCTGTCATTTTTATTATTATTATTTTTTATGTCATGATATGCAGTAGGTCTTAAATAGTCAAGTCTAAAATAAATGATTTTGACATTGCTCTTTTTTTCATAACAAGGCGAGAGACATATACTACTTCACAACTCCATTAAACATTTCTACAATTGCACAAATGTTTTCGGCGTAAACAAGATATCCTCCAAATGAAACGGAAAACACTAATGTCAATCCAAATGTATGGGCAGCTTGCTGAAACATATGAATGTATCTACTGTTGCAGATACTTACAATTAGGTGGGAATGGTTTGCGCATCATATCCCTGATATTGCAGTGAGAAACCTTAAGTTTGCATTTTTTTCTCCCCCCACAGATTTGTTGGTAAATGTAGCCTTAGTCTACCATGATGTCCTGGTTTGCGTCAGTCTCTTTATCTAGCTGTACACTCTGTGCATCCTCACTGTTTTCTCTGCCTGCAGCCTTCACAGTGTTGTTGAGAGTTGTTGATCCCCGGCAGGATTTTCAGCCTGCCTGGCCTGCTGTGTACACACCAGGCAGGCCATCCAGGTTAGGGGGGGAGTGGGAATAGCTACACACACACACACACACACACACACACACACGCACACACACAAAACCCTAAGGCCAGATCTGTCAGGTCCTTCCCGTTTGCGAGCACAAATACACATTCCTTTTCTCCCGCTCTCCTTCTGTGCTCTCATCGCCACTAGTCCATTGCACACAAGCCCAGAGTGTGCTGGGTGAACTAATGGCCCAAGTGGAGAGAGTTTGCGAATGGTTGGGAAGAGGAGAGGGGGAGGTGAAGGAGTCTGTGTAGGTTAGGTTAGGGGAAAAGACTTTTTAAGCAGCACAGTATAATCAAAACTTCTTTGGTCTTTGTCTAGTTTTCTTGAAATCTGCCAAACAGGTCTGTAAGATTAGATTAGATTATGCTTTATTCATCCCACAATGGGGAAATTCCCTTTTGACAGCAGCAGTATTTCCACAGTAAAAAGCAAACCAACAAACAACAGGCAAACAAAAGATAATGTGCAAAAAGTACTGAATGACTGTAAAGTGGCATTATATAAAAAGTATTTTAAAGTAAAGTAAGTGAGGTATGTAAAAATATAAATATGTACAGATGTACATAAATCTATTTACAGATATCTATGTACATATATTACATAGAGCCATCAGGTGGTGCAGGTGTTGTAGAGCCTGACAGCGGTACCTCTCATTACACCGTGGGTGTATCAGTCTTCTGCTGATGGAGCTGCTCAGGGACCCCACAGTGTCATGTAGGGGGTGAGAGGTGTTGTCCATGATGGATGTCAGCTTAGCTAACATCCTTCTCTCCCTACTTTCTTTATGGAGTTCAGAGGACAGTCCAGGACAGAACACTCCTGATCAGTCTGTTGAGTCTGCTCCTGTCCAAGCTGCCCCCTCTCCAGCAGACCACAGCATAAAGGATGGCAGAGGCCACCACAGAGTCATACTCTAAGTCATAATAGCCTCATACTGTTGTCACTGTTGTCTACCTTAGATAAAATGGAGTGGGAAAGGTGGAGGGTGGGGGTGTGGCCTTGACCAACTGCCACCTTGCTCGTTTGAAAGCCATGATGTCTCTCTCTCATGGGTGGGCCAAATTCTCTGGGCAAGAAAAGCAGAGAAAGAGGAACTAACCTTATGAGGTCATAAGGAGCAAGATTCCAGATCGGCCCATCTGAGCTTCATTTTCTCAAAGGCAGAGCAGGATACCCAGGGCTCGGTTTACATCTATCACCAAAGAAAATGACACCGCCCAAACTACCAGTCAGCCTGACCTTCGGTGAGATGTTGCTGTACAATACATAACACAAGATTTGGACGCTACCAAAGCAACACAGTACAGTCATAGTCATTACAAGTGCCTACCTATGTGTCAGGTGTCAGGTTACAGCCTGTTTTTACATAGTCATTACTAAGGACATAACAACGGCAAATTGTTTTCTTGTTGAAAAAAATACAGTTTGGAATATTGGATTGTATGAGTTTGACAATCGACTAGTGTGGAAAACAGGAAATAAACAGAGGTATGGATTACCACAACTATTATGCATTTCATTCACGTCTACTGCAGTCAGATTCGCTGTGTTCCCTCGGAAGGAATCACTGCACAGGGGTAGGCACTTGTAATGACATTTTGAACATGTTTAGAGGCTAAAAACATGTTTAAACTTGCCCTGTTTAAGCCTATTGGGTGCTAACTCTAGCAGGAGAATAACACGGTGTAGGCAGCACCGATTGTTTTCGTTTTTCTTGCAACTGACAGCACTCCAAATTTCCAAACAACAGAGCTACGTGTTGAAATCGACCAGAATTCTCCTTTAAGTAAGGGACCTATGACCTTTGATTATTTTCTCACTTAAGATTAAGATGAAGTTATATTGACGAGATGAGAGGTCCTTAAAATGCTCAGAAAAAATAGACATTTGATAATCAGCATAGTGGGATGTGCGTGCCAAAGGTCCTCATTACTCCACTTTTATCCAGCCAGCCTCTTCTCCGCATGTTGAACTTATGGGGATAAAGACAGCGTGGGGGCTTTGATAAGGAGTTATGCATGAATGCTTTGGGGGAGAACTGTGGGAGTTGAGTTGGCTTATAGACCCACACTTACACCTTTGATACACGTGTGCCGTAACATTAACACAGTGCTGCGGGTTGGGTTTGGTTTGGGCTGCAGCTGACGGATTATACCCACTCACCAGCTAAGTTGGATCTCTGATCGGGTCTGTTTCATTTGAGTTATTTGAAGTTAGAGGATGAGTCATCCATGTCGTTGGATTGCTGAGCGGTCCTCAGTT
Source organism: Etheostoma perlongum (assembly GCA_026937815.1). NCBI lineage: Eukaryota > Metazoa > Chordata > Actinopteri > Perciformes > Percidae > Etheostoma > Etheostoma perlongum. Next base: position 22,659,668 of record CM049377.1, read on the forward strand.
TTAAATTCTCAAAATCAGTCTGGGCTTTTACTCTGATCTGATTTAATCAAAATGAAATGGCTGGTGTGCATGTCCCTGCATGTGACCTTCCAGGAGGGGGTAAAAATAAAGAAGGGCTGGGCGCCCGGATAGTTCAGTTGGTAGACCGGGCGCCTATGTGTAGAGGTTTACTCTATGGCGCAGCAGGCCCGGGTTTGACTCCGACCTGTGGCCCTTTGCTGTATGTCGTGCCCCCCCCCCCATTTCATGTCTTTAGCTGTCCTGTCGAATTAAGGTCTAAAAATGTCCCAAAAGTTAAAAAATGTATAAATAAATAAAAAAAACAAATGGCTACAATATCAATGCTAAATATGTTAAGAGATTTACGGCTGCCCATTGTCCTCAGAACAGCGTCAGTCCTCAAACTGTTTGTAAAGTATTTTCTTTGAAAAGAACAAAAACCTTTCTTCTGAGTGATGAAGGGGGGGCATTAACTCCTCCTAAGGGTCCATTGTAGATGTCCTGATTAAAGCCATGACTTTATCCTCCTGTTCATATAATCACTCTTGAGGTTTTCTGGCCATGTTATGCGCCATTATCGTCTTGAATTATGGGAAACCTAGGGTATTTCTTATTTGCTGAAATGGCCTCATATTTCCTGGTTATTGTACTCCCATGCAGAACAATCATCAGATCAAATGACTCCCAGTAGATGGCTACTGCCCCAGTTCAGATCTGTCCACAAGTTAGACAGCTGGTTACAGACATTATGGGTCTTCCTCCAAATTCAAAGCCATCTTGATCAAGGAAAAAGGCAAAAATAAGGATCAGATCGGTGACTTTTTCTCCACCTTGTGTATCTTTATCAACTTGCCATTGCATTAATGTAGTGTATGGGTGATTTAGTGTTTTAGTCACTTCAATGAAGATAGAGAATATATGAGATACAGACAAAACACAGTGTCCTACACTTCCCACGTCTTTAAAATTTGGTTTGCAACACTATTTTCACTATCAACTAATCTGCTGAATACTGCCTTGATTAATATTTTGGTCTGTAAAATGTGAAACGACATAACGCTTTTCTTTAGCCGGATTCAAATGTCTTGTTTTCCTTGACCATCACTCCAATACTTCAATATTATTCAATTAGGAAAATATGGAATAAGTCATGTAAAGGCAGCACATTTCCACAATTGACAAGGTAAAATGAGGAATTTATGGATAAAACATTATTTAAACAATTAACCATTTATTAAAATACTTGATAGTTACTGTTCTGTCAATCAATTAATCAAATAATCAGCTAATCAATTAGAGCTCTACATCCAAGCTTGGGCTTTTAGGTTGTTGCTGTAACCAATCCTAATCCGTAGATCCACATAACTATATGTGTCAACCTTTGTGTCAGTTGAAACAGAAGCTATAATGGTTGCTAGGAGCAGATAACTAAACACTTTTCATTTTGGTTTTTATGACAACATAATACATAAATGACTTTATGTAAAAGTTGTTATTAATGTAGGTTGTCTTAGAACAAGCAATACAGCTGCCTCAATCTCATCCATTTCCTCTTATTTTTAGTGGATGTAACTCGATAGCTATCTCTGTAGGAAAATGATGTCCTTATTCTTAATGATGATTGTTTGATGTTACTTACTTGCTTACTTACTTACTTCAACCTATGAAGCTCTCAGTGGCTGATTGTTTTTTTTAAACTGGAGGAAATAGCCATCAACTACCATAACATAGCATATTTTAATGACATTATTGTTTTTTGAACAGTGTATGTGTTTATCCCTCCATTCTGAAGTCTCTTCTTTTCTTGTCCAGGATCTCCAGGTCTGCAGGTGCACTTCAGAGTAGATGAGGGTTTCTTGAGGCCAGGAGAGAAGCGTTGGTTTCTGCGCTACCTGGCCCTCCACACCATGCACATCGACATCTGGAACAGCGACTCATTGCTCCTCATAGGTTCCACTGCCATCGAGCTCAAGGTAAAGACTGAGGTTGACTTATGATTCAGATGTATGGAGATGAAAGTGATCATTTTTCATTATTAGTTGTCGTATTACTCACAAACTCTTAATTTCCACTGACGTGGTGTTCTCACAAGAACCTCCCAAAGTTATGCATCAACAAAAGATAAAACGCATCTTTACACATGCATTGTCAATTTGTGACACACCTTCATTGTAACGCAGTGCATCTGTCATGGATTCAGGCAGCATTTCCAGATTGTTAACACATTTAATAGAGAGAACCAGATGTTGCAGAGAAAACAGCATTTTATAATAGAATGTCAAATACAAAAACTACCACTACTTGAGTGTATTTGAGTTTTCCTCAAATACACCAAACATTTCCTAATAAGTGTTATAAATGGTTTTACTCTATGTCTACTGGGACAAGAACAAATACAAATGATTATATTTTATGAGATTTGCAAATGTATTGGCAGCTTAACAAACCAAGTACTATTTAATTTAGCTTCCTGTGTACTCTGTGTTGAAGGATTTGACCAAAGCAAGTTTCTCTCCTATTTTAATCCCAAAAGTAAAAAACAAACCACACATATAAGTTGTTTTTTTAATTGAGGTCTTTTGAACTCTGCTATTTATTTATTTGATAGAAACGTTTTTTGCCAACTTTGATGTAGAATTGATCTGTTTAGCAACTTGATGAAAATTGTAAAGCATTTAATAAGGAAAAATTAAAGTAGTAGTTTACAATTGGGCAGTGCTGTTTTGACCTTATTCATTCATTTAGCAATAACTCCCATTCCTACTGTATATGTACTTTAATTTTCTTGCCAGACTGTCTTCATTTAATCATCACTCTTTTCCTTTTCTCCTACTGTATTTTGCATCTCCAGTACATGTTGCGTCAAGGTAAATCGGCAGTGCAGGCCCTTCACGAGGTGGAGGTGCTGACCACTGATTATGTGGGAGAGGACACCCCGCTGACGAGCGCAGATGTGGGCCGACAGTCAATCCTTAGCCCCATGACGGTCCACACCATTATCAGGGGCCGGCTGCACATACGCACAGGCAACATAGGCAAGTACTGCAAGGCTGTTTTTGACACTTAATTGTTGAAGTCCTTATTTGCCAGATACTGACATGCCCATGTCTAACAACATAGAATATCAACAGATTGACAGACCAACCAAACAAACTTTCTTAAGTGTGACAAAATTATCTGAACTCAAGGTCCACCTACTAGCCTTTTTAGAGCTTCCAACTGCATTGAACTGGTACACGTGACATTGTGTGACCAAAGTTTGGAATTTTGGTTGATATTATTTGGCACACATATGGATTTCAAGGCCAAAAATAAATGTTGATACTTAACCTCCTTAGTCTCTTCTTTATGAATTATTTATGGTTCTTATTCCCTGATTGTCCTGATTGTGCAAGTCATGATTGTTAATGGATATATGCGAGAGCCTTTTGTTATTGTGTTCCCAGATACGGTACTAGGTACTGATGAATAAGCATAAAATGCTGTATGGTTAATGCACTTGTATGGAGTATTGAATGAAGTATTTGGTACGAATTTGTCTGACCAGCAAGGAAGTTGTCTCACTTTGTGTTTCAGTTAGCCCCTACTCCTATGGAGAAACTTGTAAATCAGAAAGATTTAATTTAATACGGCTCCCATTAGGACACAGAGGAGGGATGAGAGTAAATGTATGGACTGAGGGATGTCTTGAAAAGCTTGTTCCCAAAACATGAAGGTAATTGTGAGGAAAGCTGTGAAATTGTATTTGTTCTAGCTTCCAAAAGAAAATCCAGTTTCACTATCACCCAAATCTTCTTCTGCCTCTGAAATATTTACAAGTGTTTTATAATCCGATCATATTCCATTCGGAGCCTCAGATTATGAAGTAATGTTGTCTGTTTACTTTGATTGATGTGTAGAGTTGGAAAATGTATGTCTCCCCGGGGCTGCTGCTGCTGTTGAAAGTTCCCATTTTCTGAAGGCGTGCAGGCTTGCAAAGCAAACACTGTGCCAAAGTGAAATATGTGGATGTGATAGTTCTACTCCGTCTAGCAACTGAGCACCTTTTTCTCTTCCCTCGCACTCATCCAATTTGGGCCTGGCGTGCCCCTGCAGTGCGATGGCAGCTGACGATAGCTTCCTCGCCATTAATCAACTGAAATGATACTCCCTCTCATAAACAATGCAGCATTCTCTGGGCCTCAGAATCTCTGCAGAGTGCCATTGTTGGGGCTAAATATGCCAGCACTTATCACTCAAAGTAGGTTGAGAGCTCAGTGGGTTATTGGGTGTGCTGGGGATGGGAGGGGGAGGGTTGTGCCTGGTATGTAAATTCCAATCAAGTCTCAAATATCCATCAGGCACTTTGGCCGACAGTCAGAATCAATTTGCGGAGGGAAGAATCGCAAGCACTTTTCTTTGTTGCTGCTTCCATCTGTCACTGCCTTTCTTACACTTCACACTTCTCTCTTTGCTCTTTATCACTGTTTTTCTGCTTTCTGCTTTTCATCAATTTTTATCAAGTCATGCACATGTCATCAAGCTGCAATAAATAAGCTCTCTTATTCGTTGGGTGTATGATGTGAAGCTCGGTCATTAAAGCTCACTGTGTGAATCAGAAGTTACTCATGGCATTTGCTGTATGAAGTATTTGGCAGAGATTTCTTAGGAAGGACAGACACACACGCACGCATGTACACGCATATAAAATCACACACACATGCCAAGAAGGCATGCACTCATGCATGCAGGCAGACATATAGACAGGTGTAGCAGAGCGTGGACAGGATGTGTGATGAGGCAAGGTGGCGGAATTGAGAAGTGGACAGGTAGAGTATATCAATGACATCATGTGAGAACATCGCACACTCTCACACAGTGTGAGAGAAGAGAAGAAATGTGTGGCAGTGTGACAGGAAGGGTAGCTAAAGCAGTGAAAGCTTTTTTTTCAGTGAGTCTGAAATTTATTTTTGTTGTGAGGATCATGTTGATTTAGAATAATGTTCTGATTTAATTTTATTCATGTATTGTGATATGATAATGTTGACTAGTGCAATATATACCAAATAATTCTTGAATATGGACCAAGGGCCTTTTATGAGCTCAATTGCAGGCTTCATTTGAAACAGGCTTATGTAGGACAGAGGCCTTTTTTCTAATTTCCCATATTACTGTTATATTTTAGTCCTCTCTGTTTTCTGATCTGCTCCTGTTCTCATTTGTTGTTGATTTGCTGCTACTGTAAATGCAAACTCAGAGAGATTTATCATTAAAAAACGCCTTTCATTGACTCACAGGTCATAATCCCTCCCATTCCTGATAAGCTTTTGATTTGAAACAATTGAAAGAAGTATTACATTTCAGTGACAGTTACTTCAATACCACTATAGAAAAATGGCATAATGGCAGTGACTTAAATTTATTAGGAGAGGGGTGAGTTTAGCATGTAGTTGCGCTGACAGAATTACATGGCGTTACATAGTCAACATACAATGAATACAGTATATAATAATCTCCCCCCCATGCCATATTCACAAGCAATGCAGTCCTGACCACATACTGCTCTCTCCCTTTTCTAATTGCACGTGTTTTAGTCATGCATGCTATTATTCATGTCTTTGCTTCGCCCCATTGGGAATTCATCCGAATTAGACTTTATTGGAAAAAGTGAGTGGCAGAGTGGCATTTCCAAATGAAAAAGAGTGAAATACCAAATGATATCCTTTTTAATCATCACAAAGGTGGAATTGACAAGTAATTAATTAAATGGTAATGATATACACTGTCAGGCCTATTCAATCTTTCTGTAAAGCAGCTTTTATTAATAGCATCATAAGGCCCAAATAAATTGGCTTAATCTGAATAATAGAGAGTTGTGAAAACGTGGCTCGAACATGGGGCGTTCGGTTTTGCTGTCGTTTGAGGTCTTGATGAAGAAAAAAGCACTCCTCACAGAGAAGTGTAGGAGACGATGAGGAGTGTATAAACCATGACGACCACCTGCTTGTCCCATGAAACCGATCACCTGGTGAATCCAGGGGAAAGCTGCTATACTTTATTGATTTAATCTGCTCAATGAACTGAGTTGAAAATGAAGATAGAAGCAGGGAGAGAGATACATTAAACATGAACCCAGTTGAAAGCTCAACGTTTGAAAGCAGGTACTTTTTAGCACCTGTCAACATTATTACGTAGGCAAAAGCCTGCTATGTCAAAGCACAATCATCAGTATCTGTAAGCCACTCTGTACCAAAGATGGTACATAAAAAAAAATTGAATATTTGTAATTTGTAATATTTGTAATGTCATCATCATCAATATTGTGTCATCATGATGTAAAGCACAGACAGATACTGTTGATTAACTGATGACTTTTGTAATATATTATCTCTCTTAAACAAAAAGGCAAGCAAATACAAAATATATGATAGCAGATGGATGAAAGTAAAGGAAGGGTGAAATAAAAAAGTAAAGAATGAAAGAAGCAAGGAAAGGCAAAACTATTTCATACATTTGAGGCTGTAGAACAAGTTAACAAATCATTTGACAAAGGGGTATGTGTCCATTCCTTTTATCAAATGTGAGTTTTGAATTTAATGCAGATATTCCTGTTTCCTGGAAGATAGTTCCTAATGATTTTGCTGACATCCCTTAACCATTCACCTAATGGATATGTACAAAAATAAAATGTAGCACTCTTACTGTATGTAAGAGCTTGTTGACAGTGAGAAGGACAATGCAAGAGATTTCTCTGCTGCTCTGTCTCCTCAGATAAGGGCCTTTCAGACCAAAGGCAGCAATGGCAACACTTTGCTCTGAAACCCAGTGTGTCCAATGGCTTCCACTGCGCCACGACATTTTCGCTGCATTGAGCAAAGCAGCAGTGTGCTTCCGATTGAACTTTGAGCTCAGGGCGCAGATGTGCGCTGAACCCAGTGGCAACCACACGCCGCATTTGGTCTGAAAGGGGTGCCCAGTTCCGGTCAACTCGTGGTGACTACTACACAAAAGCATTTAACGACCCTGATCAGCATCACAGTTGAACTGACTCGTGACCCTGCTCTTCCATCCTGTCATTCAATCCATTGTCATAAAAGTATTGATTAGGGCAACTAAGGCAACAAATTGGTGCTTATTTTGGCTGGTAATAACTTTAAATTACACACAGTTTCATGACTGGACCTAAATTAGGGCGTGTGAGCCAGGCTGCAGCTGTTTATATAATACATTTTGATGCTTTTTATGGTCGAACTCTTTCTTACACACATATTGTTTGAGTTTAGCTTCATTAAAACGTAATATTAGCTGCATTGCCAAAACATGAAGACAGTGAGTGATTTTAATATCAACTTGGAAAGATTTTGGTAATATTTGCCAGCAGTAAAAAGGCCCATATCTGACAGAAGGGAAAGCCTATTGATATGAACTCGTTTTGCTGACTGAGCTGTCCGTATAGTTTCTCACAGTCTCTTGCTGTCCCTTTTGCTGTTCACACACACACATAAACAGAAAGCATGTATCTGATTCAGCACAGTAGAGAAGACTGATTAGAACCTTCTCCAGACCCTACACTGCTCCTCATCTGCAGCTTCCTGATAAGCCCTAGAGAGACTGACTGTTGAAGTAGGAAAGAGTAGAGAGAATTCTGCTTAAAGCTGCCACCAGTGGAACACAATATCAGTGAAATTTACCTGACAATTAGTTTAGCTCGGAGGCTTCCCCAAGGGATGCACATATAGTATGTCTTACTCATTAAAAAGCTCTTGCTGTTGGCGCTTCAAGGCCCAACTTTTGTAACCTTGCTTTTAGCCCTGAGGTGAGATGGAATCTGCTTATTCTGAAAGGTCAGTGGCCCAGAACAGGGAGGCAGAATAAATCGAATATTGCAGACTACTTTGAAACCCCCTTGGTGCTTGCCCCCATTTGTTCTGGGGCCCAGTAAATCAGTAGATTGTTGTGGCCTTAACCTCAAGAACTGCCAGCAGAGCAAAGAGGGCGGGCAGGTGGGTTAGTGCCGAGTAGGGTTATTGTCATGCAACAGAGAGAGGTAGTCAATAAATTTGATAGAGTTCAGCCCCCTGGCAATTTGTTCTGTCTTCCCCACAGACAGCTCTGGGCAGCAAACGCTGTGCTGAGCTTTCTCTCCGCAACACAAACCAGGAGTGTTAGCTTACATTTCAGTGATCAGGGTCATCGGCTCTGTCTTAACAATCTGCAAAAGGGATTCAGCAGTTAGGGACGGATATTGTGACTGAGAGCAAGACATCCACATCAACCTAGATTAGCGCTAAAGTAGGTATAATCTGATGAGCCTAATGATGGTTCTAGTGATAGCCGATTAATTAAAATGATTGACTGATTAAATCAGAGGGTCATAATTGGGTTCATCATCAGGCCATTTGTTTTATTGTGGCCAAGTAGCACCGGTGTTCATCTTATCGGCGTCCTTGCGTTCTTATTGTATAATTCTATCCATCATCAAAGCCTTTGTCGAAGCAGGATTAAATGCCCATAATGAGGCATTGGGAACGAGATCTCTATGGCTTTGTTGTTGATTGAGATGTTTATGTGACAGCAGAAGTAATGTCTTCACAGTAATTTTTGTGAAAAATAACTTAAACAAATACATTCGGCTGAGTCGTGTGAAGAAGGGTGATGGATGATGAGGGGAATGCATTGGAACAGCAGGCATATCACCCATTAATCTGCAGAACTGCCCTGTCTTTTTGCATGGCAACACCAGCTCCCATTACTCATTTAGCTGCCGCCTATTATCAGTTTGTTGATGAAGGAGTTTGCCTCTAAAAGATTTGGAGGGTACTTTTGGCTCCCCTTCTGAAACTCCTACAGGCTCACTGAGGTGTGAGTTCTGGGCGGTAAAGCCACTTAATTGCTGCACTCGCCATATTTCATATGAAAGCATCCTGGATGAGGAATTGCAGAGCCTCTCAGCAAATGCTAAAACTTCTTACACCGCTATTAAGTACCTCAATTGGGCATGTTGTGATGTTCCAAAGCCTAGAATTGGATGGGAGTAATGGGAGCATTGTGTCAAAGTGCACTGTAATTTAAAAAGCAGCAAAAGTTTTAATTATTTCTTCAGCCAGCCGTTGTAAATTGCATCTAATGGATTGCATGTGTTGGCTTCACTATACCTGTAAATTGCACAAAACAAGTCTTTTGACCTGTGGTATTTGAAAATGCTCTTGTGAAGATGGCACATAGCTGCCGGCTGGTGTTGTGGCTCTGTGAGAAATTATCTGTCACAATTCCATTGCTGGGCATTTTGAGGATAAAGCACTGTTCAAAAACATAAGCCTTTCCCACAGCTACTGTACTGTAGGTGCTCTGCGCGGTATGAATTAATTTAAGAAGAAAACCTTATTATCAACCATTATTTACTGTCTTTGAAGAAGCGCACTCTGGAGTGCTTACTTATCAACTTGCCTTTAAAGAAGAGAGGGGAAATGATGATTTTGCCATTTAGGAGGAGAAAGGGAGACACCCAAGGTTTACAGCTAAAGGCAAGTGGTTGTCAAGAGGATGGTTTTGCAGGATTAATTCCAAACTGTCAGCAAGGCCATTCAAACAATGGCAAATAATGCTTCTGTTATCACATGGCAGGACAGTTCAAAAGAAAGATCTGTAATGATGTGGTCAGTGTCCGCCTCCAGAAATATGATTAACTGGTTGCAGGATATATCTAATATCTTTGTCACCATCAATCAGCATGACACTTATCGCGTTGCAAGCTTTCGGTGTCCAGACCTCCCTGGCATTTTCAGGCCACTAATTAATCGCTGTAGGCTTGTCTTCATGTATTGATCCTGCCTTGAGCTTTCTAAGCCATGGTTCAACCTGGACTGTGTTCACGTTGGCACAGTCTACAATGAAAATGCAATGTTTCACATGTGACTTCAAAGAGAACTTTGGCTCTTTACTTCAAAAAGTGGCAAAGACTCGAGTCTCAAGCCATTGCTGCATTTACACAGATCGGGAATTAAATAGAATTAATCAAAGCAAGTGTTACAGAAATAACTGTTGCTTCTATCAGTTATTATCCTGATACTGATTGTGTATCAGTATAACCTCAGGCATAATGTATAATCAAACAACAGGCAAGGCTCATATTCCTTATTGAAACCTCTGTAGGGGAGCTTTCACACTGGTTTAGTTATTTTGCTCATTAGCAACCACTGTGATTCAGACTCTTCATTGGAAAAAGGGACCGAGAAATTACAAAGGTAAACAACAGACACACAACCAGACACCAACCGGAATGAACCTGTTGTCCAGATTGTAAAACAAGAGTTTGAAACAAATTTGGAATCAGCCGACCGTCTCATGTGCTTTGGCCATGTGGAAAGCAACAAACTTAAAATCAAAATTCCCAAACCGGTAAATGTTAGCAACATGTATGTTATTAAACATCGCCTAGGTAGCATGTGATCTCATGAAGTGCTGTCCCAATCCCATTTACACCTATTTAAGCCCATGTGGCCTCACACACTCACTCATTGAGCACCTGAGATAAATTAAGTCCGAGTCTTTAGTCCTTAGTCCTCAGGGCTCACTTTGGGATTGGGCCATTGAATGTCTCCTGGCCTCCAGGACTGTCCTCCAGTATAATTCGGACAGGGAAGGTCTTAAGCTATTGTATTTGGCCATGAAAAAACCTTGACAAAGAAAAGAAAATTAAAAAATAACAGACAAAAAAAAAGTTTTTCCTATTTTTCCTATCATTGATGTCCCCTTCAGCACTTGGTACACAGCGCGTGATGCTATAATATTCCCATTCTAAGAAGAAACAACGGCAAAAAAGTTCAATCAAACCAGAATTATACCGTGTACAATTAAAAAAATTAACCAAATAACAGTGGTGAAATGCAATAGGTTTAACGCATTGCTTTCCAAGTTTTGTAATAAATGTAAGATTTCTGAATATACATATTTCCACTGTATATTTGAATGCCCTTTTATTAATGACTTGATGTTTGATTGACGTCTGACTGCCTCGGTTTCTTGTTTCTTGTGTTTTTCTCCCACCCTCCCAAGCCACCTCAAACAATTCCTTCATGTGACCAGATGAGCTGTGTTTGTTTTGTGCATTATGTTGTGATGTTGTTATGTATTGTATATTATGTTGCTGTCTGCACTGCTTCTTTTCGAGAAAGCGTGTGGTGGCGCTGTCCATAGCTGCCGCCTGGAGGCTTGCTCCAACCTAAGTCTAATTCCTTGTATGTGTCCTCATACCTGGCGAATAAAGCTGATTCTGATGATATATTCAAGAAAAAAACTAGCTCTTACTCCTGTCAGCTGTATTCTGGGTTAAATCCTAAAGCGTTGGGTCTCAGCTCCTCCAAACTAAAGCTGCTGCAAGTGCTTCTCTTTAATGCAAGGAGATGCATTCTTCTTCTGTGGATCCCGGACACTGTTCCCACAATTTCACAATGGACTCGGAGTGTGCTTGAACTTCTGTACTGTATTGGGCAGGATGGTGCATGGACCCTTCAGAGCGGGCTCTATGGGTTAGCATGGAAGTACATTTCCAGATAACATGGCTTAAGTAACCCAATTTGACTGATTATGTTGAGTATGCCTCAACTGTGCAAACCTTCTGTGTTTTTGATTAGATATGTTCAAAAAATAAATAACCAAATTAATAATTCGCAATAATATATTTTATATATTTTATATATATTTTTTATATTTAATATATTGAATTTTCCCATCTTACATTCATCGTTCACAATACAAAATGTTCAGTTATCATTTAAGAAAAGTGGCCTCAAGGTTGGGAGTAACAAAAAAGATTATAATGGAAGTGATGAAATTTATGTAAATTGAAAAATGGTCTTGATTGACATTTTATATGTAACAATGTTGCTCTGATGATCAACTAGGCTGTGTTACTGTTACCGTCTACCATTTAACATTCACAATACCCAACTGACATTTCTCGTTTACAGCATAGATATATAATAGGTGAATGACGCCTCTCCACTTCCTCCCACAAAAAAAGTGAAGCCAAAACATCCTGGATACAGCCGCTGCCATCTTATAATTTTGGAGTCAGAGTCTGCGCAGTAGTGATCAAAGTTCTGCCAATACACCCACTGGATCAATTGCAAGTCAATCACAGCTGTCAATCATAATGTTTCATTCTGTTTTTATAGCATCAAATAACTAATACTTTTTTTGTAAAACAGTCATTACCTGCAGGTGCAAGTGTTAAACTCAAAGTAGCTATTTGTTTTCTGGCTGGTCGGCATGTATAAAGCTGGTCTGATAATGACCTTGTGGGTGGTATGCGGTGGTTCACAGGGCCGAGCCTAAAGTTTAGAAAAGGTTGTTGGTTCACTCTCCAGATTGACAGGATAAAATCTGGGTAAAGTGATAAAGCAGGGCTTGTCCCTTCCCCAATTACTACCACTGAGGTGCCCTTTAGCAAGGCCTTAACCCAAACCGCTCCAGTGGAGGGCCAGTAGATCAGATTGTGGTTGTGCTGGGCTGTTTCCAGGTATGAATGTGTAACTGTGTGAATGTGACAGGTCGTTGTTGCAAGTGACAATTTGTTCTCAATTGATAAATAAAGGTTAAATATGTAGATATAATCAGATAAAATGTTCCAACTGTAACAAAAACTGTATTTCTCTTCTACAGGGTGCCAAGTAGAACCTAGCAGGAGGAGAGCAGTAGACATGATGCCGTCTCATTCTCACATCATCACACCTCGCAAAGTCACTGGGGGCTTCAGAGGAGGAAGCCTTTCCTCCAGAAACATCTTCCAACTCAATGGCAAGCACTTTAATCCACAGCCCACTGAATCCTGTCAGTGTTAATGTACTAACATCAGTTAACATAACTTTCATTTTCATTAACTGTGAGCAGTTCATGTTTTTCTCTACTTAGTGCGTGCGTGCGTGTGTGTGTGTGCGTGCGTGTGTGCGTGCGTGCGTGCGTGCGTGTGTGTGTGCGTGTGTTCGTGTTCTACGTCACAGAGAAATTAATGTCTGTCACTTGGGCGATGACCATGCTTCTGCTTTTATCAACTCGACCAGATCCATTTCACATTCTGTCTCTTGGCTGCACCACTGAACCACTCAATTTTCAGCCTAATTGAGCTTGCAGAAGCATCTCTGGTGGCTAGCCGCAGTCGGTGTTTGTATTTTGTTTGTGTGTGTGTGTGTGTGTGTGTGTGTGTGTGTGTGTGTGTGTGTGTGTGTGTGTGTGTGCGTGCGTACTCTGCTTGGACTGCACATGCTGGGGAAACCAATTTATTCCTCAATTAGGCAAGTCGTCACCAGTCAACTGGTGTGTATTCCTAAATTTGTCCTTAACATGTGGACTGTGACTAAAAAAAAACACACACAAGAACACAGATATATACAGTGTATATATATATATATATATATATATATATATATATATATATACACATATATATATATATATACACACACACACACAGTGAGAGGCATCAGAAAGAGAAGAAAAACAAAACAATCTTCTTGAAAACAAGATGATAATTGCTTCTAGGGATATGACATGATTATTATTATTATTATTTCACACATATTTGCTCAAAGCACACTTCACATTCATTCACTGATTAAAAAAAATACAAAAAAATCAAACGGTACTGTATAACACAAGTTTACAAGTGAATGCTTGCTCACTCCAAACATATTCCCTAAACTGTTGCAGTAATATATCCACAGCTCTTGTTACTGTGCAAACACTGCCTGTTCCCTGTTTGCTTTCTTTCTTATCTATCTCACCGTTCTCCCCACCACCACCACCACCACCACCACCACCTTCTCTCCACTGCTCATGTCTCTCTTACACACAGAACTCTTTCTCTTCTTCACTTCACCTACCCCGGCATTTAAACATAACATGCGCCTAATTGCTTTCACTGGAGTCCAGTCGCAACATTTAACAAAAGAAGCTGTGTTTTGTGTGTGTGTGTGTGCGTGTGTGTCTGTGTGTGTGTGTGAAAGAGTGTGAGTGACTGAGTGAGTATGCTCAGATACACTCTTGCCTTCCTGTGGCTTTAAAGGAAGCAGTGTTGACAGACACTGTCTGGTTAGGATACTGGCAATCAACCCAGACTTGCAAAAAATGGCTTGGGAAAAATAGTTACTGGGAGAGGAAAACAGAGAGAGACATACCTGAATGTACCCGTAAGCAAAACAAGCCCAAGAATTTGTTTTTATTATCAGTGAATATATTTTCTTACCCTACATATTTCATGGGTTTTCTTGTTTAATTACAGTTTGACTTGTAGTTTAAAATACAGGGCTGTTTGGTGATTGGTTGGTTAAAAGACCACTAACAACTGGTTGTTGTTGCTTTTATCAGTACAATATGGTGACTAAGTGAGCTCAACTCAGTGTAAGATAATTCATGCAAATTTACAAAACACAAGCAAATGAAGAAAACACCTTCACTACTGTGACCACATATACATATGCAAAAAACACTGCAAAAAAGAAAAACACAAGTAAACTAAAACTAAATTAGTTAAGCGTGAACAAATGCCCTGCAAACCCCAAAACAGAAACACTGCAAGTAGTTGACAACAAAACAAAACCAAGTTACAACACAAAATCCGTTTCCAGAGAAACCCAGAAACCCTGATAAACACAAAAGGAATTTGTAATTGGCTAAAATTTGGTCTATAGCAAATATCTCCAGTATTATTAGCATTATGCAATCCCTCCAGTTACTTGTTTATCAGTTTTTGCTGAATGTGTTTCTTAATTTGCTTATATTTTAGATACCAACATTTTATGTCTATAAATGCAATGTCTGTGCTCTCAAAACAGTGAAGCAAACAGTTAATTTGCTTGTGTTTTCCATTGCGTGTGTTTTTCTTTCCTAAGTTCCAGTGCATTGAGCTCTCAGAGCCAATGACCAATGACATTGTGTTATTAAAGGTTGCGAAATGAATAGGCCTTAGTAATGTTTGAAAGTGTACTAGTTCACTAGTGGTAATAAGATACCTGAGTTACTGTGCAGATACCAAAACAATACTTTTCAATACATTACTTTACAAATGTAAGGTAAACATAAATGTTTCTCTACAAAACCTTCCATTTATCAAAAGCAGTTCTCAAATATTAAATGTCTAATCACACGTAGCTGTACCAATTTAACTATCCAATATCAGCATTTCGGACCGACAGCTTTTTGTCCTTTTTATCTTCCTACATACTGCATATGGTATTCCATCACAAGGCTATAGATAAATCTGTTTTGAGATGACAAAATGGGCAGCTTTGAGTTTCAAGTTTGTAAATGTATGAGTGTTATTCAGAGTGCAGGATTAGTAACATTGTCTTGTCAAAAGCTTGGGTGATTAGTACATGGGTAATTAGCATGATCCAGTTAAAATGAAGATGGATTATTTGGTGACTAGTACTGTGGATGAATCAGGTGTTTTACAGGAAAAAAAGTGGTGCTTGTAAAGGAAACATATCCATGGAGGTGAAAGATAATTTGAGTGGAGAGAGGCGGTCTGTTTACCCAGCATTAGGGCTTTGGCCCAGTTGTAGTGGTGCCAGTTGTTTGACTGGACTGTTGTCTGTGTTCAAGCTGTTGTTTCTTGTGCTCCAACAATACTTTAATTTGTCTGCGCCTGCCTCCCTTGGACATTTGGAGGGTTTTTTAGAACATATGGTGAAAATGGCAAAGAGATTAGATTCCACTCTGTTCAGTAAATATATTCATGATTGCCGCCTGTTTCTCCTTCACAGCGAGGAACGCTGCACAAGCACACAGACTGGAGAGAGATGGGGACCATGTGCCATTGTTCAGATCTTGGGGTCAAAGCTGACACAATCGTGGCCGGAGAGCTCAACCTAAACGAGCTCGATGGTGGGCGCCGCAAGCTCAACTGCATGGCTGCAGTGCATCAGCGGGAGGGCAGGGAAGATGCTAAAGAGACTGAGGTCACGGTGAGGTCCAACTTTACCCTTGAACCAATGGGGAGACAAACATAGAAGCTTATCTGTAAAGCAGAGCCACAATAGCTTATCCCTGTGTCTCTTCTTCACTTAAATCTCAAACAGACAACAAAGGCAGAGCAACAGCCTTCATTCTGGCTCTGAAACATGTCATAAGGGAGCTTTCATAGAGGTGTGGAGGAGTCTCCCAGACAGCCTGCCTGTGTTACATTTCTCATGGCGACGTGCGCTCTGTGTTTTAGTGACTGTACAAGAAGGTGTTAATTATTCTTCGACCCGAAGGCACATCCTGTACTTTCACCCATGGGTGCACATGCTAAATGTGATTTTGGTTGTGGTTCATCTCTGTCTCAGACATTTTACACATTATGTTTCCTGTGGTAAGACCTGTGTTTTAGTTGTTTCACACCTCCATAACAGCCAATACAGTGTGAAAGAAGCTCGCACAGGAAAAAAGATTTTAAGAGATGCTTTGCAATTCAATTAGGATTTAACTTTTTTGGTCAGATAGCCATGATCTAATTCGGTCCAGGTTTATTTCCTGCATAAGTTTAGTGCGCTAGACCTGTGGAAAACCTTGGTATTATTTTTTGTCACACACTTAGCTTTACCACCCTGATTTTGAAACTCAATTAATTTTTAAGACAACTTTACTGGCCAGTATCCCTGGCATCATGTAGTTTATTGCACCCTTTCTAATATTTAAAGGGTTTGAGTGCAACAAATGATACCACAGTATGCTCTTAGATTCAACTTTAGTTGAAGTGTATAACTCAACTCAAATTTTGCTGCTCGTATTTTCTTCATTGTATGTGCCTTCTTATTTTTACTTTTTATATTGTTTACTTGAATGTTATGTTTGTCTGTGGACCTAATTGGTAAAATATGTCTTGTCTCCACCATGGGATAGAGGGAAACGTAATTTCAATCTCTTTGTATGTCTTGACATGTGAAGAAATTTACAATAAAGCAGACTTTGACTTTGATAAGTATATTTATGAAGGAATACATATTTAATGATTAATAGATTCCTTTAATTGTTCACAATCTGTTCCAAAAGCAACTAAGTAAAAATACTTTGGAACAAGGCTGCACAAACTTAATTAACCCACATTTGAGAAAACACTGTGTATAAGATTATCATTAGAGAACTAAGTGGGTGATGGAACTTGTGGATGTGTGGAATTTCTTTGACTAACTATTAAAAAATACAATTGCCTTAACGGTTTTAGAAGGTCATTTCATCACTTGGCCATAAAGGAAATATTGTGACATTAAGCTTACTTGCTTGCAGAGCACTCATTCCAACTATAACATGTAAGCAGAATGTAGCCATGCATGTATTGGTCATAAAGAGTGTGTTATTGTATGCCTTGAAATACCACCAGAGTATTTGTTGAGATTTGGGAAAACGGCATCATCGCTATGAAGATGCCAGAAAGTTAAACGGAGAACGAGCGCATTTGATGGAACGTTTGGTCAATCATTTTACATATTTTACAGAATGTCATGGTATTGTGTTGCCTGGTGTTGCACTGGAATGTGTTTTTTTAATATTTGCCGTTATTCTTGGGTGTTAGGATCGGAGTAAGGAAGCCCGGTTGGTCACGGAACTTAAACAGATCAAACCCAGCGAAAAGCACAGCAAGGCAGAGGGCATCGCCAACATGCTGAGCCAGGCCATTACCACCCAGCACCTGCTCTACGCCAGCCTGGGCTGTGCTGAGTACATGGAGTTTGTCCTTAAAAATCCCTTTAATGCACCTCAGACTGTCACCATCCACAGTGATGACCCTGAGCTAAGGTAAGGCTCTGGTGGTGGTGTCAGGCTGACACCCCGCCCCCTAACTGTTTTTTTTTTTTTTTTTGAAGATAGAAACTATTTTCATCCTGCTTTAGGATAGGATACATCCTCACACTTATCTCTCCCCATTGTGAGACATACCAAAATCAGAACTTTAAGTCTTTGAAGTGATGGTTTAGCCCTTTCCCCGTTCCTCAGAATCTTTCACCACCAGTCTTGGCATCAAGGTTAACTTATAACACACTGTGAATACAAAATACAGTAGAGGGCAGTAAAGCAACAGTAGACAAGAAAACAAAGAAAGAAAAAAAAGATGGCTCTCTACTCACATCCACGTTGGTTCTGTGTATAACAAATGGCATCCTATGATCTATTTAATTTGCTAGTAACCAACTCACTAGCTCTCCTTTTGGGAGGCCACTCCAAACTAAGACTCCTGAAACAAAAGGTAAATTCTGGCTCCATGAAACTTTAGGTGGTGCTCACACAGCTGTCATTCATGGGTTAGTAACCATCATAAGGCCATCAAATTCATTGCATTTGTTTGCATTAATCACCTCTTCACTCTTTTTAAACATGTTGTGTAATGCTACATTGGGACTACCTTTTCTTTTAGATGTGGGTTGTGGATAGTGCCTTTCCTCTTAGGCAATAGGAAGCTGTATTGTATTCTGATGTTCAAAATATTTTATAACATAGTTAACACATGTATATTTTGTTTTTGGAAAGCATGTGTGATGCCAGCAATACTGCTTTACAAAGATGATTAGGAAACCCCATGATCCAAAAAATGAAATTTGAAAAACCAGCACAACAAAGTCAAGATGAAGTCTGTGTGACTGTGTATTATTCAGATTGTGGGAGTCTGATTCACAGCTTGCTCACTGTTTTGATATGATGCCTGTGTGTGTAGGTGTATACAAATGTGTGTTAGAGTTAGCATGTGAGCCTGTAAGGGTTTGAAATGTGTTTTATTTACTCTTCAGAAACATCTTATTTGAATGTGCTAGGTGCATTATTTGGTATTTACATTTTCTAAATTGAGCCAGCAGGTTTTGTGTTAATTGCACATTTTAATTTAGTTTACAGTTTCGAGGTGTGTATTTTTATTTATGAATAAATAAGATAAATTATTAGTGTGTTAGTTCAAATAGCAGCCACATGTCCAAACACATTTTGTATGTCTGTCTATATAAATATTATATATATATAAATTCAGATTTGTTCGAGACTGTTAGCCATATATTGCTATATTGTTCACACACATATTGCAGGCCTATAAAAAGGAGAAGATTCTAGCTCCTTCAACAGAACAATCAGTTGTCCTTGAGGCAGATGCAGACATAAAACTGGTGGGATGCTGCCTAACCCGTTAATCCACACATAGAAGCCATTATGGCTGATATCACCCGTTCTTGGTATCCATGCTGTGTTTGTTTCCTTTAGTTAGCGTTGTTAATCCCCCAGCACTGAATCTTTTGTTGTGGATTCTGCTCATGCCTGAGTTTTGGATTAACATATATCACGTTGATCAACAAAGGCTGGAGTGTGCCGTGGATAAATCATTATGGCATTTGCCCGGCCACTGGGCCTACCAGGTCTAATTGAGAGTCATCAATCCCTACATCTGTCCTCTCTCCGGCTTAGCGCCCTGTTTATTTATATATTTCCGGATGAGGCAGCGTGACACTTTACACCAAACCGTCTGCCACCTCCACCAAGAGCCAGAAATGTGTAAATTAGCGAGGAAGCTTTTGCATATGGTGTTTCTACTGCAGCACTGTGGGTTTTAAGAGTCAAATTCAGGTCCCGCTGTCAGGCTGAGACAGTTCTCGAAGCACAGGACACTTTTAAATTTGATTACCATGTGGTTTGTATTTTATTAAATCTGCTGTAATTTTATGTGCGTTGATCTCAATTGAAGAGATGAGGAGATGCGATGGGAGAAAAATTCACGTCATTAACTGAGTGTATATATATAATATAGTTGAAAGACTGCTTTCTTGATTTATATAACGTTTTACCAGGAAGCTTGGGATTTCTCAGGATTTAGTAACGTAACTTTAGAGCGATGTTCTGCACTTGATACTCCACCTGTTGATGCTGCTCTGCATTCTGATTTGTGGATGGAATAATTCAACAAAGCTGAACAAGTAGTTTTGAGATACTTTTATGTAACCGTAATGTTGGACCTAAGTGTTTGGTTAGATTTACTATAGTACACACAATAGTCTGCGCAACGCCAACACACAGGTGGCGAACACTGAAAGTCTTGGGTTGCCATTGGATTGTTTCCTAGGTAACAGAAATTAATTTAGCTGAGAATTACCAAGCAGTCCTTGGATTGGAATTCACAATATTCAACCCCCATCTAGATGTCTCTTCCACATGCATATCTGTTGTTGGTATGTACAGTTTCTTAGCTGTATTTGAGGCAACATTAAAACATTTTTTTTACACTAACCTGCCAAGTCTTTAAAGGACTAGAGAATATACATAAACAACAAAACTGGCCCCTGTATTGTACTTTTTTTTCCCTGGACTTCATGAACCATAGCTTGGCCTAGGCCAAGTCGAATCTGTTTACTTTATTGTCAATATTTTCAACCAATATTTGACAAGGAGAAATATTTCTCTTTACAACACAAGTAAGGCCTTGGGTTAGCTCTTTGTTCTACAGAAACAAACGTCTGATCCTCAACCTGAAATCCAGCATCAGACTTTGAAGGGAGAGTACTTAGAGAGAGGTTAGGCTAGCTGTAGCTTTGATGTCTGCAGTGGTTTAGAGCCCACAGGCTCCTCTTGAAGTCGAGGGCGTGTTTGCTACCTGTTGCCATCCATTTTGCATGGCTACTTTTACACTTGGCCTCATAGAGCCCTGTGTGAGCCATGCCTGCTGGCTAGCAGAGTGGCTGTCCATGCTTCTGCTTTCTCTCTCTCATTATTTCTCCATCTCATTATCTGTCTTCTCCACTGTGCTTTCTCACCTCTGCATGCATTCAATTCTGATCTCTTGATATCCTTTTAATCATCTTTATTTTTTCTCCTCTCTGTTTTCTTCCATTTGTCTCAATCTGTTTGTCCTCTTCACCTCCTACCTTGTTCTATTTTCTTTCTTTAAAAATTAATCATGTTTTTTTATGGAGGATGAGCTGAAACACATACACACCCACACACACACAGATTCTTTGTTATCGTGATAAGCCACAGGCAAAATGTTTTATTCCAAGTGCACAGGTGGGAATCTCCAAATAAGTTTCATGGAATTGACTGTTGCATCTCGCCCTAATGTTAGTGAGGTGGGGCCCTGAAAAATGTATAAATTCTTTCTCTCCTATTGAGAGAAATCCCCCTCTCCATGCCCATAGGTTGGCACCTTTGAAGTTTAAAGCAGCACTTCCTTTTATGCATTTGTGCGTGAACATTTTGCATTCAAAGGAGGAGGAAAGAGTGGAGACGAGACCTCCCTCTGTTGAAGTGTGTTATCTGTTCCTGGTGCTTTCTCCATGGAAATTCATTTGTTAGGGAGGGAGAGGGGGGTCTTTCACTGACCTATAAATACACTTTTATGAAAGCTGCCGCCGCTAATTATTAGAGCTCGACCAATAAAGGATTTTTTAAGGCCACTACCGATACTGAATATTTGGTTATTTTAAACTCCAATATGGCGATATACACTCACCGGCCACTTTATTAGGTACACCTGTCCAACTGCTCGTTAACACTTAATTTCTAAGCAGCCAATCACATGGCGGCAACTCAGTGCATTTAGGCATGTAGACATGGTCAAGACAATCTCCTGCAGTTCAAACCGAGCATCAGTATGGGGAAGAAAGGTGATTTGAGTGACTTTGAACGTGGCATGATTGTTGGTGCCAGAAGGGCTGGTCTGAGTATTTCAGAAACTGCTAATCTACTGGGATTTTCACGCACAACCATCTCTAGGGTTTACAGAGAATGGTCCGAAAAAGAAAAAACATCCAGTGAGCGGCAGTTCTGTGGGCGGAAATGCCTTGTTGATGCCAGAGGTCAGAGGAGAATGGCCAGACTGGTTCGAGCTGATAGAAGGGCAACAGTGACTCAAATTACCACCCGTTACAACCAAGGTGGGCAGAAGAGCATCTCTGAACGCACAGTACGTCGAACTTTGAGGCAGATGGGCTACAGCAGCAGAAGACCACACCGGTGCCACTCCTTTCAGCTAAGAACAGGAAACTGAGGCTACAATTTGCACAAGCTCATCGAAATTGGACAATAGAAGATTGGAAAAACGTTGCCTGGTCTGATGAGTCTCGATTTCTGCTGCGACGTTCGGATGGTAGGGTCAGAATTTGGCGTCTACAACATGAAAGCATGGATCCATCCTGCCTTGTATCAACGGTTCAGGCTGGTGGTGGTGGTGTCATGGTGTGGGGAATATTTTCTTGGCACTCTTTGGGCCCCTTGGTACCAATTGACCATCGTTGCAACGCCACAGCCTACCTGAGTATTGTTGCTGACCATGTCCATCCCTTTATGACCACAATGTACCCAACTTCTGATGGCTACTTTCAGCAGGATAATGTGCCATGTCATAAAGCTGGAATCATCTCAGACTGGTTTCTTGAACATGACAATGAGTTCGCTGTACTCAAATGGCCTCCACAGTCACCAGATCTCAATCCAATAGAGCATCTATGGGATGTGGTGGAGCGGAGATTCGCATCATGGATGTGCAGCCGACAAATTTGCGGCAACTGTGTGATGCCATCATGTCAATATGGACCAAACTCCCTGAGGAATGCTTCCAGCACCTTGTTGAATCTATGCCACAAAGAATTGAGGCAGTTCTGAAGGCAAAGGGGGTCCAACCCGTTACTAGCATGGGGTACCTAATAAAGTGGCCGGTGAGTGTATATCGGCAATATATATATATATATATATA
The DNA here is from genome assembly GCA_026937815.1 of Etheostoma perlongum. Taxonomy (NCBI): domain Eukaryota; kingdom Metazoa; phylum Chordata; class Actinopteri; order Perciformes; family Percidae; genus Etheostoma; species Etheostoma perlongum. The sequence goes on from CM049377.1 coordinate 22,682,346, forward strand.
TATATATATATATTTAAAATCCAGAAACGCGTTACAAACAAGATTTTCCTAACATTAGTTATTGTAGTTATTTATGAGTTCTCACTAAAATAATATGATAGTAACAGAATAGAGGAACATAAACATATATTAAAGTTCTGATAAATAAAATACAAACTTAAGATAAGAAACTTAAAGTCCTTTGAACAAAAACACATTAATAAAAGAACATCTGTGTTGCCAACAGGGACATTATAGAGCGCCCTCTGGTGGACAAACTATACAATGCCAACACTCAGATCATGGTTAACTGTCTGTTTTTATTTTTTAAATGTTCATTGATCAGAATCATTTATTTGTCATTATAAATGATTCTGATGAAATTTTAAAGTTTTTGTTTTTATCGGCCATTATAAATGGCAATACCAATAGATCGGGAAATGGCTAATATCGGCCGATAACATTGGCCCGCCGATATATCGGTCGGGCTTTACTAATTATAAGGAAAGCATTGTGTTCTGTGTGTTGACTGCTCATTCATGGAATAAGCCTACTTGGATTATTGGCACCACAGTAAACTTCACATTGCTGGAATTAATTTGTAAGAATTGGAGATCAATATTGTTTGTCTGTACTAAAGGGAATTGTATAATTTTAGATGCACTGCTGGAATCCTTTTGAGAAATCAGATACAGTTTGTGAGGAATATTTACTGTGATTATTACTAATGGCCATGCATCAAACATCCTGTTTCCACGATAATAGTCAACACTTAAAAACTATGAACTATGAAAACAACGTGAAAGTGGTCACTCAATGATGGACCTACAGAGAATAATCACTTTAATATGCAGCTCACTTCATCTTTACTAAGCATATAGTAAGTTTCAGCTCATGTTTAGCTGTCTGGCCCACAACTTTACTTTTTTGGTTCACTCTCACCTCACTCTCATAGTGTTATTGTCAGCCATAGCAGGCATCTGTTTTCATAGGGAAAGCTCTACACTACCTGCTTAGCACCAAACAGACAGACACAGACAGACACAGATAGCAACTAGCTGGTCAACACTGTGGAGCATTTAGCAGCTAAAGAGTCAGTAGAGGCCAAAAACAGACCTAAATGAATCTAGTGAATCCTAATGTTTTTATGACCCTCTGAAATCATCATCAGGCCAAATGTTGTACTACGATGTACTGGACAGTGTTGGTAAGGGTTTAGACGTTTTTTTTATTCCTGATAGTGTAACACCAACTCTGATCCTGTATGGATCAATTAACCAATCAATTGTATTTTGTCACATTAAATCGTAAATGTAATCCCATCAGCTTCTTTAACTGGTGCATGATTCATCATTAAGCACAATGCAGTCTTGGATAGGGTCCTCATTTAGGATCCTAGTGGCCTGAGGGTAGAAGCCCCTCTTAAGCCTCTCAGTGCTGGCCTGGTGTATCCGGTACCTTCTACTCGACCTCAACAGTGAGAAAAGACTGTTACCAGGGTGGAGTGTATCCAGCTGTGTTTCCATTAAAGATATAAAGGAGCCTGCTTTCAACTTACCCATCTCCTTTAATCTTTCCATCCAGTGTCATCACTAACACAGAGGAGTGGGGTTACTTTAAAGCACTAACCAAAAACTCTAACCCCGCTGGAGGAGAACATGTTCCACTTGGAGAGAGGTGCCCCAGGTCCCAGAGTTTACCTCCGGCCCAAGGAGAGCATCCATATTCCCCTGAAATACCAGAGTTTTCTCTGCGACCACACCATGGCCCTTCAGGTACACTGGAGACCAAAGGTTGATGCTGATGGAACACTTAGCAATGGTCAACTTATAAAAAAGCATGTTTTAGGAATGGTATTTATTATATAAATAGGATTGTAGTGCAGGTTTGTCCAGTCACCACATATTTGCATCACCAAAAAAGATCTAAGATACTCTTTCTTTCTAACTAATGATGTCGCAGCACTTTACAGGACAAATTATTTATTCCAGTTGTGAGAAAATCTTTAAAAATTGATTGGCTGTGTTTGCTGTAAGAACCATGTAAGAATAAGAGTTGCTGTAGTAATAAAAGTTACAATTTCATTGATATAAATTTCACTACACCTCAAGGATGATTAAACACAACATCTATTTTCAAGTGCAAGTTATACACGTTATGGCAACTCAACCATTTAATTGGATGCAAGAAATGACCATTTGTAATAAATGTTGTTTACATTCTGTAGGCTGTGCTCTTATCTCTTGTAGATGATCGGGGGTTTTACGCCCTTTCTGCTTCTTCTGATCTTTCACAGTTATCTTGACACGTGCACGTGTGGAGTTTTGTGTGCGATATTAAGCTATTTTTTGATAACTATTCTGTTTCTTATCAAATCCTCCCAGGGACCAAGCTTCCTACCAACAGGCAAAGGTTCTCAAGTGGCCAAAAAGAACCTGTCCAATATTGTTGCTGCCAAGACTATCAAGGTACAGAGTGTGCTACTTCGGTTTTGAGCAAAATTTTGTGTGTATTGGACCATTTTTATCTACTTCTGTAGTGGTCTGCTTCTTGGTTGTTTGTCTCCAGGCTGGAATTATAGTAAGCCATGGATTTGAAATGCAGTGTGGATGTACAGTATGTTTCTGCCATGATAAGAGATAGCTATGGTCCATTTTTAGCCTCTTAGGATATATAAATTGATTGTTATATTCACAGGAGTAGTGGAATACAAAGCCACCTTAACTAGAATAAAGCTTTTGATCAAGAATGTAGTTGGGTTAACTTTGTACTACATCCAAGTCCAAGTCTAACATTTAGTATTTAGTATAGTCCCTGACTAGTCTCCGTGGAGTGGCATTGCACCACCTCCTCCCTCCTCTTCTCTCCCACACAGTCACAGCTCAGACACAAAGAACACTTTGAAGTGTCAACTATTTAAACAGTTATGCTAGCCAGACAAGATTGTCAAGCAAAATGATATGCTGGAAATCGCTTTAATCTTACTCAACGTTGTTTATCTTCTCCAATTTGCAAATGTCAGGCTGGAAGGATAAACGTTCTCCCATTGGAGGACAGCTTGGAACGTCTGGCTAATCTATTCTAAATTAAGCATGCATGTTATAAAGTTATTTTCACTTATTCAACCGTTTATAATATGTAAGAAGTTCAGAGGAGGAAGAAACATTGTGAATGCTCAGATAAGATGTGCTCTATATCTCCAAAATTGAAGTCTCTACCAACGTGAGTTTAAATGGCTACATTGATTCTGCTTAAAAAAAAAAAAAAAAGATACCCTTTTACTGTTCGCTAACCTGCAGTACCTTGCAATAATCCTTTTCATGTAGAGTACAGTACCCTGAAGCTCTTCCATTGCACGGGGTGATGAAATACTTGCCAGTCTGCCGTGTGTGTGTGTGTGTGCGCACGCGTGTGTGCATGTATGCTTGTGTGTTTGTGTGTCGGCCTAGTGTATGTGTGTATGTATTTGTGTGCCAGTGTCAGCACTGCTCCTCTGAGCACAAATCCTGTCAAGAGGTCAAAGAGGTCAGGTCTGGATCAAATCTGTGTTCCGCTAAAACTGACAAGCCCCAACAGCAGAACTGTCAGAATGCCAGCTTTGGCACCACTGTCAGTCAGCACACATCACCAGAGTCAGATATGGGCCACTATTGCAGGTCAGGGTAGGCCCACAAATCTGATGCATCAACCATTTGGACAGCTACTGTTTGGTGGGGATCAACTTCTGAGTTTGTGAATCATTGACCAAAATGTGGAAAGTTAACTTCTATACTTCTAACTATTACTCCATTTCTCATGACAAAATATTGAAATATTTCACGTATTAAAGCACTGCCTAGTTTTACTTGCACAATGTTTATTTCTATAAATAAATCTATTAATAAATTCTATTATCGGTGCATTAGTGAGATAAGCCACTGATGTTGAGTGATAAGTTCATGGATCGCAGTCAGTGTTCCAGTTCATCTTAAAGGTGTTGGGTAGAGGTCAAAGCTATGTGCTGGCCAGTCAAGTTCTAAAATACTCTCACTACTATAGTATTGAATCTGGCAGCTTCTTTATTAATCATAGCCTGCAATTCAGTTACATGTAGTCTATAATCCCTAAATTCAGCTCTAGTGACATATATCATTATATCATACAAACCAAGCCAGCAAACCTTAGGTTAAGATGTGAAAAGCATGATGGTGCGTGAGAGGGTTAGCAATTCCAATGTATTTGCATATGTTAATATATAGTTTGTGTAAATACCAGCTATCAAATGTAACCATATGTAATTAGTGCATATGTGTTGATTTGCCCAGATCCGATCCTGAGGACTCTTTTTTAATATAGCAAACTTCAAAACACATTCTGCAGGTCTGTGGGGGTTTCCATAGTCAAATTGAAGCCAACTTTTGTATAGAGCATGCTCCATCATCATCATACTCTTAGGTGGAATTTTTACATAAAACTTTCAAAGGCTGCTTTCTAAAAAGCTGTATGTATTGTTTAGAGCTGAACTGCCTCGAGAACAAAATATGGCAATCCCAGTTTGGTTTTGCACTAAAGAGAGATGATGATGTAAATGCTGTTCCATTTCAAGGAAGTGGCATGCAGCTGATAGTGTTGACTTTTCCCTCCACAGGTTACGTTCCAAGCAGAAGACGGCAAGCCGATGGCCATCTGCCAGGTGAACGTGGAGCCGACGCCTCATGTTGTTGACCAGGCTTTCCGTCTTTATCACCCTGAGCTCTGCTTCCTCAAGAAAGCCATCCGCTTGCCGCCCTGGCATGACCTCACAGATAGCACAGGTAGTTATCCCCCATCAGCTATTGCTTCCTGTCCCACAGCTTCCACTTTCTGGAAAAAAAAAATCAATGATATAATATACACTCACCGCCCCTTTATTAGGTACCCCATGCTAGTAACGGGTTGGACCCCCTTTTGCCTTCAGAACTGCCTCAATTCTTCGTGGCATAGATTCAACAAGGTGCTGGAAGCATTCCTCAGGGAGTTTGGTCCATATTGACATGATGGCATCACACAGTTGCCGCAGATTTGTCGGCTGCACATCCATGATGCGAATCTCCCGTTCCACCACATCCCAAAGATGCTCTATTGGATTGAGATCTGGTGACTGTGGAGGCCATTTGAGTACAGCGAACTCATTGTCATGTTCAAGAAACCAGTCTGAAATGATTCCAGCTTTATGACATGGCGCATTATCCTGCTGAAAGTAGCCATCAGAAGTTGGGTACATTGTGGTCATAAAGGGATGGACATGGTCAGCAACAATACTCAGGTAGGCTGTGGCGTTGCAACGATGGTCAATTGGTACCAAGGGGCCCAAAGAGTGCCAAGAAAATATTCCCCACACCATGACACCACCACCACCAGCCTGAACCGTTGATACAAGGCAGGATGGATCCATGCTTTCATGTTGTAGACGCCAAATTCTGACCCTACCATCCGAACGTCGCAGCAGAAATTGAGACTCATCAGACCAGGCAACGTTTTCCAATCTTCTATTGTCCAATTTCGATGAGCTTGTGCAAATTGTAGCCTCAGTTTCCTGTTCTTAGCTGAAAGGAGTGGCACCCGGTGTGGTCTTCTGCTGCTGTAGCCCATCTGCCTCAAAGTTCGGCGTACTGTGCGTTCAGAGATGCTCTTCTGCCCACCTTGGTTGTAACGGGTGGTAATTTGAGTCACTGTTGCCCTTCTATCAGCTCGAACCAGTCTGGCCATTCTCCTCTGACCTCTGGCATCAACAAGGCATTTCCGCCCACAGAACTGCCGCTCACTGGATGTTTTTCTTTTTTCGGACCATTCTCTGTAAACCCTAGAGATGGTTGTGCGTGAAAATCCCAGTAGATTAGCAGTTTCTGAAATACTCAGACCAGCCCTTCTGGCACCAACAATCATGCCACGTTCAAAGTCACTCAAATCACCTTTCTTCCCCATACTGATGCTCGGTTTGAACTGCAGGAGATTGTCTTGACCATGTCTACATGCCTAAATGCACTGAGTTGCCGCCATGTGATTGGCTGCTTAGAAATTAAGTGTTAACGAGCAGTTGGACAGGTGTACCTAATAAAGTGGCCGGTGAGTGTATAGTATATATTATATTATAATATATATATATATATAATGATATAATGATAAACTAGATGCATTCTTCTGTATACGTACTATCCAATCAAGGCTAGATTGGATAGTTTTGTATACATTTAATTGCATCTAATTTATTTGCACATTATTGCATTTTTACTATTGGTTTCATGCATGAATACATTGTTCAGTAGGTACACTGATTTACTCTCCAGGAGGATCACATACACAAGTACAAACACTTTTACATTATGCAAGTTGGATAGGTATAAATAATGAATTCAACCTTCATTTTATTGCGTTTTCATGTTTTTTTACTAAAATATCAACATCAAAAAACCTACAATATATTACAATTTCTATCACAAAAAGGGTAATAACAACAGGGAGGCATCTAGAAATAAAGCAGGAAATGAAAAGCAATTGCAACAATTAAATTAATCCTATGAAGACAATAGCACAGCATGTACTGCACATATGCATATTTATGTGTTTATATAGTATTTATATGCATGCAAAAAAGATCAGAAACGACTTGTCGGCTCAATTTTTAAAACTGACGTTTGACATATGACCATTTATATAAACTGCTTCATAGTGGTCTGTATATTTTTATATACCATTTTTTGGGTTAACCAGTTGGGGATTCAGATGTCAGGACTCACATTTCCGTACGCTGCAGTGACCCTAACATCATCTGCCAGACAAGGATGCTGGTGAGACAATTACATTATTTTCTTACATTTTCCAGTCCCTCCTCATAACCCATGCTAATATTAGCAGTTAATTAATTCATTGTAGGAATTGAGGGGGGAAAGCACTTTATTCTAGCTCACCTGTCATGAATTACAAGCTGTTTTGATACACAAAAGGCTTGACATTACACAATGCCATGCACTTTTGTGTGCTAATGTGGGGTTTATTTTATTCCTGCCTTTTTACCTTTATTCCTCCATTTGAAAATGTTTCTGCCTTTCACTTTGTTTCTGTGTAGGTACCAGGGGAGCCTCAGGATGTGTACTTGAAAGTGCCAGGGAGTCCCAGTCCACACATAAAAATGTTCTTTGTGATGGTTTTTACGTATGTATTATTTACTGAGCAGGCATGCCATACACACACACACACACACACACACAGTCTCACATCTTAGCCCGAAAAATATTCTATATTGGACTAATTAAATTGTTCACGCTGGCTTGAATTAATGAACTAATCAGATTAGAGGTTTGGTGGTCTGACTCCCTGAACTTACAGCACCCATCCTCTAATCTTCCAAATCTACATCAGATATCAGACCAACATTGTGTGTGGGTTTGTTATTGGGTAGTTAATGTTTACCTCTTATTAAAATAGGGATTTCTCATCCAACTCTGATATGATAACATTTTGACTTGCCATATTTAGTGTAGAACTGATCTGCATCAGATACCTTTTGGAGCTTTCTGGTAAATGTTAAAATCAGATGTGTCTCTTAGCAAAGCACATTGCATTCTCTTTCTCATAACGCATTTGCAAAGCAGATTCTTTTACCAGCCAATTAGTCAGCAGATGTGTGGATTGCATCATCTGCACGCTTTCACACACAAGCGCGTCCCCGTGCCAGTGTACAAAAAAACAAACACTAGTGGTCAAAAACTCCACGGCGCAGCTTTAATTTGTTTCTCAAAAGATATTTTAACTGCCCATCAAAGTCATACATGAATCTGTTCAGGAAATTATAACAAAAACAAGAACACATCTAACAATTTAAACAGTGCACATAGCAGACTGCACATGTCAGCTTTATCATATGCCTAGAGACACTGACATCATCCAATCCTCCTTTGCTGGAATAATGCAAGCTGGCCCTATGTTAATCTGTGCATCAATTGTGGGTATGGTATGGTATGGTATGTATGGTGTGTGGTAAGTAGATTAAACACAAAGTTATTCAGGGGTATGCACCATGTGAGCTCAACACATTTAAACAATAGAGGATAAGTTGAAATGTGTCAAATGTACATCATTTGACACATGGTCTCCTCTATATGACACAACTAAAACAATAGCTAATAATGGAGGACCCTTTGCAGTTGATATTTTTTTTATCAACTCAAATTACCCAAACCAACTGATGGACAGTGAACCTGGAAGTTTTGAGATCCCTGGGGGTCCGGGGCCCAGGGAAGTTGTTTGTGTTTTTTCTTGATAAGCCAGCCTTTTTAAATTATTATTAAGTATTTACCTTAAAATATAGCAATGTGAACATTTGTAGCATGGTAGCTACACCATGTAAAAAAAAAGCAGCTTCAATCCAACACTAATGATATTGCGTCTGCCTTCTGAAACCCACATCACTTGAATTCTATTCAAAATATCCCCAAATGCTCCTTAAGTGCTGTTGTCACAGAGCAGGGGCTGAGTAAGTGGCTGCATCGCCTCCCACTCGCAGCTCTCTTATTGAGCTAGGGCCACAAAGACATAATTGCCTTCTTCTCAGCAGCGAGAGGATGGTGGTGATGCTGCTTTTTAAAATGCTTGCACAGCCATAGATCAGCCCTCCTCATCTCAGACCTCATGCTGATCCTGCTGCATCTCCAGGGCGCCTCCGCTTAATTGTTCCTGATGATGTTTTTCTCTGTAGTGATAAGTGGATGGCAGCGCCCTCCCAGATCTGGCAGATTTACGTGCATTTCCTGGAGGCGGGTGGATGTCAGCTGTGTGACTGGCCAGCGGAGCTGTCAATCATTGGTACTGAGGGGAAGCAGGCTGTTCGCAAAGTCAAATGCTTCTCATCACACCCCCAGGAGATTGAGGTACACATCTTCAAGAGTGACTTAACACTGAACCCACTTTCTTTAAGTTTGATAATTATACAGTGGCTTTATTATACATTCTGTTACACATCCATGGTGACACCCTCTGATGACAAGATGTACGTCACGTGGACCCTCACAGAAATGGAATATAATTTCAGCTTAACTAAGACCCAACCTGGTACCCGAGTCATGCCAGATCCATATTATACTCAGTCTAATGGAGCCAGAAAGGGTCTTGTTATACTGTATTATATTGTAATTCTGTTTATCGATATGTCTAATACCCAAGTAGATCCAAATAGATCCTCAACCAGCTCTAATCTTGTATGCCTCATAACCATTGCAGTAGAAAAATATTTTTTTGAGGCAGATGGAAAGTGCAGGAAGAATTACGTGTATTGCTGCTCTTTTGGATGATAGCTGCTTGTTAATTAATGAAGCAGCATGCTGCTGCCAGTGTTGATGTTTTCACTGTATTTGTGTCTGTCTGGGTGAAATGCATTTTGGATCAGGTCTATTCAGATCAAGTCTGATTGGCCTTGGGTTCCTTTGGAGATTATTGAAAATGTATTTACATACTGGACATCAGGGTCTGTTTTGGATTTTGGACCCATGAAGACTTCTAGCTAAGAGTTCTTCACGACTGCCAGAATCACTGGGAACCCTTACCAAATTCATAGCACTGCAGTTACACTCATAACTGCCATTTGGAGTTGTAATTTGACAAGAGACAAGGGCGTGCAACCAACAGTAGTAGTTAATTATGGTGCTGAGGTAAGTGTTCGTGGCAAATGGGCATCCTCCTTGTCAGTCGTACATATTTCTGTGTTTAATCTAAAAATAAGGTGTTGGTGAAATTCATGTTTCTCCTACCTTTTGTTTATGATTTCAGTTTTTTGTTATTGGGACAAAACATGGCACAAATGTGAAGCAACATACAGAAAAGAAGAACAATGAAAGTCTAAACAGCTAGAAACATACTTCAACACTCACTAACAACATATCTAATGAGAAGTTGAACACTTTGTTCTTGACATATTTTCTTCTGTCTTGGAAATATTCAAACCGCATATTCAAAAATGAGTTCATGCAAATTGTTCTCTTAGCAGCAGGAGAGACAATGGAACAGCGACAGTCTTTTTTTGTATTAACCCCAGGTTAAGATTCACGTCATTATCAAGAATGTACAAATGTGTATTGACAGCATAATGGTAACTTCCTGTCATTTCAGTTCAGTTTAATAGGTTCCCACATTACTTCCTGCAATCATATCATATGTTTGGACACAATTTGACACAATCTGAAAAAAATTAGCAATGGTCCCTGAACATATGATACTATGCTCCAGGAGTGTCAGATTGCTCTCTATTGTAAGATAGATTGTTTCTTATTTATACCTGGGTACAAGAGGGGAGAGGGTTGAGAATGCTTCTCAGTCAGAGCTGCACTAAAAGGGCATTGCATATTACTCACTTGCATTAAAAAATAACTAAAGTGATGGACTGTCACAGTCATCGTGGGTGCATACAGTACAACCCAAACCTGGTCTCCCTGAAGAAATAGGGTACAAGCTGAAAGAGTGACAGATGTTTTTTTTAGAGACCATATGCATCAGCACCCACTTTGATCTGACTCTCAGCAGGTTAGCTCACTGGTGGAATGCATCGGAGGAGTCTTATTAAACCGGATAAAGCTCACCGCCAGAGAATAGCTTTACTTTTCTCAACAGATTGAAAAGGAGCTGCACAGTAAATCTCAATCTCACATCCTTCTGTCTCTCTGCCTGTCACTTTTCTGCCTCTACTTTCTCTCATTTCATTGTCTGCCCCCTCTTTGCCTTTTTCACCGAACCTCATTCGCCCTTTCACTCACCCACTCTTTCCTGTAATCTGAACACCACCTTTATTTTCATCTGACACAGTTAACCACCTTTTCCCATTAATTCTGTCCTTTTCTGTACCTTATTTTTTTTTACCTATTATAAAATGTCTCTCTTCTCTTTTATACTCTGTCACACTCTTTCTCTCAATGGTCAATGTCTCTATTTCTCTTCACTAATTGTCTCTTTCCCCCTCTTTCAACCCCCCTAATAAACATCTCCTCAATGTATTGCCAAACTCAATCACCCTTACCCTCTCTGTAGGTGGACCCAGAGGGTGTGTTCGTTTTGCCTCCCGCAGCAATGCAGGAGCTCCAGCTGAAGGTGCAACCATGGCAAGCAGGAAGCCGCTTCTTGTATGTGAATGCAGTGGACGTAGAGAACCGGCGGCTCGTCACCGCCTGGCTGCTCTGTCTCAACGTTCACCGGCCTGTACTGTCCAAGGTATGAGTGCTCTTCTTTTAGGCATTACTACTTAAACTAGTAATATGTGTGTTTGTATTATGTTTCCATTTTGTTGTGTGAGCACTTGCATTGTGTGGCCATCATCCTCCAATTGGTAAAGCTTTGGTAACTGTCGCTGGCACTCAGTTCTTTACTGTTCCAGCATCAGGTGTCTGCTTGAAGTGCACAGGGTTTGAGCACTGCAGTGTAAAAGTCACAGACCTCCTTATTGGAGCCTCAGTTATCTGCTCCAAATGCTTTGGTCGACACTACAAAATAATTTCCTTTAAATGTAAGACTCCTTCCCTCTCGTTAATGGACAATCTCATGGCATTTTTTGAGATTTTGGACCACTATTTTGCTAATAATTCCTCATTTTGTCACTACATAGTGTGTCCTCCCAAAACACTGTAGAAGGTTATGTTAGATGCTTGGTGTTGTAGGTTTTTATTCACTTTAAAGCCGTTGGATGGAAACACACTTTTACCAGCTTTATTTGCATGAGTTTTTTTTTTACCGAACTTAGCAATAATTCCATTGACAACTGGGTGGAAACTTAGCTAGTGATAGCTTGATTGCTAGCAGGGCAATACATTTCCACAGTTTCCAAGGAAATAAGTATTTGCGACATATATTCCTGTCTCATGACTGACTGAATCATGTTTATACTCATAGGGGAAAAAAAAAAGATATCTTTGATTCTGCTGCATCAAGTTGTATTCTTTTCTTTAGTGTCCATTGTGAGCCCCCCAACAATGTTACAGTAGTGCAAAGCTTAATCAGTGGAGCACTCTCATGTGGCAATAGCCAACATGATTGTAGATTCAATTTTTCCTGCGGCTCACACATTTCATTTCACACGTCACACAAGACCAGTGATATGATGAACAGCTCCCTTTTAAGTTCTGTATAACTCAAAGCTACTGGTGGCTTAGAGTCACAATCGGTGCTTATTAAAACCCACCATCCTGGGGGTTTCCTGGGTCAGCTGTATTTTCCAACTCCTCTATTGCAAGTGTCAAGAAAAGGTTAAGGACAGCTGATCCAAGGCCAGCACTCAAAGCCAATCCCCTCTATAACTGCTACACCAACTGATTGACTATTAAAGGTCTTGTTCACATTACAACTAAGTGTCTAATTTAAATGTTTGCCTCTCATATCTTATCAGTCTAAACCACAGAAAGAAGTTCCATTATTATTCTGATCTAGTCTAGATCACTTGCACAAGTTTTACAAAAGTGTGTCTTGAGGCACCCAATGTACAAATTGTGCACACGTAATTTATTAGTGTAAAAAAATAATATTAGCAGCATATGGGAACTTTGCTTTTTCAGACAGGGCCTAAGGATTTAGTGAGCAACCAGTATGGCACTAACTGTCTGTCTGCGCGTGTGTGCAGGCATTTGAAGTATGTGTACCAGGCAGTGGTGGGCGTGGCAGCTCCAGGAAAATCACCTACACCAACCCTTATAGCAGCAGCCGTACATTTCTGCTCCGCTCTGACCATCCAGACCTGCTCCAGTTCAAAGAGGATAAATTCCAGGTGAGATAGAACAAGAAGTCATGCAGTTCTCTTACTCTCATTAAGAATAAAATAATTAATGCCTCAACCTAAAGGCAACCTTCCTCCTTGGCAAAAGCTTGTCTTTGTTGTTGAGGGAAATCAAGGCCCGCATCAGTAAAGGCAGATTCATGGCATCAATGGTACCTTGTGTTGTTACTGCCTTGTAAGAAATTAACATTAGCTGTAATGGAAAGTGCTACTGACCAGTGATGGGAATCCTTTTTGATCAGCTTATAAAAACATCCTGTTTAGAATGAAATATTGTAAATAATAATAAATAGTTTTGCCAAACCTAAAAGTTAATTTAAAGACCTTTGAAATACAACAGAGAAGATTAATTCTGCCTATTGATTGCCAACAATAATGTCAGTAAGTTTTTTTCTACTAAGAATAAAAACTACTCTATCCATTCTGATAAAAGTTGAGGCAACTTTTAGAATTTTGTAGTCATCTATTACTTATCACTTAAGCTCAAGTGTAGAAGAAGTATCCTGGCACAGCTTCTTCCACTGACTTCCACTGTAATGGGTTTGTATTCATCTCCAAGGTGATGATGTTAAACATTTGCAGTCATTTTTTTATTATTTTTCCTACTTTCACTTAATTATGTCAAAGTATTCGGCCCCCTTGAACTTTTCAACCTTTTGACACATTTCAGGCTTCAAACATAAAAGATATAACATTTTTATTTTTTGTGAAGAATCACCAACAAGTGGGACACAATTGTGAAGTGGTACGAAATCTATTGGATATTTTAAAAATTTTTAGCAAATAAAAAACTGAAAAGTGGTGCGTGCAAAATTATTGGGCCCCTTGCGTTAATACTTTGTAGAGCCACCTTTTTGCTGCGATTACAGCTGCAAGTCGCTTGGGGTATGTCTCTATCAGTTTTGCACATCGAGAGACTGACATTCTTGCCCATTCTTCCTTGCTAAACAGCTGGAGCTCAGTGAGGTTGGATGGAGAGCGTTTGTGAACAGCAGTTTTCAGCTCTTTCCACAGATTCTCGATTGGATTCAGGTCTGGATTTTGACTTGGCCATTCTAACACCTGGATACGTTTATTTGTGAACCATTCCTTTGTGGATTTTGCTGTAAGGATGTTTGGGATCATTGTCTTGTTGGAAGATAAATCTCCGTCCCAGTTTCAGGTCTTTTGCAGACTCCAACAGGTTTTCATCCAGAATGGTCCTGTATTTGGCTGCATCCATCTTCCCTGTCCCTGCTGAAGAAAAGCAGGCCCAAACCATGATGCTGCCACCACCATGTTTGACAGTGGGGATGGTGTGTTGAGGGCGATGAGCTGTGTTGCTTTTACGCCAAACATATCGTTTTGCATTGTGGCCAAAAAGTTTGATTTTGGTTTCATCTGACCAGAGCACCTTCTTCCACATGTTTGGTGTGTCTCCCACGTGGCTTGTGGCAAACTTTAGACAAGACTTTTTATGGATCTTTGAGAAATGGCTTTCTTCTTGCCACTCCTCCATAAAGGCCAGATTTGTGCAGTGTACGACTGATTGTTGTCCTATGGACAGACTCTCCCACCTCAGCTGTAGTTCTCTGCAGTTCATCCAGAGTGATCATGGGCCTCTTGGCTGCATCTCTGATCAGTCTTCTCCTTGTCTGAGCTGAAAGTTTAGAGGGACGGCCAGGTCTTGGTAGATTTGCAGTGGTCTGATACTCCTTCCATTTCAAAATGATCGCTTGCACAGTGCTCCTTGGGATGTTTAAAGCTTGGGAAATCTTTTTGTATCCAAATCCGGCTTTAAACTTCTCCACAACAGTATTACGGACCTGCCTGGTGTGTTCCTTGGTCTTCATGATGCTCTCTGCGCTTTCAACAGAACCCTGAGACTATCGCAGAGCAGGTGCATTTATACAGAGACTTGATTACACACAGGTGGATTCTGTTTATCACCATCAGTCATTTAGGACAACATTGGATCATTCAGAGATCCTCGCTGAACTTCTGGAGTGAGTTTGCTGCACTGAAAGTAAAGGGGCCAAATAATTTTGCACGCACCACTTTTCAGTTTTTTATTTGCTAAAAAAGTTTAAAATATCCAATAGATTTCGTTCCACTTCACACTTGTTGGTGATTCTTCACAAAAAATAAAAAATTTATATCTTTATGTTTGAAGCCTGAAATGTGTCAAAAGGTTGAAAAGTTCAAGGGGGCCGAATACTTTCGCAAGGCACTGTATCTGGCTTTGCCAGACTAATTGCGCTGAACTCTAAACTTCAAATATAAATGAACTACATTTGTTATCAGCGGCTACTGGCTAGTCTTTTCACTGACTGAAAATCATTCCCAGGGCTTTCTGTGAGTATGATTAGGTTGCTTCTGTGAAATATCTTTCCTCTCTTCACAGTGACAGAACTGGTTTGTAAGTTTATTGTCTGTTATACAGTAAAACCCTCCCAAATCAGGCTCCAGGCTACAGCTTTCACATTGACAATAACATTTATAATAAATGATGCACTTCTTTTTAACAAAAGAGCAAGATACAAAATAAAGATAAGACAACCTGCTCTAGTACAGTAATTACAATTGGAAAAGTATAGTCGCAAAGGTTCTGTTATCAAATTGATCATAAATTAACCACAAGCGAGTTTAAGGGAGCTGCTGAAGAACAGGTTGCCTAAAGACTCTTGTATAATGTCTACACATCACGTATAGCGTCATCAACAGCAGAAGTTTGAGTCCTCCGTCTATGACTACACAGGATGCATTCACACAAAGTACTGAAGGTAGGTCACCTGGGTTTTGGCAGCGCTCAGAGCTAGGGCAGTGGTGGCCTAAAGGTTAAAGAAGCAAGCTTGGAAACGGGAAGTTGCCAATCCCCAGACTGACAGGATAAAATCGGGTGGGGAAATTACCACCACTGAGGTGCCCTTGAGCAAGGCCCTTAACTCCAACCGCCCCAGTGGAGCTGCTCAGTGGCCAGCAGATCAGACTGGTTGTACTAGGCAGCTTCCGGGTATGAATGTGTAACTGTGTGTTGCAAATGCAGATTTCTTCTCAATCAACTTACCAGGCTAAATAAAGTTTAAATATAAAAATAAATTAAAATACACACATTCAGTTTTAACTGTTAACATACTGTATATTGAGGCATGTTTCTGGCTTTTCTGACATCTTGACTCAGGTGAGTAAAAGACATCAATGATGGTTTCTGGCCCCATGGTGACTGTTCATTCCTCAGCTTGAAGTGAATGATTGAGTTAGTGAATGATTTCCTTGTTTACCTCCAGACCTGACACAAGAGGTATACAACAACGTCATTACTGCTGTTGTTTATTCTCATGTTGTCTACCTTAGTGTCTCTAATAGCTGATTGACTCACACACAGAGACATAATGCACCGGAGTCACTACCATCATTACCTTTCATTTGATGGAATGGCAAAACAAATGGAAAACCAGCATTTTAAATTAACAAATAAAAGACACAATGGGAGGCTGTTTCCACATAAACTATTTAAGAGTCTCGCTGCTGCTGGCCAGGAGACCCTGCATTAATTAGACAGTAAAATGTGGGCAAAGTGAAAAGCAGCCCATTGTTTTTTCCATTTTGTCAGCGAGGCATCAGGTCTCTTACATATTTACTATGCCTGCAGCATTAAGCAAATGTGGAGACACTTTTCTCCTCGCCATGATAAAAAAACAGCTGTCAGGAAGGAAAGCAAAACAGAGATCAATATTGCTTTGCTTTATGGGGAAGATTACAGCATAAATTCCCCAAATTGACAAAGCCAACCATTTATATATACCAAAAAGGCCAAAAGTTTGGACACACCTTCTCATTCAATGAATTTCCTTTATTTTCTAGACTATTTACATTGTAGTTTCTCACTGAAAGCATCAAAACTATGAATGAACACATATGGAATTATGTACTTAACTAAAAAGTGTGAAATAACTGAAAACATGTCTTATATTCTAGTTTCTTCAAAGTAGCCACCCTTTGCTCTGATTACTGCTTTGAACACTTTTGGCATTCTCTTGATGAGCTTCAAGAGGTAGTCACCTGAAATGGGTTCCCAGAGATGCTCAGCACTTGTTGGCCCTTTTGCCTTCACTCTGCGGTCCAGCTCTCCCCAAACCATCTTGATTGGGTTCAACCGCAAACCGGATGGGATGGCATGTTGCTGCAGGATGCTGTGGTAGCCATTCTGGTTCAGTATGCCTTCAATTTGGAATAAATCCCCAACAGTGTCACCAGCAAAGCACCCCCACACCATCACACCTCCTCCTCCATGCTTCATGGTGGGAACCAGGCATGTAGAATCCATCCGGTCACCTTTTCTGCTTCACACAAAGACACGACGGTTGGAACCAAAGATCTCAAACTTGGACTCATCAGACCAAAGCCCAGATTTCCACTGGTCTAATGTCCGTTCGTGTTTCGTGGCCCAAACAAATCTCTTCTGCTTGTTGCCTCTCCTTAGCAGTGGTTTCCTAGCTGCTATTTGATTATGAAGGCCCGATTTGCACAGTCTCCTCTTAACACTTGTTCTGGAGATGTGTCTGCGGCTAGAACTCTGTGTGGTATTCATCTGGTCTCTAATCTGAGCTGCTGTTAACTTGCGATTTCTGAGGTTGGTGACTCAGATGAACTTATCCTCAGCAGCAGAGGTGACTCTTGGTCTTCCTTTCCTGAGGCAGCCCTCATGTGAGCCAGTTTCGTTGTAGCGCTTCATGGCTTTTGTGACTGCACTTGGGGACCCATTCAAAGTTTTCGCAATTTTTCGGACTGACTGACCTTCATTTCTTAAAGTAATGATGGAACCTCGTTTCTCTTTACTTAGCTGATTGGTTGTCCAATATGGCTGTCGGCTGTGTATCAACCTGACTTCTGCACAACACAACTGAGGGTCCCAACTCTATTAATAAGGCAAGAAATTCCACTAATTAACCCTGACAATGCACCCCTGTGAAGTGAAAACCATTTTAGGTGATTACCTCATGAAGCTCATTGAGAGAACACCAAGGGTTTGCAGCACTATCAAAAAAAGCCAAGGGTGGCTACTTTGAAGAAACTAGAATATAAGACATGTTTTCAGTTATTTCACACTTTTTTGTTAAGTACATAATTCCATATGTGTTCATTCATAGTTTTGATGCCTTCAGTCTCTCTCAGTCTCTCTCTCTCTCAGTCTCTCTCTCTCTCAGTCTCTCTCTCTCTCAGTCTCTCTCAGTCTCTCTCTCTCTCAGTCTCTCTCTCAGTCTCTCTCAGTCTCTCTCTCTCTCAGTCTCTCTCTCTCTCTCTCAGTCTCTCTCTCTCTCTCTCTCTCTCTCTCTCTCTCTCTCTCTCTCTCTCTCTCTCTCTCTCTCTCTCTCTCTCTCTCTCTCTCTCTCTCTCTCAATATAGCACCTCACTTTTTTAATGTACATCTCACAAATGTATCCGTCTCTGCAGTCATCTCAACCAGCAAATTCCAGCAACAGGAAATAACACTCAGACTTTTTTTTTTTCTCTGCCGAAATGGAAATGTTTTGCAATCTTAATGTGTCAATAACACATTCAGTACTATAGGAGAGGAGGTTAAAATCAATGTTATTTCAGGTTTACGCCTGACCAATTAGCATTAGATTAATTGTGACCCCAAAAAGCAAATGAAATCATAAAATTCTCAAACAATCCCGCTAGAAATAATGATGAATCATCACAAAAACGTTCTCTGAGGTAAAAGGGGCCTTGTGTTTGTGGACATGCGTGCATCCGTTTAGTGCTGCTAGCTGAAGAGAAACAAATGATCACTCACCCTCACAAAGCTTTCAGATGAATATGAGGCATGTTCATTGTGTTGTGTTCATGGTCTTTAGATCGGTGGGGGAGAAAGTTACACCATCGGACTGCGATTCGCCCCCAGCCAGAGTCCCGGCTCAGTGGAGATTCTGGTCTATGTGAACAACCTAGAGGAGAAGACGGAGGAGACGTTCTGTGTGAAAGTCAACTACTCATGAACTGATGGTGTTTGTTTGAAGCAGCGAGTACAAACCATTTCTTGAAATGTTGACTAATTTGTGTTTTAAGTGTGAAATGAACTTGAATGAGCTTTAAATTTTTCTACTTAGGGTGTACAATTTTGTATCAGATCAGATTAAGGACCGAAATCACATATGTTGTTTCAGTGTTTTGTACATTACAAAGTGCAGTGTGGTGTGTAAATTATTGAGAATCTTTGTGTTAGCTCGATGAGCTTCACTGAAATAAGGCCACACATCTCCAAATTCTATGAGTTCCCTGGGGGTCAGATTTAAAAGAACATCCTATTCTGAGCTGGGTTCAGAGTGCTCCTAAACGATTAGTGTCATATATTTATGATAATTTAAATTCTCAGACATATATGCCTACATCAGGCATAAAAGCTTAAGATAAGGAAATATCTGAATTAGGACAGGACAATTTGGAATATTATATAATAATGGGTGCTTCAAGAAACCTGAACCATCAGTTTATACATTTTAAACTGTCATAGAGCATACCTAACACTAAGAATTAGACACAAAATGGGATAAATACCTGACCCAGTTGATTTTTGGGAAAAGCTTATTGGAACACTTACAGAGTTAACAGGGGTTAACCAATTACCAATGGACCCTACTGTACATCTTCTAAATCAGGGGTTCTCAACCTTTTGCAAGCTGGGCCCCCCCCCAAAGCTGGTTCATTGCAGTTGGGGCCCTAGTGCCCTACGCCCCACACACCACGATAGATAGATAGATAGATAGGCTATTATTTTTAGGCCCACATTATTATTATTAATTTTATTATCATCATCAGTAGCGGTAGGTATGCCTATTATCATTACTAGGCTATTTTATAATTGGCAGTAGTACCAGACTTCTAATGTGAGCTTGCAGATATTATTAGTAGTAGTAGTATTATTATGAGTAGTATTAGGCCTATCATCATTACTAGGCTATTGCTATATATTTATATGAGGTTAAATGCTTTTTTGTTATTATTATTATCATCATCATCATCATCATCATCATCATCATCATCATCAGTAGGCCTATTATCATTACTAGGCTATTGCTATAATTGGGAATTGGCACCAGACCTCTGATATTAATTTATGCTTTATTATTGTTATTATCACTAGGTCTAATAGTAGGCATCATCTGCATTTTTTAAAGAAGCCGGCAGGTTGGTGATATTAATGTGAGACCTGAGCCTGCCTTGCCTTGCAAAGATCCTCAATTCTTGGGTCAATGTTTGATAAACATAGCCTCAAATCATCCTCGATTTGTGCACGATTACGGTATTTAGTTTTGAGTGCAGTCATTTTTGAGAATCCTGCCTCACACAAATATGTTGACGCGAAAGGAAGGAGAATCTTCAAGGCGACGTCACAGAGTTCAGCGTATTCCTGCATCAATGATGCCCAGAATGACGAAAGAGGGCAGGAGCCACATAGTGTCATCAGTGACGTGCGGTGATGTCAGTAAAAGGCTAGGCACTGAGTTATGAAAGCCAGATTACCGAATTTATTGTTTAGGCTAAAACTCAACAGCAGGCTAAACGTTACGCACAAGCGCGACACACACGCACGGTCGATAGCAAGACATTTCCAATCAATCTATCAATCAAAATCAATCTAAATGTATTTATATAACACTACAGCAACCAGCATGGTCCAAAGTGCTTAACATAATGAGTAAAATTACATCGTTCAATAGAAAGAATGAACATAGAAAACAGTCAAATCAAAAGAAACAAAAGAATGAAGTCGTCACACCACTGCTACGAATTAAAAGCCAGACTGAACAGATATGTTTTGAGTTTGTACCTGAGTTGCATCCTATTGGCATTAAATCAACCGATACACTCATGTAACGTAGGCTATTTAATATACAGATGAAAGTGAAACTTGTTTTGAGGATATACAAAAGTGCAAAAAAAAAAACACATGGTTTGAGAAAATAAAAAAAAACACCTGCCAAAAAAGCATTGAGCCTAGAGTGCCAGCTATCGCGTATTACTACGGCTAGAATTCTCCATTAATTCTCTCTCGCTCTCTCTGAACCTGAAGGCAAATGGCTTCACTAAGCCCAGAATAGTTTCTGACTCACCAATTGGTAGATTATTTGTACATAAAATCCATCCGACGCTCTTTCCTCGTGAATACGTCGATCATTGCGTTGTAAAACTCGTCTTTACGGGCCTTCAGTTTGCATAGTCTCTCCCCAGGACCCCGTAGTAGTCCAGCCGCTGACTGTTCAGATCCCAGGACCCCGTAGTAGTCCAGCCGCTGACTGTTCGCACAGCCACGTAGCCACATCTTTTCTTCCAAACCAGTCAGTTTGAAACGATCGGACGAGTTTTTGTCCCTTTTGCTGCGGTAGTCCATCTAATGCTGGCGTAGACCTCCCTCTTGCTATTAGTTCTTTTTTGAATTAAAATCTAGTTTAGAGGAGTTCCTCACCGCTGTGATATCGGCGGACACCGCTGCTGTCATTTTGACTTTGAATTTCGCGGGGATTGCGCTTACAACGTATCTGGTGTAATGACGTCAGCTACGCAAAGGGCCAGTAATATCTCGATTTTAATTGGTCCATGTTTGTTATGTAACGGAGATGATTACTGGCATAACACATTTACGTGCGGCGGCCATGCGCATACGTGGTTCATTTGCAGCCTGGACGCGGAGGGGTGTGTGTCTTCTCTCTGCTCTGACTGCAGGCTGTGCCTGCTGCGCGAGGCTACTGCTGACTGAGTGCTTTTGGACGGGAGAGGGGCTCACGGAGCTCCCGTGGTTGAGCACAGTAGGCCTAACTGCAGAGGGATTCGTGCTTTCGAGTCTACAAACACTACAAAAGTCTCCAAAAACACCAGTAAAAGCCGCTAGATTTTTTCCCCTCCCATCCTGTAGTCTACTCGCGCCCCCCCGGGAGAGAGTCCGCGCCCCACCGGTTGAGAACCACTGTTCTAAATGATGTGTTTTGTGTGCACTCATCTAACGGTAAAAACTTGCAGTGTTTGGCTAACAGGCTCAACTGCATCCACGAAGATTGTAGTCCAACGGTGGAAACCTCATGATATTTTTCAAAGTTTTTTGGACATTTTATACTTGAAATTACCTTCAGCACAAGTTAATGATTCACAATCAATTTCGGGACACACATCCAAACTGATCTGTGCTCTTTTGAAATGTCCGGCAAATGTCTGACAGCTCATCCCCCCGAACATCTAGGTGGGCTGAGGGTGAAAGTAATAACATTTGATCGACTTTAATTACCCAGAAAAGCCACTTGAATTCCACTTAATGGTCAACTTTTAATCTAAAACAAGCCAGTGATCCGCTCTCTGAGCCCCCTTGCCTCCCAAAAAACCTCTCATCACCGGCATTATTAGAAACTGTGCTGTAATGAGTATGACTTCCCAGCGAGGCACACATCTCTTCAAATCGCCCTCATTAACACCAGCCTCCTTTAAAACCCGCCATGTTCTCCTTCCTGCTCGCTCCCCAATCCTGTTATGCCGTGCATGTCTGAGGTACAGAGAGAGAGAGAGAGAGAGAGAGAGAGCAATGCACGAGTTACATAACAGTTACACAATCCCCCCTCCACCCCCACCCTCCTTTCCCTCTCATTTGCTCTCTCTCTCTCTCATCATTAGAACGAAGGCTGCAAAACAAGTCTTAGCACAGCAGCAAAGGGTCATTAAAAGACCATAGCAACCGAGCCAGGTGCGCTTCAGCTTTACCTTCTCGAACATCTTTTTCTGAAGCGAAACTCATTTTCTTCTCTATTTTATGGTATTATGTTTCCCGTAGCCTTCTAGTTGTTATGCGCAAAGATGATTTGTGCAACTCTGAACATTTGGCTTCAAGATGCAGTAAGCGATGTTGCGCAAAGATTGTTGATATTTGAACTCAACTGCGAAACAAATACAACCCCCCCTTCAGAGACAGATAAGTACCTGCCGGCCAGCTCATTCACATGCTGCCTCCCCCCTACCATCAACTGTCGCCGCCTGTTGCCGATTGCCTTTCTGTTTGTTTTCCATTTACACAGCCAGGGCTGTGTATTAACACCACACAGAAAATATAGAGCTAGGTGACCATGAGAAGATATTCACTGAAATTGACAAAAAGTGTTTTGGATTACCATCACTCACTACACCTTTACAAGGTGGCTTACGGTGTTTTTATGTTTATCTTTCTACATTACCTATATGCCATATGTATGTTGAAAGAGGTAGTGGTTGCTGTAATAATTCCTCCTATTCATACTGGCCCTGAAGTGATCACTTTATATTGTGTAGACTGTGTAAGAAATAGCGACAAAATCCATGGTACTTATTCAGTAGGGCCATTATTCTGGCGCTGGTTTCCATGGATGTAGCTAGGTAGCTATCTGGCTATGTAGGATGACGTCTCCATTCTTAATTCTGCCTCCCAAGCTGAGATTGTCTCTACTGTCTAGTTGACTCACGAGAACAAATCTGAGATGTGGGCAGTGGTTCAGAGACTATTTGGTCCCTTATTTCTTACATTTTAGTCGTTCTGTAAAAGTATCACTTCATAGCCAGTAGGGACAGGAGAAAATATTACAGTGACGGATAACTTTT
Source organism: Etheostoma perlongum (assembly GCA_026937815.1). NCBI lineage: Eukaryota > Metazoa > Chordata > Actinopteri > Perciformes > Percidae > Etheostoma > Etheostoma perlongum. Next base: position 22,705,684 of record CM049377.1, read on the forward strand.
TCATTTTAAGATGGAGTTAGTTTAAATATCAAAACAAATCCTTTAAATGCCTCTTACAGTCCTCGCAGCTTGTTTCTTGTGTCCATTGGGGTGGAGATGGTGAACAGCCCTCATGTTTCCATGCTACGCTACCTGTGCGTGGAGAACATTTCGTTCTGCCATCCATCCCCGATTTGAGTGGAATATTCCACAGCATCTCTGGTAGGGATGAGATGTTTTCAGTTACAGCCCTACTTTGTGATTCACTGTAGGCTGATGAGGCATGTGTGTTTTGTGTGCACTTGTAATACCCGCGTGCTGGTACTGAGCAGCAGCCTTCAGTGGGAGCTGCACAGTTGTTCTCCCAGCAAGGGGCAGAGCAGCACTGACACCTTATTAGCGCTGCCAGTCCAGTTGTTGCGGTTCCTCCTGAAGGAGCACAGACACCCGCCACAACAGCTCACACTGTCTGCTCACCTTGTTAGTGTGCTTAGACGGCTCCTATCTAGCTGCCCAGCTGAGAGGCTGCCTTGAAATAATGCTGGGTGGGAGGGTACTTGCCCTGATCTGGTGATAACCAGTCCTACCTGCTGGTGCATGTCTGTGTGTTTGTATGGTCTTTTGTGTGTGAAGGTGCCTGGCCTGAGTCATGTGAGGGGGTGCATGTCGATGAGAGAATAGAGCAACGCAGGTACCAGAGAGCTTTAACTGGAGGGATGTGCAACCTAGCAACCAGCCCGCCTCCTCATGTACACCACTGGCCTGGATCGACACACATACAGTGTAGAAAAGAGAGATTGGGTGTATTATTGCAGTTTACCTCAAGCTGTAGGCCATCAAACTGAGAATTGGGGATGGGCTAAACACGCAACATTTGATCTTTGAAATTGATACGGGAACAAACGACTCATGTTCATTTTTAACAATGAAACAGGAGGAAGAAAGCAAGAGAAACGAAAGGAGAGGTACAGGCGTAAAAGCAGCTGTCTTGTTTTATCTCGGGGAGGGGGAGCCTGGGTCACATTAGAAGTGCGAGCTCTTAACAAATTGAAATTCAATTACCTAGTTACCCGTCTCAGCAGGACCTTCCCTCAGCCATGACTGTCGAGCACAATGGAAATGTCTTTTGGCTAAGGGAGCGTCACTGTTCCTCTCTCTGCTAACACACATCGAGATTGAAGACAGTTCTCAGTAGATGGCAGCCTTACACATTCAGTGAATTCCCAGTGTTCTCACCAATCTGACTTTCCTGTAAAACAGCAGTAAATACATACAATAGTAAACTATGTCCTCTACTCTAGAAAATGACCGTAAGACACAAATAACCCATTCTGTTTAACCAATACTAATGCTAAGAAAAGCATTCTGTCAAACTTTCAGTTTTACTTCAGGCTTTCTCCTTAAATACTGTAGATCAATCAACATATACAGGGATGAAACAGTGAATTTTACTAAGAAATAGGCCAGCCTTAAAACTCTTCTGTCCTTCTTCTGTCAATGTTGTTGCTCTAACCTTCAAGTGGTTTGAGGATCAGAACCATCTTATGTTTGTTATTAGTCTGGTTCCACATTCAAATTTGGTGAGCAGCTCAAATAGGTCTGTTTCTGCAAAGGGCTGCTGTGGATAGAACCAAAACAGATCAGGGGTCTCATTTTTTAAACTATGTGTAGGATCCTTACTAAAAGGGTACATACGCCCAAAAGCCAAAAAATGGCGTACGCCAAAAACAATTTAGATTTATAGAACCATGCGCACCCACATCTGTAAGCAATCTTCCCTTTATAAATCATAGATTACCCACAAGTGTGTACGTGAATCAGCCCCATCCTGCACATACACGGCCATTTTTTAACCATAAACAGTCAAAGAAAGCACCTTGTCACTGCTGATAATTATGTTAATGACACTGGCAGTTGTTCTTTAATGATGCTGAATCACTGGCGGGGAAAAAGCAAAAAACCTCTCACTTAGGAATTGCTGCAAATCGAATTATAATTTCAGCCTGTTTTCATACAGTGTAGGCATTAGCACTCTGGGACAGCTTGGCTATATACAGTGCCTTGCGAAAGTATTCGGCCCCCTTGAACTTTTCAACCTTTTGACACATTTCAGGCTTCAAACATAAAGATATAAAAATTTTATTTTTTGTGAAGAATCACCAACAAGTGGGAAACAATTGTGAAGTGGAACGAAATCTATTGGATATTTTAAACTTTTATAGCAAATAAAAAACTGAAAAGTGGTGCGTGCAAAATTATTCGTCCCCCCTTGCGTTAATACTTTGTAGAGCCACCTTTTGCTGCGATTACAGCTGCAAGTCGCTTGGGGTATGTCTCTATCAGTTTTGCGCATCGAGAGACTGACATTCTTGCCCATTCTTCCTTGCAAAACAGCTCGAGATCAGTGAGGTTGGATGGAGAGCGTTTGTGAACAGCAGTTTTCAGCTCTTTCCACAGATTCTCGATTGGATTCAGGTCTGGACTTTGACTTGGCCATTCTAACACCTGGATACGTTTATTTGTGAACCATTCCTTTGTAGATTTTGCTGTATGTTTGGGATCATTGTCTTGTTGGAAGATAAATCTCCGTCCCAGTTTCAGGTCTTTTGCAGACTCCAACAGGTTTTCATCCAGAATGGTCCTGTATTTGGCTGCATCCATCTTCCCCTCAATTTTAACCATCTTCCCTGTCCCTGCTGAAGAAAAGCAGGCCCAAACCATGATGCTGCCACCACCATGTTTGACAGTGGGGATGGTGTGTTGAGGGCGATGAGCTGTGTTGCTTTTACGCCAAACATATCGTTTTGCATCGTGGCCAAAAAGTTTGATTTTGATTTCATCTGACCAGAGCACCTTCTTCCACATGTTTGGTGTGTCTCCCAGGTGGCTTGTGGCAAACTTTAGACGAGACTTTTTATGGATATCTTTGAGAAATGGCTTTCTTCTTGCCACTCTTCCATAAAGGCCAGATTTGTGCAGTGTACGACTGATTGTTGTCCTATGGACAGACTCTCCCACCTCAGCTGTAGTTCTCTGCAGTTCATCCAGAGTGACCATGGGCCTCTTGGCTGCATCTCTGATCAGTCTTCTCCTTGTCTGAGCTGAAAGTTTAGGACAGCCAGGTCTTGGTTAGAGGGACAGCCAGGTCTTGGTAGATTTGCAGTGGTCTGATACTCCTTCCATTTCAAAATGATCACTTGCACAATGCTCCTTGGGATGTTTAAAGCTTGGGAAATCTTTTTGTATCCAAATCCGGCTTTAAACTTCTCCACAACAGTATTACAGACCTGCCTGGTGTGTTCCTTGGTCTTCATGATGCTCTCTGCGCTTTCAACAGAACCCTGAGACTATCACAGAGCAGGTGCATTTATACAGAGACTTGATCACACACAGGTGGATTCTATTTATCACCATCAGTCATTTAGGACAACATTGGATCATTCAGAGATCCTCGCTGAACTTCTGGAGTGAGTTTGCTGCACTGAAAGTAAAAGGGGCCAAATAATTTTGCACGCACCACTTTTCAGTTTTTTATTTGCTAAAAAAGTTTAAAATATCCAATAGATTTCGTTCCACTTCACAATTGTGTCCCACTTGTTGGTGATTCTTCACAAAAAATAAAAATTTTATATCTTTATGTTTGAAGCCTGAAATGTGTCAAAAGGTTGAAAAGATCAAGGGGGCCGAATACTTTTGCAAGGCACTGTACCTGACCTACAGATATATGATTTAAGAAGATTTAATCTGAACTATATTATTATATCCAAAACAAGTCTTAGTGATGAAAAATAATATTTGTATAAAACACTTAACTGTAAACAGCCAGTTGACCCCAAAGTTACGAGGACCTGTATTTGGACCGGGATGGCACAGTTCCGGCCTTCTCTACTGGACCCAATTCAGTTTGTAGAACCAAGGGAATTTAAATCGTCATATTAGCCAGTCATCGTCATGGTCCCTGAATGTTTTTTTCTCTCCGGATTTTTCCTTTTGGGGTTAGTCCTCCTGCAGAGCCAGCAGTGCCATCATGCAACATTACAACATTTTGTGACTCATCACAGTTTACAGACGGTCTTCATGCTTCAATTTCAATTTTTACTAAAATGCAACGCATAAGATGGCACCGCATTCAGATTGGGTTCTCACTTCAATATAAAAAGGTGTGATTTAATTGCTCTGATAGCAAATTATTTCACTTTGGGTAATTAGGTCTGATGATTGTTCCACAGTTTATGACTCACTGAAAAGATTGAAGGTAATGTTACTTTTAGACCGTCGAAATGCGAGGGGCTGTGTTGGTTTAGTTTGGTCTCGTCTTGCTTTTCCTGGGGGCCACATTTGCAAAATGACAGGATGTCACTAGGCATTAAAAGGCTCATAAGACATCTTTTTTGAAATTCTTTATTTTCATTCTTTATTATTTAGCAGCCTTGCTTACAGCAATTGTTGCTTTGCAAATTAAAGAGTGGTTAAGAATTGGTATGAGGTGGCATCAACATTTTTACGTTTGCTGTTCTCACTCATCTTTGCCAAGAGACAATGAAGCTATTTATATTGTGAATTGGATAGACCAATAGAAAATGATTGGCAGACCACCTAGCACCGTTGCATGCACACTTGCATGCATGTGATCAGCCAGAAGAGGACCAGATGATGGAGCATTTTGCTACTGTCTTTTTTGGCCGTGTTACCATGCTTTCTTTTTTCATAGCAGCCCTCTGCTGCAGCACTGCCTTCCCACCGCAGCAGTGTCACAGAAAGGAACGAGGAGCTTGTTATTTTTTTTTGCCAAAGTGCTTTTGTCGGTCCTAATTACCTGTCTCTGCAAACATCAGAGGTTTACACCAGAAGAACAAAAACACTGCAGAAAAAACACTGCTGCTAATGTATTGTATAAAGATACGCTGGTCTTCAGCATAGAGATCGTCCAAGAACTGGGTCAGTGCTTCATCAACGGTTACAAATGATGTCTGTTGCAAATGACATGTACTAAATGTTCTTGACCAATTTGTGAACTCTACTTGTTTTCCCACCGTTAATTACCTCAAATAGGAGCGTCAGTTAAATGCCTAAATTGAAACTGTAAATTAAGTCAAGAAATGAAAAACGGGGAGCAACTACTGGTGTGCGTATATATATATATATATATATATATATATATATATATATATATATATATATATATATATATTCTGGTCAAAAGTTTGGGGTCACATAGAAATTCCCATTGCACTCCATTGTAGACAGAATGCCAGCTAAGATCAGTTGCATTGTTTTTTTAACCAGGGCAGTAATCAGATTACATTATGTGCTTACATAATAGTAAAATGGTTCTCCAATGTTTTTCTAGTTTTTTATTTTTAAATGATAGATTAGTACACAGAATGTGCCTTTGGAACATTGGATGAATGGTTGCTGATAATGGGCAATGTAGATATTGGATTAAAGATCAGCCCCCCCACCCAAATTAGCAGGTATTCTGTCTATAATGGAGTGGTATGGAAATGTATAAGTGACCCCAAACTTTTGACCGGTAGTGTATATATATATTTATGACAGATGCAGTTACACAAAGTGAATGACAAAGTCAAGGACTGTATGATCATATGCATATGCATGCATATTCTATCTGCAGATATTTAAATATGTACTTTTTTTATGCATCCATAGATGAGACCACCACAGTTTTGTTCACTGCAGCAGCATGGGGCAGTCTTATCACATCAGAAAAAGGTAGAAAACGAATTAAAGATTCTGGAGGTTTTCTGAGATGAAAATATGCTCTTGCTTTCTGGGGCTTGTTAAATGAGAAGATTAGATCAAATGTAACACAGAGATTCTAACATTTTTGATAATGTACAGCCACCAATATTAAGTGAGAGGTCTGATCCAGATGAGTGGATTTCCTCGCTGCTTGACACAAAACAAGTGCTGCATTAAAGGGAATTCATGTTTTTGTCATCAAAAGTTTTTTGAAAGAGTAAGAGCTTTTTTTTCTCTCTTTTTTTGTACATATACTACTAAATATATTCGCTCAAAATCCAAGCAGTATGTGGTCCATTGGGCAAGAAGGGGGGATGATTTGTGCATGCCATATGCTGCTTTGACAAATTCCAGGCCTGAATCAGTAAACAGAAAAGACTCAAGACATGTTACATTACTGATGCTCTTTAAAAGTAAGGAAGGAATGAGTTGTGTCTTTGATGTTGTCAAGATTAATGAAAAGGCAGGAAAGGTAGCCTGACAAGCCAGACCCACATCAAGATGTTGAGTCTGGGAGCAATCCAACGGTTGTCTTTTAATTATTCCCTCTGCACGCAATAGGATAGCACTACAACCAACCAGAGCAACGCTAGTCGATAGATTAAAAGAAGCATGCTGCAATAAAATACTGACGCCAAGCATAATTTTTACCATGTTCACCATCTTAGTTTGGGTCAGTGGTTTCCAAACTGGGGGGGCGCACCCCCTAGGGGGAGATATAACAGTGGGGGCACGGCGACAATAAATATAAATACTGTAAATAATGCATGGTTCTGCTGAACTACTAGCAAAGCATTGGCAAGTTGAAAGGACTGCCAGGTAAAGCAGACGATGAAGCTACACCAAACAACACCATTTGGAAACAGCGTGAACACATTTGTATCTACAAAACGGGGGCAGAGAGAAAAAGTTTGGGAACCACTGATTTGGTGTGTAAGCATGCCAACATTTGTGGCTGACGGATCATAAGTAATATCCACCTAAGTTTGCTAACACTAGCTGACTCTAGCAACGTTAGATAGTTACATCTGTTGTAGTCAGCACAAGCTAGATAATATAATAGGAGCATATTTGAAGGGGCTAGTGAAAAGTTTAACACTAATGGAAAACTAATATGCAAACAAGCACATTCATTTCTCATTTACAGCCCTTTTTCAAAAAAGAGTAATCTAGAAGGCATGTTTTTATTTTTTACCAGCAGCAGTACATTCTGTATTTTGATTGGCAAACCTTTAGAAGTAAACACACTCACAAGGGTGCTACCACTAAATTAGCTTGCTATCAAACTGAAATAAAATGATTGATGCCGTTAAGGTGAAATTATTCAATCTGATGCAGATAGAAACCGCACTAACGGCAGAGGGGATTTAAATTACTTAAGTGTTAGCCTGTTTGGAATTTTAAATGGGAAATCATGTCCCATTTCTTGGGTTTAATCAAGTCTTTTTTGAAAAATCCGCCACGGTTCCTGGTTGATATAAATAACGATTAGAAAGGAGAGAGGGAAGGAACTATTGAGTCACAGTGCACTTTCCTTCAGTCAGCAGAAAGGCCTGGCATAACAGGTAAAGCAGCACAATGGAAACACTGTTCAAAGCCAAGAGGTCCACTCATTTTTCCATTGATTTCACACATTCAGACCTATAGGAGACCTATCTGTTTTTTAACCACTGCACATCAGAGTGAGCAGCCACTTAGGGAGGCTGGGATGTACAGAGACATCGTCAGTCACATCAGAGACACTACAAAGCTGCCTCCCCCCTATGCCACGTCCTTTTACATTTACACATTGCTTTTAAAAGCAGCATGTGTCAGAGACACTATCTAGTTAGCAAACTTTGATTCAGATTCCCTGTGATCAACTATACGGGAAATTTCATCTTATCCTAATCAGATTAGGCCGGGGGAATTGCAGTTATTAACCTATAGCTTCAATGTTGATTACTAAGTACAGTCCTATTGACCTCAGTGCACCGAATTAGGAATATTGTAAATATTCATGAGTGAGCGGCAGGTCCTTTGAAGATAAATTGGGCCTTCGCCAGTGTGTCCACCCTATCAAGTGAGGGGTCAAAGCTCAAGTAATATCTTTAAGCAGAGTGGAGGCAGATCAGAACCTTTCATAAAATCCAACCCAGAATGGAAAGCTCTCACTTAACATCATTCCCCATTTCCTGCTGTCAGCAAGGAACTCATTAAAGCAAGAAATTAGGCCCCTGGGGATTTTTCCGGCTTTGTTGCTGACCCAGTCCTGCAGGAAATACCTCTGTCAATAACAGTCAGCTGCCAATTGGCCCGTTTGCTTAACTGGATTGCTATTTCAACTTTTGTCAGACGTGTTTTGACACCGGAAGATGAATCTACACCCTGTGTTGTGCTACAAATGTAATTTTAACAAATAATTCAAAGCTGCAGTACTCAATACATTTACAGTGTATACACAATGGCTCAAATGATTATGTGTGATGTAAAAAGTCTCATAGATAATTATCATCCATCTCTGCAGTTGTCCTCAGCTTAACAGAGCATTTTAGTGCCTTTAAGTTAATTTCAGGAGCTAAAGACCCAATCATACTTCTCAGGAGTTAGTGGAGACCAAAACTGAGCTAAAAGGGGAGTGAATATGGGACATGTTCATTCATCAGGTGGACAAAGACAGCTCCATATAAATGCTAATGTTTTTCTTGACATTTTAAAGCCGTCAAATGTGTGTGTGATTTTATGCCCCCAAGTTTCCATAAAAAAAAAAAAAAAAAAAAAGATTACTGCTTTAATGTAGTACTCCGAAATTTCACCCTTAAGAATGAATAGCTTGCTTAATAGCAACTTTGAGCAGTGAAGAGTAGGAAGGGAGGTACTTACATCTAGCAGGAACGTAACGTAACCTTGAATTTCTAGGAGACTTGTTTAGGCTCTCCTGTCCAATGAGTGTGTTTAAAAAATGGGTTATTTGGGATTTATGTAATTAAAAAGGTCAAAAGCAGGACCTATTACATTATTTGTATCCGCTGTTGAGTGGACACATGAAGTAATCCGTTGTGGGATAGACAATAGAAGAAGTTGCCCTTTTTAAATGTATTGGCTTTCTTAGTTGATACTGATGCAGTAGTAAACAGATTGTTACTGTTTGTTGATCTTGATGTGACCAATTACAATCAAAAGCACCGCAAGCAACCCCTGAAACACGACATGTTATGTGCATTTAATAGCACCTGCTAACCAGTCCCTAAATTAATTTCCAATGTAGATGGAGAACTGTGGAAACAAAAGGTGTGACAATGACTACACAATAGTTTGTGTTATTTTCCTGCATCTGAAAATTACGTCTGTAATTTCAAGGAATAAAGGAATCTAACACAAGAAAATAGAAGCACCACAATTAGATGTTTCTTGGGCATGCTGAAAGTACTGTTGACTAGTTTACAGGTTTTAAAGTCTGTTTTTATTTTATTTTTGGAGCATTGCGTGACAGTTTTCAGGACTGGTCAGAACTGTAAACCAGTAATGAAATTTGCACGCTACACAACAAAGTAAAGCATGCCTTGTGGATTTTACAGTCTATAGTCTAATGTGAATTATTTTAGCATTGCTGACTGTGTTGTCATCAGCTGTCCTTTACCATTATGTTCAGTTTTTCCTCCCGCCTGCGGACAAGCTGCCATTTCCTTTAAGCTCCGGACCCCTCTGTGACCGCACTTTGCTATTCTAAATTAAGATGAAAGTCAGTATTTGATCCTTTGGCACTGTAGACTCTAATAGTACTTTGTGTTCCTTGTGGTCATCCCAGTCTCTGTGCCCTGAGCCCACATAGACTCCATGTCCTGGCTCAGAGGGCCAAGCATCACCACCCACAGCCCCCCAGTCACCCTCCAGAGCTTAGGGTCAGCTGAGGTTCATCTACCCTTCAAACAGAAAATTATCCAATGTGTGTGGACAAGCTCGCAGTTCATAAAACAGCAGGCATCCCCACATTAAAAATAAAACTCACTGATTATTAGAATGGACTGTGGATGTATAGCTGTGTGGGCTGTGCACGCTGCGCAGTGGCTACATAAAATAAGACACCCTTACATACATTCATACCCTGGTGATAAATGTTGCAGTTTGATCATACAAATACAAATTTATTGTAGAATTGATCTTTGATGTTTTGATCAAATTTCCCAAGAATGCATAAACATTTTATTCACAGGGTAACTCAGACTTAATGGAGATTTTTAAATTTGCATGATCTAAATGCCAATTTAGGGATTTTTTTTAAATTAATGGAAACTTTCAGTTAAACATAGTAAAGCACAGTTTTAAAATGGATAGTCCAGTGATTGAGTGTTACACTTCCATAACGTTGGGGGACTAACAAGAGACAGATTAAAACAGAATGGCCAAACTCAAAGTAGCAGAAGGAAGTTGAGATATCCTGACTTTCAGTCCTTAGTATGGGTCAATGGATCTTACATTTATTATAATGCAATCAATAGCATATTTTCTTGAGATCCGCCTTGCCTTGTAAATCTCCAACAAATTTGAAACTCCAAACCCTAGTTTGAACTTTCATAAAAAATCAATATAAATTGTATTGAAAATTGTGTTTGGTGTCAATCTAGCATAGTAGCATTGTGTTTTTAATTAGAATGTAATGTAATATATGTTGGAAGGAGGTAGGTTAGGTTAGGTATGTTTAGTTTGTTTTCTTATAATGTTTACATTTGACAAGTGTTATTCAATTGTTACATTAGAATAACTTACAAATTGTTAAATTGTTTTGTAGTTTTACTTAAATGAATGATGTAGCCTATCCATCCCTGGATTTTGTTAGTGTGTTCAGCCACAGGGAAGGCAGGAATTCCCCAACAACAGAGGTGTCTTGCTTGTGGTTTAACTTAGTGACCACTTCAGCACATTTCCTGCCCGCCATCTTCCTGTCCTGATGTAAAAGTGACCGTCCAGGCTTTTAGAATAACTAAGACATGCTTATTAGTTGGGAGCCGGTGTGTGTCGTTCAGGAAGCGCTCAAGGTCCCACTCTGGTTCAGTTGCCCTCTGCGGTGGTGCTGCCCGTGGTGCTGAAAGTCCTCCACTCAGAGCAGCAGGTCCTCTTTACGTACACAGCATGTACCCGCTCTCACATACACTGTAACAGACTACATGTTTGCTCTACCAAGTTTGACAATAATTGCATGGTCAGTAATCAGGCCTCTGGCCTATTCTCCAGCCCTTGAATTGAGGTGATTTTAATGTCCTGGCTGCTGTGGTATGGCATTACAGAAAATAATCTCATCTGACTATATATTCTTGGCCTGCCTCTGATTCTGTTGTACATGGGAAAAACATGAAAGCAATTGGATTTTCTCTATCTCACATCATCCCTGGGCCTCCCAGATCAAGAAATTTCACTTCCCAGACACTCATATAAATAAATTAAATTGGAATGGTATTTAGGTTGTAATGTGTGCTATAAATAACATCAGTGCCAGAGAAAATGGATAGAAGGCATATTGCCATAAAGCTCAGTAACAATTGGTATTTTAAGTCATTAAAGACTTGTGTATAATTAATGCAGCATATGGTAGGACACCTGCTTCAGAGACTTGATGGTGTCATACACCTCCTATAAGGTTTTATTAACTCTTTAATTAAGACTTAGGAGGAATCAGTATCAACTAATTTTGTGAAGTTCAACTAAATGTTTATTGTATCTTAGCTATAGCACCTGCCACTTAATTAGCTAATTAGTTCACACTGGCCCTCACAATTCTCAAGCAACAAATTTTGAGCACTAATATGCTTGCTAAAATTGGCATTGATGATCAGTGTGAAATGGCTGCTTTATCATTAATGAGTGTAACTTTGTGTCATTGTGTGCTTAATAACAAAGGTTTAATGAATGTTAGCAATACAAATTGGCTTTCTTAGTTGATACTGATGCAGTAGTAAACAGATTGTTACTGTTTGTTGATCTTGATGTGACCAATTACAATCAAAAGCACCGCAAGCAACCCCTGAAACATGACATGTTATGTGCATTTAATAGCACCTGCTAACCAGTCCCTAAATTAATTTCCAATGTAGATGGAGAACTGTGGAAACAAAAGTTGTGACAATGATTACACAATAGTTTGTGTTATTTTCCTGCATCTGAAAATTACAATTATGTCTGTAATTTCAAAGAATAAAAGGAATCTAACACAAGAAAATAGAAGCACCACAATTAGATGTTTCTTGGGCATGCTGAAAGTACTGTTGACTAGTTTACAGGTTTTAAAGTCTGTTTTTATTTTATTTTTGGAGCATTGCGTGACAGTTTTCAGGACTGGTCAGAACTGTAAACCAGTAATGAAATCTGCACACCTCCTATAAGGTTTTATGAACTCTTTAATTAAGACTTAAGAGGAATCAGTATCAACTAATTTTGTGAAGTTCAACTAAATGTTTATTGTATCTTAGCTATAGCACCTGCCATTTAATTAGCTAATTAGTTCACACTGGCCCTCACAATTCTCAAGCAACAATTTTGAGCACTAATATGCTCGCTAAAATTGGCATTGATGATCAGTGTGAAATGGCTGCTTTATCATTAATGAGTGTAACTTTGTGTCATTGTGTGCTTAATAACAAAGGTTTAATGAATGTTATCAATACAGAGCACAAACTCATATATTGGTAGATGCCAACTGCTTTTCTGAGTTTGAAACTCATTCAGTCTCATAGGTCTTTATTGATTATGAATGTAAAGCAGGTTTACTGGAGTTCATGATAAAAACAAAGTACTGAATGGGTGCAATGCCAATTTTGATCCTTCCAGTCAGGGCACTCTCATTATGATAAAGTATGTGGCTCCGATCCCAGAATTCCCAAAGAAGCAATTATAAAGACAACTTGCACTACATACCCCCCACTTATCCTACACAGAATTATATAGCCCTAATGTATACTGTAAGTGCTGATAAAAAGATGAGGCTGGGGTGGAGGCTAACAGCACAGAAGGAGTGGCGTACGGTCATAGCTTTATCTGACTGATGGATGACGTGGCATTAATGGATGACATCTGTGTCCTGTAGCTACAGCTCTCTGTCTTAAAAACAGCAAATAAGCCAAGGCCCCAAATTACTTAGTCACATTTATGTTGTAAGATAATCAATTACTTGGTTTATTTTTTGGTATATTTTTTTGTAGGCCCTATTTCTTTTTTTGTCTCCTCACTGGTTCAAAGTGAGACACAGAAGTGTTTCAGCTGGGTTTTTTAACCGTCTCACCGGTTAGTGTCACTGCCCAATGTGAGGCGAGTGCAGATTTAAGTTGCGCATGCTCAGATGTAAACGGTTTACGGCATAGCAGCGTCATACCCGATGAGTCAAGTCAGAACGCCTCTGGTCGAGTGCAGATGTTGAGTTGCGCATGCTTAGATTTAAACGGTTTTACGAAATAACTGTCATACTGAAATTTGTGAAATGAAATAAACTTCTCATTACAAACAATAACAGAAGATGGGAATCACTTCAAAAAGCTATATCTAGCTAGCTATCCATGATTGTTTCATTGCTAATGTTAGTTCAAAAAACGCCATTCCAGTGACAGCCTTTGTTGTGTTTGATTGCTAGCTTGTAGCAAAGCTAGCAGTCATTTAAAAAACGTTTTACTGTATTGACATTACAGAAGTCTCTCATTAGCATCTTATATGCTACTTGTCGCAAAGTGACCTATGTGCAACTCATAGCTTCACTCGTCGCAAAAAGTAACGCATGCTTGCGACTCAAATCTGCACTCGCCTCACATTGGGCAGTGACAGGTAGAATGTAAGTACTGTAATGCTGCGTTCCAGACACAGTTTTTTAGCCCGTAAGTTATGACTTCAAATCACGACAAACCCTTCTAGCTAGCGTTAGCTAGCAGCAACCTAACGTTGACGTTAGCTAGTAGCCTACTAGCTGATACTAGTGACTTCTAGTCTGCAACATATTTTGGGTTACATTTAATAAACATAACCTGTAGGCTAGTAGTACACAATCGTATGTATATTTTGATTACAACGTGCAGAATTACTTTACGTTGCCTATTTATTTTTATTTATTTCTTTCTGTTAATCAGCTGCATCTGTACACCATCAACGGGGTCGCCATTGTTATTTGTGTGTGGGTGACATAAAAAACTGGAACTGGGAGTACAACGATCTGGTACAAGTTCACGAGTAGTAAGTTCCAGGTTTGACTACTGTTCAGGGCACTTTCACGGGTTGCCTGGAACGCAGCATAAGTACAATGCAAATGCCCCCAGACCCACAGGCCCCAAATGCCCCAGGTTCACTTCCTGGATGCACGCCCCCTCAGGAAATCTTTTTGAAAAATAAACCATTAAATGGCACTTTCTGGAGAGTTTTGTGCAATAAAATGGAGAAATCAAGTCTTACATGGTATGTGCAGAGCTGTGGGGTTTAGAGCCTTTGCAGTGTTGTAGTATCAACAGGTATCCATATTGCAGATACTGTGGGTTGATTTTAATATTAGAATTTTGAAATAAAAACTATGTATCCACCATAAACTTAAAGATGGTATTCTCATCCATTATTCTGAATAATACCACACTGAAAAACAGTCTTTGTCAGAGGCGTAAAACAGCATCAACATTACAGCACTATATTATAGATATAAATCATTATTCACAGTGCTTTATTTCTCCCTGTTTTTCCCTTGTGGTGAATGAAATCATCTTGTACTATAGGAAAATAATAATAATTTACAATTGAAAGATATGAAATAGGTAAAGATGGAAATATGTTAATGTAAGTGTACTGTATTTTATATAGCTCTTTTCTAGTCTTAACGACTACTCAAAGCGATTTTACATCATACAGGAACCATTCACACACATTCATACACTGTGGCCGAGGCTGCCGTACAAGGTGCCACCTGCTCATCAGATAAACACTCACACACATTTACACTCCGATGCGCACCTCACAGCTTTTGGCAATTTTTTTTCAAATGCATACATCTTGTTACTTATCCTCATGGTCCGCATATTAAGTGGCTATTATAATATTTGTATAATACTGGATTTGGATACTTCTCTTTGTAAACAATAGCGAACAGTACACGTTAACATACATTAAGCACAGCAGAGAGACCTTAGTGAAATTTGCATACAAGCATGATGAAGTATGAAGTATGTAATTAAGTTACAGTATGTGTCAAATAATGATCAAGCCTCAAGACCATTTCCATATAATTATAACAAAAAAATAGTTAATGGCTTATCCTCTTTACATGTTATGATCCTAACATTATTGATTTCAGCATTATTGTCAGAATCAGTATCCTTTTAAAAAATAAGCTCCATCTGTTAAGGAGCAGCACACAAAATACAGTCATATCATATCAAATTAAAAAATAAACTTTTTAACTACCTGGACAAGTAATCAATACACAAGTTGAATAAGAATTAAGATGATCCCACTGTGTCTAAACACATTACTGAAATAGATGTATCACGAGTAAAGCAACAGAATTCTGACACTGTATTTTAGTATCTAATACTCTTGATGAAAAAAGTAATTCATGAATGATTAAATATAGGAATATATAAGAAAAAACACTTGAACACACAAAACATAAGCTGCGTCTATGAGAGCAGGCTGTAGCGGTATGGTTTGGTTGTAGTTTTTTCCTGTTGCTTTCAAAATAGTCAGATCTATAAGCAACAAAGAACATGTTTGACTATTGGAATCTTTAAAATAACAGCTCTTTTCAAAGTTCTGTCTTGTCAGTCCTTATTTGATAATGGAGAATCCATTGTACATTTTACAAAGGCAAGTCGAAGGGCGAATTAATAGAACACAGTTTTAGGCTGTTACCCTGTCTGAATTTATCAATATATATAAATATCAATGTCTTTATAATTATCTTCTCACATGACTGCACATGAGGCACCAACTTTAAACATTATTTTTGGTCCTTTATTTTTGTCTGTTTGCTGGCGTACCTTAGAAAATGCTATGACAGCGCATTGGTCACTCCATGAAGTTCTTTTTGCCAATATCTCGAACAAATAGTGCCAACAATGCTTTGGCCCCATTATCTCTCATCTTATCAAAACTTGGGAGATTGGCTGAAAGATTTTTTTTGCCATATAACTTGTAATTTGCACACATTTTCTCCATTATTCAATAATACAGCACTCCTGATTGGTGGGAGGACTTTAACGCCACCACAATGGGAACACAGGAGGGTTCATTGTCTAAAAAACATTTTAAGTGAGGTTGGCTTGAACACTTGGCTCAGCAGTGCTGAATCTTTGAAATCCATGCTGTAGATTTGCGCTATAGCCTTCTTTCTTTTATCTGTGCGTGTGTGTGGTCCCTTTTGTCTTATGTCGGTCTATCTGTCAATGCCTCTCTCGTTTGTCTGTGTGTCTTGTTTGTGAGCTACAGACATCCTTCTTGCTGTGTCTCCTTCCTTCCCGTAGTTCTTCTTTGTTTGGTGTGGAAACATTTGATCCCAAGGAAGGATAGTGGAAAAGGTGCACTGAGCCTTCTTCGGTATGTGTAGTGTAGTTTTCTGTATATTGTTAATCTAGACCAATGTTTTGCACTTTTGCTTATTTGTTTGTGTGTGCACAGAGCACAAACTCTATTGACAGAAGAGACTACAGGTAAAGTAGTGAAGGCAGAGCAAGAAGCAAGAGAACAGCAGAAGAGATCAAGGACATGGCAGAGTTTGAGGGTAGCATCGAATGCGACAATGAGTGGCTCAATTTTGAAAGGTTCCACATACCTATTTGAACTTGAATACATGGAAGGGGAGCTACAACTAGTAGAGGGAGAATCGAGAGCTGCAGAAGAGGCAGCAGGGGATCGGGAGGTCCTAACACACCAAAGAGATGTGCAGGGGGACTGGTCACTAGGGGCTGTAACCTCCCAGTTGACTGGTCGATGCGTTCTGGCTCGACCAAAATTCTGATTGGTCGATTTTTTGTGCCGTGTTAATTTCATCAGGTGGAAGCATACACTGTATATTATTGACGGTCTATGGGTGCTTAGACCGCTACGGTCTATGGGTGGAAAGCACTAATTGCTAATGGGGTGTTTCAGAGCACCCCTGTTTCACAGGTAACAGTCTATCTTCAGAACACCCCCCTTGTTTTCACCTTTTTTGGATTAGCCCAACCCACCGGAGACAGATTGAAGAAAGTACTAGAAAAGACTTCGTCTGATAGTTTGAATATTTAATTGTGAGTGTTTAAATTACAGTCAGTCCTCCTCTACCACGTCAAAGACAATCGGCAGTGTGGCAGCATTTTACAAAAATAGATAACGGAAAAAAGTCGAATGCAAAGTTTGCAAGCAACAGTTTGCATATCGCAGCTCAACTACAAACACCTACAACAACCTAAAAACGGTAAGCTAACCTGTCTGTGTTAGGTTGCCCTGTCTGTTTGGAGTAGGCTGTATGAACATATCAGAGTTGGTCTAATAAGCGTTTTATAACTACCGGCGCACCCACCCATTCCCCAGACACACCCACACCACGCTCTGGATGTTAAGCCTCTATCATCCAAACGCTAAAATAATATCACGGAAGGAATTGTGGACTTTATGTCTCAGGATATGAGGCTGATGCAGCGCTGTCAGAGCCGACAGACGAGTCATTTCAGTGCAAAATAATTAGGTCCAAAACGCTTTAATATACTGCAAATAGCCTACAAGGACAAGTACAGTTAATTAATCTAGCATTTTTTTTTAAATGTCCACATATAGTGGAGACATTTGGATGACAGATTATAGACTTCTGTGAACCCAAAACAGGGTGAAGGAATTGGAGTACACATGACAATCTGCTTGTCTGTGTCAATAAAAAGGTTTGGCTGATCAGTTTTCCGGCTACCAATGACAATCCAATATTGTCTCTGACCAGCTTTATTTGACAGAAACAGCAATAAATTACAATGAAATATCCTGACAAATGGATATAACCATACAAAGCTGAATGTCATAGTGGGTTGACAGTCGTTTATAAAGCTGTCAATCTCATCTGACAAAACTCCTAATTATGGGTGGACAAACCCCACAAGATATTGGAAAATAGAAAGAAACAGTGAGACCGATCCCAGCGATGAAACACAGAGGAAAAATATCAACACAGCAATGCAGCAATGAGGCAAACACAACATACTTGTTATTGACACAAGCAAAGCCAAAACCAAGAACATTGTTTTTGTGTGTGTGTGTGTGTGTGTGTGTGCATATCACATCTCAGCAACAGAATGCACAGCAACAAGTCAACACAGCAGTACAGCAATGAGGCAAAAAGATAGCAAATTGTTAGACACAAGCAAAACAAAACCCAACAATTTAGTGAGTGTAAACCATCCAAAGTTCAATCCACCAAGCAAAAAAAGATTTCAGTTCAGCACGACCCAGTTCTGCACAAACAACATGATACCAAACTCAAAGTCAGGTCAGCCAGGACTCCACACAATCTAAATGTTAGCATCTGTGATCACAATCCAAACATACAGCAATGACTATGTAAAGTATTTACAGGGGGTGCCGACTGTACGGTAGATCATGAGTCAGTAAGTCAGTCAGTCAGGAAGGTTTGAAAGATTGGCTACTCCAAATTTATTACGTTATAAAACTGGCAGTTAACTAAAGTTTGCACAGGATTTTAGAATGTAACACAATGGATAAGGTTCCAAAGGTTAACACCCTGCTATTTTGGTTCTCCCATACATAAGATCGTTGGTGCGTCATGGTTTGAAAAATCATGCATGGCGCAAATAAGGAACACCTGTGTATCAGCTAGTTCCCCTGCTTAAACCAGCACATGTCAAGGCCCCTTAAGTTTGCCAATGACCATTTTGGATGATCCAGAGGGTGAAAAAAGTCATGGGAGAAAATGGAAAAGATCATGACTGTCAATCTCCCTCGATGAGACCAAAAATGATCCTAAGGTCATAATACCTAAAGGCCATGGTTGAACCATGTGTTTGGAGGAAGACCATTTGGATGATCCAGATGGGAGTACCATCCAAAATAGAACTTTTTGGTCATCCCTACTGAAGCCATGGGAAGTGGGGTGAGCGCATCATGCTTTGGGGGTGTTTTTTCTGCACATGGGGACGGGGCAACTGCACTGTATTAGGAGAGGATGACCGGGCCATGTATTGCAAGATTTTTTAGAACAACCTCCTTCCCTCAGTTAGAGCATTGAAGATAAGGTCGAGACTGGGTCTTCCAACATGACAATGATCCGAAGCACACAGCCAGGATAACCAAGGAGTGGCTCTGTAAGAAAGCATATCAAGGTTCTGGTGTGACCTAGCCAGTCTCGAACCCTAAACCCAATAGAGAATCTTTGGAGGGAGCTCAAACTCTGTGTTTCTCAGCTACAGCCCAGAAACCTGACTGATCTAGAAGAAGATCTGTGGAAGGAGTGGGCCAAAATCCCTTCTGCAGTGTGCAAACCTGGTGAAAAACTACAGGAAACGTTTGACTTCTGTAATTGAAACAAAGGCTCCTGTACAAAATATTAAAAAACTTTGATTTTCTCAGGTTCAAATACTTATTTGCAGCTGTATCATACAAATAAATAGTTAAAAAAAAAAAAAATACATTGTGATTTCTGGATTTTTATTTTTTAAGTGGATTCTCTCACAGTGGACATGCCTACGATGACAATTTCAGACCCCTCCATGATTTGTAAGTGGGAGAACTTGCAAAATAGCAGGAGTGTTCAAATGCTTATTTTTACTTACTGTAATTCCATGGAGGACCTTATCCATTGTGTTACATTCTAAAATCTGTGCAAACTTTACTTAACTGCCAGTTTTAGAACGTGCAAAATCGCAGTGTGTTCAAATACTTATTTTCCTCACTGTAAGTGGTTAAACTGACAGTGCCTCTTTTTGCAGGGGGTATTCAGAGTTTCCCTGCTGTTTCCTTTCAAATTGAGAAAATTGGAAGCTTTAGCAACTCTGAGGAGGAAGACATTAAGGTAGTACA